>CM071597.1:193250146-195750146 GCA_036435485.1 Saposhnikovia divaricata
ATCCCGAAGTCTTTATACCTTAGCCCATGGATTTTTGGTTTAGTCACCTTTAGAACCTAGGATGTCTCCGACCGATCCCAACCAAATGTACTTGGCTTATGTTATTTTCTCCTTTTTCTTTCTTCTTGTTCATTCTCCGAGTACATAACTGATGTCGCTTCATTTCCGAATGCAGGGACATGGATCGGTTATCTGGAGGCGCCGATCCTTCGGCTCCTTCCCCTTTTGCCGACTCGACAACTCATCCTGAGGCGAACATGTGGTCAAAGCTGAGCAAGAGTGACATAGCCCTCCTCCACCAGAAGTATAGTATTGTAAGAAATCTTTGGCACGTTTACCCGGCCGACCGAAGAGATCGCATGTACCAAAACCCCCCAGTTCCAGAAAGCTTGGGCAGAGTGGCCACAGGCCTTTCCAAGAACGCTTTTTAAGTGTGGCTTTCGGGTAACGATACTTCCCCTCATGAAAAGGTTGTTGAGAAACATGGGGATCGCCCTGGGCCAACTAGATCCAAATTCCTTCATCCCTATAAACGTCTTCCAAGCCCGCTATCTGGCAGCGAAAATTACCCCAAAAACGTCTCTTTTTTGATGTCATTATGAGTTCCGAAGGAATCCGAAGAGCAATGGTTTCTACACCATTGCCCGAAGGAACAACTGACCGAATTCGGCGCAGACCAACACCAGCAACAAAGGAACCCACGACAAGTGGTTCTTCATCTCGGGATGGAAGATAGCCAAGTTCGCCGTGTGGAAGGAGGTTGATCCAACTAAAGTTGTGTTGCCTTCGATCCCAGGGGCGGACGAAATTGATTACAAGATCCTCTGTGATCTGGAGATGGACAGAGTCCCTTTGTCCCTCAGTCGAGAGGCTGACTGGTTAATCGCCTTTTGGGGTAGCGGTAGCCCTCATCTTTCCTCATGAAAACTTACTTTTATGCTTTGTCCGTTCCTTTTTTTTCGTCCGTCTTTGTGTTTTGACTTGGTTTATTTCTTGTGCAATGTCTTCTCTGGATGATATTATTGCTCGTCGTTTGAAGAAGACTGCGGCTCTGCAGGCGGTGGCTGAAAGAAATTCAGCTTCGGGGGAAAGAGCTGTCCCTACTCCGGAGAAGGGGAATGAAGACTCAGAGATCACCCCTGTGGCTTCGCCTTTGCAGTTGGAGAACGGAGAGGAGCGGCCACTGAATGATCCTTGGAAAAGGAGTCGTTCAGACGATGTTGTGGTCCGCACCTATGTCCCCCGGTGGGGTATCTTGGAGAACGATGCCATTGTTTGCTCGGCTCCAAGGCCTGCTAGGGACATCGGTCCCGATCTTTGCAGGGGCCTTATCCTGCCGGCTAATAGGCCCAACTACGACAAGGTGGATGACTTGGGTGCCTGTACTGAGATGTTGTTGCTCCTTTCTATGATGAGTTTTTCTTCCCTATGGGCCTTTGTTTATTCCTTCGGGTACTTTAACATTTGCTTTGTCATAATTTTCAGGTTGTTCCCTGGGCTGCTATTGTGACTGACCGGATGGAAGGCTTGAGTGCCAGGATGAAGGAGGTGGGCCAGCTAGAGACTATGTCAGTCAAAGCTGAGGAGGACCTTCAGAACTCGAATACTGAACTTGAGCGAGTCACCGGCCAGGCGAATGCTTTGGCGACTGAAAGGGATTCTTATAAAGAACAGCTGGATAGTCTAAGGACCAGAATCTCCCGAAGGAATGATCAGCTGAAGGCATCTCGCAAATCCATTCGGAAGGGCAAGAAGATGCTTGAGCGTACCAAGGATAGGGTTTTCCAGATGGGCTACGACTTCTCCATTCGGAAGGCTCATTCCTCTGGTCTAGATCATACTCTTTTGCTAGAGGAAGGGATGTCCGAACTGGTTGGGCGAGAAGACATGAATGAGCCTCTGATTGTTTCTTCGGGAGAAGATGAAGCCCTTTCTGATTAATAGCTTTTCTTTGTATTTGCTGCCTTTGGGCGCTGAATCATGCCTTCGGGCTTGTAATATTTAACTTTGCCTTCGGGCTTTACATTTTTGCCTTTGGGCTATTTTAAATTTTCCTTAGCGTAATTTCTTGCTTGTATTTATGCATCTTCGGTCATTTATTACCATAGCACAATTCTTACATTTTTATGCATTTTCGGTCATTTTTTTGCCTTAGCATAATTATTTATATTCTTATGTGTCTTCGGCTCTATTTTGCCTTAGCATAGTTTTTGTTTAACTCTATGCATTTTCGGCTTCAGCCTAGCATGTTATGCATTTTCTGTCGTAACCTAGCTGCCCCCTAGTATTTAAGGAGTTTTTTATATGATTAAGGTCCCATTCGGTCGGGCTTAATTGATGTCAAACCAACTTAAATACTAAGACACTTTATAAGGATCCAAATTTTATTCGGTCGGCCCCAAATTTGGGTCCATTAAGCCTTTGTAACTGAGATCATAATGTACTTAAACCCTGAAATAAGTTAAAGGACGCGTGTTTTATTCGATTGGCCCCAAACATGGGTCCGTTAAGCTTAATATCGTGTACTTAACCTTTTGGCTTTAATTGTGCTTAGCTACAAGTAGTAGATGTAAATATGGGGCAAACAATCTTTCATTGATTATATAAATAACTTGTACACAAATTCAACTTACAGACTGATGCTCACTTAGGGAAATCAAAATCAACTTGCATGAAGCCTGATGCTCACTTAGGGAAATCAAAATCAACTTGCATGAAGCAAAATACTGAATTAAAAAGCTATAAAATGCATCCAGTAAGCTTACTGGTAAAAACAGCGAAGACAAGCAGCATGCCATGTGTTCTTGATTGGGTTGCCGTCTGGATTTGCTAACTTGTATGTTCTCGGCCGAACCACTTCAACCACTGTGTATGGGCCTTCCCAATTTGGCATAAGCTTCCCTTGTTTGGTCGGCATGGAAGTAGCCAGCTCCCGAAGGACTAGATCTCCTACTTGGAAAGACCTCTTTTTTACCCCAGAATCATAATATTGTGCTGCTTGAAGTTGATATCGGACATTCCTTTGATGTGCTGCCTTCCTTTCTTCTTCTATCAAGTCCACATTTGCTCACAGACCGAACTCGTTTGTTTCCACATTAAAAACCTAAGTGCGATAAGATTCTAGACCCACTTCTACTGGCATCAAAGCATCATAACAAAAGCAAGCCTAAAAGGTGTCTCTCCGGTCGAGGACCTTGGAGTTGTTCGGTAGGCCCAAAGAACATACGGTAACTCTTCAGCCCAGAGTCCATTAGCTTCTCCTAGTCACTTTTTAATCCCATTAAAGATGATTTTGTTTGCTGCTTCGATCGCCCCATTACCCTGAGGATGACCGACTGAACTGAACTTATGCTGGATTCCAAATTTAGCTAAGAACTTCCTGAATTTACTTCCAATGAATTGGGTCCCGTTGTCCGAAACATACACCATCGGGATCCCAAACCTTAGGATCACCTGTTCCAACATGAACTTCTTTGCCGCTTCTTCAGTGATGGCCGAAAGTGGCCTAGCCACTACCCACTTGGTCATGTAGTCAATGGCGACTATGTAGTATTTAGCTTGCTTCGTGCTAGTTGGCAGGATGCCCACAATGTCCACTGCCCACATGGCAAAGGGGATTGGATTGAGTACCGAAGTCATCTCTTCGGGCGGCTACTTTGGCACAGTACTGAACAGCTGGCATTGCTTACACTTCTTCGCGTATTTGGTGGCGTCTTCCCTTAAGGTTGGCCAAAAGAATCCCTGCCTCAAAATTTTGAAGGCCAGTGATCGTCCTGCAAGATGTTCTCCACAAATGCCTTCATGAACCATTTCCAATGTAAGTCTTTGTTCTTCAGGGTCAAGGCACTGATGTAGTGGTTGGGTGGCTGCCCTCTGAATAGTCTGCCTCCCACAAGGGTGTACATAGTTGATCGGTATTTCACTTTCTGAGCTTCTTTCTTGTCTAGCGGCAAAGTACCCTTTTCTAGAAACGCCCTAATCGGTGTCATCCAGTTAACCCCTTGATGAATTTCCATACATTGTTTTTTGTCTATCGAAGGCGTCTTTACTTCGGTCAGATAGATTGACCCGCTGAGATTCTGGGTTTCTGCCAAATCTAGCCTGGACAGAGCGTCTGCTCGACTGTTGTTCTCTCTTGCTACTTGACTCAATTCAAAGGACTCAAATATCAGGGATTGTTGGTGTACCTTAAGGGCGTAGGCCTTTTTTCGGGGATCCTTTTGTCCGTACTCCCCAGAAAACTGCTTGACGACCAGCATTGAGACATTGAACGCACTTAGGTGTTTCACTTCCAAATTTTTTGCTAAATCCAGACCGGCCAGTAATGCTTCGTATTCAGCCTCATTGTTCGTTAAAGGAAAAGTAAACCTGATGGCCTGGCATATCTCAAATCCATCGGGTCTAGTCAAAATCAAACCAGCCCCACACTTCGACCCCGCCACTGATCCGTCAACAACGAGCTTCAATTTCCCAGGCGAACGAATTAACGGTTCTTCTGGAGCCAAATCTTTCGGCCCCGAGAAGGAGTACTCCACTATAAAATCTGATAAGGCTTGGGCTTTGATTGCAGTTCGGGGAACATATTCCAGATCGTACTCCCCCAATTCGATCGACCATGCCACCACTCTGCCCGAAGCCTCTAGTCTTTGCAGGATTTTCTTCAACGGTTGGTCCGTGACCACCTGCACCGTTCGTCCTTAAAAATAGTGGCGCAACTTCCTCGCCGCCATGATCAATCCATAAGCAAATTTCTCCGCATTGGGATACCTTATTTCTGCATCTTTCAGTATGTGAGAGACGCAGAACACTGGATATTGGTTCCCTTCATGTTCTTTAACGAGAACGGCCCCGAGTGTTCGGTCGTTCACTACCAAAGACAACTGTTTCGGGTTTGGCCTCAATAATAGTGGGGTTTTCACCAGATACTCCTCAACTTCTTCAAATGCCCTTTGGAAACTTGGTCCCCACTCGAAACTCTTCGACCCCCTAAGCACTTCAAAGAAAGGCAGGGCTTTTTTAGCTGATCTAGATATGAACCTCCTCAGGGCTGCTAACCGTCCGGTCAGCTTTTAGATGTCCCTGATCGTCTTTGGTGCTTCCATGTTAATGACTGCATTGATCTTCTCTGGATTTGCCTCAATTCCTCGGGCACTGACCATGTAACCCAAAAACTTGCCACTGTGTACTCCGAACGTGCATTTATTCGGATTGATCCGCATATTGTTGTTTCTGAGCGTTTCGAAACACTCCCTTAAGTCTTCTGCATGGTCCCTGAAGGGGGACTTAACTATCATATCATCCACATAACATTCCATGTTCCGACCAAATTGCGCCTTGAATACCTTGTTGATCATCTTCTGAAAGGTTTCCCCCGTGTTCTTCAGTCCGAAAGGCATCTTGATGTAGGCATAAGTGCCGTTCGTGTGATGAATGCAGTCTTAGGATTATCCTCGGCATTCATGACGATCTGGTGGTATCCTGAGAAGGCATCCAAGAAGCTGAGTATTTGATGCCCTGAAGTGGCATCTATCAGCTGATCAATGTTCGACAAAGGATAATGATCCTTCGGGCAATGTTTGTTCAAGTCAGTGTAATCCATGCACATTCTCCACTTGCTATTTGATTTTTTAACCACCACCACGTTCGCCAACCAGTCGGGGTAGTCAATCTCTTCAATGAACTTCGCTTCAAGTAGCTTTTCTACTTCAGCCTGAATTACCTTTTGCCTTTCCATGGTGAAATTCCTTTTCTTCTGCTTCACAGGTTGGGCATCGGATTTAATATTTTGGCAATGTTTTGCGACCGATGGGTCCAACCCTGGCATATCTTCGATACCCCACGCAAACACGTCGTGGAATTCCCTAATGACCTCAATAACCTTCTTTCTCAGTTCGGGTTCCATACTCTTCCCAATCTGTATCATCTTTCCAGACTGGCCTACATACAACTCTACTTCTTCAATTTCGGTAGCTGGCTCGACAATTGGGCTAGACAAATCAGCCCCAAACTTTTCCAGTTCAATATTCAGTAGTTGATGGTTTTTTCCAGCTTCGTTCTCAGTCCTTTTCCTTTTTCCAGCTTCGGACATCTCAATGTCCTTATCCTTCTCCAGATCTTCCAACATAATAATTCTGGCGGCCTTGTGGTCACCCCTCATTTCCCCGTCTCCATGTTCGGTTGGAAACTTCAGCTTCAGATGCGGGATAGAGGACACAGCCTGAAAAAGAGATAAGGCTGGCCTTCCCAAAATACCATTGTACGGGCTATCCACCCGAACCACATAAAACTTTGCTTCTTTGGTCACCGTGTACGGCGCTTTCCCCAGTATAACTGGCAGTGTGATTGTCCCTTCGATTGGTACAGGTTGATTACCGAAGCCATATAATGGTGCCTCATGGCATGCTCAGTTTTTCACCTCCCAAATTCACCTTCAGTATGTTCGGTGATACAGAATGTTGACCGAACTCCCTTCATCGACCAGCACTTTCCAAATCTTGTTCTCCCCAATTACTGGGTTTATAACAAGTGGGTCTTCGTGTGGCCATATTAAATCTTCAAAATCATCTTCTGTAAAATAGATTGGTAGCGGTTGTTTGGCTACACTTGACTGATAGAGGCTGTAGATCTGTCTTGCGTACTTCTTTCGGGCTGTCTTACTGTCCCGGTCAAGTATAGTTCCTCCTGAAATTGTTCTGACTTCGCCTCAATACTTTTACGACCCTCTTGCATCTCTGGCATCTTTCTTCTTTTCATTGGACTCGAGTTTGTCCCTTAAATCCCCAACAAATTGTGTCAATTCTCCGTCTTTAATCATTTTTTCAATCAGCTTCTTTAAATGATAACATTCATCGGTATTATGACCCTTGTCTCGGTGGTAGTCACAGTACTTATTCTCATCCCTTTTGTATTCAGGGGTCCTCAATTCAGCAGGTCGGACAAACCCGGGCTTCCCCTTTATCTCGTAGAGAATCTTCGAAATAGAAGTGTTCAATGGGGTAAACACTGTACTATCTCTATCTCTCCTTCGTTCGGCCCCTTTATCGGGCCTGGTATAATTCAGTCTACTCTTAACATCACCACGACCCCTTCGGTCGTCTCTTCTATCACTTCTTCTATCATCTCTATCATGCTTTTTACTATCCTTATACCCCCCAATTGATTCTAACTTCCTCCTAATTGCCTCACCCCGCAAATAGATATCATTCAAATTCTTAGGAGGAACATCATAGAGAGAGGACCGAAGTTTCTTACCTTTAACGGGGTCGAGACCTGCGGCCAGGAATCCTGCTGCCTTCACTCTATCCAGGTTAGTGACCATTCCAGCCTCCTCCTTAAACCTCGCCAAGTAGTCGCCAAGATCTTCATTCGGCCCCTGCCTGCAGTGAATCAGGGCCTCCATGTCTTTCTCTCTTCGGCACAGATGAGAATAGTGCCTCAAGAACTTCTTCTTCATTTGCTCATATGAGTCAATCGACCTGGGCCTTAGCGACCGATACCACATTGACGCTGGCCCTTTAAGGTAGGTCTTGAACATCTTACAAAGCATCACGTCACAGTGCCCCATACCAGTCATGAGGGACTCATACTTCTCACAGTGGTCTTCGGGGTCACCCTTCCCATTAAACTCATGCATATTTGGGAACTGCCTTCCCGGAGGTGGTCGAAACTGCTCAACGTCTTCAGTCACCACGGGCTCATGGCTAATCTTTCTTTATCCAAACATAAACTTATCCAGCCTTCAGATTCTATCATCAGTGTGAGGTCCCTATTCTTCCGAATCGGAGGAATACACTACCTTCGATCGGGTTCTTTTATAGTACGATTCAGAGTTCCATGACTCATCTTCATCGTCTCTGACTCTCTTCTCCCTTCGATCTTCAAGCTTCGAGTCTCTGACTTTCTTGTAGCTCGATCTCTTCTCTCTTGAGTTTTAGGGCTTGCAATCTTAACGATCGGCCTCTCTCTTCTTAGCCAATCTTTCCGCATCCCTGTTGTTTCCTTCTCTCTCCGTTTCCTTCTATTTCCCCTTGGCCTTATGCTGTTCTCTCCACTACAGAAGCATCTCTTGTCGTTCTTCGGGAGACGGCATATCACCTTCTTCCTCGAAAGTCAGCAGTCTTGGGACGACAGGAGAGGTCGTCCTCGGGATAACAGGAGGAGTGCGACTGTTTCTACCCACGGTACCATCATCGATTATGGGTAGTTCTTTATTCGTCATGATTGCTAATAGATTTCAACACAAACGTATCTCTACATTCCCACAGGCGGCGCCAAATGTTACAACCAGAATTCTGCCCAGCCTTGTGTCGGTCGGACCTGCAAGTGAGAAGAATGCGAGGGATTGGCCCCCCGATTCACCTCCGGTGTGAGAATAAGTTAACTAGTTTTTTGGTTTGAGTAATATGGAACGTAGAGTGTTTTGTGTGTGTAAATTGTGTATGAATGAAAGATTAAACCTGACACAGCCATATTCTCTTGCCTCCAGGTGGTTACCCGAAGAGTGGATGTTATGGGGAACGTGTCCCACATCCTCAGGAATCCGTAACCGTATGACCGTTGTATATAAATGGACTGAACGATCGTGGAGTTGGGCCTTCGATCCGGCCCACTAAGGAGATCGGCCTCCAACAGGATGAATGCGCTCCAATGAGCTTGCCAATGAGAAGAATGCAAGGGATTATCTCCCGATTTTGCTTCGATGTAAGAATATATCAGTTAAACTGGTTCATGAAAGGTAAGATGAACGTACAAGAGCTTATGAATTTATGTAGCTCGATCTCTTCTCCCTTGAGTTTTAGGGCTTGCAATCTTAATCGATCGGCCTCTCTCTTCTTAGCCAATCTTTCCGTATCCCTGTTGTTTCCTTCTCTCTCCGTTTCCTTCTGTTTCCCCTTGGCCTTCTACTGTTCTGTTCACTATAGAAGCATCTCTTGTTGTTCTTCGGAAGACGGCATATCACCTTCTTTCTCGAAAGTCAGCAGTCTTAGGACGACAGGAGGGGTCGTCCTCGGGATAATAGGAGGAGTGCGACTGTTTCTAGCCACGGTACCATCATCGATTATGGGTAGTTCTTCATTCGTCATGATTGCTAATATATTTCAACACAAACGTATCTCTACATTCCTACAGACGACGCCAAATGTTACAACCAGAATTCTGCCCAGCCTTGTGTCGGTCGGACCTGCAAGTGAGAAGAATGCGAGGGATTGACCCCCCGATTCACCTCCGGTGTGAGAATAAGTTAACTGGTTTTTTGGTTTGAGTAATATGGAACGTAGAGTGTTTTGTGTGTGTAAATTGTGTTTGAATGAAAGATTGAACCTGACACAGCCATATTCTCTTACTTCCAGGTGGTTACCCGAAGAGTGGATGTTATGGGGAACGTGTCCCACGTCCTCAGGAATCCGTAACCGTATGACCGTTGTAGATAAATGGACTGAAAGATCGTGGAGTTGGGCCTTCGGTCCGGCCCTAAGAAGATGGGCCTCCAACAGGATGAATGCCCTCCAGTGAGCTTGCCAATGAAAAGAATGCAAGGGATTATCTCCCGATTATGCTCCGATGTAAGAATATATCAGTTAAACTGGTTCATGAAAGGTAAGATGAACGTACAAGAGCTTATGAATTTATGTGTGTGTAGAATTAAGTGATCCCAAACCTATTTGTTCCTTCCATATATTCTTTCATGGGTCGAGGGCGATTAACCAGAAGGTCAAGTTAGTGAGGAACGTGTCTCCTGGGAATAAGAAACTGATCAGACCGTTGCTTACCCATGGACTAAGTCTCCTTGGATTTCCTTCGGAATCTTTGCATTGGATCCTCATATTGGGCCTTCGATCTGGCCCAATAAAGTAATGGGCACCAACAATTAATTTTAGTTAATGTATAATAAGTGTATATCAATTTATTTTAAAGTTAATTTTAACTAGTTAAATCAAACTAAATTTTTTCCTTTTTAATATATCAGAATTTCATTAATAAGGTCAAAACCAAATATTCAACATTATTTATTTTTATCACAAGAGAGACAAGCACAACAAGACTATAGAGGAATATTCAATATCTTAAATCACAAATCCAAGCATCAGATTAGAAATTGATGGGCAACCCTGGCCACCAAACTTTGGAACCATCAAAAGTCATAACTAACCGAGCTAAGGAGTGAGTTGTGCTATTATTAATCCTATTACAATAGCACTAACCTTATACTCCCTCCGTTTCATGAAACATTTCTCGTTCTTATTTTTTACATTATTTATTATAAGCGGTAAACTAGTAATTTACGCATAATTTATAAGACAAAATATAGTTATGAGTAATTTTGTTTGATTCGTATTTGTGAGTACTTTAATACACCGTGAAGTTTTTATATTTAATACTAATACGAAATTAAAGATATTAAGGATTAAAAGTGTGCGTTGGCAAACGTGTCCAACTCAAACAGGTTTAGGAACGAGGGAGTAAGATGTAGTAAGATGTAGTAGTGAAATACCTCCTGAAGCGATATCTATCAGCAAGTACCACCCCTAATTCGGATGGATGAACAATGTTCTTGTTGATATCTTGGCAAATCCTCTGGCAATCGGGCTGGATGTTAATATCCTTATAACCCAGGCGCAAGTGCAAAAGCATACCTTGAATTATGGTACTGGCTTCTGCTATATGGGGCTGCATATATAGTCGAAACAAGTGGGATAGCTGAAGACAGAAGATCCCAAACATGCACCGTGTTGATTGTGAAGAACCACTCCTAGACCAAAAAGCATACTACAATAAAACCCCTGTCTATCTATACTATTATATTAAAGCCGAAACATTGAAAGTTTTGGTTTTCGGTTTGGTTATCCCATTTATTTTGGTTTTCACAGATAATTAAATTATAAAAATAACTTAAAAAGCTAATTACTAAGGTTAACGTAATTATATTCAGATTAAAATTCTTTTATCCATATTAAGCTTCTACTTGGACTCTTTTTTCAGCTCCAACAACTCAATTACCAATTTGTTCTAAAGATTTTACTTCTAATTGAAACACTTTACCATTTAATTTAAAACTAATATTACAATAATTAATATATATCCAAAATATCACACCATATCTTTCCGTAATTGATATGGGCTAAAAGTAAGCCCTAAAGTCACATTTAATGTGGCATTAATTAGGCCAAGAATGGTCCAAACGTGGGGCCCACCAGCTGGACCCAAAACCCTAATTATAATATTAATTTCGTAATTAGTATTAAGGGTAATAAACAGCTCAGCAAATAAGAGTCAAACAAGGATATTACTCTTGCCTGACTTATCCTCCAAGATGCACAATTCAATATGGAAACTGATTCCTACAAGGAATAGATCTAGAACCTTCCTCAAAGACTTGCCCACCAAGTCTCCAAATCCTACCATAATTCTAAGGCTTCTCAGCCTATATAAAGGGCCTGACCCCTCATTCTCAGAACTACGTTGGCTTGATTCTCAATACGAGATACGTAGGCACTCTGTGAGGACCGATTACAATCTCGAACGCAGAAACAGCCATTAAAGCGCGAAGCTCAACCACCCTAGCAATAATAACAAATCGTAATCGAGATTTAGATCCACAACATTTGGCGCCGTCTGTGGGAAGACAACATCAACCATGGTTCAAACACGGAGGACAACATCAACTGAGGCCGTGCCTCTTAACTCTGCTCCACCAGCCACTTCTGATCCGCTAATCGTCACTGAAGAAGGACAAATACTCCCATCGACAGGGGCGGTCATTCAACCTCTACCCACTCAGCCCCCAGGGACGACTCCCCAAGTAGAGGGGACCCACTCTGTGATTGTCCATCAAAGCCAAGAAACCAATCCTCTCCAGATGGTGGTTTCTCCCCTTGGTAACGTTGATCGCACGGGGGTACAGATCCATACTATGGATCTCCCTTTGAACACCAACCCTATGTATGGGTTGCCTAATTATCCCCCTCGACGAAGAGAACCTGGACCAAGCGGTCATGCCTTACAGATCCGGGATCGAGAGTATGATGACTACTCTGGCCCCTATACTGATGATTCGTCATCTGAGGATGATGATCGAGATGAAGCCCCGAGGAGGCAACGTGCCAGCAAAGAACCTCAAAGAAGGACATGAAGAATCCCTGATGGACTCCCCTTGACAACTGCTGAGAAAATCAAGGCTTATGAGGCAGAGATCTTAAAGTTGAAGGACGATATTGCAAGAGAACAAGATAGATTGAATCAAGCTCAGCCACCTCCAACTGCGGAGAGGATTCCAATTATAAATTTGGAGAGGCCTTCAAGAAGGCAAAGGAGGGCCGAGGCCCCAACTGAAAAATCAACAAGGGTGGAGACCCCGAGAAGCAACCCTAAGGATCAGATGCCACTTGGGGATCCTGATGATCCTACACCCCCGTTTACGGAGGAGGTGATGAATGCTCGCATCTCAAAGAAGTTCAAGATGCCAACAATCAAGGCCTATGATGGAACGGGCGATCCCGCAAATCATGTTAGGACGTTCTCGAATGCACTGCTGTTGCAGCCTGCGAGCGACGCCTTAAAGTGTAGGGCGTTCCCTCAAACCTTGTCAGGCATGGCTCAAAGGTGGTACAGCCGCTTACCTGCAAACTCGATTGGCTCTTTCAAGGAGTTGAGCGCTGCCTTTGTGAGTCAATTCATCAGCGGAAGAGTTCATGAGAAAAGTTCTGCATCCCTCATGTATGTGGTGCAGGGGAAGAATGAGAATCTGAGAGATTACCTCAAGCGGTTCACCAAGGAGACGCTGAACATCACTGATCTGGAAAATAAGGTGGCCATGGTAGCCCTGGAACATGGAACCACTGACCTCTTTTTCAAAAGGTCTTTGGCAAAACATCCTCCTGAAAATATGGCCGAGCTTCAACGGAGAGCCGACAAATATATCAAGGCTGAGGACAGCATGAAGAAGGAAGCCACAGGAGGCAATGGCAAGGGTTCTACTGATTCGAAGAAACGAAAGCAAGAGCAAGAATACGATGCTAAGGACAAGTATCCCCGGACTAGCAAGGATTCTGATTCACCACCGAAGAAAGGTTTGGGACCGAGGTTCTCTGATTATGCAAGGTTGAACGCTCCTAGGAGTCAGATCTTGCTAGATATTGAGAAGGACAAAGACTTCCGATGGCCGAAGCCACTTAGGGGTGACCCCGCGAAAAGGAACAAAGATCAATACTGTAGGTACCACCGTGATGTGGGTCATGATACAGATGATTGTAGACAGCTGAAAGATGAGATTGAGTTTTTGATCCGGAAAGGAAAGTTAGGCAGGTTCACGAAGAATGATGATCGCGGTACCCAAAGAAGGGACTATGACAGAAGAGACAATGACAAAAGAGACGGCAATCGTGATCGTGATCGTAATACACAGCCCCGAGGGCCAGTAATCAATATGATTTGGGGAGGACCGACAGCAACCGGCACTACCCGGAACTCCCGAAAGGCCTATGCTAGAGAAGTGATGCACATAGTAGGAGAAGCCCCGAAGCGTGCCAAGACTGAGATAGTGATTGGTTTTGATGATTCAGACCTTGAAGGGGTGAAATTCCCCCATGACGACCCGTTGGTCATAACTCCTGTAATTGGAAACTCGGAGGTGAAACGAGTCTTGATAGACAATGGAGCTTCTTTTGATATCTTGTTTCACGATGCGTTTTTGAAAATGGGATACACCGATTCCCAGTTGACCCCCACCAACATGCCAATTTACGGATTTAATGGAGTTGAATCCAAGGTTGAAGGCACTATTCAGTTGCCCATGACCATTGGACAGGAACCTAAGGAAGCTACTCAGATGCTGAATTTCCTTGTGATCAAGGCATCCTCAACTTATAATGCAATCCTAGGAAGGACTGGACTTCATGCTTTCAAGGCTGTGGCCTCCACATATCATATGAAGATTAAGTTTCCAACCCGGAATGGTGTTGGAGAACAAAAGGGTGATCAGAAGATGGCGAGAAGTTGTTATGTATCCGCACTAAGGGCTGATGGAATCGGGGGGCAGGTACTTCCGATCGAAGACATGGATGTCCGTGGCGATGATGAACACCGAGGAAAGCCAGCAGAGGATTTAATACCTATTCCTCTGGAGCTAGGTGATCCTGAGAAGGTGACTTACATTGGAGCCTCTTTGAAGGAACCCCTGAAGGGCGAGTTGATAGCATTCTTGTAAGAGAATGGCGATGTGTTTGCTTGGACAGCGGCTGATATGCCAGGGATTGATCCCCAACTCATAACTCATAGGTTGAATGTTGATCCCAATCGGAAGATAATACAGCAAAAGAAAAAGAACTTTGCACCTGAAAGGCAAGAGGCCATAAAGCAGGAAGTTGACAAGCTCTTAGAAGCTGGGTTTATCGAAGAGATTCAGTTCCCGGAATGGTTGGCTAACCCTGTGATGGTCAAGAAAGCCAACGGTAAGTGGAGGATGTGTATAGACTTCACCGACTTGAATGACGCATGCCCTAAGGATTGCTTTCCTCTACCAAGGATAGACATGTTAATAGATGCCACAGCTGGACATGAGATGCTAAGCTTCATGGATGGTTTTAGCGGCTACAATCAGATTAAGATGCACAAGGATGACGTCCCTAAGGTATCTTTCATAACTGACTTCGGTGTTTTCTGCTATCTTGTTATGGCTTTCGGTCTAAAAAATGCAGGAGCTACTTACCAACGACTGGTGAATAAGATATTCGCCCATCTGATTGGAAAAACCATGGAGGTCTATGTTGATGACATGCTAGTCAAGAGCCTGTTCAAGGCAGACCACATTAAGCACCTCAGAGAGGCATTTGAAGTGCTGAGGCACCATAAAATGATGTTGAATCCAGCTAAGTGTGCCTTTGGCGTTGGATCAGGCAAATTCTTGGGTCTTATGATTTCAAAGCGAGGCATAGAAGCCAATCCTGACAAGATCAAGGCGATCTTAGACATGGAGCCACCACGCTCTATAAGAGATGTGCAGAAGTTGACAGGCCGAGTAGCGGCTTTAGGAAGATTCATCTCCAAGTCTGGTGACAAATGCCTGCCTTTCTTTCAAGCATTAAAGAAGGTGAAAGATTTTGAGTGGACTCGTGAGAGCCAAGAGGCCTTTGAACAACTGAAGAAGTACATGACTGAAGCCCCGTTGTTGGCCAAACCTAGTCCCGGAGAGACTCTTTATATATACCTGGCGGTATCCGAGCAAGCGTTGAGCGCCGTTCTCATCCGAGAAGAGAAGAAGGTCCAGAAACCTATCTATTATGTGAGCAAGGTGTTGCACGGGGCGGAGCTGAATTACTCTCCCGTCGAGAAATTCGCATTGGCATTGGTAACAGCCTCGAGGAAGTTACGCCCGTACTTCCAGGCACACAAGATTGAGGTCCTGACGGACCAACAGTTGAGAAACATTTTGCATAGCCCAAAGGCTAGTGGGAGGCTAATCAAGTGGGCGATTGAACTTGGAGAATTTGACATCACATATAAGCCTCGAACAGCCATTAAGGCTCAGGCATTGGCTGACTTCGTGGTTGAATGCACCATTAGCAACCAAGAAGTCGGGGGGCAGGAAATGATAACAACCCCTGAGAAGCAAGATAGAGATGGAGAACTTGAACCTGATCAGAAGGAATACTGGGTGCTCTATTTTGATGGAGCATCAAAAACAAAATCTAGTGGCGCAGGCTTAGTACTGCAAAGCCCCGATGGGTTCACAGTCGAATATGCTTTAAAGTTGGATTTCCAGACAACCAACAATGAAGCTGAGTATGAGGCCTTGATAGCTGGTCTAGGCTTGGCCAGAATCATGAGAGTCAAGAACCTCAAAGTGTGTGGAGATTCAAGATTAGTAGTCTCTCAAGTAAATGGTGAATTTGAGGCCAAGGATGAAACTATGGCAAAGTATCTGCGAGTTGTAAAAGCTGTCATGACTCAGTTTGACGAGTGTTATGTAGAACACATCCCGAGAGAAGAGAACGTTAAGGCCGATGCCCTATCTAAGTTTGCTTCTTCTGAGATAGAAAACTATGAAGGGAGTGTTTACTTCCAGGTCTTGAAGGCCCCGACCATCAACTCAAAATTAGTGGCACCAATTGATGTGGGAAGTTCTTGGATAGATCCCATCAAGGCACACCTTGAGACCGGGTGGCTCCCAGATGATGCCTTGGAGGCACGAAAACTTTCAGTAAGAGCATTGAGATACACCTTGATTGAGGGCATTCTGTATAAGAGATCATTTGTCATCCCGTACTTGAAGTGCTTAAGGCCTCAAGAGGCAAGGGAGGCTTTGGAAGAAGTTCATGAAGGAATCTGTGGGCAGCACCTGGGGGGCAGGGCCCTCGCTCACAAGATAACCCGCTTGGGATTCTACTGGCCAGAGATGCTGGCTGATGCACAGGATTATGTCAAGAGGTGTGACAGGTGCCAGAAGCATGCTCCGATTGTCAGGCAGCCGCCTGAGATGTTAACATCAGTCAATTCCCCCATTCCATTTGCTATGTGGGGGATGGACATTCTTGGGCCTTTCCCTATGGCATCAGCACAGAGGAAGTTTCTGATTGTCGCCATTGACTACTTCACCAAGTGGATTGAGGCTAAGCCTTTAGCCAAAATAACCACCAAGCAAGTTTCCCAGTTCTTTTGGGAGAACATAATCTGCAGGTATGGCATCCCGCGAATCCTTGTGACGGATAATGGGACACAGTTCAATAATGAAGAATTCAAGAAGTATTGCGAGGAGAATGCTATTGAGCTTCGTTTTACCTCGGTAGCACATCCGCAAGCAAATGGACAAGCCGAGGTGGCCAATCGGATCATCCTTGATGGACTTAAGAAAAGGGTTGAACGCTCAAGGAGCACCTGGGTATACGAATTACTGCCTATACTCTGGGCTTATCGCACTACTTGCAAGGTGACCACAGGAGCAACCCCGTTTCTGCTAGCTTATGGAGCTGAGGCAGTTGTGCCACTGGAGATTATGCATGCATCACCTCGAGTGGAGGCATTTGAACCTGAGACAAATGAAGAAGGTATGAAGCTCGCCCTGGATCTGATTGATGAAGTCAGAGACGAGGCAAACGCCAGAAATGTGGAGCATCAAAAGAAAGCATCCTTCTATTACAACCACAGGGTTAAGGAGAGGTTCTTTCAACAAGGTGATTTGGTTCTGAGGAAGATCGAGGCTTCTCGAGTTGGCCAGAAAGGAAAACTAGCCCCAAATTGGGAAGGGCCGTATCGAGTCAGGAAGACGTTGGGACGAGGATCATACAAGTTGGAGACCTTGGACGGGGTTGAGGTGCCCCGTACTTGGCATGCCTTGAACCTCAAGATTTATTATGTTTAAGTTGCCTCTACGAGGATGTAGCTTTTTATTTATCTAGTAGAAGAAGTAGAAATAAGGTTCCATTAAACCATCCCAGGGTTTTGATGCCCCGAGTAGGACAATAATGAGTTATGTAAGGGTTTATCCCCTTTTTGAGTTATTAATGCAAACTTGTTTTCCATTCTATGATTCTATGTTTTGTTTACGTACCAAGCACCTGTTGAGTGTGAGTCTAGGGAGACCAAGTACCGAAAATAAATGAACATACGAATAAAACAAACAAGTGCATAAATAAAGACCCCGAAGGGCCAACAGTTAGGGTTACATCATTTAGACCGAATAAAAGTTTAATCACGAAGCACCGTGATTGAAATACTAGAAATAAAAGCCACATACGGCTAAGTTAGGCCATGCAAGGCCCGAAGCAATCCCAGCTACTCATCCGAGGAATCCTCCTCGCCATTCTCCTCCTCGTCATTCTCCTCCTCATCAGTCTCTTCCTCGCTACTCCCCTCATCACTCTCTTCCTCAGAGCTGTCCTCATCATGGCCCTTACCCGGTTCGGCTACCGTGACTGGTGGAGCTGTCACTTCCATTGCCTCAACCTCTTCCTCTTCGGAAGAGGAGCTATCTCCAACTACCTTCTTCGAGGGGACTGTTGGACGAACCACTCTCCCCTTCTGCACGGTCATAGGCCTTTTCCCTCGAGGATCTGAGGAAACTGAGCCATCCACAGCTGCTCGGACACCCCTCGAGCCGGAACCAGAACGACGATGACTTCCCCTAGAGCCGGAGCCCGAAGCCTGAGCTACCGGCATGGCCTCGGCGCCCGAAGCAACTTGACAATACGGACTTGGAAAGTCCCTCGGGAAAACCACAGCAGGATGCCTCTTACTCACAGCATTGATGGCTCGATCCCAGCCAACAGACATGATTCCCGGGCGTACTTCATCGTCATGCTTATCTATAAGCTCAAAGAAATCCTCAGACTCTTGGTAAGCTTTCACCACTTGCTTGCAGTCTATTACCCTCTTGTTATACAGGGAGTCATACAGTCTCTGGATAGAATGAGCATCAGCTTCAGCCCGGATGGCCCTGGACTCCAAGTCTTGATATTTCTCATCAAGAGTTGCTTTCTCCTTCTTCAAAGCCACATTCTCATCTCGGTATGCACGGCCTAGCCGAGTGCTAGCTTGGAACTGGGCATTCGCCTGGAACAAAGAACCAATAAGTCAGTTATAATCACAAGTTAAGTAAAAACACTATGTCTAGGAAGGAAGGTGGGAAACCTGATATAGAGCTTGAGCCCCGAGTTTCTCCGCCTCGTCAAATTTGTCCCCGGCTGTCACAGTCAGAAGGTCGGGGGGAGTGATGCTGAACTTGGACCAATCCAAGGCAGACTCTGGGCATCCCAAGACAGAATCTTGCTCACAAATTCCCTAACCAGGGATGAAGGGGGTCTTGACTCTCCCGTCAGCATTCCGTGATCTCTTCGAAGAGCATCCCGACAGGAACTGAGGGATCTTCGGCCCGGGTTGAATGCAAGCCGCCTCGGCTCTCTTGATCATCCTCCTAGTAACTTTTGGCTGGTTTTCGGGCCGATTGTCGATCTCCTCAGCAACTGAAAAGACAACAGAAAAGATATCGGAATAAGAACAAACAGGGTTCATAATATGAAGGTAAAAAATTACCATCAGCAGAAAGTAAGCTAAGTCCAGCTTCTACAAGTCTCTTCTCGGTTAAGAAAACTTTGTAGTGAGTACGGCCGTCGTTAGCAAGTAGTCGATCACGATCAAAAAGCTCCTCCTCGTCAAGATCACATACAAAATGTGTAGCATCATGCACTTCCCCAAACTTAGACATAAAGAATTTGCCCCAATCGCCACCACGCCATACCAGAGTCACGAATTCTCTGTCCCAGTAGTGATGGGAATCTGGGAATGAAAAAGCATTCACAATATGTGGAACATTGGATCTATGCTGAATAGTGACCCAACCCTTCTGAGCCTCAGAAGAATTCTTGGCGGCGAATATGCTCCTGAACATGGTAGTAGTAGGCTCGATACCTAGATCTCGACATCTCAGCATAAAGATGATAATCAACCGCCATGCACTAGGATACAATTGGCAGGGATGAACCTGAAGCTCCGCCAAGAGCCTTATTATGAACTGGTCTACCGGGAATCTCAGACCTGCTTCTAGGGCACCTTTGTAGACACATAGCTTCTCTGGGTGCCAATTACAGGTTCTGTCAGCTAAGCCAGGGAGGCAAACCTTGATCACATCCGGAAAGCCATATAACTTCTTAATATTTTCGACATCTTGCTTGTCGAACTTGGACGGACTATGATACGCAGCTAACTCAGAATTGTTGGGAAATGCATCCCTCATAGTACTTAACAAGTCAATTAAAGAATCAAATCGACGATCAATATATCTAGGGGGATTCAGTCGAAGATTACCTCGCAATGTTTTGGCCAAGGCTCTATTGGCCATCGCCTCCGACATAGAGAATGACGAAGCTGGAGCGCGGTCGCCATCTGCCATCTTGAGCTTGAACTTGAAGCTAGAGCTTGAGAGCTTTAGAACTTGAGAACTTCAGAGAGAATTTTAGAAGTAAGAAGAAGTGAAGTGAATGAAAATGAAGGCTCCCCCCACTCTTTAATAGAAGATGGATGACCTTCTATATCAGGTTGAAACACAGCTTGGCTCGTGTTTGCAGGTCATCTATCGTTCATCTACAGAAAGATGGATTTTCATCTGCTATATCCGCCAATAATTATACCGGTATATATGATTCCGGGAAAGAAAAGAAGGATTTACGTAAAGATATAGTAATAAGCTGTGCCAAGGCACTCATCTGAGCTTAAGGAGCTAATTACGTTTAAGGAAGGTAGAATACAATCAGTTAGTCTTTGCTATTAAAGAGACTAATTATGCTCTGAAAGGAGGTGTACAACATCCATGATCAAGGACGTGATTCTAAAACGAGACTCCAGGCATTGCGAAAAGCTCCGAGAGGCACGACATAGCAACAATGGAGCACCTGTCGGGCGATCAAGAAGCACCCGGCAGGCAACTTGGCTCTCCTGGCAGCCGACCAGGTGCATCAAGGAAAGGTCTGGCCGACCTGGCTCTCCTGGCAGCCGACCAGGTGCATCAAGGAAGGGTCTGGCCGACCTGGCTCTCCCGGCAGCCGACCAGGTGCATCAAGGAAGGGTCTGGCCGACCTGGATCTCCTGGCAGCCGACCAGGTGCATCAAAGAAAGGTTTGGCCGACCTGGCTCTCCTGGCAGCCGACCAGGTGCATCAAAGAAGGGTCTGGCCGACCTGGCTCTCCTGGCAGCCGACCAGGTGCATCAAGGAAGGGTCTGGCCGACCTGGCTCTCCTGGCAGCTGACCAGGTGCATCAAGGAAGGGTCTGGCCGACCTGGATCTCCCGGCAGCCGACCTCATGAATCCCTAGGATCAAGATCGAGATCGAGATTGAGGTTCTGGATCCCTAAGATCGAGATTGAGGTTCTGAATCCTTGAAAGTCATGGGTGACCAATATACTAAATTAGAGATCAAGATCGAGATCGAGATTGAGGTTCTGGATCCCTAAGATTGAGATTGAGGTTCTGAATCCTTGAAAGTCACGGGTGACCAATATACTAAATTAGAGATCAAGATCGAGATCGAGATTGAGGTTCTGGATCCCTAAGATTGAGATTGAGGTTCTGAATCCTTGAAAGTCACGTGTGACCAATATACTAAATTAGAGATCAAGATCGAGATCGAGATTGAGGTTCTGGATCCCTAAGATTGAGATTGAGGTTCTGAATCCTTGAAAGTCACGGGTGACCAATATACTAAATTAGAGATCAAGATCGAGATCGAGATTGAGGTTCTGGATCCCTAAGATCGAGATTGCGGTTCTGAATCCTTGAAAGTCACGGGTGACCAATATACTAAATCGAAGATCAAGATCGAGATCGAGATCGAGATTTTGGATCCTTGAAAGTCATAGGTGACCAAAACACTTCCAAACAACTTGAGGCACCTGTCGAGCGATCAAGAAGCACCCGGCAGGCAACCAGAAGCACCCGGCAGGCAACCAGGATCTCCTGGCAGCCGACCAGGTGCATCAAGGAAGGGTCAGCCGACCAGGATCTCCTGGCAGCCGACCAGGATCTCCCGGCAGGCAACCAGGATCTCCTGGTAGCCGACCAGGTGCATCAGGGAAGGGTCAGCCGACCAGGATCTCCTGGCAGCCGACCAGGATCTCCTGGCAACCGACCAGGAGCATCTGGCAGCTGACCGGGAGCCACAAAGAGGCTCAATATGACTTCCCGATACTCATTTTGGCACCCCCTATCGTTTGATTGAATCGTTTGATGGTTTTGCTGAAGGTTTCTCACTTTCCGTAACAAACATCGACCTTCGAATTAGCACCGTTTAGTGCCGTTTTATGCCATTTAACGTCGTTTACTCAGACATTGAAACGTCGTTTAAGCATCGTGTGACATCATTAATGTCAACATGGATTTCCCGTCAACATGTCAGACGATCACGAAGCACATGTCAGACGATCGAGAAGCACATGTCAGACGATCGAGAAGCACATGTCAGACGATCAAGAAGCACATGTCAGACGATCGAGAAGCACATGTCAGACGATCGAGAAGCACGTGTCAGACGATCGAGAAGCACGTGTCAGACGATCGAGAAGCACCCGGCAGGCAACCAGGATCTCCTGGCAGCCGACCAGGTGCATCAAGGAAGGGTCAGCCGACCAGGATCTCCTGGCAGCCGACCAGGATCTCCTGGCAGCCGACCAGGATCTCCTGGCAGCCGACCAGGATCTCCTGGCAGCCGACCAGGAGCACCTGGCAGCTGACCGGGACCCTTGTCGGCTGCCTCGTTGCCCGGAAGAGGTTAAAATTTTCCCGAATCTCCTCCGTTTAGCTTCGTTTAGCGCTGTTTAGTGCCGATTAACACCGATTAGTGTCGTTTAAGCACTGATTAGTGCCGATTAACACCGATTAGTGTCGTCGATTAGTGTCATTTAAGCACTGATTAGTGCCGATTAACACCGATTAGTGTCGTTTAAGCACTGATTAGTGCCGATTAACACTGATTAGTATCGTTTAAGCACCGTGAGTGCCAATTTATCCTTTCAACATTGTTTAACACTGTTTAAGCATAGTTTAAGGCCGTTTAGCGCTGTTTAGTGCCGTTTTATGCTGCTTAACGTTGTTTAAACATTGTTTAAGCATCGTTAAGACTGATTAGTGCCGGTTAGCATCGAATTAACATTGTCGTGAACGCGTCGGTCGCTCCACGCTTCACATAAAGACAATACTCGTGAAACACTAGTGTACAAAGATAAACCCTGACCCGAGTCTCGAGTTAGACAAGTTAAACTTCAAGGAAAGCCTGATCAGCTTTCCTAGAAGTTGGGGGGCAAATGATATGGGCTAAAAGTAAGCCCTAAAGTCACATTTAATGTGGCATTAATTAGGCCAAGAATGGTCCAAACGTGGGGCCCACCAGCTGGGCCCAAAACCCTAATTATAATATTAATTTCGTAATTAGTATTAAGGGTAATAAACAACTCAGCAAATAAGAGTCAAACAAGGATATTACTCTTGCCTGACTTATCCTCCAAGATGCACAATTCAATATGGAAACTGATTCCTACAAGGAATAGATCTAGAACCTTCCTCAAAGACTTGCCCACCAAGTCTCCAAATCCTACCATAATTCTAAGGCTTCTCAGCCTATATAAAGGGCCTGACCCCTCATTCTCAGAACTACGTTGGCTTGATTCTCAATACGAGATACGTAGGCACTCTGTGAGGACCGATTACAGTCTCGAACGCAGAAACAACCATTAAAGCGCGAAGCTCAACCACCCTAGCAATAATAACAAATCGTAATCGAGATTTAGATCCACAACAGTAATTATTTTAGTAGTAATTTTTGTAATTAAAACAAGTTACTTTTTAATTTAAAATTAATCTTGCGATAACTAATATACACCCAAAAAAATCTCACCATATATTCAAATCATTATTTTTAGTAATAAATAAGAATCGTTAGATCTAATAATAAGATATATTATATGATTAATTTACTAAAAATTCAAAGTTAGAACCCGTCAACGACATTTTTAATTTAGAATTTTACAAAATAAATTTCAAACCATGCATATCATTATATAAATTTATATTAAATTAAAATTAAAAAATTATTAAAAATAAGGATTATATAAAAACATAATTATAATGTTAAATAAATTTTATAACCTATCAAAAGAAACCCGTGCTTCACACGGGTTATAAGCTAGTACTATTATATAAAAGCCAAAACATTAAAAGTTTGGTTGGTCGGTCGGTCAGTCAGTCGGTCGGTCGGTTGGTTGGTCGGTACAATACCTGTTGATTTTACTTATTTACCCTTACTCAATTACAGATAAAATTTATCCTACTAACTAATCAATTTCCCTTTTCAGGTTAAACATATCATCTTTTCTATTTTTTAATAAAAAAATAATTTCCTTTTTTAGGTAAAATATAATATTTTTTTTATATTTTATCTAACTAAAATTTCTCCTTTATTAATCAATTTCCTTTTTCAGGTTACACATATTACCTTTTCTATTTTTCAATAACTAAATAATTTCTTATTTCAGGCAAAATACAATATCTTTTACATTTTATCTAACTAAAATTTCTCATATTTAAAAATAATACGAGCAATTTTGTTTAATAAAATAACATAATTATATTATAATTACTATTAACTAATCAATTACCCCTTTCAGCCAAAACACGTTACCTTTTCTATTTTCTCTAACTAAAGTCTCTCTTTTTCCAATTATAACATGGACGGTTACTTTTTTTAGCCAAAATACGTTACCTTTTTTCTTTTCTCTTACTAAAACCTATCTTTTTCCAATTATATCACGGACGTTTCTATTTAATAAAAATAAATAATAATATTATAATACTAATAATTAATCGATTAACTTTTCAGCTAAAACGTATCATCTTTCCTATTTTTTCTAATTAAATTCTCTTTTTTTTAAAAATATCACGGGCAACATTAATTTCTCATTTTCTAAACACTATGAGCAATTTTATTTAGTAAAATAACATAATTAAATTATAATTACAATAAACTAATCAATTACATTTTTCACATAAATCATGTCATCTTTTTAATTTTCACGTTAACTTTCTATTTTCTCTTAACTAAAACCTCTATTTTTCCAATTATATCACGGACGGTTCTATTTAATATAATAAATTAAAATTATTATAGTACTAATAATAATTGACCGATTACCTTTTTCAGCTAGAACGTATCATCCTTTCCTATATTTTTTAACTAAAATTTCTCTTTTAATAGAAATATCACGGACAATATTAATTTCTCATTTTCTAAAAACATTACGAGCAATTGTATTTAGTAAAATAACGTAATTAAATTATAATTTCTATAACTAATCAATCACCTAGAACATGTTACCTTTTTAATTTTATCTAACTAAATCATCTCTTTTTCTAATCTTATTACGGGCATTCTATTTAATGAAATAAAATAATAATTTTATAATTATTAATAATTAATCGATTATCTTTTTCAACTAAAACCTATCATCTTTTTTATATTTTCTAACTAAATCTCTCATTATCTAAAAAAATCACGGATAACATTTATATAATTATTATCAAATCATCTCATATAAAAATTTAAGACTCCAAAATCATGTATTAAAAAAATTTATTCAAATTAATGACAAAAATTCACATAATATTTAAAAAAAATCCGTGCATCGCACGGGTTTTAAGCTAGTAAATTAAAATAGTCGAGATCGTAAAATTGTATTAATTCAGAGATGTAATAATTAATCAATAAATTAATAATTATTAATTTATTGAAAATTTTCGACAACAAACAAAATTAATTTTTACTGAATCGTACAATTTATGTTTTTATATTATATCAATTAATTCAATGTATACCAATTTACAAATTTATTGTTTATTAAAAAAATTCATGTATAAATAGTTGATCTTAAAGATAATATAATTTTTTTAGGATAAATATCAAAATGATCAATGAAGTGATGTCTATATATATATATATATATATATATATATATATATATATATATATATATATATATATATATATATATATATATATCACTTTAGTTACTGATTATCATTTGAATCACTAAAATCACAATAATATCAAATAGATAACTCTAAATATGTATTCAAAAATTTATTCAATTTTAGATAATATATTCAGATTTAAAAAAAATTACTTACTATATATTTTTTTAATTTTATAATCATTAATTTCCTCGTTTTAATTAAATACTTTGAAACAAACTTAGTCCTAGAATGATCTTCAAGAGTGTAAATTTGAATATGAAGTTGATCCTCTGTCGGAAAGACACATATTGAGTAACCGGAATCAGGGACTCAGGATGGTGAGGAACCCTATCTTCTATTTCATAGCATGAACATTATCAGAAGTCAATGGCGCTGCACTAGCCTAAGAAAGTCCTATGTTTAATGCCGTTGATTTTCCATGTTCTATATTCTGTGTATAACTTGTAAATATATTTTAAATATACCCTCTGGTTTATAATATTACGTTGATAACGCTGGTAATTATTATATTTTCATTTCATCGTCTTGTCCTTTTCTCCCTTTCTTTCTCTCATTTTTCTTAAAATTTATTTTATTAGAGTTGTTATTAATTTTCTCCCTTTCTTTCTCTCATTATTTTTAAAATTTATTTTATTAGAGTTCTAAAATTCTAGTACATCCCACCTAGCATAAGGGAACAGATTGTTGTTGGAGATGCATTCTGAATCTGGTCTACTCCTATATTCAAGTATCTAATTATCCATACTCCTAACTTCCAACCAATTTTCCTATCAATATAGCACGTACCCACACGTAGCATAGTATTGTCTTAATCTCGGAGCTTCGCCATAATACTAAATGATCAGTGCCTCCATTCTTTTTAAATATATATGCATCTTCTAGAGCTACTTCACTTGCATCATTCACTTTATCCTGCAATGCAAGAAGATCTACAGTAAACAGTTCACCACTGTCTCTTGTTACAACAGTATGATGGCAGTAATTCTTTCCGGTTGTAAATAATCAGCTTTTCGACGTCTTATTAATTACCACCCAATGAACTACTTATATTACTCTTGTATATGATTCCATCTCCTCTTAACATTTTATTATTTTGCGAAAATTGTTGACTAAAAACCTTCTTGTAACATGTTCGTATTTTAAAAGAGTTATGGACTTGACGACAGAATAGTTAGACCTGCGAAATATGATTAATTAATTAAGACTTCATGTTGAACATTTTGGAAAACTTTGTTATAAGAGACAGACCTCTAGTGCATCTTTATTCCGTTGTAGGGAAATGTTGCTCAATTAATGGAAAACGTTATTGGCGTACGATCAGTTAACTCCAAGAAAATAGAGAGATGCAATGAACTTTGTTGGAGGAGAGTGGAGCAGGAGTGCAATGGTTATTGTTTAAAATGTGGCAACTGATTGCACTAATTTATGTCTACCCCTGTTGAGAGGACATAACCCACGGTAGGAATATAACTGTTAGGTTAAGGGACTTACATAATTCGAGATTCACAATCATCAAAACAGAGCACACACATAATTAATCGATAAGTTGACAAGATCTACCAAAGCACAAAATAAGAACACACAAATACTTGACGTGGAAACACTCACGTCCCAAACTTGTATTATTAATCCAAACAATTATCAATAATACATCAAAACAATAACACCTTAAAGGTGTCTCAACCCGATACTTGAGCCAACAATGCTCAAGCATCCCCAAACAATACTTAAGACTACATCTCTTAAGCTTTCACCTCCCCAAACAAATATAATATGACTATGTATATATAGCCATCACAAACTTAGCCACCAAGATATCCTAATCATACTTGATTTCCAATTACAATCATTATCATACTTGGTATCTAAATATACCATCTATAATAATTATCTAAACATATAATTATTACCCAATCCATATATGTTTTGGATCACCAAAACCCATACCATATTGGGTTGAAACCCAACAATCCTCCCCTTCAACCCAATACCCATATTGGATTGAACGGTAACCAATCAAGCCATCGACGTCCATTCGCCAACGCCTCCCCTCGAACAAGAATCTCCTCATCTTGCTCCTTCAATCTTGAGTGTCGCTAAAACCCGTATAGTGACCCTCCAAACCATCCAAACCATCCAAACCATCGTTCTTCACCATAACGATGTATCCATCTACAAAATCATGTGCATCAACCACCACGAGTGCTCTTCCACATGTTGAGTCACCCGATCCTTGCTTTCACAATCCTTCGGTCTCCTGAAGAAAAATCACTAGTATCATCCAAATAGTTCACCTGGTTGATCAAGCCATTGAAACAATTGCGATGACCTCTTCCATCTTCTTCCATCTCGAGTCCGCACAGGATTGATCCACGGTGCAAGCCAACCGTCAAACCGCACGTAACTTTGTCTCTTCCCGCTTTAGCGGCAATCTCCTTGTCAGCAAATCCTTCATTGTACTCTGCCAGATCAATTGAACCTCGAACTTTCCCTCAACCTCATCCATCATGAACCCGAACCTTGGCTCTTGATACAACTTGTTAGGTTAAGGGACATACACAATCCGAGATTCACAATCACCAAAACAGAGCACACACATAACCAATCGAAAAGTTGACAAGATCTACCAAAGCACAAAATAAGAACACACAAATACTTGACGTGGAAACACCCACGTCCCAAACTTGTATTATTAATCCAAACAATTATCAATAATACATCAAAACAATAACACCTTAAAGGTGTCCCAACCCGATACTTGAGCCAACAATGCTCAAGCATCCCCAAACAATACTTAAGACTACATCTCTTAAGCTTTCACCTCCCCAAATAAATACAATATGACTATGTATATATAGCCATCACAAACTTAGCCACCAAGATATCCTAATCATACTTGGTTTCCAATTACAATTCTTATCATACTTGGTATCTAAATATACCATCTATAATAATTATCTAACATATAATTATTACTCAATCCATATATGTTTTAGATCACCAAAACCCATACCATATTTGGTTGAAACCCAACAATAACTGGGCATTTGTAACAATCAATCATCTAATTTTTTAAATAATGCACATCACTGAAGTACAACACTGGGATACCGTATATAATACTCACGGGGGACATATTACATACTGTATGTATCTTTGCTAAACAGACTCTGAACATTGTTGATAATTCATGAGTAGATCAAGTCACATGAAAGACTGACATTCAAGTTGCTGATCCAGGATTGGTTTAGACACGTTCATTTGAAATTAATAATGTTGTGTGTCGAGCCTAGCCTGAAGCTAATAACATAAATATGTTACGTTATCAACTCTCCTAAAATCTATTTAGCCCAAAATACCTTCTAAAATTTTAAGAATTAAGATACTAATGAAGTTCTAGAGGCATCTAGTTATTATGTTTTAGAAAATATTATACACAGCAAAAATTTTGCTGCAACATTACATGCAATCTAAAGAGTCTGATGACCTCGTCAAGCACTAACTAATTGCATTTGTTAAAAAGATTAAACTGATGTAGAAACTTTAGCTACATATAAGTTATGAGTTATGACCAAAACCAAACTCCACAATTTAACACAAGTTAAAGAAATCCATTAAGAAGAAAAAGGGTAAATGTTGTACGTAGCGACTCAAACTGATTTCTAAACAGTAAAACACTCATAAAATTGCCGGTAATACAAAAGAAGCAAGATTCCACTGTCATCTTTACAGGTAAGATATCGATATATTATTAGTACATGGTGCATATGTATTTTTAGTACTCTTCTTAACTAAGCATCTGCATAGAGCCCACCATATGAGCTGCAGGCTGGCAAGTTCGGGCCAAGGCCGAATAATTCATATTCATCGCAGCTGCTGCTGCGGTCCCTGGATATCCAACATTGCCCATTGGCCTATAGTTGGACACTGCCGCTCTTTCCAATGATTGCACCTGCTTTTTCAAGAACTTCATGTAATGAACTGCTTCATCTAACATTGATGCTGTATCCATTTTTGTACCTCCTGGAACAAGTCTCTGCAGAATTCTTATCTTTTCGCTTATCCGTTCCCTCCTTTGTCTTGCAGCTATGCTTTGTGGATCCTTGGATATTTTTACATTCCTTCTTTGCGGTGGCTTCACTGACTCGGGATCTATTTGAATAGGCTGCATTGCCGCCATACGGAACATCATTTCCCTCATGGACTCCATGGAGTTTGTTTTTGGAATATTTGCTTCACTTGAATCAAAGGATTGTGTTGGTAAAGGAAAATTTTGTGGTAAAACTTGAGATATGTTTGTTTCTTGGAGAGATGAGTTTATGAATGGGTGAAGGAAAGCAGATGTTGGTGTGGATTCATTGCTGCTGGAACTTCCTCCAGAGAATTCCATATCAGCATAATCATATACTTCTTGGAAATTACTTTGAGAGTATTGGCCCGGAAGCTTATCCTGGTGCATTATCATTGTCATTATCTCCATTTGATCTTGTGCTGATGCTTTCCCGAAATCCATATAAGATGAATCAAGAACTACTTGGAGATTAAAAAAGAAAATACTTGGGAAACTAAGAATGATCAAATTTTTTTGGAAGAGGTAGACTATTTTGCACTGTGATATGAATAGCAGGGCATGGGACTATGTCAGTGGAAGGGTATACGACTATATATAACAGTTTGTGCTGAATAAAAATACTAATATAATTTATATATTAGTTAAATGTCTATCACTTTTCTTCATCTTTGGGCTTTCTTTTAAAAGTGAAGCTCTTCAAAGTTGAATATATATTTAGGCTTAATGGCCTTTTAGCCCTCAAAGTTTTTACTGATATACCCATCAGCCCTCAATATTTTAAAACGTTCCTTTTAACCCTCGAAGTATCCATAAAGGTCCTAATAACCCTTAAACCTGTATAAAAAATAAAAAATAAAAAAGCGGTATAACTCGGATGGGCAAAAGAGACATTTCACAAACCGATACCGAGGGTTAAAAGGTATACTTTAGATACTTTGGGGGTTAAAAGGTATACTTTAGGTACTTTGGGGGCAAAAAGGTATACCTCAGAAAATCTTTATACAAGTGCACAGTACATGAGGGAAATAAGTTATGTCATCAAAAATTTAATATTTATACTTAGTAGTAGTAGTATTTTCACCGTTTAATATTTATACTTGGTAGAAGTACTCTATTTATTTTTAAAAATTTATTTCTCAATAATTTAATTTATTCATGATATGATTTTCCTTTAAAATAATAACTTAACTATTTTAATATTTATCATAACTAGCTTAACTATTTATACTTTACTAATATTTATCATAACTAGCTTAACTATTTTATAAATTTATTATAGTTAAAACATAAACTATTTTATAAATTCATTATAGTTAAAACATATGTAATGCTTTAATTTAAACACATTTCCATAATTTTTTTTATTCTAAAATGCATTTTGATGAAATAAATTATTAAAAAATTACTAGAATTCATAATAAAAATAAATTATAAATATTAAAATAACACATGCATCGCACAAAATATAAGTTAGTAGAATTATAAAATTATTTTTTATGTAAATTTAAGAAATCACTTGGGGACTAAAAATGATAACACAATAAAATGAAAGAAAAATGCGCGACATACAGTATGTAGTTTTGTCGAATCTAAAAGAGGGTATACAAAATATTAACATATATTACCTCATGTTACATTCTCCACCTAGGCTAGGGTCTATCCCAGATAATCTCAAAAGTTCCATTGCGAAAATTCACACTAACGTGAATAATCTAAAATAGACGGAAATCAACGTGTATAAACTAAAATGGACAAACACCAAACAAAAAAATCACACAAAATTCTGGATCTATCAAGGAGTATCCACTGTTAAAAGAAAACGGCACTATAACAATTCCTTTTTCTTAGGATTTCCTTTGCAGCCACTGCATTATACATTTCAGCTTCCTTCCATTCTTCCCTGGCCTTTGTGGAATATTGTTGGGCAGATAAGTGATCACCTCTTAAATAAGCATCACTGGCTGCCTTCGAATGCCGTGATGCTAGCCTTTATTAATAAGTAAAATTTCTTTTTAATTCTAATTTTATACTAAATTTGATTACATCCCTAAAGTACTATTTCTTCTAAAATTCTATATTATTTTTTAATAAAATATTGGAACATTGGAATTTTATTATATTCTAATTTTTTATTTTTTATTATAAACATACTGAATTGCACAAGTAACGTATCTACTGAAATATGTTGTGTTTTCTAGATTTTCTTAAAATATTTTTAATTAAATATTAGATGATTTTTATTATTTTTTAGAAAAACGTAAAATGAAGTTGCACTTGTTTTTTGTTGTAAACCATATTTTTAATTAAATATTAGATGATTTTCTACTGAATTGCTTTTTCATAAACCTTTTTCACTACACTTTCTTTCTTGCCCATTCCTCTGGTAAACATCACCTGATTTCCACAGTCTTTCATCCTTCATTCTCTTCCTTGAATTTGACCTGAAAAGAGCCAGAGTTCAATATAAGAATCCTTCGAATAGTACCTACAAGGCGAAGGTGTATATCGTAACACCATCATATAGGTTTACGAAAAACTACATGCTTGGAGATGCATGAACAAATGTACTGGCACATACATGCATCAAAAATAATAAAAAAGGTAAAAAGAAGTTTAAATTGCAGAAGACATTATCCCCGGCAGTAACCCTAGAGGAAATGAATCGGATGATAAAAGAGAGCACTATAGATGTTAGTGAAGAGAAACTCAATTTTATAAACTTAAAGCATTAGCTACTCTAGCTGAGATGTCAATAGCACCACTTCATGTAACACTACAGAAAAAGTTACAGATATAATTAATCTTGCTGAGATGTAGCAATAGCAAAACTACACCTCATGGAACTACATTAAATCTTAAAGGATCAGGATTCCAACTGTTTCTTATATTTTTAAAACCCTAACTTATTAGTGTAGAAATGACGGGGGAACCACCTTTTCTTTCGCCACTAGCTTATATAACATTGTGGAAATTACAATACCAACCTTCCAATCTCTCCAAATTTTTCATAGCTCGCCAGCATATGATAACTGGCCAGAGAGAACAATTTTCAATTCCTCCATCCATATTACTCGATGTTAAAAACTTAAAGCTTTAACAACTCTAGCTGAAATGTTAATAGCACCATTTATCATGTAATCCTAAAACCATTCTAGAGAGAAACGTACAGCTATATCTACTCTTTGCTCAGATATACCAAGAGCAAAAGGAAACCTCGTAAAACTACTTCTAATCTCAAGGAATCAGGATTACAACCATTTCTTATCCTTTTAAAACCCAGACTTATTAGTATAGAAATTTTGGGGGCAACTGTGTTCTCCTTTCCATATGACATGGAGGAACTTACAAAACAAGCCTTCCAATCGCTCCAATTATATTTCATCACCCACCAACATTTGAAAACTGACCAGAGAAATACGATAATCGTTTCCTCCCTTCATTTCATCACCTATTCTCAGCCCAGGGATACAGCTCTTTCAGCTTCTCATAAGCCTGATGGACATTTTTGTGACATTTTTCTAGAATAACTTCATTTGTACAAGTTATACCTTTTAACCCCCAAAGTATCTAAAATATACCTTTTAACCCCCAAAGTATCTAAAGTATACCTTTTAACCCCCAAAGTATCTAATGTATACCTTTTAACCCTCGGTATCGGTTTGTGAAATGTCTCTTTTGCCCATCCGAGTTATACCGTTTTTTCATTTTTTATTTTTTTTACCGGTTTAAGGGTTATTAGGACCTTTATGGATACTTCGAGGGTTAAAAGGAACGTTTTGAAATATTGAGGGCTGATGGGTATATCAGTGGAAACTTTGAGGGTTAAAAGGTCATTAAGCAATATATTTATCCACCGCCAATTACACGGGAAACCTTTAATGGGTTATCACAAGAAAATTTCTATAGGCTGATCAAGCGGAGTTGAGGGGCTAATCTAAATTACAGTATCCTGTTATAATTTTTATGATTTTCAGTTAGCTCCCGATAATTAACGATAAACTTTTTAGTTATAGCTGTTTTAAATCCTTAATCCTGGTTCGAAAAAGACATAGACATTAACCATCTGATCCTTTAATCCTTAATTTGATTTAAAGTTATCGAGCAGCCAAAGGGTCCACCTAGTTCAATTATAGTAGATCAATCACCCTTGGAACAATTCAAGATCTACAAAAGAAGGGGTTAAAAGTCAGCTAAGTGCAAAAGAATTAATGGAAGGTGTTGAACCAGAAAAGGACCTACAAAGATTGAATTAAGGGCTGAGATGAAAGGAGATAGGGATAGCGTAACGGTGGTGCATGAACCAGTGTAATGCTCATCCATCTCATGAGTAAAAAGTGTCCAAGCTTTGGGTTCAAAATTGACCCTGCTTGAGAGCTTTAAAACACTAAGTAAACCCCACATTCACATGAAATGCGTCAGAAGAGCAACCACCCAATTTCAGAGCCCGGGACACCCCCTTTAACCTAACACTATTTTAATAGCAGCCACTGCTATGCTACAGGCACAATTCTCAAGGCAGATGAGGGAAGAAGTTTAGATAGCATTGATACATAATTATATATTGACCCCCCCGGCAGCGAGCTAGCTACTTCACTGCTAAAATTTTGATTACTTGGTAAACAACTGATTGATATGCAAGTACATAATGGATAATAACTTAGGATGAAAGCAAAAGGACCATCTTCTGATTAACCGAAACAAAAACATCACAATGTACTAGAATTATATGATTTCTTATCCAATAATGCGATTTTAGTCCCTCTCTCTTCTCCGTGTGGGGTGCATATATTAATAATTAACGCTGACGGGATGGAACAAATTGGCTAACCTAGTCTACTTTCCCATTTGATATTCAAACATTAATAGAGATTTGAGTTAAAAATCAATAAAAAAAATTAATTTTGAGGCTCAATTGACCTCTAAAACTTGGTTATTTATTATTTTCTTAATTCCAACTACTTCAGAATTCTGATCGTGCTACATTATAAAAATCGATACATACAACATAATTCATTTATGTATTAATCACATGAATGCTGGCAATCTAGCATAGATTAATATTAAAATGAAAAAAGACTTTGTTAATAGTGTGCCACCAATAATTCATGAAACAATGATAAACAATGCTATCAAGATTACACACACATAAAAATCATGTTTTCTTATAGGGTTTGTTTCAAAAAAGAGCATCCAAAACACAGACAATTATTATTGGTCTGGGTGTTCATTCCATTTACTTGAGCTATTAGTGGAAGCACCAGCTATGTGTTTCTTTACCTAGAATTCAAATCCATGATCCAGTATAATGGAACACAACCAAGGATAATAAGCACACTACACACACAGAAACACATGCACAAATCAATGAATCAGAATTCATTTATAATCAACGTATCTGATAATAATTTCAGAAGATCTCACCAACATTTCAAGCAAATAAATACATATTGCATGAAATGAACATAACCTGGGGGGGGGGGCGGCGATCAGGGACAATCAATTGTTGTAGCACAAATAATTTATCGGGGTATCAACATCAATCGTTTGTTCCGACCATCCCCTAACTTAAAATTCCAAGTACTGTTACTTTCTGTAGAATTTTCTAGGAGGAGTGTTGAGGAAAAATCTTTTAAGTAATAAAATACTGCAAGTGCACGGACGTACGTGAGTATGGGGCAAGTACAGGTTGATCTAAAGAGAACATGATTAAAGTTCTTAATTTAAAAACCAACTGTTGGAATATAATATAAGATCCGGTTGGGGCCTCCCTCTAAAACCTTTAAGATTTTAGATGAGTTGGTTAATTAACATGGTATCAGAGCCTTATCGGTGCTAAGAGTCATAAAGTTTCGTTTTTCTTGGTTATCATTTGTCTTTACAATGTAAGATTTCCAAGTTTCTAGCAGATCTACGATGGCTGCAAGATTAACATATCAAGATATGATGACACATTTGTTTCTTCATCCTTCGGACAACACCAACTTGATTCAAGTGGATAAGCTTGAAGGCTCCTCTGATTATAGAGCTTGTCGTCGATCGATGGACATTAATATTTCCACAAAACGTAAGCTTGGTTTCGTCACAGGTACGACTACACTTCCTACAGATGATAATACTAAGGCTGAGATGTGGGAAACCAGTAATAGTATGGTTATTTCTTGGTTAACAAACAAGTTTCACCCACTATCAAGAAATCGATTATGTACATGACTAGTGCCAAAAATATATGGAATAATCTTTGTAACACGTTTCTCTTTGACTAATGGAAGTAGAAAGTATAAGTTATTTCGAGATTTATATGAGCTAAAGCAGAATAGTGCTTCAATTACGGAGTATTACACTTCGATGAAAACTGTATGGGAGGAACTAGACACTTTAAATATGCTGCCTGTTGTTTCCAATCCAGTCTTTGATTTAGTCAAATTGTTGGAAGTCATAGCCTTACAAAAGGAAGAGTCTCATTTATTTCTATTTTTGAATAGTCTGGATGAGCAATATAATGCTCAGCGCAGTAAATTATTAATGCAAATTCCCTTATCCACGGTCAAAATGGCTTGTTCTGCTCTTGAACAAGAGGAAGCCCAGAGAAGCATGCTTAATATGAATAAGTCTAGTGGAGACTCAATGGCAATGTTTAGTAAGACTAATGTCGATAGAAATGTCACATGTTCTACTTGTGGGGTAAAAGGACATAGTACTGAAAGATGCTGGAAAAATATTAGGTATCCAAATTGGCACCCAATACATAACCCCAAATTTGCCCCAGGTCTTAAAAGAAATAAGAATTCTGGAAATGCTAGGTGGAACACTGCTCCCCAGGCTATTGGTCAAAAATTTGTTGCAAATGTGCAGACTGATGCTTCTGTATCAAATCCTAACTTGGTGTTCACCCCTCAACAACTTGAGCAGCTGGCTAAATTGGTTCCACAGTTGACTATGCAGCAACCCAAGTATCCAGACACGGATGATGAGTTGGATTATCATTTTTCCGGAATGATTGGTTGTTTTAATGCTGGGAGAAGTTCTAAAGAGTGGATAGTTGATTCAGGGGCGACAGACCACATGACTGGTGACACTACATTAATGGATAAAATGACTATTTTCTCTGGAGGTTACAACATCAATCTTCCCACAGGCGAAGGTGTAGTTATTACTCACAAACGACAGCTCATCTTTGAAGCATAACTTGCCTTCGTGTCTATATTAATTATTAGGGATCGCAGAGAGTCGAACCTGGGACCTCTGCGTGCCTGAGTATTGATACCATGTTAAGTAACCAACTCATCTAAAACCTTAAGGTGTTAGAGGGAGTCCCCAATTGGATCTTATATTATATTCCAACACCAACAAACACGATTAACTAGCAATTAAAAATATCACTTATAAAATAACTAAGGAACGGATTTCATCGACCAAACACGAAAATTATGGTGTAGCATAAAAATTGATTTCCACTAACAATAAACACATAAGTATTTGAAATAAAGACAACCAATGATTTTGAATCAAATATAATTTAAAATTAAAAAAAAACACTTTTTATCGATCTTACCAATCAAGTCAATTCTCAAAACTTTATGGATCCTAACTATACGAACTCCCAACTCTACTTGTGTGACTCGTATGAAAATACTCGCATAAACATGATATTGAAAGTGACTAGTAAAACAAATATGTCATTTAAAGCACATACACCACAAAAATCATATTATTCCGACCGACTACATCCGCCCCCTTAGAAAGGGCTCTTAGCCAAGCATGATCCAAGCAATAACGATATAAATTAAAGAACTCATATCAGGAATTGAAGAAAACCTTGACTGTTTATTGAACGATCACTTGAATACAAGGAGGAATATTTTTGCTAGAGAAAAGAGATGTAGTAAAGCTAGATGTGTTCTATACAATAATCCTAACACGTCTATTTATACAAAAATATTTACAAAGGAGCAATAATTACAAAGATTTTTTTATTGATTTACAACAATCCTTATGACAAAATGCTTGCTCAGCTTTCCCTTTTTGGATGATTCTTGCTTGATTTCTCACGATCCTGCTGACTCGTGACAATGTGGCTCGATATCTTGATTTAATGCACATATTCTCTCTTTAATAAGAAAATCATGGAAATCTTTACAGAATCTTTACAATCAAAATAAATGTAAACCAAGCATAAAATGGGAAAAATAACGTACTATTTTATTCAATTATTCACTAAAAATGTAGAATTAAAATGTGTTATAAAATTCCACCATATCAAAACCAAACGCGTTCTCGAGAATAAAGAAAAACCTATACTCACTGTCGTAGGAATCACGAGTACTTTTAGGTGTACCAACATGTTAAACTCGTAGACGATCTCTACAAGAGGAGTTTTGTCTCCTAAGGGTTTACAGAAGATATACTCATAAAATCTTTCATGCACCTACATGAATTCAATTATTCTATATGATGATGCAAAGATCCCTTACCGTTGATTTTCATCAAGTCATCATTAGTGCCTCTGATTGTGCTTTTATCATGACATTTATCAAGCTAACACTACCACGAAGTACAGCTAGTGTACACGAGTAAAGTGTGAACAATCTTAGCAACACATTTTAGAAAACTGGGGAAGATGCCACTAGCTAGATGTCGCCCTCTTTGGTTAAGCCATAGGGTTAGACCAAAAACTATGCTTCGACACCCCGTTACCTCGACTCTGAGTGTCCATTTCGGCTTACCGTGGGGGTCTCGCACTTTTATTCATAGTTCTATTTTATTAACACAGTAAATTATTGGTATAAGGTCGTCACCTCTGGTGTTTATTTGTTCGGCCTAAGTCCAACGCTCCTCAGTGCAAGTGAGTCATGGAGTCCATAAGGCTCCACCAACCAAAGAACCCCATTTCTAGTGCTACTGGTTAGATTGACCGTGCAATGATTGAGGTCCCAAAAAAAGACTTATACACTAATACCCATTTAGCGAGCATTAGGTAAGCAATCCCAGATCATAAAAGACCTTAGGTTGCTAGGCACAAGTCCCCTCAGACTTACTTACTCAGGTTATTAATGAGCCCAACCTAGTCAGCTTCCCCACTAACATTCAACTTTATCGCTACTATACCTATTTTTTTCTCTTTTTTTTTTAAATTTTTTTTGTGTTTTTTTTTTCTTAACCCCCAAGCTTCCCCCCAAACTTATACTACTACGACTCTTAGCTCAAAGGTGAAGACTCAAAGTTTTTAAGCTGACCTAAGGGCAGCTCCTTTAAAAGCACACCCAATTCGCGACATGTCCTCCTTAAATATTTGAAACAAAAGTTACCAAGACTATAAGAACCCAAATTTTTGGTAGAATTAAAAATTTTCTTATTATGATTAAGTGCATCAGTAAATAGTGATTTCAATGAATAGTGGTTTTAATGAATGGATATTTCTATGGATAATGATTCCAGTGCATATGTGTGATTTCTGAATAGTGTAATTCAGTAGTTGACGACTTAGATAAGAATAATCTATCGTCCAGGATATGAGTTGGTATACCCTAGAGGGGAGTTGAGAAGTGAGTTAGAGTACTCACTATAATAATTTTGAAACGGGAAGAGCAAGTATGTACTAAGGAAGTACAGAGAGAATGAGTATATGTAAACGAAGCTAGAAGTCAGAGAATCCAAACATTGTTTTATTCCAACATTGACAGGGAAGTCAGGAATATAATAATTGGATTATGAACCGAGTGCATTAAATATTAGAAGTCCAAGGGAGGATATATTATGAGAGGGAAATAGAATTGAGAATAAAACCCTAGAGTTAAAGGGATTGAGAACATTTGAGAAATTGCGAGAACATTTTCTGAGAACAAGAAATAAAGGGAACAAACGAGGAATATTGGAGTTAATATTTGTTCGAGGGATTGTGCCATACTAGATGTGACGCCCCTAGATCCGGGGTCGGAGACCTAGGCGCTCATGGTCCATTTTCCATTAATAACATACCTGTTCTTGCACATAATATATAAAACAGCCATCGACCCCACAATAAAACTCACACCGCACACACACACAGAGGTTAGAGTCTCAGAAACGTCATACACTTGATTAAGCAAAAGTAAAAGTTTCAGAGTTATTACAGACCAAATTAAATAGCATTTATGCTACCAGCAACACTTCGATATGAAGCGGTGTTGGCGGCTTGAATGTTTGTTACGCTACACTGCTTTGCACAGGTCATACTTATAAATAAAACGTACTAACAAAAGTTGCCAACCAATCCGGCTAATGGGGCCTACCGGTGGAATCTCAACTGCTGCCTCGGGTCTAGTCACCTGCTTTCGGGCAGTCTGTCTGGGTCTTGCCATTTCTCTTAACTGTTGTGTTTGTAAATTTGAAAACAAGCAAGAGTGAGCAACTATAGCTCAGCAAGAAATATATGAATAGATAAGCAATATGTCATTTCATGTATTTATCAGTTATTAAACTCGTTTATATCATTCTGTTATAAAATCACTTGTCATCGTTGATAAATTTCAGAGGTGCACCAATACGTGCCCTTGTTTTCAAAGTAAACTTGCAGTTCTAGATACTGCATGGAGTCAACATCTTTCTCATCAAAATAGAACACTATCGGCAACTTGGCACATAAGCCTAAGAAGCAGTGTCAGAGCATTTTTCCAAAGTGGAGGAATGGGACTTAAAGAAAATATAAAACCTGACAGGGATTGACGATGATCAGTCGCCACATCCAAGTCCAATAATCCGCGGGTCTTCTCTACCGGTAGAAGGATAGAAACTACATCCGTAACTATCCTCGGGTGAAAACTACATCCGTAATCACCCTCGATGAAAACTACATCCGTAATCATCCTTCGGCAACACCTGGGCCGGAATAATAATTGATGGACCGCCTGGCTCACGGCCGCTTACACATCCCGGGAATCGTTCGTCAACGATTCCCACACCTGCCAGAGTCCCTTTTTCTTTTTCTTTTAAAACTTTATTTTGATTGAAAACTGAGTAGTTGAAGTCCGACATCAGTCGACCGATAATTCTTGAAATCGAACAAGAAGCAAAACCTGATCGGGGGTTTTCGAAAATGTTTTGAGTTCTAAAGAGTTCGAGTTTGAAAGTGCTAAAGGTATCTTGGATTAGCTTTGTCTTTAAAATACTGAACAATAATTGATAAAGGGTATTTTAAGATTTAATATTAATAATTAATAAAATAATAATTAAATTAAATTAGCTTTTAATCCAAGATAGGTATTTTTGAGTATTTATGATGATATAAGAATAATTACTTAAGTATATGATACTTCCCGAATGACCCTTCGGGTTTTTCGCAATTTAATTACGATATAATAATATACCACTCCCCGGTCAATGGAATATATGGACCGCTACGACCTCTATTGCTAGAGTCGTTGTCCGATGAAAACATTTCATTCTAAGTTCAAGGGGTACAACATATATATGCATATAACTCAAATTTCATCATTTCTTCGATAAGCATAAACATATGATACGATTGAAAACTACAAACACAACAGTGAAAGTCCTTATATATGTAAGTTTTGAAAAGTAAACTTGCCTTGGTGAGGTTGGGGTGGTCGAGCTTGCGGAGTGGAATGATCTATACAATATCAATAGCCGTTCGTTAGTACCTTAACAATATCTCTTTTAATTGCGAGGTTTTAGGGGGTACAAAATTAACTTAATGACTTCGTCTTATGACTCTCTAGCCCCACTATAGGTTCATGTCATCACTCGATTACGCTCGTCACTTATTCGACTTAATTTGGTTACCACATCCGAATCATATTCATTCCCCCTTAAATCACACTCCACTTACGACTTTTTCACATGCGCGAATTTTACTCTAACATTTTTATACAATTGAAAAATACATATTTTAATCCAATTCTTTTTGGGTAGCCTTCCCCACTGCATTTACTATCTCCCCTAATTTTTCCACGATCTTACATAAATTTTTAGGGGTTTAAACAAGGTTCACAAGTGGACCATTTAGTGCAGTTCGGATTCCAGAAAAACTTTTCACTTCTCAGGCCATAACTCAAACTCTATACATCATCTAGTCATGAACCTTATATTTTTGGAAACTACATTCAAATACCTTTCCAACAATATATATTAGGACTTCAAGGGACAAGATTTAGGGGTTCAAAACCCTCCTACAAGACATTACAAGTTCCTGGAAATTTACACAGCATGCTTTTACCACTTAACCATTCAAGAATCTTATATAAACATCACAACCATCATCTAAACCACCAAGATCATACTCTATAGCATATATGGAGTTACATACACTAACCACAAGCTTAAAAATCACAACCACAACATTTAAACTCAAGATCTACATCATCCATAACTTATATGTCCAAGATTCACACTAACATCCATGGATCTAACATTAAACACCACAAATAATTCATGGCCAAAAGGGGTTAGGGTTTTATACCTTCTTGAGTATCTAGGAGCCTTGGGTATGCCTTACAAGTATCAAGAACACCTTGGATGAGCTCCTACAATCCTTACCACTCAAGATCTAAATGAAAACTAAACATTGTTACTATTCATCAAAACTTCAACAATTTATAACTTAAAAACTAGTGGATGAAAGGGGTTGGAATTCATAGCATACCTTTCTTATATGGTGTAGAGGACCTAGGATTTTTGTCTTGAATTAAGAGTGATGAGAAGTGGAAGAAAAGAATTTTTCTTCCCCTTTCTTCTAGCTTGGCCGAGAGCTATGATGCACAAGAGGGAGAGAGAGTTGTTTTGTTTGCTTTTTGGTGTTGGGTGAATAAAGTGAAATGAGTTGGTTGATATGTATTAGGTGTATGTATATTGTATCACATGTTGCAAGTCTAGTGCCTAGGCCATACCTTCTTGTCTCCTTGGACAATGTACCATAACTAGTTACTATTCCTCTAGTTATCTTTGCATTACTAGTTTGCTTTTCTAACTACCTAGTTGCATGGGACTTGCATGCAATATCTTTCCTTGTATCATTATTCTTCCACCAATGCTTGTCACTTAATCTTTAATTCGTATCGTATCTTAATTAGTTCCTCGTAATAATATTTTGTCGCGTAGAGATTTCCCTTGTAATTCCTTAAGTACTTAATTGTGTAAATTCCTCGAATATCCATAACTCCTCGTCATAATTCCTAATAAATCTTTTAATACTCCAATAACTCTCAAGTCCCAAGTTTTATAATTCTTACTAACAATAAGACTCTTGCCTTCAATAACCTTCCCTTTATCTTACATGGTGAATGTAACAACATAGTTTCTCAGATAATTCAATTCCATTAAACAACATGGATGACTCAAAAGGTTCCAAATTCACAATGTCATATGATATTATATAGAAGAAAATATTACCAAAATTAGGGTTCTTACAGCCTCCCCTCCTTAAAAGGATTCCGTCCCGGAATCAGGTTGAAAACAGTTGGGGGTGCTTTTCACGCATCGTGCTCTCTAGTTCTCATGTTGATTCCTCGACATTCTGGTTCCTCCACAGAACTCTCACTAGTTTGACAACCTTTTTCCTCAGCACCTGTTCTTTTCTATCCATGATTTCTACGGGTTGCTCCACATAGGTTAAGTCTGGCTGCAGATCCACTTGGTCATATTCTATCATGTGCCGGAAGTCGGTATGGTAGGTTCGTAGCATGGACACATGGAACACATTATGTACTTGCTGCAAGCTTGGGGGTAAAGCCAATTCATAGGCTAACTTTCCAACTCGTCTCAAGATCTCAAAAGGTCCAATAAATCTCGGGCTTAGCTTCCCCTTCTTGCCAAATCTCATCAATCCCTTCCACGGTGATACCTTTAACATCACAAACTCCCATACCTCATATTCTTTGTCCTTGCGGGTCTGGTCCGCATACTTCTTCTGTCTATCCTGGGCTGCTACCAGCCGTCCTCTTATGAGTTCGATAGTTTCTCTTGTCTGTTGGACCAGTTCAGGCCGTAAAATCTTCCGCTCTCCAACTTCTTCCCAACACAAGGGAGATCGACATCTTCGTCCGTATAAAGCTTCATATGGGGGCATTCCTATACTCGCATGGTAACTGTTGTTGTAGGAAAATTCGATCAACGGCAAGTGGTCATCCCAACCTCCCTTAAAATCGATGGCACATACTCTCAACATGTCCTCTATGGTCTGGATGGTTCTCTCGCTCTGTCCGCCTGATTGGGGGTGGTATGCAGTACTCATGTTTAACTTGGTCCCCACACAATCCTGAAAACTCCTTCAGAACCTGGAGTTGAACCTTGGGTCTCTATCAGATACAATGCTCACAGGAACCCCATGCCTTACAACGATCTCCTTTAAGTAAATATCCACCAGCTTGTCGACAGTGTATCTCTCGTTGATTGGAAGAAAATGTGCTGACTTGGTCAATCTATCGATAATTACCTAAATGGCGTCATGATTAGTCTTGGTCTTTGGTAGTCCGACCACAAAGTCCATCGCAATATACTCCCACTTCCACTCGGGTATCTCTAAGGGTTGCAACAATCCACTGGGCCTCTGGTGTTCGGCCTTTACTCTTTGACATATCAAGCATTTACTTACCCATTCTGCCACGTCCTTCTTCATATTTGGCCACCAATAGTATTCCCTCAGATCTCTATACATCTTAGTGCCTCCAGGGTGAATTGAGTACCTTGAACTATGAGCCTCTTGCAAAATCTCGTCTTTTAATTCCTGAACGTTCGAGATCCATATCCTTGATGCGTACCTCATAACTCCATTCCCGTCCTTTTCATACTTAATTTCCTCGCCAGTCAAAAATTTTCTCCATCGAATTCTTTTCTTCTTCTATCTTCTTTTCCTGGCATAACTTAATCTTTTCCAATAGCGGTGGTTGGACTCTTATTTCCCTTAGACTCTCTTGTCCAATTCCTGGTAACCTCACTTCAATCTCCAGTTTCTCAAGCTCCTTGATCAACTCGTCCACTGACGTTATCATCCTGAGTTTCTCCTTTCGGCTAAGTGCATCGGCCACCACGTTGGCCTTCCCTGGGTGATAATGAATCTCACAATCATAATCCTTGATTAGCTCTAGCCATCTCCTCTGCCTCATGTTTAACTCTTTCTGAGTGAATATGTACTTTAAGCTCTTGTGATCAGTGTAGATTTCACACTTTTCTCCGTAAAGATAATGTCTCCAGATCTTCAAAGCGAAAACTATCGCCGCTAATTCCAAATCATGGGTGGGGTATCTTACCTCGTACTCCTTAAGTTGTCTGGACGCATAAGCAATCACTTTACCGTGCTGCATAAGCACACACCCTAAACCTTTATGGGATGCGTCGCTATAAATCACAAAATCTCCCTTATCATCAGGTAGGGCTAGCACTGGTGCTGTCACCAACCTCTTTTTCAACTCTTGGAAGCTCTCTTCGCATTTTTCAGTCCACACAAACTTCTCGGTCTTGCGAGTTAGTCGGGTCAAAGGGGCTGCTATCTTGGCAAAGTCTTGGACAAACCTCCTATAGTAGCCAGCCAATCCTATAAAACTTCTCACTTCTGTCGGAGTGGTTGGTCTCTCCCAATTTGATACAGCCTCTATTTTGGCTGGGTCCACTAGAATGCCTTGATCGCTAATCACATGCCCTAAAAACTGAACTTCCTTCAACCAAAATTCACACTTTGAGAACTTAGCGTACAACTTTTCTTCTCTCAATGCTCCCAATACAATCCTCAAGTGCTCTGCATGTTCCTCTTTCGTCTTGGAATAAATCAAGATGTCATCAATGAAGACTATAACACACTTGTCCAAGTACTTCTTGAAGACTCGATTCATTAAGTCCATGAAAGCTGCGGGGGCATTCGTTAACCTAAATGACATCACTAGGAACTCATAGTGTCTGTACCTGGTGCGAAAGGCCGTCTTTGGTATATCTTCTGACTTAATCCTCAACTGGTGGTACCCGGTCCTCAAATAAATTTTAGAAAAATAAACTGCGTCCTTTAGTTGATCAAACAGGTCATCTATCTTGGGCAAGGGATATTTATTCTTTATAGTCACCTTATTCAACTCCCTGTAGTCTATACATAATCTCATACTACCATCCTTCTTTTTCACGAATAACACCGGGGCTCCCCACGGTGACACACTAGGTCTTATCATCCCTTTATCCAACAACTCTTGTAACTGAGTGGCCAGCTCTTTCATCTCCACTGGGGCTAGCCGATACGGGGCTTTCGAAATTGGGGCCGTACCAGGAACTAAGTCTATAGCAAACTCGATGTCTCTATCAGGTGGTAGTCCGGGAAGATCATCCGGAAATACGTCCGCGAACTCATTAACGACAGGGATTTCCTGTAGGTTTGGTGCCTCCTTCTTGGTATCCTTCACATAGGCTAAATAGGCTTCGCATCCTTTACGCAACAGCTTCTTAGTTTGAATCATAGTTAGGAACTTTTGGTTTTGCCGTTTTCCACTAAACACTACTTCCTCGTCCCCTGGCAGTCTCAAACTTACTTTCTTCTTTACACAATCAATCTGGGCTCCGTGGGTTGTTAACCAATCCATACCTACTATTACGTCAAACTCTCCTAGTTTAAAAGGTATTAAATCTACCCGAAAGTGTCGCCCTCCTATTTCTAGGTCACAACCTGGACATACTTGGCTAACAGGGATAATTTCATGATTAGCTATCTCTACTTGCAGTCTGTCTTTCAATGGTTCAGCCTTAAGGCCTAACTGACATACAAAATCAAGAGATATGAAAGACTTGGTAGCTCCCGAATCAAATAAAACATTTTCCTTAACTGAGTTGAGTAGTATGGTACCTGCAATCACATCCGTGTTCCTCACGGCATCTTGCACCGTCATGTTAAAAGTTCATGCAGTAGGGGCCTTGTTAGAAGCAGTTCCACTCACTCTTGACGTAGCTGGCCCAGAGGACATACATTCCCTCATTCGGTGCCCTGGTTTCCCACACTTGAAGCAATTACCTCCGGCACAGGTGTTGTTACTAGTTCCTCGACAGCCGTTAGCATAATGTCCTGTCAGCCCACACTTGAAGCACTTCACATCCTGTAGGTTACACACGCCCACATGTTTCCTTCCACACTTATTGCAATCCGGGGGTAGGGCTCGGGATGGGGTAGAGTAAGACGATCCCTGTGGTCGGCCGCTCTGGCCCACACTCCAACTTTCAGCTCTCTTGGTTCCAAAGTTTCCGCTGGGTTGGGACATCGCCCCTCGCTTAAATTTGCTCGGAAAGCTCCCACCCGCAGAGTTTCCCTTTCGACTATCAAACTTCCTCTTCTTTCCTTCCCTCTCCTTCTGCATCTGTTCAGTCCCAGCCTCAACAATTGATGCTTTCTGTACCAGGGTGGCATAGTCTGTCAGCTCAAGAACCGCCACACGATTCTGAATCCATTGCTTTAGCCCCAATTGAAACCTTCGGGCCCTCTTTGCCTCAGAGTTCACATATTCCGGCACAAACCTCGACAGCTCAGTAAATTTGGCCTCATACTCGGCCACCGTCATGTTACCTTGCTTTAGTTCCAAAAACTTCAGCTCCATTTGTGTCTCCATGAACTTAGGAAAGTACTTTTCCAAGAACAACTCGCTAAACCTCTCCCAGGTCACCACACCTCTTCCTTCCAAATTCCTCTTAGCTTCCCACCAATAGTTTGCCTCACCCTTCAGGAGGTAGGTGGCGAAAATAGTCTTCTGCTCCTCGACGACACCTAGTATCTCAAAAGATTTTTCAATTTCCTTCAGCCAGGCTCTTGCCTCAACCGGATCTGCAGTTCCTTTAAATTCTGGGGTTTCAGGGATTTGAAGTTCCGGAAAGCATTCGCATTAGCATTGTTGGGTGGTTGTTGAACCGGGGGACGGTCCAAGTTCTGCCTAAGGAGCTCCATGAACTGTTCCATAGGGCCTCCCCTTGGATGTTCTACCTCTCGGGTGTCATCACCAGCTTCTTCTTCGTCATACTCAGAGTCATCAAACAAGTTATGATCGTTGCCCTCATCCTCACTCAGGTTCACATTCTCCCCTTCATGGTTCTGGTGGCCTCCGGTCCCATGGTGGCTACCCTGGCCTTCAGAACTGACCGGGTGAGCTCGAGTGTTCATTCTTCTGGGTGGCATGATTCTGATAATGAAACAAGAAATGGGTTAGGGTTTTCTAATTACCTGACAGCATTTACACGGGTCAGGAATGTATCGTTCCTCCTCATAAGAGTGGAAGTTGCAAAAGTTTTAATAACCCGATGCTGGAGATAAAACGTCAAAACATTTTCGGGGGAAAAATCTCTATGGGGTGCGAAAACATTTGCAAGAGTTTTCAAGATTTCGAAACCTCAAAAGATTTGTTTTTTTTGAAAAAAAATTTATTTTAAAAATTTGTAGGGACATTTTGGGAATTTGTAGAGAACAATTTGAAATCGCATATCGTAAATTTGAAACAGCATGGTTGCATTTGCGGCTTGTAGCAATTGTATATTCACAGTTGTATATCAAAACAGTAAAGCATGGCATCGGAAAGTAAGGCAGTTGAGACAATATCAAGGAAACTGAAACTAGATAAGTACGGTACAAGAGTTATCACAAAGTTTGGATGTTAGAGCCTAATACATAGTTCCGATGTCAAAGTCTAGCAAAAGTGGAACAATAACAAGTACATCATCTGAATAGTCAGGGCTACACAAAAGTATGGCTACATTCGTACATACTATCTGAAGTCACATCTACATATCTGTAGGTCAGTCTACTCATCCACTGGTCAGAAAGGATACCACTGCACAAGTCAACTATCCCGCAAAATCAACACACTAATGTCATCTGAACCTAGAGGACTGAGCTATTCGTAACACATCATGGTGCCGCACCGCGACGGAGCAAGGCCCTCATTCGGGAAAATGCACGACGACAACACGCATAGCATCCCTAGCCTGGACCACTCCGCCCCCGCGGACTCCTAAACCGATAATCCTCGCGCGACTCCTCCTCTCAATCCTATGGAGCCGAGCCCTAGTCCTCCTAGCCACAGCAGTCCTCATCTCAGCCTGAATCCTCAATCGCGCCTCGCGCTCCTCCACTAGTGCCCGCCTCGCCTCATTAAGTCTGGCCTCTGCAGAAAGTAAGTCTCAGGTCAGGAACTGCACCACGTAGGCGTGCTCAGTGCCTGACACTGGGGGTAGGTCCATCGGCGGGGGTGGTATGACAGGAACAGGAGCAGGTGCAGGAGCAGTAGCAGGAGCAGGAGCAGGGGTAGGGTCAAGCTCTTCCTCGCCAGAAGTATCATCCTCGGAGTCACCGTCCGATGAAACAGGGCTCGATGACTGCGGAGAGGGTGGGGGTGACACAACACAGCCCTCACCAGATCTCACACAATCCTCGTCAATAGCTACAGGAGAGGGGGTAACAGGCTCAGGCTCAGGCTCAAAGGGCTCCTCATCGGGATCCTCATCATCAGTATCTCCTATCAATGTAATCTAGGGGCCAAGCTCAGGGTCAGCACCCATATCCTCCTCAGGATCCTCGGTATCTCGCATCAGTGCCTCATCATGCTCTCTCTCAAAGGCCTCAGGGTCTGGTATCTCCTCCATCTACACAAGGGAAATAAGGTGGGTCACTAACCATAAAGAAAGGTTTAAGGAGTAGTTCCCTCACGGGCCTTAAAGTCAGGGCTATATCCGATAACCCGACTGCAAACTCGATGAGAGTTCTAAGTATTATTAGGGTTGTTATTAGGGTTATTATTATTGTTATTATTATTAGGGTTGCTTTCTTAAATTACTATCATTTCTGAGAACTGTAACCTCGCTCTGATACCATTTCTGTGACGCCCCTAGATCCGGGGTCGGAGACCTAGGCGCTCACGGTCCATTTTCCATTAATAACATACCTGTTCTTGCACATAATATATAAAACAGCCATCGACCCCACAATAAAACTCACACCGCACACACACACACACAGATTAGAGTCTCAGAAATGTCATACACTTGATTAAGCAAAAGTAAAAGTTTCAGAGTTATTACAGACCAAATTAAATAGCATTTATGGTACCAGCAACACTTCGATATGAAGCGGTGTTGGCGGCTTGAATGTTTGTTACGCTACACTGCTTTGCACAGGTCATACTTATAAATAAAACGTACTAACAAAAGTTGCCAACCAATCCGGCTAATGGGGCCTACCGGTGGAATCTCAACTGCTGCCTCGGGTCTAGTCACCTGCTTTCGGGCAGTCTGTCTGGGTCTTGCCATTTCTCTTAACTGTTGTGTTTGTAAATTTGAAAACAAGCAAGAGTGAGCAACTATAGCTCAGCAAGAAATATATGAATAAGATAAGCAATATGTCATTACATGTATTTAGCAGTTATTAAACTCGTTTATATCATTCCGTTATAAAATCACTTGTCATCGTTGATAAATTTCAGAGGTGCACCAATACGTGCCCTTGTTTTCAAAGTAAACTTGCAGTTCTAGATACTGCATGGAGTCAACATCTTTCTCATCAAAATAGAACACTATCGGTAACTTGGCACATAAGCCTAAGAAGCAGTGTCAGAGCATTTTTCCAAATTGGAGGAATGGGACTTAAAGAAAATATAAAACCTGACAGGGATTGACGATGATCAATCGCCACATCCAAGTCCAATAATCCGCGGGTCTTCTCTACCGGTAGAAGGATAGAAACTACATCCGTAACTATCTTCGGGTGAAAACTACATCCGTAATCACCCTTGATGAAAACTACATCCGTAATCATCCTTCGGCAACACCTGGGCCGAAATAATAATTGATGGACCGCCTGGCTCACGGTCGCTTACACATCCCGGGAATCGTTCGTCAACGATTCCTACACCTGCCAGAGTCCTTTTTTCTTTTTCTTTTTCTTTTAAAACTTTATTTTGATTGAAAACTGAGTAGTTGAAGTCCGACATTAGTCGACCGATAATTCTTGAAATCGAACAAGAAGCAAAACCTGACCGGGGGTTTTCGAAAATGTTTTGAGTTCGAAAGAGTTCGAGTTTGAAAGTGCTAAAGGTATCTTGGATTAGCTTTATCTTTAAAATACTGAACAATAATTGATAAAGGGTATTTTAAGATTTAATATTAATAATTAAATTAAATTAGCTTTTAATCCAAGATAGGTATTTTTGAGTATTTATGATGATATATGAATAATTACTTAAGTATACGATACTTCCCGAATGACCCTTCGGGTTTTTCACAATTTAATTACGATATAATAATATACCGCTCCCGGTCAATGGAATATATGGACCGCTACGACCTCTATTGCTAGAGTCGTTGTCCGACGAAAACATTTCATTCTAAGTTCAAGGGGTACAACATATATATGCATATAACTCAAATTTCATCATTTCTTCGATAAGCATAAACATATGATACGATTGAAAACTATAAACACAACAGTGAAAGTCCTTATATATGTAAGTTTTGAAAAGTAAACTTGCCTTGGTGAGGTTGGGGTGGTCGAGCTTGCGGAGTGGAATGATCTATACAATATCAATAGTCGTTCGTTAGTACCTTAACAATATCTCTTTTAATTGCGAGGTTTTAGGGGGTACACAATTAACTTAATGACTTCGTCTTATGACCCTCTAGCCCCACTATAGGTTCATGTCATCACTCGATTACGCTCGTCACTTATTCGACTTAATTTGGTTACCACATCCGAATCATATTCATTCCCCCTTAAATCACACTCCACTTACGACTTTTTCACTTGCGCGAATTTTACTCTAACATTTTTATACAATTGAAAAATACATATTTTAATCCAATTCTTTTTGGGTAGCCTTCCCCACTGCATTTACTAGCTCCCCTAATTTTTCCATGATCCTACATAAATTTTTAGGGGTTTAAACAAGGTTCACAAGTGGACCATTTAGTGCAGTTCGGATTCCAGAAACACTTTTCACTTCTCAGGCCATAACTCAAAATCTATACATCATCTAGTCATGAACCTTATATTTCTGGAAACTAAATTCAAATAACTTTCCAACAATATATATTAGGACTTCAGGGGACAAGATTTAGGGGTTCAAAACCCTCCTACAAGACAGTACAAGTTCCTGGAAATTTACACAGCATGCTTTTACCACTTAACCATTCAAGAATCTTATATAAACATCACAACCATCATCTAAACCACCAAGATCATACTCTATAGCATACATGGAGTTACATACACTAACCACAAGCTTAAAAATCACAACCACAACATTTAAACTCAAGATCTACATCATCCATAACTTATATGTCCAAGATTCACACTAACATCCATGGATCTAACATTAAACACCACAAATAATTCATGGCCAAAAGGGGTTAGGGTTTTATACCTTCTTGAGTATCTAGGATCCTTGGGTATGCCTTACAAGTCTCAAGAACACCTTGGATGAGCTCCTACAATCCTTACCACTCAAGATCTAAATGAAAACTAAACATTGTTACTATTCATCAAAACTTCAACAATTTATAACTTAAAAACTAGTGGATGAAAGGGGTTGGAATTCATAGCATACCTTTCTTATATGGTGTAGAGGACCTAGGATTTTTGTCTTGAATTAAGAGTGATGAGAAGTGGAAGAAAAGAATTTTTCTTCCCCTTTCTTCTAGCTTGGCCGAGAGCTATGATGCACAAGAGGGAGAGAGAGTTGTTTTGTTTGCTTTTTGGCGTTGGGTGAATAAAGTGAAATGAGTTGGTTGATATGTATTAGGTGTATGTATATTGTATCACATGTTGCAAGTCTAGTGCCTAGGCCATACCTTCTTGTCTCCTTGGACAATGTACCATAACTAGTTACTATTCCTCTAGTTATCTTTGCATTACTAGTTTGCTTTTCTAACTACCTAGTTGCATGGGACTTGCATGCAATATCTTTCCTTGTATCATTATTTTTCCACCAATGCTTGTCACTTAATCTTTAATTCGTATCGTATCTTAATTAGTTCCTCGTAATAATATTTTGTCGCGTAGAGATTTCCCTTGTAATTCCTTAAGTACTTAATTGTGTAAATTCCTCGAATATCCATAACTCCTCGTCATAATTCCTAATAAATCTTTTAATACTCCAATAACTCTCAAGTCCCAAGTTTTATAATTCTTACTAACAATAAGACTCTTGCCTTCAACAACCTTCCCTTTATCTTACATGACGAATGTAACAACATAGTTTCTCAGATAATTCAATTCCATTAAACAACATGGATGACTCAAAAGGTTCCAAATTCACAATGTCATATGATATTATATAAAAGAAAATATTACCAAAATTAGGGTTCTTACACTAGAGTAATAAAATGCAACATAAAAGTTGGAACATATTGATTTTGGTGGTGTTTGGGAGAACTCATTTTCAGAATAAGTCAACTTATTTTAAGATAAAATTAGAGATTTATAACTTTTTTCTGAAAAAAGTTAACTTTTTTTTTTTGCAACTTATACAATCTCAAACATACATTAAATACTTGTATGAATTTTTTTTTTTTTATCAAAATATGAAATTTTTACCCGAAATTTTTGCCAAACAGGCCTTTAATAGACAAAAAGGGAATCTAATTGGTGCAAGATTTGAAACCAAAATGGAGAAGGAGTAAACAAACCAAAGATGGAGGACTTACCTGCACTTTGAAGAGGATAAGGGAAATCTAGAGGATAAATGAGAAGGTGACAGCACATTAAAAAGAGGATGAGGTTGATATTAATGGATAGATACACATTATACATATCATTATACAAGAGAAAGAGAAAGCAAAACATCGCCAAACTTTTCCTTGCTCTCGGCCAACAGAGACAGCAGCTGAGTAAAACGGCCATATCTCCCCCATTTCTCACTGGAATCTTGTTTTCTATAAGCTTGTTGGAAAGATATTGATATGCTCTATAACTCTTCTTCAGGAGCCTCCCCAGAAAAGCATGGTAAGGCCCTCGTTTTTCCAGTTCTTTCAAGAGGGGAATAGTAACTTCGAAATTACTAATTTGTTTTCTTGTTTTGTTCTTAAGGTTTAAGCTATATAAGAACTATCTAAGGCTTGTAAAGTATTTATAAACACTTGATAGTGTTGCTAGAGCTTCCAAGAAGGTAAACCCCTAACCCACCTTTGAGTTTTATATGAGTTTTGATGGAGTTTTAGTGATGATATGCATGTATAAAGCACTAGAGCTATGAATGGGCTTTGTTAAATGTTAAAGTGGTTTATATGAATGGAAAGGCAGTGCTTGGCCTTATTTCAAAGTTAAATAACATGTATGTATGGTTTGGAGTGGAAGGTATGATTATTGGAGGGTTTTGATTTTGGAAATATCTGAGTTATAGCCGTCATAATGGCGAAATTTCTCTAACCTTTAAAAACTGAGCCTAACAGTGGGTATGAACCCCTGACCTTGTTGTGTATATGACCTATCTTTGAAGATCTCGAGTAATAGATCGTTTTGACATGAGAATCGCAATGATCGGAGTTACCGTTTAGGAGATATGGTCAAAATCGTAAAAGTGGTTCGTAAACGCAAGTGTGAGTTCTTAACTTCAATTGAACCCCCTTAAAATGAGATATTCGGTTGCGAATCTTAGCAATTAAATACTAGAGGTCATAATGAAGATGTGATAGAAGACCTCATGTCGAAAGGATTATTTTTCGATTTTATAAAAATGTTTGAATCAAGGTTAAGTGCGAAGGAACCCCTTAGAGAAGTACTTGGTTATAACTTTGAAAACCACTTAGTAAAACGGGTGAACGAGATCGATTTCTAAAACGAACTCTCGACATAAGTGTTTGTCGACTAACATGGACTTAGTGTGAGTCTAAAGCGAGCTAGTAATGCCTTGGTTGTGTTTCGCTTACGTGTTTAAGCATTGAGTTATAAGTGGATTATCCAGGGGATTAATCGTATATTTTTCATTTGACTTTGGCTAGATCATCCGACACTGTCACAAGCCCCTACCACTTCTCGAGCATCAGGCAAGTTTTCTAAACATATACTTTTGAAGTATTGTTGTATAATACTGCATTGGTCGTGTATAGTCTTATACAGTTTTGCAATAATCTTATTTAATGTTGAAATAGAATTTGACTTTTGGATTATATACGAGCTTTGAGGTAAAGTATTTATAAATCGGTGTATCTTGTAGCTCTAGTGATAAGAGCATATTTATTGTTTCGAATCTAGACCGGGAGTCAGTATTTTGAGATATAGAGATAGTCGTGGAAACCCGGAGGGATTCCAGCGGCAGAGTACTATTTCTTTTGAGGAATGTTATTAATAAGCATTAATTATATTTCCAGAAAGTATTAATTACTTGGAATATGATATCCTTCGAGGAATTTATTTGAATATTATCTCATTCGAGAATATTATGATATATGATATCATTCGAGGAATGTTATTTGAAGAATTACTTATTCATAGACGGTTACTTAACTACGAGGTACGAACCAGGAGTATAGATAAATATGTATATGCATGTATATATAGGTATATGTATACATATATAGGTATATGTATACATGTAGATTCATATCCAAATCGGGGGTCGGAGATATTTTATCGTAATCCTGTCAGTAAAACCCGGGAATCGCCGGAGACAGATATTTATTTGAAATGTGATTTAAAAATATTCCAATTAATTAAAAATTGGAAATATTTGGGTTTAAAATATTTTATATTTTATTAATAAATATTCTTTGAATATTTATTAATAAAAAGAATATTTATTTGAATATTCTTTTAAGAATAATTTATTAAGGATTTATTTCTTAATAAATGTTATTTAATTATTTATTAAATATTCTAAAATTATTTAAAAATCATATTTATTCTTTAAAATTCATTCAAAGGTTAAAAATTATTTTAAATATTTTCTGACCTTCGGAAAATTATTTTAAAATTTCAGTAAAGGTTCCCAATGATTATTTTCAAATAAACCCTTAGCCGGTAAAGGCTTCGCTTTTCCTTCAAAGCTTGGGAACCAAGATTTTGGGAGTAAATTTGTGACTTCTCCCTTCGCTCATCACTTGAATGACTTCAAAACTCCGACTAACTTCCCCGTATGTTTTCAAAATGAGTGCATTGTCTAAGGAGATCCGTTGACTAAGGTCAACCCACATGATGAGCTTGCTTCCTCAAATACTTCCAGAGTAAGGATTTTAAAAAGGTTTCGTTCCGAATCTGGTTACAATGACTCTTGGGACTGGAGGGTGATGAAGGTGTAAGAGGCTTGCAGGTGGGCGAGTCCATCCAGATATACATATATCGAAGTGTAGGAGGCTTGCAGGTGGGCGAGTCCATCAAGATATATGTACAAGTGAAAGAGGATTGCTGGTGGGCAAGTCCATCATAAGTCCCAAAAGTGGTCAGGGCCACGACCTCGAAAGAAGGATCGCTTCCCGTCTACTAGTATCGAAGTTTTGTACGATACAATGGCTGATCACCTTGTATCGGGTGTACTCCAGAATAATCCATGTTCTTCCAATTAGAATTGTAACACCCCCAGATCCGGGGTCCGGGATCCGGTGGTTACGGTTTCCAATTCTATCCACAACACTTGAACTTTCCTTAACATAAAATAAATTACATCTCTATGACCCAACACAACAATGTAAAACACACCCGTTATAATCCATTCAAAGAGAAGAAGGAATTTAATATTCCTCTGAATCACATGCATCTAACGTTTCTGGTTCATCATTTAACTGAGTTGAATTAACTCTATACTCAGTCTCTAGCAGTAATCTCATTACGAGTTCATCTTGACTCACTGGTCTTATCTTCCGGTAGGTTCTGAGATCATTGTCTTGCTTACTACTTCCTTATATAACTTTACCCAATCATGCTATCACTTCCCAATGTCTTTACTTTCTAAATGATTCATTCATAAAATGAACATTTTCCTTAATAAAACCACCTTGTTAACCTCAATTTGGTTCCATAATTTACAACCTACGACACCTGCCTTCTCATGTCGAATTATTATTGACCATATTCATACTAATTCATTTATCAAATGATATGGCACTTACTGCCTCCTTCTCAACTATTCCTAGGGACTCTGCTCCTCGCCCTAAATCGATGTCTTTGATAATCATACATCCCTCTAGCTCTTTCTTTGTTAAGATGAAAATCTCTAAGGATTCTCATCTATTTCCGTATAAGATCTCAATTAATTCTTCCAATCCTTCTTTCTTGCTGGTACTACATCTGGTAGTCCGGCTATGAATTCAACATGCATCTTCAGATCTCTTAATAATATCTCGGTTCTTTATACTCACTTTTCTGAGCACCATATCTTAATCATCACAGTCATTCTGGCTGCGACCCTCATTACCCATGGGTAAGCTCCTTATCCTAACAGGATTTTTCCTTATCTGCTGGGACCTCTTCCGGGTCTCCAGTAGGGTACTCCATCGAATTACCCGCTGATCTTCAGCATATAAAGCATCATCGCGCTGTTGCTCGTATGCCTCAAGGTCAGTCGCCTTACTCGTCGATACGATATCGAGCTAAGTTACTATCATTATACTTACGAGTTCCCATAAGGGTTTTATATGTCATCACTACATTAAGTAGTCCGACTATGAACTTGGCAAGAGTTCTTATTATCTTATTGAATTTATTGTTTTAACGTCACCTCATCTCTGGGGTTTATAACGTACGCTCTGATACCACTTCTGTAACACCCCCAGATCCGGGGTCCGGGATCCGGTGGTTACGGTTTCCAATTCTATCCACAACACTTGAACTTTCCTTAACATAAAATAAATTACATCTCTATGACCCAACACAACAATGTAAAACACACCCGTTATAGTCCCAGAGATGAAATCAGAGTAACAATCAAATTTTTATTAATCACATTATGAGTTCTTACAATCCAAAAGAATTTCAATATAAATACATACTCTTTGCCATCCATTTACATAAGTCATACTAGACCATATTCTTGGTACTGAAAGAATAAATATATCCTACCAATAGCTTCTTCTTCAGCTCTGGTAGTCTCATCGTCCTCGCCCGCGTCGAGTGCGCCTTGTGCGAGTCATCTGGTCTAGCTGTTGTTGTGATATAATAATAAAGCAAGGGTGAGCAATAGCCCACCAACAATAATATATAACTGAACGATAATGTATAACAGTTCAAAAGTGTCTTTCAAACCATATGCCATGCATTTACGGAAATGATGCCAGCATAATATGAACGATGAAGTTACAAGGTAACTTAAAGTATTTGTTTGTAGAAATATCTGCTACATCAAAGTAAGCGAGATATTCTTATTGTTATTAAGAAGAGGAACTTGCAAGAAAAGGTTGCAATTCCAGTTATGACCCTTTTCCAACTCTGCCAACAGTAATCATGTTGCAGGAAATAAATAAATTTGGATGATGAACCAATGATGGAGTATTCACCGCGCCCGCTGTTCCAATCTTGATGATCAGTCGAGATCGTACAGCTCAATTTAGATTTACTACCGGTAGAAGGAAGAACTGACGGCTTTACTTGTATACCGCCTTACTAGCTCTCCCCGGCCAACGGTTGGGCCAAAGGGGATGGACCGGCGCTACTCGGCCTCTTACACGACTCCTAGTTCAAATAGAATTCATGATTCTGAATGTAACGTTCGTCCCCCTTTCCCCAAGTATAATACTTGTTGATAAGACTCCACAAAGTAGTCGTATCTAGTTGGAAAGGAAAATTTACCAATAACTCCCAAGTTATTACTTGGTAACGGATATCAACTTGTTCCAGTAATCTTACCCCTCGAAAGATGAGAAGGTATGCAACGACTTAATAAGTCAACAGCACCCGAGTTGCGGGTGAAGGGAATACTTTATGACCGGGAAGTCGACAAGATAAATAACATTTTCCAAGTAAGGTTCCCTTATTATTAAGGAGATAGACTCAAAGAAGAATGATGTCTGAGAACCTTTCTTGATATAAGATTAATAATAAGATGACTCCGAGATATTTTCCGTAATAATCGAAGAAGATAAACCTTATTGAGGTTATTCTAAGTATGGAATAAATATTCAGAGAATATTTATTGAATTAAAATATTTTACAGATTATTTAGGAATATGAAAGAATATTTTTAATCAGAGTATTTCCCAAATAATTCTTGAAGAAATATCGAGAGAATATTTATTTCATAATTAAATAATCAAATGAATATTCAAAATAATATTCATTACTTAATAAGTCCTGAAAGAAATATTTAAAATATTTAAAATAATATTCGATGATTAAATAGAACCCTGGATGAATATTCAAAATAATATTCATAATTAATTAGGAATTTAAATGAATATTGATAAAGTAATATTCATTTCGTGAATAATATTCTAAATGAATATCAAGTAATATTCATTTAGTAATCCAAGCTTTAAAAGAATATTCGATATAATATTCGATAAGTAAATCAAGCTTCAGATGAATATTGAAGATAATATTCATCAAGTACTTAATACCTTAAATGAATTTTCAAAAGTAATATTTATTTAATAAAATAATATTCTAAACGAATGTCCACATAATATTCATTTAGTAGTCTCATCTTTAGAAGAGTATTCAAAATAATAATCGATAATCAATTCGACTCTGAATGAATATTGACAGATATTATTCGTCGAATGATCACGTTCAAATAATTATTTGAAGTAAGGATCATTAAAATAAATAATCTCGAACGAATATTCAAATAATATTCATCGCCTGAATAATAGAAAATATTTACTTAAATATTTTCCTCCGAGGTAATCTCGATATATTAAGGAATATTGACTCCCGGTCTATTTTTGATTAATAAGATGTATACGCCCTTCTATGAGGGTCTTACAATAACCGGCTTATAACTGATATATAACTATCTAGCTTATAAGCCAACAATAACATTCAGGGAACAAGTATATCAATTCAACTTGAAAGTAGGCATGCATGCAATGGCATATGTATATCAGCAATTATTATATAGTGTCGGAAATCCGTTCCGAATGCTTCTATATAGTGTCGTCTCATATTATTATATACTCCCACCAAAACACTATTCATTCTGTATTCTTTACTTGTTCTCTTAGGGTGGTACAATTGTCCGTATTCTCTTTCGATCGTTCCTTATCCTTTTTACGGAACTACTGGATTAATCGTTACCGATCTGGATGACATGAGAATATTCTCCTGCTTGAAATTGCCATATCTTATTTCCTTAGAAGATAGATTATTCTTACCTATGTTGTTACCCTTTAGCATCCTTCAAGACATAGAAATAATAAAGTCGAATTCCATTCATTCTTTCCCAATATCAATTATTACATTGTAGCCATAACCACTCCTCAGTGGTTTCCTACCTTCATTCTTAAATCAAATATAATAACATCCCAAAATATCAAATCCTCAAAGTTAATATCTCAATTCTTGGATTATAATAATATTTAATCCACTGTCCGGTCAAATATTATACCGAAAAAGAATTTGGAATTTCTGAATTCCGATCGTCTCTGCATTCACTTATTTCCTCCGCGTATTACTAATATGACTTCGAAACATCCATATCATGTCCCGTACATAGGGTGGAGTGAAAAGTTTTCCAACTTACAAAATCACTATTCATCCACCAAATTACTATGCACGTACAGGAAACACTATGCACGTACGGGAAATACTATGCACGTACGGGAAATACTATACACGTACCCATTTCCTTTCAAGGATCCATTAGCTCCTTCCTGGATGGTAGATTATTCTTATCTAGGTCCTCAACCATCGAATTACTCTATTCTGACAATATACCAATGCATCAGGATCATTGTCCAAAGCAATATCCATTCATTACAATCATTGTTCTTTGAAACCACCATTCATTAGAGCTGGTGACCTTGTTGTCGGAATCATTGTTCTTCATTTTATCATTACTTAATAAAAAGTTTTAATTATATCCAAAATTTGGGGTTCTTACAGTCTCCCCTCCTTAAAAGGATTCCGTCCCGGAATCAGGTAGGAAGCAAAGAGTCGTTCTACCCTTCCTTAGCACATCTTCTAGTGCTACAATCCATACTGTATCCTTTTTCCATCAACGTTGCTACTTTTCGTACAACTCACTATCCGGGTTATACTCTTAGTCAGTCTTATCCTTATTGATAGCTGCAGTAACATTGGTATCACTATCACCCTACGATTCGGAGGTAACCTCGCTCGTACTGTGCATTTCCTGATCGCTTTAATCTTCGCAATCTCGATCAATATAGAGAAGTGGAAAGATTTATTGAGAGATCACTATGATCAATTGAACATTTGTCATATTGCATAGTTAGTACAGAAGGGGGCCAGCCTTTAGTACTTGACAAGCAATTAAACAAGTCATGGCATTCCACTTAGACTTCTATCACATAGACAGATAGTCACGTAGCAGTACCTCCCCTCCTAAAAGGGTTGTTCTTCTCAATTCATAAAGAAGATGAATAAGAGAGAAGAAGAGAAAAGGGTTCTAAAGGATTATAGAAAGCTTTCATGATTGTAGAATATCATACTCAGAATTTACCTCTGAACTATAGAGGTTTATCAAAGAAGAAATTAATCATAATTATATCCAATACTATTTGATCGCAATCTCACGTGTCAACATATCTTGCTGCTTTGTCCATTATTCTATGGACAAATACTCTTGTTCAATCTTAGCGATACTCACATTCGGGAAATCCTTCAACCTTTCAGGTTAAATCTTAGATTTCTCACTTGACATCATTATTACTGACATCCCATATCATGTTACTAGCTTTTCATAACTATAATATTGACACTATCAGGTTGTCATCCTGAGAATTCATTAGAAAACCCATTCATAACATTCCTTGCTTCTCATTCCATAGTTGCTTCCCCAGCCTTTTCTTTATCAATCACATCCTTCTTATTAGCTGATTCTTACTCATTTCTATTATTTACTTTCACCTTCACCTCTTTATTGAGACACCTTTTTGCACTTGGTACCTCCTTATCGGTATTCCGTCTCATTTATTCTATAATCATCACGTTATTTCAATTTAAACTTTCCGAAATGAATCTGGCCCGATTCCTTTAACTTAGATTCATATAATCTACTTCTGCCAACCTTGTTTCTCATCACTTGTTCTTTTCTATCCGTGGTTTTCCACAGGTTGTCTTTCGTAAGTCAGACCAGGTCGTATATCTACATGCTCGTACTCCTATCATCTGTTGAACATCTGCATTTTACTGGCGTAGCCTGGCCACATGAAAACCCGTTATGACCGTGCTATAATTTTGGGGGTAAGGCTGGCTCGAATACCGCCGTCCGAACACTTTAAACTCTCAGGTGGCCCAATAAGTCTTGGGCTCAACCGCTCTTCCCTCCAAGTCTCATTAATTCTTTCTACGGGAATACGTTTAGCATCACGAATTATCAACCTCATATTCTCTATCTTGTTTGTGCAGAAGTACACTAACACAAACTTGCTTGTCATTCATCAACATGCCATTTAGCTTATCAATAGCAGCACTTTCTTTATCTTTACGTTGTCATCTCCTTTCTTAGAAGAATCACCATCGCTTGTTGTTTACGTAGTGCGTTAATAGCTAACCCTACGGGTTTCAAATCCCTTAGGGAGACAAAGTAATCATTATTCCTTATCCATAAGGAACACTTCCTGAACTTGATGTAGATATAACGTGAAGCAGATAGAATTGCAGAAGAGTTTCAAGCATCGCAGCTAGGTCCGGTTGATGAAACTATCACTTATGCATCTTCCATAAAAGACTGGAAACTTAACGGTTTACTTCATCAATTTTGTACCATGGTCCTGGTTTGCCTCAAAACGGGACCTTCTAAGGTACGTAACATGCTTAAGACTCCATCAGGAATCGAATCTTTACTTAAACTATTATTACTGTTAATTCTTGCACAGTCATCAGAAGGAATGTAAATTCCTCCATTCCGATATGACCTTCAAGGTCCTTCCAAATATCATCCTGTTTCTTCGGTATGAACATTTGTAATTATTCCTTTATACTTAGATTGTCGGCCACCTCATTGGCCTTTCTTGATGATAATGATTTCTTGTAACCCATGTTTTCTTGGTACATTCCAGCTCAAGTTTTTTTTTTTCTACCTCATTCCTATCACTGTTGGGTTAAAGCATTCTCCCTTAAGCTCTGCTGAAGGAGAAAATATAACTATCAGTCATTTCCATAAGTCATTGCTTCCACCTACCCGTGGGAACTTTATCACGTTTTATTCCCAATCCTACTTAGGATACTTCTTTTCTTAGTTCTTTCTTTATCTTAGGATAATCTCAACCTTTATAGGTTCAACCCATACTTCCTCAGGGTTTCATACATGTCTCATCTGGCATTATTGTTACGATGTCATACATTCCTTACCAAACTTCCATTTTTGAAGTTCGGAATATTACCCTTTTTCCTTGTAAGGTTTCATAGGCCATCCTTATCATTCCTCCGGTATTTTCTGGGTACCGGGTATATCAAAATGTTATTGATCAATACTCTAATAATTCTATCTATGTTCTTTCCAGAACTCTTTTTAATAATCCTTACCGGTCATTGTTGCCTTAGCAAGTCCAGCTCATATCATCTGAAGTCATAATGTCGTTATTAGGGTTAATGCCACCCCTTGTGCATTCCCCAGGGTTTGTCTTAATTTATGGATATCCTATCCTTAATTCAACTGCCAAGGAATTCTTGCATCTTATAATTGGCAATCAGATCATGTATCCTTAATAAAGGTCTCTTTTCAATCATTCTCATTTGATAATCGATCGGTGGTTTAATGCCACCCTCTTCTCTCAAATAGTTGTCAGCTTATTTGGCCTTCCAAAAAGGCAACGTATGCCTGTCTCCTCTCTTACCGAACTTGGTAATGGCAACAAGGATGTTTTGGAAGATATTGGTCGAGTTCAACGTGAATCTCTTAGTACTTATCGTTCTTCTCAAATGTACTTGCCTTAGAAAAAAAAAATTTCTAAAGTATACTGATCCATCTCTGACCATTTCTATACTCTCTTCATAAACCTTCGTTGTTTACTTCCCTAGTCGTAATATGTTCATGGTATTCATGATACCCTAACATCATACATCTCAAGTCACTATACTTCCATTTTACTCGAAATCTTGGACAACCATATACACATGAGTCACTTTAGTACGGGTTACCCCATCCCAAAAGGTCTAGTAAATTCCCCATCAAAACATGGGTTGTTCGGCAGAAGATTCAAACGATCTCATTAATGTTTCCTTTATATCAGAAGCCCTTGCAGTCGGTGCTTTCTTAGAAGCAACCCTGCTTTGTCTTTTCATTGCTGGTCTAGTCACTTTATAGTCCGTTGTGACTTGGCCTCATCTGGCCACACATAAAAATATATGATTTTAGGGGTTGGCTAATAGCATTACTTTTCTAGCAATTGCCGGCATAGTGCCTTCTTCTTTGATACCTTTCTACCTTTCCAAAACTTTACCCCATATAAGTCTTAATCGACTACTCGGCACCGTCTCCGGTCACCTTTCCTCCACTTTTATCTTTTCAACTATTCTTATCAATCCTGCGTGCCACACAAGCTTACCATTCCTGGCATAACAGCCTTTTCATTTAAGTCAATCCTGGAATTTCTCAGTCCGGCTGGTTTCTTACTTACATTTCCTATTTTCGTCCAATCTTACTTCATCATTTTATCACTACCGTCGATTGTAATGCTCAGGGTCCGTTTACTAACCCATTTTACAGCATCCTTACCCAAATCACAGGGTTTGCTCCAATTTTTTTACTCTCTTCCATGACATTCTCTGATAATCAGAAAGACAAGGTTTGCCAAAATTCACCGAATTCCTTTCCAGACTCAGGGAAATTTTGATCAATCTACCCACCTACTGGTAACATTAAGGAGACCAGTTTCGAAACCTGAAGAATAGTTCTATGAACCTCCAAGCAGGTGGAATCATAAGCAGTCATAGTTAACGAAATAATCATCATCAGATTGGAAGTTTACCCACTGGAGAGGAATCAATTATATCCATCCCTTAGAAGGGAATCAATAGTTTCAAACTGAAACCTGTCACAACGTCCTGATATTTAATACTACCAAATGTCGGTCTACCTAACCCTTTATGCGAAGCGTCATTGGAAGCACAAAGTCTCCTTTTTCCATTAAGCAATGCCAGCTCTTGGTCATTACCAATTTCACCTTTTAGCTCCAGGAAGATTTTCTCACATTTTTCTCTTTAACTGCTGATCGTATTACTTGATCTATTATAATTCCGTGTCGGAGTAAACTTAAGGTAACTACTATAATCCATTCAAAGAGAAGAAGGAATTTAATATTCCTCTGAATCACATGCATCTAACGTTTCTGGTTCATCATTTAACTGAGTTGAATTAACTCTATACTCAGTCTCTGGCAGTAGTCTCATTACGAGTTCATCTTGACTCACTGGTCTTATCTTCCGGTAGGTTCTGAGATCATTGTCTTGCTTACTACTTCCTTATATAACTTTACCCAATCATGCTATCACTTCCCAATGTCTTTACTTTCTAAATGATTCATTCATAAAATGAACATTTTCCTTAATAAAACCACCTTGTTAACCTCAATTTGGTTCCATAATTTACAACCTACGACACCTGCCTTCTCATGTCGAATTATTATTGACCATATTCATACTAATTCATTTATCAAATGATATGGCACTTACTGCCTCCTTCTCAACTATTCCTAGGGACTCTGCTCCTCGCCCTAAATCGATGTCTTTGATAATCATACATCCCTCTAGCTCTTTCTTTGTTAAGATGAAAATCTCTAAGGATTCTCATCTATTTCCGTATAAGATCTCAATTAATTCTTCCAATCCTTCTTTCTTGCTGGTACTACATCTGGTAGTCCGGCTATGAATTCAACATGCATCTTCAGATCTCTTAATAATATCTCGGTTCTTTATACTCACTTTTCTGAGCACCATATCTTAATCATCACAGTCATTCTGGCTGCGACCCTCATTACCCATGGGTAAGCTCCTTATCCTAACAGGATTTTTCCTTATCTGCTGGGACCTCTTCCGGGTCTCCAGTAGGGTACTCCATCGAATTACCCGCTGATCTTCAGCATATAAAGCATCATCGCGCTGTTGCTCGTATGCCTCAAGGTCAGTCGCCTTACTCGTCGATACGATATCGAGCTAAGTTACTATCATTATACTTACGAGTTCCCATAAGGGTTTTATATGTCATCACTACATTAAGTAGTCCGACTATGAACTTGGCAAGAGTTCTTATTATCTTATTGAATTTATTGTTTTAACGTCACCTCATCTCTGGGGTTTATAACGTACGCTCTGATACCACTTCTGTAACACCCCCAGATCCGGGGTCCGGGATCCGGTGGTTACGGTTTCCAATTCTATCCACAACACTTGAACTTTCCTTAACATAAAATAAATTACATCTCTATGACCCAACACAACAATGTAAAACACACCCGTTATAGTCCCAGAGATGAAATCAGAGTAACAATCAAATTTTTATTAATCACATTATGAGTTCTTACAATCCAAAAGAATTTCAATATAAATACATACTCTTTGCCATCCATTTACATAAGTCATACTAGACCATATTCTTGGTACTGAAAGAATAAATATATCCTACCAATAGCTTCTTCTTCAGCTCTGGTAGTCTCATCGTCCTCGCCCGCGTCGAGTGCGCCTTGTGCGAGTCATCTGGTCTAGCTGTTGTTGTGATATAATAATAAAGCAAGGGTGAGCAATAGCCCACCAACAATAATATATAACTGAACGATAATGTATAACAGTTCAAAAGTGTCTTTCAAACCATATGCCATGCATTTACGGAAATGATGCCAGTATAATATGAACGATGAAGTTACAAGGTAACTTAAAGTATTTGTTTGTAGAAATATCTGCTACATCAAAGTAAGCGAGATATTCTTATTGTTATTAAGAAGAGGAACTTGCAAGAAAAGGTTGCAATTCCAGTTATGACCCTTTTCCAACTCTGCCAACAGTAATCATGTTGCAGGAAATAAATAAATTTGGATGATGAACCAATGATGGAGTATTCACCGCGCCCGCTGTTCCAATCTTGATGATCAGTCGAGATCGTACAGCTCAATTTAGATTTACTACCGGTAGAAGGAAGAACTGACGGCTTTACTTGTATACCGCCTTACTAGCTCTCCCCGGCCAACGGTTGGGCCAAAGGGGATGGACCGGCGCTACTCGGCCTCTTACACGACTCCTAGTTCAAATAGAATTCATGATTCTGAATGTAACGTTCGTCCCCCTTTCCCCAAGTATAATACTTGTTGATAAGACTCCACAAAGTAGTCGTATCTAGTTGGAAAGGAAAATTTACCAATAACTCCCAAGTTATTACTTGGTAACGGATATCAACTTGTTCCAGTAATCTTACCCCTCGAAAGATGAGAAGGTATGCAACGACTTAATAAGTCAACAGCACCCGAGTTGCGGGTGAAGGGAATACTTTATGACCGGGAAGTCGACAAGATAAATAACATTTTCCAAGTAAGGTTCCCTTATTATTAAGGAGATAGACTCAAAGAAGAATGATGTCTGAGAACCTTTCTTGATATAAGATTAATAATAAGATGACTCCGAGATATTTTCCGTAATAATCGAAGAAGATAAACCTTATTGAGGTTATTCTAAGTATGGAATAAATATTCAGAGAATATTTATTGAATTAAAATATTTTACAGATTATTTAGGAATATGAAAGAATATTTTTAATCAGAGTATTTCCCAAATAATTCTTGAAGAAATATCGAGAGAATATTTATTTCATAATTAAATAATCAAATGAATATTCAAAATAATATTCATTACTTAATAAGTCCTGAAAGAAATATTTAAAATATTTAAAATAATATTCGATGATTAAATAGAACCCTGGATGAATATTCAAAATAATATTCATAATTAATTAGGAATTTAAATGAATATTGATAAAGTAATATTCATTTCGTGAATAATATTCTAAATGAATATCAAGTAATATTCATTTAGTAATCCAAGCTTTAAAAGAATATTCGATATAATATTCGATAAGTAAATCAAGCTTCAGATGAATATTGAAGATAATATTCATCAAGTACTTAATACCTTAAATGAATTTTCAAAAGTAATATTTATTTAATAAAATAATATTCTAAACGAATGTCCACATAATATTCATTTAGTAGTCTCATCTTTAGAAGAGTATTCAAAATAATAATCGATAATCAATTCGACTCTGAATGAATATTGACAGATATTATTCGTCGAATGATCACGTTCAAATAATTATTTGAAGTAAGGATCATTAAAATAAATAATCTCGAACGAATATTCAAATAATATTCATCGCCTGAATAATAGAAAATATTTACTTAAATATTTTCCTCCGAGGTAATCTCGATATATTAAGGAATATTGACTCCCGGTCTATTTTTGATTAATAAGATGTATACGCCCTTCTATGAGGGTCTTACAATAACCGGCTTATAACTGATATATAACTATCTAGCTTATAAGCCAACAATAACATTCAGGGAACAAGTATATCAATTCAACTTGAAAGTAGGCATGCATGCAATGGCATATGTATATCAGCAATCATATATATATATTTATTCAATCACAACAACAGTCTAAAAGAAGGGAATTGAAACTTGCCTGGTAGTCGAGTACGGTAAGGGGTAGTGGTAGCGGGTCCCGGTTCAGCTTGGTGATCTATAAATAGCCGAGGCATTCGGGATTAATCACTTAACATATTAAAAGTTAAGTTATACTTAATTCGAAACACGTTCTCGAGTTATCTCGTTATACCCCTTTTAGTGGATTACTTTTATCACTGATCCGACCCGACATTCGTTCGTTAATACGACATGTCATTGTACTTATACTTGGGACATACTTAAGTCATATGAGTTCTAAAGTCGATCGTTACGAACCAATACTATACTCCGAGTTTTATCGCCCGTTTTCTAAGTGTTTTACCGAAGTTATAAAAGAGTCGTCTTTTAGGGGTTCGTTCGCGTTTAACCTCGACTCGAACATTTTTAATAAATCGAAAAATGATCCTTTTGACATACGGTTTTCTTTCACACCTTTCTTTTTACCTCTAGTATTTATTTACCAAGATTCTCCATGACGTTACATAGTTTACGAGGGTTCAATTACAGTTACGAACTTTCGTTTACGGATTCGAACTACTTTTAGTAATTTGGTCATAAATCCTAAACCGTAAGTCCGTTTCACGTGATCTTTATATCAAAACGAAGCTTAGAACATTACCTATCCTATCATGGCAGATAAGGTCTCTGGACAGTAGGGGTTCGACATGGAAAATGGCATACAAAACATGGTATTGTAAAATCGGGCATTATAACGGCTGTAAATCGAATATCTACCAATTTCGAATCTTCCCATAAACATAGTATCCAATCCAAACAACATATACATGACTTATATACATGAACTGAGGCCAAGCAATGCCTTTCCGTTCATCTAGCTATTTACATCATTAATCCAAAATCCATACATAATCATGCTTATAATCTTAACATAACCATAACTAAGTTATAACTATCATAAACATGCTTAAACCTCAAACAAGGGTTAGGGTTTCAAGAGCTTTATACCTTCCTTGGAGTGTGTAAAGACCTTGCTAAGCTTTGCATAGTCCTTGTATACCCATAACCAAGCTTAGATCATCCTAGAAATCAAGAAAATCAAGAGTTGTTCTTGAAAATCACTATTCACCCTAGTCTTTGATGATTTCTTTGAAAATGGAAACAAGAGAGTTTGGCTTTGAAATTTCTAGGAGATTAGTTTCTTGAATTATAGGACTCACCTTAAAAATTACAAGATCAAATGATGGTGGGAGCTTGGACTTTGGATTTGGAATTAAGGAAATAGCCGAATGGATGGAATAAATGGGGGAGGAGGAGTTTTGCTTGGTTGCTCTTGACAATAATGCATAAAGTGATATGTTTAACATAATATCTCATCCTTGGTTGCTTTAATAAAGTGATGATGCATGAGGTGATGTATTTGGCAAGACAAGTGTTGAGTTTTGGATGGTGCTAAGGCTAACCAAGTGGTTGCTTGCTAAGTACTAGTTTAAATCTCTAAGCATGCTAGTTACTTTAAGCCACTTGGTTGCTAGATATTTATTCTAGTAGCTTGCACAATACTCTTGCTTCCTCTGCTTGTTTCTGTGTCCGGTTATTACCCGTTTCGATTAATCGTTCGTGAGAATATTTCACGGATTTCTAATTAGGGTTTACCGGGAATCCTCTTTAATATTAATACTTTCATTCTCCATCTTTCATTCTAACTTTCCAATTTATATTCCTTAAATCCATTCGTTAAATACTTAAGGCTATCAGTGTCCAGGGAACTATCGGAGAAAATAAAAGTGCGGTTTTTCAGAATCCGACAGCTTTTACATACACTTATTTTCCCCCTGGATCACTAATACGAACTCGGAAATCCGTTCCGAATGCTTCTATATAGTGTCGTCTCATATTATTATATACTCCCACCAAAACACTATTCATTCTGTATTCTTTACTTGTTCTCTTAGGGTGGTACAATTGTCCGTATTCTCTTTCGATCGTTCCTTATCCTTTTTACGGAACTACTGGATTAATCGTTACCGATCTGGATGACATGAGAATATTCTCCTGCTTGAAATTGCCATATCTTATTTCCTTAGAAGATAGATTATTCTTACCTATGTTGTTACCCTTTAGCATCCTTCAAGACATAGAAATAATAAAGTCGAATTCCATTCATTCTTTCCAAATATCAATTATTACATTGTAGCCATAACCACTCCTCAGTGGTTTCCTACCTTCATTCTTAAATCAAATATAATAACATCCCAAAATATCAAATCCTCAAAGTTAATATCTCAATTCTTGGATTATAATAATATTTAATCCACTGTCCGGTCAAATATTATACCGAAAAAGAATTTGGAATTTCTGAATTCCGATCGTCTCTGCATTCACTTATTTCCTCCGCGTATTACTAATATGACTTCGAAACATCCATATCACGTCCCGTACATAGGGTGGAGTGAAAATTTTTCCAACTTACAAAATCACTATTCATCCACCAAATTACTATGCACGTACAGGAAACACTATGCACGTACGGGAAATACTATGCACGTACGGGAAATACTATGCACGTACCCATTTCCTTTCAAGGATCCATTAGCTCCTTCCTGGATGGTAGATTATTCTTATCTAGGTCCTCAACCATCGAATTACTCTATTCTGACAATATACCAATGCATCAGGATCATTGTCCAAAGCAATATCCATTCATTACAATCATTGTTCTTTGAAACCACCATTCATTAGAGCTGGTGACCTTGTTGTCGGAATCATTGTTCTTCATTTTATCATTACTTAATAAAAAGTTTTAATTATATCCAAAATTTGGGGTTCTTACAAGAATTGTACTGCAACACTGTAATGAAAGCCCAGGTGCTCAGTTACCGATAGTGTTGTCAGGATATTGCATTTCATCGAATAAATTATTTTGTATCAATAACCTTCTCAGTTAATAGAAGGAAGATGACTGGAATAGAATAACGTAAGGGCATGTTATATGAAATTACTGTGCACTATATCCTATTGAAATGTCATGGTTACAAATGTTTCAAGAAGGTCATTAAGTATAAATTGCTACGGCAAGTATGAGTTGCATATATCTTTCATATAAAGATAGTAAATGATATTTGAAGTACTATGATAGTACTGTTTTGAATATATCCTGATGAGGAAATAAATTCAGTATCTAGATATTTTGACAATTATTGTCTATACCCGCTTCATTCTGGGTTTGAGTTAAAGGTAGATTTATGCCATTCTTTTATTACCTTGCTGAGCTTTCGCTCACTCTTGCTATTTTTTTATATTATATAGCAGCTATGCAGGATGCCAAGGAAACGGCACACACCCCGCAAGCGAATGGTAAGCGCAAGGCTTTTCCTTGAGCAGTTTCTAGCAGTGATCTCGAAAGTAGTAAGGACTAGTCGGATCAGGCTACAGTTTTGTCATTCCCTTTATGTATAAGTATGAATTGTGTAAGAGGATCATGAGAACCAGCGGGTTAAGTTGTTAATGTGCCTTCACTTAGAGGTTGCATCGATATTAGATTCAACAAGACATTTGGCTATTGTAATAATAGCATTTTATTCCGCAGATGTTTTAGTGTGTCGTTTCTAAGACTCTAATCTGTGTGTGTGTGTGAGAGAGAGAAAGATGTATATTATGGGGTCATGAGCAAGCAGATTGTGTATATTGTGAGTAATACAGGTACAACATGGAATAATGGATTGTGACTACCCTAGATCCCTGACCCCGGGTCTGGGGGTGTTAAAGCACATGCGCCACGAGCCTTTTCTTCGGCACCAAGACCCAGGGGCGAGGCACAAGAGGATGTACTGGCCCAACCATGACCTTTTTCGAGCAGCTCTTTGCCGCCGAATCCCCTCATTAGCAAATGTCGACATCCTGTAACACTACTAATACAAGTGCATACTAAGCATACATAAATCATGGTTTGTGATCATGGCAAGACTCGTGTCATGTTTTATGGGCACAAGATTCGTCAACGGGTAATAACTTGAACTACTAATAGACTAAGGATCTTTATATGCAATGCAACTAAACAGAATGCACTATAGAAGATAAACAAAACAAGATACTATTGAAGAATGAACTGCATGCTTTTAACACTGCATGCAATCTACAATAATAACATGATTTTTTTATATATTTTTTTATTTTTTTTGATAATTTTGATATATATTTCTTATTTTTTTTGATGAACTAAGTAACAGGATTAAAGCTTTAAGCCAACCATAACTAACTCCCCCCATATCAAAATTTACATTGTTCTCAATGTTAAAGAAAAGGATACACAATAGAGATAGAGGTGTACCATTCTTGCACTATGGTGGAGAAGGAGAAAAGCCGGAGTTTGCTAAGATATCCTGTTTAACAAAAGGTGAAGAATACAAAACAAACCGTACAAAGTATACATGTCTGCCCCATATCAGGACTTAGCAGACCACTAATTCGGGAAGACTCAATTCCAAACCAACCCTACTCACTATTGGCTGGATCAACAAGATCCACCCACTCCACATCCTCTAGATGGATACTCTAGAAAGGGTTTGAGCCTGTAATAACCGCGAATTTCTCGAATAAATTTTTCTAATCGTTATTTAAATTTTATTTACGAGCGATGCACTAGTATATTTTAATTAGCGCGTTTTTGTAAAATTTTGAAATTTTATATATTCATATGAAAGTAAATATTATATTATATCTATTTAATTATATTTATTTGGTATTTATTAAATTTAGGAAATTTAGAGAAATAGGATTTTAATTTTGGGTCGAATTTATTTTAGAAAATGAAATTAGAGTCTCGTTTTAATTAGCCAACAGGGGAAAAAACGAGATCTTTTTACCAAATATTGCACTAACATGACCATCATTTCATGACACTTATTTTGTCTCCCACAATTTATTCCTTTTGATTAAATAAACACAATATTTAACCATCACAAATCACTCACAAAAACATGATAATTATTTTCTGGAGCACAGCATCACCTTTTCCTTGTTTTACTCCCCATTTTCTGCTGCCTTTTTTTTAAAGAGAGAAACAGAACCCACAACACCCGGCCTTATATTTACAAAACAAGACACAACACCGGCCATATTTTTTTTTTCTCTCTAGAGATTGAGTATTCTCTGCAAAACACAGAGTAACCACAGGTAGTTCATATTATTCTGTTCCTTTCGGTTCTTAATTGTATGTCAGCTCGGTTTTGTGTTTTTTTTTTCCGAATGGTAATCGAAATGAGGGGGTTTCGATCTTTGTTGTATTGTGGTGTTGTCGGAGAAAAGGAGGGGGAAATCGAATGCGGTGGTGGTTGGTTGCTGTGTGCGAATCAGAGAGAGGAGGGTGAGGTGAGGGAGGAGAGAACGGAGAGATAGAGTATGGAGAAGTGAGGGGATTATTGGGGTTTGAAATCGGAGTGTGGGTTGGTTGATTTAATCGGTGGATGAGGGTGGAGAGGAAAGAGAGAGATAACGAGAGGGAATAAAGGGAGTAGGGAGAAAGGGAGGTCGAGAGGAGGAGATGGTGATTGTGGGTTTGCAGCGGAGTTATAAGGGGAGGGATGGTGATTGTTGGTTGTGGTTAAAACTGGTGGTTGATGTTGTGATGGTAGTCGGAGGGATTGAGGGAGGCAGGAGAGGGAGATGGGGGAGAGACAGAGTGCAGAGAGATAAGAGAGATGGGAGAGAGATGAGAGAGAGATCGAATTCGAGAGAGATTGGGAGAGATATTCGAGAGAGAGATGCAGGGGAGGGGGGAGTAGCAGGTGGGGCCCACACGGTGGGACCCACACCTATGTGCAGTTGTGGTTAAATAGTAATAAAATATTAACGTAGATGTTCGGGTTTTATAATAGGGATTTTTGTTATAAACGAATTAAAAGGGGATTCAATAAGTTTTGTTAAAAATGAAATATTAATTAATTTGGTTAGTAATTAATAATTTATTAAAAATGGTATAATTGAATTAATTGAATTATTTAGTAATAATTATGGATTTAATGTGAATAAAAATGGGTAAATTAATTTCATTTAAATTGGAATATGGAATATTATTTAAATTCTGAGAAATAAATAATTAATATGGTAATTGATTTATTAATTAAATAGAAAATATTTTGTGATTATTTGGATATAATTTAGAGATTTAATGATTCAAGAGAATATTTATAATTAATAATTTTGGATTTAATTAAATAAAAGTGGATTGTTGAATTATTTTGTTTTGAGAATAAATAGAGGTTAATATTATTATTTTATTTATGAGATTTAAACCGTTAAATTTGGTAATCCTATTTTCGTTTTAAGTGGGATTTACGGATATAAGAAATATATATATATATATATATATATATATATATATATATATATATATATTCTAGATTTGATTCTGGAGTTCGGAGAAGAGTTATCATTCGGGAATTATTTCCGTTATTTATCGTAGAGATTTTCAAGAGATATTTCAATATTATTTTTATATTTAAATATTATTATTGGATCGGGATTATTTATTTTGACGAATCGCTCACGTATTTCTGGTTGCCATTTTTAGAGAATAATTCCTGAGCCGTAGATCGAAGTCAAGTTCACGGGTAGAGTATAAATTTTATCTGCATTCATTTGCACTATGAGATCGAGGCAAGTTCCTTCCTACCCTAACTCTTAGAGACTTGTATTTCTGTTCGTATTATTTCATTCCTTATTTATTTTCGAGCTGTCAATTATGAGATTTATCTGTTGCTCCTTATGATACAATTATTTCTTTTGAGCATTATCCCTCGTTAAATATTACGATACTACTAATTAAGTTATTTGCGAATTATACTCCCTATAAGCGTAGAAATAAATTTGTTGCTATCAGGTAGATCTCATTAAATCGAGACGACTATTATTTTTATTCAGTGAAACTAATCTCATTTGTTCGAGATAGTTAAATTTATTCTTTTCAGTCGAATTTATTGTACAAATTCGACAATAATTATTGATTATCTTTTATTTGGTTCATCTCCCGAATCAACAAATAAAAGTTACAAAATTAGAATCGTTAGAGTTGTCACTCGTTGATCAAGTGAAAAATATTCTATTTAACGTTCATCAATTATGAGTATTGTAAATATTCGAGTAGTACTATTTGTTCGGTACAACTCAAAACATTCCATTTTAAGACTATTCTCATTATTTCGAGACAGTTGCTTTTATTGTCAATGTTTGGCATTTTATTCGTGTCAACCAATAAAATATTACTATTGAGAGTTTACATCAGTCCATTGTTCGGATTGGTGGTAAAATTGAGTCAGACTGGCAGTCCGCTAGATTATTAAATACTTTCCTGGAAGAATTATCTCAAGTTATCTGTTAACCAAATATTCGGAAATTCTGTATTCTACTGGTCAATTATGGGAAAGAGGCCCATTATAGAGAAAGAGAGACTTGTGTACCGTTATGCGGACACGAGATTATTTAGGCACTATGTTGCCAGGGTTGATTTAATAACCCACTATGATGCTAGCATTCATACATTTATATTATATTGTTGATAACGTATTGTAGCCGTGATCGGGCGAAGTGCGATATCATTGGAGGATGGTATTCCCGGTCGGATAGTTGATCGCCCCACCGAGATACCGATAGGTGGAAGAACAGTTTATTCTTAAATCATGAGTCATCAGAGTTATACCAATTGAGTCTTTCGAGTATTCTGATTTCGAGATGAGTATAGAGTTAGAGTCAGATTGTGATATCCGATTTATTTTAAACTTTTAGTATTTCTTTCGGTCAATCTTATTATATTTATACACCGAGCAAGAAGAGAACTTGCAGAGCACTATAGTTGCTCATTCTTGCTTTACAACATTTTATTCAGCTGTCAACATGGAAAGATGCGAGACGTCCAGCCAGGCATCCAGAGGAAAAGGAAAAGCTTCAGGCTATGCTGACAAGAACTAGAATATCAAGCTGGAACCTTTATCTTTCTACTTTTATGAACTTTTATAAGATATTATCTCGAGATGTAATAAGTTGGATTGTACTATCTTGTGAGACGATCTTGGAACTGCGGAGTGGGACATTTATGCTCCGTTGTAATAAATATTTTGTTTTATTATTCCGTTATCGTGTGCTGCAGGATATTGAGACAATGTGACGACCCGGGTCCCCGGTCAGTGTGGATTTGAGGGCGTTACAGAGCCTATGACCATTGTCTTTGAACACATGGTCATTTTTGGGTTCTTGAATATCCACGGCTCCATGGAGGTAGATTTTGTGGACCAAGTAAGGTCCATCCCATCTAGATTTTAGTTTGCCAGGAAAAAGGTGTAAACGTGAGTTATAGAGGAGGACCTTTTCACCTACAATGAAAGTTTTTGATCGCAATTTCTTGTCATGAAACTTTTTTGTGCGATCCTTATAGGTACGAGAACTTCGTAAGCGTCATTTCTAAGTTCCTCTAACTCACTTAAATGGAGCATTCGTTGGGCTTTGACTTTATCTAAGTCAAAATTCATTTCCTTAATGGCCCAAAGTGCCTGATGCTCTGTAATAACCCTAACTTTAGAAAGACTACAGTGCCTAAATGAATAGTGATTTTAGGGAAACTAGGAAAATGGTGTGTAGGTACCCTATGTTCGAAATGGATAATAAGTAAACAAAAACCATAATAGTGAAAATAAGTGACTCAAAACGACGATGGATTTTAGAAATTCCTGAATAAGGATTTTGAGGATTTTGATTTCGAATGAGCTCTATTTATTGGATATTAAGGAGCAAGGAAATATTAAAAGGTTTATATATATATATTGAGGAATTAGTGAATTTAGGTTAAACCAAGGGATTATTAAGTCAAGGAAATGCCAAGGGAATTTGGATTTTTAAGCGATTTCAGAACCACTGAGATAACGAGGTGTATTCGAAACGAACCGTGATTAAACGAGTATGAAAACCAAGCAACCAAGATTAGTAATATAACAAGGATACATACCACATTATTATTATTATTACCAAGAGTATTAGCATATTACTTAGAAAATCAAGAAAAGAGAGTATTAGATCATCCAAGTGACATCATTAGTGATATCATCTTCCACTAACTCTTGTTTAAGGGCAAATTAGTCATAAACCATGGGGGATTATCAACAAAACTCTAGAATCATCAAGACTAATCTAGACAAGATTAACCAACACAAAAATCTTATCATCTTCATCCATTTAGATCAAAACAAAGCAAGAGAAATCCATTACTCTCCATTTCTCTCAAACTACCCAGCAAGAACTAGGAGGAAAGACAAATTCATATCTCCATTTCTATCCATGCTAAATTCACCAGATTTTAACCCAAGCCTCTCCACTCCATGGGCAATATTCGCTCCAAATTTCATAGCAATCCAAGTAGTGTAGCCTAGGCAAATAACCTCCCCAATTTGATGAAGCAAACTGTCCAGATTGTTGACAGTTTCTGGGATGATTTTCAAACAGCCATATCTCCTTCATTACTCAATGGAATTTTGTGTTCTTTATATGGTTGGAAATCTGGTGAGATGCTCTACAACTTTCCTTTAGAAGCCTCGTCCAGAAAACCTAGGTAAGGGCCTCGTTTTTCATGATCTCTCAGTCGGGTTCTAATAACTCCGAATTACTAACTTTGTTTTCTTCAATTCTTTTGATCATCCAAGCTTACCCAAGGCTATACAAGGACTATACAAGGTTTAGAAAGCTATTACACACATCAAGGAAGGTAACCATCTTTGAAAACCCTAGCTTTTACTTTGAGTTTAGTGGTTTAGTGAGTTATAAAGCTTTGATGCATGTTTAGGACCTTAGATTTATGATTGGGCTTGATTGATTGTCACAAATGGTATCCTAGTAGCATAGGCAGTGGATACCCTTTGTTGAATGTTAAATTTGAGGTATGAGTTGTTTGGAGTGGATGGTATGATATTTGGAGTATTTGGATTTTTGGATTATTCGATTTATAGCCGTCGTAATGACGAATTGTTGTTGAGGCTTAAAACAGTAGGCACCCGAGACACATACCCTCTGTAAATGTTGAACCACTGCCTAGAAATTGTAGATCTTGTTTCATAGATCATTTTGGCGAAAGCCTTGTAGAATTTTGATTTACGGTTTAGGAGAAATGGCCAAATTCGTAGAAGTGGTTCGATCACATAAGTGCTAAGTTCATGACTGCAATTGAACCCCTTAATGGTATGATTTTGGTGGCGAATCAAGTTTATTAAATACTAGATATCATAAGGTGTATGTGTGCGAAGGAATCACCTCGAAAGAGTAAACGGTTGATTTTATAGAAAAGTTTAAGCCGAGGTCGCGTAAGTGAAAACCACTGAAAACCGAGAAAACGTAATGGTGTAAACTTTGAGGCTATAATTACCATACTTAAACATCTTTAAAAGTTATGAAATTTTAGGACAATATAGTAGGGTGAATAGAGAGTCAAACCCCACTGACCTTGTGTCAAAATTCGAAATTTACAATTTATGAGAAATTTTACAGTCGAGTGTGGTCAATAAGGAATCCCAAAGGAAATGGTGGAATACACTAAAACTTTGATCGAGTTTAAAAATGGTTAAGTTCATGTAAACTTTTGGTGCATAAAAACTATGTTAAACATATAATATGTGTCAAGGGTGTTATTGTATAGAGATTAGGTGATTAAGCGGGATATATACTAACGGTGATCCTTTCGTTTCTATAGAGACGGGAGACGAACTCAGGATCATACCTACTCGCTTTAGAGATCCAGGCAAGATTTCTCCTATTTTTACTTTTGAAAATTATTTACCTTCAAAGAAAGATGATTTCATGGAATATATATGTGATCCTATTGTTACTATATTGTTGAGAATTTACTTCCTGATTTTGGGAATTAAAGAGAGATGGATATGGATTAAAGGGAGCAAGATTTCTTTTATCCTTATTTTGATAAACTGTTTATGTTCAAAGAAAATGGTTTTTGGTGGATAATATATGAATCTTATATGATGAGATGATTAGGGATATATTCCCTATTTACTGAGATTTTTGAATATGATTATGGATAGAGCGAATATACTTTATGTTTTAAAGGTATATGAAAGAATGGTATCAGTTGTTATCTAGGGTTATATGTTTATAATATTATGTAAAAAATATTCTTTTTAAATAGTTGTGTATTATTTGATTATTATTTAATACTTCTAAAATAGATGGAATATTTTATGTATATAAGAGCGTATTTGATTTCATTGAATACAGAGGAGATGTCTGAATCATAATCAAAGTATTATGACATATGTATTTTTAAAGGTGATGATAAATGGAAATGGAAATGATATATGTGAATGGAAATGGAAATGGAAAAATGGAAAATGTGGAATGGTGTTTTATAAATGGAATAATGATTTGACAAAAGAAGGGGATTGCAACAGAAAGCGTAAGAGGCTGTGTGAGGCACAGTCCAGCAAGCGTAAGAGGCTGTGTGCGGCACAGTCCAGCACTCAATATTTATTACGGCCCAAGAGTTGCCGAAGGAGGATGTAGTAGGTAGCCTTCCTCCAGGGTTAATGACCAGGTGGGATCATCCCTTCTACTAGTAGTAAACAGAGAGCAGGTACGGTCAGGCGACTGATCATCGTCCTACGTATCTGGCGCTAGCAGATATCCCCAAAACTTAAAAGAAAGAATTGATAATGGTTTTCAGATCTGTATTCTGAAAAAGGAAAATGGTATGAAATGATGGAATTGTTTTTACAATAAGAAGAGAAACTGATTTTATATTATTTTTATATAATTGTTGTATAAAAAGGGAAACGGAAAGATTGTATTGAGAGATGATGTGCAAATGATATATATTATCTTGAATATTATGCTGAGGTGATGTAATGGTTTTTAATTAGTATAGAAGAAAAACTAATATTATATTATTTTAGAAGCTGATATTAGAATGCTATATATTTCTTTTAGTATAAAAATATTTGGAAGGAGTAGTTATCAAATAAAAATAAATTCTTTTTATAATAATTATGATTTGTCTTCTGTTTATTATACAGATATATTTATGTTTCTTTTGAAGCTAGTTTATAAAATTTATCTTGCTGAGCTATTATAGTTCACTCTTGCTATTTATTTATATAACAGCTAGATCAGGTGCCGAAACGTCGCAGTGCAACCCGGAAGAGGGTAAATGGGAAGTCTACCTTATGAGAAAGTATCGACACATGTTCTCAAGGTAGTATATACTTTTATATGGGTGTAATAGATGGTATTCTGGGATTGTAATAATAGTTTATCTTTAACTGCTATCATTAATGGATGTTGTTCTCTGAGCATATGACTTGTGTGTGTTAATATTAAAGTGTGGGGTCTATTGTGTGAGTTTTATTATGCATTTATATTCCAGCTGCAAGGAGTAGAATTTTAATGAATGGAAATTGGACCGTGATGACCTGGATCCATGACCCCGGATCTAGGGGCGTCACAGATGGTATCAGAGGTTAGAGTCATATTGCTCAGGAACAAAAGTGATAATAATATACACATATAGATATATATGTAATGATATAAAATATGAACTCACATCGAGTTCAAGGGTGGTTTATCGAACGAAGCGTTTATTCTAAGTAGGGATTATAATTTTATAGATTATTACTAATAAAAGTTTATGTTTTAGTATAGGGAGAGGAGATTGGTGAGCCAAAGGTAAGGGTATTTAAGGTCTTCTTGTGTTTAAGGGAGTTTGAAGAAATATTGTAAGTGGATTGGTGAACAGACATTGATTGTTTCAATTGATTGTGGAGATGAAACGGTGAAACTGAGATTTGTCAGTAAAGCCAAGATATACCTTAAGGACCAAGACAGACTGAGAATTTCCGAGATTGACTTAAATGAAAAGGTTATTGTGCTAAAAGTGTTAAGTTTATGTAGCACACGGGTTCGGTATCGGAAATGGAATACTTGATGTATCGGGAAGTGTACGTTAGATAACCTCGTGAGTATACGAGATATGCTAGAATATGCAATTTAGAAGTATAGTTTGAAGGGTCCTTAATACCAGAGCAGTGTCAGGTCAAGACGATCAATATTACGAAAGTATATCGATTAGAAGGTTGTGTTCTATTATGGATCAAGGCAGAGAGTATCGAGCCAAGTCACGACTAAGTAAATGAAGATAATTGGGAATAGCAGACAATAGGTTAAGGCTACATGGTGAGTGCCAAATTTAAGAAATTTTGGAGGGTACGTAGTCTAAGATATAAATAGTATTTGAGGAAAACCTTCCATTATTTGGATTTTCAATTGGGCAGAGGCTATTAACGGTACCTATTTTCAAGATCCTAAAGCCCTGCTAAATTATATTATTGAGTTTCAAATTTTCCTCTACTAATGGGTAATTATTCATTAAGTGCCAGTATCTTTTAAAAAAAAAAACTTTCTGGTACCCTTGGGGATGTGTTTCAAAATTTTATTTCTTTCTGGTACCCTTGGGGATGTGTTTCAAAATTTTATTTTATCTATCTTATTCAAAATATTCCTCTAAGATTACTTTCGGAAGATGGTATTGATCATTTTGGATTTAAAATTTTCTTTGTATTTTTACTACAACTAAGAGGAACAATCCTATATGTATACACAAGGACGATCTGTCTGTGTGATTGAAAGTCGGAGGGGACGCCCTCACTTGTGTGACATACGGGTTCTTCCATCATATTGATTTCTCAAATATTCTTTTGTTTTGAATAAAGGTTATTTAAAACTCTTAATTTTATAAATTATTGTGGGACCCTTGCTTGTTTCTGGGTTCGTTTCAATTCAAAGTCTCTTAAATTCTATTAATTGTTATGAATATAGAAGATTTCATTAATGGATGGAAGCAATATTTATAGTATATGTGATTATACGAGGAAACTCGTGTTGAGTATTGAATACAGTAAAAGAATACAGAGGGGGGGTGAATGGATTCTTGAACTTTTCTTTGTTCTTGAATCTTTACAACAAGATATGTGTTTAGTGTGTGAGATATGTAAGTACAGATAACAAAGACAAACACAACACAATATCACTTTAATCTAATATTTTATTAGATAAAGATTTTGCTACAATCTGTGAATACAAATGGTAGTATTCTCAGCTTCGTTTTTCTTAGAGAGATATTTCTTGTGATGTATCTTTTTAAAAAAAAAACTTATCTGCTAAGGAAGTGAGGCTGTATCCTTATAGACATGGATACACCTACTTACTACAAATAAGGTAGGTAAAACAAACTACTTTCCAGTATATCTATCTTATTTGAGTAAGAGTGCAAACGGTTCCAGATTTGATTTTGCAAAGCCTGTTCAGATCCACTTCTTTAGCTCCTTGTCCCTTTGTCTTATTTCTCCAAGCTTCTTTGTAGGCTTTCCAATACGCTTTATAGTACATAGTCAAATAAAGCGTCTTGGCTTGTTGCAGGTTTCTGACTTGTACAATTCTTCAGTATTTTGTCTCCAAGAATGTATTCGAGAAGTGGCTAAGTGATTGATTCGAGAACTCGAATTGACTTAATCGATAACTTTGAGTTCTCGAATAGTGTTATATTGACATATCGAATCACTTCTCGAATTGCTCTTTTCTCTGGGACTCCTTGAGATATCGAATAGAGCATTTTGACATATCGAATCCCTGAGATGTCGAATAGCTTCTTTAGTCCTTGAGATATCGAATAGATCATTGACTTGTTGACTCTTAGAGAACTCGAATGATGCTTTGACTTGTTGACTCCATGAGTTCTCGAATAGAGTAATAGACATATCGAATCTCTGAGATATCGAATGAGATATCAAGCAGTGTATTCAGAGATATCGAATAGTGTCTTCTGAGATATCGAATCTCTGACTTCTCGAATGCTAGACTTCTCGAATAGACAAATGTACTTCTCGAATTGGTACTTAGGCAAATTCTTCTTTTCTTCAAATCCCAACTATGATTATTTGGCAGTCTTTATCTCCTTGCTTGAGGCATGAACCTTGGAACTTCTTTCAAGCATTATTCTTGACTTTATAAGTACAGTAACACAACTAGAATTTGATGCCTATTACAAGTACAGAACAAATAGAAACTCTACAACTAGAGGTTCCCTCAGTTAAGAGGTCATGTAGGTAATGCATAGCATTACACATACTTAGGCTTGTTATTAGATGTATTCAGGCATGCCTCTGTGACTAAAAATCTCCCCCAAATTGTGAGTAAGACCCTTAGTCACAATTTCATGTCTGATAACAAGCCTAACATACATAAAGATAAAACTTGACAGTACATGTATGAATTTTGATTAGCAATGTGGATAGAACTACAGGGTGAGTAATCTTACAGCCTATGATGAAGTACTAGCCATTGTCATTTGTTTCCTTTTCCATAGCTTTGGCTTGCAAATCATCATATGCTTTCTGCCTTCTTTCTTTCTCCTTCCTTGTATTCTCATCCATAGCATCCAATTCTTCAAGCAAAATTGAGTCTTTGAAATCTTCAAGTACTGGTTTCAGAATGTTTGCAGGATAGTGGTTGAGTAGATTCATTCTGATGTGGACCTGATCCCCATTTCTCCTCCTATACTTCACCACATAGGGGTTAAACTGAACTCTACACAATCCCTTGGCCCTTAGCTTTTCTGCTTCAATCTCCAGTCTCTCAATTTCTTTCTCCCTTGCTAGCCATTTCTCAAGACACTCTTTTCTGATTTTCTCCTTATGATCTCTCTTCATCTTCACAAAATCAATTAGCTCCGGCTTCCATACTCTTTCCACTTTATCTTCTGAGCTCAACAATGCAATGATTCTTTCTATGTCATGTAGTTTGCCCCAGTGTTGACATCCTCCTTGTTTGAATTTCTCATCCCTTCCATCAGTATATTTGATCTCAAGGCAGTTATCAACAATGGAAACATGATAGATTCTTTGAGCTTGTAAGAATTGCAGTTGGTCTTCATCAAAATCTTCATCTAGTGGTTGGAGTTTTAAGCCTGGATAGATTGTCAGAGTCCTTGACTATGATAGCTTTGGTTTCCTTGCAGCTTGTTTGAATTTAATCCTTTTGACATGGTTGCCTTGCAGTAGCATGTGACCTTTGTTTGTGGACCATTGTAGTATTCCATTAGCAGTATGCTTTTTGAAATGTACAGATGGTTTCTTGACTTAAATCTTCTTCTCTTCTTGAGGTGGTAAAACAGTTGCAGAAGCCATGGGATTAGATTTTGGTGGGTCATTACTAACAGCATTCACCCTAGACTTAGAGTCTTGTGTTGTGGTGAGATTACTGCTAGCAATGCCTAAGGCTTGCTGTTTTCCATTCTTCCTCTCATAGACTTTGCCTTGGTCATCATCCTTCTTATCCTTGCTGTCTTTCTTCTTCTTCTTATCCTCATCCCCCTTATCACTCCTGTGATGACTTCTCCTCCCATCACTCTTGTCTTCATCTTCATCATCCTTATTCCTCCTTGGCTTGGCCATTTCTGGAATTACACCAGTTGCAACGTATGATCTGAGAATGTGCAGTGCCTCTATCTCTTCAGTAGTACTTGTCCCCTTATTCTTTTGCAGTAGATCAATGATGGCAATAATGAGTCTGTGATTTTGAGAAGTGAGATCATTGGGAATGACCAATTGTTTAATCTCTTCAATTCTGGTGCCAGACTGATGATGATGGTCCATGGCTTCTTAATCACTTCTGGCAGCCTTGAAGGTTGGCCATTCCTCAAGTCATCATACAGACTATTATTGTTTTCATTTACATTCCTTTTCTCTATGAGCTCAATCAGTGCATCTATCTTTGAATATTTCAAGGCATGTAGAGTTTTGTAGGTTAGATGCCAGATTCTGGATTTTGCTGCCATCTTTACTTCCTTGAGCCATGAGCTATCAACTTTTCTAGGTACCACAGTGAAGTAATCGGTCTGATCCTTCAAGCTCCTCAGATACAATTGAGTGTCACCAGCCTGTTCTTTTGAGACTTTCAAAAACTCCAAGAATGCATCATCATGATAGACATTTGAGTTTGCAATTTCTTGTAGCTTGGCCTCAGTGACCACCTTCACTTCTACAGGCTTGGCACTTTTAGATATGGAGAGTGAAGGTTTATCAAATGGAATACTCCTTGCAACCACTGTGGTTGTGATAGTTTGCTTTTGACCACTGGAAGTAGTGATGTGCACAGTTGGTAGAGTGACAACTGGCAGAGAAGTAGGAGGCTCATCAACTTTGTCTTTTCCTTTGCCAGGCACATGAATTATAGATTTTGAAGTTCTTTGATGAGCACCTTCAGTGATTTTGATGGCCTTTAGTGGTGGTTTCTCCCCCTTTGTATTTGAGTTCCTTGATGTCCTCTTCTCCCCCTTAGGCTTGTTGTCAGGCACAGAAGCTGTAGTATTGACCTTTGGGGTTGAAGATTCTTCAGGTAGAGGGAGACCCATGTGCTTCATCATTGCAGACAACATTGATTGTTGATGCAGAAGAACATCAGCTGTGGTGGTGGCTTTAGTGTTCAACTGCTCAGTTAGAGTTTGTACCTTGTCTGTAAGATGAGTATTGGACTGAGTGAGAGTAGCTACCTCCTTTTCAAGTGCATCTACCTTACTGAATAATGCATTAGATTTGAAGCCAGACAGGGATTGTTCTTTAAGTCTCTGCACTTCAAATCTAGACAGCTCATGCACAGGAACCTCAGTGACTAGCTTGTCTCCATATTGATTTGCAAAGAGTGTCCTAAGCATGGCATTGGCGTCTGTAGTCTGGTCAGATAGAATTTGAAATTTGCTTCCTAGACCTGTGACTGTATCTTTAAGGAGAGTTAGACTGTTATCCATCTTGGTACAGGTGGTGTTGCAGTGTCTGAGATCTTTGACCACACTGTCTAGTTGAGGAAATTTGGCATCAAAGGCCCTCTTTATCTCTTCTACTGAAGTGGCTGTCTTGTCACTCACCTTGTTGACTTCAGTTTTGACTCCCTTGCCAAGATAGTGTGCAGCCTTGAGGAAACCCTTGCAGGAATCATTGACAGCTTCATACACTTCACTAGGGGACAGGGATTTTGCATTTGAACCCAGGAAGTACTTCAATATCTTAGAGAGGAATACATCACTTCACTGGGTTATTTTGACAAGGTTAATGGCTATTTTGACAAACTCAGGAATCTGATCCACAACATAGCTTTGGAGAGCTTCAATGGACATTTGTGGTGGAACAGACCCTGATCCTGAAGCACTGTCATGTTGCACAGGCTTCAGCCATTGGGATAAAAAGTGAGAGCTAGAGCTAGGCAAGCTAGACTCCTCAGTTACAGATGCAACTTCTGTAACCGGATGGAAAGACTCTGCTACTGTTGTCTCCACAGAAGTGGGATGAGTTACAACAGTAGTTGACACAGGCACAGAGAAAAGAATTCTTGATGATCAATGCCTTGCTCCTCAATTGCTTGAGTTGCAGGCTCCAAAGAAATATTAGTGGTAGATTCTGGAAGAGAAGTGTGTTGTAGATTAGATTTTGGCAACTCCCCCTGAGAGATAGAGGGAGTTTCAATTGTGATGTGCTCTCCACTCAGTGTTGTGCCAGCCTTATCACTCCCATGTGCTGACTCTGTACAAGTAGGTGCATTGGGGAGGATGCTTGATTCTATAGATGCACCCTGTTGAGAGGATACATCTAGTGAGCTGTTTGCCCCTGATTTTACAACTTCAGCCATTTGGGTGACTGAAGAGGTGGTTTTAGACTTCTTCTTCTTCTTCTTTGGCCTTGGTAAGGGTGACTCAGGTTCCTCACTTGCTATGCATAATTCTACAGCCAAGGCTGCTTCAGTTAAGATTTTTAGAGGTTCCGAAGCAACCTGTTTTCTCTTCTTTTTAGTAACATCACCCTTTTGAGAGGATGATGCAGTTGTCTCTGTGTTTGGTAAAGTGTTTGGCTGAGAGGGTTGGTTAGCAGGCCCTGGGTTAGCATTGTTCTCTACATGCTTGGGCCTAGCTAACTCAGATTTTGAGGCACATATTGGCATGTTGTGGGGGTAAGTCCTAAATAAACTCTCCATAAGGGGAGTTATTTTGAGCCTTACATCCACATCATTCCTAGTCTCCAAGCTACCAAAAATGAGTTTGGTCATGGATTTCGGATAGCCTATTCTATTTTTGTCTAACCCATGCAATTCAATCAATTTAACATCTATGAAATTAAGTACAGATTGAATAAAGCGAGGGAAGAAAATTTCATTACCTCTCTTGGCTGAGTTCTTACCAAGTCTCCCATACAATTCTTGCATTATGATCAAACCAACATCAATCTTTCTCCCATATGCTAGAGCATATCCTATTTGTTGAACAGGTGTGCTGATTTGATCAAAGCTGGACTTCCTTGCTGTGAAGACTTGAAGAAGAGTGGCAAAGACATAGCTCCATTCCTTCCTCAAGTACTTCCTATTCAAATTTCCAAGCTTGATTCTATCTCAGTAGTTGATAAAATCAAAGAAATCTTCCAATTCCTGATCAGTTGCTTGACTGTCATACACTCCTTGTTGTAACCCCAGTGCTTGATTCATATTTTCAATAGTGATGGTGATTTCCATGTCCTGAATCTTGCAATAGATTACGTATTTTGATAAGTGCATAATTTTGCATATTTTTATTGTCTATTTATTGCTTGTATTCGTATTTTATTAAATTATTTTGTTGCGTTTCAGGAAAATTCGAGAAAACGGAAGAAACGGCAAAATAAAGAAATAAATGACAAAAGAAGGAAAGGAAGGACCAAAATAGAAGAAAGAGGAAAGATAATGGAGGGTGGTGCACATTTTACCAAAACCAAATGGAAGGCTAGGATTTAGCCAACCAAAAATGAAACCAATGGCCAAGATTCAATCTAACCTACCTAAAACCCTAATCTTTTCCTATAAATACCCACCATTCCTTCAATTGTAAACACACCATACATTAGGCATTAGGCCTTAGAATTAAAATTAAGTTCATCTCCCAAATTATAATTGTAATTTTTTTTCCTTGTAAACACTTTTTATTTGTATGCAATTTCAAGTTTCATTTTAATTCTTGCATCCCTCTTTCATTTCATTTCCCTTGTTCTTTATTTCGTTATTTTCGTAAATTCTCGGGTGGATAAAGTAGCAACGCTAACCACACGGGATTGAAAGTATCGATTTAAGAATTTGTTTCGTAATTTTAATATCCGTTTTAATATTAGTTACGCCCCTTTAAATCTCAATTTTATTGTGGGTATTATAATTTTAATCGCTGTGTTAGATAATTAGTTTTAGTTCTCCATTTTTATGGTTCTTAATTTTTAGCTCTCTGATTTCTAATTTCGTAATTAAATATTAAAAATTCCAAAAAAAAAAAAATTAAAATAAAATTTCACAAAATTTTCAGTTCTTTTAAAATAAAAGATTTAGATCTCTGTTTTGTCAGTCATTAATTCGAAGCATTGGTCGAGTTCCCCTGTTTCTTTCCCTTTGTTCGTTTAATTACCAAACCCAGTACTGTTTTGCTTTCTTCCTCTCCACAAAATCAACTCTCCTTCTCCCCTATTTTACAGACAAACCCGTCTCTTTCACTTCCCTTCTCCGCACAAACGCCATACCACAGAACAATTTTTCGGCTCCTTGTTCTTCGTTTTAGTTTTCTAAACCCCCCCCAAACCTGCGATTTTATCTGTTTTTCCTTCGATACCCCGAACCCACCAGGCCATCTCCCCTTCCTTCTCGTTTTAATTCTCGTTATTGTCTCTTCCCTCACAAACCCACACCCACTTTCATCAAATTCAGTTTGCATCTAAGTTGTTACTGGTTTCGTGTGGTCGGAGTTGTATTGAGTAGCGCTTATTCTTGTTAATCGAATGCTGTGTTAATTCGCTATTTCGTCCGAGTCGAGTTGTAATGTCTGATGGTTTAGTCGAGTTGTAATTGCTGGTTGTTTCCGAATTAGCTGAGTCGATGTTTCTATGTATAGTAGGCTCTGTTTTCCGATCTGAGTTAGATGTTATTCGATTGTCAAGATTCTGGCTTCGTTTAGTTAATTGGTTTTTTCCGAATTTGGTTCCTGTTCTCGTGTGTTCAATCGTTTGGTTGTAATTTCTATTCGAGTTTGTTTATGTGTGTAAAGTACTGTGCCGAGTCTGTTAGTTCACGGTTTGTTTACCAGTCGGATTTTTCTCTTTTCGTGTTATCGCTGATTGTTAGTTGCACGGCCGTGTTTGTCTTCCGAGTCATTAAGTTGCAGTCCAATCTGTCAAGGAGTTGTCTTGAGTCGTTCTGAGTAACGAGTTTGTAATTGATGTTAGTTCTGAATTCTGGTTTTGCCGCATTGCTGTCTCGGTTTGTAGTAAGCTGTTGTGTTACTACATTTCATGTTCATTTGTTTGAGTCCGAGTTGTCACCGAATCTGTTATGAGTCGTGTCCAAGCTTTAATTGTAGAGTTTGTGTTCGAGTTTGTCAGTTTGTGTTCTTAGATTATCTCTTCGTTATTGTGCTGAGTTCGATGTGTGAACGTTAGTGTTACTAAGTTCTTTCTGCGTTTCTACGTTACTGCAATTCCGAGTCCTTGTTGAATCGAGCCGCTTTGATGTTGAGTTTGTCGTATTGTTTTAATTCATAGTCTCTGTTTAATCAAGTTGCAGAAGTTTAAGTTTGTAAAAAAAAAAATTAATAAAAAAAAAGAAAAAGAAAATTAGGTAAATACTTTACTTAATAACAAATTTCACTTCAAAATTTAATTAGATTTTAAATAATTTTTAATTAGTTGCTAAATTAGTTTTTACCTCTTTTAATTTTTAGTTAATTAGTTTTAAAATTAAATTCTCTTATAAGGATTAAATAAAAAAAAAAAAATCTTCATTTTCCAAAATTATCATAATTCGATTAAATTAATTTTAAGCTTAACGAATTAAATTAATAAAAAAAAAAAAGAAAAAGAATTTCGAATAATTTAGTTCTTATTGTTTTCGCTTTTAATTTAGAATTAGAATAAATTTAAAATTTCTTGTAAATTGGATAAATTTTCTTTTAGTAATTGAATAGTATAAAATCGAAATTTTCCAACACCAAATTGTCCTAATATGCCTAAGTTAAAAGTTAAGGATCACGAATTAAATATTATTCCCTGTGGATCGAATCTCAAATACTAAAACGATGATCGTGCGCTTGCGATTTTAATTGTACCATTTCCGCCACATCAAGTTTTTGGCGCCGCTGCCGGGGATTATAATTATTTTTCGTGCCATAATTTTTAATTTTTCGAATTAGTTTTTACTTGTCTAATTTTTTATCTCATTTTTTTTAGGAAAGTTTGGAATTACGGGAATCTTTTCACGGAGCTTGGAATTAATCGGAATTTTTGGAAAGCGTGCTTCGGTAACCCGTATCTCACTCTTTTCGCATTTTTATTTTTAGAAAATCACAAAAAAAAAAAAAAAAGATCAAAAAAATTAGCTGTAAATACATAATTGTTGCATCATGCATCTAATCACTTAGGGCACATTATCTAGATTTTTATTTTCTTGTTTTTAATTTTTCGTACCTTATAAATTGTGGTGATTGCTGGAGGACCCAAAGGTACGTTAAATTTCTTCTTTCTTTTAGTTAAAACACGTAGTGTAAGCATCCGTAATTGTTTACCGCTTTCATATATATCTCATTGTTTGTTGCATGCATTCTAATAAATTTTAAGGGCAAAACCCATCAAAAGATAAGGGAAGGGATTTCATCACTCTTTCCTTGGCCCAAAAACAATTTAATCCATCATTTTGCATACCAAGCCTTTAATAAAATTAATTAGACGTTGGCCCCTAGAAATTTCGCGCTCAATTAGGAAGGTACCTAAGAAACGAAGTAATCATTAATTATTCCGACTCTTTGGTGTCGAGGCAAGCGAAAGCTTACCTGGCCAATTAAGATTTGGTGTCTAAGTGCCGAGTTTGGCCTCTTGGCAATGCCTGCTCTAATCTGGCCAAATCGGTCCGAATAAATTCTGATTTACCGAGTTTTTGGTGGTCCTTACAGTTAGGAGCAAGGTCTAGTTATTTTATTAGGGAACCTAGGTTTAGAATTTTTCTTTTGATTTTACACCCTTATTTTTTGTGTGTTTTAATCTTTCGTACTTACTTGCTACGTGTTTCCTTTCGTGGTTCATGCGCACTACTTGGGTTAGAGATAATTCTTCTAGGTTAGTGAGACCAATTGAGTGTTCATCCTCTTCGGAATCCGAACCCGTAGAAATTCTTGACCCCGTAGTAACCATGGCAGTTTCGTTAAAGGATCGTTGTTACCCCACCAGATCAGCCCAACCCTCTTGCATCACCCTACCTCCCGTAAGTGCTAACAATTTCGAAATCAAAGGTCATCAAATTAGCATGTTACCTACTTTTCGCGGGAGTGACGGTGAGGATCCTTATCTTTTTCTACATGAATTCGAGGAAGTTTGCGCTTTACAAAAACTCCAACAACTTTCAGAGGACTCCATACGACTTAGACTAATCAACTTCGCTCTAAAAGATAACGCAAAAAAATGGTTGTATAGTCTACCTGTCAATTCGATTTCCACGTGGGAGGGTTTCGTAGTCATTTTTCTAAAAAAATTCTTTCCAAGCCATAAGACTACGAAACTCACTAATGAGATTAATCAATTCCGTCAAAAACTCAACGAACCATTTTGGACGTGTTTTGACCGCTTTAAAAATCTGTTATCCCAATGTCCCCACCACGGAATCGAAAAATGGAGGCTCTGTAAGATTGTGTACGAGGCCTTAGATGGTTCAACCACCGCATTGTTGGAATCTATGTGCCAGGGGAAATTCATGGAAAAAGACGAGGACGAGGGATGGGAATTCTTCGAAGAGTTCGCGGAAAAGACTATGCTGTGGGAATCAACTAGGGAGCCCACTCGAGAGCCCGAGAAATCAAACGATTCAATAGCTACCATGCATCAAAGAGGGCTACATCAAGTTGGTAACTCTATCGCGACCGAGGCTAAATTAGCCACTCTTACTCGGCGTTTAGAAGCCTTAGAAACCAACGGGTCCCATTCCCAAGTATCCATGTGCTCAAATTTTAACTCGACCAGTCAAGGGATACAAAATCCTCAAGACTTTCAACAAGTCAATGCGATGTTCCAATCGGGTCCTCGAAATGATCCTTATGCTCCTACTTATAACCCCGGTTGGAAAAATCACCCGAACTTTTCTTGGAATCAAGGTCAACAATCTCACCCCGCACAATTCCAAAATCAACCTCCTTCGTTCCAAAACTTCCATTCTCAACCACCAGTTTTTCATAAACCTCACGCGAATTCTTTCTCCCCTCAAAATCATGCTCCTTATCCGACTCAAGCTCCTTCCCACCCTCCCGGTTTTTCTGAGTCGGATAAGCGACTTACATCGTTGGAGAAAAGTCTCGATGCGCTTCTCAAAACCACCACTAATTTGGCTCAATCGCAACAAACCTTCATGCAAACCATGACTCAAGATAGGCAGATCTTAAATGCTAGCACCCAAGCCATATCTAAGTTAGAGGTACAAGTGAGCCAATTAGCTAGCGCCATCCACGAGCGTGAGAAGAATAAGTTTCCAAGTCAGGCTGAGGTCAACCCTAAGTTTCCTATTAATCAAAGACCCCCTGACAATGTGCATGCTGTCATTTCCCTGAGATCCGGAAAGCACGTTGATAATTGAGTAGGAGTCGAGTCCCCCGAAGAGGAAAAAGAAGAATCAAACGTTGCACCGACACCTATTCTCGATCCTTCTGATCAAACTCCGATTCCTGTCTCTTCACCTCTTTCTAGTCAGCCATCTTCTTCGAGTGGAACAACCTCGGAGCCCGTTCCCGAAGAACAAGTCTATAAACCAAAGGCTCCTTACCCACAACGCCTCGTATCTAATAAGCAAACTGCTCAATTAGACAAGATCTTAGAGGTGTTCAAGCAAGTTAAAGTCAATATTCCTCTTTTAGACGCGATTCAACAAATTCCTTCGTATGCGAAATGTCTAAAAGATTTGTGCACACATAAGCGAACTACTCACGTCCCTAAGAAGGCCTTTTTGACCTCTCAAGTGAGCTCAATTCTTTCTAACCAGATTCCCGTGAAATATAAGGACCCCGGTTGTCCCACAATTTCATGTGTCATAGGTAATTCTTTTGTGGACAAGGCGTTACTCGATTTAGGCGTCAGTGTGAACTTGCTTCCATATTCTGTCTACCAAACCCTAGGGTTAGGAGAACTTCAAAAGACGAACGTTACCCTCCAATTAGCAGATAGATCAATCAAAATTCCTAAGGGGATCATCGAGGACGTGCTAATTAAAGTTGGAGATTTCGTCTTTCCTGTTGATTTTGTGGTGCTAGAAACCGAACCGGTTAGGAATCCGACATATCAAATTCCCGTCATTCTAGGACGTCCGTTTCTAGCCACTTCGAATGCTTTGATTAATTGTAGGAATGGATTGATGAAACTAACGTTCGGGAACATGACCATTGACCTCAATATCTTTCATGTTGGAAAACAACCCGATGATTTTCATGATCAACCTATGGATGTTAATTTAATTGATGAAATAGTTGATCAAAATTTCATGAACCCTAATGATGCTCTTGATTTTTGTTTAAACCACTTTGGTCAAAACTGGGATGTTTCCGAATATACAAATGAGGTCAACCAAATGTTAGAATCCACCATTTCTACAAATAATCATGATGTTGCACCATCTCCCCTGTCTCTTTTCGAAACTAGTGAACCCGTTGAGTCGAAGCCGCCCGATTTAGAACTCAAACCTCTTCCCGACACTCTTAAGTACGCCTTTTTAGGTCCTAACGAGTCTCTTCCCGTTATTATCGCCTCTGATTTGACCGAGTCACAAGAGGATGAGCTTGTTAGGGTACTTAGAGAACATAAGGAGGCCATAGGTTGGAGTATCTCTGATATTAAAGGAATTAGCCCGGCCATTGTCCAACATCGAATTCACCTAGTTGATGATGCGAAACCCGTTCGAGACCCTCAACGGCGTTTGAACCCCACCCTGATGGAAGTTGTTCGAAAAGAAATTCTTAAGTGTCTCGATAATGGGATCATTTATCCCATTTCTGATAGCTCTTGGGTCAGCCCCATTCAAGTAGTTCCGAAGAAGTCTGGCATTACCGTTGTCACCAACGAGAATGATGAACAAGTGCCCACCCGTGTTCAGAATGGGTGGAGGGTATGCATAGACTATAGGAAACTCAATTCTGCCACTAGAAAAGACCACTTTCCCTTGCCTTTTATCGATCAAATGTTGGAAAGGTTAGCCGGTCATTCGTTCTATTGTTTTCTAGATGGTTATTCTGGCTATTTTCAAATTCCCATTGCTCCCGAAGACCAAGAAAAGACCACTTTCACATGTCCCTTCGGAACCTTTGCCTATCGACGTTTAGCCTTTGGTCTAACCACTGCTCCAGCCACTTTCCAAAGGTGTATGATGAGCATCTTTTCTGACATGGTAGGGGATTTTCTCGAGATCTTTATCGATGACTTTTCCATCTTTGGTTCGTCTTTTCACCAGTGCCTAAACCATCTTGAGTTAGTTTTAAAACGGTGTAAAGAAACCAACCTCGTTCTCAACTGGGAGAAATGTCATTTCATGGTTAAGGAAGGAATCGTTCTTGGTCATAAAATTTCTGAAAAGGGGATAGAAGTCGATAAAGCCAAAGTTGACCTCATTGCAAATCTACCCCCACCCAAGACGGTCAAAGCCATTCGTTCCTTCCTAGGCCATGCGGGCTTTTATAGGCGTTTCATTAAGGATTTTAGCAAGAAGGCTAGACCCTTAACCAATCTTCTCGGGAAGGATGTCAAATTCGATTTTAATAGCGATTGTTTACAATCTTTTGAGCATCTTAAGAAAGAATTGACTTCTGCCCCAATCATTCGATCCCCCGATTGGAATCTCCCCTTCGAGCTGATGTGTGACGCTTCTGATTATGCGGTAGGAGCCGTTTTAGGGCAACGAATCGATAAGATGCCCCATGTCATTTACTACGCTAGCAAGACTTTGAATGATTCCCAACTTAACTATTCTACCACCGAAAAGGAACTTCTAGCCGTAGCCTTTGCTCTCGACAAGTTTCGGTCCTATCTTATCGGTTCGAAAATCATTGTCTACACTGACCATGCCGCTCTTCGTTATCTATTCTCTAAGAAAGACTCTAAAGCCCGATTGATTAGGTGGATTCTCTTGCTCCAAGAGTTTGACCTAGAAATTAGGGATAAGAAGGGTTCTGAGAATGTTGTCGCCGATCATCTCTCCCGCTTGATAGTGGAGTCCACCATCGACTCCCCCGTAAACGAATCTTTTCCGGACGAGCAACTTCTGTCCATCTCTACTTCCCCTTGGTTCGCCGATATTGTCAACTATCTTGCAACCGGTGACATTCCCTCTCATTGGTCCTCTCAAGATAGATCAAAATTTTTCTCACAGGTCAAACACTTCTTTTGGGATGACCCGTATCTCTTTAAATACTGTCCCGACCAAATCATTCGGAGGTGCGTCCCAAATCATGAATTCAAGAATATCCTTTCTTTCTGCCATGACCAAGCCTGTGGAGGGCATTTCAGTGCTAAGAAAACAGCCGCTAAAATCCTCCAAAGCGGTTTTTATTGGCCCACTTTGTTCAAAGATGCTGCTGAATACTGTGCCGCGTGTAATAGGTGTCAACACTTAGGAAAGATCACTAGGAGAAATATGATGCCAATGAACCCCATCTTAATCATTGAGATTTTCGATGTATGGGGTATCGATTTTATGGGCCCCTTTCCTAGTTCCTTTGGCAACCTCTACATTCTGTTAGCGGTCGATTACGTGTCTAAGTGGGTGGAAGCCATTGCTACTAAGTCCAATGATAACAAGGTCGTTCTTAAATTCCTCAAAGAGAATATCTTTTCTCGTTTCGGTACACCTAGGGCTATCATTAGTGACCAAGGCAAGCACTTCAAGAATCGTCAATTTGAGTCTCTTTTGAAAAAGTACTCAATAACTCATCGGCTAGCCACCCCTTACCATCCTCAAACTAGTGGGCAAGTTGAAGTCTCGAATCGTCAAATTAAGCAGATTTTAGAAAAGACTGTCAACTCGAATAGGAAGGATTGGTCAACTAAGTTGATAGATGCCTTGTGGGCCTATCGGACCGCTTTCAAAACCATTTTAGGCATGTCCCCTTATCGGATTGTCTTTGGGAAGGCCTGTCACTTGCCCGTTGAGCTCGAACATAGGGCCATGTGGGCCATTCGAGAGTTGAATTTTGACTTACCAACCGCCGGTAGTCATAGGAAGTTGCAATTGTCTGAACTCGAAGAGTTGAGAAATGAAGCCTACGAGAATGCCAAAATCTATAAACAAAGAACTAAGCTTTTTCATGATAAATCTATTTTGAGAAAATCTTTTTCTCCCGGTCAAAAAGTTCTTTTGTACAATTCTAGGCTTCATTTGTTTCCCGGGAAATTGAGATCCCGGTGGGAAGGTCCTTATGTTGTTAGGGTCGTTTTTCCTCACGGTGCTATTGAAATTGAAAATCCTAAAAATGGTGATATATTTAAAGTTAATGGACAAAGACTCAAACCATTTTTAGAGCTGCCAATTGATCCCGAGGAAGAGGTTATCTACCTCATCGATCCATGAATCAAGTAAGTTTCTTCAGTAGGTAATTGTAAACTCTCTTTCATCCTTATCAGGTATTTTCTCACCATTCTCCCTTGTCATTTATCCTGCATTTTGCATACATTGAGGACAATGCATGATTTAGGTATGGGGGAGGGTTTTAGTGTAAATACATAAAATTGAAAAATCCAAAAAAATTAAAAAATTTTAAAATCCAAAAATAGAGATATTTTAGCTTAGTTGTCCTTCCCACTCTTTAAATTCTAGAACTAGTTAAAATCCAAAAATAGAGATATTTTAGCTTAGTTGTCCTTCCCACTCTTTGAATTCTAGAACTAGTTGGTGTTGACTATTTTTCGAAAATTATATGTATAATGCCTTTAGATAATTTGAACGTAGTCAGGTAAGGTTTTCCTCATGAAACTTGTGTCGAACAAATTTTTGCTTAAAAGACCAAGACGGCACATTTGCACAAGACTTTTGATGGAGAAATTGTATAGGAATGTTATTCGATACCTGAGAGAGAACCCACATGTTAGAACAATGTCGAATCAAACCTTTGCGAAATTTGGTTCGTATAGTGTCATATATATATAAAAAAAAAAAAAAAAAAAAAAGAGAAAAGAAAAAGAGTCAATAAATGTTTGAAATTGTTGAGTGCTAGTGTAATAATAAATTCTTAGTAGGGAAATCGGCCAGGTTGGGCTCATTAATAACCCGAGTAAGTAAGTCCGAGGGGACTTTGTGCCTAGCAACCTAAGGTCCTTTGTGATCTGGGATTGTTGACCTAAAACTCGCTAAATGGGTATTGATGCAAAAGTCTTTTGGGACCTCAACCATTGCACAGTCGGTCTAACTACTAAGAACGTGAAGTTTGGCTAGATACTTGTTTTAATAGAGATTGGGTCAGTTCAATATTGGTTGAAAAAGAGAAAATGTTCGTATGCAGTTAACCCATCAAAGGCCTTAAATTCACTACACACCTTGGGATTTTGTGCAAATTTTTAGTCTAATCATGTGGATTGTGGGAACCTATAACTTGGCTATTATTAGAATAATCTTTCAGGCATGTATTTTCCTACAAAATTGTTTTGTTGACACCAATGAAAGCTAGGTTGAAAGAGGAAAGTTGGATACTTGCTGATTTATCTCAAAGATTTTATGGGTATATCTGCTGTAAACCCTTAGGAGACAACACTCCTCCTGTAGAGATCGTCTATAGGTTTAACGGGTTGGTAAACCTAAAATTACCCGTCACACCTACGAAAAGGAGTATAGGATTGTTTTTCTAGATTTTTCTTTTTTGTTTTACTCGAGGACGAGCAAAAGATAGGTATGGGGGCATTTGATAAGTGCATAATTTTGCATATTTTTATTGTCTATTTATTGCTTGTATTCGTATTTTATTAAATTATTTTGTTGCGTTTCAGGAAAATTCGAGAAAACGGAAGAAACGGCAAAATAAAGAAATAAATGACAAAAGAAGGAAAGGAAGGACCAAAATAGAAGAAAGAGGAAAGATAATGGAGGGTGGTGCACATTTTACCAAAACCAAATGGAAGGCTAGGATTTAGCCAACCAAAAATGAAACCAATGGCCAAGATTCAATCTAACCTACCTAAAACCCTAATCTTTTCCTATAAATACCCACCATTCCTTCAATTGTAAACACACCATACATTAGGCATTAGGCCTTAGAATTAAAATTAAGTTCATCTCCCAAATTATAATTGTAATTTTTTTTTCTTGTAAACACTTTTTATTTGTATGCAATTTCAAGTTTCATTTTAATTCTTGCATCCCTCTTTCATTTCATTTCCCTTGTTCTTTATTTCGTTATTTTCGTAAATTCTCGGGTGGATAAAGTAGCAACGCTAACCACACGGGATTGAAAGTATCGATTTAAGAATTTGTTTCGTAATTTTAATATCCGTTTTAATATTAGTTACGCCCCTTTAAATCTCAATTTTATTGTGGGTATTATAATTTTAATCGCTGTGTTAGATAATTAGTTTTAGTTCTCCATTTTTATGGTTCTTAATTTTTAGCTCTCTGATTTCTAATTTCGTAATTAAATATTAAAAATTCCAAAAAAAAAAAATTAAAATAAAATTTCACAAAATTTTCAGTTCTTTTAAAATAAAAGATTTAGATCTCTGTTTTGTCAGTCATTAATTCGAAGCATTGGTCGAGTTCCCCTGTTTCTTTCCCTTTGTTCGTTTAATTACCAAACCCAGTACTGTTTTGCTTTCTTCCTCTCCACAAAATCAACTCTCCTTCTCCCCTATTTTACAGACAAACCCGTCTCTTTCACTTCCCTTCTCCGCACAAACGCCATACCACAGAACAATTTTTCGGCTCCTTGTTCTTCGTTTTAGTTTTCTAAACCCCCCCCCCCAAACCTGCGATTTTATCTGTTTTTCCTTCGATACCCCGAACCCACCAGGCCATCTCCCCTTCCTTCTCGTTTTAATTCTCGTTATTGTCTCTTCCCTCACAAACCCACACCCACTTTCATCAAATTCAGTTTGCATCTAAGTTGTTACTGGTTTCGTGTGGTCGGAGTTGTATTGAGTAGCGCTTATTCTTGTTAATCGAATGCTGTGTTAATTCGCTATTTCGTCCGAGTCGAGTTGTAATGTCTGATGGTTTAGTCGAGTTGTAATTGCTGGTTGTTTCCGAATTAGCTGAGTCGATGTTTCTATGTATAGTAGGCTCTATTTTCCGATCTGAGTTAGATGTTATTCGATTGTCAAGATTCTGGCTTCGTTTAGTTAATTGGTTTTTTCCGAATTTGGTTCCTGTTCTCGTGTGTTCAATCGTTTGGTTGTAATTTCTATTCGAGTTTGTTTATGTGTGTAAAGTACTGTGCCGAGTCTGTTAGTTCACGGTTTGTTTACCAGTCGGATTTTTCTCTTTTCGTGTTATCGCTGATTGTTAGTTGCACGGCCGTGTTTGTCTTCCGAGTCATTAAGTTGCAGTCCAATCTGTCAAGGAGTTGTCTTGAGTCGTTCTGAGTAACGAGTTTGTAATTGATGTTAGTTCTGAATTCTGGTTTTGCCGCATTGCTGTCTCGGTTTGTAGTAAGCTGTTGTGTTACTACATTTCATGTTCATTTGTTTGAGTCCGAGTTGTCACCGAATCTGTTATGAGTCGTGTCCAAGCTTTAATTGTAGAGTTTGTGTTCGAGTTTGTCAGTTTGTGTTCTTAGATTATCTCTTCGTTATTGTGCTGAGTTCGATGTGTGAACGTTAGTGTTACTAAGTTCTTTCTGCGTTTCTACGTTACTGCAATTCCGAGTCCTTGTTGAATCGAGCCGCTTTGATGTTGAGTTTGTCGTATTGTTTTAATTCATAGTCTCTGTTTAATCAAGTTGCAGAAGTTTAAGTTTGTAAAAAAAAAATAATAAAAAAAAAGAAAAAGAAAATTAGGTAAATACTTTACTTAATAACAAATTTCACTTCAAAATTTAATTAGATTTTAAATAATTTTTAATTAGTTGCTAAATTAGTTTTTACCTCTTTTAATTTTTAGTTAATTAGTTTTAAAATTAAATTCTCTTATAAGGATTAAATAAAAAAAAAAAAAATCTTCATTTTCCAAAATTATCATAATTCGATTAAATTAATTTTAAGGTTAACGAATTAAATTAATAAAAAAAAAAAGAAAAAGAATTTCGAATAATTTAGTTCTTATTGTTTTCGCTTTTAATTTAGAATTAGAATAAATTTAAAATTTCTTGTAAATTGGATAAATTTTCTTTTAGTAATTGAATAGTATAAAATCGAAATTTTCCAACACCAAATTGTCCTAATTTGCCTAAGTTAAAAGTTAAGGATCACGAATTAAATATTATTCCCTGTGGATCGAATCTCAAATACTAAAACGATGATCGTGCGCTTGCGATTTTAATTGTACCATTTCCGCCACATCAATTACGTATGAAGTTATTGCATTCTCTAGGGCCACGACCTCCACAGTAGCAGTTCTCCAAAACTGTTCTAGTAAATCTAGATACAGAGTTGGGTTGGCTGAGAGTGCATCCTTGATGTATGATTCAGCCATCCATCGAACGAAGCACTTAAAGTTTGCATTGGGTGCTTCAACATCGTTGGTTATTGCTATGAAATTGGTGTGGGTAGGAATTGTGAGTTGGGTATTTGCCATTGTTACACAGAGAGATGAGAAGAGAATGAAGGTTGAAGAAGAAATTTAGCTTTTGACGTTAGGGTTTACAGAGGTTTTGGAACTTTAGCTGCCTGAGAAATCGAATGAAATGATTTGAACAGTTGTGGAATTGTATATATGTGAGTGACTTGAGTTGTCGATTAGATATAAGTTTTGTATCGACAAGTCAGTCATTCGAGAAGTATAAAACAACTATTCGATAAGTCAAGAAAGGCTTATTCGATATCTCAAGCAGTTTGTAACTCACAGCTGGCAGTTGTTTAACTCAGAAAATAATTCTAAGCTAAATAAAATATTTTTTTATGAGCGAAATGAAATTTTGAATATAAATCCAAAAAGCGATTAAGTGTCAGCGAGAAATCAGCCTTTTCAAATGATTCGATAACTCAAATACAGTATTCAAGAACTCCATCATTAGAGAACTAAAACACTCTATTCGAGAACTCAAAGTGTGCTATTTGATTTCTCAAAAGACACTATTCGAGAACTCTGGAGGGTTCTTGATAGACCTATTCGAGAACTCGAGCCATGACAAAACAATGAACCATTCGAGAAGTCTGACTTATCGAACTATACTTTTCACTCATAAAATTCTATTTTCACTATCTTTTAAAATTTACCAGAAATATTCACTGAAGAATATTCTACTGAATTAAATAGTGATTCTCTCAAAATTTCACAGAAATTTCAAGCTAAAGATGTATGATTTTCAACATATGCAGCATTGTGGAATATTTATAAATCATAATCCAGCCAATACTTACTTTAAAAATATTGAGCATTTGATAAAGTAAGTATTTACTGCTGCAACAATCTAGTTGATATATTCACTCAGCCAGAATTTGAAGAATTCAGCATTCCAATCTCACTAACCAACCTTGTGAAGGTGGCTTCATCTAATGGCTTAGTGAATATGTCAGCTATATACTAGTACAAAAATTGCTTTACGCGTCTGTCAAAAAGGGTGATATGCAGCTGTTCACAACAGATGCGTATGGAGGAGTCGTATCAGCTAAAAGTATATGCGTCTGTTGGAAAACAGACGCATATAGTCTATTGCGTCTGTCAATAACTGACGCATATTACAGAAAACAGATGCAAAAAGTTGATCTTTTGCGTCGGGTTTTTGTAACAACAGACGTATAAAGAGTTTTTGCAACAGTTAATAACAGACGCATAAAATATGAGAACAGATGCAAAAAGTTTTATCTTTTGCGTCCGCTTTCTGTAACAGACGGATAAAACTTTTTTACATCTGTTGTAAACAGATGTATAAAGTGGGAGAACAGACGTATATAATAATGCATGATATGTCTGTTATGCTAGAACAGACGCAAAAAATCTTTTTTTTTTAATATTTATTTTGTATTAATTTTCTGCTATACCTGACCATACCAATAATATGAATGTATTATCCTATATTTTCACTTAGCACCTGTCAATGCTAATAATTTGCATATGTAAATTATGCTCGACCAAATTCAAATCCAGTACTATAAATCTCAATCCCAAAAATTAAACTTACTAATTTGACAAAATGAAAATAGTACTTAAATAATTAACAAAAACCGACAATAATCATATAAATTTTCAACTTGTTCCACCGAAGTACAATGTTTCACCACAATCAAAAAATCTTAAGTTCAAATATTTTTCACAACCTAAATTAACAAACTCCATCATACCTACCAATTCTACAAATATTCATTCGTAAAATAATCGGCCCAAATGTCTCGAATTTCATCAATTTCTTGTCGAGTGTAGGATGTCACCCTTCCAATACCCTACAATAATATTTACATAACGAGATTAATTTGTAGTCAACATATTTCCTATCATATACTTAAAAAAAAGACATTATATATGGTTTTTCACATACCTTATTCCAATTAGCCTCGCCATTTTTACTATATTGTGATACTATGTCATACATGTATCTCATAACATAATAACCACACTCGGTACCACCTTGTTGTTGAGGACACTGCATAACCAATTAAATAATTTATTAAAGAAGCAAAAAAAAATACATAACAATACGGTGCTATTTCTAGAATTACTAGGAACCTTGGATGATTCTGACTGCTGCAAGTTTATTCTATCATTAAAAAATCATAATCATGGCAAACATCAAGAGTTAGAGACAATAGTCTGTTTATGTGCCATATAAAATCTCCTATTTCATGTTTTGATGCATATTTATACTTAAAAACATGCAATAACATAATGTTAATTACGGACCTAAACATCTTAATTCTTACACAAGGGTATACAGTAGTATGGCAGGAACACTTCTTGTGGCTCTCTCAAGTTCATATCACTTTTGACTTCCAATTTTTAGAAAATAATTATGAAAAGTTTCATGTTGATAAATACAAGGATTTCACATAGCATGTTCTGCATTATGTGCATTAATTCTTATGCATTCTACTGCTGCTATATATAGCCATGGGCCAGGATTTCAAGTAGTTCACTGCAGGGCGAGTCCTCTAGCCGAGTTTGGGGTAATTTTAAGCATAGTTCTAAGTTTGATGCGGTTGGTTTTAAACTGTACAGCATCACTCTAAACGAAACTGCAATTACCAAAATTGAACCAAGGTTCCTAGTAATTCTAGAAATAGCACCGTATTGGTTATGATTCGGTTTTAGACCAAAAAAAATTATAATTAAAAGGGTACCTGAAGATCTTCATGCCAATGCATCTTACCATCCATACTTCCTTTTTTGTTGCCATTGGGCCCAACATAGACCTGGTATGCCCTGTGAAATAAGAAAAAGTTAGCCACTCACTTTAACAAAAAAAAATATCACAATTATCCAAATTTAGAGTGCATTACTTACACATTGAGAAATGCCTTTATGTGAATCTTTGGAGTTTTTCTCAAGGAATTGAACACATAAGCACGACTTTCGCGACAACAAATAAGGAGTAATAGCCAGTGATTACTACAATAACCATGTTAAAATTTGAAACTAGAGTTAGATATTTAACAATAGATGATACAAGAGGAACAACATGTATTATGCTTACTCTTGAATGTATGGTGCCAAGATAAAACGTTTTGTTTTTAATTGTCCCATAACATCAGTCATGTAGTTAGTTATTCGATCTGGATTTTTACGCACCAATGCTAATGCTGAGGGACACATGAATCCGAAATCAACAACATTATATTCCTTGCACAATTTATGAATGTACCTTGATATATAAAAAAAACGTGTTAGAAGATAGTTTGTACGACAAACATAGATCTATTCAAATTATGAAATTAATTATAAATTATATATATATATATATATATATATATATATATATATATATGTACTCACATCATGAAAATCTGCAAGATTGGTATATTCAAGCGACTCATCGTCAAAAATTCAATTATATCAACACGTGCCACTGATATGGGTTGTCCTTCAACAAGATTACACTTAAAAACTTCACTATCCTTATCAACATTGGTGTCAGATTTAGCAGGCAGCATAATCACATCATGCAGATATTTACAAGCTTCACTCAGATGTTGGAATTCTGCATCACCATTAATATCAAGTCGTTCACGCTTTTGATTACAGGTAGCCGACCCTTTACTAGCAACCTTTTTCTGTGTTTGTTGGACTTTATTCTTCTCAGGTATAATAGGATCCTAATTTATTTTTAATAAAGTAGAAACAAAATGTAAGATTATCAATTATTTCCAATGGAGACATGTAATTTTTTTATTACAGTCATAACTACAAAATTAATTCAAAATAATTACCTGTCCCAACAGAATGAGATTCTTTGGCCATTGAACAAAGCTACCACTTGCATCCCCTACCAAAATATGCTCATTGCATGGCACCGGAAGGGGGGTTGTTTTATATTCACCGAAGACATCATCAACACACACTTTAACATTACCAGGCGCTATTTGTACGCCATGAACCATGCTAGCCCCTGGTAAAATAGATGGAAAAACTGTCCCTCTTGCCACGATCAATTTTTTAGATTTAGAAGTCATCACAGAAAGACGACATGGGGTGGGTTTCTGCATATCATATAACATAAGTTTAAATATACAAATTGTTAGATACATCATACACTCATACCATCTGCACAAAGTCCAAGTCGTAGATTCCTAACTTCTGCACCAAATTCAGGATACATTCCATCAATAGTTCTCCATTGTGGAGAGTCACTTGGATGTCTAAGCATCCCATCTGATTTTCTCCCTTCTGCATGCCACCTTAAATGTTTAGCATCTTTTGCATTTGCAAAAAGGCGTTGAAAACGTTCCACAATAGGGAAATACCAAACCACCTTGGCAGGAGGCTTTTTCTTTTTCTCCTCTGAAGAAATATTACTATCTGGTTTATATCGAGATGCTCCACACTTGGGACAAACGTGTAAATCTTCATGTTCATTTCGAAACAAAACACAATCATTTGGACATGCATGTATCTTTTTTACTTCCATACCCATGGGACATAATATCTTCTTAGCCTCGTACATGGAATTCGGGAGCTCGTTATTTGGAGGAAGCATCTCTCTCATAAGTTTTAATAGGTCTGTAAAACTCTTGTCAGTCCACCCATGTTTTACTTTCATTCTACACAACTTCAATGTTGTTGACAACCTAGTGAATTCACTCTTGCACTCGGGATACAAAAGTTTCTTTGAATCGCTTACTAAGTTCTCGAGAATATTTGGTTGGTGAATGAATTGGTCCTCAACATCTTCTATCATCTCCTGTATTCTGTCATTACCTTTATCATCTTCGTCATTGTTGGTCATACTCTCTCCCTCATGTTTATTATCTCTACGAGAAGTACCACCAGAATCTATTGGCTCACCGTGCCAAATCCAGTTAGTGTAATTATTTTTAAAACCATGACGAAATAGATGGTCTTGCAAAATGTTGACATCTGAAAAAATTTTCATGTTACCACATAATTGACAAGGACACGGAATCGACTCTTTGTAACCAAGTTCCTTCTCTTTCTTTTTTTGGTGTTCCAAAGCACATTTAATAAAGTTATTAACACCAAGAATATATTCCTCCTCAACATGCGAAATATTGTACATCCATGTTTTACGATCCATTTACTAGTTTCCCTCCTATGTATCAAACATTGTTAACTTCAATATTATGTAAATCAAACAAAAGAAAATAGACTTGTAAACATATCAATAATAATCCATAAATCTGAGCATTTTTAATGCAAAAAACAGGGTAGAATGATAATGAAAAGCAGGGCAGTTTTTATGCATCTAAACAGAGAAAAATGCAGCAGTTATCAAAGGCCTTTTTCTTGATCTATTATGTTCTAAATTTCAGTTATCTACCAGTGAACTACGGAACTCTAGTTCACTTCATTTTCTCTGATTTCCTGAAACCATCAAATCAGGTACTTGTATCATAAAAATGCATTAAAACATAAAATTACTTTATATCAATAGTACATAAAATTACCTTTACATTTACCTACCAAATCAGTTGTTCTGATGGAAACAGAAGAGAAGGCAGACATAAAAAACTCTCAAAACATTAATTCCATTACTGAATTTGTCGACCATCTATATACTTGTCATTTGTTTAAAAAATTCAACTTTTGATGAGCATCAGAGAAGGCAATCTCTAGTTACTGGAACAAAATATGCAAATATAATCGAGGCGACACTTATGAACAACAGTATGCAAGAGCATTTTACTTCAAAACCAATCTCACTATCTTTAAATTTATCTTCTCGCATGGTAAGACTCGTTTTATAAAAGAATGCCAACAAATATCATGACATGGACAAACTAGTGAAATCATTATTTCAATGTGCGGATAGTGAACAGTCTAGGCCTAGTCAGGCCATCTCTTTTTCTTTTTTTCAGTGACTTTCCACTTACATGTATCTCGTAATTCCTCATTGCTGCATTGACACAGCCTTGATCACCCCCCCCCCCCTTGGAGTTTTCAGAGTGCAGAATGCAAAAAGGAACAGCGATAAAAGTGGAATGGAAAGCAGAACTACAGAAAGATTTTTTTTTTGAACTCGAACTATAGATAGATTTTACAGTTTACACAGACATGCTGGTGAGGTCATAAACACATAAGTTGTGGCCCCTTGTCTCTGAATTCTAGTGCAAACTAAATAAAAAGCTTAATTGTATTGCTTGTTTATCAGGATGTTTGTTAGCTAAACTAGCATTCACGATCCTTGAAAATCTATTGAAATTGTTCAACTTCAATAAAAAATTCAATTCATTTAGTAAAAGCAAATAAGTCTGACATGTAAAACCTTGACAACCAGTTTAAAGAACCAAGGAAATGATATCTTTAGGCATTTGAATGGCCTAACTCACCCGAACAACAATGTATGCTCAGATTGGCAGAAAATAGATCCATCTGCAGTGTGCTAAGTACTGGTTGAGCATTCAGAAAATGAAACCTTATTGTACTTTGATGACATGATTTCCCTCAAATTACTTGTTACTAGTATTATTGTCTGAGGCCAATTTCAAATGTATAAAGTAAATAAATCACAAGGCTGATACATGGCAGTACTTTATAATGGCTTCACAAGGCACAAACATCAGTACAAGGCTTTAGCTGATGAAGCTATTCCAGCCTGCAGAGGTATAGCTTTCCACTCAGCCATCTCTCCACAATGTCTGCCATCAACCCGAACGAAACCAGACTCGTTGCTTATAAATTAAAACGTAATTAAATCAAGAATAATTATAATTAGCAATGAGATGATTTTCTAGTACTTTCTAAGTTTGTATTGGCCAAAAACTAGTTGCTTATAAAACTTTTTACACTTTGTGCAATCAGAGGGCTAAACCAACTATCCTAATGGTCACCCGTTTATTCACGAGTTTGTCTACACGAGGATACATATCGATTCAGCGGGGCAGATTCTGATATATGTGTTCGCTGATTCACTTGTTTTTTAATTGCTTAGCCGTTAGTGCAAATAGATAAACTCCTCATATATACTAACAATATACACATACATACATGAAGATAGGGGAGAAGCATAAACACTCAATCAAACTATACACACATATTTACACACATATATACGTACATACGTGAGAGAGACAGAGAGGGGGAGAGGGAAGTTACCGGTATGATTGAGTATGCCCCTAAATCGAAATAGATGGAATTAGGTCTTCGTAATTTCTCAATCGTACCCAATCGCAGATGGAATTAGGGATTATGTGAATCGGTGTTTGTGAAATTGGGATTATAATCGCAGAGCAGGGCTCGGAGTATTGAGATTATAATCGCTGATTAACTAGTACGTGTAATACGATATTGGGGGTAATTTGTTTTAAGTGTAATAATATTTTCTGATTTTCTTTTTGATTAATTATTGTTTATGTATCTGGTGTAAAAAAACTGAAGTATAAAAGAGGATATATATACTACTTGGACCGCTCATTTTTTTTATTATTAATTATTTTATAATTTTTTTATTCACCATTATACGTTTGTTTTAAAAGGTAAGACATATATAGTTGAACTTTATACGTCTGTTATAAAATAACAGACGTAAATAATTTTCCAACAGACGTATAAAAGTACCTTTTACGACTGTTCAGGCACAACAGACGTATAAGCATGTCTCTTTCTAGTATATACGTCTGTCTAGTGCTCGACAGACGCATAAAACTATTTTATGCGTCTGTTCCTCCTACAACAGACGCAAATGAGGAGACGCATGAATCAGTTTTTGTACTAGTAGTTGTTTCTCTGTGGGAACATAATGTAACTCAATGGTTCCATTAGTTGCATGCTCCCTTATGAAGTGATATCTGATGTCAATGTGCTTTGTCCTAGAATGATTGACAGGATTGGAAACTATAGAGATTGCACTTGTGTAGTCACACATGATTGGAATTCTTTCCAACACAAGTCCATAATCTCTAAGTTGGTTTCTGATCCAAAGCACTTGAGCACAGCAACTTCCAGCAGCTATGTACTCAGCTTCAGCTATGGAAGTTGACACAGATTGTTGTTTCTTGCTATACCAAGAGACTAACCTTTGTCCAAGAAACTGGCAGCTACCTGAGGTGCTTTTCCTATCCACTCTGCATCCAGCATAATCAGCATCAGAATAACCAACCAGATTGAACCCTGTGTCCTTAGGATACCATAACCCCAAGTTTGGTGTGCCCTTCAGATATTTGAAAATCCTCTTTATTGCTATCATATGTGATTCCTTTGGATTTGATTGAAACCTTGCACACAAGCATGTTGCAAACATGATGTCTGGCCTACTAGCAGTGAGGTAGAGTAGAGAACCAACCATGCCTCTGTAGATTGAGATATCTACCTTCTTGCCCTTACCATCTTCATCTAACTTGGTAGCAGTGGCCATGGGTGTCTTTGCAGGTGAGCATTCTTCTAAGTCAAATTTCTTCAATAGATCCTTGATGTATTTGGTTTGACTTATAAAGATGCCATCCTTCCTTTGACTCACTTGCAGCCCAAGAAAGAATGTTAATTCTCCCATCATACTCATCTCATATCTGCTCTGCATGAGCTTAGAGAATTTCTTACACAGCTTCTCATTTGTAGAGTCAAATATGATATCATCCACATAGATTTGAACTAAGATAATATCATCACCATGTTTCTTGTAAAACAGTGTCTTGTCTAGTGTGCCTCTAGTGAATTGATTCTCAAGTAGAAATTGTGACAATGTGTCATACCATGCCCTAGGAGCTTGCTTAAGTCCATACAATGCTTTAAGCAATCTGTAGACAAAGTGAGGGAATTGTGGATCCTCAAAGCCAGGTGGTTGTTGCACATATACTTCTTCCAACTCCCCATTCAGAAATGCACTCTTGACATCCATTTGATAGACCTTGAAATTAGAATGTGCAGCAAATGCCAAGAAAATTCTGATGGCCTCTAGTCTGGCAACAGGGGCAAAAGTCTCATCATAGTCAATGCCCTCCTGTTGAGAGTATCCTTTTGCAACCAACCTTTCTTTGTTTCTTATGACTACACCATTTTCATCCATCTTATTCCTTAGAACCCATTTTGTTCCAACTATGGTTCTATCCTTTGGTGCAGGCACAAGTTCCCATACTTTGCTTCTTTCAAATTGGTTTAGCTCCTCTTGCATAGCAATTATCCAATCAGGATCCAACAATGCATCTTCAAGTTTCTTAGGCTCAACTTGGGATAGAAAGCAACCATAGAGACATTCATTTAGAGTTGCTCTCCTTGTCCTCACTCCTGTATTTGGATCTCCAATTATCTGATATGCAGTATGTGATCTATCCCATTTCCTTGTATGTTCAGATTGATTTCTCAGCCTTGATGTTGCTTCATCATCCAGATCACGATCATTTACATTTCCTTCCCCTGTGAAGTTTCCACTAATCACAGGTGTGTCTTGGATGCTTGATTCTTCATTGTTGGTTGACACATGTTCTTCATTCACTTGAGTTTGTTGGATTGTGGGCTCAAATTCAGTTTCAATCTCCTCATCAGAATCATCTAGATTGTCAAACTTCAAAGGATCTTTATCTTCATCATTGGCTTCTTCTAATCCAGGTAGTTTGCTGTCATCAAATGTCACATCTGTGCTTTCCGTAACTTTCTTTTGAGTGATGACATAAACTTTGTATGCAATTCTTTCCATAGAGTAGCCAAGAAAAATTCCTTCAAATGCTTTTGCATCAAACTTCACAACATATTCTGAGTTGTCTTTTAACACAAAGCATTTGCTTCCAAAAGTATGAACATACTTTAGAGTGGGCTTCTTTCCAGTCATCAAGTTGTAAGGTGGCTTTCCAGAGTTTTTGTTGATGAGGGTTCTGTTTTGGATATAGCATGCAGTGCTCACAGCCTCAGCCCAAAAACATGTAGGCATCTTTGCATCAAGTAACATTGTTCTAGCAGCCTCAATCAGAGTTCTATTCTTTCTTTCAACAACTCCATTTTGTTGTGGAGTCCTTGGAGCTGAGAATTGTTGAGAAATACCATTTTCTTTGCAGAATGCTTCAAGCATGGCATTTCTGAACTCTGTTCCATTATCACTTCTTAATGCAATCACACTTGCATTGTTGGCCTTTGCTTTCTTGTCAATTTTCTTTATATGCTCAATGATTACTTGGGGAGCCTCATCCTTTGATGCCAGAAATTCTACCCATGTATACCTTGTGAAATCATCAACCATCACCAGAGCATAATTTTTCCTTCCTAGTGACATAATATTGACAGGCCCAAACAAGTCCATATGAATTAGTTGTAGGGGCTTCGTTATTGATGTCACTGTCTTTGACTTGTGGCTTGATCTTTTCATTTTTCCCTTTTGACAAGCCTCACACACTCCTTCTTGACAGAATTCAAGTGTGGGCATGCCTCTTACTAACTCTCTTTTGACTAGAGAATTAATGCCTTTGAAGTTCAAATGTGATAGCTTCTTATGCCACAGCCAACTATCTTCATTTGATGCTTTTGAGTAAAAGCAACAGATTTTGTCCTTGTTTGCAGAGTTCATATTGGCTACAAACATGCTCCCTTTCCTTACTTCAGATAGAGCAAAGTCACCAGTCCTTTTGTGGGTGATCAAACATTCATCTTTGTCAAAATTCACTTTGAAGCCTCTGTCAGTAAATTGACCAACACTCAGTAGACTGTGCTTGAGTCCCTTGACCAGTGCTACATTTTCAATGATGACATTTCCAATTTCCAACTTGCCATATCCCAATGTGTTGCCAATGCTGTCATCTCCAAAAGCAACCATTGGGCCAGCCTTCTCCTCGTACTGTGATAGCAGGGCCATATCACCAGTCATATGGTTTGAGCATCCACTGTCCAAAATCCACATGACCTTTCTTTCACTTTCTTTGCCCTGCAAACACAAAGGTATTACTTCTCCTTTGGTACCCAAACAAGTTTGGGTCCATGTGGCTTAGCAACAGTCTTATCATAAACAGCATGCTTATCAATTTTCTTGATGTTAGTCTTCTTGTCACTGTTAGAAGTCTTAGAATCAGGGTTCTTAGACTTAGGTGACAGAGGCACCTTCCTAACTTTAGGAGGACTTGAAGACTTTGTTCTTGTGTAGTGTGTGTGAACATTGTGACTGATGCAACCTTCCATGAATTGTCTTCTCAAATCAAAGCAACTAGTCATTACATTCATGTTACATGGCATACAATCAAATTTATCACAGAAAGGAGAGTCTCTATGTCTTAAAGGCACAGAGCAATCATAGAATGGTTTAGCAACACTACCAGATGGTTTCTTGCATGCATGAGTTAAATGATTAGTGCTAAAACAATTTTGACAAACTTTCCTAGGGGCATTTGGCACATAAGCATAATTGTTGTCCTTGTTAATCCCTAATTTGCCATTCCTGTTTTTTTTCTTTTTAGCCACTTTCTTCTCAAACTCATTATTCCCAGCTGAAACAAACTTCACAAATTTCTCAAGTCTAGGTCTACCTCCTACTGACTCCTTGGCTTTGGTTTTGACATTCTCACTCTTAGAGGATGCTTGTTGTTCATTTGATTGTGCCTTATCTTCATCATCCAACATTTGCTTAATGAGTAAGGCATCCTCATCAATCTCAAGTGTTGGTGTTTTAAATATTGGGGTCTCAGCCTTTTTCAAAACCTGAGGCACTTCCTCTTGAACAACAATGTCATCTTCAATGACTGCATAGCATTTCCTCTGCTTGATAGTGTCATAATCAAGTCCAATAGCAGCCTTAGGTCTAGCTAGATTTTTCTCATGGTAGGACTGCAATAGACTAGAGGAATTCTTGAATGTTTTCAATTTAAATTCATTTTCAGCTAGTTCATCCCTAAGAGCCTTCTCCACTTGACTAGCACATAGAACCTTATTCTTTAGATATTCGATTTCTTGTTTAAGGTTTTCTATTTGCATAGCAGTTAGTTCTAGTTCCTCATTTCTTTTGTTTAACAGTTCATTCCTAGTAGACAGTTTAGCAATCTCTTCATTAGCAGCAGTCATACTAGTATGAATATTAAACATCTCAACAGATAGTTGTTCAACCATAGATTTGTATTCAGAAACAGACATGTCTATAGTAGTGAGGGATGGTACCTGAGAGTCTGATTCAGATGGTTCTTCCTTGGAGTTGGCCATCAAGGCATAGTTGCAGAATTCTTGTTCTTCTCCATCACTATCAGAATCATCCCAACACTTCCCTTCAGCTATGTAGGCCTTACCTGGTGCATGCTTCTTTAGCAGAGCCTCATACTTAGCTTCAAGCTCAAGAAACTCCTTATCCTTCTTCTTAGGCTTCTTGCATTCACTGGCAAAATGCCCTAGGTCATTGCATCTATAATATCTCACAGATGACCTATCCACATAGCTGGTTTTGAATTTGTTTTTGTTTGCTTTCACAGGTGCCTTGCTCTTGTTGAATGAATGATTTTGAGATCTAGACTTGAAGGGCTGATTCCTCTTAAATCTGATGTTTGGGAATTTTCTAGCCATAAAAACATATGAAGTGTTTTCCATGGTATCCAACTCTTCAAGAGTATAGAACTCATCTTCTTCCTTTTCATCAACAGGTTCAGTCACTTCTTCTTCAGTCTCTTCATCATCTACTATCTCTTCTATTCTCAGTTGACTTGTAGATGCCTCCAGGTCTTGAACGGATTTGTTGACAATCAAGGCACAGGATGTGTTTATCATTCTGCCTTGGTTGGCTTGGATATCCCTCTTCTGAAGCAACTCAAGCTCATGAGTTTTTAAAACCCCATAGAGCACATCATATGTGACTTTGTTCAAATCTCTTTCTCTTAGAGATATGACCCTTTGCTCTAGATGGTTTGGTGCAGATAGTAGAAACTTCATGTTTAATTCCTTAGTGCTGTAATCCTTCCCATTCATTTGAAGCTCAGTCACCAGCTTGTGAAATCTCTCAAACATATCAGTAATACTTTCTTTGGACTGTGCCATGAAAGCTTCATACTGTGTGATGTGACTAATATCTGTTTCCTATTTTCTCTTACCTCCTCTGTCCCTTCACATAACACCTCGATGTGGTTCCACATGTCCTTGGTTGATGTGCATGATGCTATATTAGCAAACATCGACATATCCATGGAGTCTATGATCAGCAACATGAGATGACTGTCTAGGGCAACCTTTTCCTTCTCTGAGTCCGTCCATTTGGATGGCTCTTTTGCAACATATGATCTAGGAATGACTATTGTGCCCACTGTGGATTCAGCAATTTCTTGTTGTGGTACAAATGGACCATTCTTGAGGATGTCAGGGTAGAGAGGATTGGCAGCTTTGATGAACAACATCATTTTTATTTTTATTCGAGAAGTGGCTAAGTGATTGATTCGAGAACACGAATTGACTTAATCGATAACTCTGAGTTCTCGAATAGTGTTATATTGACATATCGAATCACTTCTCGAATAGCTCTTTTCTCTGGGACTCCTTGAGATATCGAATAGAGCATTTTGACATATCGAATACTTGAGATGTCGAATAGCTTCTTTAGTCCTTGAGATATCGAACAGATCATTGACTTGTTGACTCTTAGAGAACTCTAATGATGCTTTGAATTGTTTACTCCATGAGTTCTCGAATAGAGTAATAGACATATCGAATCTCTGAGATATCGAATGAGATATCGAGCAGTGTATTCAGAGATATCGAATAGTGTCTTCTGAGATATCGAATCTCTGACTTCTCGAATGCTAGACTTCTCGAATAGACAAATGTACTTCTCGAATTGGTACTTAGGCAAATTCTTCTTTTCTTCAAATCCCAACTATGATTATTTGGCAGTCTTTATCTCCTTGCTTGAGGCATGAACCTTGGAACTTCTTTCAAGCATTATTCTTGACTTTATAAGTACAGTAACACAACTAGAATTTGATGCCTATTACAAGTACAGAACAAATAGAAACTCTACAACTAGAGGTTCCCTCAGTTAAGAGGTCATGTAGGTAATGCATAGAATTACACATACTTAGGCTTGTTATTAGATGTATTCAGGCATGCCTCTGTGACTAACAACTCGAGATTCCAAGGGAAACTTCGTTAAGAGATAATTAGAGCTAGAAGCGTTTCAATATAAGAGAGGAAGGAATTTCGTGAGAAGAAATGGGTATATTTAATGATTAGTAAGAGAAAAAAATATGAGGAATTTTAAGGTATAATTGAGATTTACTATTGAGAGTAAGGGTATTTTGAGGATAGAGTCAGAATAAGGATAAACAAAGGAAGTGGGGATAATTAATGAAGGATTCGAGGTGCAATAACTATTAGTGAGGGAAGGCCAATATTGTGATTAATACCCTAAGTAGCAGAGAGAGATTAAAGATGTTAAGTATTCAAAGGATTAATCCAAAAGGTGTGAATGAGTAAAACTTGAGGTAAAGATTTTAATGAGAATAACAAAGGGAAATTTCAGAGGTGGAGTAGATAGTATATAATGAAGGAACTAAGGTGGATCAGCAAGATGTAAAGAGGGTATAGTGAACAATAGACATATGGGATAAGGTATCCGGAGGTAATTGCAGGTACGCTCTAATTTAACTATTTAAGTGTAAATGTTTGGTTAGGGATCGACTAAGTCAATGAATGGTGTAGGTAGGTTGACAATCTAGATAAGGAAAATCAATATCTGATTAAGGGTCAGAGAACACTATAAAAAGGAGATTAAGAGTATTGGGGAAAGTGCGAGAATATTTTTCAAGGATGAAAGGAAAGTATATGTTTGTATAAGTACGAACAGGAAATATATATTATAAATAATTTTTCTTACAATTGTTTCAAGGAATATTATTATAACTTATTTTCTAGAAAATTTTACAGAGGTGATATATACAAATGTTGGAGTATTAATATTTTATGTCATGATAGAGATCAAAACATAGTTAAACAATAATGAGATACACTACCATTCAGAGAAGGCCAATGTGGTGGCCGATACCCTTAGGAAAAAGAGGAAGGAGAGATGAGATAATATAAAATGACGGAATGCAGGAGAAGGTTGGTAAGGAAAAGATAGTGAAAGTACTGCTATTGATAAGCTAAATGGCATGTTGATGAATGACAAGCAAATGTATGTTGGTGTATTTCTGTACAAACAAGATAGAGATGTTTAAGGAGAAACTAAAGGATGGAGGAAGTAATATGCGAATTAGAAGGTGTAATGTGAGAAAGGTATTCGGCAATATCTTCAACGTGATTCCGGGACGGAATCCTTTTAAGGGGGAAGATTGTAATAACCCTAACTTTAGAAAGACTACAATGCCTAAATGAATAGTGATTTTGGGGAAATTAGGAAAATGGTGTGTAGGTACCCTATTTTTGAAATGGATAATAAATAAACAGAAACCATAATAGTGTTGTACTAAGAAAATAAGTGACTCAAAACGACGATGGATTTTAGAAATTCCTGAATATGGATTTTGAGGATTTTGATTTCGAATGAGCTCTATTTATTGGATATTAAGGAGCAAGGAAATATTAAAAGGTTTATATATATCTTGAGGAATTAGTGAATTTAGGTTAAACCAAGGGATTATTAAGTCAACGAAATGCCAAGGGAATTTGGATTTTTAAGCGATTTCAGAACCACTGAGATAACGAGGTGTATTCGAAACGAACCGTGATTAAACGAGTATGAAAACCAAGCAACCAAAATTAGTAATATAACAAGAATACATACCACATTATTATTATTATTTCCAAGAGTATTAGCATATTACTTAGAAAATTAAGAAAAGAGAGTATTAGATCATCCAAGTGACATCATTAGTGATATCATCTTCCACTAACTTTTATTTAAGGGCAAATTAGTCATTAACCATGGGGGATTATCTACAAAACTCTAGAATCATCAAGACTAAGCTAGACAAGATTAATCAACACAAAAATCTTATCATCTTCATCAATTTAGATCAAAACAAAGCAAGAGAAATCCATTACTCTCTATTTCTCTCAAACTGCCCAGCAAGAACAAGGAGGAAAGACAAATTCATATCTCCATTTTTATCCATGATAAAATCACCAAATTTTAACCCAAGCCTCTCCACTCCATGGGCAATATTCGCTCCAAATTTCATAGCAATCCAAGTAGTGTAGCCTAGGCAAATAACCTCCCCAAGTTGATGAAGCAAACTGTCCAGATTGTTGACAGTTTCTGGGATGATTTTCAAATAGCCATATCTCCTTCATTACTCAATGGAATTTTGTGTTCTTTATATGGTTAGAAAGCTGGCGAGATGCTCTACAACTTTCCTTTAGAAGCTTCATCCAGAAAACCTAGGTAAGGGCCTCGTTTTTCATGATCTCTCATTCGGGTTCTAATAACTCCGAATTACTAACTTTGTTTTCTTCAATTCTTTTGATCATCCAAGCTTACCCAAGGCTATACAAGGACTATACAAGGTTTAGAAAGCTATTACACACATCAAGGAAGGTAACCATCTTTGGAAACACTAGCTTTTACTTTGACTTTAGTGGTTTAGTGAGTTATAAAGATTTGATGCATGTTTAGGACCTTAGATTTATGATTGGGCTTGATTGATTGTCACAAATAGTATCCTAGTAGCATAGGCAGTGGATACCCTTTTTTGAATGTTAAATTTGAAGTATGAGTTGTTTGGAGTGGATGGTATGATATTCGGAGTATTTGGATTTTTGGATTATTCGATTTATAGCCGTCGTAATGACGAATTGTTGTTGAGGCTTAAAACAGTAGGCACCCAAGACACATTGTGACGCCCCCAGATCCGGGGTCGGAGATCTAGGCGCTCACGGTTCATTTTCCATTAATAACATACCTGTTCTTGCACATAATATATATAACACAGCCATCGACCCCACAATAAACTCACACCGCACACACACACACAAGTTAGAGCCTCAGAAACGTCACACATTGATTAAACAGTAATAAAATTATCAGAGTTATTACAGACCGAATTAAATAGTATTTATGCTACCAGCAACACTTCGATATGAAGCGAAGTTGGCGGCTTGAAAGTTTGTTACGATACACTGCCTTGCACAGGTCATACTAATAAATAAAACGAACTAACAAAAGCTGCCAACCAATCCGGCTAATGGGGCCTACCGGTGGAATCTCAACTGCTGGCTCGGGTCTAGTCACCTGCTTTTGAGCAGTCTGTCTAGTTCTTACCATTTCGCTTAGCTGTTGTGTTTGTAAATTTGAAAACAAGCAAGAGTGAGCAACTATAGCTCAGCAAGAAATATATGTATAAGGTAAGCAATATAACATTTCATATGATTGGCAGTTATTAAACTTGTTTGTATCAATCAGATATAAAATCACTTGTCATAGTTGATAAATCTCGAAGGTGCAACAATATGTGCCCTTGTTTTCAAAATAAACTTGCAGTTCTAGATACTGCTTTGAGTCAACATCTTTCTCATCAAAATAGAACAATATCAGCAACTTGGCACAAAAGCCTAAGAAGCAGTGTCAAAGCATTTTTCCAAAATGGAGGAATGGGACTTAAAGAAAACATAAAAACCTGACAAGGATTGACGATGATCAGTCGCCACATCCAAGTCCAATAATCCGCGGGTCTTCTCTACCGGTAGAAGGATAGAAACTACATCTGTAACTATCCTCGGGTGAAAACTACATCCGTAATCACCCTCGATGAAAACTACATCCGTAATCATCCTTCGGCAACACCTGGGCCGGAATAATAATTGATGGACCGCCTGGCTCACGGCCGCTTACACATCCCGGGAATCGTTCGTCAACGGTTCCCACACCTGCCAGAGTCCCTTTTTTTCTTTTTCTTTTAAAACTTGATTTTGATTGAAAACAGAGTAATTGAGGTTCGACATCAGTCGACCGATGATTCTTGAAATCATACAAGAAGCAGAACCTGACCGGGGGTTTTCGAAAATGTTTTGAGTTCGAATGAGTTCGAGTTTGAAAGTATTAAAAAGTATCTTGGATTAACTTTGTATTTAAATAATGAACAATAATTAATAAATAATATTTTAAGATTTAATATTAATAATTAATAAAATAATTATTCGATAAAATAAACTTTTAATCCAAGATAGGGTTTCGAGTATTTACGAAGATATAACAATAGTTACTTGAGTATACGATACTACCCGAATGACCCTTCGGGTTTTCGCAAACTAGATACGATATAATAATATACCGTTCCCCGGTCAATAGTATATACGGACCGCTACGACCTCTATTGCTAGAGTCGTTGTCCGAAGAAAACATTTCAATCTAAGTTCAAGGGGTATAAGCATATATGTACTTATTCAATCTCAATTGCATCAATACTTCGATAAACATAGCATTTGATATAATTGAAAACTACAAACACAACAGTGAAAGTCCTTGTATATGGATAAGTTTTGAAAAGTAAACTTGCCTTGGCTTGGTTGGGGTGGTCGAGCGTGTGGAGTTGAACGATCTATACTTAAGCAATAACCGCTCGTTAGTACCTTAACAATAACTCTTTAATTACGGGGTTTTAGGGGGGGTACAAAATTAACTTAACGACTTCGTCTTATGACTCCCTAGACCTACTATAGGTTCATGTCATCACTCGATTACGCTCGTCACTTAATCGACTTAATTTAGTTACCACATTCGAATCATAGCCATTAACCCTAGAATTTTGCTCCACTAATCGACTTTTTCCCTTGCGCGAAATTTGCTCTAGCATTTTTATAAAATCCAAAAATTCATATTTTAATCCAATTCTTTTTGGGTGGTCTTCACCACTGCATTCCCTAACTTATCAAATTTTTTCATGATCCCACATATATTTTTAGGGGTTTAAACATGGTTCACAAGGGGGTCACTTAGTGCAGTCCGGAATCCAGAAACACAATTCACTCCTCCGGCCATAACTTAAAATCTATACATCACCTAGCCATGAACCTTACATTTCCAGAAACTAAATTCAATTATCTTTCCAACAATATATGGTAGGACATCAGGGGACAACATTTGGGGGTTTAAAACTGGGTTACAAGACTGGTCAATGGTCCTGGAAAAACTCAGCAAGCATATACTACTTAGATCAACCATTTCTCATAATTCCACAACACAACCAACACTTAATACACTTAGTTCATGGTTCATAACACTCATGGAGATATATATATTATCCGTAATCATTAAAGTCACAATCTCAACATCAAAACTCAAGATCCATGTCATCCAATACTTATACAACCAAGATTAGCTCACAAATACATGGATCTACTACCAAACATTATAGATAATACATAACCAAGAGGGTTTGAGATTTTTATACCTTCTTGAGAACCTAGGAGCCTTGGATAAGCTTTTCACAACTCAACAACACCTTGAATGGTCTCCTACAACCCTTACAATCCAAGATCTAAAAGAAAATCAAACATGTTTACTATTCACCCAATCTTTAACAATTTATAACTTGAATTTGGGTGGATGAAATGGCTTGAAATTACTAACATACCTTGTCTAGATGATGGAGATGGCCTAGGATTTATGTTGTGATTTATGAGTGATGGGAAAGGGGGAAGAAGAATTTTTCTTCTTCCTTTTTCTCCTTTGGCCGAGAGCAACCTAGAAGGGGGGGAGTGTTTGTGTTTTTTTGATTTTTTGTGTTGTGTTGGTAGAATAATTGAGGTTAAGTGTTGGGTGATACATATAATGTATGTATAGGCAAGTACTAGCAAGGCATGGGCATGTGTACTACTTGTCTCCTTTTTTGAAAAAGCAAGTAACTAGTTACTATTCATCTTCCAATTTGCTAACTAGTTTGCTTGATTTCTAACCACTTGGTTGCATGGGACTTGCATGCAATACTACTCCTTGTATCATTATTCTTCCACCAATTCTTGTCATTTAATCCTTAATTTGTATCGTATCTTAATTAATCTCTCGTAATAATATTTTGTCGCGTAGAGATTTCCCCTATAATTCCTTATGTGCTTAATTGTGTAAATTCCTCGAATGTCCATAATTCCTCGTCATAATTCTTAATAAATCCTTTAATACTCTAACCATTCTCAAATCCCAAGTTTTATAAATCTTACTAACAATAAGACTCCTGCCTTCACAATCTTCCTTTTTATCTTACATAATAAATGCAACAACGCAGTTTCTCAGACAATCAATTCTATTAATCAACAGGGATGACTAGAAAGGTTCCATATTGACAATGTCACAAGATATTAAATAAAAGGAAATATTACCAAAAATTAGGGTTCTTACAGTCTCCCCTCCTTAAAAGGATTCCATCCCGGAATCAGGTTGAAAACAGTTGGGGGTGCTTTTCACGCATCGCGCTCTCTAGTTCCCATGTTGATTCTTCGACATTCTGATTCCTCCACAAAACTCTCACTAATTTGACAACCTTGTTCCTCAGCACCTGTTCCTTTCTATCCATGATTTCTACAGGTTGCTCTACATATGTTAAGTCTGGTTGCAGATCCACTTGATCATGTTCTATCACATGTCGGAAGTCTGTATGGTATGGTCGTAGCATGGACACATGGAACACATTATGTACTTGCTGTAAGCTCGGGGGTAAAGCCAATTCATAGGCTAACTTCCCAACTCGTTTCAAGATCTCAAAAGGTCTAATAAATCTCGGGCTTAGTTTTCCCTTCTTACCAAATCTCATCAATCCTTTCCATGGTGATACCTTCAACATCACAAACTCTCCTACCTCATATTCTTTGTCCTTGCGGGTCTGGTCCGCATACTTCTTCTGTCTGTCCTGGGCCGCTACCAGCCGTCCTCTTATGAGTTCGATAGTTTCTCTTGTATGTTGGACCAGTTCAGGCCCTAAAATCTTCCGCTTTCCAACCTCTTCCCAACACAAGGGAGACCGACATCTTCGTCCATATAAAGCTACATATTGGGGCATGCCTATACTCGCATGGTAACTGTTGTTGTAGGAAAATTCGATCAACGGCAAGTGGTCATCCCAACTTCCCTTAAAATCGATGGCACATACCCTCAACATGTCCTCGATGGTCTGGATGGTCCTCTTACTCTGTCCGTCTGTTTGGGGATGGTATGCAGTACTCATGTTTAACTTGGTCCCCACACAATCCTGAAAACTTCTCCAGAACCTGGAGTTGAATCTTGGGTCTCTATTTGATACAATCATACAATGCTCACAGGAACCCCATGCCTAACCACAATCTCCTTTAAGTAAATATCCGCCAGCTTGTCGACAGTATATCTCTCGTTGATTGGAAGAAAATGTGCTGACTTGGTCAACCTATCGATAATTACCCAAATGGCATCATGAATAGTCCTGGTCCTTGGTAATCCGACCACAAAGTCCTTCACAATTTGCTCCCACTTCCACTCGGGTATCTCCAAGGGTTGCAACAATCCACTGGGCCTCTGGTGTTTGGCCTTCACTCTTTGACATGTCAAGCATTTACTTACCCACTCTGCCACGTCCTTCTTCATATTAGGCCACCAATAGTATTCTCTCAGATCTCTATACATCTTAGTGCCTCCAGGGTGAATTGAGTACCTTGAACTATGAGCCTCTTGCAAAATCTCGTCTTTTAATTCCTGAACGTTCGGGATCCATATCCTAGATGCGTACCTCATAATTCCATTCTCGTCCTTCTCACACTTAATTTCCTCGCCAGTCAAAATTTTCTCCATCGAATTCTTTTCTTCTTCTATCTTCTTTTCCTAGCGTAACTTAATCTTTTCCAATAGCGGTGGTTGGACTTTTATTTCCATTAGACTCTCTTGTCCAATTCCTGGTAACCTCACCTCAATCTCCAGTTTCTCGAGGTCCTTGATCAATTCGTCCACTGACGTTATCATCTTCAGCTTCTCCTTTCGGCTAAGTGCATCGGCCACTACGTTGGCCTTCCCTGGGTGATAATGAATCTCACAATCATAATCCTTGATTAGCTCTAACCATCTCCTCTGCCGCATGTTTAACTCTTTCTGAGTGAATATGTACTTTAAGCTCTTGTGATCCGTGTAGATTTCACACTTTTCTCCGTAAAGATAATGTCTCCAAATCTTCAAAGCAAAAACTATCGCTGCTAATTCCAAATCATGGGTGGGGTATCTTATCTCATACTCCTTAAGTTGTCTGGATGCATACGCGATCACTTTACCGTGCTGCATAAGCACACATCCTAAACCTTTATGGGATGCGTCGCTATAAATCACAAAATCTCCCTTATCATCAGGTAGGGCTAGTACTGGTGCTGTCACCAACCTCTTCTTCAACTCTTGGAAGCCCTCTTCGCATTTTTCAGTCCACACAAACTTCTCGGTCTTGCGAGTTAGTCGGGTCAAAGGGGCTGCTATCTTGGCAAAGTCTTGGACAAATCTCCTATAGTAGCCAGCCAGTCCTATGAAACTTCTCACCTCTGTCAGGGTGGTTGGTCTCTCCCAATTCGATACAGCCTCTATTTTGGCTGGGTCCACTAGAATGCCTTGTTCGCTAATCACATTCCCTAAAAACTGAACTTCCTTCAACCAAAATTCGCACTTCGAGAACTTAGCGTACAACTTTTCTTCTCTCAATGCTCCCAGTACAATCCTCAAGTGCTCTGCATGTTCCTCCTTCGTCTTGGAATAAATCAAGATGTCATCGATGAAGACTATAACACACTTGTCCAAGTACTTCTTGAAGACTCGATTCATTAAATCCATGAAAGCTGCAGGGGCATTCGTTAACCCAAATGACATCACTAGGAACTCATAGTGTCCGTACCGGGTGCGAAAGGCCGTCTTTGGAATATCTTCTGGTTTAATCTTTAACTGGTGATACCCGGTCCTCAAATCAATTTTAGAGAAGTAAACTGCATCTTTCAATTGATCAAATAGGTCATCTATCCTGGGCAAGGGATACTTATTCTTGATAGTCACCTTGTTCAACTCCCTGTAGTCTATACATAATCTCATACTACCATCCTTCTTTTTCACGAATAACACCGGGGCTCCCCACGGTGACACACTAGATCTTATCATCCCTTTATCCAACAACTCTTGTAACTGAGTGGCCAGCTCTTTCATCTCCACTGGGGCTAGCCGATATGGGGCTTTCGAAATTGGGGCCGTACCCGGAACTAAGTCTATAGCGAACTCGATGTCTCAATCTGGTGGTAGTCCGGGAAGATCGTCCGGAAATACGTCCGCGAACTCATTAACGACAGGGATTTCCTGTAGGTTTGGTGCCTCCTTCTTGGTATCCTTCACATAGGCTAAATAGGCTTCACATCCTTTACGTAACAGCTTCTTAGCTTGAATCATAGTCAGGAACTTTTGGTTTTGCCGTTTCCCACTAAACACTACTTCCTCGTCCCCTAGCAGTCTCAAACTTACTTTCTTCTTGACACAATCAATCTGGGCTCCGTGGGTTGTTAACAAATCCATACCTACTATTACGTCAAACTCCCCTAGTTTAAAAGGTATTAAGTCTACCCGAAAGTTTCGCCTTTCTATTTCTAGGTCACAACCTGGACATACTTGGCTAACGGGAATAATTTCATGATTAGCTATCTCTATTTGCAATCTGTCTTTCAATGGTTCAGTCTTAAGGCCTAACTGACATACAAAATCTAGAGATATGAAAGACTTGGTAGCTCCCGAATCAAATAAAACATTTGCCTTAACTGAGTTGAGTAGTAGAGTACCTGCAATCACATCCGTGTTCCTCACGGCATCCTACATCGTCATGTTAAAAGTTCTTGCAGTAGGGGCCTTGTTAGAAGCAGTTCCACTCACTCTCGATGCAGCTGGCCCAGAGGACATACATTCCCTCATTCGGTGCCCTGGTTTCCCACACTTGAAGCAATTACCTCCGGCACTCGTGTTGTTACTAGTTCCGCGACAGGCGTTAGCATAATGCCCTGTCAGCCCACACTTGAAGCACTTCACATCTTGCAGGTTACACACGCCCGTATGTTTCCTTCCACATTTATTGCATTCTGGGGGTTGGGCTCGGGATGGGGTAGAGTAAGACGATCCTTGTGGTCGGCCGCTCTGGCCCACACTCCAACTTTCAGCTCTCTTGGTTCCAAAGTTTCCGCTGGGTTGGGACATCGTTCCTCGCTTAAATTTGCTCGGAAAGCTCCCACCCGCCGAGTTTCCCTTTCGACTATCAAACTTCCTCTTCTTTCCTTCCCTCTCCTTCTGCATCTGTTCACTCCCAGCCTCAACAATTGATGCTTTCTGTACCAGGGTGGCATAGTCTGTCAGCTCAAGAACCGCCACACGATTCTGAATCCATTGTTTTAGCCCTAATTGAAATCTTCGGGCCCTCTATGCCTCAGAGTTCACGTATTCCGGCACAAACCTTGACAACTCAGTAAATTTAGCCTCATACTCAGCCACCGTCATATTTCCTTGCTTCAGTTCCAAAAACTTCAGCTCCATTTGTGTCTCCATGAACCTAGTAAAGTACTTCTCCAAGAACAGCTCGCTAAACCTCTCCCAGGTCACCACACCTCTTCCTTCCAAATTCTTCTTAGCTTCCCACCAATAGTTCGCCTCACCCTTCAGAAGGTAAGTGGCGAAAATAGTCTTCTGCTCTTCAGCGACACCTAGTATCTCGAAAGATTTTTCCATTTCCTTCAGCCAGGCCCTTGCCTCGACCGGGTCGGCAGTTCCTTTAAATTTTGGGGGTTTCAGGGAGTTGAAGTTCCGGAAAGCATTAGCATTAGCATTTTGGGGTGGTTGCTGAACTGAGGGACGGTCCAAGTTCTGCGTAAGTAACTCCATGAACTGTTCCATAGGGCCTCCCCTAGGATGGTCTGCCTCTCGGGTGTCATCACCAGCTTCTTCTTCTTCATGCTCAGAGTCATCAAACAAGTTATGATCGTTGCCCTCACTCTCACTCAGGTTGACATTCTCCCCTTCACGGTTCTGGTGGCCTCCGGTTCCATGGTGGCTACCCTGGCCCTCAGAACTGATCGGGTGAGCTCGAGTATTCATTCTTCTGGGTGGCATGATTCTGATAATAAAACAAGAAATGGGTTAGGGTTTCCCAATTACCTGACAGCGTTTGCACGGGTCAGGAGCGTATCGTTCCTCCTCATAAGGGTGGAAGTTGCAAAAGTTGTAATAATCCGATGTTGGAGATAAAATGTCAAATATTTTTTGGAAAAATCCCTTTGGGATGCGAAATCATTTACAAGAGTTTTCAAAACTTCGAAACCTCAAAAATATTTTTTTTTTCAAAATTTCAAAACAATTTTTTTTTTTTTGAAAAATTTATTTTTAAAGATTGTAGGAACATTTTTTTGGAAATTGTAGAAATAATTTGAAATCGCATATCGAAAATTTGAACCAACATGGTTGTATTTGTGGCTTGTAGCAATTGTATAATCACAGTTGTATATCAAAACAGTAAAGCATGGCATCGGAAAGTAAAGCAGTTGAGGCAATATTAAGGAAACTAAAACTAAATAAGTACGGTACAAGGGTTATCACAAAGTTTGGATGTTAGAGCCAAATACATAGTTCCGATGTCAAAGTCTAGCAAAAGTGGAACAAATACAAGTACATCATCCGAATAGTCAGGCTACACAAAAGTAGGGCTACATCCGTACATACTACCCGAAGTCACATCTACATATCTGTAGGTCAGTCTACTCATCCACTGGTCAGAAAGGATACCACTACACAAGTCAACTATCCCACAAAATCGACACACTAATGTCATCTGAACCTAGGGGACTGAGCTACCAGTAACACATCACGGGGCCGCGCCGCGGCGGAGCAAGGTCCTCACTCGGGCAAATGCACGACGCACAACACGCCTAGCATCCCTAGCCTGGATCACTCCGCCCCCGCGAATCCCTAAACCAAGAATCCTATCGCGACTCCTCCTCTCAACCCTATGGAGTCAAGCCCTAGTCCTCCTAGCAACAGCGGTCCTCATCTCAGCCTGGATCCTCAAGCGCGCCTCGCGCTCCTCCACTAGTGCCCGCCTCGCCTCGTTAAGTCGGGCCTCTGCAGATAGTAAGTCTCGGGTCAGGAACTGTACCACGTAAGCGTGCTCAGTACCCGACACTGGGGGTAGGTCCATCGGTGGAGGTGGTATGACAGGAACAGGGGCAGGTGTAGCAATAGTGGCAGGAGCAGGAGCAGGGGTAGGGTCAAGCTCCTCCTCGCCAGAAGTATCATCCTCGGAGTCACCGTCCGATGAAACAGGGCTAGATGTCTGTGGAGAAGGTGGGGGTGACACAACACGACCCTCACCGGATCTCACACTCTCCTCATCAGTAGCTACAGGAGATGGGGTAACAAGCTCTGGCTCAGGCTCAGGCTCAAAGGGCTCCTCAACGGGATCCTCATCATCAGTATCCTCTATCAGTGTAATCCAGGGGCCAAGCTCGGAGTCAACACCCATATCCTCCTCAGGATCCTCGGTATCTCGCATCAGTGCCTCATCATGCTCTCTCTCGAAAGCCTCAGGGTCTGGTATCTCCTCCATCTACACAAGGGAAATAAGGTGGGTCACTAACCATAAAAGAAAGGTTTAGGAGTAGTTCCCTCACGGGCCTTAAAGTCAGGGCTATATCCGATAACCCGACTACAACTCGATGAGAGTTCTAAGTATTATTAAAGTTGTTATTAGGGTTATTATTATTGTTATTGTTATTAGGGTTGCTTTCTTAAATTACTATCGTTTCTGAGAACTGTAACCTCGCTCTGATACCATTTCTGTGACGCCCCCAGATCCGGGGTCGGAGATCTAGGCGCTGACGGTCCATTTTCCATTAATAACATACCTGTTCTTGCACATAATATATATAACACAGCCATCAACCCCACAATAAACTCACACCGCACACACACACACACACACACAGGTTAGAGCCTCAGAAACGTCACACAATGATTAAACAGTAATAAATTATCAGAGTTATTACAGACCGAATTAAATAGTATTTATGCTACCAGCAACACTTCGATATGAAGCGAAGTTGGCGGATTGAAAGTTTGTTACGATACAATGCCTTGCACAGGTCATACTGATAAATAAAACGAACTAACAAAAGCTGCCAACCAATCCGGCTAATGGGGCCTACCGGTGGAATCTCAACTGCTGGCTCGGGTCTAGTCACCTGCTTTCGAGCAGTCTGTCCGGTTCTTGCCATTTCGCTTAGCTGTTGTGTTTGTACATTTGAAAACAAGCAAGAGTGAGCAACTATAGCTCAGCAAGAAATATATGTATAAGGTAAGCAATATAACATTTCATATGATTGGCAGTTATTAAACTTGTTTGTATCAATCAGATATAAAATCACTTGTCATAGTTGATAAATGTCGAAGGTGCAACAATATGTGCCCTTGTTTTCAAAATAAACTTGCAGTTCTAGATACTGCTTTGAGTCAACATCTTTCTCATCAAAATAGAACACTATCAGCAACTTGGCACAAAAGCCTAAGAAGCAGTGTCAAAGCATTTTTCCAAAATGGAGGAATGGGACTTAAAGAAAACATAAAAACCTGACAAGGATTGACGATGATCAGTTGCCACATCCAAGTCCAATAATCCGCGGGTCTTCTCTACCGGTAGAAGGATAGAAACTACATCTGTAACTATCCTCAGGTGAAAACTACATCCGTAATCACCCTCGATGAAAACTACATCCGTAATCATCCTTCGGCAACACCTGGGCCGGAATAATAATTGATGGACCGCCTGGCTCACGGCCGCTTACACATCCCGGGAATCGTTCGTCAACGATTCCCACACCTGCCAGAGTCCCTTTTTTTCTTTTTCTTTTAAAACTTGATTTTGATTGAAAACAGAGTAATTGAGGTTCGACATCAGTCGACCGATGATTCTTGAAATCATACAAGAAGCAGAACCTGACCGGGGGTTTTCGAAAATATTTTGAGTTCGAATGAGTTCGAGTTTGAAAGTATTAAAAAGTATCTTGGATTAACTTTATCTTTAAATAATGAACAATAATTAATAAATAATATTTTAAGATTTAATATTAATAATTAATAAAATAATTATTCGATAAAATAAACTTTTAATCCAAGATAGGGTTTCGAGTATTTACGAAGATATAACAATAGTTACTTGAGTATACGATACTACCCGAATGACCCTTCGGGTTTTCGCAAACTAGATACGATATAATAATATACCGCTCCCCGGTCAATAGTATATACGGACCGCTACGACCTCTATTACTAGAGTCGTTGTCCGAAGAAAACATTTCAATCTAAGTTCAAGGGGTATAAGCATATATGTACTTATTCAATCTCAATTGCATCAATACTTCGATAAACATAGCATTTGATATAATTGAAAACTACAAACACAACAGTGAAAGTCCTTGTATATGGATAAGTTTTGAAAAGTAAACTTGCCTTGGTTTGGTTGGGGTGGTCGAGCGTGCGGAGTCGAACGATCTATACATAAGCAATAGCCGCTCGTTAGTACCTTAACAATAACTCTTTAATTACGGGGTTTTAGGGGGGCTACGAAATTAACTTAACGACTTCGTCTTATGACTCCCTAGCCCCACTATAGGTTCATGTCATCAGTCGATTACGCTCGTCACTTAATCGACTTAATTTAGTTACCACATTCGAATCATAGCCATTAACCCTAGAATTTTGCTCCACTAATCGACTTTTTCCCTTGCGCGAAATTTACTCTAGCATTTTTATAAAATCCAAAAATTCATATTTTAATCCAATTCTTTTTGGGTGGTCTTCACCACTGCATTCCCTAACTTCTCAAAATTTTCCATGATCCCACATATATTTTTATGGGTTTAAACAAGGTTCACAAGGGGGTCACTTAGTGCAGTCCGGAATCCAGAAACACAATTCACTCCTCCGGTCATAACTTAAAATCTATACATCACCTAGCCATGAACCTTACATTTCCAGAAACTACATTCAATTATCTTTCCAAAAATATATGGTAGGACATCAGGGGACAACATTTGGGGGTTTAAAACCGGGTTACAAGACTGGTCAATGCTCCTGGAAAAACTCAGCAAGCATATACTACTTAGATCAACCATTTCTCATAATTCCACAACACAACCAACACTTAATACACTTAGTTCATGGTTCATAACACTCATGGAGATATATATATTATCCATAATCATAAAAGTCACAATCTCAACATCAAAACTCAAGATCCATGTCATCCAATACTTATACAACCAAGATTAGCTCACAAATACATGGATCTACTACCAAACATTATAGATAATACATAACCAAGAGGGTTTGAGATTTTTATACCTTCTTGAGCACCTAGGAGCCTTGGATAAGCTTTTCACAACTCAACAACACCTTGAATGGTCTCCTACAACCCTTACAATCCAAGATCTAAAAGAAAATCAAACATGTTTACTATTCACCCAATCTTTAACAATTTATAACTTGAATTTGGGTGGATGAAATGGCTTGAAATTACTAACATACCTTGTCTAGATGATGGAGATGGCCTAGGATTTATGTTGTGATTTATGAGTGATGGGAAATGGGGAAGAAGAATTTTTCTTCTTCCTTTTTCTCCTTGGCCGAGAGCAACCTAGAAGGGGGGGGAGTGTTTGTGTTTTTTTTATTTTTTGTGTTGTGTTGGTAGAATAATTGAGGTTAAGTGTTGGGTGATACATATAATGTATGTATAGGCAAGTACTATCAAGGCATGGGCATGTGTACTACTTGTCTCCCTTTTTGAAAAAGCAAGTAACTAGTTACTATTCATCTTCCAATTTGCTAACTAGTTTGCTTGATTTCTAACCACTTGGTTGCATGGGACTTGCATGCAATACTACTCCTTGTATCATTATTCTTCCACCAATGCTTGTCATTTAATCCTTAATTCGTATCGTATCTTAATTAATCTCTCGTAATAATATTTTGTCGCGTAGAGATTTCCCCTATAATTCCTTAAGTGCTTAATTGTGTAAATTCCTCGAATGTCCATAATTCCTCGTCATAATTCTTAATAAATCCTTTAATACTCTAACCATTCTCAAATCCCAGGTTTTATAAATCTTACTAACAATAAGACTCCTGCCTTCACAATCTTCCTTTTTATCTTACACAATAAATGCAACAACGTAGTTTCTCAGACAATCAATTCTATTAATCAACAGGGATGACTAGAAAGGTTCCATATTGACAATGTCACAAGATATTAAATAAAAGGAAATATTACCAAAAATTAGGGTTCTTACAGACATACCCTCTGTAAATGTTGAACCACTGCCTAGAACTTGTAGATCTTGTTTCATAGATCATTTTGGCGAAAGCCTTGTAGCATTTTGATTTACGGTTTAGGAGAAATGGCCAAATTCGTAGAAGTGGTTCGATCGCATAAGTGCTAAGTTTATGACTTCAATTGAACCCCTTAATGGTATGATTTTGGTGGCGAATCGAGTTTATTAAATACTAGATATCACAAGGTGTATGTGTGCGAATGAATCACCTCGAAAGAGTAAACGGTTGATTTTATAGAAAAGTTTAAGCCGAGGTCGCGTAAGTGAAAACCATTGAAAACCGAGAAAACGTAATGGTGTCAACTTTGAGGCTATAATTACCATACTTAAACATCTTTAAAAGTTATGAAATTTTGGGACAATATAGTAGGGTGAATAGAGAGTCAAACCCCACTGACCTTTTGTCAAAATTCGAAATTTATAATTTATGAGAAATTTTACAGTCAAGTGTGGTCAATAAGGAATCCCAAAGGAAATGGTGGAATACACTAAAACTTTGATCGAGTTTAAAAATGGTTAAGTTCATGTAAACTTTTGGTGCATGAAAACTATGTTAAACATATAATATGTGTCAAGGGTGTTATTGTATAGAGATTAGGTGATTAAGTGGGATATATACTAACGGTGATCCTTTCGTTTCTATAGAGACGGAGACGAACTCAGGATCATACCTACTCGCTTTAGAGATCCAGGAAAGATTTCTCCTATCTTTACTTTGGAAAATTATTTACCTTCAAAGAAAGATGATTTCATGGAATATATATGTGATCCTATTGTTACTATATTGTTGAGAATTTACTTCCTGATTTTGGGAATTAAAGAGAGATGGATAAGGATTAAAGGGAGCCAGATTTCTTTTATCCTTATTTTGATAAACTGTTTATGTTCAAAGAAAATGGTTTTGGTGGATAATATATGAATCTTATATGATGAGATGATTAGGGATATATTCCCTATTTACTGAGATTTTTGAATATGATTATGGATAGAGCGAATATACTTTACGTTTTAAAGGTATATGAAAGAATGGTATCAGTTGTTATCTAGGGTTATATGTTTATAATATTATGTTAAAAATATTCTTTTTAAATAGTTATGATTTAATAAATATTATTTGATTATTATTTAATACTTCTAAAATAGATGGAATATTTTATGTATATAAGAGCGTATTTGATTTCATCGAATACAGAGGAGATGTCTGAATCATAATCAAAGTATTATGACATATGTATTTTTAAAGGTGATGATAAATGGAAATGGAAATGATATATGTGAATGGAAATGGAAATGGAAAAATGGAAAATGTGGAATGGTGTTTTATAAATGGAATAATGATTTGACAAAAGAAGGGGATTGCAACAGAAAGCGTAAGAGGCTGTGTGAGGCACAGTCCAGCAAGCGTAAGAGGCTGTGTGCGGCACAGTCCAGCACTCAATATTTATTACGGCCCAAGAGTTGCCGAAGGAGGATGTAGTAGGTAGCCTTCCTCCAGGGTTAATGACCAGGTGGGATCATCCCTTCTACTAGTAGTAAACAGAGAGCAGGTACGGTCAGGCGACTGATCATCGTCCTACGTATCTGGCGCTAGCAGATATCCCCAAAACTTAAAAGAAAGAATTGATAATGGTTTTCAGATCTGTATTCTGAAAAAGGAAAATGGTATGAAATGATGGAATTGTTTTTACAGTAAGAAGAGAAACTGATTTTATATTATTTTTATATAATTGTTGTATAAAAAGGGAAATGGAAAGATTGTATTGAGAGATGATGTGCAGATGATATATATTATCTTGAATGTTATGCTGAGGTGATGTAATGGTTTTTAATTAGTATAGAAGAAAAACTGATACTCCCTCCGTCCCAACCAAATGTTTACATTTGGTTTGGGCACGGAGACCAAGGAAAAATATAAAGAAGGAGGAGAGAAGTAAGAAAAATGAGTAAAGTGGTGGGACCCATCACTATATAATGTATAAAATGAGTTAGTGGTGGAAAGTAGTGGATGTAGTTGATTTTTATATTATAAAACTTTACTATTTTAGGAAAGTTTAGAAATGTAAAGAATTGGATGGGACATCCCAAAAAGGAAAGTGTAAACAAATGGATGGGACAGAGGGAGTATTATATTATTTTAGAAGCTGATATTAGAATGCTATATATTTCTTTTAGTATAAAAATATTTGGAAGGAGTAGTTATCAAATAAAAATAAATTCTTTTTATAATAATTATGATTTGTCTTCTTTTTATTATACGAATATATTTATGTTTCTTTTGAAGCTAGTTTATAAAATTTATCTTGCTGAGCTATTATAGCTCACTCTTGCTATTTATTTATATAACAGCTAGATCAGGTGCCGAAACGTCGCAGTGCAACCCGGAAGAGGGTAAAGGGGAAGTCTACCTTATGACAAAGTATCGACACATGTTCTCAAGGTAGTATATACTTTTATATGGGTGTAATAGATGGTATTCTGGGATTGTAATAATAGTTTATCTTTAACTGCTATCATTAATGGATGTTGTTCTCTAAGCATATGACTGATGTGTGTTAATATTAAAGTGTGGGGTCTATTGTGTGAGTTTTATTATGCATTTATATTCCAGCTGCCAAGAGTAGAATTTTAATGAATGGAAATTGGACCGTGATGACCTGGATCCATGACCCCGGATCTAGGGGCGTCACAGATGGTATCAGAGCTTAGAGTCATATTGCTCAGGAACAAAAGTGATAATAATATACACATATAGATATATATGTAATGATATAAAATATGAACTCACATCGAGTTCAAGGGTGGTTTATCAAACGAAACGTTTATTCTATGTAGGGATTATAATTTTATAGATTATTAGTAATAAAAGTTTATGTTTTAGTATAGGGAGAGGAGATTGGTGAGCCAAAGTTAAGGGTATTTAAAGTCTTCTTGTGTTTAAGGGAGTTTGAAGAAATATTGTAAGTGGATTGGTGAACAGACATTGATTGTTTCAATTGATTGTGGAGATGAAATGGTGAAAGGCAGAGTGTGTAAACTTGTAACACTATAACTAACGTAACTCAAACTAAAGGAAAAGATACTTAACCAGAAGACAATCAAGAACAAGAGGTCACAAGAAATCAACACTAAATGAAGACAATGTAATTGATACAATTCAACATGTTAACTATGATCAATCCAAGAAGAAATCATTGAGAGAAGTTCAAGTCAAAGTTGTTCATGCCTCAGTGATTTGGAAAGCCAAGAATCAAGATCATAACTATCAGTATCAATAAGACCAATTGATTTCAAGTGAACAAGAAGGAATGCAAATATTGGAAAGCCACATTTGTAATTGGATATGGTAATTTATTCAAGAAGCAAAAACCCTATCAAGACTAGTCACTTATGAACCAGACCGTTGCATCAAGTGTCAGGACATTGATAGCAAGTTTATGTCAGTAATAAAGATCCATATTCAAGAGCTTGGTGAAGAATAAAGAAGACATGAAGATATCACAAGTTCAAGATGTGCATTGAAGTTTCAAGTTGAAGACCATAATATTTTCTAAGTACTAAATATTCTAGATGGCCAAGTAGAAGTTTCTAAGTAGAAGTTCTACTTAGAACTTCGAGATGGCTAAGTAGAAATTCTCAAGTAGAAGTTCTACTTAGAGTGCAGCTTCAACATGACACATGGCATCTTCTGATTGGCAGATTTCCAAGCTTTCAAGATAAGGCAAGATTTATGTGGACATCATTGGGCCACGTACATCTTAGTCTTTGAAGACTACAGGACATAGATTACATGTAGTATAAATAGAAGTACTTGTGTAATGTTTTAGTTAGTGAGCAATTCTTGAGAAAAACACAAGAGAAAGAGAGAGAGTGCATTCACAGAGCTTAGTATCATTCACTTCTCTCTGAACTTCTGTTATACTTTGTAATGAATGCTGTAGCAACCATTTCAAGTTATATATAAGAAATATATTCCTTGAATCTGTGTGTTCATTTATTGCGTCGTATTTATTGCTTCTCATATTCGAAAAGTTGTATTCACCCCCCTCTACAACACATTTGGACCTAACAATTGGTATCAGAGCTATATGTTTAACATACAAAACATAGATCCTTGTGTTGAGTAGAAGAATCGTGAGTTTTTCATTTTCTAGATCTACTTTTCATTTTCTCGAAAAGTGAGCTTTAATTCGTTTGTGGTGAAAAACTCATCTGAAAAATTATTTAAATACTCCAGGTGTAATTATTTAGCTTGGATGCATTTTAATTAATTTTTGTGAATTAATCTGGGTACTTTCATATTTGGTGTTCTTGAGTGTTCATCATCTGTTCTTATCAAAGAATACAACCCAACAACTTTTTGATCTCCTTTTCAAAAGTAAAAGAATAAAAAGGTGGTTTTGGACTTTTTTATTTGCTTTATTCGGCCGAAAGTATACAGACATACTCAGTACCTAGCATGTGGGTTAGGTGGGTTAGGTGAGTAAAGCATTCAAAGTCAAAAGGTGTTAAAGAGATAATATTGTTTATTCAATATTAAAGTAATCTGCAGAAAAATTATTCTAAGGACAAAAGTTCTACATAGAATTTCTACTTGAGAATTTCTACATAGAATTTCTACTTGAGAATTTCTACATAGAATTTCTACTTGAGAATTTCTACATAGAATTTCGACTTGGACAATTTCTACTTGGTGATTTCGACTTGAGCAAAATTTCTACTTAGAGAAATTTCGACTTAGGCAAAAGTTCTACATAAATATTCTACATAGCCTAGTCTTGGGTACTTAGAAACTTTTAGTGACCAGAATTGAGATGGCTCCTAAAAATGCATTCAAGATCCCAATGTTCAACAAAGATCACTATGAAGAATGGGTTTTCAGAATGAGACTATATCTAGAGACTGTTAACCCTGAATATCTAGAAGTCCTTGACAAGGGTAAATTTGTCCCAATGGTAGTTATTCCTTCACATACGGAAGGAGGAGTGGTTATACCACCTCGGTCTGAGCCTAAAAAGGTCTCGGAGTTTTCGGATGCTGATAAGGAACAAATAGCTTGTGATACTGCCGTTCGACAAACCTTGATGGAATCTCTTGATCATGAAATGTTCAACATAGTCAAAGGTCTGACTACAGCGAAGAAGATTTGGGACAAGATAGAAGTTGTCATGGAAGGATCTGCAGAGGTCAGAAGCAACAAGACACTCATACTCAAGATGGAGTATGACACCTTTAGAATAAGGAAAGGAGAAGGCATAACAGATGTCTACCTACGATTCAGTCAGTTAGTATTGGATTTGAATCTGAGAGGTGTAACTCTCCCCATGGTTGAGACCAACACGAGATATCTGAGGAACCAGCCAAAGAGCATTGAACATAGGGTCTACGCAATAAGAGAAACCAGAGATTTGCATACAACTTCTCTAGAAGAATATTATGGAATATTAAAGACCTATGAGCTGGAAACACTTCAAGATCAAGCATGGGACAATGATTCAAAGGGAAAAGAAAGTGCATCAGGATTAGTTGCTGATGAGGAAGAGTCTAAGAAGGCAATGGTTGCAGCAAAGCCTAAATCATCACTTGCACCACATCAAGTTGATAATGATGACGAGTGCGCATCTGACATTGATGATGACTACTACACCCAAGAAGAGCTGGACAACATGGACGATAGTGTCGTGGCATACATGGCAAGGAAGTTCAGCAACATGAGATTTAGAAAGAGCAACCGACCACAGAGAAAATCTTCATCTTATTATCGGGCTGCTAGGGGTGGTGGTAGTTCGTCAGGCTACAAAGGAAAAGGCAAGAATACCAGCTACAAATCTCCCTTGGATTTCAAAATGAAGTTCAAATGCTATAATTGTGGTGAAGCTGGACACTTTGCCTCGGACTGCAAAAAGCCTAAACAGACTTATCCAAAAGAGACATTTGAAGCTCTCAAAAGCAACTATGAAGCACTGTTGAAGGAAAGACATGGAAAACGAGCTTTATTGGTGACAGAAGGAAGAGCTTGGGATGATTCAGATGAGGAAGATGTTACTCATGTAGCAAACTTTGCCCTCATGGCTGAGACATCAGAGGAACCAGAGGTACCAGTTCTGACTCTTAAAGTAGAAATGTCTATTGATGATTATAAAGAACAGAACGGGGCTCTTAGTGAAGAGATCTATATGTTGTGCAAAAGCCTAGACTCTTCTCAAAAGGAACATAAAACACTTGTTGCCAAATGCAGAATGCTTGAGGCAAAAGTGGAAGAGCTAGAGGCTGCTTGCACTGTAGATACTTCTCTAAGAGACTTTATTAAATCTCTGGAACACAAGCTCGTCCTTAAGGAAGAAGTAGAAGCATGTCTTAGGAACAATCTAGCTGAGTTAGAAACTAAATGCGAAGCATACAAACTAGCTGCTAGTAAAGTGTATGTAGATAATGACACATTTAAGAGGATAACTGGAGTAGGTATAGGACTTGATTATTCTGACCTTCCTAAGAAAGAAGGAAAGAGACCTATTGACCCTAGTTCCAGTGACCTTAAATAGGAAACACCTAGAATTCTTAAATCGGCTGTCAAACCTATCTACAAACATCTTGTTCCTAGAATAGAAGAAGAAGAGACTGAATTGATAGCTAGATATGAGATTGAGATGGAAGATCGCCAGAAAGAACAACCTACAACTCCTATTAAACAAGTTAAAATCAATTTCCCTAGAGATGAATCTAGACTGGGATTAGGAGCTAAGGCTGTTAAACAACAAGGAAAGAAAGAAAAAGGCATAAAAGAGGTTAAGGCTGAACGAATAAAGAAAGCATGTTATCATTGTAAATCTACTGAACATCTTTCTTATGCATGCAAAGCTAACATGAATGTTCCCGTTGCACATGCCATGCCTATCACACATACAATGAATAATCTGCATCAGAATCATGCACAGTGTGGTCAACCTAATTGTATGCCATGCACTTTTAACATCATGCAAACTTTTGTGCATTTAATGAATGCATCTAGCCAGTCATGCTCAAATACTGTTGCTAGTTCAAATATCAAGAAAAAGTATGGTAGAGCCAAGACTGTCAGTCCTCCTAAAGTTAGGAGTGACAAACCTTCTCCTAAGACTGACAAATCTGTCAAGTCTGAGAAAGGAAAGGAGATAGTCGAAAGCTCTAGTAATGTGAAGAAAAGTGCATCTCCTGTTGTTAAATCTGTTGATTCTCGATCTTATCGAAAAGCCGGGCCCAATCAAAGTTGGGTTCCGAAGAATGTCTAACCAATCTGTCATTGCAGGGCATTAAGCAGAATAGAAATAAAGTTATATGGGTGCTAGACAGTGGAGCATCGAGGCATATGACTAGAAACAAGTCCCTGCTTACAGAGTTGGTTATGAAAGCTGGCCCTTATGTTACCTTTGGAGATGACAGCATAGGTGTGACTAAGGGATATGGCAAACTGAAGACTGGCAATGTCATCATTGAAGATATTTCCTATGTTGAGGGACTAAAGCACAATATGTTGAGTATAAGTCAATTCTGTGACAAAGGTTACGAAATTGTCTTCAACAAGAAAGGTGTATCAATCACTCACATTAAGGAAGGCTCACTGGCTTTGAGAGGAGTTCGAAAGGCAGATCTTTTTGTTGCAGATATGGATTCAGCAAATCAGGATGAGGTCACCTGTTTCTACAGCAAAGCCTCGGATGATGAAAGCTGGTTATGGCACAAAAAGTTATCTCACTTAAACTTCAAAATGATGAATGCTCTCGCGAGGCGAGAATTGGTGAGAGATCTACCTCAAATGGAGTTCGCTCCGAAAGGACTCTGTGAAGCTTGTGAAATGGGAAAGTCGAAGCGAGCATCGCATAAAAGCAAAGAAATTTCTAGTATTACTGAGCCTCTGCAACTTCTTCATATGGATTTGTTTGGCCCAGTGAATGTCCTATCTTTGTCTAGGAAAAGATATGCTTTAGTAATCGTGGATGACTTCTCCAAGTATACATGGGTATTGTTCGCAATGACGAAAGACGAAGTACCTTTCTTAATCATTGATCACATCACTCAAATTGAGAATGTTTCAACACTTACTGTGAAGACGATTAGATCAGACAATGGCACTGAATTCAAAAACGCAGTGCTAAATGACTTCTGTGTATCTAAAGGAATACGTCGTCAGTATTCAGCCCCGAGAACTCCACAGCAAAATGGAGTAGTTGAAAGGAAGAATAGAACTCTGGTTGAAGCAGCAAGAACTTTGTTGTATGATTCAAAACTTCCTTTGTATTTCTGGGCCGAAGCAGTGAGTACCGCTTGTTACACTCAAAATAGAACCTTGATCATAAAAGATAAAGAAAAGACACCATGTGAGCTAATGAACAACAGAAGACCAACAATCAAATACTTTCATGTCTTCGGAGCAAAATGCTATGTGCTTATAGATGATGAAAATCTAGGCAAGTTTGCAGCAAAAGCTCGTGAAGGAATTTTTGTTGGTTACTCTACAGACGTGGTGGCAGCTTATAGAGTGTTCTTGGTGAATGATCGAAAAGTGACTGAAAGTTACAACGTCAGATTCGACGATACCAAACTCTCATCAATTTCAAGAGATTCTAGTGAACCTGAGTCCCTAAAATTTCAGAATCTGGACTTAGAAGATCTTGAAGATGAACCTGAGTTGGTTGTTCCATTAAATGTTCCAAGCGTACATGAAGAACCTGAGTCTAGTGAACAAGCTAATTCTACAAGATCAGGAGAGACTTCTTCAGTACCAACCGGCAACAACTCAGGGGGAGTAAATAGCAGCTCAAGGACTACTGTTCAAGGCTCGAGTCGAGTTGACTCTAGTTCTGTAGGAGCTGGCACTAACTCAGGGGGAGTTAGTGAAAATAATCAAAGTAGTTAGCACCCCAACTCAGAAAGTCAAGCTGAATCATCAAGACAATTTCCAGGTGAACGAGTATGGAATAGAGACCATCCGTTTGAGTTAATTATTGGTGATCCAGATGCTGGTGTGACTACTAGAAGAACTGCAAGAGCTGACATGGCTAATATCTCCTTATATTCTGGGTTCTTATCCAAGCTTGAACCTAAAGAAATAGAAGAAGCTCTTGGCGATGCTGATTGGGTGATTGCAATGCAAGAGGAACTCAATCAGTTTGAAAGGCAGAAAGTTTGGAAACTGGTACCCCGACCAAAGAACAAATCCGTAATTGGAGCTAGGTGGGTATTCAGAAATAAACTGGATGAAAACGGACTTGTAACACGAAACAAGGCTCGTTTGGTTGCAAAAGGTTATTCTCAGCGAGAAGGAATTGATTATGATGAAACCTATGCACCAGTTGCAAGACTTGAGGCAGTCAGGATGTTCTTGGCATTTGCAGCACATAAGAACTTCAAAGTTTTCCAGATGGACGTGAAAAGTGCCTTCCTGAATGGAGAGTTAGAAGAAGAAGTGTATCTGGAATAGCCGCCTGGCTTCGTTGATCCAGAACATGCAGATTTTGTGTATCTACTCTTCAAATCTGTCTATGGCCTCAGGCAATCCCCAAGGCGATGGTATGAAACCCTATCTCTATTCTTAATTGAAAATGGTTTTGTTAGGGGAGTAATTGATAAAACATTGTTCTATAAAGTTGTGAGAAATGACTTAATACTTGTTCAAGTATATGTGGACGATATTATTTTTGGGTCATCAAATGAGCGCTTGTGCGAGAAATTTGCCAAGCTAATGCAGGAAAAATATGAGATGCGCATGATGGGAGAGCTGTCCTTCTTCCTTGGATTACAGATCAGTCAGAGAAAAGATGGTATCTTTATCTGTCAATCTAAGTACGTCAGAGATTTACTCAAGAAGTATAATCTAGAAGATGCATCAGCAGCTAAGACTCCCATGGCAACAGCCACGAAGCTTGATGAAGACAAATCAGGTAAATCAGTTGACATCACAAGCTATCGAGGTATGATTGGCTCACTCCTCTATTTAACTGCAAGTAGACCAGATATAATGTTCGCAACTTGTTTATGTGCAAGGTTTCAAGCGGATCCTAGAGAATCACATCTCGTAGCCGTCAAAAGAATTTTTAGGTATCTCAAGGGCACACCAAATCTAGGGATTTGGTACCCAAGAGATACAGGTTTTAATCTTATTGGCTATTGGGATTCAGACTATGCAGGTTGCAGGATTGATAGGAAAAGCACATCTGGTGCTTGCCAATTTCTTGGCAGAAGATTGGTGTCCTGACAAAGTAAAAAGCAACATACAGTATCTACTTCTACTGCTGAAGCTGAGTACATTGCTGCTGGAAGCTGTGTAGCTCAAATACTGTGGATGAGGAACCAATTGAAGGATTATGGCATGGAGCACAAGAAAATTCCAATCATGTGTGACAACACAAGTGCCATTGCCATAACCAACAATCCTGTAGATCACTCAAGAACCAAGCATATTGACATCAGGTATCATTTCATAAGAGAACATGTCGAGGAGGGGACTGTGGAGCTACATTTTGTGCCCACAATTCAACAAATTGCAGATATATTCACCAAACCTCTTGATGAAGTAACATTCAATAGGTTGGTTGGTGAATTGGGAATGCTTAACACAAGTTAGTAAAGCCTTCTATCTGTAAAATCCATGTTTGTGTTTGTATGTGCAAGCTAATCAATCATTATGTGCTTAGACTTTAATATGCCTAATTAATGATTGTTATAGTTTGCATATAGTGTGATTTTGCATGAATTCATTGTGTTTTAAGTGTCTTTTATAGCACAAATCTGTGAATTTATGCTTGTTAGATTGCATGATCATAGGGGGAGTTAAATTCATAATATTCTAAATATTGCATGATTTTTTGATGAATTTACCTATGATTTTCATGTAATTAGAGGCCTTAGAATTTAAAAACTTCAATATTTCGAGTTAGGTTCTATCTCGAAACTCATCTAGAAATTCGACTTGAATTTCGACTTAAGCTGTCAGAGTGAAGTTTTTGAAAAATTCTAAGTCTGGGAAGAATTTCGAGTTGGCTATCTCGAAATTCATCTCGAAATTCGACTTAGAGTTCGAATTCGAGTTACCAGTGTGCCTAGTTCTATCTTCAAAATATTCGAGATAAATTCTATCTCGAATCTTATCTCAAAGGTTGAGATGAGGTTTCCATTAAGGGAATATTTTGAAAAGAACTGAGAATTAACTTCGAGTTAGTCTATCTCGAAACTTAACTCGAATTTCGACTTGATGTTCGAGATAGAGTTCTTAGTCTATCTCGAAACTCAACTCGAATTTCGACTTGGTGTTCGAGATAGAGTTCTCAGTTAAGCTAAAGGGAATTTTTAGAGTTACACTCTTAACTCGAAACATATCTTGAATTACCCTGTACTTTTTGATTCAAGGGGTATTTTGGAAAGAATTTGAGATTAACTTTGAGTTAGTCTATCTCGAAACTCAACTCGAATTTCGACTTGATGTTCGAGATAGAGCTCTTAGTCTATCTCGAAACTCAACTCGAATTTCGACTTGATGTTCGAGATAGACTTCTAACTCGAAAAGTATCTTGAATTTTCTTTTTTTTTCAAGTTTACTACAATTCAATAATGTTCAAGATAGGATTTCCCTATAGTTTCTGCTGTAAAATTGGTTAAAGTGCTTCATTGTGCATAACTGTTCGAGTTAACCTCTATCTCGAACTTTATCTCGAAGTTCGACTTGATGTTCGAGATAGAGATGTTCGAGATAGAGATGTTCGAGATTGAGTTCGACTTAGATGTCCCCTGTACTTTTCACATTTTTTAACAGGGACATTTTTGTCATTCCACATTTACCTATATATACATCTCTAACTCGATGCCCAATTCACTTTACCTAATTTCTTTTTCACAGCAGCCGTTTCACAAGAACAGTGCGATTTCACAGACTTCATACTATTAACCCGTGTTTTTGTGATTAAACTCATACTAATCACGAATTACTGCCAAATTTTTGACTGAGATTCACTGTGTAATCATTAACCTTTGTGTTGGTGTGTTTTGTAACCGCATATACACGCGCATAAACATACACACAAACATCAAGTTTTGTGTATCTGTTCCAAAACGCGATTTCATATTCTCCACATATACACACGATTTCACTGATAAACACACGAATATTCATCTTTGTTGAATATTCAGATCCAGTAATTGGCAACTGTTCATATTCCGTAGTTTAAGTTTTCGGATTATCTTTTGATATTCTCGAAAAATTAAAAGGAATAAAACTGATTAATTCGTAATTTATTTATTTTTCTCAATTAAAATAAAAATTCACATCTTTTAAAGAAAAACATTTAATCAAAATGGCTCACCAATTTTCCCTTGCTAAAAACAATTTTTATAATATTTCTACGGAAATTGGTGATCAACTCCCGCGGTTTAAGTTTTGGATACGATTTCTCAATTTGTACTCCAAAGCTAGCCATGCTTTTACTGCTAAACCTACACTAGTACATGATGCTTTACAGCAATTATGGACTAGTGCGGTTACTTTTGGGAGTAAATCAACCCCCTACGGTTTCAGGTTTACCTTAGCGGGTCAGGAATATGAGGTGACCGAAGAAATTGTCAACAGGGTTCTGGGATTTCCAATTAAAGATGCCTATGATCCAGAACCTACTGCTGCAGAACGCCTCAGATTCTTTGAAGAAATTGGATGTTATCCTCCAAAAGGCCCAATCACGGGAAATATCCAAAAACAATTCTTCCATGTGGAATGGAATTACTTTTTCGAGGCCATCACACGATGTTTTCGGGCACGCGAAAAAGACTTTCATCAAATTCCAATTCCAATGCAAACCTTTGCAGTTGCCCTAGCAAGAGAACTGGATATAAACTATGGACGCATAGTTCTCTCTGAAATAGTGGGCTCAATGGGATCTCCTGAAAGCAGAGACCTCTCTACAACTGATGTTGTCTGCTGGTTTCCTCGGTTTCTTCAAATGCTGATCAATGACTTGATACCGAAGGATGCTCTTGCTGTTAGACAGGGATTTGCCAGAAGCCCCACATCTGAATCGCTAGGGATGGGCACTAAGTCACTTTCAACCATTGCTAATCAGGATAAACATCAAGGTAAACCAATGTCTACTCCTGAAAATTTACAAATGTGGCTTAGATATGATGCAGGAGTTACCAATTTGGAGGCATCGTCACAAGTTTCATCACATGCTCAAAATCCATCTGTTCATGCTGAGGCATTTGATGAGATTCCTGATGAGGAAAGCGATGATGCACAAGGTAATCAATCAGGTAATCTCTCCCTGCATACTATTCATTCCTCCTCCTATGTTTCTGATTCCGCGACCCAAGAGACTGCTAACCCGCAGGATCTATCCCAGGGTAATAGCCATATTTCTGACTCTGAGTCTGATACACATTCCTATTCTCTATCACCCCTGTTAACGGAAGTCAGAAAACCAGCACGTGTATATATATAAGATGATGAGGAGAGTGAAACCGAAGAGCAGCAACTTATTCGAAAGAAAGCCAAACTTTTCCACGCTGCTACTTCACAACCACAGTCAAACCCTAGCGTGTCACACGCAACCACTCCACCTCACGCGAGTGGTTCACCCCTTGAACAATCTGCACATAGGGATTTTGATTTTGGTGAGGATGATGTACCTCTTGAAGATACTGTTGCTTCAAGAGGACATGAAGTCTTAAGAACTTCAGCCGTACCTTCACCGGTACGTACTGATGCTGCAAAGAGGATCGGTTCTGATGTCGTACAAGGACACTTTGCAGCCTCTCAGCCTGAGATTCCAACTCAGGAACAAACAGAATTTGATCCCATAACTGTCAACAACATTTCTTATCAATTTTCTGCAGGTACTGCTTCATTATTTGGATCAATCATTGAAGACATACACGAGCGTGAGACAGGGAGTGTGTGTGAGAGGTTAGGGAGAGAAGGACCTTCATTTTTCAAGGCCCGAAACCGAGCGTCAAATACCAACAGAACGAGTATTAGAGCTAGGTCACCTAACCCAAACACCGTCCCTTAACACTAAAAATCTTGATACGCGTATGACTTCTATGGAAAATCAGATGACGCAGTTCGGACAGACGATGGGGCAGTTTGGGATGAACATTGGAAACAACCAAAGGGCTCTAGACGACTACGCAGCAAGAATGGCAAGTCAAGCTACAGCTTTTGATGATTTGACAAATAAGGTCAATGACTTGGGCCATGCTGGTGGTGTCTTAGGAAGCACTCTCAATGAGAGGATGGGGGCATTGGAGTCTACAATGCATACAATGGCTGTGGAGATCAGTAGAATGATGTTCGCAGTCAGGAGTTTTGTGCCCCCGGAGTGTTTCGAGTCGCAACAACCTCCCCCCGATGCTGGTGCAGGTGGTGCTAGTGGAGCGGGAGCCTCTGGTTCTGGTTTTGGAGGTTCCTATGCAGCTGGTGGATCTGAAGACCAAGGTGGAGCTCAGGATAACTCACCTAAGGGGGAGAGTGGAAAGGAGACGAGACAGCAGGCAGTTCACATCGAAGAAATTGAAGAACCCGCTGATCTTGTCAAGGAACCAGAAGTTGAGCCGTCTGTTGATGAAGAGGCTCTGAGGATGAGGAAGGGTAAGGCAGTAATGGTTGATGAACCATTTATTGACCTGAGTCATCAGGAAACAGTACAGGAGGTACTTGACTCAGATTCTGACATGAAAGACGTACCGTTGGCACACGCTATAAAAAGATCTTTGAAGGAACAAGGTGGAGGTGCTGGGATGTCTTCCGGAATGCCTGAAGAATTTCCTGTTGATGAGGAAACCCTTAAAGCTCAACAGTTAGCCTTGGAACAAGCTCAGTTCCATAAAATGAAGATGATGCAAGAACATGCTGCATTCCTAGAGAAGAAGGGGGAGCTACAAGGGAAGCAGTATGAGTATGAGCTTGCAAGGCTAGCTAATCCTCAAGTTGATCTGGACAAACGAAGGATAGGGCAGAAATGGGATGAAGCAAGGAAGATAATGATGGGACCCTGTGCGAAAGGAGTTCATAACAAGGATGCAGATGATTTGTTCTACAACTTGAATTTGCAGAATCCAATGACTGGGGACTATATAAATGCTTTGAAGAGACTAATTTCTAAAGTCAGGGTTGGATACAATGCAAATCTTAAGGAGTGGCAGGTTATCTTGTCTTTGGTAGAAGGAGTCCCAACATCTTTCTTATATGTGGATGACCAATTCATTATGAGAAGATCTGCGTCAGAGTTGTTCTTGCTAGCGACTAAAATTCGATACTCTCAATCTGAGGAGCTAAGCATTCTGTACAGGGATCAGTTAATGCAGCTAGCAGAGGACAAGGGTCCATAATTCTCAGCTTATCCAAATTTTGTCCGGATGGTAGTTGATGGAAAGATGAAGAGGGTTAGCATGGAGGAAAATGATCTAATGGAGCTTTCAGTAGAATCTCTCAAAGCTGTATGTAGACAAATGATGGGTAAGGGATTCGCTTCTGAGCTTAAAGATAAATCCGTGAAGATCATTGAAAGAGTTATATTCAAGAAGAGCAATGAGGTGTGGAAGTGTGATGTCATTGCTCCAAACCCTCTTGATGACGTGAAGATTGAGCCGGAGCTGATAGAGAAGAAATGGAATATTCTTCAAGCCATGAAGAATGTAGATGAAGCTCTTACTCTTCCTTCTGGAGCACTAGAACAAGGAGAAATAAGGGAGGCTATTGGTGTTCCAGGAAGTGAAAGTGTATACTGGATACATGCTTATGTTGAAGATACAGCTGATGCCTTAGTATTCATAGATGCAGACCAGAATCAAACAATCTTGCATATGAGTAGACAATGGCTGCTACGGACTCAAGATGCTGCATTTCTGGAGAGAGTATTATATGTATTCAAATGGGGCGAAGTGGAAGATAAGTTTGTTGAAGAAAAGCAGCGACTCATGAGTTACCTGTCTGAAGTAGTGGTGGAAAAGAAGAGAATGGAGCGAGATGCGGCCAGTGTCCACAATACTGACCGTGTCAAGGGCTACCCCAAGATGATCTATTGTCAGTTCAAATCTGATAAATCTCACTGGAAACCTCAGCTCATCATGAAGAACTTCGAGGATATTCCAAAGATCAGAACTACTCAGGAGGTGGACAAACTCAGAAGGCTTTTCAAACATCCTTATCCAGAGCCCAAGAACCCTCTAGAAATGGAAGCTGTAAGTCTATTGAATGCTAGGTGGAAGCAGCTTAAAGATCCAGTATACAAGAAAGAAAAGCAGCAGAAGGAGAAGCGCAAAAGGCAGAAAGAAGAGAGAGACCAAGCTGCTGAAGATAGAAAGAGGAAACGGAATTAGGGTTAAAGGTCAGAGTGGTGTGAACTTGAAGTTGGAAAAACTTCATGTCTTTCGGTTGCTTTAACTCACTTGAGGAAAATTCACCTTAGAGTGAATCCAATAAGGTGATACAAGTTTGACTAAAAGATATGAAATAATCCAGGTGATAGGAATCACTCAAATGATCTTTAATTCGAAGTTCGAATTCTGTTTCTAGTTTAAGTTCTTTGTATTGTTTTCATGTAAATTTCAATTGTAAATTATTCAAGACTGTAATGTTAATTATCTTTTCTCGTCTCATTGTTTAGTTGAGTTATCCTTCATTAATTTGAATGTCATTGTTAGACAATCAAATTGGTGGAGATTGAAAGGCAGAGTGTGTAAACTTGTAACACTATAACTAACGTAACTCAAACTAAAGGAAAAGATACTTAACCAGAAGACAATCAAGAACAAGAGGTCACAAGAAATCAACACTAAATGAAGACAAGGTAATTGATACAATTCAACATGTTAACTATGATCAATCCAAGAAGAAATCATTGAGAGAAGTTCAAGTCAAAGTTGTTCATGCCTCAGTGATTTGGAAAGCCAAGAATCAAGATCATAACTATCAGTATCAATAAGACCAATTGATTTCAAGTGAACAAGAAGGAAAGCAAATATTGGAAAGCCACATTTGTAATTGGATATGGTAATTTATTCAAGAAGCAAAAACCCTATCAAGACTAGTCACTTATGAACCAGACCGTTGCATCAAGTGTCAGGACATTGATAGCAAGTTTATGTCAGTAATAAAGATCCATATTCAAGAGCTTGGTGAAGAATAAAGAAGACATGAAGATATCACAAGTTCAAGATGTGCATTGAAGTTTCAAGTTGAAGACCATAATATTTTCTAAGTACTAAATATTCTAGATGGCCAAGTAGAAGTTTCTAAGTAGAAGTTCTACTTAGAACTTCGAGATGGCTAAGTAGAAATTCTCAAGTAGAAGTTCTACTTAGAGTGCAGCTTCAACATGACACATGGCATCTTCTGATTGGCAGATTTCCAAGCTTTCAAGATAAGGCAAGATTTATGTGGACATCATTGGGCCACGTACATCTTAGTCTTTGAAGACTACAGGACATAGATTACATGTAGTATAAATAGAAGTACTTGTGTAATGTTTTAGTTAGTGAGCAATTCTTGAGAAAAACACAAGAGAAAGAGAGAGAGTGCATTCACAGAGCTTAGTATCATTCACTTCTCTCTGAACTTCTGTTATACTTTGTAATGAATGTTGTAGCAACCATTTCAAGTTATATATAAGAAATATATTCCTTGAATCTGTGTGTTCATTTATTGCATCGTATTTATTGCTTCTCATATTCGAAAAGTTGTATTCACCCCCCCTCTACAACACATTTGGACCTAACAAATGGTGAAACTGAGATTTGTCGGTAAAGCCAAGATATACCTTAAGGACCAAGACAGACTGAGAAACTTCGAGATTGACTTAAATGAAAAGGTTATTATGCTAAAAGTGTTAAGTTTATGTAGCACACGGGATCGGTATGGGAAAGGGAATACTTGATGTATCGGGAAGTGTACGTTAGATAACCTCGTGAGTATACGAGATATGTTAGAATATGCAATTTAGAAGTATAGTTTGAAGGGTCCTTGTTAGGTCCGATAAGATTGTAGAAGGGGGGGTTGAATACAATCTATACCAATTTATCGAAATTTGTCCGGATAAATTTAATTTATATTTTGACAAATTTGAGCGGAATAAATTAAAACAAATTTCAAGTTGAATTTAACAATATATTAACTTGATGGGTGTAACAATTTCAGTACAGATTAATTATCAAGTTGATAAAAACTAATTAGAAAATTCGAAATGAACTTTTCTAATTTAGTTAATAAAAATCAAGATAAGAACTAGGAAACTTAATTCGCTAGTAGTACAAGAATCACAAATAATCAAGTTCCACCGGATAAAATATTACAAAGGAGATGAACTTGATTTTCTAGGAATTAATTTGTTCTTGCTTGAGAGAGAGAGAAATGGAGGCTGTTGTGTTTGTAAAGATGTAATGTTCCGTGTGTATATTTCTTGTCTGTTGCCTTCTGCTTGTTTTATAGCCTTTGTAGTCGATAGTCATAATTCTTTTAAATATGACAATCCATTTAGCTAATATGACAACCAGTTGAGCTTGATATAACAATCGGTATGACTATCAGTCCGTTTGAACTAGATATGACAATCCATCCAATATAACTTTCGGTATAACTATCTCTTTGAATGAAATATGACTATCCAGTTTGAACTGAATATGACTGTCACACTTGAACTGAATATGACTGTCACACTTGAACTGAATATGACTGTCACACTTGAACTAAATATGACTGTCACACTTGAACTGTATATGACTATCACACCTTGAACTGTATATGACTATCACACCTTGAACTGAATATGACTATCGGTATAACTATCATTTGATAGTTATATTATCATATTTCTCTGCTTATAGTTAATTAAATGATTTATAAAAAATCATTTAAATAACTATTTCTTTTTCATATTAATTCTGATTTAATTAATCTAATAATTACTTTAATAAATATATTAATTCTGATAGAATTAATTTATTTAATTAAATTAATTATTTGATTTAATCAATTAAAGTAGAATTAATATAAATTCTTTAATAGTCAATACTTCACCGTGAACCACGGAAAGTAATAAAGAATTACCACCGAATTTTTATTGACGCTCGATGCACAGTCTAGTTCATGAGCGACTAACTCCAACGGCTTTTCTTTATTTTTGACTCTATGATTTGGTTCCTTTCTTTTCTTAACATACCAGTCTTGACAGCTTGAACTACTGAAGTTAATGATAAACAACCACTGTTTAATGTTGACACTCGATGTACGGTCTGGTTCATGAGTGACTAACCGCAATGACTGTTCTTCATATATTGACTTTAAAATCTGGTTCCTTTTTATTTTTCTCCTCTCTCTATTAATTCTTCTGTACTGTCTCTGTCACTGTCGAAATCTCTGTCACTTCAAACGAATCCACTTCTTTAACGAATACTTCACTGAGGCTTGATCAGATGTCTGAACTTCTTTCAATGTAATAATTCTTCAAGTCTGTAGATTGACCTTGATCTTTTTTTTCTGACAGATAATACTATCTGAGATTCGTTGTGACAGCCTATATACTATTTACTATTACAATCTTGTTTAAGTTGAGTTGTATCCTCGAAATACAAATAGGCTACATCATATGCCTTTCAGTCCTTAATACCAGAGCAGTGTCAGGTCAAGATGATCAATATTACGAAAGTATATCGATTAGAAGGTTGTGTTCTATTATGGATCAAGGCAGAGAGTATCGAGCCAAGTCACGACTAAGTAAATGAAGATAATTGGGAATAGCAGACGATAGGTTAAGGCTACATGGTGAGTGCCAAATTTAAGAAATTTTGGAGGGTACGCAGTCTAACATATAAATAGTATTTGAGGAAAACTTTCCATTATTTGGATTTTCAATTGGGCAGAGGCTATTAATGGTACCTATTTTCAAGATCCTAAAGCCCTGCTAAATTATATTATTGAGTTTCAAATTTTCCTCTACTAATGGGTAATTATTCATTAAGTGTCGGTATCTTTTAAAAAAAAAACTTTCTGGTACCCTTGGGGATGTGTTTCAAAATTTTATTTTATCTATCTTTTTCAAAATATTCCTCTAAGATTACTTTCAGAAGATGGTATTGATCATTTTGGATTTAAAATTTTCTTTGTATTTTTACTACAACTAAGAGGAACAATCCTATATGTATACACAAGGATGATCTGTCTGTGTGATTGAAAGTCGGAGGGGACGCCCTCACTTGTGTGACATACGGGTTCTTCCATCATATTGATTTCTCAAATATTCTTTTGTTTCGAATAAAGGTTATTTAAAACTCTTAATTTTATAAATTATTGTGGGACCCTTGCTTGTTTCTGGGTTCGTTTCAATTCAAAGTCTCTTAAATTCTATTAATTGTTTTGAATATAGAAGATTTCATTAATGGATGGAAGCAATGTTTATAGTATACGTGATTATACGAGGAAACTCGAGATTCTATGGGAAACTTCGTTAAGAGATAATTAGAGCTAGAAGCGTTTCAATATAAGAGAGGAAGGAATTTCGTGAGAAGAAATGGGTATATTTGATGATTAGTAAGAGAAAAGAATATGAGGAATTTTAAGGTATAATTGAGATTTACTATTGAGAGTAAGGGTATTTTGAGGATAGAGTCAGAATAAGGATAAACAAAGGAAGTGGGGATAATTAATGAAGGATTCGAGGTGCAATAACTATTAGTGAGGGAAGGCCAATATTGTGACTAATACCCTAAGTAGCAGAGAGAGATTAAAGATGTTAAGTATTCAAAGGATTAATCCAAAAGGTGTGAATGAGTACAACTTGAGGTAAAGATTTTAATGAGAATAACAAAGGGAAATTTCAGAGGTGGAGTAGATAGTATATAATGAAGGAACTAAGGTGGATCAGCAAGATGTAAAGATGGTATAGTGAACAATAGACATATGGGATAAGGTATCCGGAGGTAATTGCAGGTACGCTATAATTTAACTATTTAAGTGTAAATGTTTGGTTAGGGATCGACTAAGTCAATTAATGGTGTAGGTAGGTTGACAATCAAGATAAGGAAAATCAATATCTGATTAAGGGTCAGAGAACTATATAAAAAGGAGATTAGAGTATTGGGGAAAGTGCGAGAATATTTTTCAAGGATGAAAGGAAAGTATATGTTTGTATAAGTACGAACAGGAAATATATATTATAAATAATTTTTCTTACAATTGTTTCAAGGAATATTATTATAACTTATTTTCTAGAAAATTTTACAGAGGTGATATATACAAATGTTGGAGTATTAATATTTTATGTCATGATAGAGATCAACACGTAGTTAAACAATAATGAGATACACTACCATTCAGAGAAGGCCAATGTGGTGGCCGATACCCTTAGGAAAAAGAGGATAGAGAGATGAGATAATATAAAATGACGGAATACAGGAGAAGGTTGGTAAGGAAAAGATAGTGAAAGTACTGCTATTGATAAGCTAAATGGCATGTTGATGAATGACAAGCAAATGTAAGTTGGTGAATTTCTGTACAAACAAGATAGAGATGTTTAAGGAGAAACTAAAGGATGGAGGAAGTAATATGCGAATTAGAAGGTGTAATGTGAGAAAGGTATTCGGCAATATCTTCAACGTGATTCCGGGACGGAATCCTTTTAAGGGGGAAGACTGTAATAACCCTAACTTTAGAAAGACTACAGTGCCTAAATGAATTGTGATTTTGGGGAAATTAGGAAAATGGTGTGTAGGTACCCTATGTTCGAAATGGATAATAAGTAAACAGAAACCATAATAGTGTTGTACTAAGAAAATAAGTGACTCAAAACGACGATGGATTTTAGAAATTCCTGAATATGGATTTTGAGGATTTTGATTTCGAATCAGCTCTATTTATTGGATATTAAGGAGCAAGGAAATATTAAAAGGTTTATATATATCTTGAGAAATTAGTGAATTTAGGTTAAACCAAGGGATTATTAAGTCAAGGAAATGCCAAGGGAATTTGGATTTTTAAGCGATTTCAGAACCACTGAGATAACGAGGTGTATTCGAAACGAACCGTGATTAAACGAGTATGAAAACCAAGCAACCAAGATTAGTAATATAACAAGGATACATACCACATTATTATTATTATTATTACCAAGAGTATTAGCATATTACTTAGAAAATCAAGAAAAGAGAGTATTAGATCATCCAAGTGACATCATTAGTGATATCATCTTCCACTAACTCTTGTTTAAGGGCAAATTAGTCATTAACCACGGGGGATTATCTACAAAACTCTAGAATCATCAAGACTAAGCTAGACAAGATTAACCAACACAAAAATCTTATCATCTTCATCAATTTAGATCAAAACAAAGCAAGAGAAATCCATTACTCTCCATTTCTCTCAAACTGCCCAGCAAGAACAAGGAGGAAAGACAAATTCATATCTCCATTTCTATCCATGATAAAATCACCAAATTTTAACCCAAGCCTCTCCACTCCATGGGCAATATTCGCTCCAAATTTCATAGCAATCCAAGTAGTGTAGCCTAGGCAAATAACCTCTCCAAGTTGATGAAGCAAACTGTCCAGATTGTTGACAGTTTCTGGGATGATTTTCAAACAGCCATATCTCCTTCATTACTCAATGGAATTTTGTGTTCTTTATATGGTTGGAAATCTGGTGAGATGATCTACAACTTTCCTTTACAAGCCTCGTCCAGAAAACCTAGGTAAGGGCCTCGTTTTTCATGATCTCTCAGTCGGATTCTAATAACTCCGAATTACTAACTTTGTTTTATTCAATTCTTTTGATCATCCAAGCTTACCCAAGGCTATACAAGGACTATAAAAGGTTTAGAAAGCTATTACACACATCAAGGAAGGTAATCATCTTTGGAAACCCTAGCTTTTACTTTGAGTTTAGTGGTTTAGTGAGTTATAAAGCTTTGATGCATGTTTAGGACCTTAGATTTATGATTGGGCTTGATTGATTGTCACAAATGGTATCCTAGCAGCACAGACAGTGGATACCCTTTGTTGAATCTTAAATTTGAGGTATGAGTTGTTTGGAGTGGATGGTATGATATTTGGAGTATTTGGATTTTTGGATTATTCGATTTATAGCCGTCGTAATGACGAATTGTTGTTGAGGATTAAAACAGTAGGCACCCGAGACACATACCCTCTGTAAATGTTGAACCAATACCTAGAACTTGTAGATCTTGTTTCATAGATCATTTTGGCGAAAGCCTTGTAGAATTTTGATTTACGGTTTAGGAGAAATGGCCAAATTCGTAGAAGTGGTTTGATCGCATAAGTGCTAAGTTCATGACTTCAATTGAACCCCTTAATGGTATGATTTTGGTGGCGAATCAAGTTTATTAAATACTAGATATCATAAGGTGTATGTGTGCGAAGGAATCACCTCTAAAGAGTAAACGGTTGATTTTATAGAAAAGTTTAAGCCGAGGTCGCGTAAGTGAAAACCACTGAAAATCGAGAAAACGTAATGGTGTCAACTTTGAGGCTATAATTACCATACTTAAACATCTTTAAAAGTTATGAAATTTTGGGAAAATATAGTAGGGTGAATAGAGAGTCAAACCCCACTGACCTTTTGTCAAAATTCGAAATTTACAATTTATGAGAAATTTTACAGTAGAGTGTGGTCAATAAGGAATCCCAAAGGAAATGGTGGAATACACTAAAACTTTGACCGAGTTTAAAAATGGTTAAGTTCATGTAAACTTTTGGTGCATAAAAACTATGTTAAACATATAATATGTGTCAAGGGTGTTATTGTATAGAGATTAGGTGATTAAGTGAGATATATACTAACGATGATCCTTTCATTTCTATAGAGACGGGAGACGAACTCAGGATCATACCTACTCGCTTTAGAGATCCAGGCAAGATTTCTCCTATCTTTACTTTGGAAAATTATTTACCTTCAAAGAAAGATGATTTTATGGAATATATATATAATCCTATTGTTACTATATTGTTGAGAATTTACTTCCTGATTTTGGGAATTAAAGAGAGATGGATATGGATTAAAGGGAGCAAGATTTCTTTTATCCTTATTTTGATAAACTGTTTATGTTCAAAGAAAATGGTTTTGGTGGATAAAATATGAATCTTATATGATGAGATGATTAGGGATATATTCCCTATTTACTGAGATTTTTGAATATGATTATGGATAGAGGGAATACACTTTATGTTTTAAAGGTATTTGAAAGAATGGTATCAGTTGTTATCTAGGGTTATATGTTTATAATATTATGTTAAAAATATTCTTTTTAAATAGTTGTGATTTAATAAATATTATTTGATTATTATTTAATACTTCTAAAATAGATGGAATATTTTATGTATATAAGAGCGTATTTGATTTCATTGAATACAGAGGAGATGTCTGAGTCATAACCAAAGTATTATGACATATGTATTTTTAAAGGTGATGAAAAATTGAAATGGAAATGATATATGTGAATGGAAATGAAAAATGTGAAATGGTGTTTTATAAAAGGAATAATGATTTGACAAAAGAAGGGGATTGCAACAGAAAGCGTAAGAGGCTGTGTGAGGCACAGTCCAGCAAGCGTAAGAGGCTGTGTGCGGCACAGTCCAGCACTCAATATTTATTACGGCCCAAGAGTTGCCGAAGGAGGATGTAGCAGGTAGCCTTCCTCCAGGGTTAATGACCAGGTGGGATCATCCCTTCTACTAGTAGTAAACAGAGAGCAGGTACGGTCAGGCGACTGATCATCGTCCTACGTATCTGGCGCTAGCAGATATCCCAAAAACTTAAAAGAAAGAATTGATAATGGTTTTCAGATCTGTATTATGAAAAAGGAAAATGGCATGAAATGATGGAATTGTTTTTACAGTAAGAAGAGAAACTGATTTTATATTATTTTTATATAATTGTTGTATAAAAAGGGAAATGGAAAGATTGTATTGAGAGATGATATGCAGATGATATATATTATCGTGAAATATTATGCTGAAGTGATGTAATGGTTTTTAATTAGTATAGAAGAAAAACTGATATTATATTATTTTAGAAGCTGATATTAGAATGCTATATATTTCTTTTAGTATAAAAATATTTGGAAGGAGTAGTTATCAAATAAAAATAAATTCTTTTTATAATAATTATGATTTGTCTTCTGTTTATTATACAGATATATTTGTGTTTCTTTTGAAGCTAGTTTATAAAAATTATCTTGCTGAGCTACTATAGCTCACTCTTGCTATTTATTTATATAACAGCTAGATCAGGTGCCGAAACGTCGCAGTGCAACCCGGAAGAGGGTAAAGGGGAAGTCTACCTTATGAGAAAGTATCGACACCTGTTCTCAAGGTAGTATATACTTTTATATGGGTGTAATAGATGGTATTCTGGGATTGTAATAATAGTTTATCTTTAACTGGTATCATTAATTGATGTTGTTCTCTGAGCATATGACTGGTGTGTGTTAATATTAAAGTGTGGGGTCTATTGTGTGCGTTTTATTATGCATTTATATTTCAGCTGCCAAGAGTAGAATTTTAATGAATGGAAATTGGACCGTGATGACCTGGATCCATGACCCCGGATCTAGGGGCGTCACATGCTCTAACTCGACTGGCAAATGACATCCCTTCGCATAAACCATGCGTTAAGGTGACATACCTAGATTGTTCTTAAAGGCAGTTCGGTATGCCCACAAGGTGTCGGGTAATCGTTTAGACCAGTCCTTTTTAGTAGGGCTAACAATTTTCTCAAGAATGATCTTAATCTCACGATTGGACACTTCGACTTGGCCACTAGTTTGTGGGTGATATGTGGTGGCTAACCGTTGCTTACTCCATATTTGAGAAGGAGAGAAGAAAAATATCTATTATCAAATTGAGTACCCCTATCACTAATGATAGCACGAGGTGTCCCAAAGCAAGATGTTATCTTTGAGAAAATTGACCATGACTTTGTGGTCATTATTGCGTGAAGGGATTGCCTCAATCCACTTTGAGACATAGTCAACCGCTAGAAGGATATACAAATTACCAAAAGATGACGGGAAGGGACCCATAAAATCTATCCCCCAAATATCAAAAATGTCAACTACGAGAATACCATTAATTGGCATCTCATCTCTCTTAAAGATCTTGCCAACATGTTGGCATTTCACACAACTCTTACATAAGGTGTTGGCATCTTTGTGAAGTGTTTGCCAATAAAAACCGCTTTCGAGGATTTTGGCTGCGGTCTTTTGAGAACTAAAATGGCCACCACAAGCCATGCCATGACAAAAAGAGAGAATACTATTATGTTCATGTTCAGGGACACAACGACGAATGATTTGGTCTGGACAATACTTAAAGAGGTAAGGATCATCCCAAAAGTAATAATGGATACGAGAGAAGAACCAATCTTTCTCTGCCTTAGTCCAATGAATAGGAATCTCTTTAGTGACAAGGTAGTTCACTATATCGGCAAACCAAGGTTCATGAGATGAAATGGCTAGGAGTTGTTCATCAGGAAAGGACTCATTTATAGGATTTTCATCAAATGGGGCATTAGATACTCATGAAAGATGATCAGCTACAACATTCTCGTCCCTTTTTATCCTTAATCTCTACATAAAATTCTTGAAGTAAGAGAATCCAACAAAAGAGACGCGCTTTGGTGTCTTTCTTGGAAATCAAATAGCGCAGGGCAGCATGGTCAGTGTAAATAGTCACATGTGAACCGACCAAGTAAGAGCGAAACTTTTCTAGTGCACAGACCACAGCTAAAAACTCTTTTTCCGTGACTGTGTAGTTTTGTTGGGCATCATTAAGGGTACGACTAGCATAGTAAATCACTCGTGGCAACTTATCTATTCGTTGTCATAAAACAATTCCTATGGCTATGTCGGAAGCGTCACACATGAGTTCGAATGGGAGTGACCAATCAGGAGGGTACATGATACGGGCAGAAGTGATGAGACGCTTTAATTTCTCAAAAGCGAGGATGCATTGAGAGTCAAAATCAAATGGTGCATCTTTTTCAATGAGTTTTATGAGAGGCCTCGAGATAGCACTAAAGTTTTGGATGAATCGCCGATAAAAACCAGCGTATCCTAAGAACGAGTGCACCTCTTTCACAGATTTAGGGATGGGAAGGTTGGCAATGATATCAATACCTTGTGAAACAATGTGGCATAACACAATACCTTGTTTTACCATGAATTGACATTTCACCCAATTAAAGACAAGACATTTTTTCTCACATCTCACAAGAACTTTCCCTAAGTTTCTAAGACAGTGTTCGAAAGAGGATCCATGGATGGAGAAATCATCCATAAAGACTTCGGGGAAGTCTTCAGCCATGTCAGAGAAAATACTCAACATACACCTTCAGAAATAACTAGGTGCATTGCACAACCCAAAAGACAAACGACGAAAGGCAAAGGTTAAAAAAGGGCATGTGAATGTGGTTTTTTCTTGATCTTCGGGGGCAATATAGATTTGGTTATACCCCGTGTACCCATCTAGAAAATAATAATACTTGTGCCCAGCCAATCGTTTGAGCATTTGGTCTATGAAAGGAAGTGGAAAATGATCTTTCCTAGTAACCTCATTGAGTTTACGATAATCTATACAAACACGCCATCCGATTTGGATACGTGTAGGTATCAACTCATTGCTCTCATTTTTCACTACAGCGACGCTAGATTTCTTTGGCACCATATGGATAGGACTAACCCAAGGACTATCTGAAATGGGGTATATAATGCCATGATCTAACCACTTAATGATTTCCTTGCGAACTGCCTCTTTCGTTATGGGATTGAGGCGTCGCTGAAAGTCTCTCTTAGGTGTAGCATTCTCCCCAAGATGAATTTGGTGTACTACAGTGGGACTTATACCCTTGAGATCGGCCATAAATCAACCAATAGCTTCTTTGTGTTTTTTAAGCAGATTGACTAATTGGGTTTCCTGGTCAAGGGTTAAATCACTAGCAACAATGTTAGGCAAAGTGCCATTTTCACCTAAGAATGCATACTTAAGAGTGGAAGGAAGTGGTTTCAAATCAAGTTTAGGAGCCTCAATGATGGACGGTTTTGCAACAGTCCTAGGATTGAGATAGATTTCCTCGGGTTTTGTTTCCCATTTTGTACCAATTGCATTGAGTACTTCAAGCATGTCTTCAGAAGACATATCTTTATCCAACTTTTCAAGTTTCTCATCACTCTCATATTCCTCTAAAATCTCTTCCACGAGAGTCCCAATCGCACACACCTCACGAGTATATTCCTCTAATGACTCTAAGTGCTGATTAGTGAAATTGAAGATGTTTAAATCAGCGATCATGTTTCCAAAGGACATTTTCATGAATCCATTATGATAATTAATGATAGCATTAGAAGTGGCAAGGAATGGACAACCAAGGATGAGAGGAATTTGTCCTTTGGTGCTAGAGACAGGTTGTGTCTCAAGCACAATGAAATCAACGAGGAAGTAGAATTTTCCAACTTTGATGATCACATCCTCAATAATACCTTGAGGTACCTTGACAGAACGGTCTGCCAGTTGAAGAATGACATGAGTGGGTTTAAGATCACCTAACCCTAGTTGACGGTAGACAACGAGAGGTAAAATGTTAACACTAGAACCTAAGTCAAGGAGACATTTCTCAACGAGAGTGTTACCAATGGTGCAAGAGATGGTGGGACAACCAGGATCTTTGTATTTGATTGGAACATTGTTATTAGAGAGGATTGAGGTCACGTGAGCAGCAAGGAAAGCCTTTTTAGGAACAATGGTTGCCCTATTTTTGGTGCACAAGTCCTTGAGAAACTTAGCATATTACGGGACTTGTGCGATTGCATCCAAAAGAGGAATGTTCACTTTCACTTGCGAGAAAATTTCTAGAATCTTCTCTAGATGAGGTGACTTTTTGGAAACAAGTCTATTGGGAAAAGGGGCTTTGGGTGTGAGTCGAGGATCAATACCATTCCCTTTCTGAGCATCACTCTCTTCCTCTTTTTACTCCTCGGATGAGTTAGTCTACTTGTTTCGTAAGGACTTCTAAACTATGATGAAGGATAGCATTTTCATCATTCATAGGTGGGTGATTTGTTGTTGGATGTTTGGGCTTGTTGGTAAGACTCGCCCTTGGGCTTTGGATAAACTTCTATTGGGTAGTATTGTGGTTGGGTTTGATTTTAGGCCCCTTGGGACCATGAGAAATTAGGATGATTGCGATACCCAGGATTGTAAGTGCTTGAGAAAGGATCATTTTTTGGGCTTTTGATATGGGTATATAGCATTGGTTTGCTCTACAGGTCGAGCAACTTGACAATCCTCATCAAAATGATCTAACCTTCCACAAATACTACAAGACAAAGATGCGGTCTCTAAAGACGCGACAGGTTGGGAAGTTTGAGACTTTTTATTCTCAAGTGCTTCAAGTATTTTTGAGATAGTAGCAAGAGCAGAGTTTTCGAAGGCAGACTCGATGGAACGGACACTATTACGAGAAACACTATGGTCTCTCTCAGACGTACTCTCCCACTCAGCACTCCTTTCGGCTAACCCTTCGAGGTATTCCCAAGCCTCTTCAACAGTCCTATTCACGAAACCCTCGTGACACATAGACTTTACACGTGTTTTCACATCTAACCACTCATATAATGACACACCCTAACCCGTAAAATACTGAAACTATCCTTTTTATAATAAAATACTCGAATATCCCTAAATATATGTGTCATTTTCTCAAAATCATTTTTGGGAATAAATAAAACCCTGAATAATAATATTACCTTTAAAAAGAATATACATTAATCTTCTAAAATACTTTTACAATGCAGAAGCTGAAAGCTTTAGAAAATGTGACCCACTATACACATAACACTTAGCAGTTAAGCATGCTCTCAACTATTGGAATTAATTAGATAAAATAGACTTTGATACTGGGGAATTTTAAAAAAATTTGGCATGAAGTATTCGTAATTCGGACTATCCACTAGTAATTCAAATCAAACCAAATTCTATTTAACAACTAAACAATAATTCCAACTTTTTAGAAAACAACCACAAGTTCAACCAGTCCTAACCGATCATGTGAACAACTATGGCAAATACAACTAAGTGCAACCAGTCCTAACCGATCAGGTGAAAACCAATACAATACAACGCAATACGATAACTCAACATTTAATCTTAATAGCGGAAATAAAAACTTAATATATATAGTTGCACTCCATGAAGAACACCTTATATAAAGAACAATAAAGAACACCTCATATTTAATTCAATATAAGAGTTCCGTCATGACACCCAATACAAAAAGTTCTTATTTTTTTATCTTCTATCCATTTAGCAAAAAAAATTAAAATATTTTTTTTTGGAAAAATCACTGTTCATGATGACATCAGCAATGACGTCATCATGAATAGTGATTTTTTCCAAAAAAAAAATTTTAAATTTTTTTTGCTGGATGGATAGAAGATAAAAAATTAAGCACTTTTTGTATTGGGTGCCCTTGGCGGGGCCAATGGATCTATTGGAATAATTGATTTTATAGTGTTCTTTATTGTTTGTTATATAAGAGTGTTCTGTATGGAGCAAAGGCCTATATATATATATATATATATATATATATATATATATATATATATATATATATATATATATATATATGCAAATGCTGAGGAGGAGGGACTCTGGAGATCGAGCTGGCCGACCATGCTACTTAACCTGAAAAACATGAGCGATTTTAATGAGTCGCAACTCAGTGAACATATATCATCATATAATATACTCTAGTAAAATTTACATATTTCTAAACCGACAATCCAGTATTTCGCGTTTTATAAAGATATCTGTATATACCTGTTAACTCGTAAAAACTCGTAGTGTCATGTACCTGTAATTCATTCTTTCTTTTATTTACCCAATTCTCCTTGTATCTTTCCATAGTCTTATCCCTATTATCAGTTCAACGACTCTAATCTACATATTTATTATTACAAACAATTTTATATAAGATCTGAATATTTTCAGAATATAACTCGGAAGTCATCTATAGACTCGACGGTCATCTGTATATTTGTGATAATTAGTTAAAACATTCACATTGAACCCTGTAGGCTAATCATATATATATATATATATATATATATATATATATATATATATATATATATATATAACGAGTACATATCATCCAATCGTATCTTTGAACACCTAGTCAACTTATCCTCACATAAATTAATTTCAGATAATCATTTCACTATTATTCAAGAAATCATATACAACCAGCATGTATAGGAGAAATTCATAATATCACCATATATTTTCAAAGAACATGTTAGTGCATCTTGTCAACACGTAGTCACGCAAATAATTCTAAGTCATCATTCAATAAATCCAAGTAATCATTTGCTATGAATGTATGCAACATATGCATGAGACTCACTTTTCTTTCAGCTTGTTTTTTTACTTTGTTTTGACTGACCAGCTTGACTTTAGTATCTCCCGGGATTTCTTGGCCTCAAAGGCTCTTTTTCTATTCAGGTTGCATTATAGTCCAAAGGACTTTTTTATTAACGTTGCTTTATAGTCCAGAGGACTTTCCTATTCACGTTGCTTTATAGTCCAGAGGACTTTCCTATTCACGTTGATGGCTAGCTAGGCCATTTATTCACATTGCTAATACAAAAGTATTGGCAGTCACAACGCCTTTATTTAGTGGGACTCAAATGAAACAATATGCACGTCATATAACCCGTTTCATTTCTTCCTTCCATGTACTTATTCACGTTGACATTTTCCTTTCATGTATTCCACATCGATCACATAATAACCCTTTTCAAGTCAATGATACCATCATCATGTATTCACATTGCTCATACATCACAGTGATCATGTATTCACCTTTCTCATATATCAAGTATATGCACATTTCAGATAAATCATTCAAATAACACTTATCACATTTAGCAAATAACAGTTATCAGGTATGATCATACTTGAGAGAATTTATTCAAATAACAATCATTTATAACCACGTGATACTTTATTTCACTATAATATAGTCATCGTGTATGTACTTTCATCACGTAATCATATAAACCCGCATATTCTGATAAATCATGTAATTCTTTCTAATAATATATATTATATATATTCAAGTCTTGAGCATTTCTTAGTTATATCTTTTAATCCCATAAATATCACAAGTTATTATAGAGTATACATATATAAAGCAAAGCTTTGATAAATGCTCACCTTGGCCTCTGCAATATAATTTAAAGATGTTAGCCAAAATGCTTAATCTTCATGATCTCGCTAAACCTCTTTGGAATCCTATATCGACATAAATTATCAATGTATGTAAAACATTAACTATTTTTACAACTACATCTACGACCTTTTGAAATGAACCTATGCATGTTAAACAACATAAGCTATATACTTCTTTTTCAGACAGCTTTCTTCCCTCTCGCTACAAAGCTTATAACTTCAAATTGGTTCAATTAAATCAATTTATTCTCTTTTCTAAGTAAACTAGACTTTAAAAGTTACAACATATCATAAATTCATAGCAAAATCAGACCTACACAATCTGCAACATTTATTTAAAGTTGGACCTGATTTCTGCAGAGTTGCAAACTGTATTGGCTCTCCTACTTTGCCATTATCTCAGGTTTTACAAGTTCAATAACATTCAAATTTTGCAAACATTTAGTTAAGACATAAAGATACAACTTTCATTCTTTGGCCACCATGAAATAAGTCCTATAACCCTCTCAAAACAATTTCCCAAGATAGGGCAGACATTCTGGAAATTAAAATGCTCTTGCGCACACTTTACTCAAACATTTTCAATAAATCGAAAAATGACCTTTTAAAGGATAAACTTTCCAAATTTATCTTAACTATCAGGCCAATCTTAAATAAAAATTTCAAAGTAAAACTGATCATATAACCCAGCAAACCAATTTCTCAAACTTGCCACGAAGTCAAAAAATTCTGTGTTGCGCGGCTTTTACTAAAATTGCAATAACTCCTTCCTCACATATGCAAATGACTTGAAATTAGTGCTCAAATAAACTAGAAAACAAATAGAACAATCCCATCACAACTCTAGTGCCCAAAACAGCTGCTACTTGTCCCAGAACAGCAGAACAGAACATAGCAGAAACAGAGCAGCTTTTTTTTCAATGAAAAATCACTTTTGTCGAAAATAACCAAACAAGCCATCCTTTTATACTAACCAACCATTATCAATCATTATCAATCTATTCATAACTCAATTACAACACTCAAATCATATGAACCCTAGAAAATTACCAAAGCAAAATAAAATATTAAGAACAATCCTTAAATATAAAGAAACAAGGGCCAAAGTTTAAGGATTATACCTCCAAACAAGCTATAAACTCCAAATCAAACAATCACAAGATCAAACAAGCTTAATAACAATCTTTCCCCAAATTTTCTGCATAAACCCTAGCTTTCTTCATCTCCAAATTCAAGGAAACCACAATTTAATCATGTGAATACATATATATGTATATACAAGCTATGCCAAGACTATTGGAGCAAGAATTCGAAAACGAAATCCATATATGTATGTATGTATATGAACCGAGAGAGATGAGACGAGAGAAGATTGGTAGTTCTGTATTTCTCCCATTTCCTTACTATTCATCTATCTACATCTATTTTCTATTTACCCCTTTTTTGTCATTTCTTTTATTAAAAACTAAAGCTTATTAAGCAAGCTTTATAAACACTAACAATAAGTAATTTTTCTAACAATAAGTAATTTTCTAAAATCTCATATTCTTATTCTTTTTTTATTATTATCCATTGTGGGACCGATATCCCTAACAATAAGTAATTTTTCCTGAAGTCCATAACAGAAATCAAAACATAAATTAATAAATAAAGGCATCATTTATGCAACAATTAAATGCAAAACTTTTTCCAAACATATGATAAATGCATTTCATTTATTTCCCAGGCAAGGATGTTACATATAAGATACGTATGAGTTCGGTTTGGGTGATTCCATGATTAGGACACTAAGCAAGAAGGCTATTGAAATGTTCAAAATATTTCCAAAAAATTTCGTCACTAAATTGGTGAAAACCAATGATTTTGGTGGGAAGTTCGATTGATTTGGAACAGGGAAAATATTTTTTCAGAATGGGGCTAACAAATTCCTCCCAAGTTTTATGGAATCAGCAGGAAGACTATTGAACCACTTTTTCGCATTGCTTTTGAGAGCAAACGGAATGACACGAAGTAGGATACCATCTCTAGTCATGGACTTGAAAGAGATAGTGGAACAAAGATCTTCAAATTCTTGAAGGAATTCATAGGCATCTTCATCATAGTTGCCATTGAATTTAGGCAGCATGCCAATTAGATGGGTTTTAACCTCAAATTTAGAACCAGCAGCTTCTGGAAGGACTATAGAAGACCTACGGGCTGTTTTTTTAGGGTAGCAGGCTTGTTTGAGAGTGGTACGTTGAACAGGGGGAGGCACAACATTGTTGTCTCCCATGGTGATTTGTGATGATGTTTCACTAACTAGAAAACTATCGGGATTGTGAGTTAAACGACCGCTAGTACTTCTTTTCCAAGTATGCATACACTAGAAAGATGTCTAAATTATCTAGCAATTAGCACATAAAAGGGGAAAAAGTACTTTAAAAAAAAAGAAAAAGAAAATAAAAATCTAAACCTGAGTTATCCTAACAAAATCTTGACAGTAGGACCACCAAAAAGTCTATAAATCTAGATTTATTCAAACCGATTGGCTAGTCAAGCGGGGGCACTTCCTTAAAACAAGGCGCTGAATTAGAGAACCGTCATCCTAGACACCAATCTTAATTGGCAAAGTAAGTAATACATTTGCCTAGACACCAAAGAGTTCAAATAATTCCAAATTTATTTCCTCTTTTAGGTACCTTCTTAATTGAGCTCGAAATTCCTACGGGCCAACGTTTAATTAATTTTAAAAGGCTTGGAGATGCAGTATGACGGATTAGTGGTTTCTGGGTCAAAGAAAGGGTCATGAAATCCCTTACCTTATCTTGATGAGTGGTTCTTGCCCTTAAAAGTTAATTAGATGAAAATGCAGCACCTAAGAGATAATAAATAAAACACACAAAATGTTTTACACTAGTGTGGTACGTACATTTGGGTCCTCTAGCAATCACCACAGTTTATAAAAAAAATACAGTAAAAATCCTAAATAAGATGTGCTATAAGTGTACAAAAAATGCATGATGCGACACATAATTTTTATCTAAAAATTCTAAACTAATTTTTTTATTTTTTTATGTTTAAAAACTAGGGAAGAGAATAGTACCCGAAATAGATTAGCAATTATTTTCGTAAAGAACTAACTCAAGCCGCAATTAGGTACCTGAAAATTCAAAATAAAACAAATCAAATAACCAAAGATATTTTTATTTTATTTTCTCTTCAATCACACTTGCACGTAAAAAGAATCAAAAACAAAATTAAAAAATAATAAAAAAAATTAAACTAATTAAAACAGTTAAAACAAACAAAAAGAAAAGAAAATGGTTACGAACATTAGTACTACTAATTGTTCTAGTTACTTACTCTACTGAACTAGTACTATAATTGAATTTTTAATAAACTTTTATTTTTTATATTATATCCTATATATAATTGACGTAAGGAGGTTTAGGTGGTCGTCAGGGATTAAAAGGTAATTTTATTCGAAATTAGAATTGGGCCAGAGAAAGAGTTGGTTCAGAGAAAGAGTTGGGCCAGAATATTGAATTAAAAGCTAAAATTATGCTATGAAATATTATGGGCCAGCATATTGATTAAAAGCTAAAATTATGCTATGAAATATTAAAATATATGTTAGGCTAAACCTTATAATAAAATTTTCAAAAAAAAATTGTTTACCAAATAAAATGTTTTCAGAAAACATTATTTTTATAAAAATCATTAAAGATTCTAATTTTAGGTTTGACACAAATATATTTCAAAAATAACAAACAAGAATAAAATAGCAAAAAAAACATAATTAAAAATGAGTCACAAATTCATTCTATATATATAATAAACAAGTAAATAAAGCATACCATCAGAATTTCAATTCAAAAAATAACTTTTAAAAAAAAAGAATTTACAATTATTTACAAATAAAAAAAAGGTTTAATAAAATATATTGTAAAACAAGATAATAAAAAAGTAATAAAAAAACATGTCATAATTGGAAATGACACCAAAATTCAGCAAAAATATATTCCACAAAACAAATGCCAATTCAAAAAAAAATTTAATTTTAGAAAATTAAAATCAACAATAAACCTTAATATAATGCATTTAAAATAAATTTAAAACAATACAAAAATAAAATAGTACAAAATTTCATGAAAAGAAGTACAAATGTATTTGTGTTCACAACAAGTTAAACCAATAATTTCCCACGTGTCTAAATATATTATATATTCTAATTAAATTGAAAACACCGCAAAAAATATAAAATATTAAAATATATGTTAGGCTAAACCTTAAAATATAATTTACAAAAACAATTGTTTACTAAATAAAAGTGCTTTGAAAAAATTATTTTCATAAAAATCATTAAATATTCTATTTTTAGGTTTGACAACAAATATGTTGCTGAAATTTAAATTAAAAAATATGAGCATAAATTAACATATAAACAAATTCTTACTTTGCAAAGAAAAATTTGAAATTAAAAAAATTGAACACAAATCAATAAATGAACATATTTTAAATTAGAAAGCAATCCAAACACCCACAAAATAAATTTATATTAGTATCTAAATATAATACAAAAAACCCGTAAGATTACTCTAAACAAAAATACATAATAAATACCACACATGCCAAAAATATAAAATTAACATGTAAATATAATCAATATTCAAACAAATAAAAACTTTTATACCACACATATTTCCAAACAAGTTTAAAAAATGTCTTTAAAAACTATAAAACACTATAACAAAATATCTATTTTTTTAAAATAATTATTAGGTTACATAATCAAAAATATAAAAAAAGAATAGATTATTACACGAATATAGTACACATATGTTTTAAGCATATTGTTGTGGAATAAAAAGTAGGGTTATCGATTTGCGGCTAGGGTTCGTGAGCTTCGTGCTTTAATGGCTGCTCTTGTGCTCGTGGCTGAATCTGCCTTCACAAGATGCCTACGTACTTTGATGAATATCAAAGATCAAGCCAAAAAACGTAGTTCTAGGGTGAGGGGTCTGACCCTATATATAGGCTGAGAAGCCTTAGAATTATGGTAGGATTTGGTGTCTTGGTGGGCAAGCCACCTCCTCTAGAAAGGTTCTACACTCCTTCATTGTAGGAGTCAGTTTCCATGTTGGATTAGGTACCTTGGAGGCTAATTCTCGTAGGAATAACATCCTTATCTGATACTTATTGTTGAGCTGTTTATTACCCTTAATATTAATTACGAAATTAATATATAAAATAGGGTTTTGGACCCTGTTGGTGGGCCCCACGTTTGGACCATACCGGGTCTAATTAATGCAACACTAAATGTGTCTTTTAGGGCTTATTTTTAGCCCATATCATTTGCCCCCCAACTTCTAGGAAAACTGATCAGGTTTTCGTAGAAGTTATATTTGCCTTAACCGAGACTCGGGGTCATTTTTATCCCTTACACGGGACTTCTTAATTTTCCTACCCTTATATGGGAATTTTGGTTTATACTGGTGTTTCACGAGTATCGTCTTGATTGTAAAGTGTGGAGCGAACTACACATTTACGATGATTGGCCTTATTCAAGGCTTTAATTTGTGCATGCTTTTAGCAATTTCGGCACTTTCATAGAGCTTTTATGCATTATTAGCATAAATTATTGCTCAATTTGTCAAGAAAATATTTCTATAATTTTCCTCGTATTTTCTGTACTTTTCCTAATATTTGAGGAATTTCCATGTACCCACAGGTATTTATTTCAATTATTCCTAATAATTTAGGAATTTTTATGTACCCACAGGTATTTTCCTTAATTATTCCTAATAATTTAGGAATTTTTATGTACCTACGGGTATTTTTCGTAAATTTTCCTAATAATTTATGAAACTTTTTGTACCCACAGGTATTTTTCATAATTATTCGTAATAATTTAGGAATTTTTATGAACCCACAGGTATTTTCTTTAATTATACCTAATAATTTAGGAATTTTTATGTACCCACGGGTATTTTTTGTAATTTTTCCCTAATAATTTAGGAAACTTTTTGTACCCACAAGTATTTTCCTTAATTATTCCTAATAATTTAGGAATTTTTATGTACCCACAGGTATTTTCCTTAATTATTCCTAATAATTTAAGAATTTTTATGTACCCACGGGTATTTTTTTTGTCAAAATGCGAAGTGCAGGGTCCTTTGTGTAAAAATATAAACAGCAGGGGTCTTTTCTTCAAAATTATAAACGGTATTCTTTCTGTCAGTTCGTAAACTGCAGGGATCAAGATGCAGGAATGTCAGAACCTTGGTGACCTACTTGCATTTTTTCCAAAAGTATTCACCTGGTCGATTTCGACCAGGTTTGTGGTCGAAATAAGGACCCAAGTTTTTGCTGGTCGAACAGATTCTCGACTAGAATTCCTGCTCGGTTCGAGCATGATTGAGATCGATCTCTATTTTTTTTTTTGCTTCTCTTTTTTTTTCTTTTGAAAAATATTATTATTAAATAATAATATTTCTTTTGTCCGAATCTCGGATAATTTCGATCCCTAAATCGGAGGTGTCCCACTCGGATAAAATTTCATTCGAATAAATCCGACCCGGATTTTATTATTATTTTTTTTAATAATAATAATAATAATAATAATTTTTGTAATTTTAGAGGGGTCTTCAGCCCTAATATTTTCGTAATTTAATATCGTATTTTTGGCCTCATTGGCTCGCAAATCTTTGAAATTCGTCCCGAATTGAGGTCATTCATGACTCTAGGGCTAGGCACATAAAAATTGTCATTAAATAGCACCTTTTTTTTTACCAGGATTCGTGGTATTTTAGATCAGGATTTCGATCAGGAATGCTGACCCCTAGGTCAGGATTTTCGATCAGGAATGCTGACCCCTAAGTCAGGATTTTCGATCAGGAATGCTGACCCCTAGGTCAGGATTTTCGATCAGGAATGTTGACCCTTATATCAGGATTTTCGATCAGGAATGCTGACCCCTAGGTCAGGATTTTCGATCAGGAATGCTGACCCCTAGGTCAGGATTTTCGATCAGGAATGTTGACCATTAGATCAGGATTTTCGATCAGGAATGCTGACCCCTAGGTCAGGATTTTCGATCAGGAATGCTGACCCCTAGGTCAGGATTTTCGATCAGGAATCCTGACCCCTTCGACCAGATTCTGATCGAAATAAGGGCCTTATTTAGATGACGTGTGGCCTCTCCGAGCCTTCAGCTCCTTACAGCTAGCTTCCGTGCCCCCGTGGCATCGTTTGGCAACCAGCCATTATCAAGGTGTGTTTTGATAGGATCTATCCAGCATCCTCCTATTCTGATAAGAGCAATAAGCTTAGAATCAGTTGTAAGGGTTCTCAGAACTTGGAAGTAGACGCTTCCAGAATGGGTCTCGACCCTTGAATTGAGATAAGGCATCGACCTTTGTATTCTGCTCCCTTGGGATATACCTGGCACTCATCTAACTGGGCTATCATAGCTTTTACAATCCTCAAGTATTTGGCCATATTCTTCTCTCTAACCTCAAACTCTCCATTGACTGGTGAGACTACCAACTTTGAGTCTCCACAGACTTTCAGGTTCTTGACCCTCAGGGCTCTTGTCAGTCTAAGGTCGGCTATCAGAGCTTCATACTCCGCCTCGTTGTAGGTTGTTTGGAAGTCCAACTTCAAGGCATACTCGAGTGTGAACCCATCGGGGCTTTGAAGAACTTAACCTGCACCACTGGTTTTTGTTTTTGATGCCCCATGAAAATAGAGCTTTTTGTTTTTGATGCCCCATCAAAATAGAGCATCCAATATTCCTTCTTCTCTTCCAGGGGTTTCTCACCTTGCTGACCTTCCTGGTCTATTACCTCCTGCCCCCCGACTTCTAGGTTGTCAATGGTATATTCAACCACGAAGTCAGCTAGAGCCTGGGCTTTGATGGCCGTCCTAGGCTTGTACTTAACATCGAATTCTCCTAGTTTGATTGCCCACTTGATGAGCCTTCCATTGGGTTTCGGACTATGCAATATGTTTCTTCAGCGGGTGTTCCATCAGGACTTCAACGTTTGTCTTTTTTTCCAGGGTCCTTCAAGGACTTAAACTCTTATCTGCTGTAACCTAACTCTACCCTTCGGGGTATGCATTTGTTTGTTTCCATTCGTGTATTCTTTTATTTTCGGTACTTAGTCATCTTTGACTCACACATCAGGTGCTTGGCACATACACAATCAATGAATGGAAAACAAACTTGCATTAATAACTTAAAATGGGTTCAACCCTTACATAGAGCACTACTGTCCTACTCGGAGCAACATGTTCTGCAATGGTTTTAATGAACCTTATTTCTACTTCTACTATATAAATATGAAGCCAAGTCCTACTAGGATAACTTAAGCCCAATCGAGCCTTTGCAAGACTAGGTCTGCACCACTTGATTTTGTTTTTGATGCTCCATCAAAATAGAGCACCCACCACTCCTTCTGGTCTCCTCATTCTTATTCTGAAGTTCACTTCCTGCTTGGGGTACTACCTCCTGCCCCCGACTTCTTGGTTGCCAATGGTACACTCAACCACAAAGTCAGTTAACGCCTTAGCCTCAATGGCTGTCCGAGGCTTCTGTGTGATGTCCTCTGCTGACCTTTCTTTGTGTTCCTTACCATTGTGGATATCCATGTCTTCAATCGGAAGGACCTGCCCCCTGACTCCATCAGGCCTTAACGAGGCTACATAACAGCTTCGTGCCATCTTCTGATCACCTTTATGTTCTCCAACACCATTCCTGGTAGGGAACTTGATCTTCACATGATAGGTTGAGGCAACAGCCTTGAATGCATGAAGTCCAGTCCTTCCAAGGATAGCGTTATACGTTGAAGCCGCCTTGATTACCAGGAAGTTCAACATCTGAGTGGCCTCCTTTGGCTCCTGCCCAATAGTTACAGGCAGCTGAATAGTCCCTTCAACTTTGGATTCTACTCCATTAAATACATATATAGGCATGTTATTGGGGGTCAACTGAGAATCATTGTATCCCATCTTCACAAACGCATCATGAAACAGAATGTCAATGGAAGCTCCATTGTCTATCAAGACTCGCTTCACCTCCGAGTTTCAAATCACAGGAGTTATGACCAACGGGTCGTCATGGGGGAACTTCACCCCTTCCAAGTCTGAGTCATCAAAACTAACCGCTACCTCAGTTTTTGCACGCTTTGGGGCCTCTCCCACGATGTGCAACACCTCTCGGGCATAAGCCTTTCGAGAGTTCCTAGTTGTCCCGGCCGCAGTCGGGCCTCCTGAGATCATGTTGATTACTGGCCCTCGGGGTTGTGGGTTGCGATCTTGATCGTCATCCCTTCTATTATAGTCTATTCTCTGACTACCACGGTCTTCACACTTAGTGAAGTACCTCAGTTTCCCTCTACGGATCAAAAACTCGATCTCATCTTTGAGTTGCTTGCAATCGTCAGTGTCATGCCCCACGTCTCTATGGAATCTGCAATACTGATTCTGGTTTCTCTTTGCAGGATCACCCCTGAGTGGCTTCAGCCATCTGAAATCTTTATCATTCTCAATGTCCAACAAGATTCGACTCCTAGGAGTATTCAACCTTGCATACTCAGTGAACCTTGACCCTTGGTTCTTCTTAGGGGCAGAGTCGGAGTCCTCGCTAGTTCGGGGATACTTGTCCCTAGCATCATACTCTAGATCATCATAATCCTGGTCTTTTTTTCGCTTCTTAGAGTCATTGTTACCTCCTCCTCCACCTATGGTGGTTTCTTTCTTCATGCTATCCTCAGCTTTAATATACTTATCAGCCCTTCGTTGGAGCTCAGCCATGTTCTTAGGGGGATGCTTCGCCAATGATCTCTTGAAGAAGAGGTCAGTGGTTCCGTGTTCCATGGCTACCATTGCCACCTTATTTTCCAAATCAGTGATATTCAGGGTCTCCTTAGTGAATCGCTTGAGGTAATCCCTCAGATTTTCATTCTTTCCTTGCACCACATACATAAGAGATGCGGAGCTCTTCTCATGCACCCTTCTGCTAATGAATTGGCTAACGAAGGCGGCACTCAACTCCTTAAAAGAGCCAATAGAGTTCGCAGGCAATCGGCTATACCATCTCTGAGCCATGCCCGACAGGGTTTGGGGGAACGCTCTGCACTTTAGGGCATCACTTACAGGCTGCAGCAGCAGTGCGTTTGAGAATGTCCTGACGTGATTTGCGGGATCACCCGTTCCATCATAAGCCTTAATTGTCGGCATCTTAAACTTCCTAGAAATATGAGCATTCATCACCTCCTCAGTAAACGGGGGTGTGGGATCATCAGGATCTCCAAGTGGCATGAGATCCTTAGGGTTACTCCTGGGGGTTTCCAGCCTCATAGCTTCTCTTGTTGGGACATCAACCCTCTTCTGTCTTCTTGAGGACCTCTCCAAATCTATAACGGGAATCCTTCCTGAGATTGGAGGGGGTCGAATTAGACTCTGTCTTGCCTGTTCCCTTGCTATGTCATCCTTTAGCCTTTGGATCTCAGCCTCATGAGCCTTAATCCTCTCCTCAGCCGTTTGTGGAGGTCGATCATGGATTCCTTTGGTCCTCGCCCGAGGTTCTCTGCTAACACATCGCCTACTTGGATGTTCATCATGATCATCATCCTCAGATGATGAATCATCAGAATAGGGGCCAGAGTAGTCGTCCTGATAAGGACCCAATCCTCTAATATAGGGTGGATCCTGTGTTTGCATGGCATGTCCGCTTGGCCCTGCTCCCCGAGCAGCTGGAGGGTGGTTAGGCAGACCATACCTCGGGTTAGTATTCAAGGGGAGATCCGTGGTGTGGATCTGTACCCCTGGTGGTGGGTTGTCAGGATTAAAAAGAGGAGAGACCACCATCTGAAGAGGGTTGGTTCCTCATCCTGCTTGGTCGATCAGAGGCAGCGTACTCTCAACGTGGGGAATCGCCCCTGATTGTTGAGAAACTTGAGACTGGGTGATCACCCCTGATGCTGGGGGAGCCTGTTGGATGATCGCTCTTGATGTTGGGGGAGCCTGTTGGATGATCGCCCCTGATGCTGGGGGAGCCTGTTCGGTGAGGGGTGGATCAGAGCTGAGTGGCACGGCCTCAGTTACAACTGGTGTTGTTCTTCGTGTTTGAACCATGGTTGATGTTGTCTTCCCACAGACGGTGCCAAATGTTGTGGAATAAAAAGTAGGGTTATCGATTTGTGGCTAGGGTTCGTGAGCTTCGTGCTTTAATGGCTGCTCTTGTGCTCGTGGCTGAATCTGCCTTCACAAGATGCCTACGTACTTTGATGAATATCAAAGATCAAGCCCAAAAACGTAGTTCTATGGTGAGGGGTCTGACCCTATATATAGGCTGAGAAGCCTTAGAATTATGGTAGGATTTGGTGTCTTGGCGGGCAAGCCACCTCCTCTAGGAAGGTTCTTGACTCCTTCCTTGTAGGAGTCAGTTTCCATGTTGGATTAGGTGCCTTGGAGGCTAAGTCTGGTAGGAATAATATCCTTATCTGATTCTTATTGTTGAGTTGTTTATTACCCTTAATATTAATTACGAAATTAATATATAAAATAGGGTTTTGGACGCTGTTGGTGGGCCCCACGTTTGGACCATACCGGGTCTAATTAATGCAACACTAAATGTGTCTTTTAGTGCTTATTTTTAGCCCATATCACATATAATTTGTGATCTAATAAAATAAAAAATAATTATGATATACTAAAATATATGTTAGCCTAAACTTTAAAATATAAATTATAGAAAAATCATTTACAAAGAAAAATAAATTTATACTAAAAACCATATGTATACTACAAATCATATAACACATATGTATTACAATCATTAAAAGAAAAAATAAACAATTCAAAATATTATAAAATTTATTTTACAAAGAAAAAAAATTATAATCAAAATTATACTACAAAATTTTAATAAAGTTACACGCATCGCACGGGTATAAAGCTAGTAAATATAAGTAAGCTACTGGGAAAAACATGGATGAAGTGTTAAAGACAATAAACCTCAATGAAATACTACTGACTCTAAACTGCAGCGGGACACGACACAAACTACTGGTACTAAACTATAGCAACTAACAGGGCAGATTGGTTGCGCATGCAACAAAAGAAATAGTATTATTTTTTGGTCTATTTTTGACAAAAACAGAAAAACGAATCCGACTAAAAATTTAAATTAAAAACTTAACGACGCATTTCCCGACAGTAGTGCCAAAAACTTGTTGAGGAAAAATCTTTAAGTAATAAAATACCGCAAGTGTACGGGCGTACGGGGAAAAGTACGGATCAATTCACATAGAACGCGATTAAAGTTCTTAATTTAAAACCAAACAAACTCGATTAACTAGCACTAAAAATATTACTTATAAAAATAACTAAGGAACAGATTTCATCGGCCAAACACGAAAATTATGGTGTAGCATAAAAATTGATTTCCACTAACAATAAACATATATTTATTCGAAATAAAGACAACCAATAATTTCGAATCAAATATAGTTTAAAATTGTAAAAAAAAAATTTGTATCGATCTTACCAATCAAGTCAATTCTCAAAACTTTATGGATCCTAACTATACGAACTCCCAACTCTACTTGTGTGGCTCGTTTAAAATGACTAGCAAAACAAATATGTCATTTAAAGCACGTACACCACAAAACCCATATTATTCTGACCGACTTCATCCGCCCCTTAGAAAGGGCTCTTAGCCAAGCATGATCAAGACAATAACGATATAAATTAAAGAACTCATACTAGAAATTGAAAAAAAACCTTGACTTTTTATTGAACGATCACTTGAATACAAGGAGGAATATTTTTGCTAGAGAAAAGAGATGAAGTAAAGTTAGATGTGTTCTATACAATGAACCTAACACGTCTATTTGTACTAAAATATTTACAAAGGAACAATAATTACAAAGATTTTTTTATTTATTTACGACAATCCTTGTGACAAAATGCTTGCTCGGCTTTCCTTTTTGGATGATTCTTGATTGATTTCTCACGATCCTCCTTGTGACAATATGGCTCGATATCTTGATTTAATGCACATATTCTCTCTTTAATAAGAAAATAATGGAAAACTTTACAGAATCTGCACAATCAAAATAAATGCAAACCAAGCATAAAATGGAAAAAATAACGTATCATTTTATTCAATTATTCACTAAAAATGTACAATTAAAATGTGTTATCAAAGAGCAGGACAGTTGGTGTTTAAAGAAATAAAAAGTGATCCTTGTTCCTTCATAAACACTTTCTAGAAGTGTTATATTATTGAACCAGTGAGCCTTATAGCCCTATTAGATCTTGATTTTCTTCCCAATCATGCACAAACATATAGAAATGCTGGATTTTCACCTGCTGCTAATTGTCTAGTAGGTGGTTCTTCATTTTCTCTGACTATTCAGTAAATTTTCTATTTCACTGCAAAGATAATTAAAGCAAATATCTGCAACTTAAAAGAATGTGTTTGGTAGCTAAAGAGTTAAGAATGTAATAAAGTATCTGAATGTTTATTTAGTAATGTGGTGTATATCTTTCAAAAAAAGTAATGTGGTGTATATTTTTAAGGGTTTAGTGCCAAAATGGCACAAATTTGGGGTAAAATGCCCAAAATGGCACTTTCTGAGAAGCATGCCCGCGCCTGGCACATACATAACGCATTCAGAGTCTGCGTTAGGGGGTAACGCATGTCTGACATGCGTTACTCATGTTTTTTTCACTCTCCCCAGCTGATTCACTGCTAATAACGCATATAACACCAGCGTTACGAGTGCAACGCAGGTGCGTGATGCGTTATGGGGGTAACGCATCACGCACTTCTGTTACACCCGTAACGCTGGTGTTATATTCGTTATTAGCTCTGAAATCAGCTGGGAAGAGTAAAAAACACGAGTAACGCATTCACAGTATGCGTTATTCCCCTAACGCATATCAGACCTGCGTTATGTAAGTGTCAGTGCAGGGCACACTCTTCAGAAAGTGCTATTTTGGACATCCAACCTTATTTTTATGCCATTTTGGGCATTTTCTCTATTTTTAATCAGTGCCCTGTTCCTTTTATTTACATCTTTCACAAATTTTGACGTGAAAATTTTATATCCACTCATAAAATTGCTCCCATCTTTTGTTATTTTTTCTTGTTTCGCTACATCTAATTTTCTTTTCAAAATTTATTGCAATTCTTTTTTTATTTCGTTAGTTCAACCTAGCTGAACATTATTAATTGTATTAACAATACTAGCCGATAACCCGTGCGAAGCACGGATCATGATAAATTATCTTAAATTTCTAATTTTTAATTTTTTTAAAATAAAATAAAATCTTGAAGCACCAAGTTGTATATAATACTATATTCTCGACTTTTATTTTGATTGCTAGTTAATAGACTCCTAGTATATAACGTCGCTATTAAATTAAATTAATATTTAATATTATTATTTTAATTAATTAAATTTACCTAACTTCACTCTAGTAATATAATAATAGCTATATTATTAATTGTATTTATTATTAATCTATTATAATTATTTTTTAAATATTAATTAGAGGAGCCCTAAGTTCTATGTAATACTATATTCATGACCTTTATTTCAATTTTTAGTTAATAAACTCATAGTATATAATTTCATTATTAAATTAAATTATTATATAACATTACAATTTTAATTAATTAAATTAATTAATATTTGATGGCATACCACGGTATACATGCCATACTATTAAGAGGGTATTTCTGCTTTTAATAAAGAGTATAGATATCACTACATACATTGACAGAAAATCTATTTCTTGAAACATTTACAAAAGACTTTCACCGAATTGAGCAAGCTAATGCAAAAAAAAAAACAAACAAAAACATAAAAAAACAAACATATGCCGGTATTTCGATTCGATTTGGATCCATTTTTCTGAATCATTGTCTCAGAGTAATTCCAACAAGCTCCTAAATTTTTTGTTATACACTTCAGCTTGACAGACATAACCAAACTGTGAGTGATAACTTAGGTTTTTGGAGAGTTATTTGGAATTTGAAAATTCAACAGAAAACTAAAATCTTTCTCTGGAGAGCACTGTCATAATCTTTACCAACAAAGGAACAATTGAGGGTGAGGAGAGTTGTTGTTGATCCTTACTGCCCTGTAAGCAATTTGGAGCCAGAGACCACTTTTCATTGTCTTGTTACTTGTACTTTTGCAGTTCGGGTCTGGGAAGTCTCGGGGTATGGCATCTATTTACACTCAAGTGAGGGGTATGTACAGGGGATGGGAGAGGTGATAAGCAGGTATACAAGAGAGGAGATAGCTTACATATGCATGATTTGTTGGCAACTATAGAAGAACAGGAATGATATCGTCTGGAATTAAAAAAGTATGGAACCTTCAGATGTCGTCAAAGCAGCAGTCCTCTTTCTTAATCAATGGAGAAGTGCACAAGATAAGTCATTTGATAATTATCTTGGGTTTATGACCCAAGTAGATGGCAGGGAGCACTGGGAACGACCACCGATAGGTAAGATTAAGATAAACACTAATGCAGCGATCTTTGAAGAATTTGACAGGTATAGTTATTCTATGATAGCTCATGATCATTCTAGCGAACTAATAGAGGCAGCAGTTCAATGCAAGCAAGGATGCTTAGAACCTGTAATGACTGAAGCTTTTGGCATAAAAGAAGCACTCAGTTAGGCTAAAAACAAAGCCTATTCTGGTGTGATTGTGGAATCAGATTGCCTGGCTTTGATTCAAGCAATCCGTAGCAAGTCTGTTACTTTATCTTATGTAGGTAAAGTGATCCAAGATTGCAAGTCTTTGTTAATTTTTTTGAAGGAACGAAATGTTTCGTTGATTTTTGGGAAACGTTCTGCGAACAAAGTCGCTCACTTTATAGCGAGGTCTTCAAGTTCTTTAGCTAAACGTAGGTGGAAAAGAGGGGATGCCCATCTAAACTTCTTTCATGTAATATTGAATGGTTTGAAGTAGAATGCAATTTCCTTTGCTGGAAAAAAATTATCTCCTAGTCATTTAGGATAAAAATTCTCATCATTTCCAACAACATCTTTATCTTTACCTCCTAAGAAATTTTCATTACTAAATGTACTTGCAATATGTAGAAATAGAAATGAGATATTGGTAGAAAGTGGAAAAAAAATAATGTATATTAGTAAAAAAAAATGGAATAGAGAGAGGAGAGAGAGTCCTAAATGTAGAGAGGATGAGGGACCTCTTAAAATTTTGAATATGTTTTAGAAATTTGTTGGAGCTCATTTTTCATACATTTTTCTCAAATTTTAATTTTAGGAGATTGTTAATGATGCTCTCAGACATACATCTCTTGATGTTTGGTTCATGTGTAATCACTAATCAGTTGTTAGATACTTGCATGCATATCTATGTATAATATAAATCCTGAATACTTTTTGCCACATTCTCCCTTTTATGTCCTTCCTCTCCTTTTGTTAATTAAGCTTTATTAAGGGCATAAATGTAAAATCACTTGGAAAAAATAAAAGCCACGTCAGAAATCAATCTTAATTATTCTCCTTGATAAATGCTAACACTGTTCTCTCTTATTAATTCAAAAACAAACCACGATCCTAATTATCTATCATCATTATTTCAAAAATCAAACCCTGAACAAAATTCTCTCACAGATATACATACATATATGCATACAGATATACACACAAAATTGTTGTATTGAGGGTCTTAATTCAATGGAAGATGATGATTCATATCAGCGGCAAATCGATTCTAATTCAACAGGTTCTTCTCTAGATTCTACATACATTACATGTATCGATTCTAATTATCAAGTTTTTGAGTATTTTGATGATTTGTGAGTGTTGTTTGATTATATCGATATGCTCGAGGAGAGGTTTCTTCCCCTTTCAATTTTTTGTTCGTTTCATCAATATCTCTCATCATTTGTCTAATCATGTTTCGATTTCTTTGTCTTTTTCTTTTGCAGAATGATGAAACCAGGAATCGAACCTAAATTGTTTTTGGATTATGTTCTGTTTTCTTAGTTGATTTTACTGATAGTTTCTTTTTTTTCTACATGCAGATTAGGTGTTTGACGAAATGCTTGAATGTGTAAGCATGAATCTTCTCTCTCTCTCTCTCTCTCTCTCTCTCTCTCTCTCTCTTCACTCTTTTTTTTAAGTTTCTCTTTTTGTGAATCAAATCTTTGTATATTCTCTCTCTCTCTCTCTCTCTCTCCCTCTCTCTCTCTATTTTTTAATTTTCTCTTTTTGTGAATCAAAGCTTTGTATATATACATGTATATCTCACGGTGAAAAGAGAAGTATTCTTCGCAGAGCGTGTGAGAAGTATTGGAGCGTGGACTAGCTGCGAAAAGAGAAATCACATTCAAGACTGAACTGTTTGGGTCAGACATTTTTTATATATGTAGAGCCTGTATTCAGCAAAGCCTGAGAGGCTATCGGTGTAAATTATATGGGAATGGATGTTACTGATCAGGTCATATTACTTTTATCATTGATGATTCATTAAAAAAGTTTTATCCATTTGTCATTTTCTTTTCTTGCATATATTTCCATTTTCCTTTTGAGCCCAAAAGTATCCCAAGCTACTTTTATTATAGGATCGCATACTTATGCCACACCTTAACCTTTCTCATGACATAATATGTTTGTCATCATAGGTTAGAAAAACAGAGAAGATGGCACAACTTAGAGAAGATGGCATAATATGTTCATGTCCTTTTTCTTTCAAGTCACAGGCAAGCATCATCTCTCCATACATGTCTTTTTTTTACTTTCTTTCCTTTATGCTTTTTATACTTTTATCTGTCTACTTAATATTATGTTTTTTTGTGTCTTTTATGGGATCATTAATTTCAAGAATAATGCTTTTTTCAAGTTAATAATATATAGCCCATTTGATTATTTTCAAAAATTAAGTAGGATGATGATGAAATAATAATGCTTTTTTAAAGTTAATAATATAGCCCATTTGATTACTTTCAAAATTAAGTAGGATGATGATGAAATAGCCTTTGCCTGATCATGTAGTCTGTTTTTTATATATATTTTTTCTTACTCGGGTTTTATTCAATTTATGCTTGGTATATTATGGCCTGCTGCTAGCATTTTCTACAATAATCAAGTAGTGTGGTTTATGTTATATGGCAGGTATGGTAGGTTCTTTTAGGCCACAAAGCAAGCCGTGGATCGTTATCGTGATTTTTTAGGTCAGGTGTTGTCAATTTATACTAATGATTTTGAATTCAGTTTTCAGAACTAATTTGTGAATTTAATGTTTATAGTGTTTCTTGGCACTAAACTTTGAATCTGAACTGAACTTCTTAAGGTGTGTTAGCTCAATCGGTGGATTTTGCTCTAAGAAATCAACTGATGACATTGTTCCAACTGAAGACTTGACAAATGGAGATGATAATCATACCCATGGTTATGAGATGGTTTCTTAGACTCAAGGGTTGCCTGTTCAAGGGGATAATGATTCAATGTTGTCCTCGGCTAGAGAGAGCTTTGATAGAAAATTAAGAGAGCCCTTTTCGTTTCATAATGTGAATGCTATATCCTACGGAATGAGTGTGGATTATAACAATGACGGAATACCTCGATTCTCTAGGGCATTGTCATGCAATTCTAGGTCAACAGTCTCTAAGCAGCTTGCAAGCGCCAAGGTAAGCACAATAGGTCTGACTTGAATTATCATTTTGTTGATCTATTCCCCCCATTATGTTCTATTTTTTGTCCTTACAATTCCTCCAGGTTGTTTGTCCTTATAACAACAAACAATTTTTCTTCTTTGTTTGAAACTGAAAATGCTTACCATGTAATTTTAGAAAAATGACAGCAACTGATAGTGAATGATAAAAAATAACAATTAAAAGCGTGATAGCTTTAGAAATCAGAGATTTTATCGGTAAGGTTGGTCAAACCTGTGATCAGATTCAAAATGCTTACCTCTCTGAGCCTTCTTCGTTTTTAATATTGCAAAACAGCAGTTATATTTAATATCTGTGTATCACAGGTTTCTGAAGTAGGTGGAATTCTTGGTAAAGCAGGAACTGCTGGGCTGGGAAAGGCTGTAGAAGTTTTAGATACACTTGGTAGCAGCATGACAAATTTTAACCTCTGCATTAATTTCGTATCTGGTGCGGCAACAAAGGGAAGAGAGATTTCCATTTTGTCTTTTGAAGTAGCAAACACAGTTGTGAAGGGTGCCAAACTTATGCAATCCCTTTCAGAGGAAAGCATTAAACATCTTAAAGAGGTGGTACTTCCCGCGGAAGGAGTGCAGCGGTTAATATCAAAAGATATGGAAGAATTGTTGAGAATCGCTACATCTAACAAGAGGTAAATACAGAGAGCACTATTTTAATCGATTTCATTGGACATATACATACACGGTGGTATACAAATGTGCCTATATATATTAGGTATAGTTGATATGATCTAGGTTTTAATTGTAGCCTATATACAAATAGCAAAGCTTTGTGAGCGTGTATATTTAGTCATTTAGATGTCTATGACTATATTATGTCGTAATACTATACATGCACCAAAAGAGTAACAGTGTACCATATCTTTAATAGAAGGTGAAAAGTTCGAATTTCATATATATATATATATATGGGCGTCGGTAGTTTAAAAACTGATTATATAGAAAATTCCAATGTGTTGTGTTAGGCCGAATACACACTTATAATCAACTAAGTATGAGAGAATAACAATAAGTTCTTTAAAAGCTTTAAAAACTGTTTGAAATTAACTTCTCTCTCAGTGATGTAAAATATCACAGAGAGCTGCTTAGGTTACAATGAAAGATATTGTATTACACGATCGATTACCATTCTAGGGTTAACCTAACTGTATTTATAAGATATACAGCTGCTATACAATCGATAATTGATTCTCCTATAAATTAGCTATACAATTGTTATCAATTACGATTGCTACACGTCTCCTTAGTCAACTCAATCTCTTTGACAGCTATCCAATCTTCAAAGATATTGCTTCCATAATAAATCTTCAATCACTGTTGACCAGTAGACGCTGCCTCCAGACAGAGTTTAACTAAACTCTGTCGAGCTTCCATTGTCAGCGTATAGCAAACTCTATCAAGCTTCCAACTGTCACAGTTTAACTAAACTCAGACTGCTTCAGTTAAACTCTGTTTTTCCCTGTAAAACTTAAACACTAATATTAACCATATCAATTATATTTAACAATCTCCCCCAACTTGTTCATTAGTAAAAATGCACAAGTTAACAATAATTGATGATGTCAAAACAATTTCATAAAAACACAGTGTTTATTCAAATAAGCAGAGTTTAAACTTGACTTAACAAAAATCTACAGAAAACAAGAAAAATTCTTACATACTTTAATCTCTAATCTCCTCAAGATCTGGTGTTGTTCTGAGATAATCTATAAGCAATCTTCTCTCTGCATTCTCAATATCAATCTTCATAGCTTCCTTGATCTCTCTCAGCTGAGGATCACTCTCATCTGTTTGATAGATAGCAGATCTTAGATCATAGATTTTGTTTCTCCTCATCTCATTTCCCAGCCTGATAAATTTCACTTCCTCTGACTGTGAATTGAAGTCAAGTACTGTGATTCCCAAATCAGTCTTCAGCTTTGCAGTACCCTTCTTCATTTCAATGAGATTTCCATTCCAGTCTCTATACTTAGGAACATATCTACTGTTGCACTTCATCCCTCTGATTGCCAAATTCTGGAGCATTTTCTGTCTGAGCACATTTGCAACTGATTGAGTCCTTTGACTATTCACCTTGAAAAGATACAGAACATATTCTAGTTCTTCCCAATATTTCAAGCCAATATCATTCTCACCAATTTTAAATACTGTCCCATCAGCCATGAAGTATAAGAGAAAATCTTTCTTTATACTCTTTTGATGAACTAAATGTACTGATTCCAGTCTGTCCAAACTCTCTTGAGTGACACCACGACCTGGAACAGCCAGTGAAGAAGGATCTCTAGGACCAGTATATTGTCTTCTATCTTTGTGTGAGCCTAGACCAGCCTTATTATTTCCAACCTTACCAGACAAGGCTCTTCCATCAGAAAAATCCATAGAAGCTCCAGATAATAGATTTGGATCATGAAGTGTTCCTTTACCAAAAACTGATTTCAACTGAGAAGATAGAGGTCTAGACACAACTTGTGTAGCAACAGAGGTTGTGTTTTCTTTCTTCTGTACAACTTGTGTAGAAACAGAGGTTGTATCTTTCTTCTTTGAAACTTCTCCTTCCATAACAATGCCTTTCAATTTGAGTTTAGCTTCAGCTTCTGTTGATTTTTTAGATAAATGTGATCTTTGATCAGCATCAACTTTTTCTTTGATCACAATGCCTTTAAGAACAGGCCTAGGAGCTTTTCCTTTCTTTAACTTTCCAGACTTTAAAGCTTTGAGATGTTGTTCTTGTAAACTCTTTTCTTCAACTTTAATATCTTCCATAGTAGCTCCTTCTTCATTTTCTTCAATAAACAACTTAGCAGCCAACTCCTCATCAGTCTGTGGATTAGAAGATAATACCAAACTCTTGGTCTTTGAAGTACCTTGAGTATCAGTGTTTATCCCAACAAACTGTGATTTAGAAGACTTGCTAAATTTTAGAGTTTGAAGTTCTTCAGTTTTGCCCCTGCCTTTATCACTTGCTCCTCCATCTCCAGCATTATCCTTTCTGATCAGAGTTTGAGATTGCTTGCATTTGTCTTTAGTAACTCTCTCCCCCTTTTTGACATCATCAGGCATAAGAATTGATGTAATTAACTCCAGAGAAGTAGCAATAGAATCAATCTTTAAAGACATGGCATTATGGTTTTCTTCAACTTTGCTCAGCCTGTGAGACAAAGTTTCTTGATTCTGAGAAAGATATTGAAATTGGTTCTTGTTATCAAGTTTAATCATATCATCTCCTCTAACAACATCACCTCGAACATCAGAAATTGCCTTTTGACAAAGATCAAACCTAGAATTGAGAGTCTTCACTTGGACAACAGTAGCCTTGAGACAAGATAGAATATCTGGATTTGTGATTGTTCTGGATGTTCTTTAGACAAATTCAGCTGCTCTTGCAACAGGAAAAATGCAAGTTTCTTTGTACCAATCAGCAGAAAATTATGCAAAATGTTCTTCTTCAGCATCTGCTTGATTTGAAGGACCGGCAAAATCTTTAACTTTAGCATCAGTCTGTACTGATAAACTCTGAGAAAAGCTTGACTCAGTACTCCCTTCAGTTTCAACTTCAATTTCAGCTTCAACATGATCAGTTGATTCAGGAATTGGAAGAGACTCATCAACATTCTCTGCAACAGTGTCTGCGGTAGGTTCAACATTCTCTGCAACAGGCTCTACAACATCCTCTACAGGTTATACAATAGGTTCAGAGATTGTCTCCTTGGGTGGTTGATCAATTTCCTCACCCTGTTCAACAGATTGATGAGCATCAGAGATTAACTCAGTGTGAGAAGCCACTGTTTCTTCATGTACCACAGTGGTTTGATTTACTGCATCAGTTGCTTCAGAGAAAACAGCAGGTGAAGAGATTGGAATGTCCATGTTCTCAGAGAATGGGAACAATGGCTCAAGAATTTCATCCATTGTAGCATCAGCATTACCATCTCTGTCTCTCTCAACAGCAGGTATTTCCTTAGAAATATCCTCTGGAGCTTCAAAATTCAATTCCTCATCAGATTCTTCAAGAATTAACCTCCTTCTCTTAACTGGAGGATTTACTTCTGTTCTCTCCTCTTCTGAGATAGAATCATCTAGTATAGATGGAGATTTAGGTTTGTTAGCCCTTTCCTTTCTAGCCCGCTTTGGCTTAGAAGCTTCAGCAATCCTGTGTTTTCTTGATGGCCTTATAGCCCTGCTCTTCTTTGATTTCCTTGGGTTGGATTGTGGTTGAGGTTGAGGTTGTGATGAAGATTGTGGTTGTGAAGGAGTAGTAATGATTTGTGGAGATGTAGGTTTAGAGATTGATTCAGTGTTTATGGTTTGAGGAGGTTCAGTGTTTGTGGGTTGAGGAGATTCAGAGTTTGTGGGTTGAGGAGGTGACTGTGGAGGTTCAATGATTGGTTCAGGTTGTGGTGCTTGTGGTTCTTGTGGTTGGTTGAGAAAGTTTCTGAGGGCAAGGGGATAGGTAAACTCTGGAACTTGCTCCTTGTTAGCATCTTTATTTGTTAAATCAGAAAACATTCTCTTATGGCATTGAAACGGTTGTATAACATCCTCATCAGAAATTACCAAGTGAGGCAAACAAGCAGAGAATAAACATTGACAAAATCGTGAGAAATAAACAGTTGTATAAGACTCTGCTAGTTTTTCACCCAAATTCATAAAAACTAAAAGACCAAAATCAAAGTTACTCCCATTAAGAAGAGAATACCCGATTTAAAGACTTTCACCAGGAATTGCATCCCAGTTGGTGACCTTCTTGCCAAACGCTCGAGTGATGCAGTCAAAGAAAAAGCTTCACTCCTTCCTGAGCCCTGGCCTTTTAACATTCCCAAGCTTATCCAAAGGAGCAGAAAACCGCAGTTGTTGTAACATTTCTTTCAATTGATTGTCAACAGCCACAGAGTATGAGGTGTGAGTATCAAAATCAAAAACATCTCTAACAGTGGCAGGAGTGATTACAAACTATTGATCTTCATAAGTAAATACAGTAGATGGAGTCCCATTATCTCCACCATCAGCATAAACAGAGTTTCTCCAGAAGGTAGAGATTTGTGTGGCAGAGAGTTTTTCTGGTTGGACAAGAGCTTGACCAATTTCAGAATCTCTTAAGAAGTTCTGAATCAAATGGAATGGTTCTGGAGCTTTAGCAGTGTCTAGAATTGCGGCATAGTTATTAGTAACAAAAGTTAATCCCTGAGCCACAAAATTCTTGGTTGCCATTAGAACAGTGTGATAGAAAAGAGATTGTGTGGAAAAGTGTTTGTGAAAATGCTTAAGTGAAAGTAACAGAAAAACTGTGTGTGGTGTTGTGTGTTCGTGGGTGTAAAAGTGAAAAAGTGAATAATGAAATGATTTTGATTAGATCTGTAATTGAAAATTAAAACCCAATCGTTTTAGACATTAAACACGCAACCAATTTCTTGTTAAGTGTGTGAGTGGGACACGTGTCACATAAATAGTGGAGCAGTTATTTACACGCGCAATAATAATGCCTATTATTACTGCTGTTCTCTCTCCTATTTCCAATAAGCTTTAACTATCTGACACCATTAAACAACTGGCACGTATTACATGCAAATTTCAAAAACTCTGATGTTGACTCAAATACAGGTGGATCATCTGATTCTGAAGATGATGAGGAAATGATGGAAATGGCTGCTTTGATGGTAAAGACTTTCAAGAAGATGGGATTCAAGAACTTCAAGAAAGGAAAGAAATTCTCCAAGAATGATTCAAAGTTTGACAGGAAGAATTTCAGAAAATCTGAGAGAAAGGATACCAAATTTGGGAAAAGAGACAAGTCTGAGATTCAATGCTACAAGTGTAAGGAGATGGGTCATTATGCTCTTGAGTGCAAGAAGGGTAAAACTGAGAAGGCACTCTTCACTAAAGGCAGAGATTGGGCAGACACCTCTGACTCAGATGAGGATGTAAACTATGCTCTCATGGCTACTACAGTTGATGAAGCTGAGGATTCTGAAAACAAGGTACCTCTAACTACCTATGCTTATAATACTAATGATATAACTGAATTAAGAATATATCTTAAGGCTTTGCATATCAGTTATAGGGATCAGACTTTAGAGAATGAGAGAATCAAAACTGAGAATTCTGAACTCAAAGAGAGAAATAAGGTTGTAGAAGAGAAACTTGCTAACATGCAGCAAGTTCAAAAGGAGAGAGATGATGCTGTCTATCTTGAACAAGAGTTGTTAAGTCAGTATAAACAACTAGAATCTGAGTTGGAAAAGGCAAATCACATTATTAAAACTTGGACTCACTCACGAAAAGACACTCAAGAAGTTTTTCAATCATACACTGTAGGTCTAGGTTATTCTGAGAAAGATGAACTTAGGTTTCAGAATACAGTCAAGATTAGACCACCTCTTCCACCTAAGAAATTTGGAACATTTGTTAATGGAATAAATGAACCTAGATTTGAAGGTGGAAAAGAAGCTGTTAAGAAAGAACCAGTAAAAACTAGTGTTAAACATGTTAATATTGGTTTAATGACAGATAAACAACTTAAGCATAAGCTTAAGGAGTTAAAATCTGTTAAGAAACAGAAAGTGTCTAGAAAGAACATAAATGGTAAAGTAGGCATTACTCAAGGCAATTATCCAATGCTTGCTACTTTAGCTCCAAGAAAGACATGTCATAACTGTGGTAGCACTAACCATCTTGCTAGTTTTTGCAGGAAGAACAAAGACATTAATTCTTTACCTTCCAAGTCTGAAGTAAAGAAAGATAATGTTAGAACTAGGCCACAGACTTTATGCAAACACTGTGGAAGCACTTGGCATTCTATTTATACTTGCAGAAATTATCATGCTATTTATCATAATTACTATGAACTGAAACCTAATCTGAAATGGGTTAGAGTTAATTCTGTAAGTGTAAACTCTGATAAAGTTAGCTTAAACTCTGATAGTGTAAATTCCGCTGCTAAATCTAACAAAATTAAGAAAGCCAAAGGAACCAAGCAAGTCTGGATCCTTAAATCTAATCCTCAGTAATTGTTTGTGATTGCAGGGCATCAGGGAAAGTATCCTAGTCGTGGACAGTGGATGTTCAGGACACATGACTGGAAATAAAGCCCTGCTATCAGAGTATGTGGAGAAGGCTGGCCCAAAAGTTTCCTAGCTTAAGAATAGGAACCCTGATTGTTTCATATCGACTCACAGTTGCAGGTTGAGCCTTCTCACCACTAGAACCTGATGTTGGAGGAGGAATTTCTGCCATTGATTATAGTTTTGTGTGTGTGGATCTTAAGCTGTATTAAATTAACAGATTAAGCTCTGATACCAATTGTTAGGCCGAATACACACTTATAATCAACTAAGTATGAGAGAATAACAATAAGTTCTTTAAAAGCTTTAAAAACTGTTTGAAATTAACTTCTCTCTCAGTGATGTAAAATATCACAGAGTGCTGCTTAGGTTACAATGAAAGATATTGTATTACACGATTGATTACCCTTCTAGGGTTAACCTAACTGTATTTATAAGATATACAGCTGTTGAGTATTGAATACAGTAAAAGAATACAGAGGGGGGGTGAATGGATTCTTGAACTTTTCTTTGTTCTTGAATCTTTGCAGCAAGATATGTGTTGAATGTGTGAGATATGTAAGTACAGATAACAAAGACAAACACAACACAATATCACTTTAATCTAATATTTTATTAGATAAAGATTTTGCTACAATCTGTGAATACAAATAGTATTCTCAGCTTCGTTTTTCTTAGAGAGATATTTCTTGAGATGTATATTGAAAAACTTATCACTCTCTAGCTAAGGAAGTGAGGCTGTATCCTTATAGACATGGATACACCTACTTACTACAAATAAGGTAGGTAAAACAAAATACTTTCCAGTCTGTCTATCTTATTTGAGTAAGAGTCCAAACGGTTACAGATTTGACTTTGCAAAGCCTGTTCAGATCCACTTCTTTAGCTCCTTGTCCCTTTGTCTTATCTCTCCAAGCTTCTTTGTAGGCTTTCCAATCTACTTTATAGTACATAGTCAAATAAAGCGTCTTGGCTTGTTGCAGGTTTCTGACTTGTACAATTCTTCAGTATTTTGTCTCCAAGAATGTATTCGAGAAGTGGCTAAGTGATAGATTCGAGAACTCGAATTAACTTAATCGATAACTCTGAGTTCTCGAATAGTGTTATATTGACATATCGAATCACTTCTCGAATAGCTCTTTTCTCTGGGACTCCTTGAGATATCGAATAGAGCTTCTTGACATATCGAATCCCTGAGATGTCGAATAGCTTCCATAGTCCTTGAGATATCGAATAGATCATTGACTTGTTGACTCTTAGAGAACTCGAATGATGCTTTGACTTGTTGACTCCATGAGTTCTCGAATAGAGTAATAGACATATCGAATCTTTGAGATATCGAATGAGATATCGAACAGTGTATTCAGAGATATCGAATAGTGTCTTCTGAGATATCGAATCTCTGACTTCTCGAATGCTAGACTTCTCGAATAGACAAATGTACTTCTCGAATTGGTACTTAGGCAAATTCTTCTTTTCTTCAAATCCCAACCGTGATTATTTGGCAGTCTTTATCTCCTTGCTTGAGGCATGAACCTTGGAACTTCTTTCAAGCATTATTCTTGACTTTATAATTACAGTAACACAACTAGAATTTGATGCCTATTACAAGTACAGAACAAATAGAAACTCTACAACTAGAGGTTCCCTCAGTTAAGAGGTCATGTAGGTAATGCATAGCATTACACATACTTAGGCTTGTTATTAGATGTATTCAGGCATGCCTCTGTGACTAACAATCTCCCCCAAATTGTGAGTAAGACCCTTAGTCACAATTTCATGTCTGATAACAAGCCTAACATACATAAAGATAAAACTTGACAGTACATGTATGAATTTTGATCAGCAATGTGAATAGAACTACAGGGTGAGTAATCTTACAGCCTATAATGAAGTACTAGCCATTGTCATTAGTTTCCCTTTCCATAGCTTTGGCTTGCAAATCATCTTATGCTTTCTGTCTTCTTTCTTTCTCCTTCCTTGTATGCTCATCCATAGCTTTTAATATTTCTGTCATAGCATCCAGTTCCTCAAGCAAAATTGAGTCTTTGAAATCTTCAAGTACTGGTTTCAGAATGTTTACAGGATAGTGGTTGAGTAGATTCATTCTGATGTGGATCTGATTCCCATTTCTCCTCCTATACTTCACCACATAGGGGTTAAACTGAACTCTACACAATCCCTTTGCCCTTAGCTTTTCTGCTTCAATCTCTAGTCTCTCAATTTCTTTCTCCCTTGCTAGCCATTTCTCAAGACACTCTTTTCTGATTTTCTCCTTATGATCTCTCTTCATCTTCACAAAATCAATTAGCTCCAGTTTCCATACTCTTTCCACTTTATCTTCTGAGCTCAACAATGCAATGATTCTTTCTATGTCATGTAGTTTACCCCAGTGTTGACATCCTCCTTGTTTGAATTTCTCCTCCCTTCCATCAGTATATTTGATCTCAAGGCAGTTATCAACAATGGCAACATGATAGATTCTTTGAGCTTGTAAGAATTGCAATTGGTCTTCATCAAAATCTTCATCTAGTGGTTGGAGTTTTAAGCCTGGATAGATTGTCAGAGTCCTTGACTTGGATAGCTTTGGTTTCCTTGCAGCCTGTTTGAATTTGATCCTTTTGACGTGGTTGCCTGGCAGTAGCATGTGACCTTTGTTTGTGGACCATTGTAGTATTCCATTAGCAGTATGCTTTTTGAAATGTACAGATGGTTTCTTGACTTGAATTTTCTTCTCTTCTTGAGGTGGTAAAAGAGTTGCAGAAGCCATGGGATTAGATTTTGGTAGGTCATTACTAACAGCATTCACCCTAGACTTAGAGTCTTGTGTTGTGGTGAGATTACTGCTAGCAATGCCTAAGGCTGGCTGTTTTCCATTCTTCCTCTCATAGACTTTGCCTTGGTCATCATCCTTCTTATCCTTGCTGTCTTTCTTCTTCTTCTTATCCTCATCCCCCTTTATCACTCCTGTGATGACTTCTCCTCCCATCACTCTTGTCTTCATCTTCATCATCCTTATTCCTCCTTGGCTTGGCCATTTCTGGAATTACACCAGTTGCAATGAATGATCTGAGAATGTGCAGTGCCTCTATCTCTTCAGCAGTACTTGTCCCCTTTTTCTTTTGCAGTAGATCAATGATGGCAATAATGAGTCTGTGATTTCGAGAAGTGAGATCATTGGGAATGACCAATTGTTTAATCTCTTCAATTCTGGTGCCAGACTGATAGATGATGGTCCATGGCTTCTTAATCACTTCTGGCAGCCTTGAAGGTTGGCCATTCCTCAAATCATCATACAGACTCTTATTGTTTTCATTTACATTCCTCTTCTCTATGAGCTCTATCAGTGCATCTATCTCTGAATGTTTCAAGGCATGTAGAGTTTTGTAGGTTAGATGCCAGATTCTGGATTTTGCTACCATCATTACTTCCTTGAGCCATGAGCTATTAACTTTTCTAGGTACCACAGTGAAGTAATCGATCTGATCCTTCAAGCTCCTTAGATACAATTGAGTGTCACCAACCTGTTCTCTTGAGACTTTAAGAAACTCCAAGAATTCATCATCATGATAAATATTTGAGTTTGCAATTTCTTGTAGCTTGGCCTCAGTGACCACCTTCACTTCTACAGGCTTGGCACTTTTAGATATGGAGAGTGAAGGTTTATCAGATGGCATACTCCTTGCAACCACTGTGGTTATGATAGTTTGCTTTTGACCACTAGAAGTAGTGATGTGCACAGTTGGTAGAGTGACAACTGGCAGAGAAGTAGGAGGCTCATCAATTTTGTCTTTTCCTTTGCCAAGCACATGAATTAGAGATTTTGAAGTTCTTTGATGAGCACCTTCAGTGATTTTGATGCCCTTTACTGGTGGTTTCTCCACCTTTGTATTTGAGTTCCTTGATGTCCTCTTCTCCCCCTTAGGCTTGTTGTCAGGCACAGAGGCTGTAGTATTAACCTTTGGGGTTGAAGATTCTTCAGGTAGAGGGAGACCCATGTGCTTCATCATTGCAGACAACATTGATTGTTGATGCAGAAGAACATCAGCTGTGGTGGTGGCTTGAGTGTTCAACTGCTCAGTGAGAGTCTGTACCTTGTCTGTAAGATGAGCATTGGACTGAGTGAGAGTTGCTACCTCCTTTTCAAGTGCATCTACCTTACTGAATAATGCAGTAGATTTGAAGCCAGACAGGGATTGCTCTTTAAGTCTCTGCACTTCAAATCTAGACAGCTCATGCACAGGAACCTCAGTTACCAGCTTGTCTCCATATTGATTTGCAAAGAGTGTCCTAAGCATGGCATTGGCATCTGTAGTCTGATCAGATAGAATTTGAAATTTGCTTCCTAGACCTGTGACTGTATCTTTAAGGAGAGCTAGACTATTATCCATCTTGGTGCAGGTGGTGTTGAAGTGTCTGATATCTTTGACCACACTGTCTAGTTGAGGAAATTTGGCATCAAAGGCCCTCTTTATCTCTTCTACTGAAGTGGCTGTCTTGTCACTCACCTTGTTGACTTCAGTTTTGACTCCCTTGCCAAGATAGTGTGCAGCCTTGAGGAAACCCTTATAGGAATCATTGACAGCTTCATACACTTCACTAGGGTACAGGGATTTTGCATTTGAACCCAGTGAAGTGATGTAGTCCTCTCTAAGATATTGAAGTGCTTCACTGAGAGTTACATCATACTTTCCTTGCATCCAGGCATCTACATTGCCATCTCTCTCAGCATCATCAATAATCTTGGCCTTCTGCATCTCCACATCATCCCTATGGCATAGTAGGATGGCTTCATAATCTGGATTTGAGATGTTGGAGGTGACAAGGTTCTGGGCTATTTTGACAAACTCGGGAATCTGATCCACAACATAGCTTTGGAGAGCTTCAATGGACATTTGTGGTGGAGCAGACCCTGATCCTGAAGCACTGTCATGTTGCACAGGCTTCAACCATTGGGACAAAAAGTGAGAGCTAGAGCTAGGCTCCTCAGTTACAGATGCAACTTCTGTAACCAGATGAAAAGACTCTGCTACTGTTGTCTCCACAGAAGTGGGGTGAGTTACAACAGTAGTTGACACAGGCACAGAGTCTCTAGTTAAAACTAGTGAATCCTCTGTGTTTGTGATGGTGTCATTAGGAGATGCCCCAGCATGCATTCCCTGACCATCTAAATGTGGTACTTGGGTGGTGAGCAAGGTGTCATGCACCAAGTCACTTGAATCCATTGGCTCATCAAGAGAAAAGAATTCTTGATGATCAATGCCTTGCTCCTCAATTGCTTGAGTTGCAGGCTCCAAAGAAATATGAGTGATAGATTCTGGAAGAGAAGTGTGTTGTAGATTAGATTTTGGCAACTCCCCTTGAGAGATAGAGGGATTTTCAATTGTGATGTGCTCTCCACTCAGTGTTGTGCCAGCCTTATCACTCCCATGTGCTGACTCTATACAAGTAGGTGCATTGGGGAGAATGCTTCATTCTATAGATGCACCCTGTTGAGAGGATACACCTAGTGAGCTGTTTGCCCCTGATTTTACAACTTCAGCCATTTGGGTGACTGAGAAGGTGGTTTTAGACTTCTTCTTCTTCTTTGGCCTTAGTAAGGGTGACTCAGGTTCCTCACTTGCTATGCCTAATTCTACAGCCAAGGCTGCTTCAGTTAAGATTTTTAGAGGTTCAGAATCAACCTGTTTTCTCTTCTTTTTACTAACATCACCCTTTTGAGAGGATGATGCAGTTGTCTCTGTGTTTGGTAAAGTGTTTGGCTGAGAGGGTTGGTTAGCAGGCCCTGGGTTAGCATTTTGCTCTACTTGCTTGGGCCTAGCTAACTCAGATTTTGAGGCACATATTGGCATGTTGTGGGGGTAAGTCCTAAATAAACTCTCCATAAGGGGAGTTATTTTGAGCCTTACATCCACATCATTCCTAGTCTCCAAGCTACCAAAAATGAGTTTGGTCATGGATTTCGGATAGCCTATTCTATTTTTGTCTAACCCAGGCAATTCAATCAATTTAACATCTATGAAATTAAGTACAGATTGAATAAAGCGAGGGAAGGAAATTTCATTACCTCTCTTAGCTGAGTTCTTACCAAGTCTCCCATACAATTCTTGCATTATGATCAAACCAACATCAATCTTTCTCCCATATGCTAGAGCATATCCTATTTGTTGAACAGGTGTGCTGATTTGATCAAAGCTGGACTTCCTTGCTGTGAAGACTTGAAGAAGAGTGCCAAAGACATAGCTCCATTCTTTCCTCAAGTACTTCCTATTCAAATTTCAAAGCTTGATTTTATCTAAGTAGTTGATAAAATCAAAGAAATCTTCCAATTCCTGATCAGTTGCTTGACTGTCATACATTCCTTGTTGTAACCCCAGTGCTTGATTCATATTTTCAGTAGTGATGGTGATTTCCTTGTCCTGAATCTTGCAATAGATTACGTATGAAGTTATTGCATTCTCTAGGGCCACGACCTCCACAGTAGCAGATCTCCAAAACTGTTCTAGTAAATCTAGATACAGAGTTGGGTTGGCTGAGAGTGCATCCTTGATGTATGATTCAGCCATCAATCGAATGAAACACTTAAAGTTTGCATTAGGTGCTTCAACATCGTTGGTTATTGCTATGAAATTGGTGTGTTTAGGAATTGTTAGTTGGGTATTTGCCATTGTTACACAGAGAGATGAGAAGAGAATGAAGGTTCAAGAAGAAATTTAGCTTTTGACGTTAGGGTTTACAGAGGTTTTGGAACTTTGGCTGCCTGAGAAATCGAATGAAATGATTTGAACAGTTGTGGAATTGTATATATGTGAGTGACTTGAGTTGTCGATTAGATATAAGTTTTGTATCGACAGGTCAGTCATTCGAGAAGTATAAAACAACTATTCGATAAGTCAAGAAAGGCTTTCGATATCTCAAGCAGTTTGTAACTCACAGCTGGAAATTATTTAACTCAGAAAATAATTCTAAGCTAAATAAAATATGTTTTTATGAGTGAAATGAAATTTTGAATATAAATCCAAAAAGCGATTAAGTGTCAGCGAGAAATCAGCCTTTTCAAATGATTCGATAACTCAAATACAGTATTCGAGAACTCCATCATTAGAGAACTAAAATACTCTATTCGAGAACACAAAGTGTGCTATTCGATTTCTCAAAAGACACTATTCGAGAACTCAGGAGGGTTCTTGATAGGCCTATTCGAGAACTCGAGCCATGACAAAACAATGAACCATTCGAGAAGTCTGACTTATCGAACTATACTTTTCACTTATAAAATTCAATTTTCACTATCTTTTAAAATTTACCAGAAATATTCATTGAAGAATATTCTAGTAAATTAAATAGTGATTTTCTTAAAATTTCACAGAAATTTCAAGCTAAAGATGTATGATTTTCAACATATGCAGCATTGTGGAATATTTATAAATCATAATCCAGCCAATACTTACTTTAAAAATATTGAGCATTTGATAAAGTAAGTATTTACTGCTGCAACAATCTAGTTGATATATTCACTTAGCCAGAATTTGAAGAATTCAGCATTCCAATCTCACTAACCAACCTTGTGAAGGTGGCTTCATCTAATGGCTTAGTGAATATGTCAGCTAGTTGTTTCTCTATGGGAACATAATGTAACTCAATGGTTCCATTAGTTGCATGCTCCCTTATGAAGTGATATCTGATGTCAATGTGCTTTGTCCTTGAATGATTGACAGGATTGGAAACTATAGAGATTGCACTTGTGTTGTCACACATGATTGGAATTCTTTCCAACACAAGTCCATAATCTCTAAGTTGGTTTCTGATCCAAAGCACTTGAGCACAGCAACTTCCAGCGGCTATGTACTCAGCTTCAGCTGTGGAGGTTGACACAGATTGTTGTTTCTTGCTGTACCAAGAGACTAACCTTTGTCCAAGAAACTGGCAGCTACCTGAGGTGCTTTTCCTATCCACTCTGCATCCAGCATAATCAGCATCAGAATAACCAACCAGATTGAACCCTGTGTCCTTAGGATACCATAACCCCAAGTTTGGTGTGCCCTTCAAATATCTGAAAATCCTCTTTATAGCTATCATATGTGATTCCTTTGGATTTGATTGAAACCTTGCACACAAGCATGCTGCAAACATGATGTCTGGCCTACTGCCAGTGAGGTAGAGTAGAGAACCAACCATGCCTCTGTAGATTGAGATATCTACCTTCTTGCCCTTACTATCTTCATCTAACTTGGTGGCAGTGGCCATGGGTGTCTTTGCAGGTGAGCATTCTTCTAAATCAAATTTCTTCAATAGATCCTTGATGTATTTGGTTTGACTTATAAAAATGCCATCCTTCCTTTGACTCACTTGCAGCCCAAGAAAGAATGTTAATTCTCCCATCATACTCATCTCATATCTGCTCTGCATGAGCTTAGAGAATTTCTCACACAGCTTCTCATTTGTAGAGCCAAATATGATATCATCCACATAGATTTGAACTAAGATAATATCATCACCGTGTTTCTTGTAAAACAGTGTCTTGTCTAGTGTGCCTCTAGTGAATTGATTCTCAAGTAGAAATTGTGACAATGTGTCATACCATGCCCTAGGAGCTTGCTTAAGTCCATACAATGCTTTAAGCAATCTGTAGACAAAGTGAGGGAATTGTGGATCCTCAAAGTCAGGTGGCTGTTGCACATATACTTCTTCTTCAAACTCCCCATTCAGAAATGCACTCTTGACATCCATTTGATAGACCTTGAAATTAGAATGTGCAGCAAATGCCAAGAAAATTCTGATGGCCTCTAGTCTGGAAACAGGGGCAAAAGTCTCATCATAGTCAATGCCCTCCTGTTGAGAGTATCCTTTTGCAACCAACCTTGCTTTGTTTCTTATGACTACACCATTTTCATCCATCTTATTCCTTAGAACCCATTTTGTTCCAACAATGGTTCTATCCTTTGGTGCAGGCACAAGTTCCCATACTTTGCTTCTTTCAAATTGGTTTAGCTCCTCTTGCATAGCAATTATCCAATCAGGATCCAACAATGCATCTTCAAGTTTCTTAGGCTCAACTTGGGATAGAAAGCAACCATAGAGACATTCATTTAGAGTTGCTCTCCTTGTCCTCACTCCTGTATTTGGATCTCCAATTATCTGATCTGCAGTATGTGATCTATCCCATTTCCTTGTATGTTCAGAATGATTTCTCAGCCTTGATGTTGCTTCATCATCCAGATCATGGTCAGTTACATTTCCTCCCCCTGTGAAGTTTCCACTAATCACATGTGTGTCTTGGATGCTTGTTTCTTCATTGTTGGTTGACACAGGTTCTTCATTCGCTTGAGTTTGTTGAATTGTGGGCTCAAATTCAGTTTCAATCTCCTCATCAGAGTCATCTAGATTGTCAAACTTCAAAGGATCTTTATCTTCATCATTGGCTTCTTCTAATCCAGGTAGTTTGCTGTCATCAAATGTCACATCTGTGCTTTCCATAACTTTCTTTTGAGTGATGACATAAACTTTGTATGCAATTCTTTCCATAGAGAAGCCAAGAAAAATTCCTTCAAATGCTTTTGCATCAAACTTTCCAACATATTCTGAGTTGTCTTTTAAAACAAAGCATTTGCTTCCAAAAGTATGAACATACTTTAGGGTGGGCTTCTTTCCAGTCATCAAGTTGTAAGGTGTCTTTCCAGTGTTTTTGTTGATGAGGGTTCTGTTTTGGATATAGCATGCATTGCTCACAGCCTCAGCCCAAAAACATGTAGGCATCTTTGCATCAAGTAACATTGTTCTAGCAGCCTCAATCAGAGTTCTATTCTTTCTTTCAACAACTCCATTTTGTTGTGGAGTCCTTGGAGCTGAGAATTGTTGAGAAATACCATTTTCTTTGCAGAATGCTTCAAGCATGGCATTTCTGAACTCTGTTCCATTATCACTCCTTAATGCAATCACACTTGCATTGTTCGCCTTTGCTTCCTTGTCAATTTTCTTTATATGCTCAATGATTACTTGGGGAGCCTCATCTTTTGATGCCAGAAATTCTACTCATGTATACCTTGTGAAATCATCAACCATCACCAGAGCATAATTTTTCTTTCCTAGTGACATAATATTGACAGGCCCAAACAAGTCCATATGAATTAGTTGTAGGGGCTTGGTTATTGATGTCACTGTCTTTGACTTGTGGCTTGATCTTTTCATTTTTCCCTTTCGACAAGCCTCACACACTCCTTCTTGACAGAATTCAAGTGTGGGCATGCCTCTTACTAACTCTCTTTTGACTAGAGAATTAATGCCTTTGAAGTTCAAGTGTGATAGCTTCTTATGCCACAGCCAATTATCTTCATTTGATGCTTTTGAGTAAAAGCAACAACTTTTTTCCTTGTTTGCAGAGTTCATATTGGCTACAAACAGGCTCCCTTTCCTTACTCCAGATAGAGCAAAGTCACCAGTCTTTTTGTGGGTGATCAAACATTCATCTTTGTTAAAATTCACTTTGAAGCCTCTGTCAGTAAATTGACCAACACTCAGTAGATTGTGCTTGAGTCCCTTGACCAGTGCTACATTCTCAATGATGACATTTCCAATTTCCAACTTGCCATATCCCAGTGTGTTGCCAATGCTGTCATCTCCAAAAGCAACCATTGGGCCAGCCTTCTCCTCATACTGTGATAGCAGGGTCATATCACCAGTCATATGGTTTGAGCATCCACTGTCCAAAATCCACATGACCTTTCTTTCACTTTCTTTGCCCTGCAAACACAAAGGTATTACTTCTCCTTTGGTACCCAAACAAGTTTGGGTCCATGTGGCTTAGCAACAGTCTTATCATAAATAGCATGCTTATCAATTTTCTTGATGTTAGTCTTCTTGTCACTGTTAGAAGTCTTAGAATCAGGGTTCTTAGACTTAGGTGACAGAGGCACCTTCCTAACTTTAGGAGGACTTGAAGACTTTGTTCTTGTGTAGTGTGTGTGAACATTGTGACTGATGCATCCTTCCATGAATTGTCTTCTCAAATTAAAGCAACTAGTCATTACATTCATGTTACATGGCATATAATCAAATTTATCATAGAAGGGAGAGTCTCTATGTCTTAAAGGCACAGAGCAATCATAGAACGGTTTAGCAACACTACCAGATGATTTCTTACAAGCATGAGTTAAATGATTAGTGCTAAAACAATTTTGACAAACTTTCCTAGGGGCATTGGGCACATAAGCATAGTTGTTGTCCTTGTTAATCCCTAATTTGCCATTCCTGTTTTGTTTCTTTTTTGCCACTTTCTTCTCAACCTCATTATTCCCAGCTGAAACAAACTTCACAAATTTCTCAAGTCTAGGTTTGCCTCCTACTGACTCCTTGGCTTTGGTTTTGACATTCTCTCTCTTAGAGGATGCTTATTGTTCACTTGATTGTGCCTTATCTTCATCATCCAACATTTGCTTAATGAGTAAGGCATCCTCATCAATCTCAAGTGTTGGTGTTTTAAATATTGGGGTCTCAGCCTTTTTCAAAACCTGAGGCACTTCCTCTTGAACAACAATGTCATCTTCAATGACTGCATAGCCTTTCCTCTGCTTGAGAGTGTCATAATCAAGTCCAATGGCAGCCTTAGGTCTAGCTAGATTTTTCTCATGGTAGGACTGCAATAGACTAGAGGAATTCTTGAATGTTTTCAATTTAAATTCATTTTCAGCTAGTTCATCCCTAAGAGCTTTCTCAACTTGACTAGCACATAGAACCTTATTCTTTAGATATTCGATTTCATGTTTAAGGTTTTCTATTTGCATAGCAGTTAGTTCTAGTTCCTCATTTCTTTTGTTTAACAGTTCATTCCTAGTGGACAGTTTAGCAATCTCTTCATTAGCAGCAGTCATACTAGTATGAATATTAAACATCTCAACAGATAGTTGTTCAACTATAGATTTGTATTCAGAAACAGACATGTCTATAGTAGTGAGGGATGGCACCTGAGAGTCTGATTCAGATGGTTCTTTCTTGGAGTTGGCCATCAAGGCATAGTTGCAGAATTCTTGTTCTTCTCCATCACTATCAGAATCATCCCAACACTTCCCTTCAGCTATGTAGGCCTTACCTGGTGCATGCTTCTTTAGCAGAGCCTCATACTTAGCTTTAAGCTCAAGAAACTCCTTATCCTTCTTCTTAGGCTTCTTGCATTCACTGGCAAAATGCCCTAGGTCATTGCATCTATAACATCTCACAGATGACCTATCCACATAGCTGGTTTTGAATTTGTTTTTGTTTGCTTTCACAGGTGCCTTGCTCTTGTTGAATGAATGATTTTTAGATCTAGACTTGAAGGGCTGATTCCTCTTAAATCTGATGTTTGGGAATTTTCTAGCCATAAAAGCATATGAAGTGTTTTCCATGGCATCTAACTCTTCAAGAGTATAGAACTCATCTTCTTCCTTTTCATCAACAAGTTCAGTCACTTCTTCTTCAGTCTCTTCATCATCTACTATCTCTTCTATTCTCAGTTGACTTGTAGATGCTTCCAGGTCTTGAACGGATTTGTTGACAATCAAGGCACAGGATGTGTTTATCATTCTGCCTTGGTTGGCTTGGATAGCCCTCTTCTGAAGCAACTCAAGCTCATGAGTTTTTAAAACCCCATAGAGCACATCATATGTGACTTTGTTCAAATCTCTTTCTCTTAGAGATATGACCCTTTGCTCTAGATGGTTTGGTGCAGATAGTAGAAACTTCATGTTTAATTCCTTAGTGCTGTAAACCTTCCCATTCATTTGAAGCTCAGTCACCAGCTTGTGAAATCTTTCAAACATATCAGTAATACTTTCTTTGGACTGTGCCATGAAAGCTTCATACTGTGTGACCAGTATCTGTTTCCTATTTTCTCTTACCTCCTCTGTCCCTTCACATAACACCTCGATGTGGTTCCACATGTCCTTGGCTGATGTGCATGATGCTATATTAGCAAACATCGACATATCCATGGAGTCTATGATCAGCAACATGAGATGACTGTCTAGCGCAACCTTCTCCTTCTCTGAGTCCGTCCATTTGGATGGCTCTTTTGCAACATATGATCTAGGAATGACTATTGTGCCCACTGTAGATTCAGCAATTTCTTGTTGTGGTACAAATGGACCATTCTTGAGGATGTCAGGGTAGAGAGGATTGGCATCTTTGATGAACAACAGCATTTTTATTTTCCCGAGGTTGTAATTCTCTTTGTCGAACTTAGGGACCTTCACCGTACCTGTAGTATTTGGTGTATTCGAACTCATGATCGTTTCCTGTTTAGATTAAACAGCCTGCTCTGATACCACTTGTTGAGTATTGAATACAGTAAAAGAATACAGAGGGGGGGTGAATGGATTCTTGAACTTTTCTTTGTTCTTGAATCTTTGCAGCAAGATATGTGTTGAATGTGTGAGATATGTAAGTACAGATAACAAAGACAAACACAACACAATATCACTTTAATCTAATATTTTATTAGATAAAGATTTTGCTACAATCTGTGAATACAAATGGTAGTATTCTCAGCTTCGTTTTTATTAGAGAGATATTTCTTGAGATGTATATTGAAAAACTTATCACTCTCTAGCTAAGGAAGTGAGGCTGTATCCTTATAGACATGGATACACCTACTTACTACAAATAAGGTAGGTAAAACAAAATACTTTCCAGTCTGTCTATCTTATTTGAGTAAGAGTCCAAACGGTTACAGATTTGACTTTGCAAAGCCTGTTCAGATCCACTTCTTTAGCTCCTTGTCCCTTTGTCTTATCTCTCCAAGCTTCTTTGTAGGCTTTCCAATCTACTTTATAGTACATAGTCAAATAAAGCGTCTTGGATTGTTGCAGGTTTCTGACTTATACAATTCTTCAGTATTTTGTCTCCAAGAATGTATTCGAGAAGTGGCTAAGTGATAGATTCGAGAACTCGAATTGACTTAATCGATAACTCTGAGTTCTCGAATAATGTTATATTGACATATCGAATCACTTCTCGAATAGCTCTTTTCTCTGGGACTCCTTGAGATATCGAATAGAGCTTCTTGACATATCGAATCCCTGAGATGTCGAATAGCTTCCATAGTCCTTCAGATATCGAATAGATCATTGACTTGTTGACTCTTAGAGAACTCGAATGATGCTTTGACTTGTTGACTCCATGAGTTCTCGAATAGAGTAATAGACATATCGAATCTCTGAGATATCGAATGAGATATCGAATAGTGTATTCAGAGATATCGAATAGTGTCTTCTGAGATATCGAATCTCTGACTTCTCGAATGCTAGACTTCTCAAATAGACAAATGTACTTCTCGAATTGGTACTTAGGCAAATTCTTCTTTTCTTCAAATCCCAACCGTGATTATTTGGCAGTCTTTATCTCCTTGCTTGAGGCATGAACCTTGGAACTTCTTTCAAGCATTATTCTTGACTTTATAATTACAGTAACACAACTAGAATTTGATGCCTATTACAAGTACAGAACAAAAAGAAACTCTACAACTAGAGGTTCCCTTAGTTAAGAGGTCATGTAGGTAATGCATAGCATTACACATACTTAGGCTTGTTATTAGATGTATTCAGGCATGCCTCTATGACTAACAACAGCTGTAATACAATCGATAATTGATTCTCCTATAAATTAGCTATACAATTGTTATCAATTACGATTGCTACACGTCTCCTTAGTCAACTCAATCTCTTTGACAGCTATCCAATCTTCAAAGATATTGCTTCCATAATAAATCTTCAATCACTGTTGACCAGTAGACGCTGCCTCCAGACAGAGTTTAACTAAACTCTGTCGAGCTTCCATTGTCAGCGTATAGCAAACTCTGTCAAGCTTCCAACTGTCAGAGTTTAACTAAACTCTGACTGCTTCCTGTTTCAAGTTAAACTATGTTTTTCCCTGTAAAACTTAAACACTGATATTAACCATATCAATTATATTTAACATGTGTAGTTAAACTATTTCCCTCAGCATATTTCATATTAAATGATAATGATAATGTCAATGTTATTGATAGTGAATTTGCAAAATAATGTACCATCCAAAATGATGACTGTCAAGCAATTCCGACATGAAAAGCAACTCCTACATGAAAGTAAATAGAAATTGACGGTAAAAAATATATAGAGGAACAATATAAAAAAATGTAAATGTTTGGTGTAAGAGATTTAGAGAGCTATTGTGAAATGTGAGAGTGTGAGAATTTTTAGTTTTGTGTATGTGTGAGATTATCTTGATATGTATAATGTTTAGTTATTTTCTCCAATTTATAGCTAATACGTAATGCAGAGACTACGGTTGTGAGGCAAATTACTAGAGTGTCAAGTGACCAGAAAAAACGTGAAGATTATACTCACTTGCATGCGATATAGGCAAGTTCATAAATTTTATATGGAGTATCTTATATGTGTCATCAGAAATCAGAGTCTGTATATTGATTATAATATTATATATTATGTTTCAACAGGGTCATAGTGATGGATCAATAGTAGAAGATGTAACAGAGAGTGATGATCCGTGCTCTTTAACTACACAAAATTGTTGTAGAATTGCAAGATTGTCACCAATTCATGGAGATGTGAGTTTTTCTATCTTATGTTTTACGATCTCAGAATTTTTTGTGTTAAATTTATCATGCTGTATTGTTGTATTCCGACTTAGAATTATCTGTTTATGCAAATGAATGATGCAGTCAAGGGAATCAGATTCAACTGTCTACTACAATTGTGATGATCGTTTCAGTCAGGATGATAACAATAAGGAGATCGACCGACCAAGTACTAGGAAATCGTCAGGATTTCACTTATACCGAGGGAACACTAGATAGAGAAGGTATTACTCATATCGTACAATTTTTTTTATCGCTAAACTCATATCATACATTTTAGTTGTGATAGATTAGTTCTGTGATCGGTTCTCTTTATTGAAAACTCATGTATTGCACATATTTTGAAGTTTTTGGGGGTGTGATTCACTTACTACTTAGATGAGTAAGTGAATCCATTATATTTTGTCTCACATATTTTCCAGATCCCTTGGGCCACTGCTTAGCCATCTATTTGCCTAACTCTCATTTTCGATGATGTGCCAAGAAGTTCAAAACATTACATATTAATGTTTAAATGTCAACCAATCTTTTCTAATATTAAGTTAATGCATTTTCTAATTATTCAATCTTGATATATCATCTGAAAATTGTGTCTGTAATAACTGCTTCAGCAATTCAGGTGCTTTGGATATTCAGTGGTTGGCAGCTATTCAGGAAAAGGTGGTGAAAAAAAGTTGTTGGTGTGTGGCAAAAACATTACTACATATTGTGGTTAGACTTCACATTTTTTCGGAGTTTTCCCTTTGAATCTAAGAGAAGGACCAATGTACATTCATCTATGGTTACCGAAGGCAAGCCTGATGTACAATCACCCTATGACTGCGAAGCTGTCATTGGAGAAGTTCGTATCCATCCTTGCGTGGAGTGTCTCCAAAAAGTATAGCAGAAGTAATACCTTCGAATCTAATACCTTAGTAACAATCTCCCATTTGGTCTTCTTAGAAGGCAAACTTCGATAGTGATTACTAAGATTTTTTTAAGGTGAATAATCTCTTTCTGGATTTTTTTTTTAAAAACAGGAATCCGTAGCCTTTCTGAATATTACATTGATTGTTACATTCAAAGAGGTGTGTTTAAATGTTATACTATGTATTAGACCTGTAATGTATAAGGTCGAACTTCTAAGAGGCAGAGTGCAGGTTTCATCATATTTAAGTTGTATCAGCAATAACTTCTGTGTGTCAACACTTAACACTATATATACTATATGCTATTTGATCTATATATATTTATCAGTAATTCTTACATTTTTTGGACAGTGACTTTGCTGTGTAAGGCGTTTTTATGGGCAAACTAATAGGGAGAACATTTACAACGCTAAAGCTCTTCTGTCGTGATCCAAGTTAGCTTTGAAGATTATTCCATGCCAAATCCAGAAAGTTAGAGCTCTTCTTATCAAGGTCGATCCAACAAGAGAAATTGGACGTAGTGGGGTGTTAAGTATGCCTCTCCAGCTATGGGCCAAGGATTAGCAGGGAATCTTGGAAAGGTCAAAGGTTAAATTTAAGATGTATCTGAATGCGAATTTAATTATGATCATTTATTCGAGGAGCATATGAGCATGGGGTCAAGGTGATGGAAGGTGACTCTCATGTGCTGATGTGCATAAGAAACTTAAAAAAGCAGTAGTGCGTTGAGACAATGGTGGTGGGTAATGTAAAGGTGGCGGATCTCCTCAAATCTACTCAGGAAGTCCTTATGGAGACTTGGCTTAATGAAGTTAAAGTAGTCGGCCATGTGGAGGGGAGTTTGCTGGAGTTGCAGATATTAATGAGGCAGCTGATTATCAGGTTAAAAGATTGATGAATGCTAAGGAAATGCTACTAAGAAGGATATACATTGATGTTAAGGTCTCTAAGTAATAGTTGTCTATGTTTTATCGTTTCTAATGTAGTGTGTTTAAGGCTGTTATGGTAGTATGTTTTTTTTTGTTGCAATATGTTTATTTGGTTGCATTGTTATTGCATTAATGCTTGTGGGTTACTGTTTTGCTCGTTAAAGTCATGGTTGGTTCTATTCCCCCCCCCCCTTTTATTATTGATGTATGCATGGTTGATAAAAAAAATAAAATTACTTTTTTTCTCAATAATTATATATTAATAAAAATAGAGTAACTTTTATCATTTAACAATATTAACCCAATCACAATAGATTTATACACAATAAATTTTATTAAATTTGTCTATCATTATTTAATTTTCTTATTATGGTAAGTATGATATATCTCAGGTGTTGAGAAACTATAGATTTAAAATTTAAAAACATTGTGCATATTCAAAGTTTATTTTTTTATAAATATATGTTATTAATTGCAAGTTATTTGCTAAAATTTTAATTTATATTTTCTTATTAAAAGAGAAGGCAAAATGGACCTCTATGTGAAATTAAAATACTCTAAATATGTGGTTTGTAAATTTTTTAAATTTAATAAGAATGTGTTAAATATGATTCATGTACAAACCTAAACATGGATCATGGATGGATGCAAAATCTTAAAACTGTATTATTTAGTAATTTAAATGGAATATAACTTGAATTTTGAATACTTTTAAAATTTATTAAATTTAAAATTGAGTTGTCAACAAGACTTGATAAGTATTTAACATATACTTTTTTCTCATTTTTATATAAATAAACTATATAATATTAGCATTTGTGAAGAATATACTACACTATTATATTTTTTTGATATTAAATTAGAATTTAAAAAAGTGCCTATCAAAAATGTATAAAGATAGATATTTTTATGATTGTCACCGACACAACAAAAATAATAATGTCACATATATTGTTAGATTGCCCAAAAATAGAGTTATTTAAAAAGTTTATTGTGCAATTATAATTTCTTATATTCAATTTTGTAAGCTAAACGTAATATTCATATAAACATATTTTTTTTAAAAGCTTTATATATATATATATATCGAACAAATTTTACTATATACAATTACAATTTTAATAATGTAGAGTGTAATACATTTTTAAAAAAAGAAAAATATATTAACAAAATATAAATTATTATTGAAAATATAATCTACTTAAATATAATACACCTTTACCTATCCAATCGCGCTCAAAAGTAGATATTTTTTTAATTGTCACGACACAACAAAAAATGCTAATGTCACATTTATTGTTAGATTTCCGAAAAATAGAGTTACTTAAAAAATTTATAGTGCAGTTATAATCTCTTATATTTTATTTTGTAAGCAATTGTAATATTCACATAAAAAATAATTTCTTTAATATAATAATTTCTTTAAAAAAAGCTTTATTAATGTGTATATATATATATATATATATATATATATATATATATATATATATATATATATCAAACAAATTTTACTATGTACCATTACAATTTTAATAATCTATAATGTACAGTTAAACCTCGATAAATGAATACGCTCGGGACTGGAAAATTTTATTCATTAATCGAGATTATTCAGTTATCGAGATCAAAAATACACTGTCTCTATTATGTCGGGACCGAAAAAATTATTCGTTTGATGAAATTATTCATTTATCGAGGTTCTACTGTAATACATTTTTATGAAAAGAAATATCTAATAACAAAATATAAAATATTATTTAACAATATAACTTACTTATATTAATGTTACAACTTATGGTCTCAAATGTCTACCTTTTAACCAAGGTGATGGTTGTAGTTAAAATCTGTAAAGATTATATAATTATTAAAATTATTAAAATGGATTTTGGGTAAATTATTATTATTTTTTAAATTTTGAATAATTAGAAAGCGAGGAAACGTATCCAAGCATCTATATACATTAAAAGAATGGCGGATGGTGAATCAATACTTACCAAGGATTGTTCATACATTAATTTCTTTTTTTAAATAATTTTCTTCATAAAAGACTTTTGTTTTGTTCGACATTATTTTAATGTCATTTTTGTTATAATTTCATTTTGACTACGTTCGATTTTGAATTTATGCATTTCATATAGTTTATGGATTTTATTTGACTAATTTTTGTTTTTGCTAAGTATTTTACTATTATTTTGAAATGCTTATGTTATAATTTTGTTAACTTAACTTTATGAATACTTCAAAATATACAAATATCCCAAGAAGTAGTGAAAAAAATATTAGTCTTATTAACATAATTTTTTCATCTTTGTTCACATGCTTAAATTATTTAATTTAATAAAAAAATTAATGCCCGTTTGCGAGTAAGAATAGAATTTAAATAATAATCAACGCCCGCTCACAGAGAGCGGATTAAAAAAAACTAGTCATAATATTACGAAAATATTTTTTTTTTTGAAAAGGCTACGAAAATATATTAAAAAGCGTTAGTTTCAGCACAGCAGCATCCATGGCCTAATGGATAAGGCGTCTGACTTCTGATCAGATGATTGTGGGTTCGATTCCCACTGGGTGTGTAAGTTTATCATTTTCTGATTTGTTTTGGAAAGGCCCATGTTAAAGTTTTCCAAACGCTATATGCTAGAATTTCACGTGCTTGCTGGGCCTTTAAAACTAAATTCTAGCTCCTGCTGTATCTATAAAATCAACTAAAACTAGAGGCCCATTAAACTTTGCCAGTTTTAGACATAAACTTTTTTGATAACTTATCATACACCACCATCCTCAAACCAACAACATTGCTACTACACAATCCAACTTAAATCATTATACTACGGTCAGCACATCTTTTTTTTTTTTTTTTTTGTTAGCAAATCTTTACATGTTCAAAATCATTTAAATAATCCCTCTTATCCATCTCCTCTAGATCACCCCTTTCTCTCCATTCAAACAAATAACAAAAAATATACAAAACGTGGCAAGCATATGCTGATAAAATACATACACATACAGTTCGATCATTTTTCATGTGAAAATAATATTGGGTTTTATATCAAATGGACCACTGATCTCATTAAAAAAATATCAAGTAGCTCCCCAGTTTCCACGGGGACTCATTTAAACCACTAAACTAAGAAATATATCATTTGCCCCCCTGCATTCACAAAAATAATAAAATTTATGGTGGCCTAAGTGAGAATAATACAATCTATCCAAGATTGAACTTTTTTTTGCCACCATAAATTTTATCCAAGACACTTAGACCACCATAAATTGTACTCCCTCCGTCCCAGTTTTATTGTCCACTTTACTTTTTTCACGCATTTTAAGGTGCAAATTAAACATAGTTCCATATATTTTTTTTGAAAATTTCTTTTTCTGAATAAAAGTATAGATACTGAATTTTTATTCAGAAAAAGAAAATTTGAAAAAAAATTAAAGGAGCTATGTTTAATTTGCACCTTAAAATGCGTGCAAAAAACAATGTGGACAATAAAACTGGGACGGAGGGAGTATTATTTTTGTGAATGCAGGGGGGCAAATGATATATTTCTTAGTTTACTGGCTTAAATGAGTCTCCGTGGAGACTGGGGAGCTACTTGATACTTTTTAATGAGATCAGTGGTCCGTTTGATATAAAACCCAAATAATGTTAAGGAATACATATAGGGTAGTTTGGTAATAGTGGTTGAATATAATTTGGCTCTATATAAAGAGTCACTTAGTTTCTTTTTAGCTAGAGTTCATTTTCACAATGTAGCTAATTAATGGAAATTCTGTTTGTACATATTTCTCTCTATCTCTTTTCTTCTTCTTTAGCTTTCTTATCTATCCTCCCTTAATCTCAATATATAAAATTTATCATGGTATCAAAGTCTCCGATTCTTGAGGCCTAACAATTAACACACACGGTCTTCTCATCTATCATTTCTTCAAGAAAAAGCAAGAACCCCGATTAAAACCCCAAATCAAAACACACGCTACTGCCAAATCTAGGGTTGGTGCTGCTTATACGCCGCCACACTTCCCTCTTCTTCATCTCTCCATCTACTCTATCCAGGTCGGTAAGATTGTTTCAAAATTGAAGAATTCAAAATGAACTCTAGCTAAAAAGAAACTAAGTGACTATTAGGTAAGTGACAGCATACTGCTTCTTAATCTCAGCCTCAGCCTTTTCAGCAAAAGCATTAATCTTGTCTTCGTACTTCTCATAAATCAACGGAACGGTATGTAGCAACACAAACGCTATGTAGAACAAGGTGAAGAAATTCCAGCAACTCCCAAGGATCGAAAAGAACCATAAACCAGCAATCACTGCAAGAAACGTCTTCAAGTCCTTCCCTACTGCAATGTCACGAAGGAATGCAAGAGCTCTGTTGACTTTAATTCTAAGGTCCACGTACTGATAGTTCGTTAGATGCGGGTTCAAAACCCAAGCTTCGTCCAGTTCCAAAGACAGTTGTGAAGCAAATTCGTGATGTAGTAAACTCATTCCCTGAAGGCATCTCCATCACAGATCTTCATTCAGATTTGGAAAAGACTAACGTGAATTTGGATAAGGATTGGTATCGATGTAGAAAATTTACCTGTTTTTGTTTGCACTAAACACGCAAGCGTACGCGATCACAAGTAATATAGAATAAAGTTGAGTTCGTTCCCACAGAGATCTGGTTATGGTTTTAATTCAGTTTTGTACCTATGCAACAATGTATGGTTATTATGCACAGCTAAGACAATTAACAATATTGGGTTTAATAAACTAAATTAACTAAGAAGTAAATTAACTAGCTAAGAATTAACTAACTAACGAGAATTGGAATCAAATTACTTCTGCAAGAGGAAACATGGGATCCTAACTTCATTAAATACTTTGCTTAGATCTGACGCCTTTAATCACTATATGCAATGGTTATGATATCTGATCGGATAACACGAAACAAGTATACGCTACTTCTCAGTATACGAATACCAAACTAAACATACATCCACAAAAGAGATAGAAGATGAATATACACCAATTATGCTTAGACCCTATATCTCTATAGAATTTGAAAACATAACGGTTGAAGAACAAGTTATCCATATTGATCACATAGGGCAATATAAGTATTCTCATCTCATACTACGAATCATGTTGATAAACAATCATGAACCTATGCTAGCATGGCAAGTTCTAAATCTCAAGATCCACTTTCACTTCACAAGAGATTAATAAATTAGATGTTCATGACGCATCTATCAATTAAGCATAACCATACGAGGATATCAAATATACATCACACACAGATCTTTTAAACAATCAAGATACTAAAGCTCCATAAATAAATCCGTTAGAATCCCATGACAACGATTAGTTCATAATTGAACCTCTCGTCATCATGGGATCAAGTGAAACCATGATAAAACAAAGTATGAAAAGAATACAAATAAACTAGAGTAATTGGTATGTAATGGTGTGTGTTTTTTTCTGTGCCCCAAGATGTGTATTTATAGCCTTAATTTGCCTCTCCATCAAGCAATTGTCGTTTTAGAGTTGGAATAGGAGTATGGCAATTTCCGTTCTTGAATGAGAATAGAATTGTAAATTCCATGTGTAGATCTGATTCTGGAATGTTCTAGCCGCCCAGAGCAATTACCATACTTATTAGAAGTAGGAATTCTGGCAATTTCCTGTTTAGAATTGAATTCTGGCAATTTTTGTTGATTCTGTTTTGAAGGAAAATTCTCTTCAATAATTCTGGACTTCGGACCACCTTAGAATGATAGAAAATTCCGTTATCTTCGCGTGGGAAGTTGAATCGTCCAAAATGGACTTGTAGAACTCAAGATGTGGCCAAAACAAAATCAGAAATTCTGGCTGATTTTTCACCCGCTGACTGCTACTGTTCATGCGCGTTCGTTACTGTTCATTTCGCTGATTTTGCTGATTTTGCTCTATTTTCTTCGTTTTAACTCCGATTTTCATTCCGTTTCTTCCGGCTCTCTCGCAATTTGATGTACTGTTATTCTTTAAGCTCAAAACCCACCATTTAAGCATGGAAAATATCATCCCACATCCGACTCTTATTCCTGCACAAATTCACTAAAAACACATCAAAAACACCACATACTTGAGTTCAAGTCATCAATTCAAGCCGATATGAAGCATTCCAAGTGGATATAACATCCACTTATCACACCCCCAAACTTAAACCGATGCTTGTCCTCAAGCATAACAATTATAATTATATACAACTAACTAGTACCACTTCCGTAGGTGATCACGGTTGCATTTGGCATATGCAACAAGCCCTTTAAACCCCTAGGCAGCCTTAGTGGACGAGTAAGGTCTCGTGAGGGCCTATAGCGAATGTACCCACAAAATCCTATGCAATGCATGAATGCAACTAATATGAAAAATGCAAATAATCTAGTACTAATATCCTACCATACCTTCAAATCCTCTCATGCCATATCAACTTAAGAATCAAAGTAAATACGCAATGTCTTTTTGTCGAAAGTGCAAGTATTCACATAGTCTACTCAATGAACATGTATAAGTTCTCACAAGTCCATGTCAAGTGTAAGAATAAGTTAGTAAACATGCTAAACCTACAAGAGTACATCTTTGAGACAAAACTCGGGATCTCATACGCAAAAACAAGCAAACACTCACAATCCACTCACAAAAGAATATTCACTCAAGAACAAGGGTAAGTGTATCACTCAATTCCAACAAAATCATAAGCATGCTTGACATTTGGTATCAATCTAACTCTTAACACAACATACATCAATGACGATAATCAAAAGGTCTTTATTTGGGTTGTAACGGGGCTAGGGACAAGGTATGTCAGATAAGCCAAAACAGGTGAAGTGTCAAAAGCTAGTAGGAACTTATAATAAATCATACACAACACCTATTTTTCCCCCACATACTTTTACTATTTTTCTTCCAACAAAAACACTCGACTAGTCGACTAAAGTAGGATCACAATAACACAAACATGCTCTCATAATATAACTTTTTTTTCTTTTTTTTTCCGAGAGCTAAAGCAACAATAATATAGACAATAACAATGATCCCACGATTTTATTACACATGCCGACTATCAAGCAACAACCAAACCCAAATTTCAATATTTCCCCTAAAATTATGACCAACAATAACCCCTCCTTGCACACCTTATTACTCCCTTAAGCACCCTACTAGCCTTTGACAATGTGGGTTCAAATTAATGTAAGGCCAATACAAGAAAAAGGTCTAGGCAAGTAATGTGGTATGTCACCGAAAAAATAGGATTAAGCTCAACGGGTTAACTAATTGATCATGTAAATATGGTGTGGTAATATGGGAAAATATGTGGTTATTCCTAAATGCCTTTATCATTTTAATCGTCAAATAATGTTATGTGTTTCAAGAAAGACCTCAAACAACTGCTAGCAATGCAAACAATCCGTGGACACTCAAGCAAACGAATAAATTTGCAACAAATATGCAATAAGGCTCAAAAGCTCACTTGGTGGAAAAACATACTCAATCCCAAGCAAAAATCTCTCTAATGCACCTACTTGTATTCAAAGCATGCAAACTAAATCATCTTGCACATATTCATGTCCTTCTAATTACTCACAACATTCAATAAGTCTACTAGCTTCAACTTACTAGTGTATGTGTGTGTACAAGAACAAAGCATATCACTTCTCAATCAAAAAGCGTCAACAACACAAAATTCCTATCAAGCATGGGTGCAAATGCAAACTATTATGAACTCACATGATATACGAATATAAAAACAGAATGTCCTATATGAAACAAACGTAGATAACATGAACATAAATGCATAATTTACTACTACTAATATGCAAAGCATGATATCCTACATGAACACATAATACAACAACAACTACTAAGCCCCCAAACCACCCCCAAACTTAAAATATTCAATGTCTGCATTGAATGGAAGTAAATACGAGGGAAAGTAGAAACATACCAGTATACAACAATGCTTGGGTTGCCTCCCAAGAAGCGCTTTTTTAACGTCAATAGCTTGACGTTACTTCCAAGCCTCCATTAAGGATGATAATAGTTTGCTTGGTCCTCTCTTCGTGAGACTTCATCGTCATCACGGCGGCACACTTTCTGCCCCTTCTCCTCGCTTGGCCTATTCATATAACAACTATGTCCTATTCCAATGCCTTCATCGGTTGACCCAAAATCTGTCAATTTGTAGAATAACACACACTCGCGGGCTTCGCTTGAATATAATGGAGGAGGGTAAATGTAAGTTGCTGAAGCCTTTGGTTCCTCAAAGAGAACTTCCTCCATTAGCTCTAATGCGCTACCTCCATCTTTAAACTCTGAGTCAAGTAGAAGACCTGCATCTTTCCCATGTTCTTCAGCCTCTTGGTACGCACATACCAATTCTTGAAATTTGTGCAGCTCATCAGTGTCTGTCCCAAATAGTGCCCTTTCCAAATCATCCACCATCCTAACATGATCAAATTCCTCACATGGCTTGCGAATGCTCACCTCACCTTGGAATTTGTCTTCCTCACTTATGCATGCAGTACCTTGCTCCAAGTCACCGTCATTTTCTGGAATTGCCTCTAGTATGCATTGTTGTTTCTCTTGTTCCAAGGAACTCAAAACTTGACCAACTAGTGTCTCCAAAGATTTGGTAGACTCCTCATAACTCTTTGCAAGCATCCTAATATCCTCCATAACATCAACCTCATCTGACTAAAAAGTAGGAGTAGGTTGCTGATGTTGAAACTCTTCACTTCCAAAGAAATAAGACATATCTGGAACATCTTGCTGGTACTGTTGAGGATGGTATTGAAAATATGGTTGTTCCTCATAAGCGACATATGGATCAACTTCTTCGTAGTAACAATATTGTGAGGGATCATGAACACCCAAACATTGCTCACATTGATAAGGCATGGATGTCCTCGAATATGCCCACCATGGCAACTCCTCGCATGCCATCTTCAACACTCAAGTACCTGAACACACCAAACTAAACAAGATAGGTAAGAAAAAATCTGAGTCAGTGAACTCTAACGACCACTATTGACAAGCACATAAACCAAAAATAAAACACCGATGATCCCCGGCAGAGGTGCCAAAAACTAGTTTGCACTAAAACACGCAAGCGTACGCGGTCACAAGTAATATAGAATAAAGTTGAGTTCGTTCCCACAGAGATCTGGTTATGGTTTTAATTCAGTTTTGTACCTATGCAACAATGTATGGTTATTATGCACAGCTAAGACAATTAACAATATTGGGTTTAATAAACTAAATTAACTAAGAAGTAAATTAACTAGCTAAGAATTAACTAACTAACGAGAATTGGAATCAAATTACTTCTGCAAGAGGAAACATGGGATCCTAACTACATTAAATACTTTGCTTAGATCTGACGCCTTTAATCACTATATGCAATGGTTATGATATCTGATCGGATAACACGAAACAAGTATACGCTACTTCTCAGTATACGAATACCAAACTAAACATACATCCACAAAAGAGATAGAAGATGAATATACACCAAATATACTTAGACCCTATATCTCTATAGAATTTGAAAACATAACGGTTGAAGAACAAGTTATCCATATTGATCACATAGGGCAATATAAGTATTCTCATCTCATACTACGAATCATGTTGATAAACAATCATGAACCTATGCTAGCATGGCAAGTTCTAAATCTCAAGATCCACTTTCACTTCACAAGAGATTAATAAATTAGATGTTCATGACGCATCTATCAATTAAGCATAACCATACGAGGATATCAAATATACGTCACACACAGATCTTTTAAACAATCAAGATACTAAAGCTCCATAAATAAATCCGTTAGAATCCCATGACAACGATTAGTTCATAATTGAACCTCTCGTCATCATGGGATCAAGTGAAACCATGATAAAACAAAGTATGAAAAGAATACAAATAAACTAGAGAAATTGATATGTAATGGTGTGTGTTTTTTTCTGTCCCCCAAGATGTGTATTTATAGCCTCAATTTGCCTCTCCATCAAGCAATTGCCGTTTTAGAGTTGGAATAGGAGTATGGCAATTTCCGTTCTTGAATGAGAATAGAATTGCAAATTTCATGTGTAGATCCGATTCTGGAATGTTCTAGCCGCCCAGAACAATTACCATACTTATTAGAAGTAGGAATTCTGGCAATTTCCTGTTTAGAATTGAATTCTGGCAATTTTTGTTGATTCTGTTTTGAAGGAAAATTCTCTTCAATAATTTTGGACTCCGGACCACCTTAGAATGATAGAAAATTCCGTTATCTTCGCGTGGGCAGTTGAATCGTCCAAAACGGACTTGTAGAACTCAAGATATGGCCAAAACAAAATCAGAAATTCTGGCTGATTTTTCACCCGTTGACTGCTACTATTCATGCGCGTCTGTTACTGTTCATGCGCCTCAATTACTGTTCATGCGCGTTCGTTACTGTTCATTTCGCTGATTTTGCTCTATTTTCTTCGTTTTAACTCCGATTTTCATTCCGTTTCTTCCGGCTCTCTCGCAATTTGATGTACTGTTATTCTTTAAGCTCAAAACCCACCATTTAAGCATGGAAAACATCATCCCACATCCGACTCTTATTCTTGCACAAATTCACTAAAAACACATCAAAAACACCACATACTTGAGTTCAAGTCATCAATTCAAGCCGATACGAAGCATTCCAAGTGGATATAACATCCACTTATCAGTTTTATACTATCAAATTCACACCTTCTGAAGATTCAGTCCTGGGGTGAGAGCCAGCTTTCTATCCGAAGTATTGCACCCACTGTCAAGGTAAATCCAGGCATAACTACAGGGACTGTTAGCAATGATGGGGACCCAAAGCAAGACATTCAGGGGAAGAGAAGTTGTAGAGAAAGCTCTTGTTTAGGCATGGAAGACAAGACATTAATTCCAGTGTCATTAAAAGCCAATGTCAAAGAGCCTACAAGAAACTTGCCGGAGTCACCGAAACAAGTGAAAGAATCGCTAAAGCAAGTTCCAAATACCTCTCCCCTTGTTGAGAAGGCAAGTGGTATTGAAAACATAAAAGAAAAGCTTAACAAAGTCAAAGGAAATAGAGAAGGTGGAAGAACCACAAAAGGTATTGCCAAATCCTCCTTTAGTTGCTAAAAAGGAAAAATGTGTTGAAGTATCTATGAAAAATTTGGAGGAACAGAATCCTAATTCTGAAGTAGGATTTTCAGAACAAAATGGGGAAAGTAGTTTGGTGCGTGAAAAGGAAAGTCTATTGCTTCTATGTTAAACAAACTCATTTTAGGTAATCTGGTTTACTTTCCCTGGCAAGAGAGGAAATGGCGTATTTTTAGAATACGAGGAGATCACCTTGCCATTTAATTGGTCTCATTAAAACTATCAGGTCGAAGCTTATGGGCTTGAGATTTTGTGATAATAGCAGGGTTCTTCAAATCTATTTCAGAATTCTTCCGCAAGTTTGGTACGTGTTTTACTAATATTGACTGGTGGGAATGGTAACGAGCAAGGTAGAAAGGGTTACTGATGTTACCTTTGCTCTTGATGACACCGAGTCTCATTACTAATGATGCCGAGTCTCGTGAAGACGCTCGTAGAATAGTACACACAGAAACTTTTGACATAGGTGATGATGTATCTGAAAATTCAATGGTAGATTCTATGTCTGGTACGGATTTATGTCCTGATGCCGTCGTAGGTGTAATAGGCCAGAAGCACTTTTGGAAAGCAAGACGAGCTATTGTCAATCAGCAAAGGGTATTTGCAGTTCAAGTATTTGAGTTGCACCGATTAAAAAGGTGCAGAAAGATGAGCCTACAGATAGACCATTGCCAACTGCGACATTACAAGTTACTGGTGATGTTAGCTGGCATAGAGAAGGTCTTGTATACAAAAAGAATGTGGTTTTTTTGGACAATGTAGAGAGCGTGAACCTTCTTATGTCTTCGAAAGGTAATGTATTGTGCTATGATGTAACTGGGAAAGTTCTTATGAAGTGCTTTCTGTCTGGATTGCCTGATTTGAAGCTAGACCTAATGAAAGTACAGTTCTTGTTGTTATTGGTACCTCCGATGCTCCTGGAGGAGTTTATTTCTGCAGTCAAGCAGGAACATTGGGGAGAAGATTCTCATAAAAGTCAATGGGAAGATCCTCATAAAAGCCGAGAGTTCATTTCTGAAATGTGCAGAATGAACGAGTTGTGTCGAGCTGATTCAACGGTTTATCTTGCATTGTCAAGTTGGCTGATAGTTCAACCCAGAAAATGCATGGTGCGAGATTGGGTGAAACCTTGTTTACTCGTGGAGATAAGGCATGAAGCCTTGATTATTCCGGTCATGCCTGGAAGTTCTGCTTCAATCCAGAAAATACATGGTGCGAGATTGGGTGAAACCTTGTTTACTCGTGGAGATTAGGCATGAAGCCTTGATTACTCCGGTCATGCCTGGAAGTTGTGCTTCGATACTTTGCTCTACCAGATTCTGTTGAGGCGAAGTGCCTTGAATTAACTAATCAAGTTATGGTTAAAGGAGTGAAGGGAAATCGATGAAGATTTTAAAATCATGGAAGTAACATGTCCCATGATATTGAGCTCTGTGAGCAGTAGTCCACTAATGGCAGTAGCACACTCCAACTGTCAGGACTTAAAGTTGTGCCTCGAACCTTCTTTTACATTTCGCCAAATTCTGTTGAGGTAGGCCATGAGCCCTTGAAAAACCGTTTGGAGACAGAAATTACTGGGGACAAAGAAGAAGGAAAATCGATGGAGTTATCAAACATGGAAGTAAATTGCCATGATGTTGAGCTTTGTGAGCATTATTCCTCAAATGACAGTGGCACACTCCAAACTGTCAGGATATGTTGTCACTAACATCAGTTTGTATCTTCAAGTTAAGAGTTTCACTTCGTTCTCACTCATTAGCTTGAGGGGAAGTATTAAGGAATACATATAGGGGTAGTTTGGTAATAGTGGTTGAATATAATTTGACTCTATATAAAGAGTCACTTAGTTTCTTTTTAGCTAGAGTTCATTTTCACAATGTAACTAATTAATGGAAATTCTGTTTCTACATATTTCTCTCAATCTCTTTTCTTCTTCTCTAACTTTCTTATCTATCCTCCCTTAATCTCAATATATAAAAGTTATCAAATAATATTCATTTTTGGGCTTGATATGCCTGAGGTTGGTCTCAGGGTTCTTTCCTCAGGTTAAAAGATTTTCAGTATAAATTTAAGGGTATATATGTAAATTACTGTAAAAAAAATTATATTTACAAAATTGCCCATGCAGAACTACTTGTTTTATAGGAGCAAAATCTTTTAACCTCAGGGTTCTTCCTGAGAACAACATTAGGCCCAGTATCCTCTTCATTTTTTACATATTGCAAAAAAATTTCGTGATACGATATATTGACAAACGTACGATGACTGTCTACCATAGTTATAAAGGTTACATAAAATGACTAGAAAAAACTTAAAATGGAATGGCATGTTTAACGTGAACGACTGATCATTCCAATCATCAACCACCAAATTATATAAAACGTGAAAAGCCAATGAATGGATCAAATCAGAGTAATCAGCAAACGCGGTCTTATAACTAAAATAAGATGGCAAAAATGTGCAATAAATTTATGTACAAATAGTCAAATATTTCATGGTCAATGTGTAGCACATAGTAACATTTACATGTGCTTCTCACACACCGACACGTGAACTCTCCATCTCCCCTGCAGGGCTGTAGCCCCTCCTGGACCGTCCTTGCCGCTTTCTTTCTCATTCATGTGTTGGACGGTTCATTCTCAGATTTCTTTTTCTTTTTCCTAAATACATATCTCTATCTACAACAAATAGGAATTGATTCAAGTATCATTTTTCATTTAGTACAAAAAAAAAAAGGATCGAGATTGGAATAAAATCAGATTTTAAGATTGTTGATACTTGAGACCCCAATGATTGATTGTTTATTGCAATTATTTGCAATGTCGCTTTTTACAATAACATGCAGATTGCAGTTACAATGTGAAAAGGGAATAAAAACATGTTGAGCGGAGTAGAGGCTTCTATTGCATTATTTATGTGTACCTGCCAATATTAATTCAATTAGCGAAAGGAAGTTTCCATTTAATCACATGCTGATGCAAATATGCAATATTCTTTTTTCACACACATATTTCAACTGATACATGGATTAATCTTTAGAATGGTTAGTTTTTTTTTTTGAAACAAATCGTCCTTGCATTATATAGAAATTATCACTTTCGAGTACATGATTAATAAATGCAGGAGGAGTGACAGATCACTCTCCATAACCTGACATAGAATTTGTGTAGCATTTACAAGCAAAAGAACCACACGATTCGCAGACCAATAATCGAACTACTAGCACTTGCTCAATGTGCTTTACTGATTTTGTCCAAGAAATGGCTTCTCGAAGGCTAATGGCTTCAACTTCTCGTGGTTGCCAATTACCTTCTATCTGACAACAACTCGTTCCAACCAGATCTTCCCTCCAAACCTGGAGCAAATTCCGAACTGCAACCAACACACCAAACATGACAGCAAATAGAAAACACAACCAAAACATAAACCCCAGAAATTGGGAATAAATCAACAACCTCAAAAAATTGGGGACAATCAACAACCCAAAAAGATGGGTACGACAAAAAGATCTCACCCAAAAAGGATTGGATCTCGATTTTATTGAAAAACTAAAAAAAATAGAAATTAAAGATTCAGAAATGGAGGAAACGGGATGAGAGAATGGGTGGAATGAATATGGAATTGATGCAAGGATGAGACGTTGAAGGATGGGTGAAGGATGAGTGAAGACGGCGACTCTCAAAACGAGGCAGAAATTTTAGAATGGTTAGTCGGTTACTTGTATTGTATACCACAAAAACAAGTTTAGGTATATTAAACAAGATCCTAATCAATTATATATAGTCACTAATTATCATAATTATATAAATTATCATAATTATATAGGGTTCGGTTGAAATTAAACAAGGATAGATGTTCGAGAATCAACAACAATAATGTATACTCTTTTTTTTTTTGAGTAAACAATAATGTATACTTGTAAATGTTAATATTTTATTGATTTTATCTTCAAAGAAACGTCCGTAAAAAAGGTGATAGGATGGCACTAATGGTAAAGGAAGGTATATGTTGCATACTTGAATCATGTTTCATTGAAATAGGTGAAACAGTTAAAGATGTTTTATGTGTGTCTATTGTAAAGTTCATTTCTCATATTTTGGGTGTTCATACTCTCTATCTTTCGTCTGTGTCTTTTCTTTGAAGAATAAAATTTGAGGTTTCTAATATTTCACACCACTCCATGTCACCTTTCTTTTATAATGCTTTCCTTCAAATTGTGGATCATGTTTTCTGCTTATATTGTCTACCTTTTCTCCCTTTAGTTTATCAAAGATTAAATAATGTTGGGTTACAAGGAAGAAATAAACTTAAGTCTTAAGCTACACTTCTTGAGGAGAGGATATACCAATTGGTAAAAGAAAGAAATGTCATGCTACACCGTTCACATTGGTCTGTTTTTATTCTCTTTAATCTTCATGTAATATTCTTGTAAATTGTAATCACTGAATTTAGTGGATATGATCATAAGTGAAACCCAGGTATATTCACCGTTATTAATGTTGCACCAACACGCAATTGCATATATCTAAAACCTGTGTCAAAGCCTAAACAAGAAATTGTAGGCAAATCACACAACTCTCGGATTGTGGTCGGTAGTAAGTTTCCATGCAAGAAATTGTAGGCAAATCACACAACTCTCGGATTGTTATTCTATTACTATAATATATTAAAGGATAACACAAAGGCAAAAAGTGACAAAAAAAAATGGTTGTGAAGTTACGGTAACAAAATTGCAAAAATACCGCCCTTTTATAATTTTGCTAAAAATCTGTAATTTTCTGTATTTATTGGAAATTGAACCTCTAACTTCTTCTAACAAATTTACTGACACAACACTATGCTACATTGCATTTTGAGTTTACTTTTAAAATTTTATTAGATATGCCACTTATTCTCATCTTATCCTAAATTATTTTATTTTCACTATTGAGTTATTTTATTTTCATTATTGAGTACAATAAAATATTGGTTTAATATATTTATATAACTCCATTTTTCCAGTTACCGTAATTTTATATATAATCGTTTATTCAATCATCTTTATAAATTTTTATGATACTTGTATTTTTTTTCAATTGAATATATATATATATATATATATATATAAATTATTTTGTTAATTATTATATTCTATTACTATATATTAAACTTCAACACAAGGGCAAAGTTTGTCAATTTAATGGTTGTGAAATTATGATTTTACCCCTATATTCTCAAAAATTACAAAAATGACACCCTTCAATAATTATGTAAAAAGTAGTGAAATTATGTTTTTATTTGGATTCGAATCACTAATCTTTTTCTATAAAACTCATGTCATAACTAACTTTGCTACACTCAATTTTGAGTTTTGTTTAAAAATCCTATAAATAAACTACATCTTCTTCTTGTATATTCCTCTCTTTTTTTATTTTTGAGTAAATAAAATATTGATTTAAATTATTTCTAGAATATTGGATAGACAAAATTACAAAAAATATTCTAATCGATTGAGTATACTCTACAATTCTTTTTCGCCATTTTAGATAATTGATATAAAAATAAAATTTTAGATTATACATACTGTATTCGAATACAAAAAAAGAGATTTATTTACATGCGTATTCATGTAGATATTAAATTCTTGAAATAAAATTTGATTTAAGAAATATGTAAATTTTAGTTATCAAATCATACATAATTAATAATTGTATCACATTAGTTTTAGGTATATAAAAATTTAAATATGTGAGTTATATTAGGGGGTTTGGTCGACAAACTATTTAGAATTTCAGTGAATTAAATATATGATTGGTCTTAAAACATAAATATTTAAACATACACGAAAAATACTTGAAATTATGTTAAAAAGATGAGAACTCTAAAAATAATTAAAAAATTGATCTATGTTATATATAAAAAAGTAACATAATTAACAATAAATAAAATCAAAAAAGGTATAAATTTTCAAATCATAAGTCTTATAAAACTACAATAATTATTTATAATGATCAGTTTGACTAGAACTCGATTATAAAGTATGGTTTATATGAATTTTTATATAATATTACAAATTGATCAATATAATATACTTAGATCAATATACGATAAAATCTAAAAAGTTGATTGTAAATTTCACATATATGCATGGGTCATTAAGGTCATTTTATCATATTTAACATCAACTAAAATATTTATAAATTTTAAAATTGAGTTAAAAAATAATTCAAAATATAAAATTAAAAAATGATATGTAAAATTACAAATAAATTTTTAAAATATTAGATAAATTGAAATCTTATCAACATTGTCTTCGAAAAATATAAATGGTTATTTATTTGTCTTCAACTAATATAGGTCAAAACAGATAACATGCTTTGTTGTATCTTGTATTTTAAGATCGTTTATAGTCGTTGATGATTGCATTTTTCACAACAAAAAAAAACGTGAATAAATTCAGCACGAAAACGAAATCAATACAAGGTATACGTCATTTCATCCGTAACTAACTTTTTGGTTTTCAGATTTTTTCTATCCGTAAATTTTTTTTTTTTTTTGTCAACAAATGTCAACCATCGCTAACTATAAACCAAGAAACTTGATAAATTTGTAATTTATATATTGGAGTTTATAATAATCACGTCACTATCATTTTGATTATCATTTTCTTAAATTTGTGTAAATTAAGTTCCAATATAGATACAGAAAAGGAACTTAAGCAACAAATTTTGTGTTGACGGAGGAATTTGGGAACAACAAATTTTGAGGTATGTCACCGGAAACAAGATCTGATGCGATGGTTCTTTGCCGGAGAAAACGGTGGTGTGTGGTTGTTGAACGTAATTGGTGGCTGAGATTGATAGGGTTAGTGGCGGCTATTCAGAGCTCTCGACTTCCAACCCCACAATCGGCCTACGTACCCCTGTATTTATAGGGGATCAAACCAGACGTAGTTCTTGGAGAACAAGAAACCCAAATGGGCTTGGATAACGGACCAGCTTCCGGAATGTTCTACTATGAGGCCTAACCACAAAGGCCCAAGGCTCATCCAAGATCTCAAGACTTCACAGATAAGGAAACTTCCCCCGTCGAGGACTAGTCCTATCCGTTACCAGCTATTTCTTGATTTCAAGGATGTAGGTATAGTCGTGGTTTACCCCAAGTGCAGAACGCATCCCTGTCCCCCGAATGAGAAGCACCCACCAGATAGCAGGACAGGTGATCCACAGCTTTTGGGTGCAAAGTGCAGGATTACTCCAAAGTTCCCCAATGAGAGCGCGCCCATTGACTACAGGAACAGAGCTCCCAAAGCACACACCAGAAGTCCCCATCTTTCCACCATAGGGCGCGCCCTTAGTGTTTAAGAAGGGTCCTTATATCCAGGCAAACCCCTGAAGGCCTTCTGCGACGGACATCCCCCTCCTGAGATACGACAGGAGGGAATTCTTCAATTTCTGGAATTCCAGCTTGAGTGGAATCCATACTTGAGTGAAATCCATACTTGAGTGGAATCCTAAGAGTATGTTTCTTCAACGTCTTCTTAGAAAATTCAACCTAAATAAATTTCACCATTTTTCTATATTTAGGGCGCGCCCTCTTTGTAGAGAATGAGAGGGCGCGGCCTGATTCCTCCATTTTCTATAAAACCCCTAATTAAACCTAGAATTCCCCAAATCGAACCTGTAATTTGACCCGAATCCATCTTGAAAAACCCGAACCGAATTTTGGCTATAACAACTACCCCCAATTCCGTACGAAATCAAAGATGATGTACGGAATTTCTTCTATAAAACCCAAAATTCCCTCAAGTTTTCCCACAGGGCGCGCCCAGAAATAAGGCGCGTCCTTGGAATTCCAAACGATTTTACAGCTGTCATCCACCACTTTTTCAAATCCCTATAAATATCTCCCTTCTCTCTTACTTTACTCTTTTTCTATTCTCTCTCCTAAAAACCGAACTCTCCCTTCTCTCTTACTTTACTCTTTTTCTATTCTCTCTCCTAAAAACCGAACTCTCACCGGACTCCACTTTTCCGAACGAAAATCCGGTCAATATCAACGGTTTCTTTCAATTTCTTTCCACACATCTTGTTTTAGAACTTCTAAGGTACGTTTTTATATCTTTAATCTGTTGTTTCACCGTATATTGTGACTGATTTTGTACTTCGACTGTTAGTTGTTTTCCATGTTCTTCATTTTTCTTCTGTATGTATATATGTATGTATTGTTGTTTGATCTTATTTGATTACAATTTTTCTCCCACATATTGTTTTTGATAAAACAATACGTTTAATCAATTCTCAGGGCGCGCCTTCGACACAGGGCGTGCCTTGGACTCCTCTGATACCATAATATAGCTTTAGAAACTTAGTTCTTCATGACCCTTCTAGTATACTTTAGAAAATCATCTTTGGGCGCACCTTCATATTGCTAACGCCATACACTAGGACGCGCCTTAGATTTTTAGAATATTTATTGCAAAATGTCTAATCTCAATTTATTAAACTCTTGGGCGCGCCCTAAGTCCCTTTTTATTAATTTTGCAGCTGGAGGACAAGGGCGCGTCCTCTCCCTTCCATCCTTTTAAGGAATTTAACAAACGTCTTGGAATCCATTCACCCTTGCCATCACCGCTTCCACCTATTCGCTACAGACTTCCTTTCTCATTCATCTCTCCAGAAGATAGGACGCGCCTTATTCAAGAATTTGAAGACAGCACCATGAGTTTTTCTAGTGAAGACTCCTTCAATGCCACCACATTAAATGTTCAACCTTCCAAAGAATCTCAAACACCCCCTGAAGCGAACCATTCTTACAATTCCATGGAGGATAGTGATTTTGCTCCAATCTCGGAAACATCGGGGGACTCACATTCTTCAGACACATACTCAGCCGAGGGCGCGCCTTCAGCCTCTTCTATTTCTCCTCCAATAAATTCTGAGCCAACATCTCCACCACCTTCCCCAACTCCCTTTAAACACTGGGAAGTTCGTGACGAAGAAATTGACCTCGAATGGGGAAGGTATGGAGATATGACTGAAAGATAAAAGAATTCACTCTGAAAGAAACAAGGCAAATTGGCTTGTGTGAACATGTCCTCTACTGCAACAAATGACGAAGTAGAATGGGCCATGAAATACTACGGTCAGGAAGGACTTTGGGCCATTCCACATTCTCACCACCGTCCTCACATTTTCAACTATGGTGGAAACTTTAGAATTCCAAGGATGGTTTTGACCCCAAGACTCGTAGCCCTTGGTGTGGGCGCGCCCTTGCACCCATACCTTAGGGAAATCCTTGAATGGTACAATCTTGCCCCAATCCAACTTTCTCCCAACAGCTACAAACTTGTTTTAGGTTTGTTAATTCTACTATGAGGCCTAACCACAAAGGCCCAAGGCTCATCCAAGATCTCAAGACTTCACAGATAAGGAAACTTCCCCCGTCGAGGACTAGTCCTATCCGTTACCAGCTATTTCTTGATTTCAAGGATGTAGGTATAGCCGTGGTTTACCCCAAGTGCAGAACGCATCCCTGTCCCCCGAATGAGAAGCACCCACCAGATAGCAGGACAGGTGATCCAGAGCTTTTGGGTGCAAAGTGCAGGATTACTCCAAAGTTCCCCAATGAGAGCGCGCCCATTGACTACAGGAACAGAGCTCCCAAAGCACACACCAGAAGTCCCCATCTTTCCACCATAGGGCGCGCCCTTAGTGTTTAAGAAGGGTCCTTATATCCAGGCAAACCCCTGGAGGCCTTCTGCGACGGACATCCCCCTCCTGAGATACGACAGGAGGGAATTCTTCAATTTCTGGAATTCCAGCTTGAGTGGAATCCATACTTGAGTGAAATCCATACTTGAGTGGAATCCTAAGAGTATGTTTCTTCAACGTCTTCTTAGAAAATTCAACCTAAATAAATTTCACCATTTTTCTATATTTAGGGCGAGCCCTCTTTGTAGAGAATGAGAGGGCGCGGCCTGATTCCTCCATTTTCTATAAAACCCCTAATTAAACCTAGAATTCCCCAAATCGAACCTGTAATTTGATCCGAATCCATCTTGAAAAACCCGAACCGAATTTTGGCTATAACATTTTGCTTAAAGCAGAATTTAATTAGGACAAAATGAACGAGGAAGAACTTTTATGAAAATTCCAAACATACCCTATGAAGATACAAACTCATGGAATACAGATGGACCTTACCACCATTTATTACGTAATCTTTTTAAATAAATACAAATTCTAGGATTAAATCAAATACATTTTAAAATAATCTGCAATAAAATACACAATATAATTTGTTATAAAATACACAATATATTAATGAATGAACTTCAAATATAAACTCGAATAATTACATTTTCATAATATTACACACAATAGGAAGGTGACAAAAATGTATTGCAAACCTGACACCTCAATATTCAAAACTACTAATGCAAATCAACTTTTTCAGAAAAAGAAATTTATCGTAGTTTCAGTACTTTAATCTAAAAAATTGAGTCTGATACTTTTCTCTCCCTCGCGTATATATACAAGTCTCCTTCAGGGTTAAGTAAACGAACACTCTGTTTTCATTGATCACCACACTCCTCCTAAACCCTCAAAACTTCACAACTAAACCAAGCCAAACAACTATTACCATTCCAAGTAAAATCCAAGAATCATCACGCATGGACTGGATACGCGGTGAAAAAATCGGGCATGGAAGCTTCGGCCAAGTGAATCTTGCAGTGTCCACAAGCCGTAAATATCCTTCTTTGATGGCCGTGAAATCATGCAACATTTCACTAGCTGCTACTCTTGTAAACGAGAAGTATATCTTAAATGAGTTGAGTGAATGTCCGAATGTAATTCATTGTTTTGGTCACGATGTCACTCTCGAAAACGGTGAGGAATTTTTTAACTTGCTGTTGGAGTATGCTTCCGGTGGTTCTTTAGCTAACAAGCTCAAGGATTCTGTCTTGTGTGAATATGAAGTTCAGAGATATACGAAAAATATTCTACAAGGGCTTTGTTATATCCACAAGAAGGGGTATGTGCATTGTGATATCAAGCCTCAAAATGTTCTTTTAGTTACTAAAGGTGGGAAATATGAAGCCAAAATTGCGGATTTTGGGTTGGCGAAAAGAGCTGGAAATGTGAGGCCTAAGTGTGACTTACGAGGTACGGTTATGTACATGTCACCTGAAATGGTTACTAAAGGTGAACAAGAATCAGCAGCGGATGTTTGGGCACTTGGATGTTTAGTATTGGAGATGATCACCGGAGCTTCGGCATGGAAATGCCAGAGACATTCGGATTTTGGGGGACTTATGATGAGAATTGGAGTGGGTGATGAGGTTCCGGAGATTCCTGAGAAGTTATCAAAGCAAGGGAAAGATTTCTTAGGCAAATGTTTTTTGAAAAATCCGGGAGAAAGATGGACGGCTGAGATGCTTTTAAATCATCCATTTATTGCTAGTTACATTGAAACATTGGATGTTTCTTGTACTTCTCCAACAAGTGCTCTAAATTTTCCACATTGGCTGTCTGCACAAACATCTTTGTTGCCGCTAAAATATGTACCAGAGTTCATTTCAGGGGATGAATCTGAATGGAATTTGCGTTCTAGTTCTTCCATTTTGCCGAAAAATAGAATACATCAGTTGGTGACTGAGTATCAGGGGTTTGATTGGTCTAATTCGGAAAGTTGGGTCAACATTAGGGATGTAAACTAGTCAACTTATTCGTCGTCGTGAAATTGCACATGACAATTTAAGGCTCAATTAGAGACTAGCCACTGTTAGAATTTATTTAGTACAACATTGATTTTTTTTAGTGAAAAATGTGAATACGGTAGATTCTGATTATCCGACTTCATTGATGAGGTTTGTGATTGTTGACTTATTTAATTAGGATTACTACAGTTTAATTTTGCAGAGTGTTCGTATCGCTAAATGCTCCTTTTTTTATATATAGAATAATTAAATGCTTCTGTTATGTTAATTTTTCAAGAATATTTGAACTGGACCGTTCACTACTCAAGGAGAGAATGTAAAAACCGATGTAGTATTGCTCTTTTGATGAGATGCATCAATTTTAATCACAAGAACACGTGGGGAAAAAATTTGCATCATCAAGTATATACTCCCCGTCCCTAATTAGTTATCCAGTTTGACTTTTCAGTGGTTAAATTGACCAAATTTTGACTAAAATTTATACATACTGTATATTTGAAAAAAATAAAAAAAATTAAATCAATGTAAAGCATATCTAATCTATTTTAATATGTACTTTTCCGTTTTTTAAAATAATAAAAGGATAGCCTGTAATCTTCGGTCAAGAATTGGTCAATTTGACCACTTAAAAGTCAAAATGGACAACTAATTAGGATCGGAGGGAGTAATTTTTTGTTAACGAGTTCAGTTTTTAGAATTTTCGATACCATCATCACTTTTATAATTATCACAAATTTCATGTTTAGGATAAGTATTTTATAGAAATTATATATCCTTTTTAACATTGTAGCTCAGTGTATGGTAACAAAAAAAAATTATATTGATAAGAAGAGCGCTCAGGTTAAGGTGGAAGTAGAATTACGTGCTTGTGAATATTCAAAAAAAATAAAATAATAAATAGTTGACTGAAACTCCACTCTAATCATCTATATCATTTTGGCTAAAACAATTTTACTAGCATGACACGGGTTATTTTCTAGAAGATACAAAATATGTATATAATAATTTATTTGAAAAACATCAAGTTAATATTTATAGATCTTTGTTTGTCTATAAATTATTTTTTTCTAATATTCTTACTTCATTTCTTGTACAATTATAATTTTTGTGGATTTAATTGAAAATTATAAATTATAGAAAACATAACATTTAAATAAATTCGAAATTATAAAACACATTTTGAATGATCTAGAAGGATTGTTAGTTTTAAATCATCATTGTTAACTGTGAAAATTATTTAATAAATCGGTACAACAATAAATGCACTTGGAAAAGGTAATATAATATTGTTGCTTGTAAGTTAGTTTTCTTTTATACTACACGTAATTTTAGCATTCTTTATTTAATTATGGATAAATAAGGTACAATGTCTCAGGTTTATATAGCAAAATACAACTTAATTAATTATCCATGTTGTGATTTGTGTGTAAAACATTATTAACCTAAAAATACTACTAATTTGATTAATTGAATGATAATAACACGTAAAAGGCACATGTAATTTTCTATAAAAAAAAATCCCAAGAAGAAATTATAACATTCTTAATTGTTCGTTTATTGATAAATATGTTTAATATTTTAGATATACAAATATAAGTCGACTAATTATCAATGTTTTTGTACGTAAAACATTACTCACTTGCACAACATTGCAAATTTAGCTTTTACAATGAATGAAACAAGTGGCATGTAATCTGTATTTACTAAATAAGTACGACTAATGTTGTTAGGAATAACTATACTGTGATTTCCTCGTCCCTGATCCCCGAATTTGAATCCAATTACCACATTTGTCTCGATCCTTAAACAGAGATTATTTTGCTCCTCGTCCTAAATGAAAAATGGGAATTTCACGAGAACCGGGGATTATTAGTTTCTTTTATATAAATATTACATATTTTGTAACTGGTGCAAGGCACGGACTATTATCTAGCATCGGATATAAGTATTTGTACTAATGTCCTATGAGCATTATTTTGATCGTGATCGAGTTTCATATATTGAATCAATAACGTTGTATGCAATCTAAAACCTATATATATTTAATAAAGATGAATTTTGAAATTATTGAATTCCAGTACATTTTTCAAGTTGCATTGATCGGTGAATAATTTTATTTAATGATAAATAATTTAATATTTTTTATGTATTTATATAAAATATTAAATCAAGATTTAAAAGTGACCTCTTTAAAAAAATTACCATTATTAAAACTGATAGAAGTTATTAGTTAAACTGTGATATTTTTAATTTTTTTCTAAAAGTGTAAAATGTGATAACTAAGTTGGTCGGTTAAGAATAATTGCAACAACTTGGATCAAATTCAAAATACTTTGTTTTAAAATCTAGTGAAGTTCTTGACCTAAATTCACCACATTCTAAGCTAATAATTTGAACTGCGTTACATTAACCTGCTCTTATAAAAGCGTCAAATACACTAATTCATGTCGATCTGGGATGTTACAATCACTCATCTTATTCGGACGACGATCTCACCTATGCCACAAAGAAATTTTTAAAATTCTACAAATGACGATGCTCTTCCGGTCGGATAAGGCTGATATCACATGTGAATATTGATGAAATTTTGAGTACTTTTCAAACATTAAGTTATGTTACGATTTTGGATCCGAAATATGTCGGATTACATTGATCCAAATGCAACGACATTCATTTAAGTGTTTAGATTATTACGTGTTCATTAACAATTTTTTTAAAAAACATGCATTTAAATTTAATAAACAAATATAAATATTTAATAAATTTATTATAATTATCCATATACTGAAACTACTAATAATTGCCATTATTTTATTTAATCGAATGATTTCGAAATATATAAGTTGACTACATATCATATATCACTAATTTATACTATACTATACTATAACATAATATAATATAAATTTTTAAATGTAAAACGAAGAAAAATGATTAAAATATCTTAGTAATCAAAATACCAAATATTTTTCAATCACCACCACAGATATGATTGGTTGGCCTGGTAGAATGTTGGTGTTGAATGAATGGTAATACCTACGTTCAATTCTCACCATCAATAACTTTTTTAGAAAATAACAAATATAAGGGTAATTTAGATATTTGAAGTTGAATAAAAAATCTCACCATTTCGATTAAATAAAATATCTTATTAATTTTTACCCGTTGTTGGGCTATTATATATATAATAAATAAATGTCTCTTCAAAGTGTAATATTTTAAAATCTAAATAAAATTATTCAACCCCCACAAAAAAATGAGTAGTTCTATCAAAACACCCAAAAGCAAATGGCTTATTCCATGACATATTCACTATTCAGGCCCATGAACCCAATATGTTCGAGTCTATTACCCATCAAATCCTATCCTAAAATCCAGTTTCCCTCTTTTAAATTAAAGGATCCAAGGTTGAGATTTTTCAGGACTCAGGAGTTCATATGAAGAGCGAGCACAATTAAATTAAGTAAAATATCAATTGTTATAGGGAGAAACTGGTATAACAATATTTATGGAGGTTGCTGGAATCACGGAGCAAAATACGGATATTCTGCTAAGAACACGAAGAACACGGGGGAGATTTGTGAATGTTTGTGGTTGATCTTGTTTGTTGATAATTCAAGGGTGAACTGTTTCTCAATCCTAAGAAGAGGCCTACGTACCCTATTTATAGGGAATCAAGCCACACGTAGTTCTTGGAGAAGAAGTTATCCAGACGGGCTAGGGTTTTTGAAGGTCCATCTTGGCCCAAATCCACTAGACGTCTACGGGCTAATATAATTTGACCATTAATCCTGCTCATGACCCATGGCCCAATTAAGGTTACCTATGGCTAACATGATGCTAGAATCACAAGGCCTCACTAGCGAGGCCAATGGAGAGCTTACACGGGTCTCACATGCGACTGTTGGGTTTCAACCCAATTAGGTGCCAAGAATTGGAAGGCTTGTAGAACAAGTTGTTGGGACAATCAGATCTTGGCACTGCGATTTTTGATACAATAAATTAACGAGTACGAATAGAAAAGTCACCTTGTTAACGGTTGACTCCACGCTCTTCTATTGTATTCCCAAATTCCCTTGAGCGAAGTGTGGCCTTCGTCTTCTCAAGTTAACCTCTCTTCTTGCTCCTGGGTGGCTACAAAATTTTTTCGACCAGCCCTACCAAGAAGAGAATAGAAATTTATATAGGGCTACAATAGGGATCATGGACAATTAGGTTGGGTCTTCTAATTACATCTTGGGCATAGCCCAATGTAATTAAATATTAATTCAATCCACTAAAGAATTAATATTTGCACTACCTTTCCCAATACCGTAATTTAATTAATTCGGTTCCAATATTATTTGCTTATTAAATTCCCCATGTTTAAAATATCGCATGTCCATTAATTAAATAAATTACTGATAATTCATTTAATTAATATCTTTTATCCTTGATCATCCACTCAACCTTTATTTAATTATGCCGGAATAAATCCACCTGCAGGGTTTCAAATAATTAAATCTTTTTGAGCTTTCAAGGGGACATCATTAACCCGAATATTATCAGGACATGGATTCCTTCAATAAATAATATTCACCATATATATTATTTCATCACCCAAAATATAATGAAATAAATCAAAAGAATTATTTCATATATAAATCAAAGCATGTAAATAATATACACGTGTCAATTACTATATCTGGATTAAGAACCTAAGCATTAATAATAACATAGAATCTTAGTTCACCTTCTTGATCAGTATAAGGGAACAATTCTAAATTTGATCCTGTTCAATATACAAAAAGTATACTAGTATTATTTAATAGTCAATATAAACTATTCTAAATAATACTACAGCCATTCCAGTGGATTGTCCAACTCCACCTGTGCTGTGAACCTTATTATATTATATAAACCGTATTTAATAATCTAATATTCTGTATCCCATTTAATACTAGATTATTCACAATATATAATATTAGACAGCATATAAACATTTAAATGATTCTCAATAAAACTGGGCCAGAAATAAATGTATATACTTTAAATAAATATTTTCAGTATACACCAACAATCTCCCACTTATACTCAAAATATCTTAAGAGTATATCAATGTTTATTTAATCCACTATTACTCACAAAACTACTTTATAACCAAATATCTGACTCCTATCTTTCGGGAAATCTGAATCGGTATACCCTATAGGAAAGAAATCTGAGGCCTTGTAAATTAACATATACTCCTTAGTCCTTCTCAGGTACTTGGGTATAGTTTTTACTGCACTCAAATGTTCCTGACCTGGGTTCGACTGATATCTACTAACCATGCCTACAGCAAAGCAGATGTCAGGCCTCGTACATAACATAGCATACATTAAGCTTCCACATGCCGAAGCATAAGGAACTGCTTTCATGCTCTCTATATCCTTAGGTGTCGAAGGAAACTGCTCCTTGGATAGAGCCACTCCATGCTTAAAAGGTAGAAAACCTTTCTTAGAGTTCTGCATGTTAAAACGAGTTAATACTTCATCAATGTAGGGCTCTTGAGATAAAGCCAACATCCTTTTCTTGCGATCCCTTATTACTTTGATCCCAAGGATGTATGCCGCTTCACCTAAGTCCTTCATTTCAAATTGTTTGAACAACCATGCCTTTACTGATGACAACATCTTAACATTGTTTCCAATGAGTAAAATGTCATCTACATACAGTACTAGAAAAACCACTGCATTACCCTCACTTCTCTTATACACACATGATTCGCTTGGACTTTGATCAAATCCATATGACTGGACTGCCTGATCAAAATGAATATTCCAGTCCCTAGAAGCTTGTTTTAGTCCATAAATAGACCTCTTAAGCTTACAAACAAGATGCTCTTGGCCTTCCTTAATGAATCCTTTTGGTTGGTGCATATAGATGGTTTCCTCAAGACTTCCATTAAGGAAAGTTGTCTTGACATCCATTTGCCAAATATCATAATCGAGATGAGCTGCTATAGATAAAAGAATCCGGATCGACTTAAGCATAACAACCGGCGAAAAGGTTTCCTCATAATCGATCCCTTCTTTCTGAGTATACCCTTTCGCAACAAGTCGTGCTTTCCAGGCTTTCACCTTTTTGTCAGATCCTCTTTTCTTCTTGTAGATCCACATACATCCAATGGGTTTTACACCTTTGGGTGGTTCCACGAGCTCCCAAACTTGATTGGAATACATAGATTCCATCTCAGATTCCATTGCCTTTTGCCATAGATCTGCATCTTTGTCTAGAATTGCCTCTTCGTATGTCCTGGGATCTTCATCATGTTCGCCAGAGACCAAGTCCGAGGACTCTCCCAAAAACATGAATCTATCTGGTTGTTGAACAACCCTCCCACTACGACGAGGCACTGGTGCAGTATTAGTGTTAAGTTGTGCATTTTCTTGTGGCTGTTCTACTTGTACTATTGGCACTTGGGGATTATCTGTCCCTCCCACTAGTTCCTTTAAAACGATACTACTCATGGGTTTATGGTTCATTATATAGTCTTCTTCTAAGAATCTAGCATTGGTGCTAACAATGATATCTCGATCCCTAGGACTATAAAATGAATAACCTTTCGTTCCCATGGGATAGCCTACAAACAGCCTTACTTCTGTACGAGATTCTAACTTGGTCGCGTTCTTGTTCAGCACATGTGCTGGACAACCCCAAATCCGAATATGTCTTAGACTTGGTTTGCTACCAGTCCACAATTCTATTGGAGTCTTGGGAACCGACTTAGAAGGTACCAAGTTTAGAAGGTAAGCCGCTGTTTCTATAGAATATCCCCAGAACGACTTGGGTAAATCTGAATAACTCATCATCGATCTAACACTCTCTAAAAGAGTCCGATTCCTTCTCTCTGCTACACCATTCTGCTGAGGTGTGCCAGGTGCAGACAACTGGGATGTGATCCCATTTTCTGATAAATATTCCCTAAATTCTCCAAGCAAGTATTCGCCACCACGATCTGATCGTAGTGACTTGATACATTTTCCAAGATGTCGCTTCTCCGCACTTGCTTTGTACTCTTTGAATTTTTCAAAGCACTCAGACATACGGCGCAACAAATAAATGTACCCATATCTAGAATAATCGTCAATGAATGTGACAAAATACTCATAACCTCCTCTTGCTTGGATACTCATAGGTCCACATAAATCAGTATGAACCAATTCTAACACTTCTTTGGCTCTATTCCCCTGTGCTTTAAAAGGCCTATTAGTCATTTTACCTTCCAAGCAGGATTCACAAACTGGAAATGGCTCCACTGCCAACGAGCCTAATGGCCCATCTACTACCAGTCTTTGAATCCTCCTCAAGTTAATATGACCTAATCTTAAGTGCCAAAGACATGTTTGGTTCAATTCAGAAGGTTTCTTTCTTCTATTTGAGCTAGAAAGAATGTTATTAGTTTCCTTATGTTGCAGCATTGGTTGGATAGGATTAATAATATATAAATTGTCTTGCAATGTACCAGAACATATAACTCGTTTATTCATCATAATAGAAACATTACGATCCAAACAAACATTATAACCATCCATGGCAAGTTTAGAAACCGAAATTAAATTCCTTCTAAACGAAGGTACATAAAGACAATTGTTCAAAACCAAAATCCTATCATCTCCAAAATATAAAGTAATTATTCCAACTGCAACTACTGCTACTTTCGTAGCATCTCCCATTAACACATATATCTCGCCATCTCTAAGCATTCTGGATTGCTGGAACCCCTGCATAGAGTTACAAACATGGTCAGTGGCTCCTGTATCTACACACCAAGTGCTCGTAGATATATCCGCTATATATGTTTCTGTAACTAGAGAAAAAGACATACCAGTATTGTTTGTCTTCTTAGGAAGAGGACAATCCTGTTTCCAGTGACCTGACTGCTTGCACCTGAAGCACTTGCCCTTAGGCTTTTTCACAGCACCTTGAACTCCCACTGCATTAGCATCCTTTCCAGCTTTCTGTGTCTGAACCTTTTTCTTCTTCTTGCCTTTCGGCTTAGAGGAAGAAGCTTTCTCAGCCACATTCACTTGAACATTCTGCTTAAAAAGTCCTTCAGCTGCCTGAAGTTCTGTCAGAAGTTCCGCGAGACTATACATCCTTTTGTTCATGGTGTAATTCAAGCGGAACTGCTCAAAACTTTTGGGCAGACTCATAAGGATGATATCGATCTGGGTTTCCCCATCAATATCAGCACCAAGGATCTCCATCTCATTCAGATCAGACATCATCCTGAGAACATGATCCCTTACAGGTGTTCCTTCAGCCATCTGAGTGTTCATTAAAGCCTTCATTGCTACTTGCCTAGCAGCCAAATTCTGTTCTCCAAAAAGTTCCTTGAGATTAAAGAGCATATCTGAAGCAGTGGCCATAGCCTGATGCTGATGCTGCAAAACACCCGATATTGCTGCCAGAATGTAACATCGCGACATCTCATCAGCCTTAACCCACCACTTATAATACTCCTTCTCACTTTTAGGAGCATCTTCAGCAGGCTGATCTGGCTTGGGTTCATAAGTACAAAATTTGTACTCCTCAGCAGTCAACACTATGTCCAAATTACGTTTCCATTCAATATAGTTCGGTCCAGTAAGTTTGTTATCCTTAAGTATGGTGAATAGTGGATTAAAGCCCATAATGATCTAATCCTGAGAATCATACATGTAACACATAATCAGAGAGTTGCACAAATCTTAAAACTTATCGGTTTCCTCTAACAATTAATTAAAATTAATGCAATAATATTTAAACACCATAAGTATCTGGTACGCCACGATGGGTGACATATATACCACTTAAATTCGTTTAAATATTACTTCGGTCCTATTACTAAATAATACGCCACGTTAGGGTGGACTATATATTATTTTTCACAGCTGAGTGTATACCATTATCAAATCTTAAATTACTTAAAACCGAATACATCCGTTTGATATATTAATGGATAATTCCCAGGTCTCGGAGGAGTCACAACGGCCTCGCTTAATACCCGATTCCTAGACAGAATTTCCATAGTCAACATCAAAAGAGTATTCAATTTTCGTTACGAATTCTATGAAACTTGGTACGTCACGTTAGGGTGATCTATATACCTTTCAATATTCGTAATTTAATTTAAGATTTTTGTTCTAGTAATTTCTACAACCTTTTAAAATACCGTAAATAGTATGCCACGTTAGGTGATCATATATACCATCTACATTATTTAAAAGGTTATATTACATACAAAATAATGGAGACCGTGGGATTTAATTCCTAATTAATTCCCTCACCCACTTAGAATTTTTATTTAAAAAATGAGGAATTTTAAAAATTAAATGGGGCCTATGTCGTTATAATTATGTCTAATATGCATTCCCAATACACACATAATTTAACAACATATAACATTTAATTATAGCAATAAATAAAAAATCTATGTCCATGTCGTCCTAATTATGTTAAACATGCAATTAAAAATTACACACATAATTAACAACACACATAATAATTTATTTAAAGCAATAAATAAAAAATAAATTGCGGAATTAAAAATTTAAACAATAATTTAAATCCACTATTATGGCCCCAAAATTAAATTTCTGCAGCCTCCAAACAAGACACACTGTTGCACGTGCAGCTGCTGAAAAATAAAATAAAATTCTGGCTTCCACGGCAGTGACGCAGTAGAGGCCTGCGTAACCCACCTTAATGATCCTGTAACGCAGGAAGGTCTAGCGTTACACCTAGTTTCAACTGGTAACGCTGGACTGTCCGGCGTTACAGACTTGTACCAGCTTTTTTCAACGAATTGTCGTCTTCTGCTTCTGTGCATCACTTAATCGAAAGCTTCTTCTTTTCAACAACCAACAGCAGCCCTTAACCAGCTACGCAGCGGAATAATTTTAGTCTCCGTTTCGATTTTCGATCGCACGTAATTGTTACAAAATTCCCGGATTTTTACAAAATCCAACAAACAATTACAAAAAAAATAAATCTAATACAAAACTAATTTTGTAAATCTATTCTAACACGATCAACCCTCGTGATTTACAACCACGATAAACCACGTGGAAACCAATTGCAAAAAAAAATAACCACGATTAAACCACGTGGGATCCAAACACATAATTAAAATATACATGGCCATAATAGTGGATACTAAACAACCTGCAAAAAGATTATTATCCAAGCACACCACCATACATACATGCATATATAATTACAACATGGACATCGTATCAAAAATTGCAGAACCATTGAACCTAGCTCTTGATGCCAATTGTTGGGACAATCAGATCTTGGCACTGCGATTTTTGATACAATAAATTAACGAGTACGAATAGAAAAGTCACCTTGTTAACGGTTGATTCCACGCTCTTCTATTGTATTCCCAAATTCCCTTGAGCGAAGTGTGGCCTTCGTCTTCTCAAGTTAACCTCTCTTCTTGCTCCTGGGTGGCTACAAAATTTTTTCGACCAGCCCTACCAAGAAGAGAATAGGAATATATATAGGGCTACAATAGGGATCATGGACAATTAGGTTGGGCCTTCTACTTACATCTTGGGCATAGCCCAATGTAATTAAATATTGATTCAATCCACTAAAGAATTAATATTTGCACTACCTTTCCCAATACCGTAATTTAATTAATTCGGTTCCAATATTATTTGCTTATTAAATTCCCCATGTTTAAAATATCGCATGTCCATTAATTAAATAAATTACTGATAATTCATTTAATTAATATCGTTTATCCTTGATCATCCACTCAACCATTATTTAATTATGCTGGAATAAATCCACCTGCAGAGTTTCACATAATTAAATCTTTTTGAGCTTTCAAGGGGACATCATTAACCCGAATATTATCAGGACATGGATTCCTTCAATAAATAATATTCACCATATATATTATTTCATCACCCAAAATATAATGAAATAAATCAAAAGAATTATTTCATATATAAATCAAAGCATGTAAATAATATACACGTGTCAATTACTATATCTGGATTAAGAACCTAAGCATTAATAATAACATAGAATCTTAGTTCACCTTCTTAATCAGTATAAGGGAACAATTCTAAATTTGATCCTGTTCAATATACACAAAGTATACTAGTATTATTTAATAGTCAATATAAACTATTCTAAATAATACTACAGCCATTCCAGTGGATTGTCCAACTCCACCTGTGCTGTGAACCTTATTATATTATATAAACCGTATTTAATAATCTAATATTCTGTATCCCATTTGATACTAGATTATTCACAATATATAATATTAGACAGCATGTAAACATTTAAATGATTCTCAATAAAACTGGGCCAGAAATAAATGTATATACTTTAAATACATATTTTCAGTATACACCAACACAAGTATGGTAAGACTTGTATAGAGACTCTGCTAGGTTCTTGGAGAGTGAAGCGTCCATCTAGTTCGCTGAATCAAACTCTTGATGTTCCTTCATATGCTGTAGAAGTACAGAGACAAGTCGATGAATTGATGAAAAGGGAAAAGAAATCTTTTCTGGCGGCGTCTCTAAGCTCCATTCCCCCATTGAAATAAATAGCGATTCTTTTATGGACTCGCTTGGCGAGGCTTATTATAACCTCAAGGGAGGAGATGACAACGAGGCTAACTCAGATGGCACTGACTACGAAGAACCTTCATTTGATGATGGCGACCTCGACGAAGTGTCAAGGGTCGTTGTTTGCACTAAATCACGCAAGCGTACGTGGTAACAAGTAATATATGAATAAGTCGAGTTCGTTCCCACAGAGATCTCGTTATGGTTTTAATTCAGTTATTGTACATATGCAACAATGTATGGTTATTACTCACTGCTAAGACAAATAACAAATTGGGTTTAATTAACTAAATTAACTAAAAAGTAAATTAACAACTAAGAATTAACTAACTAACAAGAATTGAAATTGAATTACGTCTACAAGAGTAACATGGGATCCTAACTTCATTAAATACTTCGCTTAGATCTTACGCCTTTAATCACTATATGCAATGGTTATGATATCTGATCGGATAACACGAAACAAGTACACGCTACCTGTCAGCATACGTATACCAAACTAAACATACATCCACAAAAGAGATAGAAGATGAATAGACACCAATTATGCTTAGACCCTATATGTCTATAGAATTTGAAAACATAACGGTTCAAGAACAAGTTATCCATAAAGATCACACAGAGCAATATAAGTATTTTCATCTCATACTACGAATCATGTTGATAAACAATCATGAACCTATGCTAGCATGGCAAGTTCTAAATCTCATGATCCACTTTCACTTCACAAGAGATTAACAAATTAGATGTTAGCTACGCATCTAGCAATTAAGCATAACCATACAAGGATATCAAATATACATCACACACAGATCTTTAAAGCATCAAGATACTAAGCTCCATAAATAAATCCGTTAGAATCCCATGACAACGATTAGTTCAAAGTTGAACCTCTCATCATCATGGGATCTGATGAAACCATGATAAAAACAAAGTATGAAAAGATACAAATAAAACTAAGTAATTGGTATGTAATGGTGTCTTTTTTCTGTCCCCCAAGATATGTATTTATAGCCACAAGTTGCCTCTCCATCAAGCAATTACCATATTAAATAGAAGACCAGCAATTTCCATCTTTAAACGGGATAGGATTTGCAAATTCCATGCTCAAGACTGATTCTAGAATGTTCTAGCCATTCAGGACAATTACCATACTGATTTGAAGTAGGAATTATAGCAATTTCCTTGTGAAAATAGAATTCTGCAAAATACGTTTCCTAAACTGATTCTGTTTTGAAGGAAAATTCGTAGCTGACTTTTCTTCAGTATTTCTGGACCGTTCCAGCTGTGTTTTGACACCTGGACCACTTTAGAATGATAGAGAATCTCGTTAGCTTCGCGTGGACTGTAAGATCGTCCAAAACGGACTTCTAGAACTCAAGATATGGCCAAAACAAGAATCAGAAATTCTGGCTGATTTTCCCCAGCGCATCTTTGCGCAGAGTGCTCAAACGGCGCAGGGTGCACGGCTTCAATCTGCATAAAAATGGCGCAGAGTGCTCAAATGGCGCACTCTGCTCGACCTCAATCTGCGGAAATTAATTTTTCTTCGTTTTTCAGATTTTTCTTCCCGTTTCTTTTGCATGAGCTTCCATCTTTAATCCCTATTGACTTGTATACTTCTTGGTAGTTGACATTAGCCTCCATTCTTCATTCCACATCATAAATCAACTCCAAAAATGACGGAAACTACACCTTTAATCGACATTTCTTCAACCCTGCACAATTAAACAAAACACATCAAAACTACCACAAACTTGAGGCCAAAGCAATCAATTTAAGCCGATTTAGAATGCTCTAAATGGATATAAAATCCATTTATCAGTCGTTAATTTTGAAGATTACACTTACGTCCCCGAGGCATCGCCTCAAACATATGTTCCTACTCCCAACCTAAATTGGAGGGAGTCATATATGTGGGGGGGACCTCCTCCTGAAGAGATTGAAGAGGGCTCCTGTGTAAAGCCAGGACAACCTCGCATTCTAGCCTACAGGGATCAGTCCATGACCTTAATTGTCGATTCGCTGACGAAGGCTGTTGACAAATTTAGGCTGGAGGGCAAAATCATTCTTTCCACACCTGCTTTACGATGTTATCGCTTCAATCATGAGGAAAATGGCGGCAGAGTGCCTAGAATGGTTCTGACAGCCCCGTTAATGAAAGAAGTTGTATTTCTCCCCTTCATGCATTCATTAGGGATGTTTGTGAAACTTACAACTTAGCTCCAATTAAAATCAACCCCAATGGATACCGGTCTATGATCGCACTGTACATTCCACAAACTCGGTTATCCTAAGCTCGATGCGAGGACATTGAGATACTTCATTCAGCTGAAGAGATGCAGGGCCAAAGATTTTGGCTTCATGTATTTCTCAGTATGGCCTAAATACAATAAAAAGATCTGATCTTTGGTGGCCCAAGTAACGCGAGCTTGTGGCAAAAGCCTTTCTTCTATGTCCACAAGGTCCCCAGAGTAAAGACCTCTTTTAACTATAACCCTGGTAAGTAGATGTCCTTTGTAAACGCCTCGTATTCCTTTTTACTTTTAGATCGCAAAATAACTCAACTCCTACGAGATCGCAGATAGTCAGGTTCGCAATGTGCTAAAAGGTGACGAGAAGAAGCGAGATGATGACATTCTGAAGACTCCTCATGATCAAAGGAACATTCGTACCCTTCTAACTATAGAGAATCTAATTGAATGTGGTTTCCTCGAGGAAGGCATAGGGATTTCTCCCCAAGCTGGGCCTTCTGATGTGAGGAGGACCTCGCGGAAAAGAAAAACACGGAAGGAGACCTCATCCTCTCGAATTGTCATAACCGGAGACGAGGGTATTTTCCTTGACACGATACGACCCGCGCTTCGTACTTGCTACTTTAATTTTCCATGCACAAGAAATGGTATAACAATATTTATGAAGGCTGCTGGAATCACGGAGCAAAATACAGATATTCTGTTAAGAACATGAAGAACACGGAGGAGATTTGTGAATGTTTGTGGCTAATATTGTTTGTTGATAATTCAGGGGTGAACTTTTTCTCAATCCTAACAAGAGGCCTACGTACCCTATTTATTGGGAATCAAGCCACACATAGTTCTTGGAGAAGAAGTTATCCAGACGTGCTAAGGTTTTTGAAGGTCCATCTTGGCCAAATCCACTAGACGTCTACGGGCTAATATAATTTGTCCACTAATCCTGCTCATGACCCATGGCCCAATGAAGGTTACCTATGGCTTACATGATGCTAGAATCACGAGGCCTCACTGGCGAGGCTAATGGAGAGCTTACACGGGCTCGCATGCGACCTCCTAGGCTTGGTCTTGCGAGGTGATCCCAAGTATGGAGATATTTCTACTCATGCGACCTCTCTGGGCTTAGTCATGAGCCTTTATAATAAGAATATTCTAGGCCACACCGGACCCTGTAGAGAAGTAGAACTACGACCCCTTACTAAAAATCATATGCGAACTTGACCCACGGTTAGTGGTCGTAGGCCTCCGTAAAGAATATTGCCTTGGTAGTATATTAGACTAACTCCTGGTGATGGGCTTTGGTGACCCAATCTTCATTTTTAGGCTCATTATAAGTTGTGGAACGCTATTTTAGCCCATTAGGCCTGCCTAGGGCGTATGCCAAGATTTGGGCATAACATCAATATTGAAAGATCATTTTATTTAAAAATTATAATAACTAAGAATATATTGGCACTTATAAGCAGATTTTTCTTCATAATCTCAAACGAATTTTACAAGAAATTTAATTCATTGTTTTGGAGTAATGAAATAGAAAGTTGGATGCGATGAAGTAACTCAAGTGGTAAGAGCTTATTTTTTTCTTTCAATGTCGTAATTTTTCGCTAATTGCGAAATTTTTTGGTTCAATTCTTACTTATCCCGAGATTTATTGAAAACAGTGACGGAGGCAGGGATCCTTGACTCCCCTCAATTTTGATATATAAGAGCATGACTCCAACCTTATTGAACCCTTAGCTAAAAATTGCAGTCGGTAGTGAATAGTAATAAGTATAGCCAACTTTTGAGAAATGCAGCTCTCCACCTGATGATTCCCTTTAGCAATAGTTATAGCCAATATCATTTGCTTGGCTATATTTGCTGAAGCCTTACAAATCTATAAGGATTTCTAGTCATCTTTTTTGTTTTTTTCCCTTATCCAGCTTCTTCTCTAGCCTTTTGATTTTGCAAGCAAAACTCTGTATTTCATTCTTTTTTTGATTTATTTATTTTTGTTGGGTGTCAATATATTCGTAAATATTTATTCCAGTGATGTGTAAATATAATTTATCAATATTTAATAAATTTTTGAATTTAAAAGTCATCAAATACATGACCACATTTTCGTATCAATTAGTCTTAATATTCTTTTATTACATTTTAATTTTTATTGGAAAATAAAGTTCAAATAGTAAAATATTACTTTTAAATATTTAGTCAATCACTATAGCTAACTCCACTGGAGCACACCATCTTACAAATTCAGCATATTTTAATCAATCATTATTTTATATTATTTTAACCAATCATTTTAGCTAACACCTTTGAAGATGCCCTAAATATACATGTTGTCCATATGGTTTCTGTAGTGAAGCTTTCAATTGATTGTTCTTCCTCGTGGAACACCAGGGTTCGATACCTCTAGTTGTCTTTCTATGGTTTTAATTAGCTTTACCTTATGATCCAATTTCATTGTATCTCTTCTATTTCACTCAACTTTTAGTTTTCAATTTTTTTCATATTTTTAACATGTCTTTAAAGATTATAAGCACTTACGATCTATATTTTGTTAAGGTTAGTTATTGATCATGTAATACCCCAATTTAGTTTTATCTGATTAATATAAATTTTTTATAATTTTATGTGCTTTATATTAATTTCACATATATACGTAGCTATTTTTAATAAAAACTAGTTAACTTCGATTATATTTAATTTCATTGGTTTGCTACGACATATCGTAACTCCCATAAAAATTGGACTATGAATGGACCGAGCAAACGCTTCTAGGTCCATAAAGGGGAATGGGATAAAAATTTTGAACTGATTATGCGAGCCAATGTGAACTAGCCCAAATAGATTAGAGATTTAACCTTACTAAGACCCCAATATATAGTTGAGGAAGGAATCTTGCACTAGTATCCCATCGATGTGGGACGAGTGAAATATTTCCCTTGAGAATATACTTTTCTCTTAAGCCATTTATATAAGGAAGGATAGAGGACCAGTTGTTTACATTTTCGATGTGGGACAAAGTTCTTGTGTATATTTTAGGAGGCATGCTAAAACTAGACATAATCATTTGTCTATTTACATCGGTCATGTAAGATTGTAAGAATTCACCAATAGATGCTAGGTTGGCTTGTTATAAATTTGGTACTAGATCCGCTTGCATTTAACATTTAAGTGTATGATTATTTAGGCCTCTCAAAAGAAGCAAGGGGAACGTTATTGACTTTATTTGAGGTTGCAAATAGATTTATATAGGGTACGAGAGGGGTTCACTCCCAAGCCATTTCGATGTGGTACAAGGTAGTTTATTGCAAACCCCCTGATACTTGTAAGATATAACGCTTTAATGGTTTAATGGGAGAAAACTTGAGTTTATTGTTCATCGTTGTCAACTAAATGAGACGTAGAATTTTATAGTTCGGATTTTAAGATATTAAGCTCCTAAGAGAAGCCAAAGGAGTGTTGAACACCATTATGCTTTAGAGCGACAATCCTTTTAAGCTTATATAAAACTTGGAAGAGGTTCCACATGAGAACTCCTCGATATGGGACAAAAGAGTGTGAACCCTATTTCTCAACTACATACCAAGTCAAGTTTATATAGTGTGTGGGAGATTACTATGCCAGAAAACTCTCGATGTGGGATAACCTGCTAGTATATGAAAACTGAAATTGGATTAGTACCACATTGATTAACCAAGGGGAAATGAGAGAGGATAAGTAGAGGAGCTGAACCTCAATATGTGTAAAAGGAAATATAGAGAAGAAGTCAGTGATGCCTACACTTATGGTAATGCAAAAAGTGTGATACATTTTGTAAAACATGAGTTGTGTTTTACTATTTTCCAAATCTTATTTTTATACCACATTGAAAACAGACAGAGAGAAAAGAGTGTACATACTTCAGAGCTTCACATTCATATTACAAAGCAATTTGATTGTGGACATGTTTAATCCGGGATTTAGTGTGGTTGAAGTTGGTTTTTGAGCAAAGCAGGTTTACTTATTTATTTTCAAGCTTTGAGGCTATACCACATCGAGTAGAAAGATGATTGTAGTTCTCTTTCCATATATAAATATGTAGTGGTGTCCTAAATTAGGAAAGTAGGAGTGAAAGCCACCTACAGTTGGTAAGTCCTCTTCAGACTTTTCTTTTTATTTATTTAATTTTATTTACTTTGATTTAATTTAAGTTAGTTAATATTTATTTATTTTAGTAATTAGTAATATTAGAAATAATGTGTTAATAATGATAGTGTAAATGTTGGATAGTTTTTGGGAGACGAATGTGATAATATTGGGAAATTTCGAGATAGAGAAAGAAGCAAAGAGTATAAGTGGTTTACAGTAAGCATATATCGTACTATACTGCTTTATTAAATTATTTTGAAATATCGATGAACGTTTGGTGATTTGTTGTTGAAAATTGAGTATTCTTACATTGATATTGTGAATTGATGATGATGCTTCCAAATTGGAAGTAAAGTTAAACCAATTGTTTAGCTGGCCGGGATCCCCACTAGTAGAACTTGTGAATTTATCATGTTTGAATACTCATTTTTAACTTATGTGGAAAATTGTTTGTTGTGATGAACACTCGATGAAATTTTGAAAATTTCTTTATTGAAGTTACTTGTTTTGCAAACCTCACCTATATAGTATGATATATGCTTGTTGGGCTCTATGAGCTCACCCTTTTATGTCACTAACTTTCACAGGAAAGAATTTTGGAGAGGGATGTTCGGGAAAGGATAAGATGTGATGATCTGAACTATCGAAGTTGGATTAGAATTGTGTAGAACTCTAAGAAGAATGCTTTTGTAATAGACCTATGTTGAAGTTGTTTAGAAGCTTATAATATGTTGTACCCTTTTATCGTAAGACTTGACTTTGTTGTGACTCATTATGATTATTAATTAAATTAAGTTTGTGTAAGCATATATTACGACGTTGGTTTGGTTGGCGTCCCTCGGATCGGGTTATGAGGTCATCCCGGGACCGGGGGCGTCACAGATCACATATGATAAAATTTCTTTTGTTTTTCTATTTATTTAATTGATCACATACTATAAATTTATTTTGTTTTTTAAGTTATTGAACAACTAAAATTTTAAACTATTTTTAATTAAAAAAAATTAATGTAAAACGGACCCCCCTAAAAATTTTTTTTTGCGTCTGTCACTGATTGAGGACAGCTACTCATATATGTGTGTTGGGCCTCAACAATACAACCTAGATTGTAGAAAAGGGGGTTGAATACAATCTAATAATTTTCACTTTTCTTTCAAACTATGAAAGTGTTTCACTTTTCTTTTGAATTATGAAAGTGCTACTAAACACAAGGATGGAGATTTATGTGTGTATTCTCAGGCGTGAACAAGATGAAAGCAAGTAAGTTTAAAGATATTAGATGGACACACGATCTTTAAAACTTTCAGGTGGACTTGAGTCGATCCACCTGAGATATACCTGAGGTATATATATTGAAGAAAATCTGCATCACAAGAACGCATCTACGAATTACAAAGATTGATACAAGAAACCTAAAGATTTGTCTAAAATAGCTTGGTGTTTCTCGATACCTAACAATGCTGCCCATGTCGTCTATTTATATTGCATGAAGATAAGTAGGCTTCATAAAATGAAAATACATTTGTGGTATTGCTTGTCACACGCTCAAACTTGAAGGGTCACCATTTCTGGAATGTCCTCTCTTCTTGATTTTGACAGTTTCAGCATGCTTCAAGCCTGTGCATGTAGCTCATTTAGCCAAGAGATCTCGAATGAGCACATTTTTGGACTTCTTGAATCCACTTTCTGAGTTCTCGAAAATGTAGCTTGACTTCTCAAATGAATAAGTTAGCACTTATCGAAGCAGCCATTTCTCGAACTTCTTGAATATGCTACTTTGTAAACTTCTCGAATGCATGGATTCTAGACTTCTCGAATTGGCCAGATTGTAGACTTTTCGAATCCACACTTCTCGAATCACTTGCTTGAGTTAATTTTAGCAAAAACCTCTCCTTTGATTACAAATACTCGATCAAAGAATCTCATAGCTTGCTGCAGAAATAATTCCTAACCAATTGCAAAATTTCATTCACAAGATATAGTTTTAGTTGATTTGCATTTCAGTTAGCTTCCTAATTTATTTGTCAACTTCGATTCCTTGATTCTTTTCTTGCCTTGTAGTATTTGCTATCATCATATTTAGACATGTATGTCTCAACAATGTGGTATTTACTTATTAAAAAGAATAAAAGAGATAGTTGAATGCAAATTTTTTTAACCATTTACAACAAATGCCAGTAGTTTGTTGTGTTTACAACCTAAGCTCACCCAAACATACTTGATATATCTTCCGCTTGGTGTTAAAAAAGAATCAAATACCTATTTTTGACTTCATCTTTTAAGTGTGTGTTGTGGAATCAATAACAACTTGACTTGATCACTATATATATTTACAAACTAGCTAGTGGGAACAAATAATATGTATTTAAGGCTTACTGTATAGAGTAGGTGTCAATCCAAGTCCCACATCGTTAAGATAAAGAAGAATTATTTGAATATAAGTAGCCAACACAAATCCAATAATATGAGGACTTTTGGAATGTGTCCAAAAACAAATCCGTACAGCTTCAGTTCAAAGCAGACAATATCATATTATGTGGAGTTAGGGCTTGCTCACGGCCTAACAAGTGGTATCAGAACCGATGGTTAAGAAGTTGATCCTGAGATTATGAGCTGTAAGTTGTGTGGTATGGGAGGCTCTCCAGAACTACGGTTGGACATCTTGGACGGTTTGTGTCGAAAGTCTTCCTGACACTGACACTGAGATGGCCGGGCGACATGTCTCGCAAGATGAGGAGCCACATATGAATAGCGGCGTATGGTTCTTGTATTGAGAGGAGATTGTAGAGTGGGTGTCAACCCAAGTTCCCACATCGTCAAGATAAAAAAGGATTATCCTCAATATAAGCAACCAAAATAATTACAATAATACGAGGCCTTTTGGATGTGCCCAAAAACAAATTCGTGCGAATTCGACTCAAAATGAAAAATATCATATTATTGTGGAGGTTGCTCGCGGCCCAACATACTGCAACCTTTAGTTACGACTTACGAGTAATCGCACTCTATTTCACTTGAAAAACCTAGGGTTCAACAACAATAAACTATAAATTGAAGTTGTATGTCTGTTCGAGAATTTGCTAAGTAGTGAATTTACAGATTTTTACTTTGTTTTACTTATTAATTGGATACGTTTTATTATTAGGTTAACGTTAATAATTGTGAAGAATTACAGGGCTCCATTATGAAGTCGTCTTTTTATTTGTTTTTAAGCATTGTATTTTCATGAAGTTGTCCTTTGTAAAATTGCATGTTGTCTGCTCACTTTATGATGAGTCTCTCTCTTAATCGACGGTAATCGATGGTAATCGTCGATTACTCCACTCAATCGTCCCTCTTTTCAAATGAATAGCAATGTAAGTTATGTATGTCCTTGTCTTTGAAGGACGGAAGCTATTTATAAAATTCTCAATCAATTGTAAAGGATCAATCTTCACAAATAGTGAAATTGGAGTGTGGAACCAAAAATTTATGGACATGGTTTGAATATATAATAGAGATTTTTTCGAGTTCAATTATCAAATTTCGACAAAAAATTGATTATGATCGAAATTAGAAATGATCATGTAAATTCTAAAATCTAGAATTCCATCGGATGATTGGTAATTTCAATATATTCTTGAATTCGATATACGTATGTTAGATTTTCATTTATAGTTACGCATTCTTTAAATTTTAAATTTAATTATAATTATATATGTATTTGTTGCTTGATCTTGATCTGTTTGTGTGCACTTATTTGTCACCCACTTTTTATATTGTACTAAAGTAAGATGTACTCACGGAAACAACCTTGCTAATACGAACATCATGCGTATATTTTACCTTTCCGGATCCTGTTTTGAACTAGATATATTATTTTGATTTGAAGTAATTACATGTTATCTTTCCTAATTTCACAATTGGTGTTCACGTCATACTGATTTGTGTCAATTGTATTGCATTCACTATTCTCAACTGATTCATATGATTGAAGTTATATCGTACATATCTATATTTGTAACATGGTAGAGGTGACATTTTTTTAATTGATGTAGTACGAGAAAAAAATGTCTAATTAATCGTGATAATCTTTTTATAAAATACTAGATGATAATCCGTGCGAAGCAGAGAAAATGTCCAACATACTTCCAGAAAAAAATGGAAGGCCCGAAATGCCTATCGGCAGAAAAGATGGCCTTATATGCCCATAGTCCACGCACCAAGAGCATGCGTGTTCTGTGTATCTATCAATCCCACCCTCTAATACTTGCTCATTCATTCCTTCGGTGACTTGATTCACTAACATGTTCGTGGGGCTTCACTCACTTAAATAAATAAAAGGTGTTTGCACATGCATTATTGTTTGCACATGCATCGAGAACGTGAGTTCAGTGTTTAAACTTATACACTATACGCATCTAGAATTTGCGTGTGCAGTTTATACACGCATTTAGAATTTACGTATACAGTAAAATTAAAAATGAATCAAAATTCTTTTCAACAAAACATGCATTTTTCAGATTCGTATACAACACACACATCCTTCAAATGCGCAACTATTGAGTATTTAAGGCCAACCTTCCCGCCGATGGGCATTTTGGTTTTTTTTCTTCCACAAAAGAATATTTAGGGCCTTCACCTTGTGAAGCACGGGTTCGGGGATTTATGTTAATTAATTAATAATTTTTTATTTACTTAAATCTTTATAAAAATATATTATAAAATTATAAAAAGAACTATGTTGTTTGCATAAAAAATTTATGCGATTAACAAACTATAAACTTAGATTGTATAATAGAAGTGCATGGAAACATGTTTAAGTTGTTTTCATTGAAAAATATTTAATATAATTGATCGTAATCTTTTTTTATTCAAAGTTATAATAAAATAAATTGCTAATACAATATAAGAATTATAATAATAATAAGATTTCAATTTTATTATATTTTTTAAAAAAATATCATATAACCGCAGGGAAGATTGTTCTAGAGTAGTGTATAGAAACATGTTCTAGTTGTTCTCCTTGAAAAATCTTTCAGAGAATTCGTATTATTTTTTTATTCTAAATTATGATTAAAAAAATTGTATTATAATTATAATAGGATTTCAATTTTATTATTTTCTTTAAAAAATAACATAGAATTATAAGGGAAATATGATTCTAGGGGTGAAACTATTTTATTTATTTAAAGTTGTAATAAAAAAATTATAATTATAATAGGATTTCTATTTTATTAAAAAAAACAACATAGAAATAGAATTATAGTAGAAATAGGATTGTAGGAGTGAAACCAAAATACAGTGCGAACCAAAAAGTGGTACCGTTAAAAGGGTGTTTCGCTTATTAATAAAGGTTATAGATGCACGATTTTATTTAGGATTTTAATTTTACATGAATTATCACATTGATTGTTAAATCCTGTAAAATAAATAAAGGATGCTAATTTATGCACATCCGGAATTTATTTATGCACGTCCTAACTCTTTTTTTGGACTAAGTTAACCTTGTTTGTTTACTTGTGTTTTATTCTTTTATTAGCTTAATTAATTATTTTTTTTGTTAATCATATAATAGTAACATGTCTTACACTAATCTTTTACTGTACTCTTCCATTTCCGTAGCATCAAAGGGGGATCCTGAAGAAAAAAAATTCAGTCTCATATTATTGATAGAGAACTGTTAAAATCAAATGAAGTAATTGATTTGAACAAATCAAATATTTTGAAAATTTGTCATAATTATTCACACCTTTCAATTCTTCTACACTTTCTGACAGGTCTAATGGCAAAGATATATTGCATTCTTACTTCATTTTGAATTATGCTTGATTTAATTCTATCTTGCTCTATACATACGATTAAATTGACTTTTGTTTCACTACTTGTTTATAAACATATAGTATAATGGAACTCAAGAGCAATAGTAAATATATGTAAAAGATTATAAACTAGGTGGATTAGTTATGGAGAAAAAGGACCTGAGATTGATTTCAGGGAACTTTTGGTGAGATACTTAAAAATATATTATAAATTTAACTGGCCTTGCAGAGCTAATTAAAAAATTGTGATTTTACAAAAATGTCCATCATATATTTACATACAATATTCTATGTATCTGGTAACTTGCCCAGGCTCCTCAATCTCTTAGTTAAGTTACTTATAATTGAACTAAGTTATGTGAGTTTTATTCAGATGCAGAGAATAGTGTAGCCCATACGTTAGCATAGGCTGCTTATTCTGAGTCAGGTCCCAGGAATGGTACTCTACTATTCCTGATTTTATTATGTGTAATCTTGCCTTGGAGGCCGTTTGAGTAATGCAAATTCGCTTTTTCAAAAAAAAAAAAAAAAAATTGGCCTAATGCATAGAATCAAAAATGTAAAATAAAATTAGAATTGATCGCAGATATTATTTTAGTTTCGAAGTGGAGACAATGGCTCACTTTTTACAAAATTGTGTGTAGCTTCTTACTTTAATGATGATATTTAATGGGAATTTAAATCGTAAATTGTTATCATCGTGTGCAACTGGCCTTGATTCTTGAGTCTTCAATTTGAAAAATCAAGTTTATCCAAAACTTAGGTTTCAAAGTGTGATATGATCATACATCTGTTCCTGGGAGAGAACTAGTCAACTTTGGAGCAATTTATGTATCACAATTCACAAGCTATCATTTGTAATTAATTTCAGAATTACAAATCAAAAGCTATCTTGTTGGAGATTTCAGAATTTATTTTTGATGTTTTAGTTTTGATTTTTGTTATGATTTTTGGAAACCTAGAGAAAGAAATGTTATGTGAAAAATTGGTTTGTTTTAATTTTTTTAAAATCTTATGGCTTTGATCTGGACAATGTGTCAAGAAAAAATATGAAAGGGAACTGTTTTTATGTTTCTATCTTTTGATGTATATGTTGAAAGAAATATTAAATTTTATAAATGTAGTATTTGATAGAGCAAATTGGTAACTAGTTGCTTGGATAATTATTTGTATTTTTTGATGGAATTTAAATATAAACATTTTGGTCTAGAAAAGAGTTAGAATTAGGGTGTGCAAAACATGCATAAATAAATTTAGGATGAATATAAATCACCATCCTACGCAAAAGGCAAAATTACTTACAAATTGCATGTCCCATACCATGACAAAAAATCAACCAATGCAAGAGATTACAATGATTAAGAAAAAACGAAATGTAAAATATTTCAACTATAACAGTGCATTTACCAAATCATGACTTCCTGTGCCGACCCAGCACCGACCCACCGGTTTCTAACTCAAGCCCAAAACAAAGACAACGGCCCCATGTGACATAACCACAATATCCGCACACACATGTTCTCTACTCTCGCCCATATTTATTCTCTCTTTTCCTTTTCTTTCTGTAAACAATAAGCTTTTGTATTATATTTCTTCATAATTTATCGAAGGTCACTTGTAAGTACACGAATTCTTCAACGATATAGGCTTGTTCATCTTCTTTGGGTCCAAATTTAAGTTGCACTGGATGGTCTTGTAGAACTTGGGCTTCACCAACTTCCCCAAAACATAACCCCGGGCTCGAACCGTGAAGTTGAGGCTTAGTGGTACTGGTGCTGTCAACTTCCCATCTTTACTACTCCAATCCACACTTGCTCCGTACAATGGTACATACCCTCCTTTTAGCGTTACTGCTATGCTCCTCTGACTTTTTCTTGATTGATAAAACTTCTTTATCTGATCATTAATTAATTTATCCAGTCCAAACAAGCAAAGAATCAATACAAATAATTTCGCTTACAGCTTACAAACTGATGATTTGTAGTACTGTGACCGCTGATTTCTACTTCCTCTCCCAACCAATTGTTTACGTTTCTGAGAGAGTGTTCGACACGCATTTTACGATGCATATAAAGTATAGTTCTATAACTTATTTTTAAATTTTTTTTTTATAAAAATATAAACATTCTACTTTTATTCAAAATCATAAAATTCTAAAAATAAGTTATGGAACTATATTTTATATACACCTTAAAATGCGTGTCAGACATTCTTAAAACAAATGGGTAGAACGGAGAAAGTATTGTAAAAACTCGCTATGAAAAATTGCAGTGTAACATATGTTTTGAATATGAACTTACAGTTCCGGTTGCTAAGGTGAGATCACTATAAGCGATATCGATAGCCGATGATGTAACATGAACCCCGAAAAATGTTCCTGTATTGCGAAATGTGAGCTTCAGTGTCGAGTTCATTGTCACCATATCAGTTGCAACCCCTGAACTGCTCGTTCCAGCTTGGATCTTAAATTGATCATATGATATACTCTGTCAGCAACAACAAAAAGAAAATCGTATTAAATAAATAAACCTGTGAGTTAAATAAGTGACATTCAAGTCGAACTGTATCAGATGTCAAAGGGATTCCAGCAGCTCTCCCTCAGTTGCGGTACATTTTTGGAGCAGAGACTTATTTAGACGATTCAATTAGCAACAAAACAAAAAAAGTGGAACTATTTAGATGAACAGCTAAAAATCTAAAAAACATATGATTGAAATACAGTTTACCAACCTTCATTGTGATAACGGGCTTTTGAGGTTTACTTGCGGCGTACAAGATCAAAGAAAAGAAAGAGAAGAGAACAAAGAAACCAACAACAAAAGCCGGGAAGTAGCAACGTCTAGGGAAGCCTTTACTATGATTCTCATCGTCATCGAGGAACCCTTCTTCCTCGATGGCACCGAAATCTTTGTCACCTTTTCGATGATGTTGGTGTTGGCGACCGCTGACTTTCCGAGAACCAGAGTACCTGGTGGAGGAAGAGTCGCGTGAGTGGTGTCCAGGTGATCCCATAGGGCTGAGCACCGGGGTGGAGTGGAAGGAGTTGGTTGTCTTTTCACCATCGTGCGAGTCTCGGGACGGACTCTGCACGTAGTAAGGCCTCCGTGGCGATCTCGTGGGAGATGAAGCTGTCAGGCTTGTTACTTCCGAATCTGTTTTTGCATGCATTGACATTATGTATAGAAATTTTATTGAGTTTGATAGAATGGAGGAAGAGAAGAGGAGGGAGCTAGCTAGTAGCTAAAGGCAATTAAAGACCAGATCTCTCCTTTTCTTGTTGTCTTTGTTTGGATCTCTACATGAATAATGTCATAAAGAATTATAGTCCACGTTGTGGGATTGTTTGTTTATTATTGTCATGTTTTGTCTAACTCTTATGATTCAAGACACTGAAAATGGTGAAATCAGGAATTTTTTAACGGTGTGGGATGAGTAATTTTATGTGTATAATTTAATCTCATGGGGACACTATTACACGCAAAAGGATTAAAAAAAGATACTTGCCTTGTCGGTGGATTAAACAAGGAGAAGCAAAGTACTGACTACTGAGAAGTGAGAATGCAATATTATGTAGGAGTATTGGTTTGTGATGCAGAGGAAAGCTATTGTTCAACCATTGTGTTACTATTTAATTTATGTAAAATGCTAAATCTTCTAAATTGGATCCCAAAAATTTTTCTATATGCTACATGTCATATTCTGATTGGTCATATCATAATTAAATAAGATGAATCTCCTCGATTCACATCAATCATGCACAACAATTAAAATAGTCTATTTTGTCAAATCATCAATGCTACATCATTCGGGAACTTTAATTCGGGATCCCTATTCCCTAGCACTACTCTTAATTTATTTATTCAAGTGGGGAGTTCTTTTTTTGTCAACTTGATTGGGTTCTTAATTTTAATGTGATTGTTTTTTCCTTGTGATTAGGTAATTAGAGGCTTGATTTTGGCCTGGTCCTTCACCTAATAATGGACCACAAACCCTTAATCATTTTTAGAACGTTGAACAATCAACATTAAGATGTGCATTTAACTTGTTAAAGATAAATTATTTCCGTAAAAAATAATTAAAGTGAAATGTGGAGTCGAAGAATAATAGTTTAATTCCAATAGTTTTATGAAACACTATATGATTTGGCTATTTCGTGCAATTTCATTTTTGCTTGATATATGTTTTTCAATAATTATTTTCTTTAATATGCATACAAATTTATATTCGAAAGTTTTGGAAGACGACAGGTAGTAATGGTGGCAAAGGCAATCATATTCTTGGTTATATAAACAAAAGTGGGCTTCTGTATATAGGCCCCCCCTTATAAACATATATCACTGGATATTTTTATCTTTTAGGTTGATAATGAAAGAAAGTGGACTTTCCAAATTTGGAGCAACGGCCTTCTAACAAAAGTCCAGATATGCAAGTTAAGCATATCCATGTGAGTATGTTGCTGGGCCTCACAGGATCAGCGGTGTACTGGTTCCTTGCAAGTCCAAACCCTAAAATAATTTTTAGAACGTTGAACAATCAAACATTAAAGCACAAACTGTTGTCTTTAGCTTCTCGATAAACATAAAAAATACTTTCAATTGTTAAGACGTTAAAAGATGTGAATTTAAATTGTTGAAGATACAGTAAAACCTCGCTAGATTAACAGTCGATAAATTAATATTTTTTTTAAGTTAATAATTTCCTCCAATCTCAACTTGAGCTAATTCAAAAAATGAACAATTTCGATAAGATAATAAGATAATAATTTTTTTGAAAAACCCTATTTAAATATATGGTCCCAATAATATTATAAATTAATAAAAACTTTATAATCATAAAAATATATGTATTACCCTTTTATAAAATATGATTCTAGGATTTTTAAAATTTGAATCTATATGAAACTCATCATTACCCTCTTTGTTGCATCAACAAATTCGAATGTGGTGTTTTTGTAAAGTAGTAAAAAGTTATTAATTAAATGTTTTTGATGTCTTTATTGCTCAAAAGTTCCAAAAATGTTATTTTGTTTTTTGATATCATCTAATTATACATGAATATTTACGTTGAATCTTGCTAATACTCATTGACTTTGTAAAACAATGTATATTTAATTAATTGAATTAAGTACAGAACATAAATTGTACAAATTAATCTATTTAAATTAATCTACCTACCTAACTAAATTAATAAATTAATAGAATTCTCCACCGACTATATTAATTTATAGATAGAGGTTTTTTTTTTGACTATGTAGAATTATTTTAGTACCTGTTCTAAAATAATTATTGAAATGAGCTAGAATCGAACCCCGAGGATACACCTTTACCACCTCCGCTATTCACTGATAGAGGTTTTACTGTAATAATCATTTACGTAAAAAGAATAAAAGGGAAATGTAGAACAAGGAGATCGAAAAATAATAGTTTTACTATAATCGAAACCATTAGGCCATTTTCATAAATTATATTGAGCGCCGGATCGGGATCTCCTTCATTCACTAAAATAAATCTCCTTCATAAACTCACATCCATATGAGTTTGCTTTGTATCAAATCGAATAACATATCTTAGTTGACTAAAATAAATCAAAAAATTAAAAGTAGATTGCACAGTCTAATTTATTTTTGCCGCCCTGTTTATTTATACACATACCTCGAAAGTGTATTGCTATATGTGCGCTGTGAATTGTGATATGCTGGCTGCTCATGTATTTTTGTTGAATAAATCTTTATCTACACCCTTATACACTACTTAGAGCAAGTCCAACAATGTCCTAGTTAGTGCCCTATAAATATAATAAAATATAGTGTCTTAGTGATTTAAGTCATAATTTTTGTGTACTAATTCCAACAACATGCCTTATACTTGTGCCTTATAAATTAAAATAATAATATATTTGAATTAGAATTGGAGGGAAGGGAAAAAAGAGATGAGAGAGAAGTGTAGAAAAGGAGGGAAGTTAATTTTTTATTGTTAAAAATGATTTAGGACAAGTATAGAGGTGCCTTAAAAAAAGGGCATGAGATGAATGTCCTAGTGTTTTAAGGCACCACTAGGACATTGTTGGAGCACAAAAAGTGACTAAATGTCCTAAATATTGATTTAGGACAATATTTAGGACATTGTTGGACTTGCTCTTAAACACTAACTAGATTATAGGATTAGTATATTATTCTATAATTGAATTTTTTATTTTCTTGAAATGGGTCTCGTCAGGGACACTTTTTTAATGCTAATAGTGTTTTAGGAGTGCATAAGGATGTAGCCCAAGATTTATTCATTTTTGTTTAGTCCCGCAATATGGTCTTAATTATAGTCTAATAAGACTTCCATTTAGGGACTCCCAATATAACGACTTAGATATTTCGCGATTTCTAAATATGTATTTACTTGCTAAATGTGGAAATTAAGTAAAATATGTGATGAGTAAATTTTTATGAAGTCAAGCTATGTGTGAAATCATATTTATGTGATTATATGATAATTGGTATATGTCGCATGTGCTCATAGAATTTTATTTATATTTTCAGAGCATTAGAAGTATTTTTAAAGTGAATTTTTAATCTTTCGAAAATCATATAAAATCATTAGAGTTGTTTTAAATCATGAAATCTTTTGCATTATCATCTTTGTGATGTTATTCAGTTTTTAAAATTTGTATGAATATTTAATTGTGTGTTTTTGTATTTTAAAATGATTTAAAAAGCTTTGTTTCTTTTAAAGAACCTTTATTTCAAAAATTCATATAAAATTCATTTTTGGGCCTAAAATTATTTTAAAAATATGGGGAGGTTTTTAATTTCATAAATTTTATTTTATAATTTTAAAAATTATTTTTCTCCTATTTTTCTAATTTATTTCAATTTGAGATTAACTAAAATCAGCTTTTAAAAAAGAAATAAAATTTAGCATTTGTTAAATTCCGAAAATACCCCTGGGGTATTATCACCACCGCCAGGTTCCTTCCTCCTCGTTCTTGTGTTCACCACTCGGTACAATCTCTCTCTCTTGTCACTAGCTCACTATTCTCTCTCTCTTGCATGCAAGGTCGATTTTTGCTTGTTTATTTAAATAAAAATCATATCCATGCTCCTCTTCTCTTCCTCTTTCGTTTGATACCGAAATCGTATGTATTCGTATATGTATTGTTTTGGCCGGAAGTTGTTGGTCGAGTTTTTGAGCCCAGTCTGGTTTGAAGTCTCTATGATGATTATATGTAACTGTTAGTTATTGTAATCGGAGGAATTTCGTGGTTGGAGGCCCAATAAGGGTACCCCCGAATTTCCACCGCCACCGGTGATGAACTCCAGTGAACCAGTGGTGGCCAATGATGTTCTTGACGCTTATAAATTATTAAATTGTTACAAACTCTGTTTGTTATGATTTTAAGCTTGCATGTGTATATCGAGTATTTTCATGATATGTTCTTGATAATTTTATTCGAATTTTGTGATTTATTCGAATGAATTGATTCTCTCTCTCTTGCATGCAAAAGTCGATTTTTGCTTGTTTATTTAAATAAAAACCATATCCATGCTCCTCTTCTCTTCCTCTTTCGTTTGATACCGAAATCGTATGTATTCGTATACGTATTGTTTTGGCCGGAAGTTGTTGGTCGGAGTTTTTGAGCCCAGTCCAGTTTGAAGTCTCTATGATGATTATATGTAACTGTTAGTTGTTGTAATCGGAGGAATTTCGTGGTTGGAGGCCCAATAAGGGTACCCCCGAATTTCCACCGCCACCGGTGATGAACTCCGGTGAACCAGTGGTGGCCAATGATGTTCTTGAGGCTTATAAATTATTAAATTGTTATAAACTCTGTTTGTTATGATTTTAAGCTTGCATATGTATATCGAGTATTTTCATGATATGTTCTTGATAATTTTATTCGAATTTTGTGATTTATTCGAATGAATTGATTCGTTAGATTTTAAATAATTATTCGAACCTTGTACAAAAATATGTGATGTTGTTCGTATTTTTCCGAATTATGGCTGCATGTGTATCGTTTGATTTTTGTTAAATTTTTGAATGAATATGTATATTTATTTGAATTAAATTTGAATATATATAAATGTGAATAATTATGATTGATTCGTGATTAAATTATAATTTTTATGATATATATACTATCCATTGAGAAGTGTAGGTGGATTTATGAATCCATCGGGTTGATTTTTAGTCGGTTGTATTCCGGCGGGATAGTCTATTTTATAAAGGAGACGCTCCCCAATTTTCGTGAGAATTATGAAATGTAAAATGTGTAGGAGTATAAGATAACTATTTATAAGTCGAGTTGACTTTATATGCTAAGTGTTAAGTGACATATCTGAGTTGCATGTTCTATGTGCTACGTGTTTAAGTGATAATCTGGTTACGAGTCAACCTGATAAGTATAACAAGTATGTACGATATATGTTAAGTAATAACGCGTTATAAGATTCGTTTGGGTAGATTAAGATTAGACGATTAAGAAAGTATAGTATTCTAAAGTAGTGACTATGGTTTATGTAGATAAGAAGGACGTAGGACCTATCGATAAAGGAAAAGCTAAGATTGAGTACCAGTGAATGAGCTGTTAGCTATTGCATTCTACCGGAGGCAAGTAACTCTGTCTTTTCTTGAAGTTTACATTTCTGAACTAATATATCCTGTTGATTCAAGCTTGCCTTGATCATAAATCTTGTTTAACCTATCTATTCATGCAACCAGAATTCTGACCACGACTGTTTCATAAACTGTAAACCCTAAAACAGCATAATTCTTTTTAATTTCTTCTTGACCATATATGTCAAACAGCTTGCTATAATTAAACCCTATTGACTGACAGATAAACTAGTGTTCTACTTGACCTATGTCCGTGTCCAGTTTAACCTATGTTGTCCCTAAAATTTTATAAACTTCTTTATGACCTAACCACTGATTCAAAAACTTAATTACCCTTAATACTATACTTTAAACTTGAAATCTGATTAACTGCCTTGATGCCTTTGAATCTATATCTTCTTGATTCAGACTTGTATCCCTATTTTATTGATATCAGAGAACTTAGTCAAATCCTTTGACTTTTATCATCGTGAATCAAAATGAGTTGTTTTCTTAAAATACTTGAAGTTACTTAGATTGGGTTGATCTATTATCAGAGAGTCGAAGGTACTTCGAAGTAAAGGTTTTCGAAAAGATTAAGTATTCAAATGATTTATGTAATTTAAATGAGTTTTGCAATCTTAATGTTTTTAAAATGAGATTTTTAATAAAATGTTAGGAACTCCGTCTAAATGGTTTCCATGGATTCCCGATGATTGGAGAGACGGGACGAACGGGTAATGCTGGTTCCGTCGGTTTGTGTATGTATTAGTGTAGTTCTGGTCTATCCAGTTCGACACCTTTATAGGCCAATGTGTTGCCTCTTGGGAACCCAAGCTATCTTAATGAGAGGAATAATGTCCAGAGGGACTCTGTGTCCGGTATGGGGACTTTATGGGCTGATCACCCGTATTGTCTGTTATGAAGTAAAAACCTCCAATCAGTTTTCTTAAAGTGATGATTACTTTTAATTTACTTTGAAATGAAATTGGTTTACCGATTGAAAACTTTACACAGTTTTGAAATATCTATTGATATCCAGATTATCAGTTGATACCCTGTCAATACCAAATACCAGTATTGCTTTTACTGCTTCCAGCATATTTATGTCATATCTTGAATTATTGTCATCTTCTGCGATACCCTGTTATACTGTTTTCAGTTGAGATCTTTAGTTACTTGCTGAGCGTTCGCTCATTATTATTTTGTCTAACCCTTTTGACAATAATCTAAGAATCGTGGTACGTACAATCCAAACCACGAGGAAGCGCACTTACCGTGGCCCTGAGTTGGTTCGTTTTGAGATAGCTCCCGAGGTAGATGCAATAACAGCTCAGTGATGAGATCTTTAGTTAGTTGTGAGAATTGGCAGTAGAACTTTTGAGAACTTTGGTTTGCAATAATATTATATTTTAAATTCAGGTTTGTAATAATAATTAGTTAGACGATGGCTTGCTTGTTTCATACCATTACCTGTGAAAGATCTTGGATAGTAGAGTTGGGGCCAGTCAACATGTTATATTTATATTTCCTTTTAGGGTGTTTGCATCTAGAGTGTGTCAGTGACCCTCCGATCTAGGCCCCAGGTCGGGAGGGCGTCACACCCAACCATGAATAAATATTGGGGGGGGGCAAATTTTTCAGTCATCGGAAAATTTTCTGATAACCGGAAAATATCGGAAAATTTTCGTAAAAATAGGGGACTAAATGAAGATTTTTGTAAGAAATAAGAGACTAAATGAAGATTTTCATAAGAAATAGGGGAGTAAATAAAGATTTTTGTAAAAAATTGGGGACTAAATGTAGATTTTTAGAAAAAAAACGGTGAATTAAATGAAGATTTTTGAAAAAAATAGAGGGACTAAATAATTTTTTTTGTAAAAATAGGGGGACTAAATGAATTTTTTTGTAAAAATGGGGGACTAAATGAATTTTTTTATTAAAATGGGGGGACGAAATTCAGATTTTTGAAATATATATATAATTTTTTTTATATATTTTCAGAGTTTTTAGGGGAACGACCGTCACCCCATGCCCCCTCCCTCCGTCCCTGCCGGACTCTGATATTAATAAATCCTAAAATTTCAAAATCTTTTATATAAAAATATGCAAATTTACAAAAAAAATATGTAAATTAGGATTTCATAAACTTATTTTAATTAAGATCCCATGCATTTTCAGGTCGCTCCTGTCAATACAGCCCTGCTAAACAAAAATGTACACTAGTCAATTGAATTTTAAAAATTGAATCAATAAATAACATTTGACAAGTACGAGGGAGGAGTCACCAAGAAGGATTTCTTTATTTAATAAGTAAAATAGTACTAGTATAGAGGATAGGGAACCTGAGATGTATCTCAGGTAAATTACCTGAGATATATGAGATTTATATGTATAAATAAGATGGACAATTTTGTAAAAGCAAACATTTTTAATTAGCCATGCGGGCCCATTCATATTTAGAGTATATTTTATACATATCTTAGGAAAAGTTTCCTGAGATCAATCTCAGGATCCTTTTTCTCACTAGTATATTGTAGTAGATTGTGTTTTGAAAATCGGACCGGACCGGCCTGTTTGACCGGTCGGATCGCTAACCGGTGGCAGGTCCGGTTCGCTTCACCCCTAAAAGCAGTCCTTCGGTTTTCATGTTCAGAACCGGCCAAAGATCGGTAAAAACCGGACCGGCCGTCGGTTTTTTTTAGTTTAGTTTTTTTTTTTTAAATATTGTTCATTTTAGTTTATTTAAGTATGTTGAGCTTTAAATTTAAGACTTTACTACTCAATACTAAATCCATAGTATTCTTAGGCTATGATCCATCATCCGTGCTAACAAATTCATATCTATACCTGCTCATTTTTCTCCTTGTAATATATATAATTATTTATATAATTATATATATAATTAAATATAATTATATATATAATTATATATTACATAATTATAACATCACATCAGTTGAACCACTGATCGAGCAGGTTGAACCAATCGAACAGTAATGCTTCCAATCCGGTTACTGAGAACACAACTAGTAAGTAAGAAACATCATCATATTATCTGTAGTTTGGTTACTTGGTCAAAATCAAACGAAGAAAGCTTCTTCACTCTCCACATAAACTCACAACCTTACCTCTGTGTTCGTGTGTGTATATAAACTATAAACCCAGACCCCCATTGTCTGTCATTGCAGAAGAATTCATAGTAAACTACAAACCCCATTAAAGGGTCACCAAAAATGCAGGTTTTTCATCACTCCATAATTTCTTATTGAGTTTTAATTTTTAACCACCATTTTTATTTTTTATTTTTTGGGTTCTACAGGTGACCATTTTTCATCTCACCCAACTTGTGTTCATAACAGCCACTCTCATCGGCCATTCCTCAAGTCTCAAGGTTTGTTTCTTATCAATCTGTTACTTGTACTTCATTATTATGTGTATGCATTTACATAATGGTGTTTGTAGATCGGAGAAACATGTTCAGCTAGCAGCAAATGTGACACGGGCTATTTATGCAGCACTTGTCCTATCAATGGCAACACTAGGCCCAGATGTACTAGACTTCAACCATTGAGTCCTACTTCAAAGGTGAGTTTAATTCACTTGAGAGCTGCTCAAAATGTTGCTTATCTTTTGTTTTTGATTGAAATGTGAGCTTGTTACTGGTTCTTGATAGTAAAGTTTGTTACTTTAGTGTGTTTCTTGTTGAATGTTTGTAATTGGGATTTTTATGATTTCAACCAGGTTAAAGGTCTGCCATTTAATCGATATTCGTGGCTAACAACCCACAATTCGTTTTCTATAGCCCGTGCTGTATCGGATACTGGTTCTATTGTTGTTGCTCCTAGGAATCAGGAGGATTCAGTCACTACTCAGCTTCAAGTAAGTCTTTTTTTTCGGTAACAATTAGGTGCATTCCTTGAATATGTTTAATGGTGTAGTTTATGAATTATGATCGAGATGTTTATAAAGTAGTATAATGCTGAGAGATGTTTATGTTTTAGAATGGTGTTCGAGGGCTGATGCTTGATATGTATGACTTCAACAACGACATCTGGTTGTGTCACTCTTTCGGGGGAAAGTGTTTAAACGTTACATCTTTCGTAAGTCTGTTATGATACGTTTCATCTGTTTTGTCTCTGTATAGGGGCTTTAATGTGTCTATTATTGATGCTCTGCAACTTTCTGTTCAGAGACCTGCTAGTAAAACTCTGAAAGAGATCCAGGTGTTTCTGGAAGCAAATCCAACAGAGATTGTAACCATTTTTATTGAGGATTATGTTCCATCCCCAAAGGGATTGACAAAGGTCTTTAAAGCATCCGGTTTAGACAAATACATGTTTCCTGTGTCTCGGATGCCTACAAATGGGAGTGATTGGCCTACGGTGGATGATATGGTCCAAAAGAATCAACGGTTGGTAGTCTTCACCTCTAAATCATCCAAGGAGGCATCAGAGGGAATAGCTTATGAGTGGAAATATGTGGTGGAAAACCAGTGTGAGTTTGCTTTAAATTTTTTGCAATTAGATGTTACGTTAAAGAAGTGGTTAGTAGGAGATAATCGGCAGTCATTATGTGATTACGACGGTACCTACATGCTTAAAAAGCGTCAAGATTACGCTTCTAGATCACAACTTAGATTCTTTTCTTTTGAACACATTTGTAAATTTTAGTTCTAACATCTTCTAAATTGTAGGTTTAGAATTTATAACAGAAAACTGTAAATGCAGATGGAAATGAAGGAATGGTAGCTGGTTCCTGTCCAAACCGTGCTGAATCCCCACCATTGAACACTAGCACCATTTCGCTTGTTCTTCAGAATTACTTCCGTACAGATCCAAACATAACAGCAGCTTGCATGGATAACTCAGCTCCATTAATTAGCATGATGGACACTTGTCAACAAGCAGCTGGAAAACGATGGCCGAACTTCATAGCTGTTGATTTTTACCAGGTATGTGCAGTAAGTCATTATTCTAGAAAATTTATCTGAAGTCGCATAAACATTTAAGCATTTAATAATGTTCCTAATTTCTTTCATTGTTATACTGTGTATGTCACATTAGAAAAGTGATGGAGGAGGAGCTCAAGAAGCTGTAGATGAAGCAAATGGTCATCTGACTTGTGGCTGTGGCAGCATAGCTTATTGCAAGGTCAGCTTAATATCATTATGTTTGTTAACAATAATAAATCCAAGAAAATATTTTAGCAACTATGATTGATTCATATGGGACAGACCAGAGTGATCTCCAGCTGTTTTCACCTAATCAGGCTTATCCACCATATGTGTTTGATGCTGTTTTCTGGCTTTTTCCAAAATCAGCATTACAAAAATATAAGTGACCTGGTAATTTAATCGAGCCTGGATCCTCTGTCCCCTTCTCCATGTCCCCTATATAAAAAGAGTGTCCCTGACGGAACTCCTTTATTAAAAAAATATTTTTATTTTTTAATGCAAGAACCCACCAGAGGCACTCTTTTAGTCCTTTTTTACGGGGACACAGAAAGGGACATGAAAAAGTAGTGAATCAGTACCATTTCAAAAGAGTTGATTGACTGACTATATTAGGTGGCACACTATAAATTTTGTATACTCCAATTCTTACGCTGGAAATATAATAATTAAAAGTGCCAAAATATTCATAAATATGATACTTTTAATAGAACAACATGCAAAGAGCATATAAAGTGCAGGGGACAGCAGGAACAACCCCCACTAGAATAGATTAACATGTACATTATCTTCTAACCTAATGCAGATGACAGTAATTACATTTTGGTTTACCAACATTTAACATATAACTTTACGTTTTCTGATTTTTACCTCTTCTTCAGACTGGGTGTGGTAGTCTGTTAGGACCTAAAATGATATATTAATGAAATTATACTCTGCTGCTGATATATTCGGAATGTCGCATGCACATTCGACACAAATTTAGTCCGTCCGTAGTGACAATTGTTTTTCCAAAAATATCAGGAAAACGCAAAATTCGGAACATGTGACACTCCTCCGATTTCTCCACCGCCACCAGCTGCAGCCATACCTGAACCTACTTCTGAAAAGGCCAGCACCGGCTCTTCTCTAACCACATTTGTCCAATTTCGCTGCTTGTTATGGACAATTTTAAGTGTAACAGTGTTCTATTTTATACTTTAAACCACTTGACCTAACTATATTTAAAAGAATTTGTACCGCTAATTTGTACCTGGTCAGTGGCCTCTCAAGTATATGGTCTTCTCCAGAGATGTACAAATGCTATGTGTATTGTTTTTTCATGTATGATTAATTGATTATCTTCTATTTCTTTCTTTATCCACGTGACTAGCCAGCCAGCTTCACAAGGCTTTTGGCCCAATCAGAATATTTAAATTCATCTTGACTTGTGCAAATAGGGAAAAGGTAAAAGAAAATAAGAATGATGGCTGAGAGATCAATGTTGAGGAGCTTTGAAATTTAAAATAATGAAAGTAACCGATTTCAGTTATTGACAAAGAGAATTGCAGTCTAGATTAAACTACTAGTATTGTACGAGTACTTGATTTGGGAGTGACTATTAAATTAATATATATTGGGTTTTAAAATGTGCAAGAGGTATTTCTTAATGATACTCTCCTACTTAATAAAATCAAGACAGTTTTAATAGCTAACGAATTATATTCATTCAATAAAACTTTAGAAATCAAGATATTTTTCCAATATTGAAAAGAAATTATTGTTGGTAGTAAAGGAAATCGGAAATATTGTTTGACATATCCATTTACAATTGATCTATCGGATTATTTAAAATTTTTGGTTGAAAAATATTCGAATTATATACGTTTTTTTTAAGAATCAGTAGAACTGGTTTCAAATTTGTGACCAAATTTTGGTTCAATTGTGGACGGTGATCATTGTTGCCTATGTGGAGTGTGGAATACATAATGTTTGGAAAATTGTAAAGCCTTGCACAGCTTTCTATGCACTAATACGTGGGATACTTAAAAGGTTTCAACTACTACAAGCCCATTAACTTTTATTACCATCACATCAAAGCTCACTTTAGTTCTTTGACAATCCAAGGAACAATGGCATCTTCATCTGCAAACAGGTAAACAATATATGTATACATATTTTTGAGTTACATCTATCTGAATTTCCATTTTTTTACTTATGTTACTCTCTTTTCTGTGAGTGCAAAAGAAAGCGGAAGGATAGCTTGGAACGTGCCAGTAGTGAAGCTTCTTGGACTGATAAGAAGATGCGACTGGAAGAAAATTTGGAAAAGTCCTTGACAAATTTGCAACTGAATATGAGGACTATGAATAGTAAGCTAGAAGATTTGGGTGATACTGTTAAAAACTTTGTTGAAAACTTCCAAGTCCATCATACTTATTTGATCGAAGATATGAAGGTTCTGCAGAAACAAGTCACCAGTGTCTCAGATGAAGTTAATGATGTAATCCGCTCATAAAGTGTTTGTTGTCCTAACCAGCCATTTTTAGTTCAGTTATGTTTTGTTTACTAATCCTTGGTTAGTTTTGTTTTCAACACAAGAACTCTTTTGGTTTATATGGATCTAAAATGTAGAAGATGCCACATGCAACAACTTTTGGCTGTTGTTCATCGTAGTTATCCTCTTTTTTTTTACGAGTAATTGCTTATCATTTTCGTTATCTTTACAAAGATCTTGCGAAAATAGTAGCTGTAGACCAAATGTTCTAAATCAGAAACTAAATCTCCCCGAGATAATTCTTTTTATTTTTTAGATCCTTCAGAAAAATTAATTATTACTTTGAATAATATGTGCTCTTAAGTAACTACTCCAAGTCAAAGCAAGACTACTACAAACATATTCATTGATAAAGATGTAATTTACTACTTACAAGCTTTGATTATGCACCTGTGAGTTATATAAGCGTTTGATTACTGATATTGAATAGAAGGAACTAACATTGCTTATACAGTGAGAAGTACTTAAAATAATACTCCTTTATTTCATTTGTAAGGTAAGGATGTAGTACCTATTTAGAATGCTTAATATTATCGAAATATATGATACGAAATTTGAAGTTGAAACACAAAATAAGAGATACATGAATGCTTCAAAGTTGAAACAGAAGGAACTAGATACAAAGAAAGGAAATCCTAACACAGATACATAGAAAGAAGGAGAATCATAGCAAGGCATCCATTTAAATGTTTTTCTTGAAATCGAGTAACTCAGCAGCAAGAGTTCTTCTTTTAGAAAGAATATGCTCCGCCTGTTTCTTCATTTCAATCACTTTGCCTTTCCAAATAGCACTTTGTTCTTCAATTTCTTTGATCATTTCATCTACTTTGTCAACAAAGGAATTACAGTGACTAAGTAATGATGATGAACTGTCATCAATGAACTTCCGTGTATCAGTAGAATATGAAGATGGAAGAACAGATCTTTGTGTTGATGTCTCTCCAACATGCATAATATGGTCACCTTTGACGAGGCCAATCAACTCTCTGCAACAGAAAACCGTTTTAAATAAATGTATACAAATTTGATAGATAATAGGAAAAAACAAAGAGAGTAAAGAAAACATATACCCATATTTCTCATCCAGAGCAATTGAGCGTGCATACATTTCTGATTGACGATCACCCATACTTTTGAACATCAAAACAAAATCATCATTTGTTGATTGGAGATCTTCATTGAATTGGAACGAATTCAATGTTAGATTGTGTAATTCGTCAACCAACGTGTTTTTGATGTCTTCAGAACGCTTCCTTTTTAAAGATCTTGACTCCATATTTTATACTATTTTAAGTGTTTATCAATAAAATGATTTGCTAACTGCCAATGAAGCACACTACATATAGACAGAAAGTAGCAGTTGTCGAGTAATAGTTACAAACGTTGGTTACCTTGGACGAACTGAACAACTTCCACATAACTTCTATGCATATCTTAGAGTAGTTTTTACACAACTGCTTTTAAATTAACTTCTATGCATTTACGTTTTTTGTAAAAAAAAGATTTCATGCAAATGCTTTTTTATTTTTTTTAAACTGTTGGTAAATGGCTAAATATTTTTTCCAGTTTCCAAAAAATATAAAAAACGTAAATTCTAACGATTAATGTTTTGGAAAAAGGTAATTACAATTCACAAGTTATTTCGGACATAATTTATCAATACAATTTGCATACTTTTATGATTTATATTAAACTAGGATTGTGCCCGCTACCGCGGTCTATCTTTTTTAATAAATTGTCGATCATTAGTTTAGTGTCGATCATTTATTGTTTGTTAATTGGTTATTGATATAGATTATTTAAACGTTGTAGATTTGCAAAATGGTTTATTAATTTATTATGATTCCGCTAAGTTATAATTTAAGTAGAAAGGCAAAGGAGAGACTTTGTCATGCATCACTTATAATATTTAGGGCAAGATAACACAAGCTAAAGACTATTACTAACAAAAATAGCTGTTCCATATTGCACGCATAAAAATTAGTTTTCGCTTGCTTACTATGAATTGCACTAATTTGGGGCTACCATAAGTGAAATTGTCCATCATAAATTGTTTTTTCATTGGTTATTGATATAGTTATTTCGACGTTGTGGATTTGCAAATATTTCAATAAGCATATAGAAGGAAGAATTGAATATATCATAGAGAACACAGAATTGAAAGATATTTGGATGTTTTTAAGTATAGTTAACTTTTTTTTGAAACAATATGTTATTTAAGTCATTATGCTAAATGGTTATAACAAACATGAGAATATTACAATGCTTCGCCTAAGGGATAAAGAAAAATTTAATTGGTTTGGGTTGAGATTTCCCATCTACTGATTTAGATACTTATAATTTAGAAATTGAAATTACATTGACAAGTTATTTAAATATACTTACATCTGAAATGAATAGGTAACAAATATTTTGAATTTTTATAATTGGAAAATATTAAATGAAGACCATTTGATTAATGTACATTTTGAATTTATAGAGATAATGTACATTTGATTAATGAAGGAAACAACGTTTTTTGAGGAAACGTAAACAATCATAAAAAACTGTGCAAAACAATATGATTATTCAGTGTGAGAATGGATCATAATCATTAATTTTATTTACAAAAAAACGTCCATAATTATTTCTTAAAAGAACTTAAAAAGCCTGTAAAATTGTTACTAAATTATCATGTTTAATCATATTTTAAACAGCCTGTAAGCCTGTAAAATTGTTACTAAATTATCAAGTTACAAATCAAACCTATCACTACGTAGCATCTTACAAACACGAATCAATGCCAAGAAATGCAGCCTTATTTTAAAAAAATATAATCTAATGCAAGATCATTTGTCTGAGCTATGCTACACTACGAACCTTATGCAGTTTTTCGGCATCAAAAGTTAATGTAAGAACAGGACATATCTAGACATCAACAAATGGAACACCACGTATAAACTATGACTTGGTAGAGAATATACACTATTTAAATCAATGTAGGAACAGCTTTTCAGAAAAGGCTATAACCTGTTGTTTACATCAGTCCTTCTCAAACATCATTGATAACACTATGAAGAACAATAATACAACTGAATCTACCATCCACACAACTTCAAAATATTCATATATAATATGAACAAACTTCCCAAACTTTCCATCACAAACAAATCTGAGAAATCCACAAAATTCCAGTATGGCATCTGCTCAATTTGATACCATATCATTACTACAACCATATGTGAAGATCAACTGGAGACTTTATGTTAGAGTTTCAAGAATATGGCAACAAATTAATCCTCATAATGGTGAAATTGTAGGAATGAACTACATTCTCTTGGATGCTGAGGTAAGTACATACTTAAATACAAACGTGAAATTCAACATCTAATATATGCTATAACTCTTCTACACAGAACAATCGTCTACATGCTTGGATTCCATCTACTGTCCACAACTTCTACATAGAGTTCATGGAAGAAGGAGAAACTGTCAGTATTCACAACTTCAACGTCAAAACATATGAGAACTCGGCAAAGAACATATGCTTCGAAAATGATAAATACATAAGTTTCATCTCTTGCACAGTCATTCTACCACATGATTTCCTACCAATCGACATACCATTACATGTTTTCAACTTAAAAAATTTGGAGGAATTACCACATTCTGTTGACCAACACCATTTCCTCATAGGTATAAGACCAATCTTTATTTATATGCATCAACTCACAATATGATTTATATATGACTATATTACAAATTGTTCAGATGTTGTTGGAGTTGTTACATGTGTTAAGACACAACGTCATTTTGTAAATCGAAACGAAGAAGAGGATTCAATGATCAACTTTGTTTTAACCCAAAACAAGTAAGTAAATTTGTTTTCACGTAAACAGCAACACTTTGTTATAACTTTTTATTACATGCTACATATTTGTAATGAATATAATAGATACAATTTTCTATAAATAGTTCCAAAGTAAGCGTCGTGTTCCGTAGAGAATTTGGAGAGTCATTTATCAATCAACTGAATAATGCCAATCCACAACCAGTTGTTCTCATAATAGCAAGTTGCAAACTGAACTTAGTTGAAGGTAACTTTCAATACTATTGGCACAACTTATTATATTACTCCTTCCTTCACCTCACATACTAATTTGCACTCTGCCATTTACAGACGAAATCTACCTAACGAACTTCCCAGCAACTAGATTCTACATTAACCCAATGCATGATGCAGCTATGAACTTAAGAAATGAAATCTGATTCTACATGTGTTCCAGTGAATTGTAATGTTAGTTGCATAATGTTGTGCCTTAGTTTTAACATATGCGAACTACTGTATTGTTGATTAATTCGTAGACAATAGTCCATGTATTGGATGGATTGTAACTGTAAATGTGTTGGTCCCTTTTATGTAGAAACTGAATCAAGGAATATGCAGTACCATTTGACTTTAATGTATTTAAAGTCCTGTTCGTGAATTTCTTTTATAATGTTAAATTTCTCAACTTCTGTTACGGCTTCACACTGTTATTGTTAATCCTGTAATATTTGGTTTACCAAAAATGAGTTAATTGTAAAAATTGAATTTGCTATTCTATTTCAAATTTCTGAGTTGAAACATTAACATACACAATATTTATCGTAACCAATATTTCATACATTAACATTTTAGATCTTTTGCTATTAACATACACAATATTTATCGTAACCAATATACATATTGTAGAAACATTAACACACACAATATTTATCGTAACCAACATACATATTGTAGAAACATTAACATACACAATATTTATCGTAACCAATATTTCATAAACTGCCGACACACATTTTAGATCTTTTGCTATTATAGTTCTATAAGTTAAATTGTTTTTTTATATAAAAATTGAACAGTTTGTTTATAAAAATCACTTTAAAATGTGTGTCATAAAATGAGAGAAAAAAATGTTAAAATCTTTGTAAGATGGACTGAGTAATAGTTTGATTGATTATGACAGTAAAACTCTTTCGGTTTGAAGTATCAAACTATTCCCTTTATCCTACCTAATTGTTAGTAATTTTGTTGTCATTTTCTGCAGACGTTTTACGGTTGATTCTAACGATAATACCCTAATTTAATTTAAAAATATGCTTATAATTAACTGTAAAATGTGTGCCAAATATCCTATTTTGAAACCTTAATAATATTCAATTACAAAGAATAGGGGACTAAAAATTTTACCAAATATTTTTATATAAAAAAAAATACATGGTTGCAGTAGTTATATTTCAAATGCATAGGAAATCAAAGCAAACGGGTACATGAAATTTATACCTTATTTCAGAAATAACTCATAATTTTTTTAAAAAAAATTGCAATAGAGTCTCTTCCAAGCGTTTCCTACAATTTATAATTCACTTTCATTTTAAAGAGAAGCGTACATGTTTTTCTTTTTTATATGTAAGTGTTACTTCTACGTAACTATTGCATCCCATTTCCCAATTTGTCTATCCACTTGCAATTTTATACTAAAAGAATCTAAAAGAATCTACTTATGTTAACAGGTGTCTCAAGCCCATCGTTCCTTGCACGTGCTCAGCTACCTGTTGACAATGGAACTCTTCATGTTGTCAGTTCAAACTGTTCGGATTGTACCAAATCCGCCCTGTAGTAATCACAGTAAATATAATAGTAGTATTCATCTATTTGGAGCTGCATATTTGTATTGTTATGGTAATTAAAATTGAAACTTAGAACCTCCTTCTTCTAGACGCTTTAGTAGCAAACCCCTTTTTTAAAATAGGTTAAGGTATTGCCGCCTATCTCAACAGTTTCCCCCTCTTTTTAGACTTGTTTCTTACTTGTAGATAACAACTCAATTTAGTTTCCCCATTGTTGTATGTACCGTGTTTCTCATAGGTGTAATGAATTTCAATCAGGCGAAATGGATAATTTTAAAGTAAGGAACTGCAGTACAAATAGTATGGCCCATCTTCCATTACGCGATCATCCATTATTTTCAGAAAATCAACACACTCAACAGCTTTCGTCCCGGGGTTAGTCATCTATATTTTGTTAGTGCGATTGAAAGTATTAACTGGTTATCATAGATATTTTGTTTGTCAAAATATGAAACAGATGGAAGTAACATTAGTTCCAGCACCATACAGATGAGGGATTCACGTAGTAGGATTCCTTTACGTGAGCATCCATGTTGGAATAGCATCTTAATGAAGGATAATCTGCCCTTATCTGAGGTTTTGATCGTATACGTTTTTCATTAAAGATCATTGAATTTCTATGTGTAATATATGTATTTTTATGGTATTACACATTTAGAATGGTGGAATTGCTGCGACAAAGACTAAATCTAATTATGGACATGCTACTCTTTTGAAAGATACCGAAAATACTAATCCCAATATGATACAATACAGGATGGATGGTACGTTTTTCGAGTAATATTTACAAATTTTCTAGGTATGTATATATGGTTTCTTCAATTTTCTTTGTCTTTAACATTTTTTATATGTAGTGGAGAAGCAGAAGAAATATAAAAAATATCCATTCGTGGAACCAAGAAATTGTACTAATCCTCAAAGTTTATCTGGAACAAACAATGGTGATTACATATATTATTCATTGCCTGTTTTGAAAGTTTAATATTATTCAAGATGTCAATTTTATAAAGACTTAAATTACTCCAATCCTTTACAAATGTGAGTGTAGAGACATTTTCTGATGATAGTATGGACTGTCTTCCATTACGCGAGCATCCATTATTTTCATAAAATCAACACACTCAACAGCTTTTGTCCCAAGGTTAGTCATCTATATTTTGTTAGTGCGATTGAAAGTATTAACTGGTTATCATAGATATTTTGTTTGTCAGAATATGAAACAGATGGAAGTAACATTAGTTCCAGCACCATACAGACGAGGGATTCACGTAGTAGGATTCCTTTACGTGAGCATCCATGTTGGAATAACATCTTAATGAAGGAGAATCTCCCCTTATCTGAGGTTTTGATCGTATACGTCTTTCATTAAAGATTATTGGATTTTTATGTCTAAAATATGTATATTTATCGTATTACAAATTTAGATTGGTGGAATTGCTGCGACAAAGACTAATTCAATTATGGACATGGTACTCTTTTCAAAGATACCGAAAATACTAATTCCAATAGAAGACAATACAGGATGGACGGTATGTTTTTCTACTAATATTTACAAATTTTCTAGGTATGTCTATATGATTTTTCGAAATTACTTTGTTTTTAACATTTTTGGTATGTAGTGGAGAAGCAGAAGAAATTTAAAAAATATCCATTCGTGGAACGAACAATGCATTCTTCTGTGTCAGCAACTAGAAACAATGGTGATTAGATATATTATTCATTGACTCTTTTCAAAGTTTATATTATTCAAGATGTAAAGAAGTATAAATACTTAAATTACTCTAATCCTTTATAAATGTTAGTGTAGAGACATTTTCTGATGATATCTTGCGCCGTCAAAAGAAATTGAAGAGAAAGATAAACGATTCAGTTTCAGAGCTGAGTGTTTCTTTATTTGGTGATGAGGATTTACAAACTCAACCACATTTCACTGACACGGATTATACGGATCTTGGTAATATTTGTGACAATTTTTTCCAGTTATTAGAAGGCAGAAAATTTTGGACTCTGCTGTTTTTTTAAGTATTATTACTTTGTATTGTTACAGAACATTCTCATGTTGTTGGCGATGAAGTTATGGATGAAGATTTGTTCAGTGACGATGGATCGGAATCTGGACACAATTATGAAAATAGTAATGATGATTCTGAAGATGATGCTGGTTTTCATTCAAATGAGGATTCAAGCATTCAAGCAGGTATTGAAAAATTTGTGCATCTTGTGAGATTGTTGATTGCCATGTATTTATTATATTTTTAGTATTCTTCTGTATGTTACAGTACCTGCTGAGTATGCTAGCCTAGGAGCTCCGTCAGTGAAATGTCAATTTTGTCATGCATATATGTGGAAGGAAGAACGGGTTAATAAACAAGTTAAGAATGGTACTCCGGTGTTTTCAATATGTTGTCGCAAGGGTATGCTCAAATTGCGAAAGACACCTCTAACTTCTTCTTATCTATGGGAATTATACAATGATCCTGAAAATGGCTCTGCTTTTAAAAAGTGTTCACGTATATATAATAGCATGTTCTCTTTTACATCCATTGGAGGTAATGTTGACCACTCAATAAATAATGGAGGTGGACCCTACATTTATCGATTGAACGGTCAGAATCATCATGTCTTTGGTGCTTTTATTCCTAATGACGGCGATGATCCAAAATTCTGTCAACTATATATATATGATACTGAAAATGAAGTAGAGAATAGAATGAAATGGATTGATGTTGATGGTGGTGATGGGCTAAATTCTGAAATTGTTGATGGTTTGATGAAGATGTTGGACGAGACAAATGAACTCGTGAAAGAATTTCGTGTTGCCCGTGATCGTTTTAAAGATTCTCCTTATGTTGATCTAAAAATTGTTTTAAAGGTTTGTCGTTCACAAAGTGGGAGGGAGAATCATATCTCTAACTCTAACGAGGTTGCTGCCATAATGGTTGGTGATGTGGATGATCCTTGTGCATCACGTGATATTGTTATTATGAGCAAAACACGTGGTCGTGAGCGAATTACAAATATCCATCCAAAGTTAATGTCTCTACAATATCCTTTGCTTTTTCCTTGCGGAGAAGATGGTTTTCACCCAAATATCAAATATGTTCAACGTGAAGAGAATAAAGGAAAGAAGCGACAGAAATGTACCATGATGGAATTTTACTCATACAAATTTCAAGTACGGCACAATGAAGGTAAAATGTCAGTGTTATTGTTATTTTAAATGTTGTTAATGGCTGAATTTATATTTAAATTGATGGAATCTACAACAGGAATGACCCCGCGGTTAGGCGGACGGCTATTTCAACAATATATTATTGATGCTTTTTCTGCAATTGAACAAGCAAGATTGTGGTGGTTTCGTACTCATCAAACCACTTTGCGGAATGAATTGTATAGTCATATTTGTGATTATTTACGTAAAGGAGATATTGACGTAGGAAAGATTGGGAAGAGCTTTATTCTTCCTACCGGATTTGTTGGCTCGAAGCGTTACATGCAACAAAATTTCCAAGATGCTCTTGCAGTGTGTCGTCATATTGGTCATCCTGATATTTTTCTAACAATGACAAGTAATCCAATGTGGGATGAAATAATACAAATGTTGAAGCTTATTCCTGGTGGAACATCCGTTGATAATCCAGATATTGTTGCCCGTGTTTTCCGATTAAAACTTGATCAGCTGTTAAATGATATCAAGAAGGAAGGTTATTTTGGAGATTGCATTGGAGGTAAAGTTATTTAGTTTGCAGATTTCTTTGTAATACTAAAGTTATATTTATTTAATTCACTGGAAATTTTTTTTGACAGTTATGTATGTTGTTGAATTTCAAAAAAGGGGACTGCCACACGTACACATGCTTATCTGGCTTGATGCAGCTTCTAAATTGAATCTGAGATCCAATGTTGATAAATTTGTGTCTGCTGAGATTCCTGACCCTCTGAAAGATCCTGCTGGCTATGCAGCTGTGAAAGCTTATATGATACATGGACCCTACGGGACAGAATTTCCAAAATGCCCATGCATGAAAGACCATAAGTGTAGTAGACATTTTCCAAAGAAGTAAGTAGTTTTTAAATTTTTTTAATATTCGAAATTATCCTTTGTGTTTCATTGTTTTGTTATTTAATGTTATACAATTTTTCTGTAGGTATTGTACACGTACTACTTTTGATGAATCTAGGTTCCCACTTTATATGAGTCGAAACACTGGTGTAACAGTTCAAGTTAGAAAAGCGGAGCTAGATAGTCAGTGGGTTGTGCCGTACAACAGAGATTTGTTGGTCAAATATCAGTGTCATATGAACGTTGAAATATGCTGTCATGCTAGAAGTTTGAAGTATTTATTCAAGTACTGTCTTAAAGGACATGGCAGAGCAACTGTGGAGGTTAGAGGCCAAAGGAAGAAGAAATCAGATTCTAATGACGAAGTTGTTGATGAGATTCAGGCATATTTTGATGGACGATATATTTGTGCTTCTGAAGCTTCTTATCGTACATTTGGTTTTGACATACATCATCGATCAATTTCTGTTGAGCGTCTTTCTTTTCACCTTCCCGGAAAGAAAAATTGTACATTCAAAAGTAACGAGAATTTGAAAAAGGTAATTTCTCGCAATCAAGACAAAAGAAGTAAACTTGAGGCTTTCTTTTTCTTGAATCTTACAGATATCAATGCCCGTTAATATACATATGATGAAATTCCTCAACATTATGTGTGGAATGATTCATCTAAAATGTGGACAGTGAGGAAGAGAGGACTTCAAATTGGTCGATTGGTTTATACACATCATAGTAGTGGTGAAGTATGGTATTTACGAATGCTGCTCTCCAAAGTTCGTGGTCCAATATCTTTCAAGTCGTTGCGAACAGTCAATGGTATTGAGTTTTCTACTTTTCAGGAGGCTTGCATTGAATATGGTCTGCTTGATAATGATGATGAGTGGCATGAGGTTATTTCTGAATGTGCAAAATGTGGTTTTCCGCCACAGCTTCGACAATTATTTGTCCACATAATTGTAAATTGTCAAGTAAGTGATTTTAAAATGTTGTGGACCAGTCATTGGCAAGTAATGTCAGATGATATTCTATTTACAAAGCGTCGCATATTAAGCAATCCTCATCTCATAATGAAAGAAGTAGAAATTCAGTACTATGTGCTTACTGGTATATTATTACTTTACCAGTTTCTTTATGCATAATTCCGAATTATGCTGTCACATTTATAATTATCCTAAATACAATTTTTATTATCTAATAATGTCCTTGCAGAAATTGATAATTTACTCAAGTCAATTGGCAAATCCTTGAAAGATTATCCGCAAATTCCTCAACCACCTTCAAGTTATTTAGATGTCTCTACAAACAGTTTGATAATGGAAGAGACAAATTATGATAAGGAACAAATGGCAAAAGAAAACATGGAACTATTGCTTCATTGTAACGAAGATCAGAAACAAGTTTACAATGCTGTGCTACATTCTGTGGAGAAGAACTTGGGATCTCTTTTTTTTGTATATGGTAGTGGTGGTTGTGGTAAAACTTATTTATGGAGGACACTGATTTGAAAATTAAGAGCTTCAGGTCAAATTGTCTTACCGGTGGCATCCTCTGGTATTGCTGCAACTCTTCTTCCCAATGGTAGGACAGCACATTTCCGGTTTAAAATACCAATTGTGCTTGATGATTATTCTTTATGCAGTATTGCTCATAACTCCGATGCTGCTGAGCTTATTAGACGTACAAGTCTTATTATTTGGGATGAAGCGCCTATGCAACATCGCTACGCTTTTGAGTGCTTAGATCGTTCTTTACGAGATCTAATGAAAATTGTTGATCTCAATCGTTTCCATATGCCGTTTGGAGGAATTACTGTTTTGCTTGGTGGTGATTTTCGACAAATACTTCCTGTGATGAAAAATGGTTCGCGAGGTGACGTCGTATCTGCATGCATAACTCGATCCAAATTGTGGTCTATTTGCAAACTATTTTGTTTGAATACTAACATGAGGTTGCGAAAAGCAAATGATGGAAATGATAAAGAAGCCTTAACAGTTTTTGCGAAATGGGTACTTGACATTGGTAATGGCAATATACCATCAGTTGATGCAGGTACTTCCCCACCTTCAGAATTTGATATTCGTATTCCTTCTGAATTTTGTGATCTCCATGAGTCAAATTCTATTGACAATATGATTAGTACGATTTATCCAAATTTTCTTGACAAATACAAATGTCCCAAATATTTGAGTGAAAGGGCAATTTTAACTCCTACAAACCAGACAGTTTCTATAGTCAATGACCTTATTGTAGACAAAATTCCAGCTCCAACAGTCTCATATTTTAGTGTCGACAGTGTAGAAGAATTTGGTGGAACTGACACTGAATTAAATATTGCTTTTTCACTTGAGTATTTAAATTCTCTGAAGATTCCCGGAATGCCTCACCATGAGCTAAAGTTGAAAGAAGGTGTTGTTGTTATGTTAATGAGGAACTTGAATCAAACAATTGGTTTATGCAATGGAACACGAATGATGGTTACTAAATGTTTGAAGTATTGTATCGAATGTGAAGTTATCTCTGGAAGCTTTATTGGTACAAGGCATTTCATTCCTCGGATACAATGTTCTCCAAGTGATACAAAACTTCCTTTCAAACTTCTTCGCAAACAGATGCCAATTCAAATTTGTTATGCTATGACAATCAACAAGTCTCAAGGACAATCTCTTGAAATGGCTGGTTTGTATTTGCCTCACTCGGTATTTACTCATGGCCAGTTCTACGTTGCTATTAGTCGTGTCACATCGCCTCAAGGTTTACAAATTTTCATAGATGATGAAACCGGTGCTAGCACAGACATCACAAAAAATGTTGTCTACAAAGAAGTCTTCTACAATGTTCCTGCTGTTTAGTTTCTTTTGTAATTTCTTTTGGTAATGGAATGTGTTTTTCATTTAAGATTTTCCATAATTTGGTATGAAAAATTCCATTCCATTGTACTGTTTCTTTCATTAATCAATTTACTTTCTTTGTCAAGTTTCAGTCAAGAATTAAACCCAATGTAGGATATATTTAATTACACATGGAAGGGCATAAAAAAATTACATCATACAAACATAATTGAACTGAGTCCATTGTTGAAAAGGAAAGAAATAAACATAAGCAACATGCACCACACTAACTGATCCTGGTTACATGGAAAGTAAGCACATCACGATATATGAATTGCAAAACATTTCCTTCGTCAAAGTGATGTTTTCTGGTAAAGTCATCCCATCCTTTTCCAAATCTACAAGTTCGACCCCTCCGTTGTACTTCAACAGCGGTCTCAACGCCATCGAAGATTAATGTTAAAATGGTGCCAGCCCTCCAGTTTTTAAAGATCTGAAACAAATATCTGGGACAATACTGCGGGAAAAGTAAATTGCAAAAGACTTAAATTAACTGTCAATTATTTCAGAATATGTAATAGCTGAAATTCTTACCACTCCATGACCTCTTTGTTCAACATGAGATGGTTTGAGGGTGATACGAAACTGTAGGTTATCCTCTGATGCAATCTGCTCTACTTCTTCTTCAACGTATTCCACAGGAAAATTAATTTCACATTAAATCAATTGTACCTTTGTAATGAAATTTAAGACTGTATTCAACAAATAACGAATATAATACCGAACACATAAATTGGTAAATACCTGCAATATCTGGTCCCAGTTGGTCATCGTTATTTAATTCCAAATCCCTAACAATGTCACTTATATATTCACCAGTTATATCTTTCAACAGATCAATTCCAGTTGAATCGAACATTGCAACATTGAAAGAGGATTTTCCATTGTAATGAAAGGTCATTACACATTCTGAGTAAATCTCATACTTTTCCAAAAACTCATTCAATCCTTGAATACAACTCTTAGACTTACTAAGTCTAGCTTTAAACAACTTTCCATCAGAGATATGTAGGTCAACTTTATTTCTAAATTGGTCCTTAAATCTTGAAGCAAACAGAAAAGGCATTTCCTATACAAGTAGAAAGTTATATTGGTCATAACTTAAAGAGAAATTAAGATTCAACCAACCAAAAAGAGAGTAATTACCATTTCTCCAGTTGCTAAGCAACTTTCTTGGATTATTTTGAACCACTTGAATCTCTGAAAGAATAGTCCACTACTATCTAGCACAAGAAAAAAAATTAACAGAAAATGAGACACGAACACAAATACAAACACACATACAATAACTTGGAATACCAACAACAGATAAACAACTAATGTGAAAAGTAAGATTTCATACCATGCTGAATGCACCATTGTGATAGAAGTTGCTTATGAATTACAGCAACTTGGAAGCACCACGGCTCCTCAGCTTCGAAAAGTATGCACAGATCACCTTCCCGTAGTTCTGCAGTACTGATAAATTCATACCAGCCATTGTCAAATAGAACATTCTCATCTTGAAAAGTTAATCCAATTGTCCATGAACATTTGTTAAATCCAAGTTTCAAAAACTTGAAATCTTCACTTCCATTCAACTTCTCAACATCACTTCGAGATATTACCTACAGACAGAACCCCCTATTTAGAATCGTTTATGAAATCACTACAAATTACAAACACATTGAAAAGTTCATCTACCTTATAATTGGTGGCAGGAATAGAATGTTCCTTTTCTATTAAAATGTGTAAAAGCCCTGGACAATTCATTTGTGCACTGAAATTCACAGTTGATGCCATTTTTTCCATCCAAATATCTCTACCATTGAGAATATTGTTTACCAACGAACTACCCACATATTTATCAGGATCATTGAATCCACATAGATGACGTCGAAATGGGTAAGCAATTTCTATCGCACATTCATTGTAAATTTCCAATTTAAAATTAGGACCCCCATAATAAGTTAGGACCACCATTTGATACTGTTTCAAGCTGTAGAACTCTATAAACTTTTCCAAACCACAAATATGATGACTATTTTTCTCATACTTACCATACCAGATTTCTCCTGTAGGAACTTCGAAGAATAATATCTCCGGCAAAGTTTCACCATACTCAGAAACAAAGTTTATCGACAGTTTCTGTATCAAAAATTAACAGACTATTAATATGTTGAGAGTATGATTGAAATAATACATATACAATACATATTGTCGATCCTACCAATCTTCCTTTCGTATGGAGCTGTCCAAAATCCTTGCATAAGAAACTAATTTCGCAGTTTTTCGTAGCCATGTTAATAAACACTAACTGCATCAAATAAGAAAATATCATCAAAACACTATTGATTCAACTTAGCATCAAATAAGAGTAATAAGTACCTAAGTTTAGAAGAGATGTAGGTCGTTCACAATCAAATTATGTAGTTTCACTGACAATATGTGAGATGAATTATCTCAACCAAAATTGAAGTCAAGAACAAATTAGATGATATTATTTATGGAAATTAATTGTAATTAATGCTGTAGTACGCGTTTTACAGGAGTATTGATGTTCTACGCTGGTAGTGGTAGTCATAATTACGGCAAAAGTCAAAACTGAGCTGATCCTCCAACTGCAAACATGAAGTCTATCAAATTCTACCGTATATTATTATTTTCTTACGAATATAATTAAGTGTCTTTAAAATTCCAAATAATTCTTATTGAAAATCAATATTTTTTTAGAACCAATTATCTATTCAAGGTATATTATTAATTTCTTATAAATATAATTATGAAAATGTGAGAATCAATTCCTTTAAGTAAAATTAATTTCTTTAAGTCAAATGTTACGAAGTTCATAAAATTTTGTTGTATTTACTTATGACCGACTTTCAAGCTATTCTGTTGATACGAAAATCGTATGTGAATTAGAAATGAAAATCTTTTTTGTACATTCATCCGAATTTACGAAAATATCTACTCAAAATTTATTTCATTTGTAATTCACCTTTCATCTACTAAAGGTAAGAATAATTTCTTTAAGTAAAATTTCTTATGGATATAATTATAAAGATTTGGAGAATCAATATCCATGTACAAGTGTTACGAAGTTGATAAGAATTCAAAAATATTACTTCTGACTAAGTTTAAAGATATTGTGCTGATACGAATATGTTATGTGAATTAGAAATCAAATCAGTTTTGGTACATTAATCTAAATTCACAAAAAAATCTACTCACAATTTTTTTTATTCGTAATTAATGTACTATATTACTATTACCTTAATAGTGAAATTACTCTTACCTTGAGTAGATAATTAAATAAGAAAGTAAAATTTCTTATAGATATAATTAAGTGTATTTAAATTTCACAATTATTCTTATTGAAAATCAATCTTGTTATGGAATAAAAAGTAGGGTATATTTATTGTGTATTGAATGCTAGGGTTAAGGGGAGCTTCGAGCTTTAATGGCTGATCAAGTGTTTCGTGACTTAACTCGGGTCCTCACAAGATGCCTACGTATCTTGCATATATCAAGAATCAAGCCAAAAAACGTAGTTCTAGGTTGAAGGATCAGGTCCTTTATATAGGCATTGGATGCCTTGGAGTTAGAGTAGAATTAGGTGTCTTGGTGGGCAAGCCACAGCTTAGGCCCAATTCTAGAGCCTTCTAACAGATAAGAAGATAAGTATTGGAATTATATGCCTTGAAGACCACTCCTGATATGATTTGGTTTCCTTGTTGACTCAAATACGGGGTCTTTTATTTGGCTGATTTTACAGCTACGAATTTATTATCATTATTAAGGTTTTGGGCCTCGTAATTGGGCTTTGACCTTGGACCAACTTAGGTTCATTTAATGCAACATTAAATGTGTTTTTAGGGCTTACTTTCAGCCCATATCAAATCTCTTTTTAGAACCAATTATCTATACAAGGTAAAATTAATTTCTTTAAGTAAAATTTCTTATTAATATAATTATGAAAATGTGAGAATCAATTCCTTTAAGTAAAGTTAATTTCTTTAAGTCAAATATTACGAAGTTCATAAAAATTTGTGGTATTTACTTATGACTGACTTCCAAGCTATTCTGTTAATACGAAAATCGCATGTGAATTAAAAATGAAATTCATTTTTGTACATTCATTCGAATTTACGAAAATATCTACTCAAAATTTATTTCATTTGTAATTCACCTTTCATCTACTAAAGGTAAGATTAATTTCTTTAAGTAAAATTTCTTATGGATATAATTATAAAGATTTGGAGAATCAATATCCATGTACGAGTGTTACGAAGTTGATAAGAATTCAAAAAAATTACTTCTGATTGAGTTTGAAGATATTGTGCTGATACGAATATGTTATGTGAATTAGAAATCAAATCAGTTTTCGTACATTAATCTAAATTCAGAAAAAAAATCTACTCACAATTATTTTTATTAGTAATTAATGTACTATATTACTATTACCGTAATAGTGAAATTACTCTTACCTTGAGTAGATAATTAAATAAGAAAGTAAAATTTCTTATAGATATAGTTAAGTGTATTTAAATTTCACAATTATTCTTATTGAAAATCAATATTTTTTTAGAACAAATTTTCTACCGAAGGTACGATTAATTTCTTTAATTAAAATTTCCTATGGATATACATGTTAATCCTAATTGGTAAGAGTAATTTCTTTAAGTAAAATTTCTTATGGATCATTCAATTAAACAATCACATTTTTGTTTAGAAGAAATTAATTTTATATTTTATATTGTATATGTGTCCTGTAGACATCCTAACAATTTTCGATTATTATCCTGTAATAGCCGACCACCTTACTTTTCAACTTTTTTCGAACTAAGAGTGCAGTACTAAAGAAAGCACTATTACAACCAGTTGATTACTGTCGGTCACTGTTCATTTATTATATCTCAACAAAACCACATTGGGATAAATACACCTATATGGCAGAGTATAGAAATCGCCTAACATCTTTCCTTGCAGAAATAACTGACAAAAACAATTTACTCCGTAAGAACGAAACTATAATTGCATGAAACAGTACAACATATTTAAATATTGTTGATGGTCGATGTTGACGTATTGGATTCCGTACATGCACATGTAAATATGAAACTATGCCTTTTACCTGAAAAGTTCGAAAATCAAGTCTTCCTCTACAACTATTACTTGAATGATGAAGCAAACCAACTAAAGATACAAAGTTGCTATTTACATGAAAAGAAAATGACTTTGTTCTAGATCTACTCTCTATTCTATTCAAATATATCAATATATCAACTAAAGACAAGAATCAACAATGGAGTATCAACAGTTATACGAGCTCGAAGTACAACCTCGAAACAACTGGAAAATCAAGGTAAGAGTAGCACGAAAAGGGACTGATTTCAAAGCACAGACTGAAGAAATCAATGGTATACATCTGGTGTTCATCGATGAGGGTGTAAATTCAAGAACTTAGGTGCTTTCAAAGATCTCATTTAACATATGCTGTATTCTTTTATTTTTAAGTTTCCAATAACTGTTACCTAACAACAAAATGACTTCGCTTTTTCTAAATAGCACTAACGTATGCGTGCTTGGATTCGAAAGGCTTTTGTACATCATGTGGATGAAGCTTTTCAGTGTGGCAAAGTGTACTTCGTTGAGAACTTTATTGTTGCTCCGTTCACAGATAAGTACAAATGTTTTGAAGCTGATAAACATATTATCCTCACAAATATGACTAATGTAACACAAATTGCTGGAAGTTATTCTACAATCCCTGAGAATGTGTTTCAATTTACTAATCTAAGACATTTCAACGGAACTACGGAGCAAGATAGTCATTTGCTAGGTACTTACAATTCTTATAGTCTCTTCTGAAAATTTGGATGTCAAAATCGTTTATACTAATTATTATACGAAAATGTAGATATTGTTGGGATTGTTGATGATGTGAAAACATTGCAAGTTGTGAAAAACAAATTAAGTAAAGACCATTGCTTTATTCAGTTTTGTGTAACAGACCTAATGTAAGTTTTTTGTTTGTCCTACATATCTACTACTGTATATTGCTACGAACTTTGAAATTCTTAATCAACCATTTTTAATTAACTACCTTATTCATATTTTTAGTCACAATGTTCCGGTCTACTTTTGGGATGATGTTGCTAAAGCTTTCCAGATTCAGTTTCATGAAGTTGATGAGCGGCCTGTTATAATCACTATTTCCAGCTACAAGACGCTCCGCAACAATTTCAATGCCAAAACTTGGCTCAGAGATGTGGAAGCAACAACTTTCTATTTAAATGCCAATTGCTGCAGGGTTGATAACCTTAGAACAAGATAACCAATCTTAACTACTTGCTGTTGTTGTCAACTACTCTAAATTTCATCTGACTTAAACTTATGCTTAACAGGTTCCGAAAGATTCATGAAATTTGATGGAACATTAACCAGAAATGCAAAAGCAGTGGAAACAAAAGTGTTGTTAAAAGGGAACCGTCGTCTATTCCATTGAATATGTAATTCACCATGACCAGTTGTACTAATCTCTATTTATGTATTTTGAAGTTTCATTTTGTTCAAACTCAGCAAATGTTGTGTTCCATGTATAATTTGAAGACTAAAAAATGTCCCATTGTTTGCACTCTTTTAGTATAACAACCCTTTTAGTAATTGTTCCAATTTAATTCACTACTTTATCCTTCTCAAAACATGTAAACAAAACATGTCAACAACTACAAATATGAATTTCCGAAAATCACAATTTTTTTCAATGTAATTTAAAAAATTCGAAACATCACTCCAAATTACTTGCAATTTGCAACATCCATTATTGGCAAGATACACCTGTAAAATTTATTCTTGCCAATAAATTAGGCTCATATATACTTAGACTCATGAAGCAATGAAGCAATAAAATTATTCTCTCCACCCCTAGAGGATACTCATAGCAATAACCTACAAAAGAGTGCAATGCAGGACAACCAGACATCAAGTTGATAGAAACCAATTAACATTTAATGAAAACTCAACTATAACAATGTTAGTCACACTTCCACTATCTTCAACATTGGAGTAGCTTCTAATTATTAAAGCCAAGACGTAACACACACACATGTAGATATACCAAACAACATTGATTCTCTTAATAATTTATGGACTTATATTGTATGAAAATTTGATGCATAGTACTACCATATTTTATTACTTACTAACCATATCTTATCTTTCAAGTGGACAAGGTTTGAGAAAGAAACCAAACTGTCCTCATGGAGTATGAACATCTATGCAACCTTGAAGTCACAACTAGGAATGACTAGACAATCAAAATTAGGGTTGCTAGAAAATGGAAGGAGTTGAACGCTGATAATGGAGAAGTGACAGGGATACATATGGTATTCATTGATGAATATGTAAGTTCGCCTCTACATTTCATCTGTTACCTTTTCTTTTAGACAAATACAATAATTTTTTTTAGTTTGCCATATTTTTCGCAATTGTTAATATTGTGTTATTGTTCTACTAATTTGCACAGCACAAACGTATCCATGCCTGGGTTGAATCACCACTGGTACAACTAATGGATCCCACTTTTCTTCTTAACCGAAGCTATTTCGTTAGAAACTTTGTTGTTGGTCCTTATAATGACGAGTATAAATGTTTTGAAGCTGATAAACAGATCATTGTAACAAACATGACATATGTGACAGAAGTTGATGTGAGTTTCAATGTTATTCCAGAAAATATCTTTAAGTTTACCAATCTTAGACATTTTCATGGGCTTCAAGAGCAACATAAGCATTTAGTAGGTAATAGTATGTTTTTTCCTCTCTATAATCCTTCAAATTATATTAACCGTAAGTAGAGACTAATCTGTTAGTGGTCTTCAACTTTGGTGCTCGCAGATATTGTAGGAGTTGTCCATGATGTGCAACCTCTTGAACTTATCACTAACAGAACTAATCAGCCACTATGTCTCATGAAATTTACTGTAACCGATTTTATGTATGATTTCTTCTTCAAATCTTAGATTAATGTACACAACATTTACAATAGAATCTAACATATTCCTTGAATTTGTAGTCACAATGTGAATGTATGTTTCTGGCATTCTCTTGCCAAGGATTTCGCAACAGCATACTATGATATCATTGAGCATCCTGCTATCATTATCATTTCCAGTTGAATGATGCGAAACAATTATAATGGTACAAAGTTCATAAAAAATGTGGAAGCAACAACTTTTAATCTGAATGCAAACTACGATACGGTTGATAACCTGAGAAAGAGGTAAAAAATTATTCGCACTCACATTTTTCATTATCTCTGAATATTTGATGACATTATATCTTACTATCAGATTCTGGGAGGTCCATGGCATTTGATTGCAGAAGTTGAAAACAATGGAAGGCTTTTGAACTATTATGTTTTTCTATGCTAAACCAATTTATATGATTTTTATGTATGATTTCAGTCTATGTAGGAACTTGAATCTATGGTATGTAATATTGGTGCTGCACTTTTTAAATCATTTTACTCGGAGGATCCGTGTCATGTAACCAGATGCAAGTCATGTTCCATATGAAAGTAATATCTTAAAAATAAGCAACAAACTCTATGTTCGGATGTGGAACAGTTGTCCAAACATGAATTTTAAAAAATACAAATTTGTAATTAATTATAAAATATACTAATTATATAAAGTTGTTACACACTTATTCGTAAATTCGGATTAACGTACAAAAAATTATCTCATTTCTTATTTGATACCATATTCGTATCAGCAGAATATCTTTAAAGTTAGTCATAAGTAATGACCATATTCGTACACGGTAATTGATTTCAACAGTATTTATAATTATATTCGTAAATTTGGATGAATGTACAAAAAATAAACAGATTTGTTATATGATACCATATTCGTATCATCACAATATCTTTAAAGTTAGTCATAAGTAATGACCATATTTGTACATGATAATTGATTTCCACATTATTCATAATCCTATCCACAACTAACTTTACTTAAACAAATGAATCTTACCTTAAGTAGATAATTTTTTTGTATAAAAAATGAATCATTTTGAATTTTGATATGGAAATCAATTATAAAATACAATAATTATATAAAGCGATTACACACTTATCCGTAAATTCGGATAAATGTACAAATATTTATCTCATTTCTTATTTGATACCATATTCGTATCAACAAAATATCTTTAAAATTAGTCATAAGTAATGAACATATTCAATTTATAATCCACATAACATATTCGTATCAACACAATTTCTTCAAAGTCAGTAATAAGTAATGACTATATTAGTACATGCTAATTGATTTCAACATTATTTATAATCCTACCCATAACTAATTTTACTTAAAGAAATGAATCTTACCTTGAGTAGATAATTTTTTGTATGAAAAAAAGAATGCTTTTGAATTTTTATATGAAAATCATCTATACAAATCATTAATTATATAAACCTCTTACACATTCATTCGTAAATTCAGATAAACGTACAAAAATTTTTCTAATTGATCTCATTTATAATTCACATACCATATTCATATCAGCACAATTTCTTCAAAGTCAGTAATAAGTAATGACTATATTATTACATGCTAATTGATTTCAACATTATTTATAATCTTACCCATAACTAATTTTACTTAAATAAATGAATCTTACCTTGAGTAGATAATTTTTTGTATGAAAAAAGAATGATTTTGAATTTTTATATGCAAATCATCTATACAAATCACTAATTATATAAACCTCTTACACATTCATTCGTAAATTCGGATAAACGTACAAAATTTTTTCTCATTTCTTATTTGATATTATATTCGTATGCGTACAATATCTTTAAGTTTAGTCATAAGTAATGACCATATTTGTACAGGGTAATTGATTTCGACATTATTTATAATTATATCCACACCAAAATTTACTTAAACAAATGACTCTTACCTTGAGTAGATAATTTGTTCTAAAAAAAAAAAAGAAGGATTTTACATTTGAAAGACACTTAAAAAAATTTATATCATTTCTAATTCACATACCATATTCGTATAAGCATTATATCTTCAAAGTCAGCCTTAAGTAATTAATATATTCGTACATGGTAATTGATTTCACATTATTTATAATCATATCCATAACTAAATTAACTTAAAGAAATGAATCTTACCTTTAGTAGATAATTTTTTGTATACAAAAGGAATGATTTTGAATTTTTATTTTGAAATCAATTATATAGAATCACTAAATACATAAACCTCTTAGAGCATCTCCAATGACGTTAGCTAAAAATGATTAGCTAAATTACATAAAATATTGATTATGTAAAATTTGTCGAACCTATAAGACATTGTGTTCCGAGGGTATTGGCTATAATGATTGGCTATATTTTAAAAATGGTATGTTACTAATATTTCAAGTTGTTATTAATGGAATATATAATTTTAATATAGAAATAAGTGATGTGGCAATTCACTAGTCACTACAGATCTCTAGAGGTTCGACAAATATAGCCAACATCAAGAGATTATCTATAATTATAGATAATGGTTTTGTCCCATTGGAGTGCAAAATTTTTTACACATTCTTTATAATTCTTATTTATGGTAATTGATTTCAAATTTTAACTAAGAGATCTCTTCCATTGGAGATGCTCTTACACACTCATTCGTAAATTTGGATGAATGTACAAAAAATAATCGCATTTGTTATATGATATCATATTCGTATCATCACAATATCTTTAAAGTTAGTCATAAGTAATGACCATATTTGTACACGGTAATTGATTTCCACATTATTCATAATCCTATCCACAACTAACTTTACTTAAACAAATGAATCTTACCTTAAGTAGATAATTTTTTGTATAAAAAATGAATGATTTTGAATTTTGATATGGAAATCAATTATAAAATACACTAATTATATAAAGCGATTACACACTTATCCGTAAATTCGGATAAATGTAAAAAAATTTATCTCATTTCTTATTTGATACCATATTCGTATCAACACAATATCTTTAAAATTAGTCATAAGTAATGAACATATTCAATTGATCTCAATATTATTTATAATTATATCCATAAAAATATTTACTTAAACAAATGACTCTTACCTTGAGTAATTAATTTGTTCTAAATAAAAGAAGTATTTTACATTTGAAAGACACTTACAAAAATTGATCTCATTTCTAATTCACATACCATATTTTTATGAGCACAATATATTCAAAGTCAATCATAAGTAATGAGTATATTAGTACATGGTAATTGATCTCAACATTATTTTTAATCCTATCCATAACTAATTCCACTTAAAGTAATGAATCTTATCTTGAGTAGATAATTTTTTGTATAAAAAAGGAATGATTTTGAATTTGATATGCAAATTGATTATAAAATTCACTAACTATATAAACCTCTTACACAATCATTCGTAAATTTGCATTAACGTACAAAAAATTATCGCATTTCTTATTTGATACCATATTCGTATCATCAAAAAATCTTTAAAGTTAGTCATAAGTAATGACCATATTTGTACACGTTCATTGATTTCGACATTATTTATAATTATATACATAAAAAAATAACTTAAACAAATGACTCTTACCTTCAGTAGAAATTTTTTTCTAAATAAAAGAATGATTTTACATTTTAAAGATACTTACAAAAATTGATCTCATTTCTAATTCACCTACCGTATTCGTATCAGCACAATATCTTCAAAGTCAATCATAGGTAATGACTATATTCGTACATGGTAATTGATTTCCACATTATTTATAATCCTATCCAAAATTAATTTTACTTAAACAAATGAATCTTACCTTAAGTACATAATTTTTTGTATAAAAAAGGAATGATTTTGAATTTTCATATGGAAATCAATTATAAAATACACTAATTATATAAAGCTCTTACACACTTATTCGTAAATTCGGATTAACGTACAGAAATTTATCTCATTTCTTATTTGATACCATATTGGTATCAGCACAATATCTTTAAAATTAGTCTTAAGTAATGACCATATTTGTACACGTTAATTGATTTCAACATTATTTATAATTATATACATAAAAAAAGTTACTTAAACAAATGACTCTTACCTTGAGTAGACAATTTGTTCTAAATAAAAGAATGAATTTACATTTTAAAGACACTCACAAAAATTGATATCATTTTTAATTCACATAACATATTCGTATTAGCACAATATCTTAAAAGTCAATCATCATTAATGACTATATTCGTACATGGTAATTGATTTCCACATTATTTATAATCCTATCCAAAACTAATTTTACTTAAACAAATGAATCTTACCTTAAGTAGATAATTTTTTGTATAAAAAAGGAATGATTTTGAATTTCCATATCGAAATAAATTATAAAATACACTAATTATATAAAGCTCTTAAACACTTATTCGTAAATTCGGATTAACGTACATAAATTTTTCTCATTTCTTATTTAATACCATATTCGTATCAGCACAATATCTTTAAAATTAGTCATAAGTAATGACCATATTTGCACACATTAATTGATTTCAACATTATTTATAATTATATACTTAAAAAAAGTTACTTAAACAAATGACTCTTACGTTGAGTAGACAATTTGTTCTAAATAAAAGATTGAATTTACATTTTAAAGACACTCACAAAAATTGATATCATTTCTAATTCACATAACATAATCGTATTAACACAATATCTTAAAACTCAGTGATGAGTAATAAATATATTCGTACATGCATGTAATTGATTTCTATATTATTTATAATCTTATCCATAAATAATTTTACTTAAAGAAATGAATCTTACCTTTAGTACAAAATATTTTCTATCAAAAACGAATGATTTTGAATTTTAAAATCGGAATCAATTATAAAATTCACTTATATTATATAAAGTTATTACACAATTATTTGTAAATCCAAAGAAAAATGAAACTATCAATCTTGGTGTGATATATGCACTCGGCGGAGCAGATAGATTTTCAAACCAATCTTCAGAAATAAGGGACCACCACGTGGGAAATCATCACAATATTGACACACCTGCAAGGAAGAGACTACATCAAGTACTGTATATCAATATTTTTGGAAACCTCACTATGAAATATACATAGTATATTTAAACATATTGTCGGAACTGAACTTAGCAGAGGCTAGCAGCAGACCTAATAAGTAGGTTTTCAGTATACTTTTAGAACCACTCCGAGTATTAGAAAATCAGAGTAGTACAAATATTGGAGTACTCTTTTTCATACTACCCCTCTTTCTAGATCTGATAAAGTAACAAACTTTACAATTAAGTTTTATTCCATCAACAGTGTTAGTAGAATATTGCGTATGATGTTGACAGTACTATGTCATAAATAACCTAGAGAATACAAATAGCTGTTTGTTGGAACTATTCTTCAACCTATTGTGGTGCATGAACCAGTTCAGTTTTAGACTGTTCCAACGAAAACTTTTTCCTTTTTTCCAAATTTGCAAAAGGTTTTGACGAAAATATAAGTTAATAGAACATTTTAAGTGCACATTTCAATTTAATGCTACAGAGGTTTTTATAATATTAAAGAATTAGATTTGCTTAGAATATAAAGTAGTTAGTACACACATAATTTTCACACATCCAAAAGGTGAGAAACATAATGGATGAAAAATTTAATTTGTTGATAGATTTGAAGGTTGGTTCAAACGCTTACTACCAAGTGAAGGTTAGAGTTATTAGATTTTGGAGACAGGTTAAGGAAACAACAAATGAAATTCAAGGTTTCAATCTTTTAGTACTTGATGAAAAGGTATTCCTCTAAATATTATAGAGATAAATCCATGAAACGTATCCGAAGACGGAAGTATAATAACAATATTTGTGAAAATGCTCGCAGGATAACAGGATTCAAGTCATCGTCGCAGCATCAGTAGCATCAGATATTGAAGAATATATCAGTGTTGGAAAGGTTCATGTTTTTAAATCTTTCGTTGTGCAAAAGTATGAAACCACTGAAAGTTACAGATGCATCAATTACGATAAATATATGATACTGACCAAAGACACCAAGATTACTCAAAACTTGAATCACGAAAAATCCATCAAGAACAATGCCTTTGATTTCTATCATCTTCATGAACTACAAAGTTTAGCAAACTTTGATATGTTTCTAACCGGTAAGTACACTGAATCCAAACTGTTTCAGTTTGTATACCTGAATATCAACTTACATTTTCAATTTGGATTGGAAGATATTATTGGAGTGCTTAATCTGGAACAAAAGAAGTTTTCACGCAGTGAACAAAAAGTGCGAATTCAAATTAATGACTACAGGTACAAAATTAAGAAATAAGTGTGCATTTTGCTTATATTACATTCATTTTCTAACATCTTATTTGCCATGAAATTTAAGGTCTGTCATTAATGCTACATTTGATGGTGGACTAGCACTTCTGCTTGAAAATTATCTTACACAGCTATTAGAACATCCAATTGTAATAATAATTGCAAGTGCGAAAGTATCTTTGGTTGAAGGTAAATCCATAATAAATTTCTATTTAATAATTAGTTTCCATATCTAACTAATTAGTTACCTAAGTATCCAATTTATAAACTTTATTTTACAGGACAAGTTCATATCTGCAATGTTCCTGCCACAATATTCTACCTAAACTACGATAATCAAGCTGTGTTTAAGATGCAAGAAATGTAAGTTACACTTTTAAAGTTTGATGTCTTTTACATCCTACCATAATTTAAATTCGTAATTTACAATGATTCATAATACAGGAGCAAGAACAACATATTTCTTCGAGAAAAGAGTTCAACCAATGAATTTGAAAATGATAAACTCTTTCTGGTAAAAGACATAAAGACTTTTGGAGTATAAGACATCAAGGTAAAAGATATTCCTATTTGCAAAACAATAAACTGTACGACTACATATAACTAATTTCATAATACTTTTTTTAACTATATAGCAAGGAATCAAATGTAACTTGAATATAAAGAGTATGGAAGGAAGTAAGCATTGGTACTTTGATGAGTGCACATCATGCCACCAGGAGATTCACAATGTCTATGGGAAATTTGAATGTTTGATATGCGAAAAGACTGTCTCTTTTCCACAGAGAAAGTATGTTTACTAATCTCTCTAATTTACAATCACCCTATAATTATATTGCCTTTCTTTGTGATAAAGTAGGATGGTATACCGTTACAGGTTTCGAGTATTGGCAATCTGCAACGATGATACAGGGCATATTAAGATTTAAATTGCTGATTTTCAAATTCGTAAACTCATTGGAATGAATGTTACTGAAGTACAAGAGGTTGATCTTTTTTTTGAAATTTTCGTAATTATGTTTCAATGCAATAAGATAGAATAATACCTAACTTATACAAATGTTTATATAGCAAGACAATGAATCTGAATTTCCTAGCTGTCTGAAGGATTTGGAAATGAAGGAATTTGTATTTAAAATAGTGGTGAAACAGTCAAAGCTTGAAGAAGACAAGACAATTTTTGTTGCAACAAATGTTTATCCTGCAAGCAACATATCCTAATTTCCGGAACCAAACAATCAAACTCCGGGACCAAGGTAAATGTCTCCACTTTCACCAGGACATGATACATTATTAATACCTACATGTAGTTTGTTGATTGCTTTTAAACAATTTATATGGATCACTTTTGAATCCAATTTTGTTAAACTCCGTGATGAGTATATATGTAAAATCATTTTGAAGAAAGATATGAACAATGCAAAGTCGGGTACAAATATTATTAGATACAACAGCTTTTCCATCATTTCATTCAGAGGATAGAGTATAAGTTAATCCTCTATAAATATATAGATGAAGAGTCAGAACCAAAACGATCACCATAATTTACAATTTCAAACTGTCTTAACTGAGGCGAACAAACATCAATTAATCACAGTAACATCGAAAGTAAAAGGAAAGAGGTAAACGAAATGCAACACCTGACCCTGTTGAAGGTTATTTCTCTTGGTAAATGCGTCCCATCCCTTACCAAATCTACAAGTTCGTCCTCGCCTTAAAACATGAACTTCATATTCCTCATGTTCGTAGACGAATGTTAAAATTGTTTCATTGTTCCAATCTTTGTACAAATGAAACCATTCAGATGCACAATACTGCATAATTATAGACATAGAGTGTGTTACGTTAAGAGTGCAAAGTGAATTTGTACAAAGGAATTGTCAATTTACGAATCATCTTACCACGCCATGCCCCGACTGATTTACATGCGATTGCTTTAGAGTTGAAGTAAACGATATTACTTCCACACCTAATACAAATTAAAAGTTTATTTTGTATGAGATAACTGAAAATTACCATTTTCTGTATAATATTTCAATACCTTGCATCATAGGAATTGTTGAGTATTGAATACGGTAAAAGAATACAGAGGGGGGGGTGAATGGATTCTTGAACTTTTCTTTGTTCTTGAATCTTTGCAGCAAGATATGTGTTGAATGTGTGAGATATGTAAGTACAGATAACAAAGACAAACACAACACAATATCACTTTAATCTAATATTTTATTAGATAAAGATTTTGCTACAATCTGTGAATACAAATGGTAGTATTCTCAGCTTCGTTTTTCTTAGAGAGATATTTCTTGAGATGTATTTTGAAAAACTTATCACTCTCTCTTTTTAGCTAAGGAAGTGAGGTTGTATCCTTATAGACACGGATACACCTACTTACTACAAATAAGGTAGGTAAACAAAATACTTTCCAGTCTGTCTATCTCATTTGAGTAAGAGTCCAAACGGCTACAGATTTGACTTTGAAAAGCCTGTTCAGATCCACTTCTTTAGCTCCTTGTCCCTTTGTCTTATCTCTCCAAGCTTCTTTGTAGGCTTTCCAATCTGCTTTATAGTACATAGTCAAATAAAGCATCTTGGCTTGTTGCAGGTTTCTGACTTGTACAATTCTTTAGTATTTTGTCTCCAAGAATGTATTCGAGAAGTGGCTAAGTGATTAATTCGAGAACTCGAATTGACTTAATCGATAACTCTGAGTTCTCGAATAGTGTTATATTGACATATCGAATCACTTCTCGAATAGCTCTTTTCTCTGGGACTCCTTGAGATATCGAATAGAGCATTTTGACATATCGAATCCCTGAGATGTCGAATAGCTTCTTTAGTCCTTGAGATATCGAATAGATCATTGACTTGTTGACTCTTAGAGAACTCGAATGATGCTTTGACTTGTTGACTCCATGAGTTCTCGAATAGAGTAATAGACATATCGAATCTCTGAGATATCGAATGAGATATCGAACAGTGTATTCAGAGATATCGAATAGTGTCTTCTGAGATATCGAATCTCTGACTTCTCGAATGCTAGACTTCTCGAATAGACAAATGTACTTCTCGAATTGGTACTTAGGCAAATTCTTCATTTCTTCAAATCCCAACTGTGATTATTTGGCAGTCTTTATCTCCTTGCTTGAGGCATGAACCTTGGAACTTCTTTCAAGCATTATTCTTGACTTTATAAGTACAGTAACACAACTAGAATTTGATGCCTATTACAAGTACAGAACAAATAGAAACTCTACAACTAGAGGTTCCCTCAGTTAAGAGGTCATGTAGGTAATGCATAGCATTACACATACTTAGGCTTGTTATTAAATGTATTCAGGCATGCCTCCGTGACTAACAATCTCCCCCAAATTGTGAGTAAGACCCTTAGTCACAATTTCATGTCTGATAACAAGCCTAACATACATAAAGATAAAACTTGACAGTACATGTATGAATTTTGATCAGCAATGTGAATAGAACTACAGGGTGAGTAATCTTACAGCCTATAATGAAGTACTAGACATTGTCATTTGTTTCCCTTTCCATAGCTTTGGCTTGCAAATCATCATATGCTTTCTGTCTTCTTTCTTTCTCCTTCCTTGTATTCTCATCCATAGCTTTTATTATTTCTGCCATAGCATCCAATTCTTCAAGCAAAATTGAGTCTTTGAAATCTGCAAGTACTGACTTCAGAATGCTTGTAGGATAGTGGTTGAGTAGATTCATTCTGATGTGGATCTGATTCCCATTTCTCTTCCTATACTTCACCACATAGGGGTTAAACTGAACTCTACACAATCCCTTTGCCCTTAGCTTTTCTCCCTCAATCTCCAGTCTCTCAATTTCTTTCTCCCTTGCTAGCCATTTCTCAAGACACTCTTTTCTGATTTTCTCCTTATGATCTCTCTTCATCTTCACAAAATCAATTAGCTCCAGCTTCCATACTCTTTCCACTTTATCTTCTGAGCTCAACAATGCAATAATTCTTTCTATGTCATGTAGTTTGCCCCAGTGTTGACATCCTTCTTGTTTGAATTTCTACTCCCTTCCATCAGTATATTTGATCTCAAGGCAGTTATCAACAATGGCAACATGATAGATTCTTTGAGCTTGTAAGAATTGCAGTTGGTCTTCATCAAAGTCTTCATCTAGTGGTTGGAGTTTTAAGCCTGGATAGATTGTCAGAGTCCTTGACTTGGATAGCTTTGGTTTCCTTGCAGCTTGTTTGAATTTGATCCTTTTGACATGGTTGCCTGGCAGTAGCATGTGACTTTTGTTTGTGGACCATTGTAGTATTCCATTAGCAGTATGCTTTTTGAAATGTACAGATGGTTTCTTGACTTGAATCTTCTTCTCTTCTTGAGGTGGTAAAACAGTTGCAGAAGCCATGGGATTAGATTTTGGTAGGTCATTACTAACAGCATTCACCCTAGACTTAGAGTCTTGTGTTGTGGTGAGATTACTGCTAGCAATGCCTAAGGCTTGCTGTTTTCCATTCTTCCTCTCATAGACTTTGCCTTGGTCATCATCCTTCTAATCCTTGCTGTCTTTCTTCTTCTTCTTATCCTCATCCCCCTTATCACTCCTGTGATGACTTCTCCTCCCATCACTCTTGTCTTCATCTTCATCATCCTTATTCCTCCTTGGCTTGGCCATTTCTGGAATTACACCAGTTGCAATGAATGATCAGAGAATGTGCAGTGCCTCTATCTCTTCAGCAGTACTTGTCCCCTTTTTCTTTTGCAGTAGATCAATGATAGCAATAATGAGTCTGTGATTTCGAGAAGTGAGATCATTGGGAATGACCAATTGTTTAATCTCTTCAATTCTGGTGTCAGACTGATAGATGATGGTCCATGGTTTCTTAATCACTTCTGGCAGCCTTGAAGGTTGGCCATTCCTCAAGTCATCATACAGACTCTTATTGTTTTCATTTACATTCCTCTTCTCTATAAGCTCTATCAGTGCATCTATCTCTGAATGTTTCAAGGCATGTAGAGTTTTGTAGGTTAGGTGTAACGCCCCCAAATCCGGGGTCAGTAGATTTGGGCGTCACGCTAACAAACTCAATAATTCTAACAAAAATTGGCCATGATGTATTCGTAAATACAACATAAACCTGCTGAATACTAAACTAAAATCTGAAATCAAAATAAAACTGAAATAAAAAATTTAAAACTCAATCAAAAGCTCTTTGACCCCAACTCCCAACTCAGGATCTTAGGTTACAGTTCTAGAAACAAGAAAAACCCAAAACCAACTTAAATACAACTTTAATTACAAAACTTAATACAGACCTAAATCACTGATATAACTTCGAATAGAAGTATACCAGGCCAACTAATCAAATACATAATATCACTACTAAAACTATAATTTACATACAACAAATCAATTACAAATCTAACTACCGTGATCCACGTCAGCTTCACAACTGCATCCTGCTTCTTCTCTCCACTTTCTGAACTGTACATGCTAAGCCTCGCCAACTAGTTTACTGAAAGGTTAGATTATAAAAACAACAAGTGTGAGCCAAAGAATGCTCAGCAAGTTATATATATATAAAACTGAACTGGATTAAACAAGAATGCAATAGTTGCAATTCGAGAAATAGGAACGATAAACATGAGCGAAGAAATACTCACCAATTTATAACCAATACTATAATTGAAATCTGGATTCTTAACTTTAACAAGAGGTTAATATCATTTAAAACCTTTATAACTCAAAATCAAGATTAATAACTGAGAAGGGTCGTAATATTAGATTCAATACTTTTAATACTCGCAAAATACTTAACTAACGCTTTAACAAAATCTCCAAGAAATTCTCATTTACTCAAATCTCATTCATGTCGCTAAGCGTTTGCACACCTAGCTGCCTAACCGGCCTGACAATCATGAGTTTGAATAAGTAAGAAGATCTCAAGTCATTCTCGGTTCTCACTATCACTGCACAACACATGCCACAGTGACCGTAATAACCGTGAATTAGTTTTCACCATTCAAAATACTAACATAACACTCTTTTATTTACTACTAACCATCTCTGCCCCAGATAAAACTTTGAGAGAAAGAATATCAAGAATTTTTCCAATCATTCTTACTCCACTTTCACGTACAATGTTACTTGCGAAGGGAATAACTGAAAAACTTCTATCTATCCTTAATCTCATTATTTTACTGAGGTTTCAACTTTTAATCATATAGACAACAATTAACTCAGAAATACACAATTTCTAAACCGATAATCATTTATAGTAAAACAGGTATATCTTATCAAAACATTCATGTCCAATAAACCGTAAAACAGATATATCTTGCCAAAACATTCCTCTCATTAAAACTATTCCACAAATAAAACATACTTTCCGTAAAACTTTTTGAAACATTTAAATTGATTTTATTATTCTTCAGATTACGGACAATACGGGTGATCAGCCACGTAAAGTCCCCATTCCTTTAAAACTGGGTTCCCATTGAGGCAACACATTGGCCTTTAATGCTGGACTAGGACCACCCTAGCCTCTTACGCTAAATAAAAGTGCTGGACTAGGACCACCCTAGCCTCTTACGCTTAATAAAAGTGCTGGACTAGGACCACCCTAGCCTCTTACGCTTATCCAACTTATAAACCATCTTATTAATAATTTAAAACATTAACCCTTTTCAGTCCTTTATACTCACTGGCAAAAGACCAGCCCAGTATAAGGAAATTTTAAAAACATCTTTAATTACTAACCATTTTAGGAAGCCATGCTAAAAGATTTAGAAACATAGAAGCATTCGATATACGGAATAAAATACATCCTTATCAGTAATTCGAAGGAAAGAATACTAGCAATATGAATTTTGAAGGGAATAATTATACTGAATAAAAACATAAGTATCTCGCTTGAACGATAAGCGAGGGTTAGTACACTTGCCTCGTTTCCAGTGCGTCGATTCGCTACTTACTGTACTTCGGTCTTTACTCGTCATGCATTCATTTCCTTCAGTCGTCTCGTCAACACGCTCGCTGGGTCCACATCGAATCCCTAATTATACTCGAATAATAGTAAGGTACTATTTAGTACATACACAACCAAATCAATAACTAATTACTTGTAACTCACAAAGCAATACATACATAAATATATATACCCACACCACATAATTATCACATACGTACTTAAATACTCATACACCTCATGCCTTTAAATCTTTTAAATCAAATAATTTAAACAACTTAAAATACAGGGGATTTTTAGAAAATTTCGGCATGTAGTATTCGTTTATCGGACTATGGGCACAGCCCCTCAAATACAATTCATCCCTGCTTTTATAAAAATAAAGCTGCCTCAACTTGCAGCAACACAAAATAAACAAATAATAAAAAGTACCCGCCCAGACATGCGGCACCTAATCACATAAAGAAAAGTAAATTGATAACTTTACTTTACTATAAATTACATTTGGAAACTAAATTAAAACAAACCACACAGCCTCTAGGGCCAGTGGTACTTTTCAGAAACCATTACTGAACATTTATACAAATATTCATAATTAGTAGAACCATTTACAATTTGCAAATTCATATAAATCTTTGATAAATAACCTTTAAATCGAAATATACTACTTAAAGCAATTATACAACTACTTAATCGAAATCATTTTAATCCCAAGTACTAATGACTGATAACCGACCATCAATTAGCCACACACATTCCATCACCAAGCAATTGTCAATTAAGGCATTTAGCACATATTTTAACTCGACTTACGACCATTAGCATTTAGCACTTAAACACTTACAACTAGTAACTCATATAAACTCCACATATTATATGACAATGACAATAAGCAATTAGTAGTTATCAATTAACAATTAATCTTTGCTAAACACGAACACTTATAGCTAACAATATCGACTCTCCGAATTGAATCCCGGAAATAAAGCAAATTGAATAATTTACCATACTATGCTAATTACGAAAATTAACACCTTAGCAATCATCAATTAACTAATAACAACTAACAATTATAGCCTCTCCGAATTAATACAGAAGTTCAACAATATTCGTAATTTAAAATGTCAATCTAATTACGACCATTAGCACCTTAACTAGCAAATTTTAAATCTAATCAAATTACTACAATTCAACAATATTATCACAATTTAAGTTATTAATCTAATCATAAAATTAACACATAATCCCACAATTAAAAACTAATTAAATTAAAACAATAATATAATTAAAATAAATACAAAAAGATATACCATTTCGGTTCGATCCGCCGGAAAATCAATCCACCGGAAAAAAATCAATCTCGAAACATCTCTTCTTCTCTCTCTCTCTCTCTCTCTCTCTCTCTCTCTCTCTCTCTCTCTCTCTCTCTCTCTCTCTCTCTCTCTCTACCACAACTGCTGCCGCGCAACCCACCTGCGCCGCCTGCACCAGGCCCACCGGCGCCACCGTGCGACGCCGCCTCCTCCTCCCCGCTGTCCGGTCGCTGCTCTTCCTCTCCCCGCGCAGCGGCGCGCGTCACCAGGACACACACACACAATTACACACACACACCAAGATATACACACACACGAATTATACACACATATATGTATGTATATATACTCTAATTGATTCAAGAAATCAAACCCCCAATTCAATTTTTTTTCTCTTCCTCCCTTCTCTTTGCTTTTTCTTCGTTTCCCGACTTCTCTCGATGCTTCTACTCGACTGGGCTGCTGTTATCTCTTAATGGGCTTGGCCCATTTCTTATATTCTATCACTACAATTCGTACTTTAAAACAAATACACGACTTTTACAAATCGAATTAAAATAGAATTTTACGAAAATTAAACTTTTCATTTTTTTAAAATAAAGAATATAAAATTACGAACACCCACATATTTTTAAAATATTTTTCGGATCAAAAATGAGTTAAATATGAATTTTCAAAGTTTTGATCCTTTAAATACAATAAAACTCTTAAAATCATTATAAAATACTAAAACACCCAAATTAATCCACCCAACACTTTTAAAAACTCAATAAATATATAAAGATAATTTTACAAAAGATTTCATGATTTTTAAGCCCTCCGATAATTAAATAAAGATTTTTGAAGATCAATAATACTAGATTTAAATACTTTTAAATCACTAAAAAAAAAATACAACTAAAAATACTGGGGCACACATAACACAATATATACTCATATAAACTCAATACTAAATATCGTTGAACTCCACAACGATATTCTCAAATCCAATTCCATACTTTAAATACTAATTAACATAATTAAAACAATAAAAATAATAATGATAAAATAATAATAATAAATCCTAAAATAATCCGGGATCTTACATTCTACCCACCTTAAAAGGATTCCGACCTCGGAATCAGGTAAAGAAGGGTTACTGAGGTTTACTCTACCAGCTCGGGTTGCATCCGCAGCTCTACTAATCTGTACTCTGGATACTTATTTACTCTACTGGGATCTCTACTGATCTCTCTATATAGAACAACTCTAATCGCAGTACTATACGCCACGCGCTACTTGCATTCTAAACTCCATTGGCATACATCCAAAAATAGTCGAGGCATTATAATTTATGATATTTGAAAAGAACGATTTCACATCGTAGCAAAGGTTTCTACAATTGTGGAATCAATGAGTTTTCAAACAAATATTCTTTGAAATGAGAGATTACTGAGTGATCAACATGATCAAATGAACCTTGTTGCGTGCCTTATTCAAGACATGACTAAAGGTAATTAACCTTCTTGTACTTCACAACACACAAGTGATGGCGTCCCATCAGACTGCTATCACACAGACAAACAGTCCTTGTGTCCCCTATAAATAGGGTTGTTCACCTCAGTTGGAGTAAAGAAACACAAAAAGATTCGAACATCGAATTAACAATCAATTAATGAGAAATTCTCAGACATACCCCTGGATTACAACTAAACGGATTTCATGGGTACTACTTCAGAAGAAAAGGATAATCAGGAAAGAAATGATTTGCAGAATACTAAGAAATAATGATTTATCAATAATAGAATCATTCACTGATGAAGGAAATTAGATACTCAAATATCACTTGACAGGGTTTTAGAAATAAAGGAAATAGGCATCAAAACAACCTCTGTCATAACTGGAATCCCAAATTCGGGGGAAAGACAATTGTCAAAATAACTCAACAAAGGAATATTTATCAAGAAGAAAGGTATTGCCAGGGTCTCCACGTACATCTTCTTTGTCGACTCCTTCGCTGACTCGTCATTCGATCTAGACTCTGAAGGTTCCACTACCTACAGGTTCAAGGGTTTCTACCCAACTCCGCTCAACTATCTGCCACCACTCACATCTTAACTCACTAACTGGTACTATATCCAATAGTCCAACACGAGTCCTATATGAACTCTGACGTTCCTTACTTAACTATACATACTCCTACACACTCTCGTTTCTAGTTTACTATAACCTACGCTCTGATACCAACCTGTAACGCCCCTAAATCCGGGGTCAGTAGATTTGGGCGTCACGCTAACAAACTCAATAATTCTAACAAAAATTGGCCATGATGTATTCGTAAATACAACATAAACCTGCTGAATACTAAACTAAAATCTGAAATCAAAATAAAACTGAAATAAAAAATTTAAAACTCAATCAAAAGCTCTTTGACCCCAACTCCCAACTCAGGATCTTAGGTTACAGTTCTAGAAACAAGAAAAACCCAAAACCAACTTAAATACAACTTTAATTACAAAACTTAATACAGACCTAAATCACTGATATAACTTCGAATAGAAGTATACCAGGCCAACTAATCAAATACATAATATCACTACTAAAACTATAATTTACATACAACAAATCAATTACAAATCTAACTACCGTGATCCACGTCAGCTTCACAACTGCATCCTGCTTCTTCTCTCCACTTTCTGAACTGTACATGCTAAGCCTCGCCAACTAGTTTACTGAAAGGTTAGATTATAAAAACAACAAGTGTGAGCCAAAGAATGCTCAGCAAGTTATATATATATAAAACTGAACTGGATTAAACAAGAATGCAATAGTTGCAATTCGAGAAATAGGAACGATAAACATGAGCGAAGAAATACTCACCAATTTATAACCAATACTATAATTGAAATCTGGATTCTTAACTTTAACAAGAGGTTAATATCATTTAAAACCTTTATAACTCAAAATCAAGATTAATAACTGAGAAGGGTCGTAATATTAGATTCAATACTTTTAATACTCGCAAAATACTTAACTAACGCTTTAACAAAATCTCCAAGAAATTCTCATTTACTCAAATCTCATTCATGTCGCTAAGCGTTTGCACACCTAGCTGCCTAACCGGCCTGACAATCATGAGTTTGAATAAGTAAGAAGATCTCAAGTCATTCTCGGTTCTCACTATCACTGCACAACACATGCCACAGTGACCGTAATAACCGTGAATTAGTTTTCACCATTCAAAATACTAACATAACACTCTTTTATTTACTACTAACCATCTCTGCCCCAGATAAAACTTTGAGAGAAAGAATATCAAGAATTTTTCCAATCATTCTTACTCCACTTTCACGTACAATGTTACTTGCGAAGGGAATAACTGAAAAACTTCTATCTATCCTTAATCTCATTATTTTACTGAGGTTTCAACTTTTAATCATATAGACAACAATTAACTCAGAAATACACAATTTCTAAACCGATAATCATTTATAGTAAAACAGGTATATCTTATCAAAACATTCATGTCCAATAAACCGTAAAACAGATATATCTTGCCAAAACATTCCTCTCATTAAAACTATTCCACAAATAAAACATACTTTCCGTAAAACTTTTTGAAACATTTAAATTGATTTTATTATTCTTCAGATTACGGACAATACGGGTGATCAGCCACGTAAAGTCCCCATTCCTTTAAAACTGGGTTCCCATTGAGGCAACACATTGGCCTTTAATGCTGGACTAGGACCACCCTAGCCTCTTACGCTAAATAAAAGTGCTGGACTAGGACCACCCTAGCCTCTTACGCTTAATAAAAGTGCTGGACTAGGACCACCCTAGCCTCTTACGCTTATCCAACTTATAAACCATCTTATTAATAATTTAAAACATTAACCCTTTTCAGTCCTTTATACTCACTGGCAAAAGACCAGCCCAGTATAAGGAAATTTTAAAAACATCTTTAATTACTAACCATTTTAGGAAGCCATGCTAAAAGATTTAGAAACATAGAAGCATTCGATATACGGAATAAAATACATCCTTATCAGTAATTCGAAGGAAAGAATACTAGCAATATGAATTTTGAAGGGAATAATTATACTGAATAAAAACATAAGTATCTCGCTTGAACGATAAGCGAGGGTTAGTACACTTGCCTCGTTTCCAGTGCGTCGATTCGCTACTTACTGTACTTCGGTCTTTACTCGTCATGCATTCATTTCCTTCAGTCGTCTCGTCAACACGCTCGCTGGGTCCACATCGAATCCCTAATTATACTCGAATAATAGTAAGGTACTATTTAGTACATACACAACCAAATCAATAACTAATTACTTGTAACTCACAAAGCAATACATACATAAATATATATACCCACACCACATAATTATCACATACGTACTTAAATACTCATACACCTCATGCCTTTAAATCTTTTAAATCAAATAATTTAAACAACTTAAAATACAGGGGATTTTTAGAAAATTTCGGCATGTAGTATTCGTTTATCGGACTATGGGCACAGCCCCTCAAATACAATTCATCCCTGCTTTTATAAAAATAAAGCTGCCTCAACTTGCAGCAACACAAAATAAACAAATAATAAAAAGTACCCGCCCAGACATGCGGCACCTAATCACATAAAGAAAAGTAAATTGATAACTTTACTTTACTATAAATTACATTTGGAAACTAAATTAAAACAAACCACACAGCCTCTAGGGCCAGTGGTACTTTTCAGAAACCATTACTGAACATTTATACAAATATTCATAATTAGTAGAACCATTTACAATTTGCAAATTCATATAAATCTTTGATAAATAACCTTTAAATCGAAATATACTACTTAAAGCAATTATACAACTACTTAATCGAAATCATTTTAATCCCAAGTACTAATGACTGATAACCGACCATCAATTAGCCACACACATTCCATCACCAAGCAATTGTCAATTAAGGCATTTAGCACATATTTTAACTCGACTTACGACCATTAGCATTTAGCACTTAAACACTTACAACTAGTAACTCATATAAACTCCACATATTATATGACAATGACAATAAGCAATTAGTAGTTATCAATTAACAATTAATCTTTGCTAAACACGAACACTTATAGCTAACAATATCGACTCTCCGAATTGAATCCCGGAAATAAAGCAAATTGAATAATTTACCATACTATGCTAATTACGAAAATTAACACCTTAGCAATCATCAATTAACTAATAACAACTAACAATTATAGCCTCTCCGAATTAATACAGAAGTTCAACAATATTCGTAATTTAAAATGTCAATCTAATTACGACCATTAGCACCTTAACTAGCAAATTTTAAATCTAATCAAATTACTACAATTCAACAATATTATCACAATTTAAGTTATTAATCTAATCATAAAATTAACACATAATCCCACAATTAAAAACTAATTAAATTAAAACAATAATATAATTAAAATAAATACAAAAAGATATACCATTTCGGTTCGATCCGCCGGAAAATCAATCCACCGGAAAAAAATCAATCTCGAAACATCTCTTCTCTCTCTCTCTCTCTCTCTCTCTCTCTCTCTCTCTCTCTCTCTCTCTCTCTCTCTCTCTCTCTCTCTCTCTCTCTCTCTCGCTCTCTCTCTCTACCACAACTGCTGCCGCGCAACCCACCTGCGCCGCCTGCACCAGGCCCACCGGCGCCACCGTGCGACGCCGCCTCCTCCTCCCCGCTGTCCGGTCGCTGCTCTTCCTCTCCCCGCGCAGCGGCGCGCGTCACCAGGACACACACACACAATTACACACACACACCAAGATATACACACACACGAATTATACACACATATATGTATGTATATATACTCTAATTGATTCAAGAAATCAAACCCCCAATTCAATTTTTTTTCTCTTCCTCCCTTCTCTTTGCTTTTTCTTCGTTTCCCGACTTCTCTCGATGCTTCTACTCGACTGGGCTGCTGTTATCTCTTAATGGGCTTGGCCCATTTCTTATATTCTATCACTACAATTCGTACTTTAAAACAAATACACGACTTTTACAAATCGAATTAAAATAGAATTTTACGAAAATTAAACTTTTCATTTTTTTAAAATAAAGAATATAAAATTACGAACACCCACATATTTTTAAAATATTTTTCGGATCAAAAATGAGTTAAATATGAATTTTCAAAGTTTTGATCCTTTAAATACAATAAAACTCTTAAAATCATTATAAAATACTAAAACACCCAAATTAATCCACCCAACACTTTTAAAAACTCAATAAATATATAAAGATAATTTTACAAAAGATTTCATGATTTTTAAGCCCTCCGATAATTAAATAAAGATTTTTGAAGATCAATAATACTAGATTTAAATACTTTTAAATCACTAAAAAAAAAATACAACTAAAAATACTGGGGCACACATAACACAATATATACTCATATAAACTCAATACTAAATATCGTTGAACTCCACAACGATATTCTCAAATCCAATTCCATACTTTAAATACTAATTAACATAATTAAAACAATAAAAATAATAATGATAAAATAATAATAATAAATCCTAAAATAATCCGGGATCTTACATTAGGTGCCAGATTCTGGATTTTGCTACCATCATTACTTCCTTGAGCCATGAGCTATTAACTTTTCTAGGTACCACAGTGAAGTAATCGATCTGATCCTTCAAGCTCCTTAGATACAATTGAGTGTCACCAGCCTGTTCTCTTGAGACTTTCAGAAACTCAAAGAATGCATCATCATGATAAACATTTGAGTTTGCAATTTCTTGTAGCTTGGTCTCAGTGACCACCTTCACTTCTACAGGCTTGGCACTTTTGGATATGGAGAGTGAAGGTTTATCAGATGGCATACTCCCTGCAACCACTGTGGTTGTGATAGTTTGCTTTTGACCACTGGAAGTAGTGATGTGCACAGTTGGTAGAGTGACAACTGGCAGAGAAGTAGGAGGCTCATCAACTTTGTCTTTTCCTTTGCAGGCACATGAATTAGAGATTTTGAAGTTCTTTGATGAGCACCTTCAGTGATTTTGATGCCCTTTACTGGTGGTTTCTCCCCCTTTGTATTTGAGTTCCTTGATGTCCTCTTCTCCCCCTTAGGCTTATTGTCAGGCACAGAGGCTGTAGTATGGACCTTTGGGGTTGAAGATTCTTCAGGTAGAGGGAGACCCATGTGCTTCATCATTGCAGACAACATTGATTGTTGATGCAGAAGAACATCAGCTGTGGTGGTGGCTTGAGTGTTCAACTGCTCAGTTAGAGTTTGTACCTTGTCTGTAAGATGAGCATTGGACTGAGTGAGAGTAGCTACCTCCTTTTCAAGTGCATCTACCTTACTGAATAATGCATTAGATTTGAAGCCAGAAAGGGATTGTTCTTTAAGTCTCTGCACTTCAAATCTAGACAGCTCATGCACAGGAACCTCAGTTACCAGCTTGTCTTCATATTGATTTGCAAAGAGTGTCTTAAGCATGGCATTGGCATCTGTAGTTTGATCAGATAGAATTTGAAATTTGCTTCCTAGTCCTGTGACTGTATCTTTAAGGAGAGCTAGACTATTATCCATCTTGGTGCAGGTGGTGTTGCAGTGTCTGATATCTTTGACCACACTGTCTAGTTGGGGAAATTTGGCATCAAAGGCCCTCTTTATCTCTTCTACTGAAGTGGCTGTCTTGTCACTTACCTTGTTTACTTCAGTTTTGACTCCCTTGCCAAGATAGTGTGCAGCCTTGAGGAAACCCTTGTAGGAATCATTGACAGCTTCATACACTTCACTAGGGGACAGGGATTTTTCATTTGAACCCAGTGAAGTGATGTATTCCTCTCTAAGATATTGAAGTGCTTCACTGAGAGTTACATCATACTTTCCTTGCATCCAGGCATCTACATTGCCATCTCTCTCAGCATCATCAATAATCTTGGCCTTCTGCATCTCCACATCATCCCTATGGCATAGTAGGATGGCTTCATAATCTGGATTTGAGATGTTGGAGGTGACAAGGTTCTGGGCTATTTTGACAAACTCAGGAATCTGATCCACAACATAGCTTTGGAGAGCTTCAATGGACATTTGTGGTGGAACAGACCCTGATCCTGAAGCACTGTCATGTTGCACAGGTTTCAGCCATTGAGACAAAAAGTGAGAGCTAGAGCTAGGCAAGTTAGACTCCTCAGTTACAGATGCAACTTCTGTAACCGGATGAAAAGACTCTGCTACTGTTGTCTCCACAGAAGTGGGATGAGTTACAACAGTAGTTGACACAGGCACAGAGTCTCTAGTTAAAACTAGTGGATCCTCTGTGTTTGTGATGGTGTCATTAGGAGATGCCCCAGCATGCATTCCCTGACCATCTAAATGTGGTACCTGGGTGGTGAGCAAGGTGTCATGCACCAAGTCACTTGAATCCATTGGCTCATCAAGAGAAAGGAATTCTTGATGATCAATGCCTTGCTCCTCAATTGCTTGAGTTGCAGGCTCCAAAGAAATATGAGTGGTAGATTCTGGAAGAGAAGTGTGTTGTAGATTAGATTTTGGCAACTCCCCCTGAGAGATAGAGGGAGTTTCAATTGTGATGTGTCTCCACTCAGTGTTGTGCCAGCCTTATCACTCCCATGTGCTGACTCTGTACAAGTAGGTGCATTGGGGAGAATGCTTGATTCTATAGATGCACCCTATTGAGAGGATACACCTAGTGAGCTGTTTGCCCCTGATTTTACAACTTCAGCCATTTGGGTGACTGAAGAGGTGGTTTTAGACTTCTTCTTCTTCTTTGGCCTTGGTAAGGGTGACTCAGGTTCCTCACTTGCTATGCCTAATTCTACAGCCAAGGCTGCTTCAGTTAAGATTTTTAGAGGTTCAAAAGCAACCTGTTTTCTCTTCTTGTTACTAACATCACCCTTTTGAGAGGATGATGCAGTTGTCTCTGTGTTTGGTAAAGTGTTTGGCTGAGAGGGTTGGTTAGCAGGCCCTGGGTTAGCATTTTGCTCTACTTGCTTGGGCCTAGCTAACTCAGATTTTGAGGCACATATTGGCATGTTGTGGGGGTAAGTCCTAAATAAACTCTCCATAAGGGGAGTTATTTTGAGCCTTACATCCACATCATTCCTAGTCTCCAAGCTACCAAAAATGAGTTTGGTCATGGATTTCGGATAGCCTATTCTATTTTTGTCTAACCCAGGCAATTCAATCAATTTAACATCTATGAAATTAAGTACAGATTGAATAAAGCGAGGGAAGAAAATTTCATTACCTCTCTTGGCTGAGTTCTTACCAAGTCTCCCATACAATTCTTGCATTATGATCAAACCAACATCAATCTTTCTCCCATATGCTAGAGCATATCCTATTTGTTGAACAGGTGTGCTGATTTGATCAAAGCTGGACTTCCTTGCTGTGAAGACTTGAAGAATAGTGGCAAAGACATAGCTCCATTCCTTCCTCAAGTACTTCCTATTCAAATTTCCAAGCTTGATTCTATCTGAGTAGTTGATAAAATCAAAGAAATCTTCCAATTCCTGATCAGTTGCTTGACTGTCATACACTCCTTGTTGTAACCCCAGTGCTTGATTCATATTTTCAGTAGTGATGGTGATTTCCTTGTCCTGAATCTTGCAATAGATTACGTATGAAGTTATTGCATTCTCTAGGGCCACAACCTCCACAGTAGAAGTTCTCCAAAACTGTTCTAGTAAATCTAGATACAGAGTTGGGTTGGCTGAGAGTGCATCCTTGATGTATGATTCAGCCATCCATCGAACGAAGCACTTAAAGTTTGCATTGGGTGCTTCAACATCGTTGGTTATTGCTATGAAATTGGTGTGTTTAGGAATTGTGAGTTGGGTATTTGCCATTGTTACACAGAGAGATGAGAAGAGAATGAAGGTTGAAGAAGAAATTTAGCTTTTGACGTTAGGGTTTACAGAGGTTTTGGAACTTTAGCTGCCTGAGAAATCGAATGAAATGATTTGAACAGTTGTGGAATTGTATATATGTGAGTGACTTGAGTTGTCGATTAGATATATGTTTTGTATCGACAAGTCAGTCATTCGAGAAGTATAAAACAACTATTCGATAAGTCAAGAAAGGCTTATTCGATATCTCAAGCAGTTTGTAACTCACAGCTGGCAGTTATTTAACTCAGAAAATAATTCTAAGCTAAATAAAATATGTTTTTATGAGCGAAATGAAATTTTGAATATAAATCCAAAAGGCGATTAAGTGTCAGCGAGAAATCAGCCTTTTCAAATGATTCGATAACTCAAATACAGTATTCGAGAACTCCATCATTAGAGAACTAAAATACTCTATTCGAGAACTCAAAGTGTGCTATTCGATTTCTCCAAAAGATACTATTCGAGAACTCAGAAGGGTTCTTGATAGGCCTATTCGAGAACTCGAGCCAAGACAAAACAATGAACCATTCGAGAAGTCTGACTTATCGAACTATACTTTCACTCATAAAATTCAATTTTCACTATCATTTAAAATTTACCAGAAATATTCACTGAAGAATATTCTACTAAATTAAATAGTGATTCTCTCAAAATTTTACAGAAATTTCAAGCTAAAGATGTATGATTTTCAACATATGCAGCATTGTGGAATATTTATAAATCATAATCCAGCCAATACTTACTTTAAAAATATTGAGCATTTGATAAAGTAAGTATTTACTGCTACAACAATCTAGTTGATATATTCACTCAGCCAGAATTTGAAGAATTCAGCATTCCAATCTCATTAACCAACCTTGTGAAGGTGGCTTCATCTAATGGCTTAGTGAATATGTCAGCTAGTTGTTTCTCTGTGGGAACATATTGTAACTCAATGGTTCCATTAGTTGCATGCTCCCTTATGAAGTGATATCTGATGTCAATGTGCTTTGTCCTAGAATGATTGACAGGATTGGAAACTATAGAGATTGCACTTGTGTTGTCACACATGATTGGAATTCTTTCCAACACAAGTCCATAATCTCTAAGTTGGTTTCTGATCCAAAGCACTTGAGCACAGCAACTTCCAGCAGCTATGTACTCAGCTTCAGCTGTGGAAGTTGACACAGATTGTTGTTTCTTGCTGTACCAAGAGACTAACCTTTTTCCAAGAAACTGGCAGCTACCTGAGGTGCTTTCCTATCCACTCTGCATCCAGCATAATCAGCATCAGAATAACCAACCAGATTGAACCCTGTGTCCTTAGGATACCATAACCCCAAGTTTGGTGTGCCCTTCAGATATCTGAAAATCCTCTTTATTGCTATCATATGTGATTCCTTTGGATTTGATTGAAACCTTGCACACAAGCATGTTGCAAACATGATGTCTGGCCTACTGGCAGTGAGGTAGAGTAGAGAACCAACCATGCCTCTGTAGATTGAGATATCTACCTTCTTGCCCTTACCATCTTCATCTAACTTGGTGGCAGTGGCCATGGGTGTCTTTGCAGGTGAGCATTCTTCTAAGTCAAATTTCTTCAATAGATCCTTGATGTATTTGGTTTGACTTATAAAGATGCCATCCTTCCTTTGACTCACTTGCAGCCCAAGAAAGAATGTTAATTCTCCCATCATACTCATCTCATATCTGCTCTGCATGAGCTTAGAGAATTTCTCACATAGCTTCTCATTTGTAGAGCCAAATATGATATCATCCACATAGATTTGAACTAAGATAATATCATCACCATGTTTCTTGTAAAACAGTGTCTTGTCTAGTGTGCCTCTAGTGAATTGATTCTCAAGTAAAAATTATGACAATGTGTCATACCATGCCCTAGGAGCTTGCTTAAGTCCATACCATGCTTTAAGCAATCTGTAGACAAAGTGAGGGAATTGTGGATCCTCAAAGCCAGGTGGCTGTTGCACATATACTTCTTCTTCCAACTCCCCATTCAGAAATGCACTCTTGACATCCATTTGATAGACCTTGAAATTAGAATGTGCAGCAAATGCCAAGAAAATTCTGATGGCCTCTAGTCTGGCAACAGGGACAAAAGTCTCATCATAGTCAATGCCCTCCTGTTGAGAGTATCCTTTTGCAACCAACCTTGCTTTGTTTCTTATGACTACACCATTTTCATCCATCTTATTCCTTAGAACCCATTTTGTTCCAACAATGGTTCTATCCTTTGGTGCAGGCACAAGTTCCCATACTTTGCTTCTTTCAAATTGGTTTAGCTCCTCTTGCATAGCAATTATCCAATCAGGATCCAACAATGCATCTTCAAGTTTCTTAGGCTCAACTTGGGATAGAAAGCAACCATAGAGACATTCATTTAGAGTTGCTCTCGTTGTTCTCACTCCTGTATTTGGATCTCCAATTATCTGATCTGCAGTATGTGATCTATCCCATTTCCTTGTATGTTCAGATTGATTTCTCAGCCTTGATGTTGCTTCATCATCCAGATTATGATCATTTACATTTCCTCCCCCTGTGAAGTTTCCACTAATCACAGGTGTGTCTTGGATGCTTGTTTCTTCATTGTTGGTTGACACAGGTTCTTTATTCACTTGAGTTTGTTGAATTGTGGGCTCAAATTCAGTTTCAATCTCCTCAACAGAATCATCTAGATTGTCAAACTTCAAAGGATCTTTATCTTCATCATTGGCTTCTTCTAATCCAGGTAGTTTGCTGTCATCAAATGTCACATCTGTGCTTTCCATAACTTTCTTTTGAGTGATGACATAAACTTTGTATGCAATTCTTTCCATAGAGTAGCCAAGAAAAATTCCTTCAAATGCTTTTGCATCAAACTTTCCAACATATTCTGAGTTGTCTTTTAACACAAAGCATTTGCTTCCAAAAGTATGAACATACTTTAGGGTGGGCTTCTTTCCAGTCATCAAGTTGTAAGGTGTCTTTCCAGTGTTTTTGTTGATGAGGGTTCTGTTTTGGATATAGCATGCAGTGCTCACAGCCTCAGCCCAAAAACATGTAGGCATCTTTGCATCAAGTAACATTGTTCTAGCAGCCTCAATCAGAGTTCTATTCTTTCTTTCAACAACTCCATTTTGTTGTGGAGTCCTTGGAGCTGAGAATTGTTGAGAAATACCATTTTCTTTGCAGAATGCTTCAAGCATGGCATTTCTGAACTCTGTTCCATTATCACTCCTTAATGCAATCACACTTGCATTGTTGGCCTTTGCTTCCTTGTCAATTTTCTTTATATGCTCAATGATTAATTGGGGAGCCTCATCTTTTGATGCCAGAAATTCTACCCATGTATACCTTGTGAAATCATCAACCATCACCAGAGCATACTTTTTCCTTCCTAGTGACATAATATTGACAGGCCCAAACAAGTCCATATGAATTAGTTGTAGGGGCTTGGTTATTGATGTCACTGTCTTTGACTTGTGGCTTGATATTTTCATTTTTCCCTTTTGACAAGCCTCACACACTCCTTCTTGACAGAATTCAAGTGTGGGCATGCCTCTTACTAACTCTCTCTTGACTAGAGAATTAATGCCTTTGAAGTTCAAGTGTGATAGCTTCTTATGCCACAGCCAACTATCTTCATTTGATGCTTTTGAGTAAAAGCAACAGATTTTGTCCTTGTTTGCAGAGTTCATATTGGCTATAAACAGGCTTCCTTTCATTACTCCAGATAGAGCAAAGTCACCAGTCTTTTTGTGGGTGATCAAACATTCATCTTTGTAAAAATTCACTTTGAAGCCTCTGTCAGTAAATTGACCAACACTCAGTAGATTGTGCTTGAGTCCCTTGACCAGTGCTACATTCTCAATGATGACATTTCCAATTTCCAACTTGCCATATCCCAGTGTGTTGCCAATGCTGTCATCTCCAAAAGCAACCATTGGGCCAGCTTTCTCCTCATACTGTGATAGCAGGGCCATATCACCAGTCATATGGTTTGAGCATCCACTGTCCAAAATCCACATGACCTTTCTTTCACTTTCTTTGCCCTGCAAACACAAAGGTATTACTTCTCCTTTGGTACCCAAACAAGTTTGGGTCCATGTGGCTTAGCAACAGTCTTATCATAAACAGCATGCTTATCAATTTTCTTGTTGTTAGTCTTCTTGTCACTGTTAGAAGTCTTAGAATCAGGGTTCTTAGACTTGGGTGACAGAGGCACCTTCCTAACTTTAGGAGGACTTGAAGACTTTGTTCTTGTGTAGTGTGTGTGAACATTGTGACTGATGCATCCTTCCATGAATTGTCTTCTCAAATTAAAGCAACTAGTCATTACATTCATGTTACATGGCATACAATCAAATTTATCACAGAAAGGAGAGTCTCTATGTCTTAAAGGCACAGAGCAATCATAGAACGGCTTAGCAACACTACCAGATGGTTTCTTACATGCATGAGTTAAATGATTAGTGCTAAAACAATTTTGACAAACTTTCCTAGGGGCATTGGGCACATAAGCATAGTTGTTGTCCTTGTTAATCCCTAATTTGCCATTCCTGTTTTGTTTCTTTTTAGCCACTTTCTTCTCAAATTCATTATTCCCAGCTGAAACAAACTTCACAAATTTCTCAAGTCTAGGTTTACCTCCTACTGACTCCTTGGCTTTGGTTTTGACATTCTCACTCTTAGAGGATGCTTGTTGTTCATTTGATTGTGCCTTATCTTCATCATCCAACATTTGCTTAATGAGTAAGGCATCCTCATCAATCTCAAGTGTTGGTGTTTTAAATATTGGGGTCTCAGCCTTTTTCAAAACCTGAGGCACTTCCTCTTGAACAACAATGTCATCTTCAATGACTGCATAGCCTTTCCTCTGCTTGAGAGTGTCATAATCGAGTCCAATAGCAGCCTTAGGTCTAGCTAGATTTTTCTCATGGTAGGACTGCAATAGACTAGAGGAATTCTTGAATGTTTTCAATTTAAATTCATTTTCAGCTAGTTCATCCCTAAGAGCTTTCTCAACTTGACTAGCACATAGAACCTTGTTCTTTAGATATTCGATTTCTTGTTTAAGGTTTTCTATTTGCATAGCAGTTAGTTCTAGTTCCTCATTTCTTTTGTTTAACAGTTCATTCCTAGTGGACAGTTTAGCAATCTCTTCATTAGCAGCAGTCATACTAGTATGAATATTAAACATCTCAACAGATAGTTGTTTAACCATAGATTTGTATTCAGAAACAGACATGTCTATAGTAGTGAGGGATGGTACCTGAGAGTCTGATTCAGATGGTTCTTCCTTGGAGTTGGCCATCAAGGCATAGTTGCAGAATTCTTGTTCTTCTCCATCACTATCAGAATCATCCCAACACTTCCCTTCAGCTATGTAGGCCTTACCTGGTGCATGCTTCTTTAGCAGGGCCTCATACTTAGCTTCAAGCTCAAGAAACTCCTTATTCTTCTTCTTAGGCTTCTTGCATTCACTGGCAAAATGCCCTAGGTCATTGCATCTATAACATCTCACAGATGACCTATCCACATAGCTGGTTTTGAATTTGTTTTTGTTTGCTTTCACAGGTGCCTTGCTCTTGTTGAATGAATGATTTTGAGATCTAGACTTGAAGGGCTGATTCCTCTTAAATCTGATGTTTGGGAATTTTCTAGCCATAAAAGCATATGAAGTGTTTTCCATGGCATCCAACTCTTCAAGAGTATAAAACTCATCTTCTTCCTTTTCATCAACAGGTTCAGTCACTTCTTCTTCAGTCTCTTCATCATCTACTATCTCTTCTATTCTCAGTTGACTTGTAGATGCTTCCAGGTCTTGAACGGATTTGTTGACAATCAAGGCACAGGATGTGTTTATTGGTTGGCTTGGATAGCCCTCTTCTGAAGCAACTCAAGCTCATGAGTTTTTAAAACCCCATAGAGCACATCATATGTGACTTTGTTCAAATCTCTTTCTCTTAGAGATATGACCCTTTGCTCTAGATGGTTTGGTGCAGATAGTAGAAACTTCATGTTTAATTCCTTAGTGCTGTAAACCTTCCCATTCATTTGAAGCTCAGTCACCAGCTTGTGAAATCTTTCAAACATATCAGTAATACTTTCTTTGGACTGTGCCATGAAAGCTTCATACTGTGTGACCAGTATCTGTTTCCTATTTTCTCTTACCTCCTCTGTCCCTTCACATAACACCTCGATGTGGTTCCACATGTCCTTGGCTGATGTGCAAGATGCTATATTAGCAAACATCGACATATCCATGGAGTCTATGATCAGCAACATGAGATGACTGTCTAGGGCAACCTTTTCCTTCTCTGAGTCAGTCCATTTGGATGGCTCTTTTGCAACATATGATCTAGGAATGACTATTGTGCCCACTGTAGATTCAGCAATTTCTTGTTGAGGTACAAATAGACCATTCTTGAGGATGTCAGGGTAGAGAGGATTGGCAGCTTTGATGAACAACAGCATTTTTATTTTCCAGAGGTTGTAATTCTCTTTGTCGAACTTAGGGACCTTCACCGTACCTGTAGTCTTTGGTGTATTCGAACTCATGATCGTTTTCTGTTTAGATTAAACAGCCTGCTCTGATGCCACTTATTGAGTATTGAATACGGTAAAAGAATACAGAGGGGGGGTGAATGGATTCTTGAACTTTTCTTTGTTCTTGAATCTTTGCAGCAAGATATGTGTTGAATGTGTGAGATATGTAAGTACAGATAACAAAGACAAACACAACACAATATCACTTTAATCTAATATTTTATTAGATAAAGATTTTGCTACAATCTGTGAATACAAATGGTAGTATTCTCAGCTTCGTTTTTCTTAGAGAGATATTTCTTGAGATGTATATTGAAAAACTTATCACTCTCTCTTTTTAGCTAAGGAAGTGAGGCTGTATCCTTATAGACATGGATACACCTACTTACTACAAATAAGGTAGGTAAACAAAATACTTTCCAGTCTGTCTATCTCATTTGAGTAAGAGTCCAAACGGCTACAGATTTGACTTTGCAAAGCCTGTTCAGATCCACTTCTTTAGCTCCTTGTCCCTTTGTCTTATCTCTCCAAGCTTCTTTGTAGGCTTTCCAATCTGCTTTATAGTACATAGTCAAATAAAGCGTCTTGGCTTGTTGCAGGTTTCTGACTTGTACAATTCTTCAGTATTTTGTCTCCAAGAATGTATTCGAGAAGTGGCTAAGTGATTAATTCGAGAACTCGAATTGACTTAATCGATAACTCTGAGTTCTCGAATAGTGTTATATTGACATATCGAATCACTTCTCGAATAGCTCTTTTCTCTGGGACTCCTTGAGATATCGAATAGAGCATTTTGACATATCGAATCCCTGAGATGTCAAATAACTTCTTTAGTCCTTGAGATATCGAATAGATCATTGACTTGTTGACTCTTAGAGAACTCGAATGATGCTTTGAATTGTTGACTCCATGAGTTCTCGAATAGAGTAATAGACATATCGAATCTCTGAGATATCGAATGAGATATCGAACAGTGTATTCAGAGATATCTAATAGTGTCTTCTGAGATATCGAATCTCTGACTTCTCGAATGCTAGACTTCTCGAATAGACAAATGTACTTCTCGAATTGGTACTTAGGCAAATTCTTCATTTCTTCAAATCCCAACTATGATTATTTGGCAATCTTTATCTCCTTGCTTGAGGCATGAACCTTGGAACTTCTTTCAAGCATTATTCTTGACTTTATAAGTACAGTAACACAACTAGAATTTGATGCCTATTACAAGTACAGAACAAATAGAAACTCTACAACTAGAGGTTCCCTCAGTTAAGAGGTCATGTAGGTAATGCATAGCATTACACATACTTAGGCTTGTTATTAGATGTATTCAGGCATGCCTCTGTGACTAACAGGAATTCCTTCGTTCTGATATGGTTCATCATCTTCGTCACTTGACTCAGTTTCTGTATTTGTTTCTGAACTTTCTGTTTCGATAAATGAATGTTTCACGAAGAAAGTCTCTATGTTAGCCTATATTAAATTTAATATAAACTGCAATGGATTGCATTTACCTGAATCCGTCGTCTCAGATGTATCTGAAATCACCGTAATTTCAATATCAGAATCAATCTGTATATCCTCTTCTGTTATAAAATCTCCAGTGATGTGTTTCAAAAGATCCATACCCGGTGAATCATAGACTGACACTTCAAATTTTGATTCTCCCGTGTAGTTAAAAAATATGACACATTCAGCATACATGGAAACTTTTCTAAAAAATTTGTGTAAACCAGATATCGAACTTGAAATCAAATCAAATGTCGCTTTAAACTCTTTTCCATTCTTCAACTTGAGATGAATGATTTGGTCCAATTCTTGACCAAACTTCAAGCAAAACAACTTTGGAACTTCCTATTTTAAAAATAAATAAAGCCGTATAATAATAACATCGGAATTGTACAGTATACACATAGATGTTGGGATATGAAGTAGAGTACAATTTACCAATTGTCCATTCTCTATGCAGATTTTGTTCATAATTTTAAAAAAACTAGACCCAGTGTTCTCAGTTTCAACATCTGTGTTTGAAAAAATGAGATCAATTACAAATTCATGTGAAAATTTAGAAGATAGTAATACAATGAAGTAGAGTACCCAAAATTACCTCCTAAAGCATAGTTCTTCTTCATGAATTTAGCTTGCAGAATAGCAACTTTATAGGTTCCGGATGTCATTGTACCTAAAAAGACACAGGTATCTCCAACACAGATGTTTGCTTCTTCAACAAAGTCAGACCATGTACTGTCAAGTAATAGAATTCCATTCTTCCATGAACATTTAATTTCCCACATAGAAGTCTGGAAGGAAAGTTTCAAAGTGTCGATATGTTCGGAGAGGTGAAGTTTATTGCAAGCATCCACAGAGAAAATCTGCACATGTTTATATAGACCAACGTACATGAAAAAACATCACAAAAAACATATTAACAAATTCATATGTATTCTTCTTTATACCTGGTAACTGCTTTTGGAATCTACATGGTTTTTACATATGAGCAGATCACAAAGAGAGCAAAAATTTGTCATTGCATTGTACCACAAAGTAGTTCCCAAAATCTCCACTTTTTTTGCTGTACAATGGATTTCATTTCTTTCCAGCAAATTGACACTTTCTTCAGTACCAATCATCAAATTCTTTTCAAATTTAACACATGGATATGAAATCTCAACGGCGCACTCATTATATATGCGCACATGAAAGTTTCTACCACCAACATAATGTAGTTCCACAAAATGATAAGGCCTAATACCGTAAAATTGCATCATCTTTTCCAAGCCTTGCAAACAATTACTTTCTTTCTTAAACACAGCACACCAAGTTTTACCATAGGTAGCCAAAGATTAATTTCACTAGGCAAGACATCTCCATATTCCAACAGAAATGGATCCGGTAATCTCTGTGACAAAAGATTAAGAGGTTTCAACATGTAAGAATAACACATTAGCAGAATAGACTACATGCATGTAAAATCAATTGATAATCCGTATCATACCATCTTCCCTAATTGATAATCGTTAGACCAATTATCACAAATCAAGTTCAGTTCTACACCTTCGCACGACAACGCCATCTATATCCAATTATTTAATAGCATGTCAGTAAATCAACACATTTTTTAAATTATACTGACTATGAACGGAAAGAAGAAAAAAACATACCTCCACTACTCGGATTGTAATTGAATCAGTTGCCTATAGATCAATTTTTCACTATTTCTTCTCAGTTAGGACTACCTTTGTAACAATATAGAGATTACAATACTATATTTATTATAGGAAGTTGGCAGTTCCCTTTCTTTTCAAACCCCTTTATTAATAAATGTCATCTTTTATCAGTTGCATTACTTTGGTTCTATAACGAAGTTGACAATATGTTACAGCTTCTTTACTTGGTAACAAGAATTTCGCACTCACTCTAAATATATATAATATATATATATATATATATATATATATATATATATATTCATTTAAGGATACAATTTTCTGTATTTCATTTCTATATGTCTCAACTCTGACATATTTATTTGATTTACCTAAATTAAATAATTCTTAGAGAATCATCAACACAAATTAAGTAGTTCTTAGAGAATCATAAAACAAAATTTTCACATAATTAATTTACGTATTTTACATAATTCTTAGAGAATTATCAACACAAATTATTCACAAATTTAAAAATAGCACACACTATTTTAATCACTTTTGTTTACGTTTATTCGGTTAAAATAATAGGAGCAAACTTTAAAGTGGTGACCAGTTTTTACACTCATTTTCAAAAAAGTGGTCAGACTTTCAATTTTGCAAAATGGTGGTCAGACTTGCCCTTTTCCATTTAAAAAAGTGGTTGGAGACGATTTTCAGCTTATTTAGTAGGGGTAAAATGGAAAAATATGTTATTTTACTAAAAAAAGGATAAAAATCCCAAAAAATATCCAAAAAATCCCCAAATTAATATGTGTGACCATATGATTGGTTATATTCGTAATAATAATAATAATAATAATAATAATAATAATAATAATAATAATAATAATAATAATAATAATAATAATGCCCACATGCATGCACATAAATTGAATAATTAAATCTTGACAACTCATATTTGTGTATTTTTTGGTGAATTGATGTACATACATGGGGGGTATTATTATTAATATTACGAATATAACTAATCATATGGTGACACATATTAATTTAGGAATTTTTTTTAGACAATTTTTTTGATTTCTAGCATTTTTTCTAATTTTACCCTTGCCAAAAAGCTGTAAATCGCCTGCAGCCACCTTTTTGAAAGGAAAGAAGGTAAATCTGGCCACCATTTTGCAAAATTGAAAGTCTGACCACTTTTTTGAAAATTAGTGTAAAATCTGGCCACCACTTTGAAGTTTACTCAAATAATAGCATTCAATTATCTATTTAATTCATTATTTTAATAACTTTGCTTATTATCTTAATTATCATTTTTCCATATGATACTCCTTAAATGTGATTAAACAACAAATAATATTCGCAGTACGCATACGTCGGCCCAGACACTAATTTATAAAAAATAAACAAAATATACTATTGTAATATGATTTCACAAATCGATTTCAGCCGTTAGAAAAAATACTAAAAACAACATTTGAAATTGTCACACAAATTTTTTCAGCAACCAAGAGTTAGAGAGTTGTGCTTCACAAGCTTTATATAACATACTACAAATTACACAACTATGCACCTAATCTCTACCCACCTAATACTTTACCTATCACAAAGTCCTCACTTAACATGAACACATCAATGTGATAGCAGTCATAACTCATAACATTAAATGAACGCCTGCATAAAGAAATCTATTACTACCACTTACCATTCAAAGAATCAAAATTAGTACAGTACACTGCAATATTATACTACACAGTTGAAAGAAAGATACTCCTACACGTACTGCCTTTCTACTTATAATAATCTATTTAATAATCTTCTTTTCATTTCTACTAAACTAAACTAAACTACCCACATAGAGAACATGAACTAATGTTGAGATATACATGTTGCTGCGGTGCTTAAATTTATCAAGTATCAAAATTCGTGTTCTATCAACATTCCAAACCAAAAATGTCATTCAACAATTACACTCCTCTAGCAAAACTACAATCTACAAAAATTAAATGGAATATTAGGGTTAGGGCCCAAGTTGTATGGAAAGGAATAACCAGGGAAACCAAAGAATTTCGTGGTATTAATCTCCTCCTGGTCGATGATTCAGTAAGTTTTGTTCACATTCAAATTTCTTCCTATATTATATTCACTCTTTCATTGATCGGTTGTTTATATTTTCAATGGTTTTGTATGGTGTAGAGATTTCGGATCCATGCTTTTGTTAATGCAAAATTTGCTCACCAATTTGAAAAAGATCTGGCAGAAGGTGAGATCTACAACATCTCCAATTTTATTGTTCAAGATTATACAGGTGTAGAGTTTCATCATTGTGTAAGGTTTGAGAAGAATATTTACTTTGCCGAGTATACCAAGCTTGAAAAGAGTCCCGATGGTGGACTGAAGATACCTCAATGTTCTTTCGATCTATTTAATCTGGAAGATTTAGAAAAAATGGAATCAGACAAACGATTTCTATGTGGTATGTTCTATGTTGTTAGATTTATTCCGTATATACTAAGATATGTAATAACACCATATCACACCCTTTTAATATTCAAGATGTGGCTGGGATTCTAAAAGATGAGACTGAACTACGTGATTATGTAAACGACAACCAAGAATCCAAAAAACAAAAAAAGTTAACACTTACAGATGGCAGGTTTGCATTAATTTATTGGTAAACGTATTCATTAATAAATGACACATTCATACTACATATTCTTCATAAATACAACAATAACATTTCAGGTGTACTGTTAAGGTGACATTCTTTGATCAATTTGCTAACTATGTTGAAGAAGCTATAAGAAATGAACAACACTATCCCGTAACTATCATCATTGCAAGTGCGAAAACTGGCCGCTTTCAAGGTACAACATATTTCCTTAACTTTGCTATGCTACCTTTTTCTACTTAACTCCAAGTTTCTTAATATGCATGTAACATTGATATGTAGGTGAACTTACATTAACTAACTATCCTGCTACACGGATATACTTAAATTACAATCATAAGGCTGTGGAGGATTTAAAAATTAGGTAAACCCACCTTTTTGTTTTAGATTATCAATAAGTTAAAAGTTCTACTCACATTGAAATAACTTCTATTAGAGCCATTGAACAACCTAAATTCTACAAGGATTTGGTGCCAGTAATACCGGAGCATGAAATTCCACAGAAAATGACAGTTTCCCAAATTAAGAAACTATCACACACATACATTCAGGTACCCTAAAAACATTAATTTCTTTGAATTAATTTATCTTTTATGTAATATGCGAACATGACAAATTTCTAACATCTTTCCCTAAAATTTACAGAGAACAGTCTTCTGTGAAGTCAATATAAAAAAGGTTGAAGAGAAACTACATTGGTACGATTGCATTTGCCCTAAATGCAAACTCATTTTGATCAAGGAAAATGAAAGGTTTCAATATGGAACATGTGGAAAACATTATCCGTGGCCACCAAAAAGGTAATACATCAGATATGTGAAAGTTTAAATAAAATGAGCACAATATCGATACAATACTAAAGGATTGTATATCATATTCTCTATTAGATTCCGAGTGTGTATTTTCGGTTGCGATTCAACTGGAGGCTTGCAGATTATTCTAGGTGATCGTGAAGTGCGTAAGCTAACTGGAAAAACTGTTTTCGATATCACTCTTGATCAGGCAGAGGTTGTACCAATTTAGTTTCTACATTCATTTTATAATGATATATTTTACAATAGATTCTTCTAAAAAAATATCTATGATGCATTCACAATCAGGGAGATGAAGACCGATTCCCAGAAGTAATTAAACAATTCCGGAACAAAGAATACAAAATTACTCTGAAGATTTCTGCTGAAAATGTGAAAAATGAATCTGAAGTGTATGAAGCAACTGACATAGCGGTGGAAGGTGAAGAAATTATTACAGACATGGTATCTGAGTCTATTCAATCGCCCTCCGCTGAAGATGATAACACAATCACAGTAACAATTCTTTATTGTAGAATACATTGAATGTATCTTCTTATATATAATCTAACATAGTTTTCTTTAATATGCAGCAAGCTGAATTTGATAATACATAAACTCTCACACAAACTACTGCAATGGAGACACCAATAGTTAAGAAGTCCGCAAAGAATGCTAAGATCCGAAAAAGCCCAGAAAATGAAGAACAATTCAATGATAACATGGGTATATCAAAATTGAAGAATACAAAAGTAAAAAAGGTCTCTTTTATACTAAATTACAATGTTTTATAACTATGATTTCTGTCACTCTGACCTCCGTATTACCTACCATTGCAGGAAAAAGTTGTTGCGGACATTGGCAAGAAAAAAAAGAGTCCTGGAACACGAGGTTCCTCAACCAAAGCACAAACTGCAGTTCTTTCTCAACCTCCACCATGCACTGACGATGATGACCTTCCACTGAACAAGATGGCAAAACTTACAAAACAGAAGGTTATATTTATATATTTTATGAAAGGTTCAAAATTAAATTATAATTGTATCAAACTAATTGCTATATTTATGTCACATAGGAAAAACAAGCGAAGCCCCAGCGAAAGAACTGATAAGGACGATTGAAACCTATATTTTGCATGGAATGAAATATGTGTTGTTGGCCTATATATGGCATTTTTGTCTACATATTGTGCACATCCACAATATCAGCAATTTTTTGGCTTCTGTAATATTTCAATCACTACTTAAGGTCTTTGTATAATGAATGTAACCTCCATGTACTCTTTCATATTCAGAACCTACCAATGAAGATGTTAATATTTAATTTCATCTGAAGAAATTCTACTACGAACATTACTTATCTGTTATCTCATATATGAAGCACATATTCGCAACATCTGATTTGGATCTTTGATAACTTATTTTTCTTCATTTCAAACAAATCCTACTCTATTCTAGCAGTGACGTAGTAATAATGACTTATGGAGAAAATAAGCAATCAAATCAAATGCAATATCTAAATCTATATCACTGTGCAGGCAACAAAAATATCTCATCTTTTATTCATTACACTCACCAACTTTTCCAACTAAAAGTTTTTAGTAACTGCAAAACTTTAGAGTGTCCAAAGCATTATCTTCCACTTGAGAGTAGCACATAAAAAATGAACAGACAGGACTTCCATAGTTTATCAGATATCTGCCCAGGAAGCTACAACTGGAGAGTTAAAGCACGACTTATTAGATCATGGAGAGGAGTATCCAACAAAGGAGAATCTTTCAGAGGATTGAATATTTTGTTACTGGATGACAAGGTACTAAATAAACTAACAAAACATTCTACTTGCCTTTCTAATGCTTACCTACTGAACAAAATTTTACATTTATAGGATTGTAGGATGCATGCCTTTGTGCCAGGAAATATAATTGATAAGCATGAGGACATACTGGCGGAAGGAAATATCTGTTCAATATCCAATTTCTCTGTCAAAGAGTACAACCTGATGAGAAGTTCAGGTGTATCAACAGTGACAAACAAATTATTTTCACCACTTACACAGAGGTAAAAAAAATTTCATACCGATGATCACTTAATTGCAAAGAATAGTTTTGATTTCTATGATCTAGGCGATCTAGCAGATATTGCAAATGATAACACTCATCTCACTGGTAAGTATATATCTATAGTTGCTTTGATATATATTCACAACAAAATTACCAGCACTCACGTACATGTTCCATTTATAGATGTTATTGGACTAATTGAAAAAGATCTACCATTAGCACATTTGGTAAACAGATTTGGTCAGGAACAAACCCAAATCAAGATGACAATCGTAGATGGAAGGTACAACATTAATAAAATATTAAATTCTTATACTATGTCAGCAACTAATCAATGATTGAAATTACAAACACCTTTACAGATCATCTATAAACGTAACTTTCTGGGATTCACTTGCGGAAGATTTTGAAATTGCACTAAGCGAGGTCACAATATTCCCCGTTATAATTATAATTGCAAGTGCAAAAGTTACTTCGTGGCAAGGAACAAAACACACTACCCCGCAAGTGGAAATTTCAAATGTTACCGCAACTCGGTTTTACTTGAATTATGATCACCATGATGTAACATGTTTGAGAAGAATGTAAATACTCAACACTCTTTCTTTATTCCTAATCTCATTTTTTCCTCCTATAATTCAATTTGTCAAATGTTTTATAGGTTGCATAAACCCATGTTTGAAAAATACAACTTCACTAATCCGGTAAAAGACCAGATCAATGCATTCTCTATAGCTCAGATCAGGGATCTCGGAATAGATTATATAGAGGTATCATACTTTCTTATATGTAGATACTTTACATTAATCAATACAAACCTTAATATTTACGGTATGACACAATATATAGAAACAACTTATATGTGAGGTGAAGGTCACAGCTGTTTTTGATACAACACATTGGTATTTCTATCAATGCTCATCATGTTACAAGATCATCGAGCCAGTTAATGGAATTTTCAAGTGTTACCGCTGTTCTGATCGCTTTGTACCACATCCTTACAAAAAGTAAGCACACGTCATTACTTTCTTGGGTATGCACATTTCCTCTCTAAGGAATCCTATTGTCATCTGTTTTTTGAAATCTATGTTAGCTGGTCCTTCTCGATTGAAGCAGAGGACCATTCCGGGAAAATTGAAATTGTTTTAAATGATAGAGAAGCAAGAACCATACTTGGAATATATGCGCCAAGTACCAATGCACAGGTATTTCACAATATCACCATCAAATTATTACTCATTTCCACTCCCTCTTACACATTTCTTATATTTAACAACTCAAGGACGAAGAAAAAATTCCACAAATTGTGAACACTATGCTGAACAAATATTACACCGTCAAGCTCGAAATCAAAAGGCCAAACGTTGAAGAAAAATCTTTCACATATGTGGCCACGGGAATTTTTGAAATAACAAGGAATGAAACAAACACTCAGATTGATCAAGACAGAGCAACAGAGGACATGCAACTGTCAGTCACTCAGGTAAAGAAATGTACAGCAAAAATGTAAACTCATTATGTAATATGATAGGAAGCAATTTAAGATTAATAGAAGTACCTAACATGATGAACTCAAAAATGTTGGACATTGTAGGCTTCGGGATCCTCTTACCATTTGGATCAGTTTTCTGACCTAACTTTTCGCAGCCCCGAAGTTACCAAAGAAAAGAAAAAGAAAAGAACTCTCACAAAGAAGGCGAAATAAACCAAAACCTTGAAGAATGGTAATCATCTGCTAACTCTGCAGACAGTTATCGATAACAGAACAATATCGCAAGCATTGTTATCTGAACTAATGACTGTATTTCATGCTCCACTCATAATATTTCGCTATGTTATTAAAGTTGAATCTTTAAGTAATTATGAAACTTTTGTTGTTCTCCAACATGTTATTCCTGCCTTGATAGTTGTCTCGCAACTTCTGTTCTTCAGCATAGTATCCATTTACAATGACTTATACATTATTCATGTCTCGATAGAGCTGTTCTCCAAACACATCCATCCCAATCCACAAATAAACCGTACTTGGCAGCTACATAGCATACCAAACATGTCCAAATGGAGGATTTCTGCCCACGTTAATTTAGTTTGACACGTTTTCAACTATACATATTATTGTTCAGAAAATTTATGTTCTTAAATTCTTTACGCACCAAAAAATTTACCTCAATCTTTACTTGACATGTCTTTTGCTAAAAATTTAACTCATAAGGCAAGTAATTTCCATGCATCAAATATCAAAAATACAAATATAGATTCTTAGCCTCATACCCTCCAATCTTGAATAAATAAATTTACTTTTTCATAATACCATTAAAGATGAGACCTGCAATGAGAATACTAATTGATTTCTGCCATAAAATCTACTACATACGTGACATGGTGCCGTAATTATGACATTTTATTCATTAGGACAGGTAGCTGCATGTACACTCTATGACCACTAATTAATATTTATACTACTGGTTTGTCCAAATTAAATGAAATTATTTGTGTTCCGAAATTTTTTTTATCAATTTTCTCAGTAACATTTCCAATTTTTGGATTTGCTTTGCCATAAAAACATACTGAAACAAAAAAAAAATTAAATCATTCTCACTACAACGTAAATTTTATCACCGCTTCATTGTTTTAAAGATTCTGACTATTGTTACAAAAATAACATCTATAGTCATAACATGTCTCAAAAACAATTTATTTTGTGACAGCAAATATATTTTTTTATTACTTTGCAAATGCTATGCATCTGTGCTATATACGTAAATATTTTTCTTTATTTTTAATTTATATTACAACTTCATTTAATATTTTCCAATTATAAAAATTCAAATTATTTGTTCACGTATTATGTCGAAATTAAATTATTTTTTTTTACCTGTTTATTTCAGATGTAAGTATATTTAATTATTTGTCAATGTAATTTCAATTTCTAAATTATAAGTATCTAAATTAACCCAAACCAATTAAATCTTTCTTCATCCCTTAGGCGAAGCGTTGTAATATTCTCATGTTCGTTATAACCGTTTAGCATAATGACTTAAATAACATATTGTTTCAAAAAAAAGTTAACTATACTTAAAAACATCGAAATATCTTTTGCATAGATTGCACATACTTAGTAAAAAAAACTCCTCTTTGCAAAATTGTAAAATACGTAATCATTCAACGGTGAATGTTTTCGTACTGTTTGGTTGTTTTGGACCATTAATTTATTATTTATTTATTGTATTAAAACATCTCAGCGTAATATTTTCCTTATGCTTCAATGGTATGAATTAATATTTTAGAATTAATTCATTCAACAATCTAATTATTAAAAAAAAAAATCCCAATTATTGGAATAAAACTTATTACAACTAATTTTCCAACAAATACTATTTATGAATGTAAAAAATTTCCTTCCCTTTTACATTCATTTTAATAGGCAATATAATCTTTGCAATAATACCTTTTTTTATTAAGAAACCTATTAAACCTTTCAATGGATGTTCTGCGATTATATTTTATGTTACAATATGAATGCCTTTTATTTCTAGCTCACTCTTGCTGGAAAAATGGATGGATCTATGTTCTCTATGATATATTCAATTCTCCCTTCTACATGCTTATCGAAATATTTGCAATTCTCCCTTCTATATGCTTGTGGAACAGCTATTTTTGTTAGTAATAGTCTTTAACTTGTGTCATCTTGCCCTAAATATTATAAGTGATGCATGACAAAATCTCTCCTTTGCCTTTCGACTTAAATTATAACTTAGCGGAATCATAAAAAATTAATAAACCATTTTGCAAACCCACACTAAATACTCTATATCAATAACCAATTAAAAAATAATAAATGATCGACACTAAACTAATGATCGACAATTTCTTAAAAAAGACAGCCCGCGGTAGCGGGCACAATCCTAGTCAAGATATTTTTCCAATACGAAAACACTATTACCAGCTTTTGATTTACTATATATAAGTTGGTATGCATTTCGATCTTTGATTCCAACAACTGTATGAAACTCTGGGGAATCAGACCCAGATTTGGGTGCTGACTGCTGCCATAGTGCCATTACAAGAAATTTAACCATTCAAGTCACAGCTCACTGGCTGCGAAAACAATTCTAAATGTAGGCTTTTGTGGCCCTGTTTGTATAAGTGAACATACTCTGGCGCTATTATGTGGATCCATAAAATCAATTCACAGTCTACAAACACAGTTGTCAACTGTGTCACAAAGGACCGACTGACAATATTTATTGCTAACCATTTCTGCTGGATCAACCTGGTAGTACTTCTCAACCATACTAACCTTGCAGGTTTTATCTAATAAATTGACAAGTCAATTCAGCGGAATGGTGTGTGTGTGAATACATTTAAAAGGAATCAATATAATGTATGTGTCCCAAAGGAAACAATATGACCTATAGTTCTCAAATGTGGCCCGGGGCAACCCGAGACCAATAAATAGGAAGCAGAATCTTATCAACTTGGCCCTGAAGAAGACTCCATGCTAAATTGAGCAACCAGCACATCACAACTTGGACTTATATGCCATAATTATTAAAGGTGTTTATGATCACATATGACTGCTCCTTATAATTCAATCAAACACATAATTGAGTTAAATCCCATGTGTGCTTATATACATGCCATCCTTTGAACTCTCGCTCAAGTATTAACAAGTAGTGTAAGAGCAATCTCATATGAAGGCTACTTCATTTGAAACTCAAGATGTGTATATATACATATATATTGAGGCGAAGCAAAATTTCTGATCCCGTACATGACAATGACATGCGGGAGGGGAGGGGAACATAAAGATGGACAAAGCCAATAGTGTAGTAGATTTACATGATTCACACATTATACTATTTCGAAAATTCAGATGGTATATTTTCTTCTTGATCTTGATGTCTTTATCTTGTCCTACTGGAATGTACTCTAATTCTTACCTACTGGTTTCACCTGATTCCTTCACAGGCTTCTCTATAGATTTATCTTCCTGTTCATCACATTGTGCAGAACTTGGCCCCTTTCCAGCTCTTCGTTCCTATAATATGATCATTAAACTTCATAAATGTGACTCCAGAAGACCAATAGCAGCATGTTGATAATGATTTATGAACAGTACAATGCTCGTTATAGACATTAGGTACCAGCCTACCATACAGATATAGTAGACGAGAAACAAAATGCAAAAAGTAGATGCAGCTTGCATTTTATCTTTATATAAACACTGAAAATGAGGAAATTATATAGGCCTGAAAGTTGTGCATAGTTGAAATAGATGACATGTGAAACACAAACAACTAGTCATTTCAAATACCTATAAGGAGGCATTAACAGCATGATAGGCATTGTTTTCCTTAAGAGTGGTATTAGGTGCAAGTCTGAAAGTGTGTACTCGGACAATTTCGGGCACATAGGGGTCAAAGTGGAATTTTTTGCCCATTTATAGTTATATGTTAATTAGTTTACTTTCATTCAGTTGAATGCTTGTACTTGTGAAATTCTCTTTTGGCATAATTACACAAAAAGTAAGAACTGAGTGATTCCCCTTTAGAGTAGAAAAACGGACGTACATTGTATGAGTCTTCAGCTTCAAGCATGTGTACCACATGCCCCATCTTTGGCCTCTTCTGAGTATTTGGATCAACACAACGCAAAGCCACTAGAATTGCTCGCCTCAATGATCTCAAAGAAGGTTTTTCTTGGAGCTTGGGATCTAAAACTCCCTCAGAGTTCCTGTTGGCAACCATCTGCTTCAGCCATTCTACCAAGTGCACCTGAAATATCCCAACTTAATTATATAGCAACATTCTTAAACCAAAGAAACAAAAAAAGCATAAACATTTCTGTTGTATATGTGTAGTTAAGTTTATCTTTTATATGCAAGAAAACGGTGAAACTAAGACTGAACCTCATCTGGAGGCCGACTATTGTCCACTGGGTACCTCCCAGTGATTAATTCCATGACAAGAATCCCAAAGCTATATACATCACTTTTATCATTCAACATGCCTGTACTGGCATACTCGGGAGCTACGTAGCTGCAAAATTTAAAAGCCTAATCTCATAACATATCTTGTAGAGGGAGAAACAGATAAAGAGACAAAGCTAAGGAAACACGGGCATACCCAAAGGTTCCCATAACACGGGTTGTAGTGTAGCTCCGTTCTGAACCAAGGAGTTTTGCAAGTCCAAAATCTGCAACCTTTGCATTCCAGTGTTTATCAAGTAAAATATTGCTTGATTTTATATCTCGGTGAATCACTTTTGGTTCCAGTCCCTCGTGAAGGTAAGATAACCTGCACAATTTACAAATTACCAACTGGATGGTGGAATAATAAACTGAACAACACCTTGAACATCTGAACATAGTAATACCCTTTTGCTGTTCCGAGAATGATATTCATCCGAATTTCCCACGTAAGAGGACTATAGGGCCCGACTTCGCCATGAAGCCACTGTTCAAGGTTCCCATTATTTACAAACTCATACACCAGCATTCTGCATTGAGCACAAAAATAATAAAGTAATAAGTATCACAATATATTTATCCGCCATAAAAAAAGTGAACTTAACAATTAACATGGTATTATAGTAAAGCAAGAGTACCTATGTGCCCCTTCCGCGCAGTAGCCAAGCAACCTCACCAAATTCTTATGTCGAACTCGTCCAATTGCTTCCACTTCAACCTCAAATTCCTTTTCAGCTTGTCCTCTGTTAGATCACAAATATCTTTATACTACTCTTTTGGCATAAAATCAGTAAACCACAATTTACATTGAATAACCCCTAAAAGCATAATCATCCGTGTACTAAATTGCATCAAGTAGCAGCCTTTACACAAAACAACCTCTCTACTCTCAACTCCTAGCAGCAAAGATAAGATTTTGAGTGCATCTTAACCTTCCAAACGGGGTATTTTCATAATGGTTGTAGTTTAAATTTCATCAAGTAGCTAAACATGTAACAAAACAACAAATCAATTCAATTCTGAAAAAAAGTTACATAATTTACCTATTATTAAGCAAATTCTTGACAGCAACATGAGTATTATCCTGCAAAACACCATGGTACACAATCCCATAACCACCTTGACCAATCACATTCTCATGAGCAAAACTATTAGTAGCATCCTCAAGCTCCCTTAATGTATACCAATGTCCCCACCCCAAATGAGAAACTTGAGGAACAACCTTAGCCACATGATGATGATCAACCTTAGCCTCACCAGAAGATGACCCACCACCTAACTTCTCAGCAGGGTACAAAATCCTATGATCTTTTCCAATATCAATTTGGATTCTCTGATGATACCCAATTGAATTCTCCTCTTCAGCTTTCAAAAGCAAAGCTTGTTGGTCACTTTTAGACAAGCGCTCAAGTTGTTGATTATCCACTTTGATTTCTTGAATATCTCTTGTGACATTTGGGATTGTGGGTGGTTTAGTAATTGACCCATTCTTGATGTTCTTGAGATTGTTGTTTCTTTTTGAAGTGAAACAGATTGAGATTATGAAAAGAACAAGAACAAAAGCAGCTCCAACAGAGACACCTAGAATAACCCACAAACTTAGGCCAAAGATTGAGGTTTTTTGATCATTCATGTTTGATGATCAGACATTAAATTTAAGGGTCATTGAGTTTGAAAGTGGAGGCATTTAGAATTGACTGACAAGAGTGAATTAGAATAGTTGTGCGTATATGTGTGTGCATAAATATGCTGTGAAGTGGTGGGGGGGTGTGTGTGTGATGTAGCTGGCGGAGAGTAAAGAAGACTGATGATGACAAAAAAAAATAATAATAAGCAGCTGTATCGATGTGATGTTGGCTGTGGGCCTTTAGAATCGGGTCCAGTGACCCACTAGTTTTGTATTCATATCAACTTTGGTTAGTACTATTTTAATTTTATTATTTTAATTTTATATAAATAGTGGATGGTAAGATTCTAGATTAAATTAATTTTTTTATTTTAATGTATTTGACCACCTACACTTAGGGCATGTTTGGCTTACCTTAAAATAAGTAACTTATAACTTAAAGTGATAAGTATCATATAAGTGATAAGTAAATCAGAACTTATAAGTTAATAGAGTGTTTGGTAAATCAGAAATTATAAGTCAGTAGAGTGTTTGGTAAATCAGAACTTATAAGTTAACTTTTTTAAATATTTTCAAAATATTTGTTTTTTAATATATATATAAGTGGATATCAATGGATAGATCTCGATGAGTAGAGAAATTTGATATATACATATCAATTTTTTAATAAACAGATCAAAAGATATATGATTTTAAAGATTTAAAGGATATTATATATCACGTATATCGAGAAATAAGAATAAGTTGAATGTTAGGATTTCTTAACATTCAACTTATCCCATATAAGTGCATAAAATGGGCATGTACTTATTTTGCCAAACAGTCTTCAAAAACAGGAAATGAGCTTTGCTCATATAAGTACACTTATATGAAATGCCAAACACGCACTTAATATTTGTTCATACCTTGTCTTTTTGTTTAATTCTTCCCATATTCTTCTATATCATTACATTTTTATATTTAAGTATATATTTTTAGTACGATTTATTCTTGGGTAGTTGCTCTCGTCACAAAATTTAAAGCTGCTACTACTTTCTTTCTGACTTTCTATACCATACACTTATAGTCTTATACATACGTACGTTTATGCAAATTTTGGAAAGGGCCAAAAAAAAAAAAAGGTACGAGGTCGAGATATTTTGAATGGTTCGAATAAAGCGGAAACAAATCTAATGCTATGATGATTTACATTATCAAAAATTTACTTATGCTAGCGTAAAATTCGTGCAATGCACGAATGTTTTTTAGTATAATGATTTTTTTTTTCAGATTTGAATTAAAAATTTCACGGCATGAATTTTGTAGGCTTAAAATTTTAAATGATATGATCTAATAATAATTATATATATGTGGTTCATGATATGTTTAGAAAATGATAAATTTTAGTTTGAAAATATAGAAAAGTTAATATATTTTAACTGAAAAACGTAATCAATTAGTTATTAGTTATTATAATATTATTATTTTTAAATAAATCTACCCGAATAGGTTTTACTGCAAAAAAATAAAAAAATAGAAAATGTAATGTATTTTAGCTGAAAAGGTAATTGGCTAATTAATAGTAATTATAATTATAATATTTTGTTCTATTAAATTGAATTGCTCATAGAATTTTTGGAAAAAGAAAAAATTAGTTAGATAAAATATAAAAGATAATTTAATTTGTTTGAAAAGTAGGGGTATGGTCTGCGTACATCTCATCCCCCGACCCTGTTCTGAGCGGGATATACTGGGTATGTTTGTCTGGTTTGTTTGAAAAAAAATTGATTAATTATTGAAAAAATATAAAAGGTAACATGTTATATCTGAAAAAGAAAATTTATTAGTTATTAGTAATTATAAATAATTAAGTAAGGATAATTAAGTAAAAATAACATGTATTGTTAAGTAAAGGTAAATAATTAAAATCAACAGATATCGCACCGACCGACAAACCAAACTTTTAATGTTTCGGCTATTATATAATAGTATAGATAGCTTAAAACACGTGCGATGCACGGAGTTTCTTTAATATTATATGATTTTTTTAATAATTTGAATGATTTTTTTATGATATGAATTTTGTAAATTATATTTTTAAATGATATAATCTGATAATGTATCTTTTCTATTTTCATTTTAATGTATTTGACCACCTACACTTGATATTTGTTCATACTTTATCTTTTTGTTTAATTCTTCCCATATTCTTCTATATCATTACACTTTTATATTTACGTATATATTTTTAGTACGATTTATTCTTGGGTAGTTGCTCTCGTCACAAAATTTAAACCTGCTACTACTTTCTTTTTGACTTTCTATACCATACACTTATAGTCTTATACATACGTACGTTTATGCAAATTTTGGAAAGGGCCAAAAAAAAAAAAAGGTACGAGGTCGAGATATTTTGAATGGTTCGAATAAAGCGGAAACAAATCTAATGCTCTGATGATTTACATTATCAGAAATTTAGTTATGCTAGCGTAAAATCCGTGCAATGCACGAATGTTTTTTAGTATAATGATTTTTTTTTAGATTTGAATTAAAAATTTCAAGGCATGAATTTTGTATGCTTAAAATTTTAAATGATATGATTTGATAATAATTATATATATGTGGTTCATGATATGTTTAGAAAATGATAAATTTTAGGTTGAAAATATAGAAAAGTTCATATATTTTAACTCAAAAACGTAATCAGTTAGTTATTAGTTATTATAATATTATTATTTTTAAATAAATCTACCCGAATAGGTTTTACTGCAAAAAAATAAAAAAATAGAAAATGTAACGTATTTTAGCTGAAAAGGTAATTGGCTAATTAATAGTAATTATAATTATAATATTTTGTTCTATTAAATTGAATTGCTCATAGAATTTTTTTGGAAAAAGAAAAAATTAGTTAGATAAAATATGTAACAACCCCGATTTTTTCCGGATTTATTATTATTATTATTATTTAAATATTTTATTAATTTTCCATAAAGGAATAATAAGATTGTGAATATTTAATTTTAATTTGAATGCAGTTATGTGTTTAATTTTTAATAGGTTATTCGGGTAGACTGTATTTGGCACGGTCCGTGTTAGTAAAAATGTTTATTTTATTAAAAATTTATATTTTTATCAATAGTGATAAATTGAGTTTGTTTTAAAATTTTATGGATCGAGTTGGTATTTTATTGGTACAAAAATTATACCCGATATTCTACCCGTGTACAAAAGTTTTATTTGTATAAATTATTAAAATGTTTAAAATTTAACATTTTTGGTAACTTGAGATTATTTTAGAATTTTAAGGATCAAAACTATATTTTTCTCATACTAAAATTTTACCCGGTATCTTATCCGTGTCCCATTAATATTTGGGTGCATTATGACAATATTTGAAAATTTTGTATTTTATATTTTTGATCAATCAGGGAAAATTATCTGTAATTTATTATATTAAAATATATTTTTAGTTTAATTTAATGTGTGTTAGTTTATTTTTAATGCATTTAAACGTGTTATGATTTTTATTAAATAGGAAAATCATCCCGTACGTGTTATGTGACTTCTGTGTAGCATAGAATATTTTATTCTATTTTTCTGTAATTTTTATATTTTTAGAATACAATTATTTCGCATTTTAATTTCCGGATCCAACCCCTGTACTGAATTCGAGGCCCTATTTTTTTGATAAAATTATTTTTATATAATATTAGGGTATTTAAAAATAATTTATTTTGTAATTTTTGTAATATTCATAAAGTTGGGAAAATTTGGCATATGTATTGTATTTATTGGAAAATAAAATTTTACATTTTTATCCCATAAAAATTATTTTTAAGGCTTAATAATTTTAATTACGGGCTTAAAATATTTTTGGGTATTAATTTTTGGATTTATATAAATAGCAGATTTTTATTATTAGTTATCAAAATTAATCAAAAAATCAGATTTTTGATTTTTATTTTCTGAAAATTCTGGAAATTGTGTTCTTGGTGTTTTTGAGAATCAAACCACTTTTTTGACAGTGTTACCGGAGTCCAAATCAATCATGTGAGTAACCAAACTGAAGCTCTTGATCTCTACTACATGTTTATGTGGGTGTTGATATGTTTGTATGCCTCGATGAAAAATTTTATTTTTTTTATTTAATTTTCGAATGAATTAAATTTGGTGTTGATTGTAGGATGATTTGTTGTTTATGTGGTTAGTTCCTACAGATTGCTTATGCTCCCAGAATCATGTTGATAATTTTTGTTTGAATTATAGTTGTCTAGAATTGAAAAACGCGATTTGGGGGTGAAATATAATTTTCACTTTTCCGGATTCATTGATGATTGTTTGATGTTCTTGATGTTATATATGAGTTGTTGAACTCATGGGCTTCGATTTGGTATATAGAATGTTAAGTTTGGTGCCCGTTTTCGAGCTCGCCGAATTTTGGTCGGTTCTTGAACGGAGTTGATCGGATTCGGTGAAAACCGATCCGTTTGGTTTGTTTATGGTTGATTCTGAGTTCTAGGATAAATTTGGGACATATAGGTGTTGAAACCGCATGATTTAGAGTTGTTTTTGGGCTCGCCGGATTCTGGGATTGGTCGCCAGAAAATTTTCCTGTCGTCGGTTTCTGAAAAACTGTCATTGACGGCGATGAGTGTTCTTCGAGCATTCATACGAAGAACAGCGTAGATGGTGATGAACAGTAACCTTTTGATCTTCAAAATCTGGAAACCAGATTCTGAAAAATTATTTTGGAAAATTATTTTCAAAATTAATTATAAATTCGAATTTTATTTTTCAGAAATTCGGAAAATAATTTTAAAAATTCGAAAAAGCATTTTTAAATTTCGAAAAAATTATTTTTAATTTCGGAAAATAGTTTTAAAATTTTAATAAATTATTTTTAATTCGAAATTTATTTTATTTGATTATTTTAAATCAATTTAGCTAATATCTTAATTAATTTAAATTGATTGGTTAATTAATAATAATCAATTACTTTAATTAATTAAATATTATTTAAATATGATGAAAAATAATCAAATTTAAATATTTTGGAAAATAAAATAATTTATTTATTTTATAAATATTATTTTACCTTTAATATTTATTCCCTTATTTGTTTAAAATGAAATAAAATTGTTTTAAAATTCTAAAAATAATCCGGAAGTGATAAAAATAGTTTAAAATTTCTAAAATTTATTTGTAAGCCGGATTAAATAATTATAAAAATATTTTGATGATCCAATAATTACTCGGAGGGTTTATTAACGATCCTTTTTGATTCAAGAAGGGTTTTTTTTTTTTGAAACTAACAAGAAGGGTTAATTAAATCTTCTAAAATTCTTTTAAGTGCTTTAAAATATTTTTAAATATTCTAAAAATACTTTGAGTGCTCTTTTATTTGTGAGTCATATCTGCTATGTGAAATACGTGTTATGTGATTCTGTGATCTACTTATCGAGTCTTTATACGTGCAATGTGAATTATCAAGGTATTAAATATCGAGGATTAGGTTATAAATTGAGTTTTGGTCGATATATATTTAATGTGTACTTAATTGTGTATATGATTTATATTATAAGATGTCATTAGGGGTAGACGTCGTTTCTTGATTTACTGACTATGATTGTCAGATTATTTTTATCTTCACAAGGATTAATTGGTAAATATTAACTTAGGTTTGTCAGCGGAGATAAGGAGATGATGGAAACGGTGGAGATGAATGCAGTATTGTTTGTGGATTGTAATAAAGAAGGTTGGAGATGAAAGTATTTTTTGTGAAAATGATGGTTTACTTGTGAGGTGTTTTAACACCGGGAAAACGTATATGTTCAAAGGGGACATTTTCGATTATTTTCTTTCAGCTGAGATTTTGGTAAGCATGGATTAAAACTTTTGAGTTTATAACCGTTATTAGAATATCAGAATTTTCATCTGGAGACTGAGGTATTATCTTATGTTAGACTATAGAAGTAGACGCGCGGGCTCGATGTTGACGGATCAGATTCGTGGCAACCGCTAAATCGTTAAACCAACGAATGATTAAAACAGAGGACATGATGACGTGAGATAGAAGAAAAAGATAGTTGTATTACCTCGGCGTACGTAATAGCTAAGGACCAGAGGCAAGTATTTTCTCCCTTGATCATATTAAACACTTTTATTTTATGTTTCATCGATTCGTATCATGACGAATAGCTATTTGTGATTCCTAAATATTTTTGTGCGAACACAGTCACTTGATGTGGAAATTTCTTTATGATAAACTCTTCATATCCTTATTATTGTAGTAAATAATAGGGATGTGAATTGTATGTGAAACTAAGCATTTCCTGTTGATTCGGAAGTTGCTCTATTGGATTGGAAGTAAGCGTAGGAGGCCATGATGATTTCATGGTCCAGCAATATTTAAGGAGGATATGGTAACCATTCCATCTTCCTATAGGCTAACATTACTTGCCTATTTTGGTACCCTTATGAAATCCAGATTATACACACGGGTATAGCTGTACCAGTGGAGTATAAAGGGTCCCATTGCTTTTGAACCTGATCAGGGGGCAATGGTGTTTCAGTTATGTATATACAATCCATATCGTCCAAATGGCTATTATATATTGTGAGTTGGCAGGTGATTCATTTTTATGACATGCCAAATGATTTCAGTTATGTTTTGAATTATATCACAGTTGTTGATTCAGTTTTCTCTATAAACTGTTTTACATTCAAGTTGATTTTATACGCCACTTATCTTGGTTTTTGTATCAAAATTTTTATACGCTTGCTCAGCATTTCTTTCGCTCATACTTGCTGTTGTAAATTCTAACATTTCAGTAAGGTAGTTTGGCGAGACTTATCCGCACAGTTCAGAAAGAGAAGAAGCGTGATGCTATTTCGAAGATGACTTGGCTCAGGATGTCTGGATTTAGTGTAAGATTTATTTTATATGATTGAGTTCTAATATTTATTATTATTATGTACTAGCCTAGTTGGCCTAGCGTACTTCTTATCGAAGTTACACCAGTGATTTAAGATTTGATCAAAGAGAATGTTGTAAAGAATGAATACTTTTTACTTAATGGAATTTGGATTCTTGTTTCTAGCCCTATAACCTTAAAAGATCTTGGTATGCATGGGGTCACAGATGTTATATTTCCAGTGTTGGTCAATCACAAGTGAATGATTATTATTAAACAAATGTTTTATTTTGAGGATTTTCTCATGACGACCAAATCTTCTGACCCCGGATTTGGGGGGTGTCACAATTGGTATCAGAGCCGAGGTTATAGTAAACTAGAAACGAGAGTGTGTAGGAGTGTGTATAGCTAAGTAAGGAACGTCAGATCTCATATAGAGTTCGTGTTGGACTATTGGATATAGTACCAATTAGTAAGTTAAGGTTGGAGTACTCATTTGAGATGGCGGTGCTGAACTGGATAGACCGCCTTGCGAATGGAGATGTCTACTGTGGATCTTCAGTGATTATTACGAGATGACGATGAGATACGATATCGATATCCTTAAAACGTGGAGAGGAAGAAGCTTATAATCGAAGGACGAGCTATCAAAGGAGCTGACAAGGAAGGCATAAGTAGAGACATTGGCAATACCTTCTCTTCTTACAAATTATTTTGATATCCCTCATAGAGAGGCATTCGTTAAAAGATATATCTCCTCTTCTAAATAGTGACATTTTGAATTTTAACTTTTCGTTTTCTCCAGTGGTTAATAACCTTATTTGAAATATAGTACCACTTGTTCGGTACTTTCTTTTTGGTTGTTCATCTTCTCAAAAATAACACATTTGGAATTCCTTTCATATTTCTCAACTCATACTGAGACGAACAACCCTGATTATAGGGGACACCAGGTATATCTGTCTGTGTGATAGAAGTTGGATGGGACGCCATCACTGGTGTGTTGCGTATTACAAGAAGGCTGGCCACCATTATTTGTAAATGTCGGAGCTAAGACACGCAACATCGAGTTCATATGATTATATTGATCTCTCAGTTATTCTTTCATTTCAAAGAATATTTGCTTTAAAATTCATAAATTGATAACAAAAAATGAGGGATATTTGCTACGATATGAAATCTCTTCTCTTCAAAATTTCATAATTTTTGTCATCACAAAAAGTTTTGAAGGTATGTCAATCAATTGGGAATAAGTTAACCTTGACGGGATGAATTAAGACTTAGCGATGGGAATACAACGAGCAAAAGCAGATCAAGATACGATTAGAATACTAATGGCGGATAATGGAGTCAATTCGTTTTCTATTTATCGATTAACGCTACGTTACTGCAAAGTTGGTTCGATTTTATATGGAAGAAAAGCAAGTGTGGATGATGAAGGAGTTAAGGAACCCTAGGGATTTCTTTTCCTCAGTGGATTCCGAGGACGGAATCCCTTTAAGGAGGGAAGATTGTAACAACCCCGATTTTTTTCCGGATTTATTATTATTATTATTATTATTTAAATATTTTATTGATTTTCCATAAAGGAATAATAAGATTGTGAATATTTAATTTTAATTTGAATGCAGTTATGTGTTTAATTGTTAATAGGTTATTCGGGTAGACTGTATTTGGTACTGTCTGTGTTAGTAAAAATATTTATTTTATTAAAAATTTATATTTTTATCAATAGTGATAAATTGAGTTTGTTTTAAAATTTTATGGATCGAGTTGGTATTTTATTGGTACAAAAATTATACCCGATATTCTACCCGTGTACAAAAGTTTTATTTGTATAAATTATTAAAATGTTTAAAATTTAGTATTTTCACATTTTTGGTAACTTGAGATTATTTTAGAATTTTAAGGATCAAAACTATATTTTTCTCATACTAAAATTTTACCCGGTATCTTACCCGTGCCCCATTAATATTTGGGTGCATTATGACAATATTTGAAAATTTTGTATTTTATATTTTTGATCAATCAGGGAAAATTATCTGTAATTTATTATATTAAAATATATTTTTAGTTTAATTTACTCTGTGTTAGTTTATTTTTAATGCATTTAAACGTGTTATGATTTTTATTAAATAGGAAATTCATCCCGTACGTGTTATGTGACTTCTGTGTAGCATAGAATATTTTATTCTATTTTTCTGTAATTTTTATATTTTTAGAATATAATTATTTCGCATTTTAATTTCCGGATCTAGCCCCTTTACTGAATTCGAGGCCCTATTTTTGATAAAATTATTTTTACATAATATTAGGGTATTTAAAAATAATTTATTTTGTAATTTTTGTAATATTAATAATTTTTGGGAAATTTTGGCATATGTATTGTATTTATTGGAAAATAAATTTTTTACATTTTTATCCCATAAAAATTATTTTTAAGGCTTAATAATTTTAATTAGGGGCTAAAAATATTTTTAGGTATTAATTTTTGGATTTATATAAATAGCAGATTTTTATTATTAGTTATCAAAATTAATCAAAAAAAAAATCAGATTTTTGATTTTTATTTTCTGAAAATTCTGGAAATTGTGTTCTTGGTGTTCTTGAGAATCAAACCACTTTTTGACAGTGTTACCGGAGTCCAAATCAATCATGTGAGTAACCAAACTGAAGCTATTGATCTCTACTACATGTTTATGTGGGTGTTGATATGTGTGTATGCCTCGATAAAAAAATTTATTTTTTTATTTAATTTTCGAATGAATTAAATTTGGTGTTGATTGTAGGATGATTTGTTGTTTATGTGGTTAGTTCCTACAGATTGCTTATGCTCCCAAGATCATGTTGATAATATTTGTTTGAATTATAGTTGTCTAGAATTGAAAAACGCGATTTGGGGGTGAAATATAATTTTCACTTTTCCGGATTCATTGATGATTGTTTGATGTTCTTGATGTTATATATGAGTTGTTGAACTCCTGGGCTTCGATTTGGTATATAGAATTGTAATGGACCAGGCTAGTACATGGGCATGTTATTATTATTATTACATTTGGGCTGCTTGACTGATTTGGACTACAAGCCCAATCCATTACAAACTCAATTGATGCCTATATAACTTGTTCCCCAGGAAAGGAGAAAGGCATCGAGGAAGAGAAACTTTTTTGTTTTGTTGTCAATTGTCATTTCAGCTTTACATTTCCGGTACCTCTTTTCGGTCATTTAATTTCATGTCTTTCAATACTTGTATTTCAATTTAGTACATGTTCTTCTGTTCTAGTCTTTCATTATCAGTTATTTAATTCCAATTATCAGTTTTATTTCCTTTTCGTATGTCTTTTCCGTACTATTATTCCGTCGTTCCGAATTCATATGTTAAGAGCCCTATGGTTGTCAATGGTAACCAAGAGGTTGGTTACAAGTGGTATCAAAGCTGTCCTTCCTCGGATGTGATGGCTGCGTCTCCGTGCTCCTGCGGTTGTCAAACACCAAGTCTCCAATCTCCGGTTAGTAACCACTATAATTACTATCCGGTTGAGTATAAACCACCTGAACCACCACCACTACTATCACCTTGTCTATACACTACTGAATTTTGTGCTCCTTATACGTTTGTTGACAGTCCTAATGGAGTCGAAACCCCTGTGTCAAACCATAGTCATTCTTATGATGTCACACTTAATTCCTGTTTTGATCCTCCCTCATTTACATGTGTTGATACACCTCCGATTTATTTGTATTCCTCCCCTTATTCACAGAAAACACCTACAAACACATCACAAAATGCAACATCCAACATGTCACAAAGTCCTAGTGCTGGTATTAGGCTCAATTCACCAGATGTAGTTCGAAATATAATTAAGTCCAAACTGTTTAATGAATTTCCTGAGAGAAAATTTGACATCTCTCTGCTCCTCTCTATTCGACATCGACACACCCACACCCAACAACCGATAATTACATCTCCTCCTCTACTCCGACTCCTCTCCAATACAACAAAATCAACCCCAACAATTACTCCCCCTCCCATTACCGATTACAACAACGAAACCCAGGTTCAACAAACCACGAATCACACAACCATTCCAACACGAACGACAAGCGGAATCACACAAGCAAATCGGAAAACAGAGAAAAAAATGAAGAAAAGAACAAACAAAAGAAAATAACAAGAAGAAATAGTGAACTACCTGATGGTTTTAAAACAGAAAATGGCCGGTTTTGTTTTGGAGAAATAAAAGGATTTGGGTTTGGTGTTTATGGCTGTGTAGAGAATAAAAGAGAAGATTGGTTTTTGTTTCTTCGGTTTTGCAGATGGAAATATAGAGACTAAGCCTGTGTGTTGTGTTTTTGTTTTTAATCCACTAAAGGCCGTGCTCTGTTGACAAGGAAGTATGGCCAGTCTTGTTGTTAATTCTGTGTCTAAACAAGTGTGGCAGACAAACGTGGGAATAAAATAAAAAGTGTGCAGGAATGTTTTGAACTGCTGAAAAGAATTTCGTGTTTTGTAACGAATAAATGGTGTTTGGTGAAAGAATGTGGTGTTCCGAAAAAAATGGAAATTGCTGTCTCTCCTTCGTATTTAACGATTCGAACAGATAAAAAAAAACCGAAACATAAATATCGTCGTTTTCTAAAATAAATTCTGCGATATAAAATTAATATCCGTCAAAAATTAAAATCCTATTTTTCCTAATTTTCTAATTTTAATAATTACCTAATAATTATAAATAAATGGATATAATAAACATTTATTTACATACGAATATAAAATTAAAAAAAAATCTAACCAAAATACGCTAATTAAATATATTAACGCATTGACCTTAGATAAATTTAAATAACGAGTAGAAAATATTAATCGAAAATTTGCGGTTATTACAGTCTTCCCTCCTTAACAGGATTCCGTCCCCGGAATCCGCAGAAGAAAGAATGGGATTCTAAGACGTACCGCTTCCTTCCGACTGAAATTTCCAAGGCCTACGGCAATCCCCGCAACTTCGCTATCTCGCGACTCAGGCTCTAAAGACTCTACTGCCGCAATCTCCAATCGCAAGGAATTCTACTCGGCTCGGAACCATCATCCTAAGGTAGAATCCTAATCTCGACTTACTCATTGGAATATATCCGATAATCCAACACGAACTCTATGTGAGTTCAGACACCCTCACATAACTATATATATATAATCCTACGCTCTCACTTGTTTCTAGTTTCTATAACCTTTGCTCTGATACCATTCTGTAACGCCCCCAAATCCGGGGTCAGGGATATGGGTCGCTATCGCGGAAAACCTTAACAACCAATCAATCAACTGCCAATAATAATGCTAAAACATGACATCCGACCCCTAACTACCAAGAATCTTTTCAGGTTATAGACTTGGAAACAAGAAATCCAAAAATGCTTATAATAACTTACAACTCTTGGTACAACAATTCTCTTATACAGTCTTATGTTGTTAGTATCACCTTGACATAAGGTATGCAACAACCACAATATTCTAATACAACAAATATTATAACTCAGGAATACGAATACCATACCAGTCTAACTAAACATCTGGTAGACAAACTCAAAATACAGAATCACTCTGAGCCGAACATCGACTCGATCCATGACTTGCCCTGCTTCGAGCTAAACTAAGTCCACTGCATCCACTATCTATCTCTGTAAAATAAGATTTAAACAAAAGCAAGAATGAGCGAAAGAGACGCTCAGCAAGTGATATAATAGAGTATACTAAAAATACTACCACAACTCATTCAAAATATGTTTTTACTACTCCATATGACTTATAAATATAAATACTTTTAAAAAGAGATCAACTCAGAAATTCTTATAAATCTCGAAATACTACTCCAATATATCTCAATAACTTCTCAAAATACTCCTCATATGAAAGAATAAATACATCTCAATAACTTCTCACAATACAGCTCAAAGATAAATCAATAACTTCTCGAAATACTGCTCAAAGATAAATCAATAACTTCTCAAAATACTGCTCAAAGATAAATCAATAACTTCTCAAAATACTGCTCAAAGATAAATCAATAACTTCTCAAAATACTGCTCAAAGATAAATCAATAACTTCTCAAAATACTGCTCAAAGATAAATCAATAACTTCTCAAAATACCATTCGAATATAATTTAATAACTTCTCGGATCAACACCCTCTACTATTAACAGAACCACAAAGGCATCCGCTAACAGTCTAAGGTATCTAAGATTGGACTTCTTCTCGAAACGCCTTCTCAAGTAATGGATGATCAGTCCATTGTCACATCTCAATTTCTATCGATAGAAAGGATGGTCGACGTCTCGAACCACCCAAATAAAACTTCTCAGAAGGATGAGCCGTCTTTCTCGGCCCTTCACCCTTTATAAGAAACCGTTGGGCCGGTGCGTTACTCCGGTCACTTTTGCTTTTAGAAGCAATAAATCACAACTTACTTTATATATATATATATATATATACATATATATAATCCCACTTTAAAATATAAATATTCTGTGGTATGAAAATATTATTAAATATATCTTTATCATCTCTTCTACGAATACAAATGAAGTATTTTGATAAACGTCTCAACAATATAAACCAACTTATAAAATAAATTGCAAACATCTCGTGTAATAAACAGCTCAACAATAATAGATATGCATGTAAATTGCATGGATAAGATCTGGTATAAACCACTAGAAAGAATATTTGCTTTTATGGATTTAAATCTAGTTCGCACATTTCATATATTTCAAAATACGGATACTCTGAACGATAGAGTATGTATAGATAAACTTGCCTCTGGTCCTGAGCATAAAGCAGAAAACCGCGAATAAATCCTTCGCACCTTGTCCAAGCAATTCCATGGAGGTAACTTACCTTTCTTCATACGACGCCCCGATCTCGAAGTGCAGAAAAATGCCGAAAAGATTTATATTCTACCCGTGGGCTCGACTTCGGTCTACGTCCCGAGAATTAGGCACTAACAATGTCAACCAGAAAATACGTGAGCAAATCGACAAAATAGAATACACCTGATCCGATAATATAATATTTAAATACTAAAATATTTTTCCCGAAAATCTCTAACGTATTTAACGGAAAATTAAAACCCCGGGTAAAACTCTCTTTCAAACTCATAATCCTCTAATATCCGAAAATCCTGCCCTAAACGCTCGTAAGGGAAATTCCTAAATAAAAAGGGTCTCTAAATATCTCTAAATAATCAATCACAATTAATAACGGAAGTAAACCATTTCAAATCTCGTAAATAAATAAATCTTATTCTGATTTAACCCACTAAAATAATCTGAAAATACTTATTATCAGTTATCCGAAATAAAACCTTTATTTAACCCCATTTATTCACAATTAAATCTTCATTTTATCAACTAATTATTAAATCACTAATTTATGCCCAGTAAATCACAAATATTTCTGTTTAATTAATAACTCAATTTAAATCCAAAAATTATTATTTATGTTAGTCACAGAGGCATGCCTGAATACATCTAATAACAAGCCCAAGTGGTTCGTAATGCTATGCATTACCTACATGACCTCTTAACTGAGGGAACCTCTAGTTGTAGAGTTTCTACTTGTTTGTACTATGTAATAGGCATCAAATTCTATCTGTGTAACTGTACCTACTAAGTCAAGAATAAAGCTGGAAAGAAGTTCTAAGGTTCATGCCTCAAGCAAGGAAATGAAGACTGTCAAATAATCACAGTTGGGATTTGAAGAATTGAAGAAATGAAGAAATTGCCTAAGTACTAATTCGAGAAGTACATTTGTTTATTCGAGAAGTCTAGCATTCGAGAAGTCTGGAGTTCGATATCTCAGAAGACACTATTCGATATCTCTCGATATCTCATTCGATATCTCAGGGATTCGATATGTCTATTACACGGTTCGAGAACTCAAGGAGTCAACAGTTCGAGTTCTCAAAGGGTCAACAAGTCAATGCTACATTCGATATCTCAAAGACTCAATATGCTATTCGATATCTCAGGGATTCGATATGTCAAAATGCTCTATTCGATATCTCAAGGAGTCCCAGAGAAAAGAGCTATTCGAGAAGTGATTCGATATGTCAAGATAACACTATTCGAGAACTCAGAGTTATCGATCAAGTCAACTCCAGTTCTCGAATCACTCACTTAGTCACTTCTCGAATACATTCTTGAGGACAAAATACTGAAGAATTGTACAAGTCAGAAACCTGCAACAAGCCAGGATACTTTATTTGACTCTGTCCTATAAAGCATGCTGGAAAGCCTACAAAGAAGCTTGGAGAGATAAGACAAGGGACAAGGAGCTGAAGAAGTGGATCTAAACAGGCTTTTCAAAGTCAAATCTGTAGCCGTTTGGACTCTTACTAAAATGAGATAGACAGACTGGAAAGTGTTTTTGTTTTACCTACCTCATTTGTAGTAAGTGGGTGTATCCATGTCTATAAGGATACAGCCTCACTTCCTTAGCTGTTAAGGTGTTGAAGTTTCTCAAATACCCAGAAAATATCTCTCTGAGAAAAACGAAGCTGAGAATACTATCATTTGTATTCACAGATTGTAGCAAAATCTTTATCTAATAAGATATTAGATTAAAGTGATATTGTGTTGTGTTTGTCTTTAATTATCCGCATCTTCATATCTCACACACTCATCACTTATCTTGCTGCAAAGATTCAAGAACGAAGAAAAGTTCAAGAATCCATTCACCCCCCCCTCTGTATTCTTTTACTGTATTCAATACTCAACAAGTGGTATCAGAGCAGGCTGTTTAATCTAAACATAAAACGATCATGAGTTCGAATACACCAAAGACTACAGGTACGGTAAAGGTCCCTAAGTTCGACAAAGAGAATTACAACCTCTGGAAAATAAAGATGTTGTTGTTCATCAAAGCTGCCAATCCTCTCTACCCTGACATTCTCAAGAATGGTCCATTCATACCACAACAAGAAGTTGCTGAATCCACAGTGGGCGCAGTAGTCATTCCTAGATCATACGTTCCAAAAGAGCCATCCAAATGGACGGACTCAGAGAAGGAAAAGATTGCCCTAGACAGCCACCTCATGTTGTTAATCATAGACTCCATGGATATGTCGATGTTTGCCAACATAGCATCATGCAAATCAGCCAAGGACATGTGGAATCACATCGAGGTGTTATGTGAAGGGACAGAGGAGGTAAGAGAAAATAAGAAACAGATACTGGTCACACAGTATGAGGCGTTCATGGCACAGTCCAAGGAAAGTATCACTGATATGTTTGAAAGATTTCACAAGCTGGTGACTGAGCTCCAAATGAATGGGAAGGTTTACAGCACTAAGGAATTAAATATGAAGTTTCTACTATCGTCACCAAACCATCTAGAGCAAAGGGTCATATCCCTAAGAGAAAGAGATTTGAACAAAGTCACGTATGATGTGCTCTATGGGGTTTTAAAGACACACGAGCTTGAGTTGCTTCAAAAGAGGGCTATCCAAGCTAACCAAGGCAGAATGATAAACACATCCTGTGCCTTGATTGTCAACAAATCTATTCAAGACCTGGAAGCATCTGCAAGTCAGCTGAGAATAGAAGAGATAGTAGATGATGAAGAAACTGAGGAAGTAGTGACTGAACCTGCTGATGACAAGGAAGAAGATGAGTTCTACACTCTTGAAGAGCTGGATGGCATGGAAAATACATCATATGCTTTTGTGGCTAGAAAATTCCCAAACATCAGATTCAAGAGGAATCTGCCCTTCAAGCCTAGACCTCAAAATCATTCATTCAACAAGAGCAAGGCACCTATGAAAACAAACAAGAACAGATTCAAAACCAGCTATGTGGATAGGTCATCTGTGAGATGTTATAGATGCAATGACCTAGGGCATTTTGCCAGTGAATGCAAGAAGCCTAAAAAGAAGGATAAGGAGTTTCTTGAGCTTGAAGCTAAGTATGAGGCCCTTCTAAAGAAGCAGACACCAGGTAAGGCTTACATAGCTGAAGGGAAGTGTTGGGATGATTCTGACAGTGATGGGGAAGAACAAGAATTCTGCAACTATGCCTTGATGGCCAATTCCAAGGAAGAACCATCTGCATCAGACTCACAGGTACCATCTCTCACTACCATAGACATGTCTGTTTCTGAATATAAATCTTTGGTTGAACAACTATCCGTTGAGATGTTTAACATTCATACTAGTATGACTGCTGCTAATGAAGAGATTGCTAAACTGTCTACTAGGAATGAACTGTTAAATAAGAGAAATGAGGAACTAGAGCTAACTACTGTGCAAATAGAAAATCTTAAACAAGAGATTGAGTATCTAAAGAATAAAGTTCTATGTGCTAGTCAAGTTGAGAAAGCTCTTAGGGATGAATTAGCTGAAATTGAATTTAAGTTGAAGACATTTAAGAATTCCTCTAGTCTATTGCATTCTTATCATGAGAAAAATCTAGCTAGACCTAAGGCTGCCATTGGACTTGATTATGACACTCTTAAACAGAGGAAAGGCTATGCAGTCATTGAAGATGACATTGTTGTTCAAGAGGAGGTGCCTCAGGTTTTGAAAAAGACTGAGAATCCAATATTTAAAACACCAACACTTGAGATTGATGAGGATGCCTTACTCATCAAGCAAATGTTGGAGGATGAAGATGAGGCACAATCAAATGAACAACAAGCATCCTCTGAGAGTAAGAATGTCAAAACCAAAGCCAAGGAGCCAGTAGGAGGTAGACCTAGACTTGAGAAATCTGTAAATTTTGTTTCAGCTGGAAATTATGAGACTAAGAAGAAAGTGACTAATAAGAGACCAAACAGGAATGGCAAATTAGGGATTAACAAAGATAAAAACTATGCTTATGTGCCAAATGCCCCTAGGAAAGTTTGTCAAAACTGTTTTAGCTCTAATCATTTGACTCATGCTTGCAAGAAACCATCTGGTAGTGTTGCTAAACCATTCTATGATTGCTCTGTGCCTTTAAGACATAGAGACTCTCCTTTCTGTGATAAACTTGATTGTATGCCATGTAACATGAATGTGATGACTAGTTGTTTTAATTTGAGAAGACAATTCATGGAGGGCTGTATCAATCATAATGTTCACACACACTACACAAGGACAAAGTCTTCAAGTCCTCCTAAAGTTAGGAAGGTACCTCTGTCACCTAAGTCTAAGAACCCTGATTCTAAGACTCCCAACAGTGACAAGAAGACCAACATCAAGAAAACTGATAAGCATGCTGATTTTGATAAAACTGTCACTAAGTCACATGGACCCAAACTCGTTTGGGTACCAAAGGAGAAGTAATACTTTTGTGTTTGCAGGGCAAAGAAAGTAAAAAGAAGGTCATGTGGATTTTGGACAGTGGATGCTCAAATCATATGACTGGTGATATGGCCCTGCTATCACAGTATGAGGAAAAGGCTGGCCCAATGGTTGCTTTTGGAGATGACAGCATTGGCAACACACTGGGATATGGCAAGTTGGAAATTGGAAATGTCATCATTGAGAATGTAGCACTGGTCAAGGGGCTCAAGCATAATCTACTGAGTGTTGGTCAATTCACTGACAGAGGCTTCAAAGTGAACTTTGACAAAGATGAATGTTCGATCACCCACAAGAAGACTGGTGATTTTGCTCTGTCTGGAGTAAGGAAGGGAAGCCTGTTTGTAGCCAATATGGACTCTGCAAGCAAGGACACAATTTGTTGCTTCTACTCAAAAGCATCAAATGAAGACAGTTGGCTGTGGCACAAGAAGCTATCACACCTGAACTTCAAAGCCATTAATTCCCTAGTCAAAAGGGAGTTAGTGAGAGGCATGCCCACACTTGAATTCTGTCAAGAAGGAGTGTGTGAGGCGTGTCAAAAGGGAAAAATGAAAAGATCAAGCCACAAGTCAAAAACAGTGACATCTATAACCAAACCCCTGCAACTGATTCATATGGATTTGTTTGGGCCTGTCAATATTATGTCACTAGGAAGGAAGAAGTATGCTCTAGTGATGGTTGATGATTTTACAAGGTATACATGGGTAGAATTTCTGGCATCAAAGGATGAGGCTCCACAAGTAATCATTGAGCACATAAAGAAAGTTGACAAAGAAGCAAAGGCCATAAATGCAAGTGTGATTGCATTAAGAAGTGATAATGGGACAGAATTCAGAAATGCCATGCTTGGAGCATTCTGCAAAGAAAATGGTATTTCTCAACAATTCTCAGCTCCAAGGACCCCACAACAAAATGGAGTTGTTGAGAGAAAGAATAGGACTCTGATAGAGGCTGCTAGAACAATGCTACTTGATGCAAAGATGCCTACATGTTTTTGGGCTGAGGCTGTGAGCACTGCATGCTACATCCAAAACAGAACCCTCATCAACAAAAACACTGGAAAGACACCTTACAACTTGATGACTGGAAAGAAGCCTACTCTAAAGTATGTTCATACTTTTGGAAGCAAGTGCTTTGTGCTAAAAGATAATTCAGAATATGTTGGAAAGTTTGATGCAAAGGCATTTGAAGGAATCTTTCTTGGCTATTCTATGGAAAGAATTGCATACAAAGTTTATGTCATTTGTCAAAAGAAAGTAAAGGAGAGCAACTATAAATGAATGTCTCTATGGCTGCTTTCTATCCCAAGTTGAGCCTAAGAAACTTGATGATGCATTGTTGGATCCTGACTGGATAATTGCTATGCAAGAGGAGCTAAATCAATTTGAAAGGAGCAAAGTATGGGAACTAGTGCCTGCACCAAAGGATAGAACCGTTGTTGGAACTAAATGGGTTCTAAGGAATAAGATGGATGAAAATGGTGTAGTCATAAGAAACAAAGCAAGGTTGGTTGCAAAAGGATACTCTCAACAGGAAGGTATTGACTATGATGAGACCTTTGCCCCTGTTGCTAGACTAGAAGCCATCAGAATTTTCTTGGCATTTGCTGCACATTCTAATTTCAAGGTCTATCAAATGGATGTCAAGAGTGCATTTCTGAATGGGGAGTTGGAAGAAGAAGTATATGTGCAACAACCACCTGGCTTTGAGGATCCACAGTTCCCCCACTTTGTCTACAGATTACTTAAAGCATTGTATGGACTCAAGCAAGCTCCTAGGGCATGGTATGACACACTATCACAATTTCTACTGGAGAATCAATTCACTAGAGGCACACTGGACAAGACACTGTTCTACAAGAAACATGGTGATGATATTATCCTAGTTCAAATCTATGTGGATGATATCATATTTGGCTCTACAAATGAGAAGCTGTGTGAAAAATTCTCTAAGCTCATGCAAAGCAGATATGAGATGAGTATGATGGGAGAATTAACATTCTTTCTTGGACTGCAAGTTAGTCAAAGGAAGGATGGCATTTTTATAAGTCAAACCAAATACATTAAAGATTTAATGAAGAAATTTGATTTGGAAGAATGTTCACCTGCGAAGACACCCATGGCCACTGCCACCAAGTTAGATGATGACGCTAAGGGCAAAAAGGTAAATATCTCAATCTACAGAGGCATGGTTGGTTCTCTACTCTACCTCACTGCTAGTAGGCCAGATATCATGTTTGCTACATGCTTATGTGCAAGGTTTCAATCAAACCCAAAGGAATCACACATGATAGCAATAAAAAGGATCTTCAAATATCTGAAAGGCACACCAAACTTGGGGTTATGGTATCCTAAGGACACAGGGTTCAATCTGGTTGGTTATTCTGATGCTGATTATGCTGGATGCAGAGTGGATAAGAAAAGCACATCAGGTAGCTGCCAGTTTCTTGGACAAAGGTTAGTCTCTTGGTACAGCAAGAAACAACAATCTGTGTCAACTTCCACAGCTGAAGCTGAATACATAGCTGCTGGAAGTTGTTGTGCTCAAGTGCTTTGGATTAGAAACCAACTTAGAGATTATGGACTTGTGTTGGAAAGAATTCCTATCATGTGTGACAACACAAGTGCAATCTCTATAGTTGCCAATCCTGTCAATCATTCTAGGACAAAGCACATTGACATCAGATATCATTTCATTAGAGAACATGCAACGAATGGAACCATTGAGTTGCATTATGTCTCTACAGATAAACAACTAGCTGACATATTCACTAAGCCATTAGATGAAGCCACCTTCACTAGGCTGGTCAGTGAGATTGGAATGCTGAATTCTTCGAATTCTGGCTAAGTGAATATATCAACTAGATTGTTGCAGCAGTAAATACTTACTTTATCAAATGCCTAATATTTCTGAAGTAAGTATTGGCTGGAGTATGATGTATAAATATTCCAATGCTGCACATGTTGAAAATCATACATATGTAGCTTGAAATTTCTGTAAAAATTTTGAGTAAACCACTATTTAATTTGGTAGAATATTCGTCAATGAATATTTCTAGTAAATTTTAAAGGATAGTGGAAATTGAATTTTATGAGTGAAAAATACAGTTCGATAAGTCAGACTTCTCGAATGGTTCATTGTTATGTCTTGGCTCGAGTTCTCGAATAGGCCTATCTAGAACCCTCTTGAGTTCTCGAATAGTGTCTTTTAGAGAAATCGAATAGCACACTTTGAGTTCTCGAATAGAGTATTTTAGTTCTCTAATGATAGAGTTCTCGAATGCTGCATTTGAGTTATCGAATCATTTGAAAAGGCTGATTTTTCGCTGACACTTAATCGCTTTTTGGATTTATATTCAAACCTTCATTTCACTCATAAAAATATATTTTACTTAACTTTGAATTATTTTCTGAGTTAAATCACTGCCAGCTGTGAGTTAAAAACTGCCTGAGATATCGAATAAGCCTTTCTTGACTTCTCGAATAGTTGTTTCATACTTCTCGAATGACTTGTCGCTACAGAACACTTATCTATCGACAACTCAAGACATTCATATATATATACAACTTCACAACTATTCAATTCATTTCGTTCGATTTCTCAAGCATCTCAACTCCTGAAACCTCTGAAAAACCCTAACTGCGAATTTCTTCTTCAATCCTAATTCTCTTTTCTTCTCTACCCAAATGGCAAACACTCAACTCACCATACCATCCCAAACTAATTTCATCGCAATCTCCAGTGATGTGGAAGCACCGAATGCCAATTTCAAGTGCTTTGTTCGGTGGTTGTCTGAATCATACATCAAGAGTGCGCTCTCAGCCAACCCAACTCTGTACATAGATCTATTGGAACAATTCTGGAGGACTGCTACTGTGGAGGTCATCGCTCTTGAGAATGCTATCACCTCTTATATTGTTCACTGCAAGATTCAAGGAGAGGATATCACTATCACCACTGCAGACATGAATCAAGCCTTGGATATGCAGCAAGAGACGTATGATGCTCTGGCCTCCAATGATGAGTTGGAAGAATTCTTTGACTTCATCAACTACTCTGATACTATCAAGCTGGGAAAGTTGAATAGGAAGTTCTTGAGGAAAGAATGGAGCTTTGTATTTGCTACACTCCTTCAAGTATTCACTGCACGGAAATCAAGCTTTGATCAGATTAGTACACCCGTGCAGCAGCTTGCCTATGCCTTGGCTCATGGGAGAAAGATAGATGTTGGACTTCTCATCCTACAGGAACTCTATGGGAGACTTGGTCAGACCACAGCCAAGAGAGGTAATGAAATTTTCTTTCCTCGCTTTATCCAATCAGTGCTTAACTTTAAAAATGCTTCATTGATTGAATTGCCTGGAGTAGATAAGAGTAAAATAGGCTATCCTAAGTCCATGACCAAACTCATTTTTGGTAATTTGGAGACTAGGAATGATGTGGATGTAAGACTTAGCATAACTCCCCACATGGAGGGTTTGTTTAGGTCTTACCCCCACAACATGCCAATATTTGATTCAAAATCACAGTTAGCACAGCCTAAGCAAGGAGAACAAAGTGCTAACCCAAGGCCTGCTAACCAACCCCCTCAGCCAAACACTCTATCCAGCAAAGAGCCAACTGCGTCATCCTCTCAAAAGGGTGATGTTAGTAAAAAGAAGAGAAAACAGGCTGCTTCTGAACCTTTAGAAATCTTAACTGAAGCAGCCTTGGCTGTAGAACTAGGGTTAGAAAGTGAGACACCTGAGTCACCTATCATAAGCCTAAAGAAGAAGAAGAAGTCTAAAACCACCTCTTCAGTCACTCAAATGGCTGAAGTTGTAAAATCAGGGGCACACAGCTCACTAGATGTATCCTCTCAACAGGATGCATCTATAGAATCAAGCATCCTCCCCAATGCACCTATCTGTAAAGAGTCAGCACAAGGGAGTGATAAGGCTGGCACAACACTGAGTGGAGAGCACATCATAACTGAAACTCCCTCTATTTCTCAGGGGGAGTTGCCAAAATCTTGTCTACAACACACTTCTCTTTCAGAATCTACCACTCATATTTCTTTGAAGCCTGCAACTCAAGCAATTGAGGAGCAAGGCATTGATCATCAAGAATTCTTTTCCTTTGATGAGCCAATGAATTCAAGTGACTTGGTGCATGACACCTTGCTCACCACCCAGGTACCACATTTGGATGGTCAGGGAATGCATGCTGGGGCATATCCTAATGACACCATCACAAACACAGAGGATTCACTAGTTCTTACTAGAGACTCTGTGCCTGTGTCAACTACTGTTGTAACTCATCCCACTTCTGTGGAGACAGCAGTAGTAGAGTCTGTTCATCCGGTTGCAGAAGTTGCATCTGTAACTGAGGAGCCTAGCAAGCCTAGCTCTAGCTCTAACTTTATGTCTCAATGGCTGAAGCCTGTGCAACATGACAGTGCTTCAGGATCAGGGTCTGTTCCACCACAATTGACGGTTGAAGCACTTCAAAGCTTAGTTGTGGATCAGATCCCTGAGTTCACAAAAATTGCTCAGCACCTTCTCACTGCAAACATGCCCAATCCAGACTATGAAGCTATTCTCCTATGTCACAAAGAGGATGTAGAGCTACAGAAGGAGAAGATCATAGATGAAACTGAGAGAGATGGGAATATCGATGCTTGGCTGCAAGGAACCAATTCAATCCCTCTCTCAGAAGGTCTCCAGTACTTCAGAGAAGAGTACATCACTTCACTAGGGTCCAATGCCAAATCTCTCAACCCTACTGATGTGTTTGAAGCAGTGAATGATAGCTATAAAGGCATTCTCAAGGCTGCACACTATCTTGGTAAAGGCTTAAAGACAGAAATTAATGAAGTGTGTTCAGCTACAACCAAGGAGGTGCATGAGATCAAGAGGACTTTTGATGCTAAATTCCTTCAATTGGAGACTGTTCTCAAGGACATTCGAACCTGCAATGCTACTTGCACCAGGATGGACAATGGTTTGGCTATTCTCAAGGATGCTGTCACAGGTCTGGGGCACAAATTTCAATCCTTATCAGATCAGACAACTGATGCCAATGCCATGCTCAGGACCCTCTTTGCAAATCAATATGGAGACAAGCTGGTCACTGAGGTTCCTGTGCATGAGATGTCAAGGTTCGAAGTGCAGAGACTGAAGGATCAATCCCTATCTGGTTTTAAGGCCAATGAACTCTTCATTAAAGTGGATACTCTTGAAAAGGAGGTAGTCTCTCTCCACAAGTCCAATGCTCATCTTACAGACACTGTGACAACTCTGACTGAGCAGTTGAACACTCAAGCCACCACCACAGCTGATGTTCTTCTGCATCAACAATCAATGTTGTCTGCAATGATGAAGCACATGGGTCTCCCTCTACCTGATGAATCTTCAACTCCAAAGGTGCCTCCTACAGCCCCTGTGTCTGTCAACAAGCCTAAGGGGGAGAAGAGGATATCAAAGAACTCAAATCCAAAGGGGGAGAGACCACTAGAAAAGGGCATCAAGATCACTGAGGGTGGCCATCAGAGAACTTTGAAATCTACTACTCATGTGCCTGGAAAAGGAAAGGACAAAGTTGATGAGCCTCCCAAGCCTCCCACTTCTCTGCCAGTTGTCACTCTACCAACTGTGCACATCACTACTCCTGATGGTCAAAGGCAGTCTATCACAACCACAGTGGTTGCAGGGAGTATGCCATCTGACAAGCCTCAAATCTCAATATCTAAGAGTGCCAAGCCAGTAGAAGTGAAGGTGGTCACTGAGGCCAAGCTACAAGAAATTGCAAACTCAAATGTCTATCATGATGATGCATTCTTGGAGTTTCTGAAAGTCTCTAGAGAACAGGCTGTTGATGCTCTGCTATATCATGAGAGTTTGAAGAGTCAGATTGACTGTCTCACTGTAGTACCAAGGAGGCTTAATGATCTATGGCTCAAGGAGATATTGATGGTAGGAAAGAACAAGATATGGCACTTAACCATCAATACTCTATAGAGTCTAAAGCACTCAGAAGTGAATGTGCTCCTTGGACTAATTGAGAAGGGAAATGAGAACAACAAGAGTCTTCATGATGACTTGAGGAATGGTCAACCTTCAAGGCTACCTGAAGTTTTCACAGATCCTAGAACTATTATCTACCAGGCTGGAACAAGAATTGAAGATATCAAGCAGCTGGTCATTCCTAAGCATCTAAGTCCTCAAAATAAAAATCTCATCATAGCCATCATTGAGAAACTGATCAAGAAGAAGGGATCAAGAACAGCAGAAGAATTAGAAGCTATATCTTATCTCAGGTCATATATTATAACTGGCATTATATCTGAGACTGCTAAGTTCAACCCAAGCAAAGATCAAGACAAGGATGAAGATAAAAGTGACGGAAGGAGAAGACATCACAGGAGTAATAAGGGTGATGAAGACAAGAAGAAGAAGAAGGATGATGAGAAGAGGAAGAATGATGATGATCAAGGTAAAGGCTCTGAGAGGAAAAGTGGAAGACAGCAAGCCTCAGGCATTGCTGACAGTAACCTCACCACAACGCAAGACTCTAAGTCTAGGGTGAATGCTGCCAGTAGTGACCTTTCAAAATTTGCATCTATGGCTTCTGCAACTGTCTTGCCACCTCAAGAAGAGAAGAAGATTCAAGTCAAGAAACCATCTGTATGTTTCAAAAAGCAAACTGCTAATGGAATACTACAATGGTCTACAAACAAAGGTCACATACTGCTGCCAAGTAATCATGTAAAAAGAATCAAGTTCAAGCAAGCTGCAAGGAAATCAAAGCCAACCATATCAAAAACCCTGACAATCTATCCAGACCTAAAACTCCAACCACTAGATGAAGATTATGATGTAGACCAACTGCAATTTTTGCAAGCTCAAAGAATCTATCATGTTGCCATTGTTGATAATTGCCTTGAGATTAAATATTCTGATGGAAGGGAGGAGAAATTCAAACAAGGAGGATGTCAACACTGGGGCAAGCTATATGACATAGAGAGAATCATTGCACTGTTGAGCTCAGAAGATAAAGTGGAGAGAGTATGGAAGCTGGAGCTAATTGATTTTGTGAAAATGAAGAGAGATCATGAGGAAAAAGTCAGAAAAGGGTGTTTTGAGAAATGGCTGGCAAGAGAGAGAGAAATTGAGAGACTGGAAAGTGAAGCAGAAAAGCTGAGGAAAAAGGGTTTGTGTAGAGTTCAGTTCAACCCCTACATGGTAAAGTATAGGAGGAGAAATGGAAATCAAGTCAACATCAGAATGAATCTACTCAACCACTATCCTGCAAATATTCTGGAACCAGTACTTGAAGATTTCAAAGACTCAATTTTGCTTGAGGAATTGGATGCTATGGCAGAAATAATAAAAGCTATGGATGAGAATACAAGGAAGGAGAAAGAAAGAAGAGAGAAAGAATATGATGAATTTCAAGCCAAAGCTATGGAAAGGGAATCAAAAGACAATGGCTAGTTCTTCATCATAGGCTGTAAGATTACTCACTCTGTAGTTCTATCCAAATTGCTAATGGAAATTCATACCTGTACTGTCAAGTTTTATCTTTATGTATGTTAGGCTTGTTATCAGACATGAAATTGTGACTAAGGGTCTTACTCACAATTTGGGGGAGATTGTTAGTCACAGAGGCATGCCTGAATACATCTAATAACAAGCCCAAGTGGTTCGTAATGCTATGCATTACCTACATGACCTCTTAACTGAGGGAACCTCTAGTTGTAGAGTTTCTACTTGTTTGTACTATGTAATAGGCATCAAATTCTATCTGTGTAACTGTACCTACTAAGTCAAGAATAAAGCTTGAAAGAAGTTCTAAGGTTCATGCCTCAAGCAAGGAAATGAAGACTGTCAAATAATCACAGTTGGGATTTGAAGAATTGAAGAAATGAAGAAATTGCCTAAGTACTAATTCGAGAAGTACATTTGTTTATTCGAGAAGTCTAGCATTCGAGAAGTCTGGAGTTCGATATCTCAGAAGACACTATTCGATATCTCTCGATATCTCATTCGATATCTCAGGGATTCGATATGTCTATTACACGGTTCGAGAACTCAAGGAGTCAACAGTTCGAGTTCTCAAAGGGTCAACAAGTCAATGCTACATTCGATATCTCAAAGACTCAATATGCTATTCGATATCTCAGGGATTCGATATGTCAAAATGCTCTATTCGATATCTCAAGGAGTCCCAGAGAAAAGAGCTATTCGAGAAGTGATTCGATATGTCAAGATAACACTATTCGAGAACTCAGAGTTATCGATCAAGTCAACTCCAGTTCTCGAATCACTCACTTAGTCACTTCTCGAATACATTCTTGAGGACAAAATACTGAAGAATTGTACAAGTCAGAAACCTGCAACAAGCCAGGATACTTTATTTGACTCTGTCCTATAAAGCATGCTGGAAAGCCTACAAAGAAGCTTGGAGAGATAAGACAAGGGACAAGGAGCTGAAGAAGTGGATCTAAACAGGCTTTTCAAAGTCAAATCTGTAGCCGTTTGGACTCTTACTAAAATGAGATAGACAGACTGGAAAGTGTTTTTGTTTTACCTACCTCATTTGTAGTAAGTGGGTGTATCCATGTCTATAAGGATACAGCCTCACTTCCTTAGCTGTTAAGGTGTTGAAGTTTCTCAAATACCCAGAAAATATCTCTCTGAGAAAAACGAAGCTGAGAATACTATCATTTGTATTCACAGATTGTAGCAAAATCTTTATCTAATAAGATATTAGATTAAAGTGATATTGTGTTGTGTTTGTCTTTAATTATCCGCATCTTCATATCTCACACACTCATCACTTATCTTGCTGCAAAGATTCAAGAACGAAGAAAAGTTCAAGAATCCATTCACCCCCCCCTCTGTATTCTTTTACTGTATTCAATACTCAACAATTTATAACCAACAAGTCAATTACTATTTTTACTAACGATTTATTAAAACCAATTTTAAAACACAAAATCATTTATTTCCTATTTATTCACAATTATTACTCTATTTATCGACAAATCAATAAATCTCCAATTTTTATTCAAAAATCATTAAATGATTACTTTTAACAGATTGATAAATAAATTCTCAATTTTTATCAACTCCTTTTATTTTATATAGAAAATATTCTCATTCTCACAATTTAGATAATAAACTATTTTTCACATTTTTCAATCCTTTTTCATTATTAACTAAACATTTCTCTCACTTAATAATATTTAACTTCTTTTATTAATATCTCTTTGTTTATTTTATAGATAAATAAATATGTATTTTTATATTTATTTATTGTTACGTTTTAATCCGTTTATTACTCGAAACAGGCAGACCGAAATTTCCCGAAAATCTCTCTGCACATATCACCAGTCGAACCCAACCATACTCCTCTCATCTCTCTCGTTCACCTCTAAAATCTCCCTGCCTCCACCTCCTCTCTTCGACGACACTATTACTAACCCCCCTCCTCGACTTCGATCCAACAACACCACTGAATGGCAACTTCGACCACAAAGAAACACACTGCAGGACCTCACCTTCTCCTCCCCCAAATACGACTGCACAATACAGCCACAATCCCCCTGACTTCTTTATTTTTGACAACAACAGAAGTCTTGAACTGGCTCGCTACACTTGACACCCAATCCAACCTGTCCGTTTCCATCACTAACAACAACAAAACAGACATTACCCCCTCTTCATTCCTTCCGTCAACACCACAACAGTAATCCCCCTGTTCTCCGGTGACACAAACACAGCACACAGTCTCCCTCACTCCCTCCATTTCATCCTCATTCCCCTCACGCCGACTACCACAAAGAAAACTAACACCACCAATGTCTCACTCTTTCTCCTCTCGTTCTCCGACAACCCACACGCAACAACTCTCTGTGTTGCCTCATGCTCACGATCTAAACACAATCAACCACTACAATTACTCATCTCTCTGCTCCTCTCTATTCGACATCGACACACCCACACCCAACAACCGATAATTACATCTCCTCCTCTACTCCGACTCCTCTCCAATACAACAAAATCAACCCCAACAATTACTCCCCCTCCCATTACCGATTACAACAACGAAACCCAGGTTCAACAAACCACGAATCACACAACCATTCCAACACGAACGACAAGCGGAATCACACAAGCAAATCGGAAAACAGAGAAAAAAATGAAGAAAAGAACAAACAAAAGAAAATAACAAGAAGAAATAGTGAACTACCTAATGGTTTTAAAACAGAAAATGGCCGGTTTTGTTTTGGAGAAATAAAAGGATTTGGGTTTGGTGTTTATGGCTGTGTAGAGAATAAAAGAGAAGATTGGTTTTTGTTTCTTCGGTTTTGCAGATGGAAATATAGAGACTAAGCCTGTGTGTTGTGTTTTTGTTTTTAATCCACTAAAGACCGTGCTCTGTTGACAAGGAAGTATGGCCAGTCTTGTTGTTAATTCTGTGTCTAAACAAGTGTGGCAGACAAACGTGGGAATAAAATAAAAAGTGTGCAGGAATGTTTTGAACTGCTGAAAAGAATTTCGTGTTTTGTAACGAATAAATGGTGTTTGGTGAAAGAATGTGGTGTTCCGAAAAAAATGGAAATTGCTATCTCTCCTTCGTATTTAACGATTCGAACAGATAAAAAAAAACCGAAACATAAATATCGTCGCTTTCTAAAATAAATTCTGCGATATAAAATTAATATCCGTCAAAAATTAAAATCCTATTTTTCCTAATTTTCTAATTTTAATAATTACCTAATAATTATAAATAAATGGATATAATAAACATTTATTTACATACGAATATAAAATTAAAAAAAAAATCTAACCAAAATACGCTAATTAAATATATTAACGCATTGACCTTAGATAAATTTAAATAACGAGTAGAAAATATTAATCGAAAATTTGCGGTTATTACAGTCTTCCCTCCTTAACAGGATTCCGTCCCCGGAATCCGCAGAAGAAAGAATGGGATTCTAAGACGTACCGCTTCCTTCCGACTGAAATTTCCAAGGCCTACGGCAATCCCCGCAACTTCGCTATCTCGCGACTCAGGCTCTAAAGACTCTACTGCCGCAATCTCCAATCGCAAGGAATTCTACTCGGCTCGGAACCATCATCCTAAGGTAGAATCCTAATCTCGACTTACTCATTGGAATATATCCGATAATCCAACACGAACTCTATGTGAGTTCAGACACCCTCACATAACTATATATATATATAATCCTACGCTCTCACTTGTTTCTAGTTTCTATAACCTTTGCTCTGATACCATTCTGTAACGCCCCCAAATCCGGGGTCAGGGATATGGGTCGCTATCGCGGAAAACCTTAACAACCAATCAATCAACTGCCAATAATAATGCTAAAACATGACATCCGACCCCTAACTACCAAGAATCTTTTCAGGTTATAGACTTGGAAACAAGAAATCCAAAAATGCTTATAATAACTTACAACTCTTGGTACAACAATTCTCTTATACAGTCTTATGTTGTTAGTATCACCTTGACATAAGGTATGCAACAACCACAATATTCTAATACAACAAATATTATAACTCAGGAATACGAATACCATACCAGTCTAACTAAACATCTGGTAGACAAACTCAAAATACAGAATCACTCTGAGCCGAACATCGACTCGATCCATGACTTGCCCTGCTTCGAGCTAAACTAAGTCCACTGCATCCACTATCTATCTCTGTAAAATAAGATTTAAACAAAAGCAAGAATGAGCGAAAGAGGCGCTCAGCAAGTGATATAATAGAGTATACTAAAAATACTACCACAACTCATTCAAAATATGTTTTTACTACTCCATATGACTTATAAATATAAATACTTTTAAAAAGAGATCTACTCAGAAATTCTTATAAATCTCGAAATACTACTCCAATATATCTCAATAACTTCTCAAAATACTCCTCATATGAAAGAATAAATACATCTCAATAACTTCTCACAATACAGCTCAAAGATAAATCAATAACTTCTCGAAATACTGCTCAAAGATAAATCAATAACTTCTCAAAATACTGCTCAAAGATAAATCAATAACTTCTCAAAATACTGCTCAAAGATAAATCAATAACTTCTCAAAATACTGCTCAAAGATAAATCAATAACTTCTCAAAATACTGCTCAAAGATAAATCAATAACTTCTCAAAATACCATTCGAATATAATTTAATAACTTCTCGGATCAACACCCTCTACTATTAACAGAACCACAAAGGCATCCGCTAACAGTCTAAGGTATCTAAGATTGGACTTCTTCTCGAAACGCCTTCTCAAGTAATGGATGATCAGTCCATTGTCACATCTCAATTTCTATCGATAGAAAGGATGGTCGACGTCTCGAACCACCCAAATAAAACTTCTCAGAAGGATGAGCCGTCTTTCTCGGCCCTTCACCCTTTATAAGAAACCGTTGGGCCGGTGCGTTACTCCGGTCACTTTTGCTTTTAGAAGCAATAAATCACAACTTACTTTATATATATATATATATATATATATATACATATATATAATCCCACTTTAAAATATAAATATTCTGTGGTATGAAAATATTATTAAATATATCTTTATCATCTCTTCTACGAATACAAATGAAGTATTTCGATAAACGTCTCAACAATATAAACCAACTTATAAAATAAATTGCAAACATCTCGTGTAATAAACAGCTCAACAATAATAGATATGCATGTAAATTGCATGGATAAGATCTGGTATAAACCACTAGAAAGAATATTTGCTTTTATGGATTTAAATCTAGTTCGCACATTTCATATATTTCAAAATACGGATACTCTGAACGATAGAGTATGTATAGATAAACTTGCCTCTGGTCCTGAGCATAAAGCAGAAAACCGCGAATAAATCCTTCGCACCTTGTCCAAGCAATTCCATGGAGGTAACTTACCTTTCTTCATACGACGCCCCGATCTCGAAGTGCAGAAAAATGCCGAAAAGATTTATATTCTACCCGTGGGCTCGACTTCGGTCTACGTCCCGAGAATTAGGCACTAACAATGTCAACCAGAAAATACGTGAGCAAATCGACAAAATAGAATACACCTGATCCGATAATATAATATTTAAATACTAAAATATTTTTCCCGAAAATCTCTAACGTATTTAACGGAAAATTAAAACCCCGGGTAAAACTCTCTTTCAAACTCATAATCCTCTAATATCCGAAAATCCTGCCCTAAACGCTCGTAAGGGAAATTCCTAAATAAAAAGGGTCTCTAAATATCTCTAAATAATCAATCACAATTAATAACGGAAGTAAACCATTTCAAATCTCGTAAATAAATAAATCTTATTCTGATTTAACCCACTAAAATAATCTGAAAATACTTATTATCAGTTATCCGAAATAAAACCTTTATTTAACCCCATTTATTCACAATTAAATCTTCATTTTATCAACTAATTATTAAATCACTAATTTATGCCCAGTAAATCACAAATATTTCTGTTTAATTAATAACTCAATTTAAATCCAAAAATTATTATTTATAACCAACAAGTCAATTACTATTTTTACTAACGATTTATTAAAACCAATTTTAAAACACAAAATCATTTATTTCCTATTTATTCACAATTATTACTCTATTTATCGACAAATCAATAAATCTCCAATTTTTATTCAAAAATCATTAAATGATTACTTTTAACAGATTGATAAATAAATTCTCAATTTTTATCAACTCCTTTTATTTTATATAGAAAATATTCTCATTCTCACAATTTAGATAATAAACTATTTTTCACATTTTTCAATCCTTTTTCATTATTAACTAAACATTTCTCTCACTTAATAATATTTAACTTCTTTTATTAATATCTCTTTGTTTATTTTATAGATAAATAAATATGTATTTTTATATTTATTTATTGTTACGTTTTAATCCGTTTATTACTCGAAACAGGCAGACCGAAATTTCCCGAAAATCTCTCTGCACATATCACCAGTCGAACCCAACCATACTCCTCTCATCTCTCTCGTTCACCTCTAAAATCTCCATGCCTCCACCTCCTCTCTTCGACGACACTATTACTAATCCCCCTCCTCGACTTCGATCCAACAACACCACTGAATGGCAACTTCGACCACAAAGAAACACACTGCAGGACCTCACCTTCTCCTCCCCCAAATACGACTGCACAATACAGCCACAATCCCCCTGACTTCTTTATTTTTGACAACAACAGAAGTCTTGAACTGGCTCGCTACACTTGACACCCAATCCAACCTGTCCGTTTCCATCACTAACAACAACAAAACAGACATTACCCCCTCTTCATTCCTTCCGTCAACACCACAACAGTAATCCCCCTGTTCTCCGGTGACACAAACACAGCACACAGTCTCCCTCACTCCCTCCATTTCATCCTCATTCCCCTCACGCCGACTACCACAAAGAAAACTAACACCACCAATGTCTCACTCTTTCTCCTCTCGTTCTCCGACAACCCACACGCAACAACTCTCTGTGTTGCCTCATGCTCACGATCTAAACACAATCAACCACTACAATTACTCATCTCTCTGCTCCTCTCTATTCGACATCGACACACCCACACCCAACAACCAATAATTACATCTCCTCCTCTACTCCGACTCCTCTCCAATACAACAAAATCAACCCCAACAATTACTCCCCCTCCCATTACCGATTACAACAACGAAACCCAGGTTCAACAAACCACGAATCACACAACCATTCCAACACGAACGACAAGCGGAATCACACAAGCAAATCGGAAAACAGAGAAAAAAATGAAGAAAAGAACAAACAAAAGAAAATAACAAGAAGAAATAGTGAACTACCTGATGGTTTTAAAACAGAAAATGGCCGGTTTTGTTTTGGAGAAATAAAAGGATTTGGGTTTGGTGTTTATGGCTGTGTAGAGAATAAAAGAGAAGATTGGTTTTTGTTTCTTCGGTTTTGCAGATGGAAATATAGAGACTAAGCCTGTGTGTTGTGTTTTTGTTTTTAATCCACTAAAGGCCGTGCTCTGTTGACAAGGAAGTATGGCCAGTCTTGTTGTTAATTCTGTGTCTAAACAAGTGTGGCAGACAAACGTGGGAATAAAATAAAAAGTGTGCAGGAATGTTTTGAACTGCTGAAAAGAATTTCGTGTTTTGTAACGAATAAATGGTGTTTGGTGAAAGAATGTGGTGTTCCGAAAAAAATGGAAATTGATGTCTCTCCTTCGTATTTAACGATTCGAACAGATAAAAAAAACCGAAACATAAATATCGTCGTTTTCTAAAATAAATTCTGCGATATAAAATTAATATCCGTCAAAAATTAAAATCCTATTTTTCCTAATTTTCTAATTTTAATAATTACCTAATAATTATAAATAAATGGATATAATAAACATTTATTTACATACGAATATAAAATTTAAAAAAAATCTAACCAAAATACGCTAATTAAATATATTAACGCATTGACCTTAGATAAATTTAAATAACGAGTAGAAAATATTAATCGAAAATTTGCGGTTATTACAGTCTTCCCTCCTTAACAGGATTCCGTCCCCGGAATCCGCAGAAGAAAGAATGGGATTCTAAGACGTACCGCTTCCTTCCGACTGAAATTTCCAAGGCCTACGGCAATCCCCGCAACTTCGCTATCTCGCGACTCAGGCTCTAAAGACTCTACTGCCGCAATCTCCAATCGCAAGGAATTCTACTCGGCTCGGAACCATCATCCTAAGGTAGAATCCTAATCTCGACTTACTCATTGGAATATATCCGATAATCCAACACGAACTCTATGTGAGTTCAGACACCCTCACATAACTATATATATATAATCCTACGCTCTCACTTGTTTCTAGTTTCTATAACCTTTGATCTGATACCATTCTGTAACGCCCCCAAATCCGGGGTCAGGGATATGGGTCGCTATCGCGGAAAACCTTAACAACCAATCAATCAACTGCCAATAATAATGCTAAAACATGACATCCGACCCCTAACTACCAAGAATCTTTTCAGGTTATAGACTTGGAAACAAGAAATCCAAAAATGCTTATAATAACTTACAACTCTTGGTACAACAATTCTCTTATACAGTCTTATGTTGTTAGTATCACCTTGACATAAGGTATGCAACAACCACAATATTCTAATACAACAAATATTATAACTCAGGAATACGAATACCATACCAGTCTAACTAAACATCTGGTAGACAAACTCAAAATACAGAATCACTCTGAGCCGAACATCGACTCGATCCATGACTTGCCCTGCTTCGAGCTAAACTAAGTCCACTGCATCCACTATCTATCTCTGTAAAATAAGATTTAAACAAAAGCAAGAATGAGCGAAAGAGGCGCTCAGCAAGTGATATAATAGAGTATACTAAAAATACTACCACAACTCATTCAAAATATGTTTTTACTACTCCATATGACTTATAAATATAAATACTTTTAAAAAGAGATCAACTCAGAAATTCTTATAAATCTCGAAATACTACTCCAATATATCTCAATAACTTCTCAAAATACTCCTCATATGAAAGAATAAATACATCTCAATAACTTCTCACAATACAGCTCAAAGATAAATCAATAACTTCTCGAAATACTGCTCAAAGATAAATCAATAACTTCTCAAAATACTGCTCAAAGATAAATCAATAACTTCTCAAAATACTGCTCAAAGATAAATCAATAACTTCTCAAAATACTGCTCAAAGATAAATCAATAACTTCTCAAAATACTGCTCAAAGATAAATCAATAACTTCTCAAAATACCATTCGAATATAATTTAATAACTTCTCGGATCAACACCCTCTACTATTAACAGAACCACAAAGGCATCCGCTAACAGTCTAAGGTATCTAAGATTGGACTTCTTCTCGAAACGCCTTCTCAAGTAATGGATGATCAGTCCATTGTCACATCTCAATTTCTATCGATAGAAAGGATGGTCGACGTCTCGAACCACCCAAATAAAACTTCTCAGAAGGATGAGCCGTCTTTCTCGGCCCTTCACCCTTTATAAGAAACCGTTGGGCCGGTGCGTTACTCCGGTCACTTTTGCTTTTAGAAGCAATAAATCACAACTTACTTTATATATATATATATATATATATACATATATATAATCCCACTTTAAAATATAAATATTCTGTGGTATGAAAATATTATTAAATATATCTTTATCATCTCTTCTACGAATACAAATGAAGTATTTCGATAAACGTCTCAACAATATAAACCAACTTATAAAATAAATTGCAAACATCTCGTGTAATAAACAGCTCAACAATAATAGATATGCATGTAAATTGCATGGATAAGATCTGGTATAAACCACTAGAAAGAATATTTGCTTTTATGGATTTAAATCTAGTTCGCACATTTCATATATTTCAAAATACGGATACTCTGAACGATAGAGTATGTATAGATAAACTTGCCTCTGGTCCTGAGCATAAAGCAGAAAACCGCGAATAAATCCTTCGCACCTTGTCCAAGCAATTCCATGGAGGTAACTTACCTTTCTTCATACGACGCCCCGATCTCGAAGTGCAGAAAAATGCCGAAAAGATTTATATTCTACCCGTGGGCTCGACTTCGGTCTACGTCCCGAGAATTAGGCACTAACAATGTCAACCAGAAAATACGTGAGCAAATCGACAAAATAGAATACACCTGATCCGATAATATAATATTTAAATACTAAAATATTTTTCCCGAAAATCTCTAACGTATTTAACGAAAAATTAAAACCCCGGGTAAAACTCTCTTTCAAACTCATAATCCTCTAATATCCGAAAATCCTGCCCTAAACGCTCGTAAGGGAAATTCCTAAATAAAAAGGGTCTCTAAATATCTCTAAATAATCAATCACAATTAATAACGGAAGTAAACCATTTCAAATCTCGTAAATAAATAAATCTTATTCTGATTTAACCCACTAAAATAATCTGAAAATACTTATTATCAGTTATCCGAAATAAAACCTTTATTTAACCCCATTTATTCACAATTAAATCTTCATTTTATCAACTAATTATTAAATCACTAATTTATGCCCAGTAAATCACAAATATTTCTGTTTAATTAATAACTCAATTTAAATCCAAAAATTATTATTTATAACCAACAAGTCAATTACTATTTTTACTAACGATTTATTAAAACCAATTTTAAAACACAAAATCATTTATTTCCTATTTATTCACAATTATTACTCTATTTATCGACAAATCAATAAATCTCCAATTTTTATTCAAAAATCATTAAATGATTACTTTTAACAGATTGATAAATAAATTCTCAATTTTTATCAACTCCTTTTATTTTATATAGAAAATATTCTCATTCTCACAATTTAGATAATAAACTATTTTTCACATTTTTCAATCCTTTTTCATTATTAACTAAACATTTCTCTCACTTAATAATATTTAACTTCTTTTATTAATATCTCTTTGTTTATTTTATAGATAAATAAATATGTATTTTTATATTTATTTATTGTTACGTTTTAATCCGTTTATTACTCGAAACAGGCAGACCGAAATTTCCCGAAAATCTCTCTGCACATATCACCAGTCGAACCCAACCATACTCCTCTCATCTCTCTCGTTCACCTCTAAAATCTCCCTGCCTCCACCTCCTCTCTTCGACGACACTATTACTAATCCCCCTCCTCGACTTCGATCCAACAACACCACTGAATGGCAACTTCGACCACAAAGAAACACACTGCAGGACCTCACCTTCTCCTCCCCCAAATACGACTGCACAATACAGCCACAATCCCCCTGACTTCTTTATTTTTGACAACAACAGAAGTCTTGAACTGGCTCGCTACACTTGACACCCAATCCAACCTGTCCGTTTCCATCACTAACAACAACAAAACAGACATTACCCCCTCTTCATTCCTTCCGTCAACACCACAACAGTAATCCCCCTGTTCTCCGGTGACACAAACACAGCACACAGTCTCCCTCACTCCCTCCATTTCATCCTCATTCCCCTCACGCCGACTACCACAAAGAAAACTAACACCACCAATGTCTCACTCTTTCTCCTCTCGTTCTCCGACAACCCACACGCAACAACTCTCTGTGTTGCCTCATGCTCACGATCTAAACACAATCAACCACTACAATTACTCATCTCTCTGCTCCTCTCTATTCGACATCGACACACCCGCACCCAACAACCGATAATTACATCTCCTCCTCTACTCCGACTCCTCTCCAATACAACAAAATCAACCCCAACAATTACTCCCCCTCCCATTACCGATTACAACAACGAAACCCAAGTTCAACAAACCACGAATCACACAACCATTCCAGCACGAACGACAAGCGGAATCACACAAGCAAATCGGAAAACAGAGAAAAAAATGAAGAAAAGAACAAACAAAAGAAAATAACAAGAAGAAATAGTGAACTACCTGATGGTTTTAAAACAGAAAATGGCCGGTTTTGTTTTGGAGAAATAAAAGTGGTGTTTATGGCTGTGTAGAGAATAAAAGAGAAGATTGGTTTTTGTTTCTTCGGTTTTGCAGATGGAAATATAGAGACTAAGCCTGTGTGTTGTGTTTTTGTTTTTAATCCACTAAAGGCCGTGCTCTGTTGACAAGGAAGTATGGCCAGTCTTGTTGTTAATTCTGTGTCTAAACAAGTGTGGCAGACAAACGTGGGAATAAAATAAAAAGTGTGCAGGAATGTTTTGAACTGCTGAAAAGAATTTCGTGTTTTGTAACGAATAAATGGTGTTTGGTGAAAGAATGTGGTGTTCCGAAAAAAATGGAAATTGCTGTCTCTCCTTCGTATTTAACGATTCGAACAGATAAAAAAAAACCGAAACATAAATATCGTCGTTTTCTAAAATAAATTCTGCGATATAAAATTAATATCCGTCAAAAATTAAAATCCTATTTTTCCTAATTTTCTAATTTTAATAATTACCTAATAATTATAAATAAATGGATATAATAAACATTTATTTACATACGAATATAAAATTAAAAAAAAAATCTAACCAAAATACGCTAATTAAATATATTAACGCATTGACCTTAGATAAATTTAAATAACGAGTAGAAAATATTAATCGAAAATTTGCGGTTATTACATTTTTATCCCATAAAAATTATTTTTAAGGCTTAATAATTTTAATTAGGGGCTAAAAATATTTTTAGGTATTAATTTTTGGATTTATATAAATAGCAGATTTTTATTATTAGTTATCAAAATTAATCAAAAAAAAATCAGATTTTTTATTTTTATTTTCTGAAAATTCTGGAAATTGTGTTCTTGGTGTTCTTGAGAATCAAACCACTTTTTGACAGTGTTACCGGAGTCCAAATCAATCATGTGAGTAACCAAACTGAAGCTATTGATCTCTACTACATGTTTATGTGGGTGTTGATATGTGTGTATGCCTCGATAAAAAATTTTATTTTTTTATTTAATTTTCGAATGAATTAAATTTGGTGTTGATTGTAGGATGATTTGTTGTTTATGTGGTTAGTTCCTACAGATTGCTTATGCTCCCAGGATCATGTTGATAATATTTGTTTGAATTATAGTTGTCTAGAATTGAAAAACGCGATTTGGGGGTGAAATATAATTTTCACTTTTCCGGATTCATTGATGATTGTTTGATGTTCTTGATGTTATATATGAGTTGTTGAACTCCTGGGCTTCGATTTGGTATATAGAATTGTAATGGACCAGGCTAGTACATGGGCATGTTATTATTATTATTACATTTGGGCTGCTTGACTGATTTGGACTACAAGCCCAATCCATTACAAACTCAATTGATGCCTATATAACTTGTTCCCCAGGAAAGGAGAAAGGCATCGAGGAAGAGAAACTTTTTTGTTTTGTTGTCAATTGTCATTTCAGCTTTACATTTCCGGTACCTCTTTTCGGTCATTTAATTTCATGTCTTTCAATACTTGTATTTCAATTTAGTACATGTTCTTCTGTTCTAGTCTTTCATTATCAGTTATTTAATTCCAATTATCAGTTTTATTTCCTTTTCGTATGTCTTTTCCGTACTATTATTCCGTCGTTCCGAATTCATATGTTAAGAGCCCTATGGTTGTCAATGGTAACCAAGAGGTTGGTTACAAGTGGTATCAAAGCTGTCCTTCCTCGGATGTGATGGCTGCGTCTCCGTGCTCCTGCGGTTGTCAAACACCAAGTCTCCAATCTCCGGTTAGTAACCACTATAATTACTATCCGGTTGAGTATAAACCACCTGAACCACCACCACTACTATCACCTTGTCTATACACTACTGAATTTTGTGCTCCTTATACGTTTGTTGACAGTCCTAATGGAGTCGAAACCCCTGTGTCAAACCATAGTCATTCTTATGATGTCACACTTAATTCCTGTTTTGATCCTCCCTCATTTACATGTGTTGATACACCTCCGATTTATTTGTATTCCTCCCCTTATTCACAGAAAACACCTACAAACACATCACAAAATGCAACATCCAACATGTCACAAAGTCCTAGTGCTGGTATTAGGCTCAATTCACCAGATGTAGTTCGAAATATAATTAAGTCCAAACTGTTTAATGAATTTCCTGAGAGAAAATTTGATTCCCTTGATGAAAGAGTGAGTGGAGATACTGTGATTTTTGCGAGTGCACTAGGTGTTAACGATGATGGGGTGGGCGTTGTGTCTGTTTTAGGTAATGTTGGGGAAGCCAGTAAATTGGTGGAGAAGGTTGTTGAATTACAGCATAAAGTGGTTGCAGATGCCGTAAATGTTGAACCTCAAGTGTTTGATAAAAGTCCTAGCAGGGAATCTATTGTCAAAAGTCAGGCCCCAAGTCCCATTACCGGTAATGTTTCTACTTCTCTCATTTCCATTACTAGTGTGTCACATGAGTTACTTAATTTTGATGGCACTAATCCAAGGGGTTGGATATTGCAAGTTGGAAAATATATAAACGGTAGTGATGTAGAGAAAATTGTTAGTAGTATTTTTGTGTGTTCGTTCTCAGGGAAGGACTAAATTTAACTCAAAGTTCAGGTTTCTTATCTCTTTACGTCTAGAAGTGTGTGAGAAGAATTTTTGGGTTTGTGTATTAACTAAATTAACCAAGAACTAATTATAAGCACTAAGAATTGATTTTAAACTGAGATTCAAATATGTTGGAAAACAATCTAAGAACTGGGGTTCTTCACTTGGTCTCAATACATGCTCAATATTAATGTGATATCTGTGTTCCTACCTTGCTGAAAACAATTCTTCTAAAGTTATACTGTACCCTCCCAGGCTACAATCTAATGCTTACAGCTACACCCTAATTGTCACTCCCGTGATACAATCAAAGTATATCTATAAACTGTTAAATGCCAAGAATTATATGTCTCAAAATTCTCCTATTAATCTCCCGATCTAATATTCAAATTATGTCTGTTAAATCATGTACTAAGATTGCAACTTCTCTCCCAAGCTTATTACAATCCCTAGAATACAATCAAAGGTTCATGACTCCCCTGATTGTGTTAAGACCTCATTAACAGATCAGCAAAGCAGAAAATCACATAATCAAACATGCATGAATACCAAGGAATACTACCCAATCCTCAGATTAGAGAATTAGTTACGCATATTTAATAAAGAAAACATAATAATAATGATAATGAATGAAAACATAATATTGAAGAAAGAATTGAAGATCGAAAGTACCTTGATACGATTAAAAGCTATGAATTGTTATGATTTACAATGGTAGGATGTGTTTAAATAGGCTCTACAAATCTTGCCCAACAAGAAATTGCCTTCTATTACAATTTGGATTTAAAGAAGGTAACCAAAACTGCCCAGAATACAATTAGAATTAGAAAAAGGGCAAAACAGTAAATTCCCAGCCTTCTTTTACAAGAACACGTGCGCGATTTAATTCAGCATATTTCTTGCACTTGTTTCCTATCCCAGGTTGTAGAAAATCTCTCAAGCTTCGCGTGGGCAGTAAGATCGCTGAAAACGGACTTCTAGAACTCCAGATATGGCCAAAACAGTATAAGCTGCGCAGCCTTCCCAGAAAATCCGAATTTTAATCAATTAATTCTCCAAGAACGATAGAAGCATCCACTTTAATCAACATTCTCGTAAATCTGCACAACTAAGCAAAACACATCAAAACTACAACAACTTGAGTCCAAAACAATCAATTTAAGCCGAACGGAGGCATTCCCAGTGGATATAAAATCCACTTATCAAACCCCCAAACTTAAACTGATGCTTGTCCTTAAGCATAAACAATTACAACTACCTGATTAGTACCACTTCCGTAGGTGATCACGGTTGCATTTGGCATATGCAACAAGCCCTTTAAACCCCTAGGCAGCCCTAGTGGACGAGTAAGGTCTCGTGAGGGCCTATAGCGAATGTACCCACAAAATCCATTTAACCTAATGCAATGCAATGCATGAATGCAACTAGAATGAAAATGCAACGATCCCCTTCAAACTAACCAAAACCAACTAACAAGCAAATATCTCAAAGAATGCAACTAAATCCAAATAGAGCTCGACTAAGTCCCCGTATACTAACAATACATGAACGGAAACGTGCGTGTGTGCAATGCTCATCAGAAATACTCCCAAAACTAGGTCAAAAATCATACATATCCTTCGCCAAGACAATCACAGGTTTATAAATAGAATAGACTGTAGAAACTTCATAACCTCGGAACACCTCCATCCTCATTCAAGTTAGCCAGGTATTCATGCTTTATTACTACGTCACTATATATAATACGCATGCTTATTTAACCGTGCAATGAATGAGACCCCAAAAGGCTTATACAATAATACCCATGTAGCGAGTGTTAGGTCAGTGGATCCCAGACTATAAAAGCCTTAGGTCACTAGGACTAAGTCCCCTCAGACTTAATTACTCGAGTATTAAAGAGCTCACTCTGGTTAATTTTGCATATAAACAATTTATTGACCTTTTTTTTCTTTTTCTTTTTTTTTTCTTTCTTTTTTCTGCGATCTGGAATGAGCCTTTCTCATTTCCAACCCTAGACTACTCATATAAATATGAGCCGGCTACTAGCCATTTGACACCTAGCCATTATTTAACAATTGATACAACTAGCATGAAATTCCTGGTTTCCCCCAAACTTAGACTTTAGTGCTCCTATGCCATCAAGGGAATAACGAAAATTCTAAATATAATCAGGTGATTAAATCTCAAAACATCCAAACAAGCATGACCTCAACCTAGCCCAAAAGCACCAAATGAGACTGTGTAATTAGTTTTGTTTCCGAAACACATAAGTCAATTTCATAGAAACTATAAATCAACCCTCTATTCATCATTACCACACTCAATTAGACACCTACCTACCAATCAGAATTAGCTCGTCTTAAGGGATCATGAAAAATGCATGCCATGAAAATGCAACTAGAATGAACTCACATGGTATACAAAAATAAAAACAGAATGTCCTATATGAAACAAACGTAGATAACACGAACATATATGCATGAATTACTACTACTAATATGCAAAACATGAAATCCTACATGAACACATATATACAACAACAACTACTCATCCCTCAAAACACCCCCAAACTTGAAATATTCAATGTCCGCATTGAATGGAAGTAAATACGAGGGAAAGTAGAAAACATACCTACTCGTCCTCGCTGTCATCACCCTCGTCATCCTCATCAGAAGAATCTGGTGGAGGGTACGGAGTCCGAGCTCCAAATATAGGCCACTGAACAGGAGTACTAGGTGACTGAAACTTTGCCTCCAAAGCTATGCCCATGTCCTCAGAATACTGGCGACTGCTCGCATGCATAGCATCCAACCGCCTAGTCATTCGACGAAAATAAGATTCAAAAACGGACATATCCACAGTACTCTGCGAAGAACCTGCCCTAGCCACTTCCGGTGCCCTTTCAACATGTGGCGGAGCGCCTGCTCTCTGACCACTAGCACCATCAACAACAAAACCTAATCCCCTAGGATGAGGAGTGCCGCCCGGCCACTCCTTCAACCTCAACCGATCAATAGTAGCATCCTTAATAGAAGCCATAGGTTTATGCACCGGCTCACCTTCATACCATTTAACTTTCGATGCATCACACAAGTACGAGATAATAGAAGCATAAGGAATACTAGCCGACGAATTGCTTCCCAAAAACCGAAGAATATTTTGATTAATAAGGTACCCAAGGTCAACATACTCACCTTTGAGAATACCCCATAGCAAGATAGCTCTATCAACAGTAACATCGGAAACATGGTTTGACGGAATGATATTAGAACTTATGAAAAAGAACCATGCCTTTGCAAAACCAGACAATGATGAAGCCGGGAAAGTACACTTTAACTCCGTACCTAATCGACATTTCCACTCCGTTCCCGGAACACATAGCTCACCAATGAGTGCATCAAGATCAACATCATCCCTAGACTTTTGTCCCCAATCCGTAGCATCTCTAGGCTTCGGCGGTTGCCTAATCAAATTACGAATAGCACGAGACGAATAATCCACCTTCCGACCTCTAACAACCGTGGAATTATTCCTTGCTATCGAAGCATTAACATAGAACTCCCTAACCACATCCAACGAGGCATCATTAGCAAATTCACAAAAGAACGTCCAACCCCGCTCACTAATCATCGCCACCATCTCCTCATACTTATATGGCACAAGCCTTCTTTCCTGAATAACCCCCTTCGAAACTAACCTACCATACTCCGCCTTGGCATTCTCATTCACAAATTTTTCCACTCCATCTCCCACAATATCATTCTCATCCGAAGATGGACGAGCACTACTACTACCACCCATTAATCGTGGTCTCTTAGGTGCCATAATCAACAAATATCAAGCAAATAACAACAATCTCCAAACAATTCACCAAACAAATAACCCCCAAATTACACACCAAGAACCCTAACTTGCAAAATCCACAAATTCAAATAAAAGATGAAATAGAATATTACCCAATTGAATCAAAGAGGTGAACTTGCTAGATTAATCCCCAAAAATTTGAATTTGAATCTCCCTTGCACTTTGAATGGATGAAAGTTGAGAATTTTGGGTTTATATGGATGGGCTTGTGTATGTATAGGTGTAAGTATATATAAGAGATGTAAAATTGGAGATGAGAGTAGAAATAATAAAGGATTTTGGTTTTGTTTAGGATTGAAAATCAAGTTGAATTAGGAATGGGATTTAAATTTGGAGAAATTGTAGTAGGATATGAAAAAATTTCGAGCAAATCAGTAGTAACTGGCGCCTGAAGCGCTGAGCTGGCGCATGATGCGCGCTTCAAGCCTGCGTGTCTGGCCGCTCCTGCACGGCTTGGCGCATGATGCGCTAGCGCGGCCTGCGTTTCTGGGCGCTCCTGCGCGTGGCTGGCGCATGATGCACTGGCGCAACCTACATATATATATATATATTTTTTTTTTCAGAACAGTTTTTTTTTTCACACACTCACAACACTCATTTTTTTTTTACAACAACTACTACATAACTTGGGTTGCCTCCCAAGAAGCGCTCGTTTAACGTCATTAGCTTGACGCCGATACTCAACCGATAATAGGGGCTTGAAGACGAAGAATGCTCATTCCTTGCTCAACTGTTTCTCCTAGCAGGTATGGCTTAAGTCTTTGCCCTTCACCTTGAATACATCTGACCCTTCTCTAGTAATCTCGCAAACCCCATTAGGATAGACCTTCACAATCTCAAAAGGTCCGGACCATCGCGATCTGAGCTTTCCAGGGAATAAACGGAGTCTTGAATTAAACAATAGAACATGTTGCCCAATCTCAAATTCCTTCTTCTGAATGTGCTTGTCATGCCACAATTTGGTCTTCTCCTTATAGATACTAGCATTTTCATACGACTGGAGCCTAATCTCCTCAAGCTCTCCAAGTTGAAGCAAACGCTTCTCTCCCGCGGATTTTAGATCAAAATTCAAATTTCTTGTCGCCCAAAACGCTTTATGCTGAAGTTCCACCGGCAAATGACATGGCTTCCCAAAAACCAACCTATATGGAGACATCCCAATGGGTGTTTTAAATGCCGTCCTATATGCCCAAAGAGCATCATCAAGCTTTGTTGACCAATCTTTTCTCGAACTTGCCACTGTCTTCTCCAAAATTGACTTCAGCTCACGATTCGAAATCTCAACTTGTCCACTTGTTTGCGGATGATAAGGAGTTGCCACCTTTTGTGTCACACCATACTTTTTCAAAAGATCAGCCACCTGTTTATTGCAAAAGTGCGAACCTCCATCATTGATAATAGCCCTTGGCACTCCAAATCTAGTGAACACATTTTTCTTTAAGAACTTCTTCACCACTCTAGCATCATTAGTAGGAGATGCAATCGCTTCAACCCATTTAGAGACATAATCAACTCCTACCAAAATATACTGATTTCCATAAGAAGATGGAAATGGACCCATGAAGTCCATCCCCCACACATCGAAAATCTCCACCTCAAGAATAGATTGTAAAGGCATCTCGTTCCTCCTCGAAATATTCCCAACTCGTTGACATCTATCACATTTAGCCACAAAGTCTCTAGCATCCTGATGCATGGTTGGCCAATAGAATCCCGACTGTAAAATCTTAGCAACTGTCTTCACGCTACTGTTATGACCTCCACACTCTAGAGAATGACAATGCCTGAAAATATGAGGAACTTCATCATGATGTACACATCTACGAAACATTCCATCAGCACATTGATAAGTGGATTTTTATCCATTTGGATCGTTCTATTTTGGCTTGAATTGATTGCTTAAACCTCGAGTATTTATGTGGTTTAACGTGTTTTGTGGAGTTTGTGCAGGAATTAAGTTTTTGCAGGTAGTATGGTGTTTTGTGGCTTTTGGAACAGAAGTGGTTGTGATGTAAAAACGGCGCGCGAAGAATTAGCTTCTAACTCAAATTCTGCAGAAACAGTATTAGAGGAGCGCGACCGCGCTAGAATTACACTGGAGGAGAGCGCGACCGCGCTAAGAGAATTGTCAGAATTGAGGGAGCGCGACCGCGCTACATTTACACTACAGAACAGCGCGACCGCGCTATGGTGAAACTGGGCCGCCAGAAACTTTTTAATTTCAGATTTGAAAGAGGAATGTTGCCGTTTTCTTCTCCTAATCGACATGGAAATAATCTTGGACGGTGGGAATAGTCCAGAAGCCTTATTTGACAAGGGAATTTGCAATTTATATCATATTTAAAGCTGGAATTTGTCAATTTCAATTCCTACTCAAGAATGGCAATTGCTTGGAGAAGAGGCAATATTGAGCTATAAATACACATGCTGGGAGGTCAGATTTACACACACCCAGACACCAGAGATCAGATTACTTCACAATACATACACACTTTTTAGCACGAGATTGAGAAGCCAAGGCGAGGATCGTGACAACAAGAAGATCTAGACATAGTTTTCTTGTATTCTTACTAGGCGTATCTTTTGGATGCTTGATCATTATTCGACTTTGTTCTATAACTTTGTTATCATTGATTTATTCATCATTATTCTCTTCATCTTTATCATGTTTTCATCAAACCCCATGATGACGAACGGTTCGATTATGAACTAATCGCCGTCATGGGGTCATAACGGATTTACTTATGGAATTTAGATGTTGATTGCCTAACTTGATATATGTGTGGTGAATTTACGATATCCTTGCATGGTTGTATTTAATTCATATAGATACGTAGCTAACATCTATCTTGTTAATCTTTAGTGAAGCGACAGTGAATCTTTAGATTTAGAACTTGCCATGCTAGCATAAGTCCATGAATGTTATTCATGTTTGTGGTGTGTTTCTAACCGTCTCATACTACCTTATGTAATATTATGGATACTTGATCTTCAACCATTATGTTTTCAAATTCTATAGACATATAGGGTCTAAGCATAATTGGTGCCTGCATGATTTCTATCTTTTGTGGATATTGTGTAGATTGGTGTGCGTGTACTGAAAGGTAACGTATACTTATTTCGTGTTGTCCGATTAGTTATCGTAACCACTACATGTGTTGATAAAAGGGCATGATCTCTAAAGGAAGTTTGTATTGAAGTTAGGATCCCATGTTTTCCATCTCATAAGTAATTTGAAATCACTTAGTTAATTAATTTAGTTATTAATTAATTCTTATTAGTTAATTTTAGATAATCAAAACCAATTTGTCCATTGTCTTAGCATTGAACGATAATCATACATTGATGCTTAGGTACAAGAACTAAATTATACAATCTCTGTGGGAACGAACTCTACTTCATTCTATATTACTTGTGAACGCGTGCGCTTGCGTGATTTTGTGCTAACAAGTTTTTGGCGCCGCTGCCGGGGATTTGTTATAGTTTATGTGCTTGACATCAGTGGTCGTTAAAGTTCATTGACTCGGATCGGTTACTAATAGTTTTTGTGTTGTTTTGTGTTTTCAGGTACTTGAGCGTGTATGCGAACGCGTTCTCAAGCGAATAAGGAGAAGTTGGAAAATAAAGAAGAAACAGAAATAGAAGCTCCAGTGATTCAAGTTGTAGAAGATATGGGAGAACCAGTAGCAGCAACTAAGGCTCTTAAGGATTTCTCGCAGCCGAAGATCAATGACATTGCATTGAGTATTGTCAGACCAGCAATCGCAGCCAATACCTTCGAGATCAAGCCTAGCACTATACAGATGGTCCAGAACTCAGTTCAGTTTGGGGGTGCTCCTACCGAAGATCCCAACATGCATATTCGGGATTTCATAGAGATCTGTGATACCTTCAGAACCAACGGGGTGTCTGAGGATGCTGTTAAGTTAAGGCTATTTCCATTCTCTCTGAGGGACAAGGCGAAGAGTTGGTTACACTCTTTACCAGCAGGTTCTATCACTACATGGGAAGATCTTGCACTGAAATTTCTTACCAAATTTTTCCCCATGGCGAAGACAGCAGCTATCAGGAATGCTATCACTCAGTTTTCACAACAGTTTGGAGAATCTCTATGCGTGGCTTGGGAGAGATATAAGGAGATGCTAAGGAAGTGTCCACATCATGGGATGCATGATTGGATGATAATCAATTGTTTTTATAATGGTTTGGGTGCACAGTCGAGACCCATGCTAGATGCAGCATCAGGTGGAGCTTTGTGGGCCAAGAGTTATGAAGAAGCTTATGAATTGATCGAGATGATGGCTGCTAATAAATATCAGAATCCTACAGGGAGGTTATCTCAAGGCAAGGTAGCAGGTGTTCTTGAAATTGATACAGCTACAGCCATTGCAGCTCAGTTGAAGGTGGTAATCAGCAGTAACAGCAATTCGGAGCCAGGCAATTCAATCAAGGATTTCAGCAGCAGTACCAGCCCAGACAACAGTTTTAGCCTCCAGGTTTCCAGCAACAATCTCAGGGGAATGCTGGTCAATCTTCTAATGAAAAAGCTGAGCTTGAGGAGTTGAGGATGATAGTAAAAAGTCAGGGGGCATCTATGAAGATCATGGAAAGTCAGATCGGGCAGCTTGCTAGTGCTCTGTTGAACAGACCATCTGGAATTCTTCCGAGTGACACTGAAGCCAATCCAGGCAAGAGGGAAACCAAAGAGCATGTCAAATCAGTTACTTTGAGATCGGGTAAGGTGACTGGTAATCAGAATTCAGCCATTGAGGAAGAAGAAGAAGTTCAAGAGCAACATGTGGCACCTACTGCAGATAAGGAACAAATCCAGACTGACAGAGTAGCTGAGCATTTGGTTAGTGAGGTGGAGAATCCTAAAAATTCTACTAAGGAAGTTTCTCCAAAGCAGTCTACAGAGAACGTGAAAATCTTTCCTCCTCCATATCCAGGTAGATTGAAGAAGCAGAAGAATGACAGACAGTTTGGCAAGTTTCTCGAGGTATTCAAAAAGCTTCAAATCGATATCCCTTTTGCTGAAGCATTAGAGCAGATGCCGAGCTATGCAAGGTTTATGAAGGGTATTCTCTCAAAGAAGTTGAAACTTGAAGAATTGGATACAGTAGCATTAACAGAAGAGTGAAGTGCCATTTTACAGTAGAAGTTACCACCGAAGCTAAAGGATCCAGGCAGTTTCACTATTCCGTGCACCATTGGGAATGTATCTTTCAGCAAGTGTTTGTGTGATTTGGGTGCTAGTATCAATCTCATGCCATTGTTAGTTTTCATGCAGCTTGGTCTTCCAGATCCTAAGCCAACCAACATCTCTCTACAGCTAGCTGATCGTTCTATTACATACCCAAGGGGTATCGTTGAGGATGTTTTGGTCAAGGTTGATAAACTCATCTTTCCAGCAGATTTTGGGATTCTTGACTTTGAAGAAGATAAGAAGATTCCTATCATCTTAGGACGGCCTTTTCTAGCTACGGGTCGTACTTTGATTGATGTTCAGAAGGGGGAGCTCACTATGCGGGTGCAAGATCAGGATGTTACCTTCAATGTTTTCAATGCAATGAAGCTACCTTCAGATGATGAGGAATGTTGTCAGGTGGACTTGGTGGAGTCGTCAGTGAAGTTGAACTTTGATCAGTTACTGTTGGCTGATCCATTAGAGAGAGCTTTGCTAGGAGATTCTGTAGTTGAAGATGAAGAAAGAGAAGAGCAAATTCAGCACTTAAGGGCAATTCCGTGGAGAAAGAGTTTTGAAGTGCCAGTTGAGTCACTTGGGCTGGAGGAGCTTAAAAAGTCACAAAGTCGTCTCAAACCATCTATTGAGGAAGCTCCTACACTTGAGCTTAAACAGCTACCAGAGCACTTGAGGTATGCCTTTTTGGGTGAAGCATCTACTTTGCCTGTTATCATTGCCGCTAACTTGACAGATAGTGAAGAGGAGAAGCTCTTGAGGATATTGAGAAAGTTTAAGACAGATATTGGATGGACTATAGCAGATATCAAAGGAATCAGTCCTTCGTATTGCATGCAAAAAATTCTGCTAGAGGAGAATTGCAAGCCTACTGTGGAGCATCAGCGTCGTCTCAATCCTATTATGAAGGAAGTGGTGAAGAAGGAGATCTTGAAGTGGCTTGATGCTGGTATTATCTACCCTATCTCAGACAGTTCTTGGGTGAGTCCAGTACAGTGTGTGCCGAAGAAGGGAGGTATGACAGTTGTTGCTAATGAGAAGAATGAGCTCATCCCTACACGTACCGTTATAGGGTGGAGAGTTTGCATGGACTATCGCAAGTTGAACAAAGCCACGAGAAAAGACCACTTTCCTCTTCCGTTTGTTGATCAGATGTTAGACAGGTTGGCAGGCCACGAGTACTATTGTCTTCTTGATGGATATTCTGGATATAATCAGATTTGCATTGCACCTGAGGATCAAGAGAAGACTGCATTCACATGTCCCTTTGGCACCTTTGCATTCAGACGAGTTCCGTTCGGACTGTGTGGCGCTCCAGCCACTTTTCAGAGGTGTATGATGGCTATCTTTTCAGACATGATTGGTTTCAATGTGGAAGTTTTCATGGATGATTTCTCAGTGTTTGGTTCTTCATATGACGAGTGCTTGCATAATCTTGGTCTGGTTTTGAAGAGATGTGTGGAGACTAATCTGTTGCTGAATTGGGAAAAATGTCACTTTATGGTGCAAGAAGGGATCATTCTTGGGCACAAGGTTTCTAGCAAAGGACTCGAGGTGGACAAAGCAAAAATTGACACTATTGATAAGCTTCCTCCTCCTATCTCTGTTAGAGGCATTCGTAGCTTTCTTGGTCATGCGGGTTTCTATCGTCGGTTCATAAAGGATTTTTCGAAGATCTCTAAACCCTTGTGCAATCTGTTGGAGAAAGATGTGCCTTTCAATTTTGATGAAGCTTGTCTTGATGCTTTCGAGCTTTTGAAGAAGAAGTTGACTACCACACCTGTTATTACTGCACCAGATTGGAGCAAGCCATTCGAGCTAATGTGTGATGCTAGTGACTATGCCGTTGGTGCTGTTCTTGGTCAGAGAAAGGAGAAAATATTTCATGTGGTTTACTATGCTAGTAAAACCCTTAATGACGCACAGTTGAACTACACCACCACGGAAAAGAGCTCTTGGCTGTTGTTTATGCTTTTGAGAAGTTTTGAGCCTATTTACTTGGCACAAAAGTCATTGTCTACACAGATCATGCGGCTATCAGATACTTTATGACAAAGAAGGATTCGAAGCCTAGGTTGATTCGATGGGTCTTATTGCTCCAGGAATTTGATGTGGAGATTAAAGACAGAAAAGGAACTGAAAACCAGGTGGCAGATCATCTTTCGAGGTTGGAAGACCATGGTAAAAATTCACAGGCTAAATCTCTGATTAATGAATCTTTTCCGGATGAGCAGCTTTTAGGGGTACAAGTGGAAGAGCCATGGTTCGCAGATTTTATGAACTATCTTGTCAGTGACATCATCCCTCCGGATTTATCTTATGCTCAAAGGAAGAAGTTCTTACATGATGTGAAGTGGTACCGATGGGATGAGCCGTATTTGTTCAAACAGGGTGCTGATCAGATTATTCGACGTTGCATTCCTTATAGCGAGACTAAAAGTGTGTTGCGAGATTGCCATTCCACTGTTTATGGAGGACATTATGGTGGAGAGAAGAGAGCAGCTAGTGTTCTTCAGGCAGGGTTCTTTTGGCCTACAGTTTTTGAGGATGCTCATCAGTTCGTTTTGAGGTGTGATCGTTGTCAGCGAGTTGGTAATATTTCTAGGAGGAATGAGATGCCTCTTAATATGCTCCTTGAGGTAGAGATCTTTGATGTATGGGGTATTGATTTCATGGGACCCTTTGTTTCGTCTTGTAATAATCAGTACATCTTGCTAGCTGTGGACTACGTCTCTAAGTGGGTTGAGGTGAAGGCCTTACCAACCAATGATGCTAAGGTGGTGCTGAACTTTCTTCATAAACAGGTCTTTACGCATTTTGGAACTCCGCGAGCTATTATTAGTGATGAGGGGACTCACTTTTGTAATCGTCAATTCACTGCATTGTTGGCGAAGTATAGGGTGACACATCGTGTTGCTACAGCATATCATCCCCAAACAAACGGTCAAGCGGAGGTATCTAATCGTGAAATCAAGAGAATTCTGGAAAAGGTGGTGAATCCGTCGAGGAAGGATTGGTCTTTGAAGTTAGATGAAGCTGTTTGGGCCTATAGAACAGCTTACAAAACACCTTTGGGAATGTCTCCGTATCAGTTAGTTTTTGGAAAAGCATGTCATCTACCAGTGAAGTTGGAACATAAATCTTTTTGGGCAATAAAGAAGTTGAATCTTGATATTAGAGCAGCTGGTGAGAAACGGTTACTGCAGTTGAATGAGTTGGAGGAGTTTCGATCTCAGGCTTATGAGAACCACAAGATTTACAAGGAGAAGGTGAAGAGGTGGCATGCTAAGAGGTTGATTCCTAAGGTCTTTGTGCCCGGACAGTTGGTTTTGTTGTTTAATTCGCGCCTCAAGCTTTTTCCTGGGAAGCTTAAGTCAAGGTGGTCAGGGCCGTTCACTGTTAAAACCGTATTTCCGCATGGAGCCCTTGAGATTTTTGAAAAGTCACCTGATTTGGCGTTCTAGGTGAATGGTCAGCGGTTGAAACATTATTTTACAGGTGATCCAGTGGTTCGGGAAACAGATTCCGTGGATTTGGCAGAAACGTAACGACCGAGCAGCAAGTCAAGCTAATGACGTTAAACGAGCGCTTCGTGGGAGGCAACCCATGTGATTTTTGGTATCATTGTTGTATATTATTCTCTTCAAAATATATATATATATATTGGGACAGCGCGACCGCGCTGTCTGGCAGTACAAACAGAGCGCGACCGCGCTACTTCGATTCTAGAGGTGCAGAAAAAATTTCCGGAGCAAATTTCCAGCCCAAATTTCGATTTGAAACCCTAATCCCAGCCCAAATCCACTTCTAATCATTCTATAAATCCCCAATTTCGTGGTTAATCAGACCCTATATCTAACCCTAATCTTTTTATACATCTCTCATATACATACACATACATACACCCTTAAACCCTAAACCACGATTTTGGAGCTTTGGAATTCGTGTTCATTCATCGATTTGAGGCTTACTACGCAGTGCTACTTCTCTTACAGATTCGTTTTGGGTAATTTCTTGATTATTCGGAATTGTAGTTTGCGTATTTTGGGATAATTGCTGTTAGGTTGCTGTGGGTTGCTATTTGTGTATATTTTCTGCTTGTTGGAGATTGTGTAATGGCCCCGAAAAGGACCCGTTTTGCTGGTGGTTCTAGTGGACATCATTCATCTGATTCCGATTCTAGTTCGGAGGGACCCGGGGAAAAGTTTGTTTCCGTGGAGGCCCGGGCGGAGTATAACAGGTTGATGCCAAAGACAGTAATCAAGGATAGGATGTTTTTAGCTGGTCCGATGGATGGAGATCTGGTGGCGATGATTCAGTCGCGAGGTTGGGAGCCTATTTGTCAGTTGGCTATGGATATTCCGTTGTCTATTGTTCGCGAGTTCTATGCGAATGCGAAGGCTGAACGGAATGGTTATTCAGTGGTTAGGGGTTTGACAGTTGACTATACACCGCCTGCCATCAGCCGTTTGCTTGCTTTGCCTGCCAGACCTGCAAGTGCTGAGGATTGGACTTTTAAGTCCAGGACAGAGGTAAACTTGAATGCTATTGTCACTAGGTTGTGTGTGCCAGGTACTGTGTGGAAGATGAAGCAAGGGAGTAATGAGCACTTGCATTTCCCTACTTCTGCGTTGAACATGTATGCTAGAGCATGGAATTTGTTTATCTGTGCTAACTTGTTGCCTACCACACATCAGCACGAGGTTAATGTGGAGAGGGGTATTTTGCTGTGGGCGATTCTGAATGGTTTTTATATTGACATTGGTTATATGATTAGCCAAAATATCTTGAGGTTTTTGAGAGCGAGTACTACAGGGGGGATTCCATATGGTTCTGTGGTTACTAGTTTGTGTATGGCGGTTGGAGTGAGATGGGCTGAGGACGAGCCGATTCAGTTGCCGAGTGGTCCTATTGATTCTTGGACTATTGCGAGGATGGTGGAGTGGCCGGGCGGCGTTCCACATCCTAGGGGTTTGGGTTACTAGATTGCTGGTGCTGTTCCGCCACCTCAGGTTCCCGAGGATATTCCTGTTGCCTCTCAGTACAGACGGTTGATGCGCCGCATGGATGCTATGTATGATTCTCAAAGCCGTTTTGCACAGGAGTTGACTCAGGCGCTGGGCACTGCTTTTGCTGCCAGTGGAGTGTAGGTGGATTGGCCTATTTTTGGAGCTCATGGTGTATATCCTCCACCGGATTCTCCTCCTCAGGAGGGTGGTCCAGGTGGTCAGTAGGTAGGTTTCTACTATTCCCTTATTTACTTTCAATGAGGGCATTGAAAATTTTAAGTTTGGGGGTGGATTTGGGAATTAGTAGTTGTTGTGATTTATTTGTGGCATGTAGGAGTTCATATTGCATCATATTTGTATGTGTAGTTTAGTTTCATGCATGATACCTGTCATATAGAGCATTCTGTTTGCATGTGTGTCGAGTTTTGTATGTGAATTCATATAGTTGCATTACATGCATTTTTCATGATCCCTTAGAATAAGCTGATGCCATAAGGTAGGTAGATGTTGATGTGGGTGTGAAAAGGATGAACAGAGGGCTGATTTTAAATTTTGATGAAATTGACATGCATGTTTCATGAACAAAATTTTTACACAGTCTTGTCGTTTGCTCTTGGACTAGGTTGAGTCATGCTTGTTTGGATTTAGGATTTAATCACTTGTTTATCGATAGAATTTGCTTTATTCTCTTGATGATTAAGGAACACCAAAATATAAGTTTGGGGGAAACAGGAATTTCATGCTAATGTGTTTGTATTTGTTGGCTAGGCGTCAAATGGCTAGTAGCCGGCTCATGTTTATGAGTAGTCTAGGGTTGGAATTGAGAATTCTCATTCCATATTCCATGTGAAAAAAAAAAAGAAAAAAAAAGCAAGCAAAAATAGAAAAAAAAAAGGAAAAAAAAAAGAAAAAAAAAGAGTGTTGTGAGAGTGTGAGTATGCAGAATTGATCAGGGTGAGCTCTTTAATACTCGAGCAATTAAGTTCTTGGGGACTTTGTGCCTAGTGACCTAAGGTTTTTTATAGTCTGGGATCCACTAACCCAACGCTCGCTACATGGGTATTATTGTATAAGCCTTTAGGGGTCTCATGCATTGCACGATCAAATAAGCATGTGTGTTGTGTACATATTGTGTTTGAGTCGTAATAAAGCATGAATTTCTGCCTACTTTAGAGGAGTATGGAGGTGTATCTGAAGTGATCTTGAGTTTAACGTTCATTCTATTTATAAACTTGTGATTGTCTTGGAAAAGAATATGTATGATTTTGATCCGGTTTGGGAGTATATCTGTCGAGCATTACACACACGCACGTTCTGATCATGTATTGTTAGTATACCGGAATTTATTCGAGCTCTGTTTGGATTGATTGCATTCATTGAGATATTTGCTTGCTAAGTGGTGGGATCCTTTGCATTCATATTTAGTTGCATTCATGCATTGCATTGTTTGTGTCATTTGTGTCAGTTGGATTTTGTGGGTACATTCACTATAGGCCCTCACGAGACCTTACTCGTCCACTAGGGCTGCCAAGGGGTTTAAAGGGCTTGTTGCATATGCCAAATGCAACCGTGATCACCTACGGAAGTGGTACTAGTTAGTTGTATATATTTATATCTGTTTATGCTTGAGGACAAGCATCGGTTCAAGTTTGGGGGTGTGATAAGTGGATTTTTATCCATTTGGATCGTTCTATTTTGGCTTGAATTGATTGCTTAAACCTCGAGTATTTGTGTGGTTTAACGTGTTTTGTGGAGTTTGTGCAGGAATTAAGTTTCTGCAGGTAGTATGGTGTTTTGTGGCTTTTGGAACAGAAGTGGTTGTGATGTAAAAACGGCGCGCGAAGAATTAGCTTCTAACTCAAATTCTGCAGAAACAGTATTAGAGGAGCGCGACCGCGCTAGAATTACACTGGAGGAGAGCGCGACCGCGCTAAGAGAATTGTCAGAATTGAGGGAGCGCGACCGCGCTACATTTACACTACAGAACAGCGCGACCGCGCTATGGTGAAACTGGGCCGCCAGAAACTTTTTAATTTCAGATTTGAAAGAGGAATGTTGCCGTTTTCTTCTCCTAATCGACATGGAAATAATCTTGGACGGTGGGAATAGTCCAGAAGCCTTATTTGACAAGGGAATTTGCAATTTATATCATATTTAAAGCTGGAATTTGTCAATTTCAATTCCTACTCAAGAATGGCAATTGCTTGGAGAAGAGGCAATATTGAGCTATAAATACACATGCTGGGAGGTCAGATTTACACACACCCAGACACCAGAGATCAGATTACTTCACAATACATACACACTTTTTAGCACGAGATTGAGAAGCCAAGGCGAGGATCGTGACAACAAGAAGATCTAGACATAGTTTTCTTGTATTCTTACTAGGCGTATCTTTTGGATGCTTGATCATTATTCGACTTTGTTCTATAACTTTGTTATCATTGATTTATTCATCATTATTCTCTTCATCTTTATCATGTTTTCATCAAACCCCATGATGACGAACGGTTCGATTATGAACTAATCGCCGTCATGGGGTCCTAACGGATTTACTTATGGAATTTAGATGTTGATTGCCTAACTTGATATATGTGTGGTGAATTTGCGATATCCTTGCATGGTTGTATTTAATTCATATAGATGCGTAGCTAACATCTATCTTGTTAATCTTTAGTGAAGCGACAGTGAATCTTTAGATTTAGAACTAGCCATGCTAGCATAAGTCCATGAATGTTATTCATGTTTGTGGTGTGTTTCTAACCGTCTCATACTACCTTATGTAATCTTATGGATACTTGATCTTCAACCATTATGTTTTCAAATTCTATAGACATATAGGGTCTAAGCATAATTGGTGCCTGCATGATTTCTATCTTTTGTGGATATTGTGTAGATTGGTGTGTGTGTACTGAAAGGTAACGTATACTTATTTCGTGTTGTCCGATTAGTTATCGTAACCACTACATGTGTTGATAAAAGGGCATGATCTCTAAAGGAAGTTTGTATTGAAGTTAGGATCCCATGTTTTCCATCTCATAAGTAATTTGAAATCACTTAGTTAATTAATTTAGTTATTAATTAATTCTAATTAGTTAATTTTAGATAATCAAAACCAATTTGTCCATTGTCTTAGCATTGAACGATAATCATACATTGATGCTTAGGTACAAGAACTAAATTATACAATCTCTGTGGGAACGAACTCTACTTCATTCTATATTACTTGTGAACACGTGCGCTTGCGTGATTTTGTGCTAACACACATTCTTTGTAAAGCAGCGGTTCCTCCCAATAGTAATGCTTCACATCATAAAAGAACTTCTTCTGGTTATAAGAAAGATTATCAGGCACAACTCCTCCCACAATGTAGTTCACAAAATCTGCATACCATGGTGTTGACATAGACACAACTAGAAGTTGCTCCTCCGGAAATTTATCATTAATAGGTATTTCACCTCCTACCTCTCCATCTCCTTGGTCCAACCTAGATAAATGATCAGCTACCAAGTTCTCGCACCCCTTCTTATCTCGAATCTCAAGATCAAATTCCTGAAGTAAAAGAATCCAACGAACTAGACGAGGTTTGGCATCCTTCTTCGTCATCAAGAAACGAATAGCAGCATGATCCGAATAGACAATCACCTTTGACCCAACAAGATAGGATCTGAATTTATCAAGTGCAAATACCACTGCAAGTAACTCTTTCTCCGTAGTGGAATAGTTGATTTGTGCATCATCAAGAGTCTTGCTTGCATAAGCTATCACGTGCATCCGCTTATCCTTCTTCTGCCCAAGAACAACACCCACAGCATAGTCACTAGCATCACACATGAGCTCAAATGGCAAGCTCCAATCGGGAGATATAACTATGGGTGCAGAAGTAAGTTCCTTCTTCAACCTGTTAAAAGCATCAAGGCAACTTTCATCAAAGTCAAAAACACGATCCTTTTCGAGAAGATTGCAGAGTGGTCGAGCTAACTTGGAGAAATCCTTGATAAACCGTCGATAAAAACCAGCATGCCCAAGAAAGCTTCGAATACCTTTCACAGATGAAGGTGGTGGCAATTTTTCAATCACTTCAATTTTTGCTCTATCGACCTCAATGCCTTTACTAGAGATTTTATGCCCAAGCACAATGCCTTCCTTCACCATGAAGTGACATTTTTCCCAATTAAGAACAAGATTCGTTTCAGTACATCTCTGCAACACCTTTGATAAACTGGCTAGACATGATTCAAAAGAAGAACCATAAACCGTGAAGTCATCCATAAAGACCTCAATGTCTCGCCCTATAAAATCTGAGAAAATGTGGTTCATGAGCCGTTGAAACGTCGAAGGACCATCACACAAACCAAAAGGAAGCCTCCGATAAGCAAAAGTGCCATAAGGACAAGTAAAGGTGGTCTTCTCTTGATCTTCGGGTGCAATAGGAATCTGAAAGTAACCCGAGAATCCATCCAGAAAGTTGTAATACTCATTACCCGCCAACCTTTCGAGCATTTGATCAATGAATAGGAGGGGAAAGTGATCTTTGCGAGTAGCGTTATTCAACTTCCTATAATCAATGCAAACTCTCCAACCTGTTACTGTTCTCATGGGAATTAATTCATTCTTCTCATTGTGAACAACAGTCATCCCACCTTTCTTAGGCACAACATGAATAGGACTAACCCATTTACTGTGTGGAACCGAATATATGATACCAGCATCAAGCAACTTAGTGATTTCTTTCTTCACCACCTCTTGCAAATTCGGATTCAATCTTCTTTGTCCCTCAATCACAGGCTTATGATTATCTTCTAAGGCAATTCTATGCATGCAAAGTGCAGGGCTAATTCCCTTGATATCTTGAATTGTCCAACCAATAGCTGATTTATATTGCCGAAGAACATGTAATAACTTTTCTAGCTCATCATCACTAAGCAAAGCAGAAACTACCACATGATATGTATCATTAAGACCCAAAAAAGCATACCACAAATTAGCAGGTAGAGGTTTAAGTTCAACCTGTGGTGCCTCTGAAAGTGTAAAAGCCATCTCAACTTTTGTGTCTCGTACAACAAGTGTTTCTTCTTCTACTACATCATCTAACACCCGTTCTGCTCCCGTGAAGTGTTCATTCTCGAGCTGCACAATGTCATCCACTATGTCAATGGTAAAACAAGTTGCTCCAAAAGGAGGTATCTTCATTACTTTATTCAGATCAAATTCCACTTTGTCCTCGCCAACATTCAATGTCAATTTTCCAGCTTTAACATCGATTGTAGTGCCATCAGTAGCCAAGAATGGCCGTCCCAAGATAATGGGTATCTCGACATCTTCATCCATCTCTAACACCACAAAATCACAAGGTATGACAAATTTATCCACTTTAACAACCACGTCTTCAATAACCCCCAATGGATACTTAACAGAACGATCCTCCAACTGAAGTGAAATCCGTGTCTTTTTAAGTTCTCCAAGACCAAGCCTTTTGCAGATTGAATATGGCATCAAACTCACACTTGCCCCTAAGTCACACAAGGCTTTCATGTTTTCCATCTTCCCAATAGTGCAAGGCAGAGAGAAGCTTCCCAGATCTTTCAATTTCTGAGGAATAGCCTTCTGGATGACTACACTGCATTCTGCATTAAAAGTAATAGTTTCGGCATCTTCAAGTTTCCTCTTCTTTGTCAACATCTCCTTAAGAAATTTAGCATAAAGTGGCATTTGATTCAAAGCTTCAGCCAACGGAATATTAACATGCAACTGCCGGAACATAGTCAAGAACTTCTCGTACTGCTTCTCTAACTGCCTGTTGTGAAGTCTCCGTGGAAATGGAATAGGAGGAACATAAGGTGGTGGAGGAACATATGGCTTTTCTGATTCTTCTTCCTTCTTCTTCTCATTTTCTTTTTCTGTCTGGTTTGCAGCAATCTCTACTGGCTCATCCTCTTTCTCAGCATCACTCTCTTTAGGCTTAAGAACCTCAACCTCGGGCAACTCTTTTCCGCTCCTTAAAGTAATTGCTTTACATTGCTCTTTACCAGTCTGGTCGGGTTGACTAGGAAGAGACCCTTGTTCACGAACACCCATCTTTGAGGCAATCTGTCCAATCTGTGTTTCTAGCATCTTTTGAGATGATGCCATCTGATCTATTCTTGATTCCATATTAGCCAATGCCCCAGAAGTCCTTTGCATAATCTTATTTAGTGCAACCTCCCACTCAGCTGGTTCTTTCTTTGGTGGAGGTTGATACTGCTGCTGTGCTTGATATGGCGGTCGTGACTGAAAACCAGGAGGTTGATTCTGCCTTGGAAATGCATAGGAAGGATTAGCTGCATGATTATTGCTGTAAGAAAGATTATTGTTTGGCCTTTGATTCGGATTGTAGTAAGAATTATTCTGCACAGGCCAAGGTTGTCTTCCTTGAATAAAAGATGCTTCTTCTGGAAATTGTTGAACATACGAGTTCTGACTAGCACCATAATCATGATACCCTTCCATAGGTGAAGAAATAGCATTCACATTTACCTTTTGTCCTCGCACCTCCTGAGTTAGAGTATCCAACTTTTGAGCCAGCATGTTGATCATCTCAGATTCTTGTGCTGCTTTTGCCGAGCTCGTCCCACTAGGTGCCCATGAATAATTATTAGATGCTAATTCTTCCAGGAGTGCTTTAGCCTGTGTAGTTGGTGCCTTCTTGAAATTTCCACCAGCAGCCACATCCAAACTCAAACGAATATCTGCATTCATGGCCCCATAAAAAGTACTAATGATCTGCCAATCTTCTAAGCCATGATGTGGACACTTCCTTAATAGTGCCTTGAATCTCTCCCATGCCTGGTATAGACCTTCACCCGATTGTGCTTTAAAACTCATAATCATAGTCCTCAACTGTTGCGTCTTGTCAGAAGGATAGTATTTGGACAAGAATGCCGTAGAAAGACTCTCCCATGTAGCAACCGCAGTGTTTGGAAGTTGCTGAAACCATTCCAAAGCTCTTCCCTTAATAGAGTAGGGAAACATATGGAGACGAATCTGATCACTCGTAACGCCAGTGATTCTGAATGAGCCACACATCTGCACAAAACGCTCTAGATGTCTATGTGGGTCTTCTAATTCAATGTCTCCTTCAAAAGCTTGATTGCTGATCATCTGAATTAAGCTCGGATTAATATGGAACTGAGCTGCACCAATCTCTGGAGTTTTGTACATGCAATTGGTTGGATTCGGTGTCTCATGGTCCCAAATAGAAGACTGATCAACATTAACAGCTGGTCGAGGTTCTGGCTCTCCCATCTTAGCTTTATCTTTTCTTATCTTTCTCAAAGTACGCTCAATTTCAGGGTCAAATTCCAATTTTCTAGCGCAAGATGAACGTAGCATACACCTGAAAATCACCAACAAAACAACTTGTGGAACCAATTAAAATCTAAACAATAAGAAATAATTAACCTAAACTCAACTATACTGCCTTCCCCGGCAGCGGCGCCAATTTGTTAGTAGTATTTTTGTGTGTTCGTTCTCAGGGAAGGACTAAATTTAACTCAAAGTTCAGGTTTCTTATCTCTTTACATCTAGAAGTGTGTGAGAAGAATTTTTGGGTTTGTGTATTAACTAAATTAACCAAGAACTAATTATAAGCACTAAGAATTGATTTTAAACTGAGATTCAAATATGTTGGAAAACAATCTAAGAACTGGGGTTCTTCACTTGGTCTCAATACATGCTCAATATTAATGTGATATCTGTGTTCCTACCTTGCTGAAAACAATCCTTCTAAAGTTATATTGTACCCTCCCAGGCTACAATATAATGCTTACAGCTACACCCTAATTGTCACTCCCGTGATACAATCAAAGTATATCTATAAACTGTTAAATGCCAAGAATTATATGTCTCACAATTCTCCTATTAATCTCCCGATCTAATATTCAAATTATGTCTGTTAAATCATGTACTAAGATTGCAACTTCTCTCCCAAGCTTATTACAATCCCTAGAATACAATCAAAGGTTCATGACTCCCCTAATTGTGTTAAGATCTCATTAACAGATCAGCAAAGCAGAAAATCACATAATCAAACATGCATGAATACCAAGGAATACTACCCAATCCTCAGATTAGAGAATTAGTTACGCATATTTAATAAAGAAAACATAATAATAATGATAATGAATGAAAACATAATATTGAAGAAAGAATTGAAGATCGAAAGTACCTTGATACGATTAAAAGCTATGAATTGTTATGATTTACAATGGTAGGATGTGTTTATATAGGCTCTACAAATCTTGCCCAACAAGAAATTGCCTTCTATTACAATTTGGATTTAAAGAAGGTAACCAAAACTGCCCAGAATACAATTAGAATTAGAAAAAGGGCAAAACAGTAAATTCCCAGCCTTCTTTTACAAGAACACGTGCGCGATTTAATTCAGCATATTTCTTGCACTTGTTTCCTATCCCAGGTTGTAGAAAATCTCTCAAGCTTCGCGTGGGCAGTAAGATCGCTGAAAACGGACTTCTAGAACTCCAGATATGGCCAAAACAGTATAAGCTGCGCAGCCTTCCCAAAAAATCCGAATTTTAATCAATTAATTCTCCAAGAACGATAGAAGCATCCACTTTAATCAACATTCTCGTAAATCTGCACAACTAAGCAAAACACATCAAAACTACAACAACTTGAGTCCAAAACAATCAATTTAAGCCGAACGGAGGCATTCCCAGTGGATATAAAATCCACTTATCAAAAATTGCGTTAGATGGTAGTTATATTAGCGGCAAAGCTAGAGCTTGGTATCATTTGTTTTATGGAACAAGCAAGGAAGAAGTCACTTGGAAGAAATTTTTACATGATCTCCTAATTCATTTTGACAATTATGATTTGGATAGTCCTTGTTATCTGATAAATCCCTTGGGTATCCAGCAACATAGTTCAGTTGGTGTGTATGAGATGACTTTTATACAAATTAAGGAAATATCAGAGTTTGTATATGAGTTTGTGTTCACTGAACAAATGTTGGTTCACAATTTCGTCACCGGCCTAAGGAAGGACATTCATGAGCGTGTTAGCTTGTTGTCTCTTACAACCTTATTAGGTGCGATCAACTTAGCCAAATTCCAGGAGTTACAACTTGAAGAGGAGCTGTTGTTCGTAGCTGCTAAGGACGGAAATGAAATGAGTGACTATAAAGCACTTGTTGTTGCAGCATCCTCTATGGTTTCTGCCAACAGTCATGAGGTTTTTCCAGCTGGGGACGAAAATAGTAAAGCAGATGGGGATGTAGGCTCTAATAAGAAGCCTGAACAAATATTCAGTGATAATGTCCTTGCTGTTCCAGATAGGGAGAAGACTACTCTTCTATCACCTGATGTTATTGTTGCATCAGGCATTCCATGTTGCAGGTTAGTTCAGAACCCAGGCGAATTTGTAATCACTTTCCCCAGGGCATATCATGTAGGATTCAGCCACAGATTCAATTGCGGAGAAGGTGCTAATTTTGGAACTCCGAAGTGGCTTACATTAGCTAGGGAAGTTGCAGTGCGCAGAGCTGCTATGAACCATCTTCCCATTCTCTCTCACCAGCAGCTGCTATACCTGTTAACCATGTCTTTTATCTCAAGGGTCCCGAGGTCCCTTATGGCAGGTGTTCGGAGCTCTCGTCTAAGGAATCGTCAGAAAGAAGAAAGAGAAATTTTAGTCAAGAAGCCATTAGAGGGTATTCTATCTACAAATCATGTGGAGTCTAATTCCACTCTGTTCTTCAATCACATGGATGATGACTCTGTTTCAGATACAGTAATAAACCAGGGCACAACTATCAAGGATAGAATATCATCAGCATGTGAGAGAAATGTCAAAGAGAACACAGAAAGAGTGACTGGAGAGATCGATTTGACAAAGAATTATGTGCAACCATTAGAAGTTGAATATAAAGTACAGGCTTCGAGTTTACGAGTTCAAAATCCAACTGAAGCATGTTCAAATATAGAAAAAGCGCTGTCTATGGGTTGTCTAGAAGATTTTTCTCCGAGTACTACAAAATTTAATTACAAGGATGGTCCAAGCACTTACTTTAGACCACGGATATTCTGTTTGGAGCATGCAATTCAGGTTGAAGAATTGTTGTCTGGTAAAGGTGGAGCAGATATGCTTGTTATTTGTCATTCAGATTTCAAGAAGATAAAATTACATGCTGCAGCAGTAGCTGGCGAAATTGGAAGCCCTTTCAATTATGAGGAGGTTCCATTAGATGATGCCTCCCCAGAAGATCTAAACTTTATCAATTTTGCAATTGATGATGAAGGGCCGGATGAATCTAGAGAAGACTGGACATCAACGGTGAAAATAAACTTGCGGCATTGTCTCGAGCTTTTTAAAAAATTTCCCTCCGAGGAACTGCAGCATGCATCGACTCTGAAGGGGTTCTGCTTTGGCAAAGCTTGCAGTGAAAGTCCTGCAAGCTTGAAGTGGAAGTCTACCATATTTCTCTCTAAAAGGAGAAAACTAAATCAATCTGAAAGCAAATCATCTGAGAGCATGCTGACAAAAAGAGATGAAACCTCAGACTCAGTACCTCATGTACCCCGTTCTAGAAAACAAGTTAAGCTCGTTCACTATGTTAGAAGAATGGCTTCTGGTTGGTATTTTAGTGCTAGAACACTCATTTTTTATCCAGGAGGCTGGACGGCTACAAAGTTCTTTTTCAAACTACAATTCTTGAGGACAAGAATTTTTTAAGGGGAATGGATTGTAATGGACCAGGCTAGTACATGGGCCTGTTATTATTATTATTACATTTGGGCTGCGTGACTGATTTGGACTACAAGCCCAATCCATTACAAACTCAATTGATGGCTATATAACTTGTTCCCTAGGAAAGGAGAAAGGCATCGAGGAAGAGAAACTTTATTTGTTTTGTTGTCAATTGTCATTTCAGCTTTACATTTCCAGTACCTCTTTTCGGTCATTTAATTTCATGTCTTTCAATACTTGTATTTCAATTTAGTACCTGTTCTTCTGTTCTAGTCTTTCATTATCAGTTATTTAATTCCAATTATCAGTTTTATTTCCTTTTCGTTATGTCTTTTCCGTACTATTATTCCGTCGTTCCGAATTCATATGTTAAGAGCCCTATGGTTGTCATTGGTAACCAAGAGGTTGGTTACAAGAATGTTAAGTTTGGTGCCCGTTTTCGAGCTCGCCGGATTTTGGCCGGTTCTTGAACGGAGTTGATCGGATTCGGTGAAAACCGATCCGTTTGGTTTGTTTATGGTTGATTCTGAGTTCTAGGATGAATTTGGGACATATAGGTGTTGAAACCGCGAGATTTAGAGTTGTTTTTGGGCTCGCCGGATTCTGGGATTGGTCGTCGGAAAATTTTCCGGTCGCCGGTTTCTGGAAAACTGCCATTGACGGCGATGAGTGTTCTTCGAGCATTCATACGAAGAACAGCGTAGATGGTGATGAACAGTAACCTTTTGATCTTCAAAATCTGAAAACCAGATTCTGAAAAATTATTTTGGAAAATTATTTTCAAAATTAATTATAAATTCGAATTTTATTTTCAGAAATTCGAAAAATAATTTTAAAAATTCGAAAAATCATTTTTAAATTTCAAAAAAATTATTTTTAATTTCGAAAAATAGTTTTAAAATTTTAATAAATTATTTTTAATTTGAAATTTATTTTATTTGATTATTTTAAATCTATTTAGCTAATATCTTAATTAATTTAAATTGATTGGTTAATTAATAATAATCAATTAATTTAATTAATTAAATATTATTTAAATATGATGAAAAATAATCAAATTTAATTATTTTGGAAAATAAAATAATTTATTTTATAAATATTATTTTACCTTTAATATTTATTCCCTTATTTGTTTAAAATGAAATAAAATTGTTTTAAAATTCTAAAAATAATCCGGAAGTGATAAAAATAGTTTAAAATTTCTAAAATTTATTTTTAAGCCGCATTAAATAAATATAAAAATATTTTGATGATCCAATAATTACTCGGAGGGTTTATTAACGATCCTTTTTTATTCAAAAAGGGTTAATTAAATCTTCTAAAATTCTTTTAAGTGCTTTAAAAATATTTTTAAATATTCTAAAAATACTTTGAGTACTCTTTTATTTGTGAGTCGTGTCTGCTATGTGAAATACGTGCTATGTGATTATGTGATCTACTTATCGAGTCTTTATACGTGCAATGTGAATTATCAAGGTATTAAATATCGAGGATTAGGTTATAAATTGAGTTTTGGTCGATATATATTTAATGTGTGCTTAATTGTGTATATGATTTATATTATAAGATGTCGTTAGGGGTAGACGTCGTTTCTTGATTTACTGACTATGATTGTCAGATTATTTTTATCTTCACAAGGATTAATTGGTAAATATTGACTTAGGTTTGTCAGCGGAGATAAGGAGACGATGGAAAAGGTGGAGATGAATGCAGTATTGTTTGTGGATTGTAATAAAGAAGGTTGGAGATGAAAGTATTGTTTGTGGAATTGATGGTTTACTTGTGAGGTGTTTTAACACCGGGAAAACGTATATGTTCAAAGTGGACATTTTCAATTATTTTCTTTCAGCTGAGATTTTGGTAAGCATGGATTAAAACTTTTGAGTTTATAACCGTTATTAGAATATCAGAATTGTCGTCTGGAGACTGAGGTATTATCTTATGTTTGACTATAGAAGTAGACGCGCGGGCTCGATGTTGACGGATCAGATTCGTGGCAACCGCTAAATCGTTAAACCAACGAATGATTAAAACAGAGGACATGATGACGTGAGATAGAAGAAAAAGATAGTTGTATTACCTCGGTGTACGTAATAGCTAAGGACCAGAGGCAAGTATTTTCTCCCTTGATCATCTTAAACACTTTTATTTTATGCTTCATCGATTCGTATCATGACGAATAGCTATTGTTCAGAGCTATTTGTGATTCCTAAATATTTTTGTGCGAACACAGTCACTTGATGTGGAAATTTCTTTATGATAAACTCTTCATATCCTTATTATCGTAGTAAATAATAGGGATGTGAACTGTATGTGAAACTAAGCATTTCCTGTTGAATTCGGAAGTTGCTTTATTGGATTGGAAGTTATTAAAGCGTAGGAGGCCATGATGATTTCATGGTCCAGCAATATTTAAGGAGGATATGGTAACCATTCCATCTTCCTATAGGCTAACATTACTTGCCTATTTTGGTACCCTCATGAAATTCGGATTATACACACGGGTATAGCTGTACCAGTGGAGTATAAAGGGTCCCATTGCTTTTGAACCTGATCAGGGGGCAATGGTGTTTCAGTTATGTATATCCAATCCATATCGCCCAAATGGCTATTATATATTGTGAGTTGGCAGGTGATTCATTTTTATGACATGCCAAATGATTTCAGTTATAGTTTGAATTATATCACAGTTGTTGATTCAGTTTTCTCTATAAACTGTTTTACATTTAAGTTGATTTTATACCCCACTTATCTTGGTTTTTGTATCAAAATTTTTATATGCTTGCTGAGCATTTCTTTCGCTCATACTTGCTGTTGTAAATTCTAACATTTTAGTAAGGTAGTTTGGCGAGACTTATCCGCACAGTTCAGAAAGAGAAGAAGCGTGATGCTATTTCGAAGATGACTTGGCTCAGGATGTCTGGATTTAGTGTAAGATCTATTTTATATGATTGAGTTCTAATATTTATTATTATTATGTACTAGCCTAGTTGCCCTGGCGTACTTCTTATCAAAGTTACACCAGTGATTTAAGATTTGATCAAAGAGAATGTTGTAAAGAATGAACACTTTTTACTTAATGGAATTTGGATTCTTGTTTCTAGCCCTATAACCTTAAAAGATCTTGGTATGTTTGGGGTCACAGATGTTATATTTCCAGTGTTGGTCAATCACAAGTGAATGATTATTATTAAACAAATGTTTTATTTTGAGGATTTTCTCGTGATGACCAAATCTTCTGACCCCGGATTTGGGGGGTGTCACAAAATATAAAAGATAATGTAATTTGTTTGAAAAGTAGGGGCATGGTCTGCGTACATCTCATCCCCCGACCCTGTTCTGAGCGGGATATACTGGGTATGTTTGTTTGGTTTGTTTGAAAAAAAATTGATTAATTATTGAAAAATAGAAAAGGTAACATGTTATATCTGAAAAAGAAAATTTATTAGTTATTAGTAATTATAAATAATTAAGTAAGGATAATTAAGTAAAAACAACATGTATTGTTAAGTAAAGGTAAATAATTAAAATCAACAGATATCGCACCGACCGACAAACCAAACTTTTAATGTTTCGGCTATTATATAATAGTATAGATAGCTTAAAACATGTGCGATGCACGGAGTTTCTTTAATATTATATGATTTTTTCAATAATTTGAATGATTTTTTTATGATATGAATTTTGTAAGTTATATTTTTAAATGATATAATCTGATAATGTATCTTTTCTATTTTTAGCTAAAACGTTTCATCTTGTCTATACCTTATAACTCAATTTTCCTTTTTTAGAAATAATATGGCCTATATATATATATATATATATATATATATATATATATAAATTAATTAGTTATTAAAAAAATAGAAAATGTAACATATTTTTACCAATAATAAATATTTAAGTAAAGATAATTATGTAAGAAAAGAAAGTTTGAAAATGAAATATTTTAATTAGAAAATATAGAAAAGATATTATATTTTAGCTAGAAAATGTAATCAATTAGTTATTACTAATTATAATTTTATTTGTTTAGTTCTTTAAATATAATGACCCGTGATATTTTTGGAAATGAGAGGTTCTAGTGAGAAAAGTTAAAAAAGATAATGTATTTTAGCTAAAAAAGGTAATTTGCTGGTTTATGAACTATAATATCGTTATTTTATTTTATAAAATAGAACAATATGCTTTTACGAATAATAAATATTTAAGTAAGGATAATTAAGTAAAAAATCAATTTTTTTAGTTAGAAAATATAGAGGGTGAAGGCCCAAAATACCCACAAATTAAACATCCATGACCAAAATACCTACCGCCAGCTCGGGTGGCCATAAATATCCACAGGACACGCTACTGGTAGTGGAGCGTTAAGGAGACACGCTATTGGTGAAAGAGTGTCTCGTAGACACGCTGATAAGTAAGGCGTAGGGAGACATTCACTGTAGCTTGGGATGCGCCGTTTCCAAACTGCAGATACGCATTTTGAAGTTGCGTATCCCTCGTCTTCTCCAAATTGCAGCTCTGTCGATTTTCAGACGATTCTCAACGGAAACAAGGCGGAGCTCCGTTCGTTCGATTAAGTTATCTTCCGTGTATGTTCTATACACCATTCAAATCGTCTTTCGACGATCTACACATCCATACCCATTTCAAATCATTTAATTCGCCCGAGATTAAACTCCCAAATCGAACCCAATCTCTCTCTCTCTCTCTCTCTCGAATTTCCATCGAGCTCATAGATGCTCTTGCGGGGCCAGATTTCGATAAAATTAGTTGGGGGAAATGGAAAGGAAAGTATGGTGATGGGTTCGGTGTGCTCAAAAGAAGTGGAGGTGACCGGAGAGAGACGAAAGGGATGGAAAGAGATCGGAGAGATTTGAGAGATGGGAGACGAGAGAGAGGGTACAGTACTGCTACAGTACTTCGAACACGCTACACGCAGTGGCGTGTTGCGTGGGTAGTGAGGGCTAACAGTTCCGAAAATCAGTAATTTGGACCATGGGTACCTCATTTTGAGGTATTTTGGTCTTTTTCTTAAATATAGAAAAGATATTACTTTTTTGCGGGAAAAGGTAATCAGTTACTTATTAGTAATTATAATATTATTAGTTTATTTCAATAATTAGAATGATCATATGTTTGGAAAGAAAATATTTTAGTTAGCAAAATTAGAAAAGGTAATAGCTGAAAAATGTATTTGGTTAGTTATTATTTAGGAGAAATGATATATTTTAGTTAAAAAATATAGAAAAGATATTACATTTTAGCTTAAAAAGGTAATCAATTAGTTACCGGTAATTATAATATTATTAATTTATTTCATTAATTAGAATGACCATATTTTTAAAAGAAGATTTTTTAGTTAGAAATGTTGGAAAATGTAATAGCTGAAAAAGTTAATTGGTTATTTATTATTTATAAGAAAATGAGATATTCAATTAGAAAATATAGAAAAAATATTACTTTTTAGCTGGAAAAGTAATCAGTTAGTTATTAAGAATTATAATATCATTAGTTTATTTCATTAATTAGAACGATCATATTTTTGGAAAGAATAAATTTTAGTTGGAAAAGTTAATAGCTGAAAAAGGTAATTGATTAGTTAAGTAAAGATAATTACGTAAAATAACATATACAATTAAGTAAGGGTAAATAAGTAATATCAATAGGTACCATACCGACCGACCGACCGATCTACCAAACTTTTAATGTTTCGACCTTTATATAATAGTATTGATAGATTTATTAAATTTGAATTAAGGTAAAACTTCACCAAAATGTATCATTTTTTCAGTTTACCTTAATCTGAAATTCTTTTTATAAGAAATTATGCTTAAATCTTTCATAAAATTAGTAATATTATATATATCATTCTTTTTACAAAAATATTCAAAAAATGAATTCATACATTTTAATTAGTGATTTTACACACATAACTGAGGACCACTGTTTTTTTTCAAAAAAAAACTGAGAAACATTTTAATTAGTGATATACCATTATTTTCTAAATTAATGTAGTCGATTGATAAGTAAAATGCAATTATACGAGATCTACATGTACTTGGAACAACAACGAGAAGAAAATAGAAAAATACTAAAGGTAGTACCCCATGGCATCAATTTTAAACGGAAAAATTGTCACTCAGCGGAAGTATTCGATTTAAATTTATATACATATTAATTATTTTTATTAAATTGGTTTCTTATTAAGTTTTTCATAGCTTAATTAATATTTTTTACGAAGTAAGTATTAATAAAATTTTAAAAATTAGGAAAGTATAAATAACAAGATACTCCCACGATTCACTTTTTGATGACCAAATTGTCTAATTTTTGATTAAATATTAGTAAAAAAATTATTTTTCTCAATTATGTAATATATATAAATTTCAATCAAATTTTGATCAATTCAACCAATCAGAACATCAAAAATTAAAAGAGATATGTAAAAGGGTTTTTTTTGATAAATATATATAAAAAAGTAAATTTTTGCAATTTTACTTTTGTTAAGAAAAGCTATTTGCAATTTTACTAAACTAAGTTTCAAAATTACAAAAATACTACAAATTAGGGCACCCCTCCCCCCCTGCCCGGCCTACCCGTCCTGCCCAACATTTTCAACCACATTCAACCAAATTCAACACTTTTTTTTTAAGGTGGGGTGCTATTTTGGTTGCAACTGAATGCAACCACATTCAAATTTTTTTTTTTTGCGCGGGATGCTATTTGGGTTGCATGGCCCCGCAGGGGCAACCACATTCAACTTTTTTTTAAAAAAAAATGGTGGGATGATTTTGGTGGATTTGGGATGCATGGCCCCGCAGGGGCAATATTCAACTGAATGCAACAACATGCAACTAAATTTCTGATTTCAAGTTCCATTTTTCAGTTGTCATTTTCGACCTCATTTTTTAACTCTTATAATATATATATAAGAGTTCAAAAATGAGGTCGAAAATGACAACTGAAAAATGAAACTTGAAATCAGCAACTGAATGCAACCACATGCAACTAATTGCAACTACATCCAACTTTTTCAGTTGCATTCAGTTGAATATTGCCCCTCGCGGGGTCTTGCAACCCAAATCTACAAAAATCACCCCACCATTCAGTTGAATATTGCCCCTAGCGGGGCATTGCAACCCAAATCCACCAAAATCACCCCACCTTTAAAAAAAAGTTGAATGTGGGTGCATTCAGTTGAATATTGTCCCTGACGGGGCCTGGCTCAGGAACAAGAGAGAAAATTCTCTAAATAACTCACTTTTATTACTCAAATTCAAGGTCCTTACAATGCTTCTAAACATGCCTATTTATACTAATGCTAGAGGTCCTTACATGCAAATATTGAGGTCCTTAAATGCAAATAAATTATGGTAGGTGGAGTAGGTAGTTAGGTGGAGTGTAGAATCTTGACTTTGTAATTACCACATGGGTGGCTACTAGAATTGGTGGCTACTAGAATGGTGGCTGTTGGAATCATACTCCCCGGGTTGGAGAGAACTCGACCTCGAGTTTTAGTATTCTTCATCGTCCAAATAAGGCGAAAGATCAGCAACATTAAAAGTTGCAGAAACACCATACGTTCCAGGCAGTTCTACTTTGTAAGCATTGTCATTGATTTTCTGCACAACTTTGAATGGTCCATCAGCTCTAGGTGACAACTTGGCATTTGGTTGATTAGGAAATCTCTCTTTTCGTAGATGAATCCAGACCAAATCTCCAACTTTAAAAATCTGTTGCTTCCGATGTTTGTCTCGCTGGTTTTTGTATCTGGAGTTTTGTTTCCGTATCTGCTCTCGAACTTGTTCATGCAGTTTCTTGATTTCCTTCGCTCGACTATCTGCATCTGAACTGAATTGTTGTTTGTTGGTTGACGGATTCAAATCAAGTGGGCTAAGTGGACGGGTGCCATATACAACTTCAAAAGGGCACTTTCCCGTGGACTGATTAGTTGAATTATTGTAAGCAAATTCAACTTGAGCCAGAATAAGATCCCACTGCTTCAAGTTTTTACCAACAAAACTTCGAAGTAGATTTCCCAATAGTCGGTTGACAGCTTCGGTTTGTCCATCAGTCTGAGGATGGCTCGCACTACTGAACTGCAGCTTAGTTCCCATCTTCTTCCATAAAGTTCTCCAAAAATGGCTTAAAAACTTCACATCTCGATCAGAAGTGATCGTTTTTGGGATTCCATGAAGACGAACTATTTCTTTGAAATTCAAATCAGCAACTTGAACAGCATCATTGGTCTTTTGACAATGAATGAAGTGGGCCATCTTTGAAAATCTATCCACTACGACCATAATTGAATCTTTCTGACGTTGACTTCGTGGAAGTCCCAAAATGAAATCCATAGTAACATCTTCCCATGGTGATTCCGGTACGGGAAGTGGCATATATAAACCCGTGTTTTGACGTTTGGATTTAGCCAAATGTCAGATTCTGCATCTTTGGATATGCCGATTTATATCTCTTTCCATTCGTGGCCAATAAAAATTTTCCTTTACCAAGGCCATAGTTTTATCTCGACCAAAGTGGCCTGCTAATCCTCCATCATGGGCTTCCCAGATAATGGCTTCTCGTAGTGAACATCGAGGAATACACAAAGTCTTCTCTTTGAATAAAAATCCTTCATGCCTGTAGTAATCTTTGGAGGATTGCAGTTCAGTAGTATTCCAAATTTTCTGGAAGTCGGGATCATCTGGGTACAACTCCTTTATCATTTCAAAACCAACTACTTTTGTTTGGAGTGTAGACAATAGAGTATGGCGCCTACTGAGAGCATCTGCAACAACATTTTGAATTCCAGCCTTGTGCTTGATTAGAAATGGATAATACTATAAAAACTCACTCCAAGAGGCATGTCGACGGCTAATCTTCTGTTGAGAGTTCAAATATTTTAAAGCTTCATGATCAGAATAAAGAATGAATTCTTTATTTAACAGGTAATGACTCCAATGATGCAAGGCTCGAACAATTGCATAAAACTCCTTGTCGTATGTTGAATACCGAAGTTTAGCATTGCTAAGCTTTTCACTGAAGAATGCTATAGGATGACCTTCTTGACTTAGAATAGCACCAATTCCAGTGTGGGAAGCATCACAGCTAACTTCAAATACTTGATCAAAATTGGGAAGGGCTAATACTGGTGCTTCAGTTAAACATTTCTTTAGCTTGTCAAAACTTTTCTGTGCAGCCTCGGTCCATTGAAACTTGTCTCCTTTGATACAATCTGTGAGGGGAGCGGCAACTGTGCTGAAGTTTTTGATGAATCTTCTGTAAAAGGAGGCTAATCCATGAAAACTTCTGACCTCATGGATTGATTGCGGAACTGGCCAGCTATTGATTGCTTCTATCTTTTCCGGATCAACTCGTATGCCTTCGGATGTGATGATATATCCAAGAAAAGTAACTTCATTAGTCAGGAAAGCACATTTCTTCAAATTGGCATAGAGTTTTTGTTCACGAAGAGTCTGTAACACTTGTCGGACATGTTCCAAGTGTTCCTCCTTGTCCTTACTAAAGATCAAAATGTCATCAAAATAGACGATGACAAATTTACCAATAAAGGGTCGAAGGACTTGATTCATAAGTCGCATGAATGTACATGGCGCATTGGACAACCCAAAGGGCATAACTGTCCATTCATAAAGACCATCTCTTGTTTTAAAGGCAGTCTTCCATTCATCTCCTGGTCGAATTCTGATCTGATGGTATCCGCTTCGAAGATCAATCTTTGAAAAGATAGTGGAACCATGTATCTGATCTAACAAATCATCAAGTCTAGGAATTGGAAATCTATACTTGATGGTAATTTTGTTGACAGCTCGACTATCAACACACATTCTCCAGCTTCCATCTTTCTTAGGGACTAGAATAGCAGGAACCGCACAAGGACTAACACTTTCCTGTATTAATCCTTTTTTTAATAATCCTTCAACTTGATTTTGAATTTCAGCATGCTCCTGAGGACTCATTCTGTATGCGGGTCGGTTTGGAATCGTTGCTCCTGGACTGAAATCAATAGCGTGTTGGATGTCTCGCATGGGGGGTAGTCCAGATGGAATGTCTTCTGGAATCACATCGGGAAACTCTTCAAGTAGTGGTTTAATTTCGATTGGAACATGAGTCTCCTTATTTGATTCGAATAATAGAAATAAGCTCATGGTTTGAACTTCCTCTATAGCTTCCTCCAGTTGTTTCTTCGTGACTAGGGACACTAATGGTTTGGCTTCCTTCTTGTTTTTATCAAGCTCACTCAGCGACAGAGTGGCTAGCTTGATTTTTACTCCGTCCTTGACAAAAGAGTAGGTGTTTGCATAACCGTCATAAAGTACTTGACGATCATACTGCCATGGTCTACCTAGGAGAAGATGACAGGCATCCATAGGCACAACATCACACCATACTTGATCCTGGTACTTCTGACCAATAGAGAATGTTACAAGGCAACGCTTGTCAACTTTGACTGTACTTCCTTTATTGAGCCAATGCAAACTGTAGGGGTGTGGATGAATCTGGGTTGGTAGATCCAATTTTTCTACCATGTAACTTGAAACGACATTTTCACAACTCCCATTATCTATGATAACATCACAGATTTTTCCTGCAGAAGTGCAACGAGTGTGGAAAATATTGCGTCTCAACCAAGGTTCTTCCTTATTAGCCATTATGTTTAGGCTTCGTCGGATTACTAAGGACTCTCCCTGATCAGCAGTAGTAATTTCTTCATCGTATATTGGATCTGCGTAATATTCTCCTTCAGTGTCTTCTCGAGTATTTTCTTCCTCAGAAACTTCATAGGCTTCTCCTTTGATAATTGTGATGGTTCTCCGGTTTGGACAGTTTGAAGCAATGTGACCAAAACCTTGGCATTTAAAGCATTTAATGGCCTTGTTTTTGTTTTCTGTAGAAATGGTTTTAGAAGAGGGTTGGGTGGAAGAGCTGGCTTGGTTGGTAGGTGGCTTTTGATTGTAAGGTGGTTGGTTTGCTGGAGAGAAATTTCTGTTGGTAGATCTTTTGGGTAGCTGCTTTTCTACTCGCGTAGCAAGACGAATAACATCTTCTAACGACCAATATTGTTGAAGTTCAACACGATCAGCAATATCAGTATTTAATCTTCCGAGGTATCTGGCAATGGTCTGCTCCTCTTTCTCTTGTATATCACACTGCATCATCAACTTCTCAAATTCTCTTGTGTATTCTTCGACTGATAAATTCTTCTGACGAAGATTTTGGAGTTGGATAAACTTGTCTTGGTAGTAGTGAGGAGGAAGAAACATTCGGGTTAATTCCTTTCGCATTTTTTCCCATGTTTTGATCTTGCCTTTTCCTTCTCGGTCTCGCCTTTTTTTAAGATTTTCCCACCAAATGGAAGCATGTTTCCTTAATTTCACAGCAATAATCTTCACCTTTCTTTCTTCGGGAATATCTTTATATTCAAACACCCTTTCGACTATTTGAAGCCAATCTATGAAATCATCTGGTTGAAGTCTTCCTTCAAAGTTAGGAATGTCAACTTTAATGTCATCATGTCTGACTTGTGGCCTTTGAGGGCGGCGATTTCTATGTGTTGAAGAATCACTGGAATATTCTTCATCTTCTGGTTGACGTTCGTTTAACAAGATTTGTTGGGCTTGCAAAGCATCTTGAAGTTCCTGAATTTGTCTCCGCATGTCCGCCATTTCAACGTCTCGCAGAGGTTGTCTTCGTGGAGGCATGTTGAAAAATAAATTTTCTGATGTGGAGGTTCAATCACAGTGAGGTAACAGTGGTGGCTCTCTTGACACTGGGCGTGAAGAGAGTAGTTGAAAGTTTGCACGTCTTCAACTTAAATTTTTTTTTTTGGTGAACAGTACCGTATTTATGAACAGTGAATAGTACCGTATGAACAGTCCGTATGAACAGTGCCGTATGAACAGTGCCTTCGTCCCCAACGTGAACAGTTCCTTCGTCTCCGGCGTGAACAGTGCTTCGTCTCCGGCGATGAACAGTGAATAGTGAACAGTACTTCCGACCGAAATAGTGACCGAATTTTTGTTTTTTTTCACTCAACTCCGGGATCTAAAAACTTGCTTTGATACCAAAATATGGCTCAGGAACAAGAGAGAAAATTCTCTAAATAACTCACTTTTATTACTCAAATTCAAGGTCCTTACAATGCTTCTAAACATGCCTATTTATACTAATGCTAGAGGTCCTTACATGCAAATATTGAGGTCCTTAAATGCAAATAAATTATGGTAGGTGGAGTAGGTAGTTAGGTGGAGTGTAGAATCTTGACTTTGTAATTACCACATGGGTGGCTACTAGAATTGGTGGCTACTAGAATGGCGGCTGTTGGAATCAGGGCCTTACAACCCAAATTCACTAAAATCAGCCCACCTTAAAAAAAAGTTGAATGTGGTTGTATTGAGTTGAATGTGGTTGCATTCAGTTGCAACTAAAATAGCACCCTACCTTAAAAAAAAGTGTTGAATGTGGTTGAAAATGCTGGGCAGGCAGGGAGGGGAGGGGATGGTTGACCTTTAGTATTTTGGAATTTTGAAACTTAGTTTAGTAAAATTGCAATTAATTGAAGGAGATAATATTTTTGCAAATAGAAATTTTAAACCTAGTATTTTTGATAAATACCCTATGTAAAATGGGAGAGAGGATCTGATATAAACTATTATTTATAAATGATATTTTAAATATCTAAAATTTTATAAGGTCTTTTTTTTTTTTTTGTCAAAAAAATTATACAAGGATTGAAGGAATAAATTGAGGAAAAATTATTCAAACCCTTTTACATTTATAACCTTGACCATACTGTTTGACATAGGGTTACGCCCATTGCAATTTTTGAGAAATGAACAATCATTTCATTTGCCGCCAAAACAAACACTCCCCTTTCCCGCCATTTATAAACCCCCCAATCTAGCCAAAACTCACTCATTTTACTCACTATTCCCCTATACAAACCTAGATCCACACACACACAACAATGGCAGACGAGCAATCAACTCGCCGGAGAAGCAGAGGAGCCGACGCAGAAGCCCGTGCCGGCGCTCTCGAACGCCTGAAAGCTCTCCGGCGCGACGGCCGCCGATCCGACACGAATCAAATCAAAGTAGCCGATCCAATCTACGACACTGTGGATGAAGACGAGTACGAGTCACTCGTCGCGAAGCGGCGTCAAGAGGCGGAAGAATTCGTGGTTGATGATGATGGATTAGGGTATTTAGATGAAGGTCAGGAAGAGGATTGGTCGAAAGCCTGTGGACCGATGTCTTCGGATGAATCGGAAGGTGAGGAGAAGCCGAAGAAGAAGAAAGCGGAGAAGAAGGATGTCGAAAAGGCAAAAAAGCCTTCGTCTTTGTCAGCTGCTGCTGCTTTGATGGGGAAACAGAAGTTATCGAATATGTTTACGAGTTCGGTGTTTAAGAAGAGGGAGGAGAAAGGGAAGAATTTGTTGTCAGATAGTATTGTTGATGATGTAATTGCTGAGTTTGCGCCCGATGAAGGGGATCGAGAGAGGAGACGAAAGGAGCATTCGAATTTGGTGAAATGTACGAATCCGATTAGTTCGATTGTGAAGGTCAAGAGTGAGAATTTGGGGAGTAATGGTGGTGATTCGAGGTTGGGGAGTGAGATTAGTTTTGATACTGGTATGAATTGTGAGAATTTGGGGATTAATTTATCGAAAGGGGGAGATAATTTAAAGAGAATTTCTGATGAGGTGAAGGATATGGATACTGAAATGTGTGATAATTTAAGTGTTGGATTGTGTGATTCAATAATGACGGAAAGCGTGGTTGAGGAGAGTTTATTGAATAATAGTGAAGTGAAGAGGGAAGTAGAGGTGAAGAAGGAATATGTGCTTAATGCAAAAGTGAATAAGGAGGAAAAGGATCGAGCGTTTAGCGCAACTGCTGGATGGCAGGCAGTAAGGGCTGCAGGAAATGCCAGTGTTGCCGAGATGAACCATAATTCAAGCTCTGATGAAAAACATGAGTTTGAAGTGGAATCAGATGGGTCATTGCCGTTTTATTTACTTGATGCCCATGAGAAGTTTTACTTTCGGGAACAAATTATTTCGAAATCTCCTTTTGGAGTCAATGCAGGCGACCTTTATCTCTTTGGGAAGGTAGTTACTGCTTGCCATCTTTTTATATCTCAAAATCCAGCTCATTGTAAATTCCGTTATATAACAAATGTTAGTTCTATGCTTCCAATTTATTTTTTTCTGTTAGAAGCAATGTATTGGCAGTTAGTTCAGGATGGCAGTCTTGATAGTACTTGATCTATATAGTTTCTTTTGTCCAGAACACGAGAACACTTGAAAAACTGAAACTCAATTTGAAAAGAACAAGAAGCTGAACTTGACCAGTGCACTTAAAATTCACAATTGTAGAAGGCACTATTAATCAATTATATGGTTTAGAAAAAACATTATCAGAGTTGCTAAATATTATTGTATTAGTACCTAAATATTAGAAGGCAACATCAATTAATTTAAGTATCAAAAAGTAATTATCTTGATGCCTGACATTATTAATTTTGATCAGGTTAAAGTGGGAAACAGTTATCAGAGTTGCTGTGTTGTTGTAAAGAATATGCAGAGATGTGTATACGCAATCCCAAATGGTTCAGTTTTTCAGTACGACACAGTTACAAAGCTTGAAAAAGATGTTGAAGAGTCTAAAATTTCTTTGACAGCTTTCCGTTCTAAGCTGCAGGTAATCTACATTGGGTCTGTGCATTTATTGTTGTTTTGCTAGTTACTGATAGGCAATTTTTGCCCCTTTCTTAGGAGATGGCATCAGGACTGAAAACTGATATAGCAAAACGGTTACTTGAGCAAAATGTTTCAAGTTTTAGCATGACACCTGTGAAGGTTTGTTCAATATTCTTTCTGGGGAGTAGATAACTGCAGCTTTTCTTGCTAAAATCCTGATTGATTTTTACTAAATTATTTGCCTCTTTATCCTTCACTTTCTAATACTAGTTTCTTTTACGTACCATTATTTGCATGCATACAGAGGAATTATGCCTTTGAGAGGTCTGACATACCTCTGGGGGAGAATTACGCCCTAAAGATCAGTTATCCATTTAAGGTATATTACATATTCCATTGATTGAAATGGCAAGCATTTTTAAGCTGAAGTTTTGTTTGTTCTGTAATATACTTCTCCAAATTATCAAATTCAGATTTAAAGATCTTGTACCTGCACACAAAAAATTTCAGTTTCCTGCGGGATCTGTTGAGTTGGTTATGCTATTCATTGCCGGATAGATATAGTAGCATGTAATTTTGTATAATTCAATTGTGAAAGATTTCCTCCACATCACCAGTTACGGTCCATTGATATGCAGGATCCACCACTTCCTTCAGATCTTAAAGGAGAGACTTTTAGTGCTCTGCTTGGAACTCATTGCAGGTAGGAATCTGAATTGATGTTGCTCGTGTACATATATGATGGTGCTACTGTACAAACTGCAGTCTATTTTATTTTATACAAGAAACTCATTGTTGAAAATCTGCTTGGAACTCATTGCAAGCCTTGATTGTTTAATTTACAATGGGAGTTCCTGATTACTACATGAATATATTGCTGTGCGCCAAATTTATTGACATAACTTCAATTTATGTTATCTTCTATTTTACTGCACATAATCTTTTATATGCACTTGTTTATATTTTTTTAACGCCTCAAGCTATGCAGATCATGCATCTACATTTTGTAAGAAATGGAAACTAATTAGTAACATTACTGCAGTGCATTGGAGCTTTTTCTTGTTAAAAGAAAGATTAAGGGACCCTCCTGGTTAACAGCTTCAAACTTCTCTATCTGTCCAGTTCCGCAACGTGTAAGGCTTTTATATTAGTTTTGTTAGTATTATTTTGGAAATCTTTTCCAATAATTCATGATTAATTGATTGAGATGAATTTATTACATTTTGACAGGTTACTTGGTGCAAGTTTGAATTTGTTGTTGACTTTCCAAAGAACATTCAAGTTTCGAATTCCTCAAAGAGGGTTGCAGAGATTCCTCCAGTGGTTGTTACAGCAATAAATCTGAAAACTGTTGTTAATGAGAAGCAAGTAAATGAAATTGTCTCTGCATCTGTCATATGCTGTCACAAGGCGAAGGTATTGAAGATGTAGTCTGTTACAAGTATCCATTTATCAACATACTGCTGCAATTGTATATAACTATATAAGAATATATATAGAATATATACATAATTCATTTGTTGCAAATTGCTTTTCTACTAGTAGCACATCAAGTATCACTTGTATAAAATAAGTTGATCAGTCATGGTTGAAAATTTCAGATTGACACCCCCATGTTACCTTCAGAGTGGACGAAAGCTGGCATGCTTAGCCATTTTACGGTTGTGCGTAAGCCTGAAGGTGACATATTTCCAATGGGATTCACAAAAGAGGTTACAGAAAGAAATTTAAAGGCTGGATCAAATGTCATTGGCCATGAAAGCAGGCACGGTCAGCTTTGATTTGTCTAGATTATCACTTTTTTTTTTCCCCCTGTTTTTTACTTCCTACCTGGCATGTTGCAGCAGACCCTTTTTCACGAAATATATCGTATCTCATCCTCAAACGTTTCCAAATATTGCAGTGAAAGGGCTTTACTGAACCGTCTGATGACTGAATTACACAAATTCGACAGTGATGTACTTGTTGGTCACAATATATCAGGGTTTGACCTAGATGTTCTCCTTCACAGAGCTCAGGTAGAAATATTATGATACGGTACTCTAAATTCTTGTGCATCCTTTGTTCTTTCTGAATATCCAAAGAGCCTGACAGCATCAGTGTATCTATAATACAGCATACCTTGAATTAGTTTTTTAACTAAAGGCCATTAAGATGGCTTAAACAGCTGATCCGGATGCATTTCTTATGTTTGTATGTTTTAAAGTTCCTGTGAATATATTTTTATTTACAAGTTACAGTTTCTAAGTTTATACTAGTGCTTTGCTGTATAATTTTTTGACACTTTTCATTTTTAATCCACATACATTTAATATTTATTCCTGTATCAGTAGCATTATGATTGGTATATGACGTCAAGCTATGCTTTTATACTGTTAATGTACTTCCATGTTTAACTCATGAAAATACGCGGTTCTGCAGGCATGCATGGTACCCAGAAATATGTGGTCAAAAATAGGCCGTCTTAAGCGCTCTGTTAAGCTCACAAAAGGAAACACCATATTTGGGTCTGGAGCAAGTCCAAGGATCATGTCCTGCATCGCAGGAAGACTCTTATGTGATACCTTTTTGTGTTCTCGTGATCTACTAAAAGAGGTATACTACTCTATTGACAATATGGCAGATACTTCTGGAGAAGTCTGACTTGTCATATTATAAATCTGCTTCTTGCAGGTTAGTTATTCTTTGACTCAACTGGCAAAGACTCAGCTGAGCAAAGACCGGAAGGAGATCGCTCCACATGATATTCCTCGGATGTTCCGACAATCTGAGTCTCTCATGGAACTTGTAGGTTTTATCGTCTTACTTGTCAACTCATGCTTGATAAATGTACAAGAATATTTGATACTTTTGCTCCTATATTCTTCTTAAGTAGTAGTAGTTTGCTCAGGTGCAGATATGATGCATTGTTAGTTTTCTGTCCTTGACTGGTCGCTGTTCAAAGCATAGCTTTGAATTGTGACTCGGACAGTAAGAATAATCGATTTGGAAAAATATTAAAAACCATTCTTCATGACAAACTTCATGGATGCCAAAAGGACAACTTTCTAATGCTCAGTGTATAATAGTAGTTTAGTATTGTCAGCAATATCAGGGTAGGCCAAGAGCTTCATTTAAAACAGGATCTTTCTATTCCAGTTCTATTACCAGATATTTGAGCGAGGCGCTGCATCCTGTTTCACAGTAACTGAGCTTAGGATATGGTCACTTTATCAACTTTATATTTGGTAACAGGCTAACAGCATTACTGATCTGCAATAAATATCATATAATGTGTGGTGCATGTAATTTGGCAGATTGAATATGCTGAGACAGATGCGTGGTTATCAATGGAACTCATGTTCCATTTGAGTATTCTTCCCCTAACTCGCCAGCTTACTAATATAAGTGGTAATCTGTGGGGAAAAACTCTCCAGGTAAACCATTGTGCTTCCATTTTGTAGTTTTCTTCTATATATATGTATATATGTTTCCTACATGAGAATCACTTTTTATAAGGTTATATTAATATGTTTCAGGGTGCTAGGGCTCAGCGAGTAGAATACCTGTTGTTGCACGCATTCCATGCAAAGAAGTTTATTGTCCCAGATAAGCTTTCTTTCCAAATGAAAGATACAAAAGCGCCAAAACGCAAAACGAAAAATGGTGTTGAGGAAAATGGACTTCCTAATCTTGATCCTGCTGACACAAACATCGATACCGAGTCTCCTGAAAATGACAATGGGAAGTCTAAGAAGGGGCCTGCCTATGCCGGTGGTTTAGTTTTAGAACCGAAAAAGGGTCTTTATGACAAGTACATCTTACTTCTAGACTTCAACAGTCTCTACCCTTCGATTATACAGGTCAATACTTCTTATGCCACCCTTCCCCTGTTCACTCAATGATAAACTTGTTTTAACTCCCCCAACTTCCATTATGTATCTTCTTGTTGTACTGGTGTCTGCATATCTTTCTCACATGTCATGTGCAATTTTATTTGTTTTGCTAGGAATACAATATCTGCTTCACAACTGTTGAAAGACCTGAAGATGGATCAATACCCCGTTTGCCATCTAGTAGAAAGACAGGAGTTCTGCCAGAGGTTAAGCTCCTAAAGTTGTGCTTATGTTGACAATAATTTTCTGATACAAATTTTTTTATATGCTGGCTATTTTTTCAAAACATTCTTCCATTATATAAAAACATACACGAGTATAAACAATATATGAGCAATTTGTAAGCATATATTGGGGCTGAATTGCAGTTGTGATATTTTGGCCAGTTATTTTATTGAAAGTCAGATTAAATAGTCCACCAGGTTGGCACCTGTCACACAGGACTGAACTGTTCATTTTTTTTATAAATATATGCCGTAAGCTGGAAGTGCATTAGATATTTCCTTGACAGCCAGTTATTTAGTTGCTGAAATATTCTCAACAATCTTCAATGACAACTAGCAGCCTGATATTTTTTTTCAACATGATTATTTGTAATCAATACAATATCATTCATATTACTGCTTCTGCCCTAAAACCAAATGGCAAGGTGGAGCCCTAAATGTATAACTGATTGCACTGTCTATGTTGTTTTCTACTACTTATATTAATGTGTGTTGCTAGCAGTATATGAATATAGAGACTAGTTAATTAGATTATGTAGGAAACTTTCCAAATTAGAGCTGTTCATACTGTATTGTATTGGCCTGGACTATGCTAGTTCATTTATCTCTGTCAACAGCATAAAATCCATTATACTTGCGCGATTGATTTTATGAGAGGATTTAGTTAGCATGCTGCAACAACTATGCTGTTGGAGGCAGGGGAAGAGCTACATGCTCCGATGGGGGCAGATATACACTCTTTACTCGGTCTTCCCATTTTTTAGAAAACAGTCTCTAATATCAAGATAGTCTAGAGGACCCAAGTATCAGCCAGCTGCCAGATGTACCTGTATATTACTTCATATTTTTAACAAAATCATGCTGACCAATTGATTCAAAATTATCCAGTTACTGAAAAATTTGGTTGAAAGAAGGAGAATGGTAAAGTCATGGTTAAAGACTGCAACTGGTCTCAAGGTCCAACAGCTTGACATTCAGCAGCAAGCACTGAAGCTCACTGCAAACAGGTTTTTTTTGCTTATAGCTATTGCTAGTTATATGCCTAATTGAAGTCCTTTTTTATTTAATAATGTACTATCAATTCTGCTGTTATTTGCAGTATGTATGGATGTCTAGGCTTTTCTAATTCCAGATTCTATGCAAAGCCACTTGCAGAGCTTATAACATTACAAGTAAGATCACCCCCCCCCCCCCCTCCAATTTTAAAAATGCAATAAATACTCTCTTGCGTGTGCAGATTTTGCTGTTTTATTAGTTAATTATGTTTCTTTCCAGGGAAGGGAAATCTTGCAAAGTACCGTGGATCTCGTCCAGAACAATCTAAACCTAGAGGTCATACCTCTGATCTTGAGTTTTTTTGTACTGGAATTAGTTTTTGATTGCATCTTTAAGTTTTTCTTCTTATTTAAGCTGACGCGTTTTTTGGCTTATAGAATGTGGTTGGTCGTTTGTAGCAGGTTATATATGGTGATACAGACTCAATCATGATTTACAGCGGACTTGATGATGCAGCAAAAGCTAAATCGATTTCAGTGAAGGTCATTCAAGAGGTTGGTTATAGTTCCGTTGTGCTTCTGATTAAAATTCTACATTCCGTACCCTAGATTGTTATATGGTCCCTGATGTCTTTCAGGGTAGCATTTGATTTCTTTTTTAAACTCAATTATTAAGAAATATTGAATACCAGAAAATTTGGTTGTCAAACTGCTTAAGTTGATGTGGCTTGTTTGTTTATTCTAACATTCAAAAAATAGTTGTTTCATTAACTTTTGATGATCTCAATGACCCGATCTGTATAAAGAAAAATAGCATTTCTTTTATATTGACCAAGCCAGCACTATCTTGTGGTACATATGTTCAAGTTGTTTACAGCTGAGAGGTTTATCACTTCGCCGGTTGGCCGTAATATATTCTTGATGCTTCTCTTGATATACGATGTCGTAATGGCTTAGTGGCTTGAAGAAAAGGGTTCTGCTACTGAAGTACTTGACTTTACAATCTGATTATAGGTCAACAAGAAATACAAATGCTTAGAAATTGATCTTGATGGCTTATACAAGAGAATGCTACTATTGAAGAAAAAGAAATACGCAGCTGTAAAACTGCAAATTAAGGATGGTAAACCTTACGAGGTAGATTAACTTTTTGTTTTCAAAACTTGTTACTTTGTTCTGGTACATCGTCATTCAGGCCTAATTTTTTCCTGATTAATTTTGGGTTGTTATGCTACAGGTTATTGAACGTAAAGGCCTTGATATGGTTCGCCGTGACTGGAGTTTGCTAGCAAAAGAACTAGGAGACTACTGTTTGAGTCAAATTTTATCTGGAGGGTATTTTAATTCCCTTTTCCCTCTACTATATCCGGAGTAGGTGTTAAAAAGATCTTTTGGTACTTCTGAAACTTATCACGTTCTTTTCTCTTGTACATACAGGTCCTGTGAAGATGTTGTTGAGTCAATACACGATGCCCTCATGAAGGTCAGAGCATGAAGCTTTACTAAAATCAGAACTCAGATGCTAAATATTATTGGCTCATATCAGATCACATGAACTCTAATTGTGACAATAATGTAGCCTGTTTTAAGTCAGCTTGAGATTACACTAAAATTGCACCACCCTATTACATTTGAGGGGTTAGGTGCTTATATAATTTGATAAGTGGTTTGGGGTTTATATTCAGAAAGTGATTAGCAGCCCATGTTCAGACAGGTATACTTTGTTTTGGATTCCCCCCCCCCCCCCCCCCCCAAACTCTCATGTAAACCAATCTTTTGGGTAGAAAACAATATCATTAATTGGCTTATGGTAAACACCTTTACACACAAGAGCTTGGAAAATGAAGCATACTGACCACAACATTTTTTTTACCTGGGTGTTAATTATTAAAGAATATCTCTGAATTCATGTATGAACATATGCAGGTCCAGGAAGAAATGAGGAATGGAAACATAGCTCTGGAGAAATATGTCATTACAAAATCTTTGACTAGGGCTCCAGAAGCCTATCCAGATGCTAGAAATCAACCCCATGTTGAAGTAAGTCCATTAATCAACATAAATCTTTCCATCTTCAGATTAACTTATCATGTTAACCACAAGTGTTGCCTATCTAATTGTCGGCATATATATATATATGTTGTATGCATTTACCGAGTTAGGTGGCACTTCGATTGAAGAAAAGTGGTTATGTTAGTGGTTGCTCTGCTGGCGATACAGTTCCTTATGTTATCTGCTGTGAACAGGTGTCTATAAAGTTCTTCATGCTCTTTTTCCTTTACTCAAGAATTTTTGTAGACCCAACATTTATTTTCCTTGAGAGTTTTATTGTCCCTTTAAATTTTCAATGACAGGGGAATGGTTCAAGTACCTCAGTAGGTATTGCTCAGCGAGCAAGGCATCCCGACGAGCTGAAAAAGGACAATGAGAAGTGGATGGTTGACATTGACTATTACCTTGCGCAGCAGGTTTTTTATCTTATCTCTAATAAATAATTATGGCTGTTCCAACACCTCTATTAGGTCATTGTTTCAGGTCATAAAAATTTGGCTCTGTTTATGCAGATTCATCCTGTGGTATCACGTCTTTGTGCATCAATTCAGGGTACAAGTCCAGCACGCTTGGCTGATTGTTTAGGACTCGACTCATCCAAGGTTTGGAGTCTCTTCTTTCATAAACATATATCTAACATAATTTTCCTGCTATGATGTACCTAATACTGGGCAACATTGAATTTTTTTTAGTACCAAAGCAAGTCAATTGAAGCACACTACAACGATTCTTCCAGCTCCCTTTTGTATGGCGTAGATGATGACGAGAGGTAATTAATTGTTTCTATCGTTGTCGAAGGTCTTTGTTTTTAATGGTTGTTTGAGATAATAACCTACAATCCAGTCAACTGTTTATTTATTAGTCCATAACAGAGTCTGACACTGTTACAACAGCATCAGAAACTCTTACGCTTTGGAATGCTAAAGCTGCTTGGTAGATTGAGTATTCGCTGGCAAAATTAGCATTTAATTTAGCCTTCACGTTGCTTTCTTTGCACTGAATAGTTACTGATAATTGCATCTCTCATCCTGACATATCTCCAACTGTTTAGTTTCAAGGATAGCAAGGGTTAAACACTACTCTGGTTTAGATCCTTTTTTTAGAATGTTGTTATTAATATGGACCAGATTAATATATTGGTAATTCGAAATATGTTGATAGTTTATGTTGCCTTGACAGTCTTTCTTGTTTAATAGTGTGTTTATGACTTTTGTTGTCCAATATCCTTGTTAGTCGTAACTAAGAGAATTAATGGAATATTATACCACGAAATGGGAGATGGGGGTGTCCCTCATCCTCCAGCATGTGGTTTCAATTTAAAACATGGCACAAGGCCGGAAGAGGTAGTAGATAAGATTTCCAAATCCCACCTTATCCCTTCTTTTGACTTGAAAGTTGAATTTGTTTAGTGTAGGATCACATATGCCTTAATTCCTGTTTTCTCTTTATACTATTAGTGATCATTCATGAGCTTAGTTATTCAGATCACTTTTTTTGGACTGTAAGCTAGCATTTTGAATAAGGTTGAAAAACCTTTTTCCTATGCGGTTGGTGACTCACACATAACAGGGCGAATGGTCACTCATCTGCTAGTTTCTCATAATACATTACTGATAATTACCCTTAATTCTGTCTTTTAAAGAAACACTCTTGGCTTGGTTTAACGCCACTTGACTCGGTACATGATTTTCATGAAGAGATTAGATACACGAAATTTATCCACACCAATGTTGCAGATATCGAGGTTGTGAACCGCTGGTTTTGTCATGTCCAAGTTGTTCTGGCACTTTTGATTGCCCAACTGTGTTCAATTCCTTATGTTCATCAATCAATGAAAAGCCAATGGAAGCACAAAACAGTCGTTCAAGCATCAATTTTTGGCGTACTTTGCATTGTCCAAATTGTCCCGAGGAAAATGATCGGGGTAGAATGTCTCCTGGATTAATAGCAAATCAGGTAAAATCTTGATTTTATACATAGCAACTTGCCAATAGAAATTCCTCGGATATCCACTTAAAATATGTATATAACTTCAAATATTTTTCATGTGATACAATTAAAAGTGTGGTAAGCTGAATTACTTTTAAATGTCAGGGTGTATACTATACTGCTCAGAATTACATTTTTCCTCGGATATCCACTTAAATTATGTATATAACTTCAAATATTTTTCATGTGATACAATTAAAAGTGTGGTAAGCTGAAATACTTTTAAATGTCAGGGTGTATACTATACTGCTCAGAAATACATTTTTGGTTGCTGTTTAATATTTGCTTGAAGATATGTCTAGCAACTAACTCGGTATTTATATCAGATGAAAAGGCAAGCTGAAGGATATATTTCGACATACTACAAGAGCTTAATGATGGTAAAGTCAGCTTTTCTGGCATCTACTAGTAGTAAATATAGGAGGCTTTTGCTGGACTAACAGTATGTAAATTACAGTGTGATGATGACACATGCAAGTATGCCACTCGTAGCCTGAACCTGAGAGTAGTTGGTGATTCCGAGAGAGGAACTGTTTGTCCAAACTATCCTCGTTGCAATGGGCGCCTCGTGAGAAAGGTTTTCCCCATCAAATATTGACAATAATAACAATTTTTTTTTTTTAACTCAAGTGAGAATTTTTTTTCCCAGTCTAAATTTTTTGTCATGTGCTTTTTCAGTACACTGAAGCAGAGCTTTACAAGCAGCTTGCTTATTTTTGCCACATATTAGATACTGTACGATGCATGGAAAAGGTCAATACCTGGACTTGCTTTTATTGACATTCCTCATAATTTCTGCTTATGGTTTATGAATAAAACTAACTTGTGTATGCTATGATGATGAGTACAGATAGACGGTAAGATCAGAGTGCCAGTTGAAAAAGAGCTAGCAAGAATACGACCACTAGTTGAATCGGCAGCATTACAGGTTCAAAAGCTCCGAGACAGGTGTGCTTATGGATGGGTGCAGCTGAGTGATCTTTGTGTCTCCATATGATATGATTAAATGTAATTCTTTAATTATATAATGCAATGTCAATTAAAAAAATTTGGCTATTGTTGTGTAGAGCATCAACTATAGGAATTACTGTTTTCTGTAAATGAAAGTAAAAAAATTTAATATATCTCTCCTACAAAAGCTTCGATCAAGACTCAGTATTCTCTCAACTTCGGCTTTCATTATTAAGCGATAGATTATTATTTTCATATAAATAATAAACATACTCGCACCTGCTGGAGGCCAGCAGGAATGTGGATAGCGTGAAAAAGATGTATAGCTTTACTACTGCTCGTACTAGTACTATTTTAATTTAGGCCCCAACCTTTGTACCATAATCTTAATTTATACTGTAATTAATAGCACTATATATGTTTAAATATGGAATACATGTTTTTTCATGGGAACTTGGAATATATGGGCGAAACTATATATTAAGTTTCTTGGACAGTAGATGTTGACCCGACTGTTATGGCTGGAGCTAGCACTACAATTGTCGAATATCATTATAAAGCCAAGTTTTAGATGAGAAAATATCTAAAATGGCACAATTTTTGATCAAATATTCAAAATAGTATTTTTGAAAAACTGGCCCTCTAATAGCACAAACATAACGCATATAAAGCTTGTGTTAAGGTTGAAACGCAACTAACAGATGTGTTTTTGCTCCAACGCAAATGAACATCGCGTTTCTCTCATCTTCTCAATGGCATGCTCAGGGTAGGTTGCATCATGCACCTGCGTTCTCACTGAAAACGCAAATAATAATTGCATTATTACCAAACACATTTTGAACAAGCGTTACCAAAACGAAGTTAGTTGACGTGTTAAGAAGAAAACGCAGCTCTTACCAACGTTACTCTTACTGCCGTTATCTGAGGCGGCCAACAACTGTAATGGCATAAACGCAAGGCTGAAATGCGTGTGACCATAACACAAATTGTAGATGCGTTACAAATATGCTAGTGAAGCACCAACTTTTCAGATAGTGCTATTTTGGACTGCCGTTATCTGAGGCGGCCAACAACTGTAATGGCATAAACGCAAGGCTGAAATGCGTGTGACCATAACACAAATTGTAGATGCGTTACAAATATGCTAGTGAAGCACCAACTTTTCAGATAGTGCTATTTTGGACATTTTTTGTTAAAATTATCCCAAAATGAGCTAAAACGATAGAGACTCATGTTTAAATTTTATCCAAGGACACCCAAAATCCCGGCTTGTAAAAACAAAATTTTAATTTACAAAAAAAGAACCATAATTTTATAAAGTTGTCCAATGTACTGTAATTTTGGGGGATAAAATGTGCAAAATGCCCTTGTAAACAAGTAGATCTGTACTCGTAACATTCGAAGTATTCTGGCATTCTGGTCTGTTACATAGGTCTACGAAGCACGTTTAATGTGCGTGACCAATGATGTGAGAACGTGGCGCATTGCTGGAATGTGTCGCTGCTGGAGAGAATCAGGTGGCACAAAAATATGCATGCTTTAAAACACAAGTCGCGTTTTCTTCTTAATGCGATCCGTTGGGACGGAGAGAGTACTATTTTTAGTTCTTCTCGTATTATGGTACTACAGTTCACACTCCTTTAAATTCTTAGTATTTTGATAAATTTTTTCCTTAAGCAGGGATGCATTGCACCCCTGATAGTTTGGGAAGAAACTAGTAAGTTTAATTAGTTAACCTGCAAACTAGCTCCACAGAAACATGCTCTGACATTTAAAAATTATGAAATGGAGTTTAAATTTATAATATCTGCCCATGAGATGTAAGAACAACCGATTGAGAGTTCTATAGTTGATAATTATGGTATTCGGCCAGTGAGATTGATTCTCCATTGAATGCGAAGTCCATGGTCTTAACGAATCTTGTGTTTCTAGTGATGGGTTCACAGAGCTTATCACGGGACTAGGTTGTATTACTTATGGTTTACCTTGGCATTGTGGTGTGCATTATTCCAAATACTCTCTAATATGAGGTTTATAGTTTCTAGTTTCTGACTGATTTTTACAATATAGTAGCATTGGACATTTCAATAAATTCAATTCGATACCTAAAAAGTCTGCAAAAATGCATCCGTGTCAGTTTCACTAAGCCACAATGTATAATACAAGGCTATCTTCACACAAAGCTGCAACATAAAAGATTTCATTTGGATCCATCACAAAAGCTACAAGCATCAGCATAAGTTCAAATTCATCCTTCTACATTGATTTAGTTGAATAGATTTAACTTCATTCTTTCTAATACAATAGTAAACACTACCCTAAAACAACATTTACAAATGTCTGCAGCAGTCAAAATACTTAGCTGCGCATTAGGTTACATATCATGAACGAAAGCCACAGAATTTCATACATCCAGCTGCCCTCACTCTTGATGTCATTGTTAGATGAATATATGATACTTGCATGGACGCTGTCAAGTAAAAATTGAGAAGATGTTTTTAGCAAAACAAATAATTAATGGATACAAAAGAAGTGGAGCAACCTATTACCATGAAAGAAAGGATGAAATTGGCCACATACCAAACTTGTTATAGTTGCAAGCCTCCGGATGAGCCTCTTTTGAGGCTGCTTGTGTCCACCAATTTGTCATCAATCAAACCAGGTGCTTGTAAATTGAAGGGAACTCCTAAGTACGTAAATTTAGCTGTTAATAAATCACACTTGCATGTACATTTTTGATGTAGGTTACTTATTCCTCAACAACAATTAACAAATAATAGAATCAAAAGTATTAATAAACAGAGAACACACCTAAGTTGGTTCTTGATGGCTCCATGTTCGGTGGTTGGCAAAGCAAGTCCTCCCTGCAGAATTCCTTCCAACAGCAGAAACATCCATATAGTTCAGCTGGTATGATACACAATTCAAGTATAGATATGCTTGAGCAGAAGATTTACCTCAGAGAACGTGTTATATTCGGATGGCCCCTGTTGAGCCTGATTGGATGATTCTAGTCCATATGAAGACTTGGAGTTGGTTATTTTAGACATATTAGTTAATGATGGCTGCTTCAGGTTATTGCATTGCTTGGCGAGAGTAAACAAGGAGTGTGTTAGGTTTGAAGAACCGTTTGGAACCGTGCTGCCTAGGTTAAGAAGATCACTCCCCTCGTGGAAACTAATTCTCTTCTCAGGGAATTGATTTTGTTGGAGTACATCCGGTAGACACATAGGATACATACTCAATCCGTTCCTCATTGTCAACATCTATGGTAAAATGCAAAACTCAGAATATCAGAAAACGAAATATATGATGATAACATTTAATGCATAATTACTAGCACATGAAATGCTGTAAGATTAGTTAGCCAGTCGTTCCTATCCTAATCTCTCGGGTTTCAGAGAATATAAAAAAAAAATTAAAATTAAAATCAAAGTTCAGCCCCTTTAAACTAGTCTTAAGACAGTCATTGCGATAGTTCTGGATTTGCCAATTATATTGCAGTCTCATTACAGTTTTGCTATTCTCTGAAGTCTAACATTACACAATATCAGTTGTACAAGGCAGTGAAGCATAGACCTAAGTATACATTTACAAACTAATTAACCCATAACCATCACCAGAAAGAAAGAGAGGACAGCACTTATTATTATTATCCAAGGGGTAAAAAGTAAACCTGTACTTGGAGCTGGAGTTGCTTGAGGTACTCAATGGCTTCATCAAGCATTGAGGCTTTATCAGTCTATCATATCATAGTCACAACCAACAGAAATCAAAATAAATTCTAGTAGACCCACCCACAAATTATTTACTCCAACAAAAAAGTGCATAAATAAAAAGTTACCTTGTTTGAGTTGGGTATAAGATTCTGAAGTGCTTTCATTTTCTCATTAATTCTACTTCTCCTCCGCTGCAGAGGACCCCCCCAGTTTCTCTTAGTTGTAGTATTGTATAGACTTGTAGTAGTGATTCTCAACAGTAAATTTAAAATAATAAGCAAAAAAAAAAGAAAAAAAAAGAAAGGGAACCTTTTCAGAAAGATTATGAACTTCAGCAGCTCTGCTTCTTTTAGAAGAATGGCGAGAACCGTTTGTGTTTGCATTGTTTGTCTCTTCCATTAATGCTTCAAAACCTTCCTCCTATATAAACTCCCATTACAATAAATCACTTTATTATGTGTTTGCATATTTAGTAAACATAAATGCAAGACATAAAACACTTTTACCTCATTGTCGCAATCATAGTCATCAGGATCATTATCCATGCTTTCCACCGCCTGGAAATACCCTCCAGTGTACAAGTCAGCACCGGAGAATCGTGTGGGGCCCGAAGATGGCAGTGGAAGGTGTTGATTCTCCGGTGAGAAAGGAGTTAAAGAAGAATGTACTCTTTGAGACATTAGAGGAGGAGGAGAAGGCATTGGCAAAGAAGAAGAAGAAGAAGATGCACGTGAAAGAAACTGATGAAGTAAAATGGAAATGTCGTCGTGATCAGTACAAGGATAAGTAGTAGTAGTAGTAGTAGTTGTGTTGGAGGTGATGGCGTTATCATACATATCCGCCATTATTATTACCACTACTAATTTCAAGAAGCAGGGGAAAAAGGTGAGTGAATGGGTTAAGCTTTGTTTAATGCTCTCAATTTTAGCAACCCCCGTCTTTTAAAGCAGCAGGGGAAACAAACAATAAAGATCAATAGTGGCAATAGCTCTGTTTTTGTTTGTGCATGCAAAACTAGTGTGCGAGAGAGAGAGAGAGAGAGAGAGAGAGAGATTGTGTATGTAATACAAGTATACACGAGAGAGAGGCAGAAGCGTGGGCAAGTAAAACGATAAAAAGAGAGTCTTGAGTCAGACGAATAAACATTAAAACAATGTATGTTAATAGTACTATAGTATATACTAGTAATCTTTTGTTCTCACACATGCCGAGGACAGATATTACAACTCTTTGCAGCTATATCAATTATCACCACTAAAATTAGTCGGTTCTTGGCTTCTTGCTTTTAATTTTCTTTAATATTTTTAACACTCCTATCTGCTGCTGACATGATTATCTTTTTTACTAGTTAAGGAGCTCGTTGAATATGTGATATGATTACATAAATTTGTTTTTGTTATAAAAGTATAGAAACTAATAAAATACTTATATATAGAACAATCAGTGAGATAATGAATCCGAGTATATTATTGATAGTTTTCTCAAGTATTTTTTAGTGCATCTTATTACATAGTATAGCCTTGTTTACATAGGCAAATTAATCGCGTATTGGTAGGTGCAAGGACGGCTAACCATATTTGACAATCATCATTTTCATATTATATATTATAACACTCTCCCTTGATTGTCAAATATGAGTTATTACAAAGATTGACTGCGTCGTTAAGACCTTGCAAATATAAACCCAATGGGATAAAAAATTTGACGAAGGAAAAATAGTACAGTCTCCCCCTGAATAAGACGTCTCACAATTTGACATCTTGATGTAACAAGTCCTTCAATCTTCGCATACCAATATTGTTTCGCAACTTTTCAAATGTTGATGTAGGTAGTGATTTTGTAAGTAAATCCGCTAGATTATCGCAAGAGCGAATTTGTTGGACGTCAATGTCCCCATTCTCTTGTAGCTCATGAGTGTAGAAGAATTTTGGTAAGATGTGTTTTGTTCGATCTCCTTTGATATAGCCTTCCTTTAGTTGCTTTATACAAGCTGAGTTATCTTCAAACATAACTGTAGGACTATCCGAGATACCTGATAAACCACATGATTCTCGAATATGTTTAATGACAGATCGTAACCAAATACATTCTCTGCTTGCTTCATGGATTGCAAGTAACTCTGCATGATTAGATGAAGTTGCCGCCATAGTCTGTTTTGTAGACTTCCAAGAAATAGCGGTGCCACAATATGTGAATAGATAACATGTTTGAGATCACCCAAAATGAGGGTTCGACATGTATCCAGCATCCGCATATCCAATTAGTTGCGATTTTGAATTGTTTGGGAAGAATAGTCCAAGATCAATTGTCCCACGAAGATATCTGAGTATATGTTTGATCTCATCCCAATGCCTTTTAGTTGGATCAGAACTGAATCTCGCCAACAGGTTCACAGCAAATGCAATATCAGGTCGTGTGTTATTTGCAAGATACATAAGAGCTCCAATCGCACTAAGATATGGAACTTCAGGCCCAAGTGCATCTTCATCTTCCCTTCTAGGATGGAATGGATCTTTCTCAACTTCTAACGATCGAACAATCATCAGGGTAGTTAGTGGATGAGCTTTGTCCATGTAGAATCGATCAAGAACCTTTTCTGTGTAGGTTGACTGATGAATAAATATGCCTGAAGATAAGTGCTCCACCTGTATACCTAAACAAAATCTTGTCTTTCCAAGATCTTTCATTTCAAACTCATTTTTCAAATAGTTAACAACATTAGTAATATCTTCAGAAGTACCTACAATATTCAAATCATTGACATAGATAACAATAATAACAAAACCAGTTTGTGACATTTTAATAAACACACATGGACACACTTGATTATTTATATACCCATCATTCAATAAATATTCACTAAGCATGATCGTTGTAGTTTAACTGAGTATAAATGTCGAGGTTTAGTTTCCTCTAACTTTAATCCTTCCGGGATTTTCATATAAATATCACTATCAAGTGATCCATGAAGGTAGGCTGTCACAACGTCCATAAGACGTGTTTCGAATTTTTCCATACAAGCCATACCCATTAGAAAACGAAAAGTGACTCCATCCATCACGGGAGAGTAAGTTTCCTGGTAATCAAATCCATGCCTTTGAGAGAATCCCTGGGCTACCAACCGGGCCTTATATCTCACAATTTCATTTCTCTCATTTCATTTTCGTACAAATACCCATCTATTCCTAATGGGAACCACACCAGCTGGTGTTCGGACTGCAGGTCCAAATACATTTCTCTTGCGCAAGGATTGCAATTCTTTCTGAATTGCAATTTTCCATTTTGGCCAATCATCTATTTGTCGACATTCTTCCACACTTTGTGGTTCAGGATCGAAGTTCATAATAATATCACATGCCACGGAAAAAGCATATACATCATCAACCTCAGTACTCCCACGATCCAGTAATTTCTCGTTATGTACATAACTCATTGAGATCTCATAATTTTCAGGTACCCTTGCTTCTATGGAAGCATGTGCCACTTCAGGGGCAATATCCTCTTCTGGAGGTAATACCACTTTGGGTGGTTTTGTCACAGTCACATCAGGGGCTTGAACCTCTTCAGGAGGTGATACCACTTCTGGGGTACTTTCAGGAACATTCGCCACTTCAGGGACAGGTTCATTCAATTTCCGTTTTCGTGGTACAACATCTTTCGCACCAATAGGTCTACCACGCTTCTAGCGTGGTTTTGAATCACCAATCAATTCTTCAGGAATTGATTTATGAACAGGGATTTCAACCCTGGCCGGAGCATTAACAACGGGTATATGCGATTTTATAATAAGTCTGGAATCATTAAAAACATTAGGCATTTGATTAGCAATATTTTGCATATGAATGATTCTTAAAACCTCAGATTCACATTGTTTAGTACGTGGATCAATAGCATTTAATCGTGATGCATTCCATGATAATTCAGAATTTAATTTATGCAAAACATTATCTCCCCCTAATAGAGGGAACACAGACTCCTCAAAATGACAATCAGCATAACGAGTAGTAAACACGTCACTAGTTAATGGTTCAAGATATCTTATGATGGATGGTGAGTCAAAACCAACATATATACCTATTCTTCTTTGTGGGCCCATTTTGGATCTTTGTGGAGGTGCAATGGGAACATATACAGCACTACCAAACACCTTAAAGTGTGAGATATTAGGAATTTGACCAAAAGCTAACTGTTGAGGTGATTGTTAGTGGTAAGCAGATGGTCTTATCCTAATTATACTTGCAGCATGAAGTATTGCGTGACCCCAAACAGATGTAGGTAACTTTGCTCTTCGAAGTAAGGGACGTGCAATAAGTTTAAGTCTTTTAATTAAAGATTCTGCTAAACCATTTTGTGCATGTACATGAACTACAGAGTGTTCGACTGAGATTCCTACTGACATACAATAATCATTGAAAGTTGCGGATGTAAATTCAGCAGCATTATCTAGTCGAACTGATTTAATGGAATGGTCTGGAAATTGGGCTCGTAATTTGATTATTTGAGCAAGTAGTTTGGCAAAGGCTGTATTTCGTGTAGAGAGTAGACAGGCATGAGACCATCTAGTTGATGCATCGATTAGAACATGAAGTATCTGAATGGGTCGGATGATGGATGAATAGGACCATAAATGTCGCCTTGAAATCTTTCTATGAAACTTGGAGACTTGGTTTGAAGTTTAACTGGAGATGGTCGGACAATTAGTTTTCTTAATGAACATGCTGAGCAGGGAAGTTCATTTTGAGGTATGACCTTTTGATTCTTAAAAGGATGTCCTATAGAATTTTCTATTATACGACGCATCATAGATACTCCTGGATGACCAAGTCTTTCATGCAAAAGGGTTAGTGATTGTAGGTCTATGATTTTTGGTATGACGATATTATGAGACTCGATGACTCTAATATTTGTAGCATATAATCCCGAAGAATTGATTGTAATTTTTCTAAGATCTTCTTATGGCATGAGGTAATTGAAGTGATAGGGAGATATTCCTTTTCATTCTCACTAGTAGTTTCTACGTGGAAACCATTAAGACGAATGTCCTCAAAAGATTTCTAGTGGATTTACTAGAATATAGAGCATTATGTACTTGAATTTGTGTCTCATTTGTTAGGATAAAACTAGCTTTCCCAAAATCCTCTATTATATATGATGTACCCGAAATCGTCCAAACATGTGAGTTGGTTTTAGTTAACTGTGAGAAGTATTTCTGATTTTGTAGAATTGTATGAGTGGTGGTGCAATCAGCAATGCATATATCTCCCATATTTTATGTTGTGCACATATATAAGTGAACAACACTTTTATTAAAGCAAACCAGGTATTTAAAGCAAGAACATAAAACAAGTATATGAAAACATGAAATTGAAGCAGATACATAAGGAACATGATGTCAAAATATGAGAAATGCGGAAGTAATAAACGGAACTAGTAGAGAGGAGAGAAAAACATGGTAGTAATATTAGAACTACATTGTATTGATTGTGTTTTATTACATGAGAGCATAAGCTCTTATATAGGAAGTAAAACTTGGTTGGTACTTGGTAGCCAACCTTGGTGGACTTGGTTATATTTAACACGCTCCCTCACTCTAAATCCCATCTTCGGATTAAAAAGACCTATATAGGGATTAAAGAGTGGACACTAGTAGCCCTTGAGCTTAATCTGAGCGTCCAACTATACCCATTTTAGGATCGACCGATCTTGAGTTTATTGAGTCTTTTGGGATACCGGGACTCAAACTTGAGACCACACGGTATATTTTAGGCCATGTCAAAAAATACATAAGGTGCTGATGAATGCAAGATATAGCAGTGAACTGTGTTGTCTAAAATACAACTACTTCTGCTGCTTTGATTTGTTGCAGTGAACTTTGTGTACATCTGTTATATACACTACTTCTGTTGCTTCGTCGGAATAACGCCCCTTGAACTATTTAATTTGCAGCATCGTAAAAAATTGGAGAGATACCGTAATATCAATAACCACTTGAATACTACACAATTAAATCTATAACCGGGGCAAACTCTTAAACTAAATAGACTACAACAGAATTTTCCCATAAGAAAATAACTGTCAAGTCTGGTGTTTTTAGCTGGAATTTTATTAGTGAGTCTCTCCTTAGAAAGCACAACACTGGTATGTATGGTTTCTGATTTTGAATTTATGTTTGGCTGTTTGGAAGATCAAGTCTGGACAGCTTGTGTTTTCCTTGAAAAACCACAAAGCTTCAACTGAAAATCTCCTCCTCTCTACTCCCGCTTTGATACCATGTCAAAATATGAGTAATGCGGAAGTAATAAACGGAACTAGTAGAGAGGAGATAAAAACACGGTAGTAATATTAGAACTACATTGCATTGATTGTGTTTTATTACATGAGAGCATAAGCTCTTATATAGGAAGTAAAACTTGGTTGGTGGCCAACCTTGGTTGGTACTTGGTAGCCAACCTTGGTGGACTTGGTTATATTTAACACATGAATTCAAAGAGATACATATAAAAACTAGTCATCTAAGCCATAGTAAAGATTAGCACCATCATTTAGTCCATTTGCAGTCTTGTTGATTGGTTCATCATTAAAACTAGCCAAATTTGTTTCCACCCTTTTCCCATTCTGTTTTTTAGATGACTCGTAAAGATCTACAAGATGTCTAGGTGTGTGACAAGTACGAGTCCAATGCCCATGAGCCCCACATCTAAAACATATATCTCTAGTATCTCCTTCATGTGGTGCCTTCCTTTTATTTGACACCTCATTTTTCCACTTCTGGTGACTAGAGTTGTTGTAGCCATCACGCTGCCACTTCAGGTGGCCACCGTTATACTGATATCGAAATCGACCACGAAAATTTCCACGTCCACGATTTTGTCCATAACCTCGTCTTCCTCTATGCCCTTTCCCACGCTCATTCTTCCAGAATGACGTGTTATGTACTTCAGGTAACTGGGCAGAGCCTGTGGGACGTATCTGATGATTTTTCAGCAACAACTCATTATTTTTCTCAGCTACAAGAAGGAGAGATATCAGCTGATAAATGGATTTTATATCCATTTAGAGCATTCTAAATCGGCTTAAATTGATTGCTTTGGCCTCAAGTTTGTGGTAGTTTTGATGTGTTTTGTTTAATTGTGCAGGGTTGAAGAAATGTCGATTAAAGGTGTAGTTTCCGTCATTTTTGGAGTTGATTTATGATATGGAATGAAGAATGAAGGCTAATGTCAACTACCAAGAAGTATACAAGTCATTAGGGATTAAAGACGGAAGCTCATGCAAAAGGAACGGGAAGAAAAAGCTGAAAAACGAAGAAAAATTAATTCCCGCAGATTGAGGCCGAGCAGAGTGCGCCATTTGAGCACTTTGCGCCATTTTTATGCAGATTGAAGCCGTGCACCCTGCGCCGTTTGAGCACTCTGCACCAAGATGCGCTGGGGAAAATTCCAGTTTGGCCCTTTTTACGATTTTGGCCATATCTTGAGTTCTAGAAGTCCGTTTTGGACGATCTTACAGTTCACGCAAAGCTAACGAGATTCTCTATCATTCTAAAGTGGTCCAGATATCAAAACATGACTGGAACGGTCCAGAAATACTGAAGAAAAGTCAGCTACGAATTTTCCTTCAAAACAGAATCAGTTTATGAAACGTATTTTGCAGAATTCTATTTTCTGAAGGAAATTGCTATAATTCCTACTTCAAATCAGTATGGTAATTGTCCTGAATGGCTAGAACATTCTAGAATAAGTCTTGAGCATGAAATTTGCAAATCCTATCCCGTTTAAAGATGGAAATTGCTGGTCTTCTATTCCAACTCTAATATGGTAATTGCTTGATGGAGAGGCAACTTGGGGCTATAAATACACATCTTGGGGGACAGAAAGAAGTGACCATTACATATCAATTACTTAGTTTTATTTGTATCTTTTCATACTTTGTTTTTATCATGGTTTCATCAGATCCCATGATGACGAGAGGTTCGATTATGAACTAATCGTTGTCATGGGATTCTAACTGATTTATTTATGGAGCTTTAGTATTTTTATTGCTTTAAAGATCTGTGTGTGATGTATATCTGATATCGTAGTATGGTTATGCTTAATTGCTAGATACGTAGCTAACATCTAATTTGTTAATCTCTTGTGAAGTGAAAGTGGATCTTGAGATTTAGAACTTGCCATGCTAGCATAGGTTCATAATTGTTTATCAATATGATTCGTAGTATGAGATGAAAATACTTATATTGCCCTGTGTGATCTTTATGGATAACTTGTTCTTCAACCGTTATGTTTTCAAATTCTATAGACATATAGAGTCTAAGCAAAATTGGTGTCTATTCATCTTCTATCTCTTTTGTGGATGTATGGGTAGTTTGGTATACGTATGCTGACAGGTAGCATGTACTTGTTTCGTGTTATCCGATCAGATATCATAACCACTGCATATAGTGATTAAAGGCGTCAGATCTAAGCGAAGTATTTAATGAAGTTAGGATCCCATGTTACTCTTGTAGACGTAATTCAATTTCAATTCTTGTTAGTTAGTTAATTCTTAGTTGTTAATTTACTTCTTAGTTAATTTAGTTAATTAAACCCAATTTGTTATTTGTCTTAGCAGTGAGTAATAACCATACATTGTTGCATAGGTACAATAACTGAATTAAAACCATATCCAGATCTCTGTGGGAACGAACTCGACTTATTCATATATTACTTGTGACCGCGTACGCTTGCGTGTTTTAGTGTAAACAAGTTTTTGGCGTCGCTGCCGGGGATCATCGGTGTTTTATTTTTAGTTTATGTGCTTGTCAATAGTGGTCGTTAGAGTTCACTGACTCGGATTGTTTCTTACATAGTTGTTTAGTTTTATGTGTTGTAGGTAGCAATGGAAGAACCAGCAGCAGCAGCGAAAGCATTGATGTATTATTCTCAACCAAAGATCAAGGACATCCAATTTAGCATTGTTAGGCCAGCTATTATAGCTAATACTTTCGAAATCAAGCCTAGCATAATTCAGATGGTGCAGAACTCAGTTCAGTTTGGGGGTCCTCCGATTGAAGATCCTAACATGCACATCCGGAATTTCATTGAGATCTGCGACACTTTCAAGATCAACGGGGTGTCGGAAGATGCTATCAAATTAAGACTTTTCCCATTCTCTTTGAGGGATAAAGCTAAGGGCTGGTTGCACTCTCTACCAGCCGGTTCTATTACTACTTGGGAGGATCTTGCTCATAAATTTCTCACTAAATTTTTCCCTATGGCAAAGACCGTAGCAATTAGGAACACTATTACTCAATTTTCACAACAGTCTGAAGAATCTTTGTGCGAGGCTTGGGAGCGATATAAGGAGATGCTAAGGAAGTGTCCACATCATGGGATGCCTGAGTGGATGGTGATTAACTGCTTTTATAATGGTTTGGGTGCACAGTCAAGACCCATGCTAGATGTAGCATCAGGTGGAGCTTTATGGGCTAAGAGCTATGCAGAAGCTTATGAGCTAATTGAGATGATGGCTGCGAATGAATACCAGAATCCAACTCAGAGATTTTCACAAGGCAAATTAGCAGGAATTCTGGAAGTTCATACAGTCACAACTCTAGCAGCTCAGCTAGAGGCACTTAATAAGAAATTGGATTTTATGTCAAAGCATGGGGTGCCTCAAGTTGCTAGTGTTTGTGAGCTATGTGAGGGCGCGCATGAGACGAGTCAATGTGCCATATCTTCTGAATCGGCACAGTTTGTGAGCAACTTCCAGCAACCTTCGCAACCAGCTCCAGCCACCTATCATCCTAATTTCGGCTGGAGCAACAATCAAGATTTTCAGCAGCAACAGTTTCATGGGGATGATGGTCAATCTTCGAATGAAAAATCTGAATTGGATGAATTGAGGTTAATGATTGAAAGTCAGGTGGTATCTCTCAAGACATTGGAGAATCAGATTGGGCAAATTGCAAGTGCCTTTCTCAACGGACCGCAGGGAGTTCTTCATAGTGACACAGAGGTGAATCCAGGAAAACAAGATGGCATGGAGCAGGTTAATGTCATAACGCTCAGATCTGGAAAAGTCACGAACGATCAGAATTCAGCAATTGAGGATGAAGAAGGAATTCATGATCAGGATCCTATAGAAAAAGAAGAAAATTCTGTTTTGTCAGAACCTGTGGTGGATAGTGATGAGGAGGAAGAGTGTGAGTCGCTCGGCTTGGCTGATCTCTGGGATTCTAAGGTGCTGATTGATGAGGTTGTTTCATGGTCAAATCTTGAGGATTGTACAATTGAGTCTTTTCTTGAGGAAGACAAATTCCAAGGTGAGGTGAGTGTTCACAAGCCATGTAAGGAATTTGATCATGTTAGGATGGTGGATGATTTGGAAAGGGCACTATTTGGGATAGACACTATTGAGCTGCACAAATTTTAAAAATTGGTATGTGCGTACCAAGATGCTGAAGAACATGGGAAAGATGTAGGTCTTCTACATGACTCAGAGTTTAAAGATGGAGGTAGCGCATTAGAGCCAATGGAGGAAGTTCTCGTTGAGGAACCAAAGGCTTCAGCAACTTACATTTACCCTCCTCCATTATATTCAAGCGAAGCCCGCGAGTGTGTGTCATTCTACAAATTGACAGATTTTGGGTCAACCGATGAAGGCATTGGAATAGGACATAGTTGTTATACGAATAGGCCAAGTGAGGAGAAGGGGCAGAAAGTGTGGCGCCGTGATGACGATGAAGTCTCACGAAGAGAGGACCGGGCAAACTATTATCATCCTTAATGGAGGTTTGGAAGTAACGTCAAGCTATTGACGTTAAAGAAGCGCTTCTTGGGAGGCAACCCAAGCATTGTTGTATACTGGTATGTTTTCTACTTTCCCTCGTATTTACTTCCATTCAATGAGGACATTGAATATCCTTAAGTTTGAGGGTAGACGTTATTCAATTTCAATTCTTGTTAGTTAGTTAATTCTTAGTTGTTAATTTACTTCTTAGTTAATTTAGTTAATTAAACCCAATTTGTTATTTGTCTTAGCAGTGAGTAATAACCATACATTGTTGCATAGGTACAATAACTGAATTAAAACCATATCCAGATCTCTGTGGGAACGAACTCGACTTATTCATATATTACTTGTGACCGCGTACGCTTGCGTGTTTTAGTGTAAACATCAGCTCACCATATTTCTGGAAATTGCGTTCCCTGTATTGTTGTGCCAAAATCATAGTGTTAGGATGAAAGGTCGAAAGACAGAATTATATTCAGCAACAGATTTAAAATCTTGTAACCTTAAATTGATCCAGTCATAACGAGCATGTGGCAGATAGACAAGTTTTTGATGGTCAAACCTATCTTTGAGATTGATCCAAAGAGTGAGTGGATTTTTGACTGTGAGGTATTCAGATTTTAAGTTTTCATGAATGTGGTGCCTAAGAAAAATAATTGCTTTGGCATTTTGTTCAACAGTTGGGGTCCTGTTTCTATGATATCCTTTAGTCCATTGGCACTAAGGTGTAATTCCGCATCGAGTACCCAAAATAGATAATTATCCCTAAACACATCCAAAGCAACAAAATCTAATTTTACAAGATTCGTCATTCTGAACGCAAAATAAATATTCGAAACATGGTATAACAATATGGCATGTTAAACATAAACAATTAAACACATACAATTATAATTATAACCTATAATGACATAATTTATTTAAAAGTTACGACGGCATAGCCAGCCAGTTTATTTAAAAGTTACGACGGCATAGCCAGCCTGAAACTTTATAATAATATTCATAGTGCAACAATTTTAATATATTAAAGAGTAATATAAACTAGGAAATTATAACCATATTTATAAGTAAAAATAGAGTGTACCTCCTTCGTTAATAAAACTTATTTGAGCAGTACCTTCTTCCTTAATAAACTTTACTCGGGCAATACCTCTTTCAACAAAAATTTACTCGGACAGAGACTCATGTTGATAACGTGTTATAAAAGTATAGAAACTAATAAAATATATATAGAACAATAAGAGAGATAATGAACCAGAGTATATTATTGATAGCTTTCTCAAGTCTTTTCTTAGTGCATCTTATTACACAGTATAGCCTTGTTTATATAGGCAAATCAATCGCGTATTGGTACGTGTAAGGACGGCTAACCGTATTTGACAATCATCATTTTCATATTATATATTATAACAATTTTTCTAATATTTTGAGATTTTAGATGAAGCAGTAATTTAACAGTGCTGCTTACAAGATTTATTTGGCTTGTATTGTTGCAAAAGCATATGATTATTCCCGGCATCGATAGCCTTTTCCCCCGACTTGATCGAAGATTGCAATTCGAATCTTGTCAAAAACATTGTGCCGATTACTAGTTTCGCAAATTACTAGTATATTTTTTCCATCTACTACCTTTATACTCGTGTAGTGCAGGTTCGCTGGTTCGGCAAATTTCAATTTTTTTTCCCATAAAACTATTATCCCTCACAATTTCATGATATTTATTATCAAAGCCACACTAGTTAGTAATTGTAATCATAGATGTTTCCTGCAAAATAAGATGATATTCATCAGTATATGTTTAATTTCCAAGTTATGTCCGTATAATATTTCTTTAAATACAATATATTTCATGAATATAATATTATCGGCCTCGGTTTATTATCTTCTACTCATTATTTTATACTCCCATTATCCCAATTTATTTGTATTGTTTGACATTTTGTGGTTAAATTGGTCCAACTTTGACCGTAAATTAAAAATGATTCTTTCATTATTTTCAAAAACTAAAAAATACATATTAAAATAGATTACATATATTTTCCAATGATAAATTTTTTATAATTATTTTTGATTATATATTAGAAAAAATGTTGATAGCTGATACTTGTTTCTCGAGACAAGAGCCGGTACTATAAAAATCTTGATTTCGTACTGCGATATATACTGTTTTCACGTCACATTTTACAGGCATTCATCTCGCTCCTATACAAGTACTATATTGTAGTTCAACATTACTTACAAACCCAGTTAGGTGTCTCTCTAGTCCTCGTTAGTCTTCGTAACTCTTTACCAACCTTCTATTTACCTGACCAGAAAAAGAAATTAAACTTCTTCCACTTCCATATAGTGACATTTAAATAGAGCGACTTACATTCTGAAACATATAGCAAAATTATATTTATAAATTTTCATTTTAATGCAAACTTCGAGTTCACAAAAAGTTGTTGTAAATCAAATATTAAAAACTAATATTTAATCACTTCTTAATTTTACTAATAGCTAGCTCCTCTTCTTGTGTAAACTTCATGACCAAACCAGCATGCTTGAAGTGTCAACATTTTGTCGAGTGTAGTAATAAACATCAAATCATTCAAACTGCAAGATGGAGTGTAACGAGGACATTGCCTTTGAAATCATTTAGCATCGAGATATGAGCCGACCGGGCAAAACGTCTATCATATCCAATGGTTGAGAATGGAGTCAAAACAATAGTGGGGGTTTCTACTGATTGATCTTGATGGGTAAGTAAGTTTGTAAAAACCATGGGGGCTAACTTTTTTGTGTATCGAGGGGAAAGCTTGGCGTGTCGACTTATAAATGGTTCTTTTGGTAACCTTTTTGTTGTTTTTGGGACAAATGACTTTACAGTCACTTTTGGGATTTCGATATGTCAATCGTAGTTCTTTGTACGAACAGACAATTTGAAGCTTGCTTTTCTTCCCCCGTGCTGTCCACCTAAACTTAAATCTTCTGACTAGTTCCCAATTATATGCCCTTTCATTACTTCAGAACTTAGCAACTTTTTATGTATGTTAGTGAACTGTTAATTGAGCTTTATGTGTCTTGAAATTCTAACATGAAGTAGCAGCGATAACTGGAAGCTTCTATGGGACTCTGCAAAACACAAAAAACTTGAATTGTTGTGGCTATAGAAATTAGCTAAGAGGAAAATGCAGCTAGCTATTGAATTCAATCCTCTATAAGAGGTTTCATACATTTTCCAGACTTCCATGCACCGATAAAATCAATACTTTGTGGTAGAACATTGGCATATAGCTTAAGATAGTGCTGCTGTGGTGTATTCAGATTTCAGAACATTAGGAAATTATAACTAAACCAGACAAGTTGCAAAAAGTTAACAATGGGCTACCAAGTATCATATCTGCAAAATCTATCTTCAGAAGTTTAATCGTAACAGAAAGAATCAATGTCAAGCGTAGTCCTCACCTTTCCTTAAACCCGACCCAAGGCCTTCCTTTTACCCCGGCTTCTTGAGGGGGTATAGTCCTCGTCTTCCCTTAACCCCAAGGCCTTCCTTTTAGTTCCGTACACTCCCTTGTCTTCCTTTAAACCCGAGGCCTTCCTTTTAGGCCGGCTTCTTGAGGGAGTATACTCCTCGTCTTTCTTTGAACCGGAACCTGAGGCCTTATGATCCTTTACCCATCGAGGAGCTACGTCTTTTTTGTAACCATAATCAAGAAATAGTTCTTGTCCAGCTGATAACTTTTTACTAGCAAATATTCCAACCCTGTGATCTCCAGACACAAGTAAAATCTGCCAAAAGCAAAAAAACTATTTCATGGCAAGATGCATTTGACCACTAAAAGTAAAGCATGTATATATATCACTTCTATTTTGTGGTAGTAATGTGTAATTATAAATTCACATGTTCAATTGACAACCAAGGGACAACATAGAGGTTTGGTTTGGGGTTCTAGGACATGTTCAATTGACAGACAAGGGACAACATAGAGGTTTGATTTGGGGTTCTAGGAAGCTAAATTGTTTTTACCTTTGCATAGCAATTTGGGATGGAAAAATGGTTGATAAACCTTGTTTTGTTCCCCATGCGGAGAGCATCAAGAACATACTAGCAGAAAAAAATAACAGAGGCAAATTAATGTTTAATCAACAAGAGTGAAGTTCAAAAATCAGGGAAATAAGTAATTTTCCAGTATTATACCTTGTCATTAAGATCAAACAAATAAGAGGAGTTCATACGGTCGTATATCCTCCCACGTTTTTGTGCTTCACGATGGCTTATCAATTCACCCATGTATTCTCCGATAATTTCGTCCTTTTCACATGCATTCTGTGGGAGTGAGTTAAAGTGAGTCACAAAAAGATTTATTTGAAACAAGTAAAGAAGATACACAAAGCAACATTAATTATTTATAATTAGTATAAATAATTAAAATCAACTAAGGTACCTTCATGAATGCTCCCCATCCAGATACGTCAGATCTTCCGAACAACATCTGTACATTAATCGGTGCCAAGAGATATTATACCAGCAACACACACATCCACATCCAAGAAACACACGAGTTACTTTTTTCAAATACTTTTACATGCGGGAATGCTAACATAATTATCTAGTTACAAACCAAATCATACCTATAACTGAAACAAAGTACAGCTGATGTCATCCTTACTTATGTGTCAATTTCTCCTTCAATATTGATGACATCATTTTTGCTTTTGTGTCAAATTCTCAACATACTTGCTTATGTGTCAAACTCTCCACTAATATCCCAACAATTATAAGATGCTCTCTTCACAACAATTATAAAATGCTCTCTTTTCAATATATATCATTCATTTTTTACATGCCTTCCCAATAAGAAAAACCTTTAAAATTACTTGCACAATCAACACTGTTTTGAATGAATACTCAAAAAATTGTTTATGACTAAATACACATATGTTTCAACAAAGATAGGAATATATATAAATTATTCATACTTTTTTAATAGGTCATTAAATTATTTGAAGTACAACTGTATTACTATCCTTTATATTTGATGCGGAACAAGTAATTAAATATGTTTTTGATTTATGTTATTAATTAAGAATAGATTTGATTGTAATTTATTAGTTATTAGTCCTATTAGATAAACAAGTTATTAAGAATAAACACCAAATCATGGAATATTTTTTTTGGGTAAAACTGAGCTTGCAGGTAACATCCTACATCCAAAATCCCTGCCCTGGTAAAAAAACAAACAGTTTGGGGATAGACCACCATTTTAGGTTGAAGAAGAAATTCTCTTCAAAATACTGTAAACTTGAATTCCCGATGGCTAAATATTATAATTTTTTTAAAACAAAATGTCCAGGTGTATTGACATTGAAGGCTTTATATTTACAATCTTACTAACAGTACAATAAGACACCCTAAATGATTGTTTCTAACAAAACCCTTAAGAAGATAATTATTATCTGCTTAAAAACAAATAATTTCTTCCTTTTGAATTACTCTTTAATCCCTTGCAGCATTCCTGATGTGATAGTCGTTTGTGTTTTCGAAGTACCCCTAATGGAGTCTATTCTCAATTTATACCCTTGAACATTTTTAAGATAGATAACAAATAGGATATATATGCTTTATAATATTATTACCTTTTGATGTTGATTTTGAAGAAGCCTCATATTCATACAGTTATAACTTCTCTCTTTTTGCAGAGGAGCTCTACAAGTGCCATCACCACAACTGAAGGATAAAATTAATTCAAGAGAAGTTACAGTGAAAAATAAGACTTCACATTGTAGAGAATTTGTCACCAAAGGTCAATCTTTGTAATAGTTATAACTTATAAGTCAGAGCAGATGTAAAACAAATTATCAATGCTCTTATTAGAGAATGCCAGCCTACTTCTTTTTGACTGCTGACTTTCTATCCAAAAAAACTATGACACAAAATTAATTCTTGGAAATAAATAAGTAACCCTTTATGTTCAACTAGTTTGGATATAATTTTATGTGTAGTCAATATAATTAATGGAGTAAAGTAATAAAATTATTGTTTCTTTTACCTGATAAAGCAATTGCGGCAGACATCAGGATCACACTCTCTACTTGCCGCAACACACGAGCAACGACGAGTTCGACACTGTCTTTTTTCACAACGACAGCCTCTAAATCGATTCTTGCAACTCCTTGGGCAACTGAAAGATTATGTATAATTCAGGCCACATTTCGGATTGCAAGATACATATAAATCATTCCAAATACTTTAAAGAAAAATATAAGGATATAACTACACATAAATAAGTAACCCTTTATGTTCAACTAGTTTGGATTGGACAGGGAAATGCTTGACGTAATCATCATGTACAAGACAGAGACATACCCACAGTACTTTTCACAGTGGGTTCTATTTAAAAGGCACAAACAGTCCTTCCCACAGGCAGATTTACATCCACATAGTTCATAATGATGATTAAGTTCACCCTCCTTCACAGAAATCCGACTTTTGAGTGAACTGTAACCAGAAGACTTCTTTGTGAACTTTGAGCAGCGCACTTTACCCCTCTTACGTACAAATCTTGATTTTCCTTGTTGAGTACTCTGATACATTTTCACCACCAAAATCATTATGTAAAGACAGCAATGTAAGATGAAGAAATCCATAACCATTCAGAGCATCAAGTTTGACGTACTAACCATCTTTTGGCCATCTCCTTCGGCACAGTTTTCAGCGATAGGATCTACACCTTTGTCTGCCTCAAGGGCTAGCACATTATCACTGTAATATAAGAACATAAATACTTCAGAGCTTGTCTTCATATTGTTTATAAGATTTCAAGCCAGTGAAGAACTGCAACTGTGACCCTCGTCAGGGAAACAAAAAGAAACAGATGCACAGAAAAAAAGTTTTACACAAGTTCCTTCAATGTGTATATATAACTACATAAGACACGCATCACATGATTCTTGTGGTTGTATTTTATAGAAGGCTGAATCACGTCGGCTTGAAAAAAAGGAGGTGGACTGGTTCAGATTATCATATCTATTGTTTATGCATAAGTCATAATCCAACGCCAAGTTTTATTTATTATCATAATTTAACTCTTCACAAATATTATTATTATTATTTTGAAAGGGTGTATTTTCAACATTAATTAATAAAAAATTGCATAAATATTGATATTTATTGGTACCTTTAAGATTTAATATTTTTGTTATTTATACTTGATATTAAATTCTATTTTACATGATACTTGTATTTTATTATTAATATGTAATATTATATTTACAATTATATTTATTTTTATTTTAGAGCTATGTTTAAACTAGAATAGTTCTATACATTTAAGTAAAATGTAGTTTCAAAATAATTAGGTTTATTCAGTTATAATTTTATAAATATATATACATAAACCAATCCAACTGACAATAAATTATTGTTAAATTTTAATATTTTAGATTTAATGGTATATTATGACATATATATAATTACATTTTAGTATGATTAAAATGCTATGTATTATTGTATTATATTATTTAAAATTAAGTTTGAGGTTGTGTATCGTTAATCAGATAAAATGTGTTACAAATAAAATTTTTATTCAGAAATTCAAAAATATTATTTATCAAATGATATCATTCATTCAGCATTCAGATTATCATTCATCCATAAATATTACTCGTTCAAAAATAATGGTTCAGATTTAACAAATGGACCCTAACTGTTATGGAATTGAACAAAAAGCTAATTAAAGTTCCTGACCTGTTTCTGACACAAATCTCCGGAGCTTTCTTTACAGGGCAACCATGTGATCTGCAACCGAAAAGCTGACAGCAAATGCGAGGAATTAGTAAGCTGTAATAAAAGACTGCAGATGGTCTAAACAAATACAGAATTAAAAACAATTATTTTGAAGAGATTACATAACATTGTCGACAGAATAGAGTATCAAATGTATTCAGTGCTGCATTGGGATCTCTTTTGACAAAAGAATTTGATGTCCCAACACAATTGCCATTTTGGGAGTCGACAGCAGGAATATCTCTTCTGAACAGAGCATAATATCTCGCCTGCATAAGATGTCAAATTGTGGCTCATCAATTAATTTAGTACGAACTGATAGTGTCAAAATGTCAACAATATTAGGCTAATGTTAGGCTCCTATGTTAGGCACCGTCTATGACTTTGGGGCAATGTTAGGCACCTCTAGACTTTGGGGCCTTAAGTTATATAGGATCTTTCTCTCATGTAATACAACATCTGAATATATACAAATTCTCCTCTATATCTATTCTCCTAACTTCTGATATGGTATCAAAGCGGGAGTAGAGAGGAGGAGATTTTCAGTTGAAGACTTGATCTTCCAAACAGCCAAACACAAATTCAAAATCAGAAACCATACATACCAGTGTTGTGCTTTCTAAGGAGAGACTCACTAATAAAATTCCAGCTTAAAACACCAGACTTAGACAGTTATTTTCTTATGGAAAAATTCTGTTGTAGTCAATTTAGTTTAAGAGTTTGCCCCAGTTATAGATTTAATTGTGTAGTATTCAAGTGATTGTTGATATTACGGTATCTCTCCAATTTTTTACGATGCTGCAAATTAAATAGTTCAGGGGGCGTTATTCCGACGAAGCAGCAGAAGTAGTGTATATAACAGATGTACACACAGTTCACTGCCACAAATCAAAGCAGCAGAAGTAGTTGTATTTTAGACAACACAGTTCACTGCTATATCTTGCATTCATCAGCACCTTATGTATTTTTTTGACATGGCCTAAAATATACCGTGTGGTCGCAAGTTCGAGTCCCGATATCCCAAAAGACTCAATAAACTCAAGATCGGTCGATCCTAAAATGGGTATAGTTGGACGCTCAGATTAAGCTCAAGGGCTACTAGTGTCCACTCTTCAATCCCCAGATAGGTCTTTCATCCTAAGATGGGATTTCGAGTGAGGGGGCGTGTTAAATATAACCAAGTCCACCAAGGTTGGCTACCAACCAAGGTCGTGTTAAATATAACCAAGTCCACCAAGGTTGGCTACCAACCAAGGTTGGCCACCAACCAAGTTTTACTTCCTATATAAGAGCTTATGCTCTCATGTAATAAAACACAATCAATACAATGTAGTTCTAATATTACTACCGTGTTTTTCTCTCCTCTCTACTAGTTCCGTTTATTACTTCCGCATTGGTATCAAAGCAGGCCTTAATATAAGAAGAGGGAGTTCATCAAAGGGCTCCTTGTTTTCAAGAAAATAAAGGCCCAGTACAAGAAATCAGAAAATCGAAACTTACCGAAACAAAAATCCAAATATACCACCAAACCAGGCTCATCAACACGATCTACCAGAATTTTTCGGACTGAAAACCAAGGTCACACGCGCCCTTACTTCCAATCAGTTTCAGGCGGTGGTTCTTTAGGCAATGTTGATCGCCTCGTCTAGCCCAGTCCATCCGTGGTAACATCTTCTCCATTTAGTACAATTGATACAACTCATATATACACACACACACACACATATATATATATATGTATTGTTTCCCTTCGGATTAACTGAACCCAGCAGTCCATGAATTAGAGGGACTGAATCGGAATAATCATCGGTTCAGAAATTAATGTACTGACTCTTCTGGTTACTGTAGTTGCAGTTCTGATAAAGCCAAGGGAAAGGAGGTTATAACATTACAACGTGAATGTTATGTGTACGGGTTCTTTGGTTTATTGATAGTAACTGGGCTTGTGCTTTGTTTAGCTGGGCTTGGTGAATACTAAGATATTGTGGATGATTCATTTACAATAGGCTATTATTTGTTAATAGGCTTCTTTTTATTGGGTCTTACATACATTAACTGGGCCAAGAATTAAAACGCTTCGAAATTTAGCATAAATTTGCTAAATTGATATTGATTTAGTTCAAGTTAAGGCTTGACTATAATTGTTGAATAATTATCTTTCGGGTATTTTATTCCGGATTTATTTAGCATGATGAAAGAGGATTTTTCTGGAACTCACTCTGGCCTAACTGTTTCGGACCTCAAGCAACAGTTGGTTTCTGATATAAAGTTGAAGACTGCAGCCTCATTTATACCGACAAATACTCTTCATTCGAGTATTTCTTGTCATTCTGTCTCACAGTTCACCTAATTCATGGATTATTGACTCGGGAGTGTCAGAACATATGACTGGCAATTCCAGTTTACTGCAGTCATATCACTACATCAATAAAACAGAGAGTGTTCGTGTTGCCAATGGAACTCATGTGTCCGTTTACGGATGGGGCACTTCCAACTATCTCTCTTCACTACCTTTATCATATGTCTTACATGTTCCGTCCTTATCAGTGAATTTATTATCGGTTCATCAAATTACTGAAAATCTTAATTGTTCAGTAACTTTTTTCCCTTCTCACTGTGTGTTTCAGGATCTGGCGACAGGCAAGGTCCTTAGCAGTGGTAAAGTGGTAGATGGCCTATATATTATGGAAGGGAATTCTGTTTCGCCATCGGCAAGTTATCAGGTTTCATTTAAATCTAATCCCAGTTTAGAGTCTTTGTATCAATGGCATAGACGCTTAGGTCATCCTTCATTTGGTGTTCTGTCGCATCTCTTTCCGAATTTAGCTTCAAAATGTAAAAAGGATGAATTTTTCTGTGAACCATATGAATTAGCAAAACATAAAAGGTCACCTTATCCATCTAGAAATAAGAGAAGTCCTACTCTATTTTCTACTATTCATACTGATGTTTGGGGTCCATTTAGTCATCCTACACATGATAGGTATAGGTGGTTTGTTGTCTTTGTTGATTGTCATTCTCGGCTTACTTTTGTATACCTTCTTAAACACAAAAGTGAAGTATTCGAATGTTTTAAATCCTTTCACCACATGATTCAAACACAATTCAATGCCTCTGTTAAAATTCTGCGAAGTGATAATGGTACCGAGTATGCCGGAATGTTTACATCTTATTTGGACACATGGGGTATTATTCATCAAACTACATGTGTTAAAACCTCTCAGCAAAATGGAATTGCTGAAAGGAAAATTGGTCACTTACAACAGGTAGCACGGTCCCTCATATTAACTATGCATGTCCCTAAATATCTTTGGGGTGAGGCAGTCATGACTGCTGCATATCTGATCAACCGTCTCCCTTCAAGTGTACTACAATTCTTAACACCGTTGTCCGTTATTCCTGCACCTTCGTCTCATCCATTGCCTCTTCGGTTATTTGGGAGTGTATGCTTTGTTCATAATCATTCTCCCTCTCGGGATAAACTTGATTCTCGTGCTCTCCGCTGTGTTTTCATTGGTTATACACCAACTCAAAAGGGGTATAAGTGCTATCATCCTCCCTCACATCGCACATATGTCAGTCACGATGTTACTTTCTGGGAGTCTATTTCTTACTTCTCTCCCGGATCCTCCTCCTTGCTTCAGGGGGAGATTAACCGACACAGTCATGATAGTAAAGCGACAGAGGAGTCTCAATTCCTTCCATTCATCAATGTTCCAAACACTAGCTCAAACATGTCATCTATTCCTCCACTTACGAGTAATGAGTCAGATGATCTAAATAGGTTGGATATGCCAGATTTGATTACATATTCCAGGCGGAAAAGAAATGATATCACCAGTTTACCGCATCCAGAGACCTTTGACCTCGAGACAGATCCTGCATCTCCTGTGTTTGAGCCAGAAACTGGTAATACTCTTGATCCTACTCTAGATCTTCCTATTGCTATAAGAAAGGGTGTACGTTCTTGCACTAACCATCCTATCTCGAACTTTGTTTCTTATAATGCATTATCTCCTTCTTCACTTGCTTTTGTGTCATCTTTGTCTAGTGTTTCTATTCCACATACTTGGCAGGATGCTTTATGTGAACCTAAATGGAAAGATGCCATGATAGAGGAGATGAATGCATTGAAACATAATGGCACTTGGGAGTTAACTCATCTTCCCGCTGGAAGGAAGGTAGTAGGATGCAGATGGGTATTCACTGTGAAACAGAAACCTAATGGACTGATTGATAGGTACAAAGCAAGACTTGTAGCAAAAGGGCATACTCAAACTTACGGGATTGATTATCAGGAAACTTTTGCTCCAGTAGCAAAGATGGCCTCTATTCGAGTCTTGATATCATGTGCAGCAAATCTTGGATGGGAACTTCAGCAATTGGATGTAAAAAATGCATTCTTACATGGAGACCTGAAAGAAGAGGTTTACATGGATATTCCACCGGGTTTTTCTACAGCTGCGACCATTGGGAAAATATGCAAGCTAAAGAAGACTATTTGTGGGTTAAAACAGTCTCCAAGGGACTGGTTTGGCAAATTTCAAGGAGCAATGATTAAATTTGACTACAAACAGAGCAACTCGGATAACACCATGTTCGTAAAAAGACGAGATGAAAAAATCACAGTGTTGATTGTTTATGTCGATGATATTGTGATCACCGGCAACGACACCTGTGAGATTGCTAATGTTAAATGCAAGCTTGCCTCTGAATTCGAGATGAAGGATTTAGGAAAACTACGGTATTTCCTTGGTATTGAGGTCTCTAGAAGTCCAGGTGGTATCTTCCTCTCACAACGGAAGTATACACTTGATCTTCTGAATGAAACAGGGATGTTGGGATGTAGACCTGCAGATTCTCCAATAGAAGCAAATCATAAACTTTGTGGAGATGCTGGTGAAATTGTTGAGAAATCTCAATATCAAAGGTTAGTTGGTCGACTAATCTACCTTGCACATACAAGGCCAGACATATCATATGCAGTGGGAATTGTTAGCATGTATATGCATGATCCTCGTCAACCACATTTGGATGCAGTTTATATGATATTAAGGTATCTTAAGGCTGCTCCTGGAAAAGGAGTAATGTTTACTAAAAACAATCATCTCGGGGTTGAAAGCTATACAGATGCAGATTGGGCCGGATGTCAAGACGATAGACGATCTACTTCAGGATATTGTACATTTGTTGGTGGCAATTTGGTTACTTGGCGAAGCAAGAAACAACCCGTGGTTGCCTTATCTAGTGCTGAGGCAGAATATAGAGCTATGACTAAAGGTGTACGTGAATTATTGTGGATAAGATTGTTCCTAAAAGAATTGGGACTTGCATCTGCAACTCCAATGAAGCTACATTGTGATAACAAAGCCGCTATTACCATTGCACATAATCCAGTTCAACATGATCGAACCAAACATATCGAAATTGATCGACGCTTCATAAAAGAGAAGATCAATAATGATACCATTGGTATTCACTTTGTAAGATCGGAGGACCAGATAGCTGACATATTTACCAAAGGTTTAAATCAGAAGATGCTTCATCCACTTATTGGCAAGTTGGGCATGAGTGATATATATGCATCAACTTGAGGGGGAGTGTCAAAATGTCAACAATATTAGGCTAATGTTAGGCTCCTATGTTAGGCACCGTCTATGACTTTGGGGCAATGTTAGGCACCTCTAGACTTTGGGACATTAAGTTTTCTATATATAGGATCTTTCTCTCATGTAATACAACATCTGAATATATACAAATTCTCCTCTATATCTATTCTCCTAACTTCTAACAGATAGCAAAAAGGAAGGACCAACCAGGACGTATCTTGCCCCGACAGAGGTTTAAATATTTCAAGTATTTCTATAGTGCTAAATGAACATTCCAAGCATTGCCCCTTGGTAAAAGCATTGGCATTTAATCATTTCAAGACCATGGAGGTTTGAAACTCTATGCATGTGTTATTTTTAATGTATATCCTATTTTAGAAAATGCAAGTTCATTTATGAATTAAAAGCACAACTGATCAGTAGATGAAAAGGTTTTTCATTTCAAAATTAATGGGGTTTTGAAATCCTGGTTGTGCCTTTTTTTTGCACCCCCTTTTAACCCCCCCCCCGGTTCCATCGTTGGGACCAACAATTACAGCACAACAAAATTTGTTAAATAACAAATATCACAAAACCATCCAATAAAGGTATTCAATAAAACTGCGCACCTTAATTTGACAGGGATTCTTACGGAAACATTGTGCCAGTGCATTAATAACAGAATCAGCTAAGCCAAATATCTTTGTAGTCTCTCTGGAAAAGTACAAATGTAAACACAGCATAAGAATATATTTTGGTTCGGGTGCAAGTTCTTGTATTAAACAGAGAATACACATATATATAATCCCAATTTCTGTAAAAAGAGAATGGAATACCATCTATCCGAATAAGGCAAATGCAGTAAAATAAACAAATATCTAATCTAATACAGCATACATTCATTTTCATTGTGTTTATATACTCATCAATTTCATGACAAAAAGAGGACTTTGATGCAATGGTAGACACTTCCTCTTGGCATAATAATGTGACTAACAGGTTGACGCTTCAAATTTTGTAGAAGCAAAAATGGGTGTTCAAGTTGCGAGGATTTTCTCCCCATATTACAAGGAAGATGTTTTTCACATATACAACCTTTGAAATACATAGTCAAAACCTAGTTTTCCTAGAAAAAAAGGGATTTGACGATTTGTTTCCCATATTATAAGGAAAATATTTTTCAGTCGCAACCTTTTAAATCCAAAACTTTTAATAAAAGTAACATCTATAATAATAAATAACAATGGCACTCTTTTACCTAAATTTTTTTAAAAAGTTTATATCTTTAAACAAAAATAAAATATTTAACAATAATTATATGATATAAACAGGTTTTCGGTGAATGTGGACTTTTATAATAACAGCACGGACTTTTTAATATTCAACTAGAATCCTATTAGAATTGCAATCTAGTATCTATAATAGAATCATATTGGAAGTATTCATTATTTACATTGAAACTAAATAAAATAATAATAATACTCTTTTCTTTGCAACATATTAAAATTATTATAAATTTTTTAATACAAAATAATTACAATAAATTTAAAATTAATATAATTTTATAATTTCAATTATTTTATTTTTCAATATTTGCCAGAATTTGAGGAGTGGGGGGGGGGGGGGAGTGAGTCAATCAGGGAGCACCATTTTCTGAAAATTCTATATGGACTTCATGCAAGCATTTCAATATACCAAAAAACTAATGTATTATAAAAAATAGATAATAAAAAAAAGAGCATTTAACATTTTAATTATACCGCAAAATTTCGTCTTCAAAAATCGTGAATTCTTTCTTTTCCTCTTCTTCATCAATCACTTCTTTGTCACTGTCACTATCACTATCAATCAGAGCTTCACCGCCACGCTGATCATAATAAATCTGTTTTCGACCAACAACTGATTGATCTTCAGTCATTCTCCGGTTTCTGCATCATATATACAAACATATTTATGTTGACACAATGATATCTTCAACTTTTCAAATTAGGACTTAAACCATGGTGATACTCAGAAAGGGATTTTAAAGCAACTTGGTAGTACAAATTTGAAAACACGCAACACAAATTTACTTTTCTTGACATAAAGTTCACTGGATCTGAAGATACTTTACCTTGCCACCTTAATCATTTAAAAAATATTTAATCTTGGTTCATAAGATTGAGATGGCATACTACATTGCTTAATTTATAACAATACAATTGTCTTACACTTGTATGTGCTATTATCTAGAAATTAAAAGGCAGAATTACATAAAATTCTTAATACTTAAGGCTTTGATAGAGATTTGGCAATGAATTCCAAAGAACCAAAAAAGTACAAGTAACTACAAACAGACTAAAACAAAACCTGCTATGTCATAGCGCCGGAGGTAAAATAGCAATATTACATTCAAAATTAGTATGAAAACCTGCAATGTCATAGAGCCGGCGGAGGTAAAATAGCAATATTACAATCAAAATTAGTATGAATCTTGTAAGTATCCTTTCCAGGGTGGTTTACAGCTTAATGTGTCTTCCACATGCTTTATCATTTTAATAAAACATGCATCAGTTTCAACCTTCGAGTTTGCTTTTACTTGGTATTCTATCAGCAAACTTTTGTTTATTCCGCTCTGTGGATACAGCAGTGTAGTTGATTTGGTAGTTTTGTAATAGACTCTTCACGAAGTGTCTGCTTGTATGGGAGCTAACTTTGTGAGATTTTAAAAAATGTGTGACATACTGACATGTGATGTGTTCTAGGCTTCTAGCTGCTATACTTTTCTAGAAAAGCGGTGTTTGGCATTTTATTGTATACATAATCTATATGTCTAATTAAGAAATTCGTTTTTGGCTGAGCTAGATCCGAGCACTTGACAGCACATGGTAACAGAATTTATGGCCTCACTAAGCTGATGTCTAACGTAATAACATACTACAATTTATGAATTTTATCTGTCACTGTTGCATCATTTTGAAATGTAAGGACTCGTAAAATAAACCACTGTAATCAAGAACTCATATAAATGAGAGAGAAACTTAAGTACCTACATGGGGAAGCTGTGCTGATTATTTGCAACTTGATAACAAAAGCATTTTCCTTTGCAGTATATCTATTCCTGTTACATGTTTCTAAAGGATAAAAAGATCACATGATGCGGGTACACAGGCCACCCAGACCATGATAAGTAAAATGCAATTGCTTATGCAATTTTGGCAACAGATCAATAACAAGTTTGACATGTCAATCATGGGTATCACGGCGCCAAGTTGAGCCTTGACCGCCGCGTACCTTCGAGAAGACTAATCGACGAGTCGAGCAACTAGTACTAAAAAATCGACAAGTCGTTCACATCTATACTATTATATTAAAGCAGAAACATTGAAAGTTTGTCGGTTTGGTTTTTGGTACGGTTATCCTAATTATTTTGGTTTTCGGTACGGTTATCCTAATTATTTTGGTTTTCGGTACGGTTATCCTAATTATTAAAATAAATAATAACATAATATAATTAACGGTAATTAGCCGAATGCCATTTCACACTTATTTTTAGTTGAAGATATTAACTTTTATAAACACCTAAAAACATCCATCGTACCATATCTTTCAATCATTAATATTTCCTTTCAAATTAAAACATGTTACCTTTTTGAAATCAAAATTACAAAAATTATTAAAAATAATGATTACATAAAAACAAAATTGTAATATTAAATAAAATTTATAACATAATAAAAGAAACTTGTACATCGCACGGGCATTAAAAATTTGTCGGTACGGTTTTCAGCATGGCCATCCTAATTATTAAAATAAATAATAAAAATATAATTAGTGATAATTAGCCGATTGCCTTATTAAATTAAAAGACGTTTACTTTTAATTGATGATATTACCTTTTATAAACACCTAAAATATCGTATCTTCTAACCAATAATATTTCTTTTCTAATTAAAATACAATAACTTTTAATTTAAAACATAATCTTGAAATAATTAATATATACCCGAAAATATCCCACCATATCTTCGAATCACTAACAAAATATAATAGAAATTAGTATACAACGAATAATGACCGTTAGATTTTTAGTAAAAAATAGAGCTGTTAGATCTAATATTTAGATATATTAAATGATTAAATTAATTTACTAAAAATTCAATATTCGATTTCCGTTAACGACTTATTTATTTTAGAATTTTATAATATAAGTTTTAAACATGCATATCATTAATTAAATTTATATTTAATTATTTAAATTAAAATAATTATAGAAATAATGAATTTATAAAAAAAATAATTGTAACATAAAATAAAATTTATTACATATCAGAAGAAATCCGTTCATCTCACGGGTTATAAGCTAGTATATATTTATATATGATATAGCTAAACACATCAGTTTCACAATTTAAATTAAAAGTGATAGAATACTAGCTTTAGATTAAGCATAGTTACTACGTTATAACATCCAAATACCATATATCAAACGTCCAAGCAAATAAAAACATAAGTGATGACGACAGTACACCATAATCAAGCAAAGCCATCCATCAAAATATTAAGTTCATCAACATCTCTTTCTTGTATATTGTCATTGGTTAGATCGAGCGACAGTACACCATAATCATGGTTATGACGGCGCCAAGTCAGTTGTCCAGGTGTTATGACGGCGCCAAGTCGAAAAGCCTCGAAGCCCGAGTACCTTCGAGGAGACTAGTCGACAACTAGCTATCTTTGTAATAACAATGATGCCAATCAACAATATAACAGGCACAAGTATATCATTGGTGTTATTTTTTCATGATTGAAATTAATTAACTTTTTACAAAATTATGTGATAATCAGTCATTTATTGATCATTATATTTAGTCATAGCTATCAAAAACTTTTTCAAAAGAGATAATCAGCGACATTCACACAACTAAGTGTATAAGCATATAATTACTAGTTCAGTCTAACAAAACGAAGGCACAGTCAAAAATTAAATGAGCACAAAAAATCTTACCTATCCAAGGGTATCCATGTTGTAAAAGATGGTAAATTTTCCACTTTTGTCAACTCGATACATTTCTTTGCAGTAGGTAGCAAGGTCATAGTTGCAGGGATGTCATTTTCCTTGTTCTTTGTATTAATAACAAATCGCCTTGTCGTCCTTGAACTATTCTTATTATTAGCACTTGTGGTATCTCTACTTTCAACATATTTGTTCTCACTTACGGTAGCTCCGGTCATCATCTCACGATTTTCTTTTATCTTTTTCTAAAATATAACCATTAAAAATAATTATAAGATATGAATTACAAGAACAGTTGCTTAATTGATTCTTAAGATACAAGTAGAGAAACACCTTTATACAACCAAGGCGTTTGGACACAATTTCTTTCTTTAACGAGTCAATATATAACAAAACATCTGAAGGTATTGGATTTCTTCCTTGTGGTACTTCATTCTGTAAACATTAACAAACTATCAGCACACACAGCACACAGTAGACAAAAAGTCCGAAATAAGAAACTTACAGATATGCATTCAGCTTCTACAATAACAAATAAAAGAACATGAGTATGTCAAACTTGACATACATATATTTCTTCAACAAATTATGGCTGATTTCTAGATACATTGAGATTGGAAGGTGCGGGTTCAAAAAAATTTTGTGCAGAATCTTGTACAAAGGAGTAAAAGAAAATGCAGATTTAAATTTATTAAGGAAAAATAGCATGAACCCTTCTTTGACAATAAGTGAAGAAATGACCAAAAACTGAAGCACGAATGCCAGATTTCCCCCTAATTTCTTATGTGTGACATTTCACAAGGATACTACTTCAATGAACACATTCAGAAAAATACGAAATTCCATATTTAGGTCTTTTCACCAACTCAAATACATCCCAAGTAATTTTACCATGTTGGAATTATTCTAAAATTCTTATCATGCATAAACTTGTTAGAATTAAAAGAAATGACACCATAGTATTTTACAAGTGTCATGCTAATTGAAGAGTATCCAGAATTGAGTGAAAGACAAAAAACATAATTGAAAATGTTGTAAGCAACCGAAGACTCTATACCCGGAACACTCGAAGTTATATTTTACTTTTTAATAACAAAGGCGACTAATAGAAATATTGTTCTTTGCCTTCAATATTTCCTTGTCCACCAATACTACAAACACGTCATAATCTGAATCAGCATTAATTTCATTTACATGTAAGCAAGGCATATACATTTATGGAGCACACGTGTATCTCAAATATAACTTGGCAAAAATTTTAAGCATAGTCAAATAAAATCACATTCCAATTAAAATTTGTACCGACCAAAACATGCCTAAACAAGTAAATCATTTCTTAATTAACAATGTAGAACTTAATTCTTATCGCTATTCCTGACCAATATAGAAAATCGTATCATAAACACAACATGACAATAATTAAACAAGTTCGAAGAATACAAAATAATCTAGCCACAAAAACATGTAAACTAATGCAATAAAAATTATAGATCTAACAAAGTAATAAATCCAGAATCGTATATAGAGGAAAATATTACAACATTGTTGTCATGATGCTCCATTGGCAGAATCTGATTCACAGCAGTTTGATCCGTTGAAGGAGTCTACTTGGTTATTCAGATCCAGCAAAAGATCGAATTAAAAATAAGATGTGATGAATTTGATGGGGTAGATTTAAAACCCTGTAGTGTATTTAATTTGGGGTGTACGGCAAAAGAGAAATGACCGGTTAACCATAGATGAGTGATGCAGAATAGCACTAAAATAAACAAACCTTGGCCGACTAAATGGTTTACCGTAGATGAGCAATGTAGGAACACGGTGTTTGTAAACATAGAACGTAAGCAGCAATCTGTTCCGTACAAATAAAATAGTGAAACCCTAATGGGCCAATGAACTAAAGCCCAAAAGAGCCGGGCTAAAATAAAAAAATCCAACAAACAAACCAGTTTATAACAAAATAACAAGTCTACATATTTAGTATATATAGGGGTCAAGTTCCACGTAGAACCGTCTTTATATTAGAACCTTAGAACCATATATAAATTATATAGCATAACATATGCTTTTTTTAATATTTTATTGAGTTTCAATAAAATTTTAACATAATTACTTTTATAAACATATTATAGAATGAAATATAAGTTATGTAATGTAAAAAACAATTTCCTCCTTGAAAAAAAATATAAAGCTTAGGAAAAAAAAAATTAATGTGTACTGCAAAAGAACACCATATTCTATAAAATATGGTGTGCTGCAACATAATCAAGTATATCATGTACTGCGACAAAATCTATGACTGATATGAGTCCTAGTACTAACTTTAGAACTGGTTTTAATTTGAACCTAACCCTATACATACATACATACATACACACACAATTGTTCTGCATATATTTCACATTTTTATTTATGTATTGTTCTGCTACAGAACAATTATGTTCTTACCATTTTCATGCTAATATGTGTTTTCAAAAAAGCGTGACCCTATATATATACGAGGTGATCCCTATCAGCTCTCCTTGCTAAGTTCAGTTCAACATGTTGAACTGAACTTAGTGGGCCACTCAAAAAAATCAAGAGCGATCTGGAAAAACTCTAAAGCATCAATTCAAGCACACTTTTCCTCTAACCTACCCCACAATGAACCAACCTACCCTACAATGAACCAGCGGCCAAGTCTGGAAAATCTCTCATCATAACATCAACATTCACATTCAAATGTGAATACAAACAAGGGGTGCAAATGTACAAGTAGGGGGCAGATAGGCTCAATGGGGATATCACCTTTTTTATTTTGAACTGCGGTCTTAGCTGGCACTTTCTTCCGAGCACCATGAGGTAGGCGTCGCAACATTACCTGATCCCTCCATTATGCCCCCAAAACCTAGAACTGACTTCTGATTCTCAGGTTTTTAAATTAGTTCTCTAGTTGTATCTCGACATGCAATATAAATATTATGTAGAAAATACTCTACAAACTCACAAGACTTATATGCAAACCTAATTGTAGGTAAAACCCCTAGTCATATATTCTCCGACAAGACACCTAATTAAATCAACTATACTACTGATGACCCCAGTCTATGCAGCGATCTCCGGTTGCTAGATGGTACAGAACTTAAGAATCTCACATGTGTTCGAGGGAGTCTTCCAAAAGTATCTCATTAACTTGGCATTTTAATACATGACAAATTTTATAGTGATGATTAATGAAATAAAAACAATAATCGGGGTGCTTGGGGGAACTTTTTTCCAGAATAAGTCAAACTTATTTTAAGACAAAATTAGAGATTCCTAACTTTTTTCTGAAAAAAGTTAACTTTTCTTTGCAACTTATAGAATCTCAAACATATATTAAATACTTGTATAAAAGAAAATTATCAAAATATGAAATTTTTACCCGAAAATAAGTCCATAAGGACTTAAAAAAAGTTGTGCCAACCAGGCTCAATAAAGATAAGCTTGGCTGGATTACCTATAGAAAATAAGATAACCCAAGGATTTCCCAATTGTGGAAGAGAGAAAAGTTATGGATCGAAACTGAAGAACAAAGAGACTCAATTTAATATTCAATCTGAGTTATCAATTCTTCGATAACATGTAAGGGTTACATTATTTATATAGGGAATGAAAACCTTACTAATAATATTATTTCAATTACCAAAGTCTTCAAACGTTATGTATGGGTGACATGATTTATATGGAGAATAGAAACCCTACTAATGGATTAAGGCCTAAAGCGAACGAGCTTATTTCCAATAACATGCATAATTGATGAACTTCCAACCTCACACACAAAACAAGTAAATAAATACAATATTTCTTTCTCACTTGATTTGTTTAAACTAATTAATAACATGTATAATAAATCCAATTTATATTTACTTTCGTTCCTTGTTATTTTCTCCCCTTGTTGGTGAAAACTAGACCATGAGTGTAGTAGAAGGTAAGAATGATGTATGACGAAATCAGAATGTAGAAAAAACTATTGCAGATCTCCATAAACAGATGAGATGCAAAGAACTCCGAAGATTGGACTAGAAAATAAAGGAGGTCCAGCAAGTATTCTAGAATGATAAAGTCAATGACTCGATATGCTCAACCTCAATAATATCAACAACCACTTGTTTTTCTTAAACAGATGTGCTTGTTTATGTTCCGTACGTGAAGGTTTTGCAGACTCGATATGATGGTTATAGACAATATTTAGTGGCCTGGAAAGTTGGAGAATGAGCATACATGGATCGATGCTACAGTGTTTAGATAGCCGGATTTTTTTTTAGCCAAGGAGAGTTGGTTGGGATCAATCCCGCTACTTCATTATATATTTATATATGAATTGACCAGTTTGTTCTTTAAATGAAATACATAATTAGACCATGTTTTGGGTTTTGATTTATTAGCTTATTAGGGTTAGGGTCCAGTTTTCTATGACATTTTAGGTATTGTGTTTTTACGTTTTGATTAATCAACATACAGTTTTCTTGGGATATTGGAACAAAATAAACATTGCCCCTTACAAGCAACAACTACAGATCTACACAAGGTTAAACTAAGAACTAAAGGATAATAAAGTTTACATAATAGCAATATAACAGAATAATAAAAATTTGAACACTAAGACTATATTATCATATACTCCCTCCGTCCCTTTGAGTTGTTATCGTTTGCTTTTAACACGGAGGTCAAGAATTAAGATTAAAATAAGTGAAGTAGTGGGTGCAATAGTGATTTTATTGTTAAATTAAGTGAAGTAGTGGGTGTAATAGTGATTTTATTGTTAGATAAGTGAAGTAGTGGGTGTAACAGTGTAAAGTATTGAAAAAGTAGAGGGAAGTAGTGGATGTAATAATGTATTTTATTGTTAAAACTTACTATTTGTGGAATGTAAACAAATGGTGGGACGTTCCAAAAAGAAAAGTATAAAGAAATGGGTGGGCGTGGGACGGAGGAGTATCAATCATCCTCTTTAACATATGCCTCTGTAAAGTATAACGGAGTCGTGCAAAAGTTGAAAGGCCAAAGATATAACATTGAATATTTCAGTGTGCACAAAAGAAATAAGCAACAAAAACTAGGATCATAAACACATGGAGTTCTAAACTTAACCGAAAGAGGCTGCAACCATATCCAGCTGGTTCGCCAAATGTTAGGCAGCACACCATTCTTGCCAAACTTTTTTTTTCCACCAACCAAACTCTCCACCTACCTTCACCAACCCCCTCCCCACCTACTACATATTTCCTACTATAAATACCCCCTCCCCCTCATTAGTTAAACACACCAAATTCTCTCTTCTCTCTCTATATAGCTGCTAGATAGTCCGTCTAGTAGGAAAGCCGGTTTAGCCCGCTTTCAGGAAGTGTCGGGATAGAAGGTCCTCGTGCCTAAACTATTCCTTAGGGTACTTGGGTCTGACTGCAGCCATCGGAGGTGGTCCCGCTGCAGAGGTCTTTCTATCAGGTTGTGTGGCACTGTCCGGGTTGGGAGAAGGAGAGAAGAAAAGGTTGTCGGGAAACAGTGATAGGGGAGGTTTTGAGATAAACACTTCAGTAAGTTGGGGATATACATAATAGGTATTGTAGGGCTGAATTTGTGTATAAAATTCAGGGGCCGGATACCCGGATATTGTAATCTCTTTTATCTAGTGTGAAGTTGGTTACTCTTGTGGATGTAGGCTGGGCCGAACCACGTTAAATCTCTTGTCTCTTTTACTGTATTGTTGGTTTGTTGCTTTATTACTATCACGTATATTTGTGGGATCTAAGCACACATATTTAACAAATCGCTTCTGCATTCGCCGGGAATCGGGCAGATTCCTAACACCAACTCCACGAATCCAAAGTGTATGAACATCACTCTCCATGTCATCCTATAAAATTGTTCAGACCGATTGCTAATTATACATCAGATAAAAACATTGCTAATAGGTAGTTGCTAGCAATTCCAGTACATACAAAATATATATACATAGGGAATTAAAATAGAAGACTTATCATATAAAATTATATGTATGTGAATTAACAGCAGCATGAGAATACGTAGAGAGGGCTCTATAAATGACTTACATTTTAATGAGTGGCACAATATAATCCGGTGGTTCCCACCGGAAAGAGGGGGCTACTGATGACGGAAACATCGCCGCCGGTGGTACAGTTTTCGAGGAGGTGTGAAGTTGAAGAAGCGATTGGTGAAAAAAGTATAGCGCGATTGAATTAGGGTTTAACTGTACAAGAGGTGAATATCATGATGGTGTTTTCAGTCGGAAAATATCGCCACAACGCACAAGGTAAAATATATGTTATGCCTCAATGCAATCCTAGTCTTTTTAATGTATCTTCTCTTTCGTTGAGGGAAAATTTTGTAACATACTTAAAAAGTACTTTAAAATGCATTGGATCCGTGCACTAATTAACTAATATTGCAAAATTTTAAACTAATTCTGTTTTTACAAAATTATCCCCCTATATTTGCATATAAAACTTATATATCTTATGTAACTTATCTAAAACATATACTGTATTAGGCTCCCTACTCTTTTCTTTATTAATTATTTTTTTATTAATTATTTTTTCATAATTAATTTATTCAAATTAATTTATTCTAATTATTAATCACTAGTAATAAGTAAAGTTGTAAATTTTCGAATACTCTTTTCGATCATTCGAGTACATGTCCGAAAACTCGATTAGATTCGATTAATGATCGATTTCCAATACTCGGTGGAGTAAAACATACGATTCAGATGATGATACATTTCCAAGTATTCAACATAATTAACCGAATTTTAGAATACCGATGATATAAATTGGGAAGTTTCAAAGGAATTTAAGTTAAATTTAATTTATCACATTATTCAAGTTTATTTTATCGATTCATCTTGATTTTAACTCCGTTGACAATTACAGGATTGAACATGTAGATATGAGCATTAACATTTTCTTAGACGTTAAAAATTACATTTTGTTGTGTGTACACTCGTCCTTATAAATATCGATGATAACTCCAAGACCCGATCTAATGCTTCCTCCGCCTTTCCCACGCCTAGTAAGAGGTGGTGGTTGGGCGCCTGCAAGACAACACCGGAGGGGGGTTTGTGCCCCGCGGTGGCTCCGGCATGAGAGTAAGTGGCGGCTTTGGAGAGTAAAAGATAAGGACTAGAGCATTTAATTATGGAAGGTGTGTGTATATGAGAGTGTAAAAGAGGATGTAACCCCTAAACCTTTTTCTCCTCCTCTATTTATAGGCCGAGGATTAGGGTTTAGGGGTTGGTACCTGCAATCATGAGCGTTGGATTCGAGGTAGGTGGGACACCTGTCCGCTGCTGATACTTCCCACCTGTCCAGGTGATGTCTGTGGTGGCGTGTGCCCACGGCATGTCAGCACGTGGTTTGATGGGGACATAATTGTGCCAATACTAGGATTCCTTTATCTGTCACTGTCATGTAGGACCCCAGTCATGACTCGTGTCTGCCATACTCCCATGCTCCTTAGGCCTGGGTCGCGGGTTTATTTGGCTTGAACCCGATCCGGACTGGGTGAGGGCCGGTCTCAGGGTGACCTCGGGTCGGGCCCAGTCGGGATTGGTCATAGCCTATCATTTGCCCCTCACTCCCTTATGCGGATTTTCCGTATGGGGGAGTAAGAGTTTGAGATTAGCCCCGAAGGTGGCTTCTAATTTGGATTGAAGTAGTATATAGGAATTTTTTTTGTTGAATGTTGCCTCCAAATCCAAATTGTTGCCAAGTGGGGACAATTCGGATTGAAGTAGTATGTAGAGAATTTTTTGTTGAATGTTGCCTCCTAATCCGAATTGTTGCCAAGTGGGGACAATTCGGATTGAAGTAGTATGTAGGAAATTTTTGGTTGAATGTTGCCTCCTAATCCGAATTGTTGCCAAGTGGGGACAATTCGGATTGAAGTAGTATGTAGAGAATTTTTTGGTTGAAATTTGACTCCTAATCCGAATTGTTGCCAAGTGGGGACAATTCGGATTGAAGTAGTTTGTAATTTTTTTTTTTGGTTGAATATTTGCTTCTCTATCCGGATTGTTGGAAGAAAGAAGCAATTCAGATTGAGGTACACTGTGGAAATCCAATCGGATTTGGGGGTTTTCCCTCTTTCCATTTTGAACTTATATCACCCCATTTTTCCTCAAAAGACGTGCGACAGCTGTTTGTCATTAATGCAGTTGTCTCTTCACCTTTTTAATCATTTCTGGCCCAATAAAAATTAGCCACGTGGCTTTGTAAACCGCTCAAACTCCAGGGGTTATATATGGTTTCCTTTGTACTTCCTTTTACTTTACCAAAAGTAATTTTTTCCCCAATCTCTATCTTTTCTCAGATTTTGAGTTTTCTTCGTCGGAACCTTTCACTCCTGGGCATCAATCGTCGGTTTCTTTGGTCTCCGTACAAGCCTCTTTGGAAAGCTTTTATCTGTAAGTTTCTTCTCTTTTCTCCTTCACTTTTGTTGCTTTCTTTTCTTTTGCATGCCACTACGACCCCCCCTTTCTTTTTTTGTTGTGCCTGTTCGTCTCCTTAATTTTGTTTTCTTCATGGAATTGTCGGTTTCTTATTATCGGGTGTGGTTTTATGATTTCTTTGGTTTAACTGTTTGATTTTGCATGTCAAGCCTTTTGGAATTGGGGTTTTTTGGGTGCCTGTTGAATCTGGGTTAATAGGTTTTTTACTTGATGTTTTCTGAATTCTGGGTTCTCGTATTTGTATGCAAGTGTGTATGTATGTGTTTAGATCTTTGTAAGGTGTTTCTGGCCCTTTGTACCATGTTTTTGGGTTTCGTGTATGTGCTCAATCCGGACTAGGCGTCCCATGTGTTTAGGTCTTTAGGGGGCATCACGCTAACCCAGACTAGCTTAATTGGTTAGAGTAAATCCTTGCTCGGATTAGGTTTAATAAGATATTGTAAAACAAAAGATTTGCACATAAATGTGGATTAGGGGTAAAAGAAAAAGACTTATCTTTGGTAATTTCCTTAGGTTTGATGGTTCTTTTCAAAAGCCGGGCAAGGAAATCGAAGCCTCCTTCCAATATCTTGGTTATTAGCTCTGACAGTAGCGCCGATAGTACTAGTTCCGTAAATCAACCCTCCTCAACATTAGATTTAGAGTGGTGTTTGATGGCCAAGAAGAAGAAAAGTGGTAAGCAGATATTGACCCAGCTCTGCACCAAGGACCGGGGTCCTGGACAGGCATGTATGACTCCATACGGATTCTGGGTAGATAGTAAATACTTCTTCGTCCGGAAATATGAAGTCGAAGAGACTCTCTTCTATAGTGACCTTAGCTTCCAATATAAGCATAGGCAGCCGCATGGGGTGCCCGGTCCCTATGATAAGGCCCGTTTGGATGCAACCTTTTCCGGGACTGTGCTGAGTGAGAGGCTCCCTACCCCCTATCTCCGTTGTATGCCGCACACTCCGAGTCCGAAATGGACGATGTGATCAGATCTGTATTCCACCTCGGGCCTAAAATTCAGTGGAGGTGGCCCCGGCATGGTGAGAGAATTTACCATAGATCGGGAGATGGGTATGTAGGAGTCTGGTTAGAGCATCTCCGATCTGGTTGGAATCCGGAGTGCCACATCTTTATCAAACAACTTTGCAAGTATGAATATGGGATATCACCGATGCAACTAACCCCCAACGTCGTGAAGTGGATATCTTGGTTCCTGGCCGCCTGTAACGAGAGTGGCATTTTCCCTAGTTTCAAGTTGTTTCACAATCTTTTTACCCTTATCCACTCGAGTAAAAATCCTTTCTACGAGCTTAGGTTCCGGGGTGATGAGTGTGATTGGGCGCCTGCAAGACAACACCGGAGGGGGGTTTGTGCCCCGCGGTGCCTCCGGCGTGAGAGTAAGTGGCGGCTTTGGAGAGTAAAAGATAAGGACTAGAGCATCTAATTATGGAAGGTGTGTGTGTGTATATGAGAGTGTAAAAGAGAATGTAACCCCTAAATCTTTTTCTCCTCCTCTATTTATAGGCCGAGGATTAGGGTTTAGGGGTTGGTACCTGAATCATGATCGTTGGATTCGAGGTAGGTGGGACACCCGTCCGTTGCTGATACTTCCCATTTGTCCAGGTGATGTCTGTGATGGCGTGTGCCCAGGGCATGTCAGCACGTGATTTGATGGGGACATAATTGTGCCAATACTAGGATTCCCTTATCTGTCACTGTCATGTAGGACCCCAAATCATGACTCCCATGCTCCTTGGGCTTGGGTCGCGGGTTTATTTGGCTTGAGCCCGATCCGGACTGGGTGAGGGCCGATCTCAGGACGACCTCGGGCCGGGCCCAATCGGGATTGGTCATAGCCTATCAATCGAGTTTTGAGGGTTCAAGTCCCGCGAAATTAAAGTATTCAAAACTTTTAAAAATTGGAATTTTATAATAGTTTTCTTCAGCCAACTTCATTCCATATGTAACTCCCGGGTTATTATAATCAGAAAACTGAAACACAAAATGTTATTTACATCATATAACATGTTAAAGATAATATACTGCCACATCAAAAAGACCAGAACTCCTTGCCCCCTTACAAACTGCTCATAGATTACAACTAAACCAACAATCAAAACAACTAACAAGTCACTTAAAAATGCTGCATTGTTAATTCTATGTTGTGGTGTTATGCAGCATATGAGAAGGTTCCTTTTTGCTATGACTTTTCTTTAGTCTCCACAACATATTTTTCCATAGTCCGCGGTCACTTATATCCTTGCCACGAATAATGGCACAGGAATTCCCTACAGCTTCCGCACCTTGATGTCTAATGTCATTTGTTTTCAAGGAAATTTCTGAAGATTTTTTTATATTTTCAAGACCAAAGGTAGAGCCAGAGGTGCTATCAACCACGGTTGGAGAATTCGAGGTACATAAAACTTCTTTTGCTGTTGGAGACCCTGGATACCTTCTCCCAGCACTGTCTTCAGCTAGCAATTTGTCGAGTAGAGAAGTCCTCTGGCTACTTTTCTTCTTACAGCCCATAGCTGTCATTGCATTGGAGGTAACTGTGCCCTTGCTGGCAGCAGTCGGTGAACCCATTGCCTGCAACTGCCTTCCTAAGTTAAATATAGTTTCTTGGCATTCTGCTGCCAGCTTTTCGGAAGCTGAAGTAATCTCCAAATCCTGCAACATTGAATAAAAGTTTCAGATACTGGCTGATGAAAGTTATAACTCAAATAATAATCAGCCCAAAATGAAACTATATGAGAGTTTTTTACTTTTCTACTCGATATGTGCCTATATTTTCCCTTCTTTTTTTCACGATCGCCGTCAATAATGATATCTTGCTTTGGGTCCTTTAATTTCTCTCTCTTAGATATTTGTTTGAAATTGAATAAATACCACATTGTCTGATATACGAATCTACTAAAATTACATGTAACAAAAACTTTCATCAGCAGAAGTTTAAGTTCTACTCTTCAATATATCGACAAACACCTAAAAATGCTCTAGTTTCATATCTATATATATTGCTCTAGTTTCTTTCATCTTTGCTGATGTCTGTTTTCGTTTCACTGGTGAACATCCGTTGTTCTTTTCCCTTAGTTGGATGAATTTTTTACTTAATGCAAGGATCACTGTTTCAGCCCAAACAAGTAGCAATCTAATCCACAACTCTTGATGTGAAGTTTATTATAACAAAAGAATAACTACAGGAATGCGAGCCGTCAACAATCTATTACAATATAACTATTACATACAAAAAAGCAAGACCTTAAGATATGTAAAACTTATAGATAGCAATGCAGTAGTGTATATATTAATAAGGCGAGGAGACTTACATTTTGAAGTTGCCTTTCTTCCGAATACTGATCGTACCTTAAGGTTTCATTCTGTTTCATGCTGCAAATCACATAATCAGAATCCCAAGAATTCCTCACAACTTGTGTTTAACAATGACAGAAATTAAAAAATACATTAAAATGTACCTTTCTAGCTGCAGTTGTAAGTCAAGACATGAGGCTTCTAATTCTTCGCAGACCATATTTTTATTCTCCAATTCATCTTCTAAGAGTGACAATTTTTCACAGCACTCGCTTGTTTCAACTCTAGCTGCTGTAAGCTGTGTACCAAGATCTTCTGCAAACGATTTCAAATTTTGAAACTTATCTTCAATATATATCTTGGACTGATTAAGGACTTCAAGATCCACTTGTAAGCTTGCAATTGTTTTCTCAAATTCCAGAGATTCTTTTGTACTAAATTTTGACTGAAATCTTTCTTTAGACTCTTCTCCACAATTTGTATTTGATAACTCATCTTGCATGTGCAAAATATTGTTATGGCATTTCCAATCAGAAACAACGGAAGCATGCAAGTTATGTGCTTCAGGAAAGTGATTGATCATTTCATCTTCCATATCATTATCACTTTGTGACCCATCCCAATCAAAGTGCTCCTTAATTGCATTTCTCATGCTTGAAACATCTTGAAGAGAAAAGCAGTGGTTCATAATCCATTCCAAAGAAGAAGCTAATTCTTCAATAAATTTTTGAACATCTGTATTGCCATTCAAAATTTCATTGCAGATTTGAACAAATTTCTGTAATACAGCACTCAGGTCAGATTCTTTCCATTGGAAAACACGAACCATATATCCTGTAGATGTTTCGGAAATCTTACTAGAGTTTGAACAATCAGCAACCACATTCAATATCTCTGGAGTGTTATGATGAGAAGATGTCCCCTCGACAAGCTTAATAATTCTACGTACTGATTCACTCAGATCTAACTGGAATCGTTGGTTGCCCTTATCAGTAAACGACATGTTATCGACTAATAATCTATCGGGTGAATGCTTATTGCTGGTAGATTTATCTGGAAGTTCTACTGCATTGCAGCCCCTAGCATCACAATAGCTTAAGCTCTTATCAACAGAGTCAAAAAGTTCTGAAGGAAGATCGCGTGTCAAGGCAACTTTGATGAACTCTACTATTGCTTCCGGACTCTTTTGGTTTACACGAGATTGTTCTAAGACCACTTTTGCTATATCATCAACCCAAACAGGACTGGGGTGTGATGTTTTTCCAGAGTGAGTAACCTTTATAAAGACAGAAGGGTCACACAAATGATCTACCGGCACAATCTCTATACCAGTTGCTTCTGAGATACAACTACTAGAGTGGGCTTCCAAGGGACCACCAAATTTACTACCTCCATCAGGTGTTAAATGTGAGCTCCTGAATGACTTGTCCGTAGAACCTACTGCTAGTTTTTCCATCTCAACAAAGTCATCCAACAGACTTATGCCTGAATTTCCAACAGCTACGCTGGATGGTGACCCATGTTTACAGTTTCTCAAAGGCTCCATTTTTGAAATGAACCCCGAAGCCACAGACTCAACACAGCTTAACTTTCCATCACTGTCCATGTCAGGCATTGACACCAGAGAGAGTTCATGCATTGTAGGTATATTTCCTGCTAGTCCCGTAACTGACAACAGACCTTCTGATGATTCATCAAGCTGTGCCTCAAATTCTGAAAATTTAGAAGTTGAACTATCAAATATTTTTTTTGAAAGCTGAAGGTTATTAGCTTGTACAATCAAAGCTTCTTTAAGAGTTCTATTTTCTTCTTTCACTTCAGATAGCTGCTTTGCCAAAAAATTAATCCTTTTAGTGGGCGTGTCTGGAGCATTGACAGCCAAGTCCATTGAAAAAGTTGAAGAAGTTGATTTTCTACTCCTTGTCTCAGCTGGATCCTTGGCAAGCATGTCGACTTCAAATTTCATCTTTGCTAGGGCAGCAGGACCTGGCAACCGCTTCCGAACAAGGAGGCGTAATCTTTGACATTCTGATTCCAGTTTCGCAATTTTCTTCGCACTCTCCAAATGTTTCTTATGGGTTACTTCAGCTGTTCGGCGACTGAATTCTTTCTCCTCGTTTCTAATGTCAAGCTCCCTTTCGACCACACGAAGCTCATACTTCAAAGAAGCATTCTCTTTCTCTGCAGACTCTAATTTAGTCATTAAAGTACTAGAATTTGCATCTGACCAAGCTCTGTGTTCTTGTAAATCTTTAATTACCTTTTCTTTTGCTATGAGAGCCTTGCTGAGTTGAGTATTCTGAGCAACTAACATGGTAACTCTTTTACTGGTTTCCGCCAGCCTTTCCTCTAACACAATTATCATTTCTTCATATTCTCTTGATGTCTTCATAATAGCATCATAAATCCTTTTTTCCTGCTCTTCTCGCACAAAACGCAACTGCTGCATACACTCCTTCAGAGAAACATCCATACTAACTAATCTATCTTCACTAGCTAGTCTTTGCTTTATAGCTTTCTCCGCTTCTTGCCTTAGTGACCTTGCTTCTGCTTCTGCTTTCTCCTGGCCTATGTACAGATGACAGATAGGTAACTTGGTTCATGCTGGGTTGCGCACACAAAGTTGGAATTTCAAACAGTAATTAAGTGCATCTATGCGAGTGAGTATGTGTGTGTGAGCGCTTGTTACATTAGCACAACTAAATAATAATTTACCTGCAACAGCTTCCTTTGCCACTTCTGTCTGGTGCTTGGCAAAGTCATCTTTTCTGTTACATTCCATGAGGACAAAAGAGAGCTTCTCGTTTAATGTTGCCAATTCATTCTGCAATTCTTCTTTATCATTAAGAAGTGTCTGTATAAAGAATCAATATATGAGAAAACGTATTCAATAATTTTCAAAAGTTCAAATACTCCTTGTCCACAATTTAATTGTATGTGATAGACCACAGCTAACCCATGCAACGAACGGAAACTTCTAAACAAAAATGAGAAAGAAAAGCCAAAGAAGCTAATTTTAAAACAATTAGATACCATCAAAGAATACGAAGAGGACTGAAGATTACAAAAGAGATAATGTTGATCCACCAGAGCCGGTGCATCAACACATTGTTTTGACTAAAAGTACTACATAAGAACTAAGTGAATTCAATTTACCTGTTCTCTGTTTGAACTTTTTTGTTCATTAGGAGCTATAATGGTCTTTTCTGCTGATCTTCTCTTCCAGGACCACGTTTTGTGATCCATCGTTTCTAGATGTCTTCCTAATAATTCCGATAAAATATGGAACCAAAAAGAATCTGCAAATATATATGCATATAAATAAAATCAATAAACCAACAACGAAAACTCAGTTGTTTCACTATATAATGATAGGCTCGGAGCTTGTTTCACTATATAGCCTAATGTTCAAATACAAACTTATTAACCTACAAACCACGAGCCAGGAGACTAATAATTGTGTTAGCAGCAAATTAAGCAACAATTGACACTCAATTAGTACTAAGTAGTGAATGCTAAACATACTAGAAAAAAGCAATCATGAGTTTGGCAAATGAAGTAGGGAGTAAAGAGTTAAGGGATCTAGAAGTTACTAATATCCTAATTAATCTAGCGTTTTGACAACATTTGATGATTAATATAAGTTTATATAAAGATTAAAGCAGTAGGCAACATTGATGTTGAAGTAGAAGTGTTCTTACAGTTAATTACTAAATATACTGTTGTCCAAGCAGCGGTAGCATCCTCGGAAGCAAAGTGAACTACATTTGAGAGAGAGAGAGAGAGATTTGAAGATGGTGGGGGAAACAGAGAATTATCAAGGGCCATGCAGTTTCTAAAGCACACTATAGAGAAGTTTTCTATTAGTGCACTTTAAATTTTGTATTTTATTATTATTTTTGATAATCCAACCGTACGGATGAAAAGTTTATGTCAAAATAACATTGTATACAAATTTTTATTATATTTGAAATAGTGGAGCATCACTTTTATAATAATACTATTTTCTATATATATTCAATGACACAGATTTATCATAATCTTATTGCTAAAAATTTATAATTCCAAATAATTAAATTACACGAAAATTTATACATTCACGTATTTTTGTATGAATTTAACATCCGTACGGTTGAATTGTTCAAATAATAGCTAATTTATCATAATTTAAACCGCACTAATAGAGAACTTCTCTATTGTGTGCTTTAGATACTCTTTTCACTTAAGTATATACTTGTAAGTTGTAAATTGTAATAACAATAATCTTGTAGTGAAAAGAGTATCTAAAGCACACAATAGAGAGGAGGAGTCGGTTTGGATCAAACGGGTCGACTAAGATCCGGATACTTAGCAAGGATTCGACAAATGATCTAACGGTTGGCATTGGTTGTACATGATTTATGTACACACCAAACCACTCTCTTAATCAATCAATGTGCAAACTCTCGTCTCGTGCATGCAGAAGGTTGTGAGTCTTGTGACTTGTGAAGTACTACAAGATTCCCAATGTTGGTATTTTGTATTTTTTTATATATAAGCTATATTATTCTTAGAATTTCGTTCCCGACAATTGCCAAGTACTGAAAAGATAAATTCAACATCTGTTACATTATTTTAATTTATGCGATAATTTTTTAAAAAAATTGTCACGGATTCCCTCCGTTCCTCTCATTTGTTTACAAATTAATTGGGTATTGAGATTCCAAAAAATGTAAAATAGTAAAAAAAAGTAAGAAGAGATAGTAAAGTGATAGGACCATTCATATTTTATGTAATTAAATAAGTTTAGTGGAGAAAAGTAGTTAGTATAGTTATTTTTTATATTATTAAACTTTACTATTTTAGGTAAGTTTTAAAATATAAAAAATTGAGAGGCACATTCTAAAAAAAAAAGTAAAGAAATTAGAGTGACAAAGGGAGTAATCTATCTATTATATATATAATACCACAACATGTACTATTTTATTCAATTCTAAATTACCATTTTGACCCTCTGCATTCATTAATACACATCAATTAAAATTCATATTTAATATGTGCATTCATTAACATACATTAATTAATTCGTATTTAATATGTTTATTTAATACTATCTACTTAATTACAACGCTTTCGTTACATTGTAATTAATTAAACATTCGAAGAAGTTTGTGTCTCGCACGAGTATAGAGCACGAGTATAGAGACCTTTGAACTCATTATAATTGGAGAAATAGTATTGGAACATTAATTTCAGATTACTAATTACATATTTTTGCTATGCAATCTACAGATTTTGTGTACTGTAATTTAGTATTTTTACTTTATAAAAATGTGTCTAATACAATATTTTTTAATACTTTCTTGGCTTTGGCGCATTACTTGACATTCTGTAATATCAAATTCAAGAAATATATGATTATGAGCACTTTGGAAAAATAAAGAGTACATTTGAATGTTTTAACCAAAATGGGAGATCTTGAAACGAGAATAAAATAAACATTAGTTAAAAAAGAACGTGTTAAACTAAAAAAAATAATAATCATCACAATATCAATTGTTATTATTAATATTAAAACGTAACGAGAAAAACTGCAATATTAATTATAAAATAGAACAATCCCGTGCCTTGCACGGGAATTGAATCTAGTTGGTTAATGAAAAGGATATCTAACAAATTTCATTTAAGGTTTCTACAATAAAATAACTAATACTTCCTCTATACCAACCATTTCTTTACCTTTCGGAAAGATTGTCTGTTACGTATTTTAAGGTTAACATAAAGTATAGTTTCATAACTTATTTTTACAATTTTTTTTTGTGTAAAAATAGAACAATCCTATTTTTATACAAAACAGAAAATCTGAAAAATAAGTTATGAAACCATTCTTAAAATGCACCTTAAAATACGTATCAGACACCCTTTCCGAAAGGTAAACAATCATGCGGAACTGAGGGAGTAGTAAAATTAAATTTGTCATTCACATCAAAAAATAAAGAGATCATAATATGTATTATTTTTTTTTGAAACAAATCGTACTTGCATTACTTAAAAATTATCACTTTAAGTATGTGATTAATAAATTCAGGAGAAGTAACAAGCCATTCTTCACCGTCTATTATAGAAAGCGCAGTATTTGCAAGCAAATGAGCCATACAATTCGGAGATCAATAAACACTGATGTAGGAGGGTTTTTGGTGTCAATCAAGGTTGCAATGGATGGTGAGAAGGTAATTCCCGAACGAAAGTATGATCATGTCGAGGATCACGTGATCATGACAAAACAAGAAAATATACTAGTTGATATTATGCATGCTCATGTTGCTGGATTGTATGGTCATGCCAAAATTGAAAAATACAAGAGTGGCTTTTTGAGATCAAGATGGGAGACCTGCATGCTCATGCTCAAGTGTGCATGATCAGCTATTTTATATTAAATATTTAGTTTTAATTAGAATTTGTTTTTATTTTGAGGGTTTGACATCCCTATATAAATTATCTAATGATGTAAAAAAATGATTAATCTTTTATTGAAATAAAAACCCTAAGAGTTTTTCTCTTATTTTTCTTGTGGATTCAAGGTTTTCAAGAATTTCTCGTGTAAGACTCCTTTAAGGATTAGAGTTTACTTTTCCTTGGCTTCCGTGCTGCGTTGGTTGGCATCAGAACAGGTTTTTTCCTGTCTTTTCGCTATTGATTCATTGTGGGAGATGAACCAACACTACACCACAAATGGTCTTTGCCAACACTGAAAACTAGGGTAGAGCATGGGCCGGTTCGGTCCGGTTTTAGGGTAAAACCGGAACCGAAACCATATATCCCCGGTTTCTAAAATTGAAAACCGTAACCACCGGTTCGGATTCGGTTTCGGTTTCGGTTTCAAAATCCCGGTTCGGTTTATAACGGTTCGGTTTCGATTTTAAAACCGGATGAAAATAAAAATGAGAACAATATATTAGTTTACACAACACAACTTTAAAAATGCACTATTTTGGGTTGCATATGAACTGAAGGCCTGAAACTCCAGTCATACCTGTGAGTATATTTATTTTTTACTTGACAATGTCTACTTGGAGTTATAACAGGGGGAATAAAAAGGCGAAGCTTCAGAAAAATGGCATGGCAGTAGCTAATAAAAGGATGGATACAATTTTTAGGTCCTGGTTGATACTGTTCCAAGTGAGGATTTGAATGGTGAGGTACTTGATGCGGCAATTCCAAGAGGACCCATTCCAATATATATAAGGTCAAGATATGAAGTCATTCCTTATTACTACTAAACATCTCCGCAGCATGCAACATAAGTTGCCTCATTGGCAGCCTCGTCCTTACAAGTCTCCACAACAAATGCAACCTATGTTTACTATGTAACATTGTTCAGATTATGAGCCAGAGAATATTCATCTTATATGTTATTAAAAATTTATATAAATTGTATATATATAAATAATCGGTTTGGTTCGGTTTTAACCGGTTCGGTTTTAACCTATAACCGGAACCGGAACCGAAAGTCTCGGTTTTTAAAAATCAAAAACCGCAACCGCCGGTTCGATTTCGGTTTTTTCGGTTCGGTTTTTACCGGTTTCGGTTCGATTTCGGTTTCATTTCGGTTTTTTGCTCACCCCTACTGAAAACCGATGTTGCCAAGTTAAATGTTGCCTTAGATGCTAAAAATTGAATAAATTAGATATAAGCCAACATCATAACCGGATGTTGCCCTTCATGTTGCCTTAGATATACTTTTAGTTCTCAATGCCAACACATAATTGGTGTTGCCTTAGACACCTTAAAAATGTTGCCTCTTTTACTGAATATGCCCGCTAAAATTTTGACCAAAAATTGAAAAGCCCGTTGTTAGTCCAAAAAAAAAACCCGCTCTCATCTCTCACTCAATAAAACAAAATAAGAAATCAAAACAAAAAAAAATAAGAAATCTCACGCTCTCATCTCGTCTCTCACTCATCTCTCTCCGCTGTCTCTCTCCATCTCTCTCCGGTGCTCATCTCTCTCCGTTGTACATCTCCGGTACGTCCATCTCCGGTGCTCATCTCTCTCCGTTGTACATCTCCGCCATCTCTCTCAGTTGATTCGTAAGGTATGTTTCATAAACCATGATTTTAATTTTGGGGTTTCATGAACCCTAATTTTTGGGGATTTTTTAATTAGGGTTTTTTAATGTATGTGTATAGTATATGAATTATAAGTTTGGGGGTTTTTAATTTAGTGTTTTTTATATGTAGATAATTTATAAATATATAGTATATGTATGTTAGTGTTTTTATATGAATCCAAAACAAAGCTGAACAATTTGGTATCTGAACTTTGTAGCAGGGGATTTGTTGAGCATTGGTAATATCATATCACATAATTTATACCAATATCACGAAAGAGATGGAACCTCCACGACCAGCAGAATGCGGAAGAGAGGGTGGATTGATTTACACTCTAAATGAGTGTCTTTTAAGTTCACACATTCAAAAAAGTACAAACGCATCACAGCTACTTATTATGTAATCCACTGGTGTAGATAATATACAAACGATTTGCTCTAACAGGAGCTTTTGTTTGTGTTTGTATGTGTATGTGTCTATATAGATATAAGCGTGTTTAAATAGAATATCTTTCTAAAATACAAACTCATTCAGTAGTGTAAGTAATTTAGTGTGTGAAGGTGGTTCTGTAATTGCAAGTGGTGATTTGTATCAGTATGATTAGTGATTAATTTACTGATTTTTAGTTGGTTTGTAGAGTTTATTGGGGAACAGTACCACATATATAGCATGATATGTGGATAAAAGGCTTCTCATTATGGTTTGATGGTTTATTAGTAATATATTATAGGTATGCACTAAACTTTGTGACAAATTCCAAAGGCATGGATTGGTTTAAAGCTGCCCCTGCATAAGAAGCCTCATTGCACGAATGAGAATATATGACGGTATGGATGATGAGACACCAAAGAAGAAGCAACCTGAGGTGTTAGACGGTCCTTTACTGTCCGAGCATGACAAATTAAAGCTCGAAAGGAGGAAGAGAAAAGAGGAACGTCAAAGAAAGGTAAACAAATAGAATAGTTAAGCATATGAAAATTAGTCTAATTGATCCATAAATATGTAACTGAACCAGTATAGTGTTATGTCCTGCTCCAACTGGGATGTACCTACTCATCACTCTTTCTATAATTTAGCAAGTTTCCCTTCAAGGTCTTGACCATACTCATTCAGAAGAAAGGCTTGCTTTTTTTCATGTTCAGGGCACTGGGGCAGAAAACATGCAAGCAATTCAAGTTGAAGCAGTAAGTACTATATTATAAAAGACATATTGTGGAAGAAAATTCAATTCCATACAAAGTAATTTATCACTTATGCAACCAACTGTATTATTCAGAATTAACAATATGCCACTGTCGTACCTTAAACACCCCCTCCCCAGTTCTACATACAAAGACATGGCAGGTGATGCAGTTCCACACTTCTGTATCCGATACACAGTGTGTTGAGTAACATGCAATACTTGTACGAGTGTTCCATACCTAAATTTTCTGGATCATGTATTAATTATATCTTTGCGCTATGTTTTCTTCACAAGCACCAATAATCATGGTTACTTTATTTTCTTACTATATTATCATGTAATATCCTCTTATTACATTTCTGATAATCTGCATTGTTTTTCATCTAAAATATATATCTCAAGTAGTTACATTCCATGCAGCATCTGCAATTAAATTATTTTTTTCTGGTCTAAGCTTGTCAGGCAACTCATAGGTTTGCATTTTATAATGTTTGGATGTTTGCATTAAGTCAAGCAGCCAAGTAAAAGGTATTTTACTAGGGTAGCAGCTTTTGTTAATCAGTATCTTTAGGTTAATTAAGTTCTATGTATAATTTCTAAGTTAGCTTCTTGTGAATGCTTTGTCAATAGTAGTGATTTTAGCATATGATAATATGCATATGCGTTATTCCATTTTAATGAAGATAATATAGATCATGACCACATTTATAACTGAATTTATAATCATGACCACAATTTCAGGGTGCTCCAGCTCTATTTCCAAGAACTTCGAACTAATATGTACTTGCCACTGCCCAGGTTTCAAATCTTTAACCATTTTGGATACATCTGTTGACTCATAACCACTAGGATCAAAGGTAATCACATTCATCTTACCAATATTTTTAGACTTCTTACCAAACCATTAAGAATTATTGGCTGTTGGGAAATATTTTACAGTTGTGTTTCTAGAAAAAGCTTTAACAATATGTCTCATGTTTGTAGGAACCGTTGAAGATACTTCTTCGTTGGCACCTTCTTGCTCCTCAACCTTGTAATTACCAGCAATCTTGGGAATGTCACCTTGTCCTGGTACAAGTCTAGAGGACCATAACTTCATGTCACTCTCCAATTCACTTGCCTCCTTCGTAAGATTAATTCTGAATTATTCACTCGCATTTTCAGCACCTATGACCAATAATATAGTTTATGAGTTTGGTTGCTAATCTTAATAAATTTTTATTGTGGATTTGCTTGGGATGAATAGGCTACAGTTTTTTGTAAGATTATATCGGAGATTATGCATGATTTTATTTCTCAAGTTTATTTCCTAATGACTTCAACTAGGTGGTGTAGTGGAAGACTTATATATAACATTGCATATGCAGGAAATGTTGGAGTATTGACAATGGCGCTCTTGGACATACTATGGGAAGATATGGTAGCAGGTCCTGAACCGCAAAGATTGAGAGTTCCTTACTGAGTAATAGAATATGATGTTTTCCGCTGATCTGAGTAAATGGTTATGTATGCTTTGTTTCAATTTTCCTGTTCCATTGTTTGTAGAAATCAGGCCCTGAATCTGAACTTTGAATTACAGTTTGTTTTTATATTGGTGAATTATTTGGAAAATGTTTTAAGCATACATGACGAGGAGTTAGAGACTTGCCCTTATTTTCATGACTGTTTAAGATCCAAGCCGTACTTAATATTGACTGAACAGATACTATTCTATTCTAACATAATAACATAGTAACATCTATGTTTCTGTATTTAAGGTGGAGGCTCACACAAAATTCCTATCTCTCACAAGTGCAGTTTCATTTATATAAGTTTGTTAACATGCATATGTTCCGGTGTTTTCTTTATGATTTTTTTGTGTTAAAGATTCCAAGATAGTGTAGTTGTAATGACCCTTGTTTACAATTGCGGTTGTCTCCCAAAAAGCGTTTTTTTTCGATGTTTGGTTATGGAAAATGTTTGTTTGCAGAAATTTAAGTACCCAAAACTTTAATTTCCTATGTGTCAGCACTTTCTAGTAGAAACATTGTTTTTTAACGAAAACATGTAAGCTCGACATCATGGGAGTAGTATAAGGTTGCATACATCATGATAGACCATACTCTACTTCGGAGTGAGACATATGAGAATGTAATTTTGTTCAACAACCAAGATACGTCCACTCTTTTTTTTTCCTAGTAAAAATAATGTTAAAATTACCCCTAAGTACTGTTTGTTACTCAATACATATTTCAATGTACACTATGTGTTTGTGGATGTGAATGGTCTCATTCATTGATAATGTCCAGAAACATTGATCCGCATTGCTTACATTTCTTGTTGTTTATTCAAGAATCAAGATGGAATTCGAGAACCGGTACATGCAGGTTGAAAGACCAAAGTAAGACTGCCTTCTCTTTGGTAAGTATTGTTTAAAGGACATTTGAAAACTGCATTACTTATTAATTGTCTAATAGACTAATATTGCAAATAGTAATTAACAATGATCATGAACTTTCAGATTTGGATGATACTCTGTATCCATACAGTTCTGGTTTGGCAACTGCGTGTGGCAATAATATCAAAGGTATTGGACATTTTCCACCCAGTATTATAATATCCTTTATCGTGTTCTATAAAATTTAATTTCTGATCTTGCTTTTGGTAATATTTTCAGATTATATGGTTGAAAAACTCGGTATTGATAGGAGCAAAATTGCAGAACTGGGTAACTTGCTGTATAAGAATTATGTCACAACTATGGCAGGTCTTAGGGTATGGTTTCGAAAATATAGTCTTGTTTAGTATTTATTCAGAAAATTGAATTTTGTTTCATGTACATATTTTTCTTTTCTTTCTAACAATAAGTCCTGCAATTTTCTATATGCAGGCTATAGGCTATGATTTTGATTACGATGAGTACCACAGGTGAGAATGCAGTAAAATGGACGAAAGGTGGACAAAAGTAGCTGGCCTTGGAAGAAAAAATCATCGGACAAGGCAAATGCTGATAAAAAAATTGACACTTCTGAATCTGCTGCTGTGCCACACAGCCTCGTTGGGAACTCAGGGTGATCAAGTATGTTCTTTGTCTGCATTTTTTGATTCCTTAACTGATCTTGTCTTCAATTTTCTTTTTCTTCTCTTATGAATTGTCCAGTAATATGACAACCACATTATTTTATCTCAAAGAGTCTAATCCAATACTTTATCTCAAAGAATCTATCATATCTCATCCTGATTTGCCTCATGTTGATTTTTTAATTTTTTTCCCCACTTTGGTATGTCATGAAGAGTTGCTTTCAGAAGAAAGTCTTTAAACAACTAGTCCCCGTAAGATTCCAACTGCAAGGGGTTATTGGATGTTGTTGGTTGTTTTTCCCCTGTATATTACTTGGTTAAATTATCTCTGATTGTGCAGTTATTTAGTGAGAATGTTGTCCAGTTTATTGAGAATTATTTTCTGATTGGTATCCTTTAAATTCAGGTCCATAAAGCTTGGTCTCATGCCCGGTCCAACTGCATCTTTTGGTTCTTCTCAGACATGTATTTATAGTAGGAGAAATCCCATAGACGTATCTGGTTTCTCATGGAATGATAAGAGATCAAGACAGGGGAAGGAATCATGTATTCTCTCACGGTCGTGCTTAAGTTCTTTAGGCTCAGACAATGGCACTCCAGGATAGTGTTCAATATTTGACCTAACAACGGTGATGCAAGTGAAGCTGACAATGATACTTCTGGATGCTTCTGTCTTAGTAGTTATAAAATCTTTTGATACATTATGAAGAACTTAGATTCATGGTACTATTAACTATGTTTGACAATATTTGACTTGTTTATGTAATCGTTGGTTTAAGCATTACTGAAAATTTGTGTTGAAAGTTATTTATATATAATAAAGTTGCATATGTTATTGGCTTTGCTTGATTTTTGGGATGAATTATGTTTTATATTAAGATGTTTCATTTAGGAAGCAAGCTATTACAAAATTATTACTAAAGATGTTGGCATAGCTTGTAAAAATGTTGCTAAAACTTGAACAATGTAAACTAAAAAGTGTTACTATAACATGTTAGGATGTTGGCAAAAATGTGAACTGTTATATCAATCGATGTTGCTATAGAGGGACAAAGATGTTGGAATAGGCCATATGGCAACATCGCAAGGATGTTGGTGTTGAGTATACAGTGTTGCCATAGATTTTATGCCAACACTAGAAAAAGTGTTGCTATTTTGCATGAAATGTTGGCATAAGTGCCTAAGGCAACATCATATTGATGTTGCCATAGTTTTGACAAATATGTTGGCTTAACCTCTAAGCCCACATGCAAATTCCCAACACCTGCAGAATTGACAAAAGTGTTGCCTTAAATCCTATGGTAACATTTTTCAGCATTTTTAACACTTTTTTTTGGTGTTGCCATAGACCATTTGTGGTGTAGTGCAATTACCAAAAAAAGATTTTGCAGAGATTACGTTGGTTTTTTCCGCGGCTCTGAAAGTTTTCACATATCGATAGATACGTTGTCGAACCAAATGGATAACAATAACAAACAACGTAGAGGTGGAAGAGAATATCATTATCGAGTCCCTCGAGGCAGGAAATATCATGTTGGTGATTATTGTGGCTCGAAGACGATTATGGGTGATCAACTCCACGACAATGATATTGTAAAGGCTTATATACCGTTGTTCTACGGGTCTCTAGGAGTTGATGAGTTCTTGCATTGGTATATTGATGTTGATAAATTCTTTGATGTTAAGGATGTTCCCGAGAGTAAGCAGGTGAAAATGGTATCTATCAAGCTAAAGAGTATTGCTGCAGATTGGTGGGATAAGTTGATTTTGCAAAGAAAAAGGCAAAGGAAAGAACCGATCAGAACATGGCGACGAATGAGACAATTGATAATGGAGAGATTTTTACTAGAGGACTATGATTATAATATATGTATTAAACATAAACAAAGGGATGATACATTTCAACCTTATGTGCCTTGTCAAGTTTATAATGTGTTTGATGAATGTCCTCAACCAAAACAAGACAATTTGTTGGAGGTGGAAATAGTTGAAGATGGGTGTGAGATAGTGAATTGCGAAGAGTAAATGTTTACTGATTTTGTCAAGGTGGATATGGTTGAACTAGAAGACAAGGACAAGGCCGTACAAGAAAGTTTTGAGAATGTCTGTAAAGTCGCGAACGAAGAAGATGATGATCTACATGTTGGAGACATGCACAAATTGTTTTTGGACATCAACAAATCTGTCGCTGATTTATAACCTCAAAATTTAATCCAATCATTTTGCAAGGTGAGTCACCATACTTTTAAGTAGGAGTGAGCAACGGGTCCAACCCGACCCGAACCGAACCGGACTCGAAAGAACCGAGAACCGAAAAGAACAATTTTTCAGAACCGAACCGGACCCGAAATTGAGATGGAACCGAACCGGACCCGAACCGTGAATTACGGTTCGGTTCGGTTCCAACCCGAAAGAACCGAAATGTATATATATATATATATTAATTATTAATATATAATTAATAATATATAATTTTTTTAATATATTATTAATAATATATATTAATTAAGAATATATAATTAATATAAATATAAATATATATTAATAATATATATTATTAATATATATTTAATATATTATTTAAATGTATTATATAATTTCGGTTCGGTTCGGTTCTTTCGAGTCTTGAATGTCAAGAACCGAACCGAACCGAGAACCGAACTTTTCTCAATTTCAAGAACCGAACCGGACCCGAATTATAAAAAACCCGAACCGGACCCGAAATTTCGGTTCGGTTCGGTTCGGTTCCCGGTTCTAACCCGAAAAATGCTCACTCCTACTTTTAAGATTGTGGTAGATTGTGAAAATAACAAGAACTTAATTATGAGAGACATGGTTAATGAAATCAAGTTGTCTCCACTAATTTATGTAGCACCATATAATGTTGTTTGGAAAAACCCCTTGATTGGTGCTAATGCAATTGAAAATTATATGATTGACTTCGTTAGTGTGAACTACAAGGATATCACAGCTTTTGATAATTTTGATGTTGACGCATGCCAGTTAGTAATGGATAGACCTTATCAGCTGGATTTGAATTTATGTCACAAAAATAGGGAGAAGACAATTGAGTTTATCGATGATAATGATGTTGTTAAGTATGTTTTGTATCCGTTGAAAGATAAGGGTGTCTTGCAGCAGCCATATGGATGTGTTGTGTATCTTCGTACAACGAAAGAATTAAGAGTTGCTGAAGGTCATTTAATTTCTGGCTTGACAATAGTTAATCAAGATGTCAATGGGTCAATTCAAGTGTTGTCATTGCAATATGTTGAATTTGTGGAAGAGTTCAAGTACAAAGTTACTCGAAGGTGTTTGCCTATTAAAATACCACCATGGCGAGATAAGCAATAAGCACATGTATTTTTATTTCTATATGAGAACTCGGGGTCGAGTTCCTTCGAAGTGGAGGAGACTGATGTAGGAGGGTTTTGGGTGTCAATCAAGGTTGCAATGGATGGTGAGAAGGTATTTCAGAACAAAAGTATGATTATGCCGAGGATCGTGTGATCATGCCAAAACAAAATAATATACTAGTTGATTTTATGCATGCTCATGCTGCTGGATTGTCTGGTCAGGCCAAGATTGAAAAATACAATAGTGGCTTCTTAAGATCAAGATGGGAGACCTGCATGATGATCACGCTATTTTATATTAAATATTTAATTTTAATTAGAATTTGCTTTTATTTTGTTTTAGGGTTTTTCATCCCTATATAAACCATCTAATGATGTAACAAATGATTAATCTTTTATTGAAATTAAAAACCCTAAGAGTTTTTTCTCTTATATTTTTTGTGGATTCAAGAATTCCTTGTGGATTCAAGGTTTTCAAGAATTTCTCATGTAAAAGTTCTTTAAAAATTAGCGTTTGCTTTTTCTTGGCTTCGTGCTGCGTCAAACACCTGCTTTAAGTCTTAAATACATTCAAAAACAAGGGTTTGAAAGTAAGATTGTCTAAACATATGCATTATATTGTTGTGTGTGTGTTTCATTGGTCTACGTTGCATACTAATAGATAATTGGGTGTTGAAACTACGAGAAATTTGGAGTTTAAATGACTAGTAGCATCATTTACTCGCGTTTTAAAGCTTAGTTAATAAAATAATATGATATGTCTATAATATAAATTATAATTCATAAAATTTTAAAATAAAAAATATTACCATTTGATAAATGGACAAAAGTCAAAATATTATATTCTTTCCAAATTAGTGGGATGGACATTTCATCCGTTACATCTGATCCCAATTTAATCCACATCCTATTGAGGTCGTAGATTCAGAAAATTTATCGAATTCGAATGAGGGAACGGGTAATATTTTAAATAAAATTTGGGGATCATGGCGGGTTAGGAAAACCCCGTCTCGATCCCCAATTTTAAATTTTTAAAAAATATATTTATATATGTATATAATTAAATTATTGTAAGTATATATATATAAATATGTATGTAATATTAGTGTTTAAATTTTTTAATTAATTTCTAGATTCAGAGTTTAAATAGTAAAATTCAATTTAATTATGTCTTTTAATAAAATAATATTAATTCAAAATATTTCTTAGAATATGTTATTGAATTTGAAATATATATTATATATCTTGATTAGCAAATTTTGTTTTAATTTTTTTTAGAAAATTTAAATTTTTAAGAAAAATAAAAATTTATAATTTCCTGTGGGGATCGTCGAGCTAAAAATTTTTCGTTCAGATTGGGACGGATTCGGGGAACGGATATGGGATGGAGGATTAAAACTCAGGGACAAGAATAACATTTCCCGACCTTCAAGTATTCGGTATTTTTCATCAATGCTAATTACATATTCGATATTTTGGTGCAAACAATCACATAAATTATTTTTATGAAAAATAGTTAAAGAAAATTGTTTGATAAATTTTAAAATATGCAATATCTTTTTTGTTATAAAAAAATTGCTTTTTACAATAACATTTATTCCATTAACAATATAATAATGTTGAACAACAATTTCAAATAGAACATCACTATACATCACTTGTAAAAAAATAAGTCGGAACTTGCTAAAAAAAAAAAAGAAAAAGAAAAAGCTAGTACCATATTCAAGGTATAAATTTTTATTTACATGTATATTCAAAGGAAAAATGTTTAGTTAATAATAATATTGTGGATAAAATATAAATAGATGTTTTCTTTAAGAAACAAATAATTCCGGTGTTTTGGGCTTTAGAAAAGGAAAGAAGCATCTTCTCCTACCAAAGTACACTTGCTTTTCTGCAATGTGTGTGTGGACTACTGTGTGCTTTGCATCACCCGTTGGCCATTGTGTTGGTGTATTTCTATAAAAGTTTTAGCAGAAAGGATGATTTCAAATGATTCATCCGACTTTTTGTACCAAACGACCACACCATAATTCAACATTTACAACCTGTAAATATCCTACTCGAAACTAATAATTCATCGTCCATCATTGTGCGGTGGACCGTTCAAGTACAAGGAATCAAAATTGGTGGATTACAATATTTTTTAAAGTTAATTAAGAAAATGCAATTTTTATTATATACTGTGTCTGTGTTTAAATTATTACGCATCAACTCTTGAATTTGTCTTTCAGGTGTTGGTTTGCACTTTTTTTTGTCAACTTTAGACTTGTCAAAGTTATTTGAAGATCACGAGCTAATACAAAACTTATTTGCGATAAGTAAGGATAAATTCACGTAACAAGTGACAATCCATATGTAAGAAGGCACAGATAATGTATGAGTATGACTTTCTTTTTGTACGAAGGGAGCTATCGGTGACTCAGTACTGTGGTGTTGCTCCTGACTTTTTACGCAAATTATGTGAGAGCCTTTTTTACGATCTTTCTAGTGGACAACAGTTGTAAGGTAAGTGTCACCATCTTGCAACCCAATTCAAAGGGATCAGAGGGCTGTTTAGTTCATTTTTTTTTATGTCCAAGATACATTAGACTTCTCATTTTAGCTTTGTAAATCCATAAGATTGTGTTTGGAAACATGCATTTCAATTTAAATGATGGATTTCAAATGCTATGAATTGAGTTGTCATTTCAAATTTTCATATTCATACTAATATTTAAATGTTTTGGATTTCAAATGAAATCCAAATCCAAATCAAATTTTTTATATTTATTCAAACATGTTATTTGACCGAATTCAAAATTTTAAATAAAATTCAGGTTTCCAAACAGGGAGTAAAGTAATTGTACACATCTATTAGCTAAAATTGATGACATCACATAATTTTTAAATAATATGTATATTTTTTCTTCTCCAACCATACTTACTAATTTTTAGATAATCATCTTGACATCCTCTATATTTGGAGGACATCTATAATATTATAGATAATATCTATAATTCATTATCACCACTTATATCGTGACACATCATCGATCTTATTTACTTATATATATATATATTATTAAAATAATAATAAAATACTATTTTGAAAATATAGCTATTCATTATAACTAATACCATTGGAATAAAACATCTTACAGTTCAGTAAATTTTTATATAATCATTATATAGCTAATGATTTTAGCTATTACCGTTAGAGATGCTCTAACATTTATAAAAGAAAGTCTGCAATTTTGATAAAGTAAAGAATCTCAAAATCTCAGGATGAAATAATACACTTCATAAATTTGCTGACGAAAAAAGTTGCAGCAATCGCATTTCTAGACACAAAAGCAATAGCTCTGCCTCCAAAGACATGCACTGAAACTAAAAATTACTAAAAAATTGTACTCAGGCCAAAGATATTAATTTTTTTTTAACTTTCTACACGTATTTCAAGTTGAATGAAAAAGATAATTTCATATATTTTTTGAAGAAAAAGAGCTAGAATTTTATTGTACCTTACAGTATACATTAAAACCTAAAGACATGAGCATTTTGGGATAGAAAAAATATTAATTTTTAATAAAATAATAACTGTAATTCCATAAAAAATAATAACTATGTCATATTGGTTGAATCGAAAACAATTCTAGGACACTTAAATTAAGAAATGGGACCGTTAAGGCGTTAAAAATTATAGACTGGGGGAGTAGTGTAAGACACTGTAAATTAACAATGGAGAGGCCTCTTGTCAAAAAATAAACCAAGAAAACAATGGAGAGGCCATATGAGCCACCAGGCCCACCCCTACCCCATCTTAAGAAGCCTTTCACTGTTCGGGCCTTTAATTTGGGCTCAGCTATGCTATCTAGAATTTAGAGAGTTGCTCCTGGAAATTTCGAAACAATGGAGAGGCCATATGAGCCACCAGGCCCACCCCTACCCCATCTTAAGAAGCCTTTCACTGTTCGGGCCTTTAATTTGGGCTCAGCTATGCTATCTAGAATTTAGAGAGTTGCTCCTGGAAATTTCGAAAAGTAGAAGTTCAAGTTTTTGTTGGTTAAAAAAAAACTGTTATTTGGTATCAATCGATGCCAAATTTTCTAGATTAATCCGAATATGAATTCCATGTGCTACGTATGCTGGGTGGTGTCAACCCAAGTACCACATCGAGGAGAAGAGAAATAATTCTCTTATATATAGAGCAGCCGGTTAACTCCATTAGTATGAGATCTTTTGGGAGTCACCCAAAGACAAATCCGTGCGGTCTTGGCCACGGCCCAGAGCGGACAATATCATACTATCGTAAAGTTAAGGCTTGCTAGGGACCCAACAAGTGGTATCAGAGCAAATTTGTGGCAGAGATTTTGGGTTTTGGAAGATGCAAATTGAAGATTATTTGTATCAGAAAAAACTACACGAACCGCTGGAGGAGAAGAAGCCAGAAAAGATGGATGAGAAAGATTGGAAGCTATTGGATAGGCAAGCTCTGGGTATTGTCAGATTGACTTTGGCGAAGAACGTTGCTTACAATATCGTCAAGGAAACGACAACTTATGGATTGATCAAGGCGTTATCAAATATGTATGAGAAGCCGTCTGCTTCAAATAAGGTATATTTGTGTCGTTCGTTGTTTGCCACGAGATTGAATGAAGGTGATTGTGTTGCTGATCATGTTAACGAATTTAACTCTATCCTATCAAGATTGACATCAGTGGATATTAAATTCGATGATGAAGTACAAGCCTTGTTGTTGGTATCCTCGTTACCTGACAGTTGGTCAGGATTTGTCACTGCTATTTGTAATTCATCTGGGAGCAGTAAGATGACTTTTGATGGAGTTCGAGATGCGATTCTTGGAGAAGATATTCGTAGGAAAACTCAGGAGAGTCATCAGGTTCCTTGTTGAGTACTGAGAGTAGAGGCAGAAAGTTTGATAGGGGGTAGAATCAGGAGCGTAGCAGATCGAAGTCACAGAAGAGAGGATAGTCCAAAGATCGCAAGAAGATTGTTTGTTGGAATTGTCAGAAGAAAGGTCACTTCAGAAATTGGTGTACGGCTCCCACAATTCTTAAAGGAAAGAAGAAAGAGGATAATTCAGCTAATGTAGTTGAAGAGGTGGTGAGTGACGATGCTTTGATTTGTTGTGTTGAATGTTTGGTTGAATCATGGGTTATGGATTCTGGTGCATCATTCCATGCTACCCCTTGCAAGGATTTGATGTTAAATTTCAGACTTGAAAATTTTGGTAAAGTCCGTCTTGCTGATGATGAGACTTTGGATATTGCGGGCATGGAAGATATTAATCTCAAGACCTCTTTGGGGACTAGTTGGACGTTGAAAGATGTAAGGTACATTCCTGGGCTGAAGAAGATGTTGATATATGTGGGTCAGTTAGATAAGGAAGGGTATCGAGTTACTTTCGGAGACGGACAGTGGAAGGTTATAAAGGGGAATCTAGTTGTTGCTCGTGGAGAGAAAAATGGGACGTTGTACATAGTTGAACAATCTAGCTAAGAAGCAAATGAAGTTGCTGATGAGATTGGGTCTTCAACTTTGTGGCACCAAAGACTTGGTCATATGAGTGAAAAGGGTATGAAGTTGTTAACTTCGAAGGGGAAGATTCCAGAGCTGAAGAATGTGGAAGTTGGGTTCTGTGAGGCACGTGTTCTTGGAAAGCATAAACGAGTTACTTTTGCAAAATCAGGGAGGACACCCAAGGCTGAGAGGTTAGAGCTAGTTCATACAGATGTATATGGTCCAACAGCAGTTGCGTCGTTGGGAGGATCTCGTTACTATGTCACTTTCATTGACGATTCCACTAGAAAGGTATGGGTTTATTTCTTGAAGAATAAATCAGATGAGTTTGCTACTTTCAAGAAATGGAAGACCGAAGTTGAAAATCAGACTGGTTTGAAGATTAAGAGTTTGATGTTAGATAATGGTGGTGAGTACAGTAGTGATGAGTTTAAAAGCTATTGCGCAGAATATGGGATTAGAATGATCAAAACTATTCCAGAGACACCTCAGCAGAATGGTGTTGCAGAGCGCATGAATAGAACCTTGAATGAGAGGGCCAAGAGTATGAGGTTGCATGCAGGGTTGCCAAAGATGTTTTTGGTAGATGCAGTTAGCACAGCAGCGTATCTCATAAAAAGAGGACCTTCAGTTCCTTTGGGGTTCAAGATTCCTGAAGAAGAGTGGCAGAAAAAAGAGGTAAATCTTTCACACTTGCGAGTTTTTGGTTGTGTTTCTTATGTGCGTGTTAAAGATTCTGACAGGGACAAGCTTGATCCGAAAGCAAAGAAGTGTATCCGCATTGGTTATGGCTCAGATGATATGGGTTATCATTTTTGGGATGAACTAATGAAGAAGGTCATTAGAAGTAGAGATGTTACTTTTAATGAGAATGCATTGTATAAGGATAAGCTTGCAGTCGATTCTGAGTTTATAAAAGAACAACCTGAGAAAGAAAAAGCAGTGCTTGAAGATATTACAGAAGAAGATCTTGCAGGAAATAGTGGGAGTTTGGGGAATGGTAATGACACAGTTCCAGTTACTCCACAGGCTGAGGTAAGAAGATCTAGCAGAATTGTGAGGCCACCACAAAGATTTTCTCCTTCAGTATATTATATGTTATTGATCGAGGATGGAGAGCCTCATTGTTATTCAGAGGCAGTTCAGGTGGATGATTCAGTTCAGTGGAAATCAGCCATGGAAGAAGAGATGAGTTCTCTTGAGAAGAATGAGACTTGGTCTTTAACAGAATTACCAGCAGGAAAGAAGGCTTTACAGAATACGTGGGTGTTCCGGATCAAAGAAGAACCTGATGGCAGTAAGAGATACAAGGCGAGGTTAGTAGTCAAGGGTTATCAACAGAAAAAGGGTATTGACTATACTGTTAGAACTGTTATAATTCTCTGCATAAGAATACACAGCTGCGGGTTACAATGTTTTAGTATTTACAAGAAAACCTAAAGCTATCAGCCTTGTGATCAGTGTTTTCTTCTCTTCTAAAACTATGCTGCTCATACAACTTATTTAAACTATATGAAGACAAGTAAAACTACGTGAAATGTGATGATACATTTCTGGTATAACTTGTCACACACACATGCTCGAAGTGGTAGCTATTTCTGGAATTATCTTGAAAGTCTTCTCTCTTTGATTTGGACAATCCCAGCATGCTTCAAGTCAGTGTATGTTTCTTTCTTCAAAAGTTACTAAGTTCTTGAAATGACTTAGCTTCCAAGCCCACGTGATGCTTTATGCAAAAGATCTTTTTGCTTTGGAGCTTTGTCTCTGAAAGTAGCTTTAATAAAAAAGATAATCTTTTTGAAAGTCAATAAGCTTTTCTGCTTATTGAGCTGTGCTTAAACCTCCCAGATATAACGGCTGTTCTTTATGCATTTATCAAGATATCCTTCGAATTCTTCAGTAGTAGCGTAATCATGTTGGAGGTTGCTTCCACTCTTATTGTTGCCCTTGAAGTCGAATAAACAGTGACTGATTTCACCTTTCACTTGGAAGAGTTTGAGCCTTCAAATATTACAATTTGACTCCCTACTCGTAACATCCTCTGTGTAATTGATCACTGCCTATAAGTCACGGGTTGAAAAGTACGTCTGGGTTTAAATCTTCGTTCGATATGTTCCTTTAGAGAACTCTGGCATTATTAAGAAGTCAGGTCTAATTCTCGAACAGATGAAACTTGAGTTCTCGAATGATGACTTCTCAAGTAGTTCCTTTATGAGTTCTCGAATGACTTCTCGAATAGCCTTTTGAATAGACTTCTTGAATAGTGATTGTTACAGACTTCTCGAATAGAACAATCTGACTTCTCGAACTAGAACTTCTCGAATAAACCCTTTTTGTTAGAGTTCTCGAATGACTTCTCGAACTCATCTTTTCTTGACTTCTCGAACGTACCTGCATGGTTATGGCAAACTCTCTTCTGATTACAGATATCTGATTGTAGCATGTCGTGGCTTGTTACAGAAATAATTCCTAACTGTTTGCAGAGTCTCATTCACAAGATGTAGCCTTTGTTGATCTGCATTTCAGCTAGCACTACACCACAAATGGTCTTTGCCAACACCCAAAATAAGTGTTAAAAATGCTGAAAAATGTAACCATAAGATTTAAGGCAACACTTTGGTCAATTTTGAAGGTGTTGGGAATTTGCATGTGGGCTTAGAGGTTATGCCAACACATTTTGTTAAACCTATGGCAACATCAACATCATGTTGCCTTAGGCACTTATGCCAACATTTCGTGCAAAATAGCAACACTATTTCCGGTGTTGGTATAAAGTCTTTGGCAACACTGTGTACTCAACACCAACACCTTTGCGATGTTGCCATATAGCCTATTCCAACATCTATGTCCCTCTACGGCAACACCAGTTGATTTAACAATTCACATTTTTGCCAACATCCTAACATGTTATAGTAACACTTTTTAGTTAACATTGTTCAAGTTTTACCAACATTTTTAAAGGCTATGGCAACATCTTTAGTAATAAATTTTTAACAGCATTCTTCCTAAAATGAAACATACTAATATTACCAAACAAATTAACTTCCAACACAAATTAACTGATGCAAACTCAACATAGATAAATTAACTTCCAACACAAATTGTTGGTAATAGTAAAACCAACGATTACAAGTTAATTAGATAGAAGCAAAAGATTTTGTCAAACATAGTTAACAAGACAAAATTAAGCATATAATTAAGTTCATAATTTCTAGCATGCAACTAAGTTCATAATGTCTCAAAAAATCTCAAAACATAGTTAACAAGACAGACAGAAGCATCAAGAAGCTGTTTTGTCGGCTTCACTTGCATCACCGTTGATAGGTGGCTCCACAGTAGTTAACTCTTCAATATCATCCTTCAGCTCCGGACACTTCTCTACCAATTTGGACATCATCTTCTTAACATTTTCTCGAACCTTCTCCATTTTTTCCATTTTTTCATCCATCTCCTGCGCAATTTGAGCCCGAATCTTTTCAGTCAAAACTTGCCAAGTGCTGATCTGAGATAGTTGAAGTGCTGATCTTTTCAGTTGCAGCTCGTGTTGCCAATTTTCCCTTTGCTTCCTTTTTCCGGATAAGTCTCCCTACTAAATAAGATCAGCTGTGTTCTTTGCCACCATAAACAAGCTTATTAAAATCCTCCACATTTCCCTCATCAAGAACTTTCTGAACATCTTCCTCTAAAAAGAAAAGTTAATACAATAAATAATAATGAATAAACAATGCAGAAAAGAACTTTAATTACTAAAACAAAACTTACAATCTTCTTTGTAACCACATCAGTAGGTAACTTATACTCTCTTGTTTCCTATCTTTTGCGTTTTTTAATGTAAATATCAGCATCTGATATTGGTGCCGGTGGTTCATCAGGTTTAGTGATAAGTGGATTTATATCCACTTGGATCGCTTCAATTCGGCTTAAATTGATTGTCTTGGACTCAAGTTTATTGTAGTTTTGATGTGTTTTGCTTAGTTGTACAGATTTACAAGAATATCGATTATGGTCGATGCTTCTATCGTGTTTGGAGGATTAATTGATTAAAATTCGGATTTTCCGGGAAGGTTGCGTAGTCTACACTGTTTTGGCCATATCTGGAGTTCTAGAAGTCCGTTTTCAGCGATCTTACAGCTCACGCGAAGCTTGGGAGATCTCTACAACCTAGGACAGATAGCAGGTGCAGTGAGCGTGTAGTTAAAATTCGCGCACGTGTTCTTTGTGAAGCAAGGCTGAAAGATTACTGTTTTGCCCTTTTTCTAATTCTAATTGTATTTTGGGCAGTTGTTAGTACCTAAATCGAATTCTAATTGTAATAGAAGGTAATTTCTTGCTGGGCAAGAAATCTAGAGCCTATATAAACACATCCAACCCCTTGTAAATTAGACAATTTTTTTAGAGAATTAGACAATTAGATATCTTGTACATAATATAGCTTAGATCTGCAAGGGAGAAAAGGGGAGAAAGATTCAACGCTCGTGACAAGCAACGGATATAGATCTACTTCATCTTTTGTATCATAGATTTGTTTTCTCAACTCTTTGTTTTATTAATATTATTATTATTATTATTATTATTATTATTATTATTATTATTATTATTATTATTATTATTATTATTCATACTTTGTTTATTATCATGGTTTTATCAGATCCCATGATGACGAGCGGTTCGATTATGAGCTAATCGTTGTCATGGGATTATAACGGATTTATCTATGTAGCTTAGTAGCTTGATTGCTTTAAAGATTTATGTGTGGTGAAATCTTGATATCCTCGTATGATTGTGTTTCATGTGTTTAGATGCGTCATGATCATCTAATTTGTTAATCTCTTGCGAAACGAGAGTGGATCTTGAGATTTAGAACTTGCCATGCTAGCATAGGATAGGTTGATGTTTTAACATCATGATTTGTGGCGTAAATACAGATATTATGCTGCCCTATGTGATCTAAGTGGATAACTTGTGCTTAAACCTTTATGTTTTCAAATTCTATAGAGATATAGGGTCTAAACATAATTGGTGTCTACCCATCTTCTATCTCTTTTGTGGATGCATGTGTAGTTTGGTATTAGTATACCGAGAGGTAGCTTTTACTTGTTTCCTGTTATCCGATCAGATATCAAAACCATCATATGTATTGATTAAAGGCATCAACTCTAAGTGAAGTAGATGATGAAGTTAGGATTCCATGTTTTCTCGCATATAAGTAATTCAATTTTAATTCTCTTTATCTAGTAATTTTTAGTTTGTTAATTTGTATCTTAGTTAATTATAGTTAGTAAAAACTTAATCTTGTTATTTGTCTTAGTAGTGAATAATAATCATACATTGTTGCATAGGTGCATGAACTGAATTGAAACCTAACCAGATCTCTGTGGGAACGAACTTGACTTCTATCTATATTACTTGTGACCACGTACGCTTGCGTGTTTTAGTGCAAACAAGTTTTTGGCACCGCTGCCGGGGATCATCGGTGTTTTATTTTTGGTTTATGTGCTTGTCAATAGTGGTCGTTAGAGTTCACTGACTCAGATTTTTCTTACCTATCTTGTTTAGTTCGGTGTGTTTCAGGTACTTGAGTGTTTGAAGATGGCATGCGAGGAGTTGCCATGGTGGGATTATTCGAGAACATCCATGCCTCAGCAATGTGAGCAGTGTTTGGGCGTTCATGATCCCTCACAATATTGTTACTACGAAGGAGTTGATCCATATGTCACTTATGAGGAACAACCATATTTTCAATACCGTCCTCAACAGTACCAGCAAGATGTTCCAGATATGTCATATTTCTTTAGAAGTGAAGAGTTTCAACATCAGCAACCTACTCCTACTTTTCAGTCAGATGAGGTTGTTACTATGGAGGAGCTTAGGATGCTTGTAAAGAGTAACGAGGAGTCTATCAATTCTTTGAAGACACTAGTTGCTCAAGCTGTGAGATCATTGGAACAAGAGAATCAACAATTCATATTAGATGCAATTTCAGAAAATAACGATGACTTGGAGCAAGGTACTGCATGCTTAATTGAGGAAGACAAATTCCAAGGTGAGGTGAGTGTTCACAAGCCATGTGAGGAATTTGATCAAGCTAGTGAGGTGGATGATTTGGAAAGGGCACAATTCGGGACAGACGCTGATGAGCTACACAAATTTCAAGAATTGGTATGTGCGTACCAAGAGGACACTGATGAGCTACGCAAATTTCAAGAATTGGTATGTGCGTTCCAAGAGGCTGATGATCATGGGACAGATGCAGGTCTTCTACTTGTCTCAAAGTGTGAAGATGGAGGTAGCGCATTAGAGCCAATGGAGGAAGTTCTCTTTGAGAAACCAAAGGCTTCAGCAACTTACATTTACCCTCCTCCATTATATCCAAGCGAAGCCCGCGAATGTGTGTTGTTCTACAAATTGACAGATTTTGGGTCAACCGGTGAAGGCAATGGAACAGGACATAGTTGTTATACGAATAGGCCAAGCGAGGAGAAGGGGCAGAAAGTGTGCCGCCGTGATGACGATGAAGTCTCACGAAGAGATGACCAGGCCAACTATTATCATCCTTGATGGAGGCATGGACGTGTCCGGCTAAATGACATTAACGACAGCGCTTCGTGGGAGGCAACCCATGTATTAGGTATGTTTTCTACTTTCCCTTGTATTACCTTCAATGGGGACATTGAAGATTTTAAGGTTTGGGGTGATTTGGGGGTTAGTAGTGTTGTAAGAGTCGTAGTGTTAGTAGAGTCTGTATTCATGTAGGATATATTGCATGTTAGTAGTAGTTGCATTTGCACCCGTGTATGATAAGAGTCTTATGTTGTTGACGCTTTTTGATTGAGAAGTGACATGCCTTGTTCTTGTGCACACACATACACTAGTAAGTGAAGCTAGTAAACTTATTGACTGTGTAAGTAATTAGAAGGACATGAATATGTGCAAGTTGATTTGGTTCGCATGCTTTGAATACAAGTAGGTGCGTTAGAGAGATTTTTGCTTGGGAATGATTGTGTTTGTCCACACCTATTGAGTTTTGAGCCTTATTGCATATTTTTTTCAAATTTTATTCGCTTGCTTGAGTGTCCACGGATTGTTTGCATTGCTAGCAGTTGTTTGAGGTCTTTATTGAAATGTATGACATTATTTGATGATTAAAATTATAAAGGCACTTAGGATTAACCACATATTTTCCCATATTACCACACCATGTTTACATGATCAATTAGTTAACCCGTTGAGCTTAATCCTATTTTTTCGGTGACATACCACATTACTTGCCTAGACCTTTTTCTTGTATTGGCCTTACATTAATTTGAACCCACATTGTCAAAGGCTAGTAGGGTGCTTAAGGGAGTAATAAGGTGTGCAAGGAGGGGTTTATTGTTGGTCATAATTTTGGGGGAAATATTGAAATTTCGGTTTGGTTGTTGCTTGATAGTCGGCATGTGTAATAAAATCGTGGGATCATTGTTATTGTCTATATTATTGTTGCTTTAGCTCTTGAAAAAAAAAGAAAAAAAACAGAAAAAAGAGAAAAAAAAGTTATATTATGAGCATATTTGTGTTATTGTGATCCTACTTTAGTCGACTAGTCGAGTGTTTTTGTTGGAAGAAAAATAGTAAAAGTATGTGGGGGGGGAAATAGGTGGTTGTGTATGATTTATTATAAGTACTTACTAGATTTTGGCACTTCACATGTTTTGGCTTATTTGACATACCTTGTCCCTAGCCCCGTTACAACCCAAATAAAGACCTTTTGATTATCGTCATTGATGTATGTTGTGTTAAAAGTTAGATTGATACCAAATGTCAAGCATGCTTATGATTTTGTTGGAATTGAGTGATACACTTAACCTTGTTCTTGAGTGAATATTCTTTTGTGAGTGGATTGTGAGTGTTTGCTTGTTTTTGCGTATGAGATCCCGAGTTTTGTCTCAAAGATGTACTCTTGTAGGCTTACCATGTTTACTAACTTATTCTTACACTTGACATGGATTTGTGAGAACTTATGCATGTTCATTGAGTAGACTATGTGAATACTTGCACTTTCGACACCAAGACATTGCGTATTTACTTTGATTCTTAAGTTGATATGGCATGAGAGGATTTGAAGGTATGGTAGGATATTAGTACTAGATTAGTTGCATTTTCATATTAGTTGCATTCAAGCATTGCATTGCATTGGATTTTGTGGGTACATTCGCTATAGGCCCTCACGAGACCTTACTCGTCCACTAGGGCTGCCTAGGGGTTTAAAGGGCTTGTTGCATATGCCAAATGCAACCGTGATCACCTACGGAAGTGGTACTAGTTAGTTAGTTAGTTGTAATTGTTTTTGCTTGAGGACAAGCATCGATTTAAGTTTGGGGGTGTGATAAGTGGATTTATATCCACTTGGACCGCTTCAATTCGGCTTAAATTGATTGTCTTGGACTCAAGTTTATTGTAGTTTTGATGTGTTTTGCTTAGTTGTACAGATTTACAAGAATATCGATTATGGTTGATGCTTCTATCGTGTTTGGAGGATTAATTGATTAAAATTTGGATTTTTCGGGAAGGTTGCGTAGTCTACACTGTTTTGGCCATATCTGGAGTTCTAGAAGTCCGTTTTCAGCGATCTTACAGCTCACGCGAAGCTTGGGAGATTTCTACAACCTGGGACAGATAGCAGGTGCAGGGAGCGTGTAGTTAAAATTCGCGCACGTGTTCTTTGTGAAGCAAGGCTGAAAGATTACTATTTTGCCCTTTTTCTAATTCTAATTGTATTTTGGGCAGTTGTTAGTACCTAAATCGAATTCTAATTGTAAGGTAATTTCTTGCTGGGCAAGAAATCTAGAGCCTATATAAACACATCCAACCCCTTGTAAATTAGACAATTTTTTTTTAGAGAATTAGACAATTAGATATCTTGTACATAATATAGCTTAGATCTGCAAGGGAGAAAAGGGGAGAAAGATTCAACGCTCGTGACAAGCAACAGATATAGATCTACTTCATCTTTTGTATCATAGATTTGTTTTCTCAACTCTTTGTTTTATTAATATTATTATTATTATTCATACTTTGTTTATTATCATGGTTTCATTAGATCCCATGATGACGAGCGGTTCGATTATGAGCTAATCGTTGTCATGGGATTCTAACGGATTTATCTATGTAGCTTAGTAGTTTAATTGCTTTAAAGATTTATGTGTGGTGAATTCTTGATATCCTCGTATGGTTGTGTTTCATGTGTTTAGATGCGTCATGAACATCTAATTTGTTAATCTCTTGCGAAACGAGAGTGGATCTTGAGATTTAGAACTTGCCATGCTAGCATAGGATAGGTTGATGTTTTAACATCATGATTTGTGGCGTAAATAGAGATATTATGCTGCCCTATGTGATCTAAGTGGATAACTTGTGCTTAAACCTTTATGTTTTCAAATTCTATAGAGATATAGGGTCTAAACATAATTGGTGTCTACCCATCTTCTATCTCTTTTGTGGATGCATGTGTAGTTTAGTATTAGTATATCGAGAGGTAGCTTTTACTTGTTTCTTGTTATCCGATCAGATATCAAAACCATCATATGTATTGATTAAAGGCATCAACTCTAAGTGAAGTAGATGAAGTTAGGATTCCATGTTTTCTCGCATATAAGTAATTCAATTTTAATTCTCTTTAGTTAGTAGTTTTTAGTTTGTTAATTTGTATCTTAGTTAATTATAGTTAGTAAAAACTTAATCTTGTTATTTGTCTTAGCAGTGAATAATAATCATACATTGTTGCATAGATGCATGAACTGAATTGAAACCTAACCAGATCTCTATGGGAACGAACTTGACTTCTATCTATATTACTTGTGACCACGTACGCTTGCGTGTTTTAGTGCAAACATTTAGCAAGCTGCTCCCTCTCAATCACCTTACATAAAGTTGTAATAGAGTTATAAACACTACCCTAAAATCAAACTCAACATTCGAGCTGTTATTTAGATGTTCAGTACTGATTTTCCTTAAATAAACATGTCAACAGAAAAAGAACAGAGTACAATAGAATACGAAATGAACGAAAAATGTATAAAATGCAAAAAACGCAAGGGACTGCAGTTGGATACTTAAGAGCAGCTAGGAATGAGGATCCCTTAATTAAGTTATGAAAGCCGAGAAGACAAAACAATTGGAACTTGTAAAGTGAATACAAAAAAACAAAACCTATGCAATGGTTATTTTTGTTTTTAACATTGAGCAGGTAAAGCTATGGGCACGATCGTGGTTGACAATTATCGGGTTAACAGTCTCAATAATTTGCCAATATCATAGAGTATTTAACAGTCTCAACAGATACCAATGATATACTAAATTTAATATGAGTGTCCAAATTTCTAACTAAACAGGTCATATTTCTAACTAAACAGGTCATATTTCTAACTAAACACTTAGTGACCATCTAATTGCATTTATAATTGTAAGTTTATAAAAAATGTTCACTTACCATTTTATGGCAGATTTGGGCGAAACTATTAGGCCCAGCAGTATGCGTTTCTGTTATCTTGCTTCGAGCTACAACATTTTTTCTGGCTCTCTCCTACAAAGGACAAAATATTGCAAATGTGTAAACCGGGTAATTGATGCATTGACAGATTTGGTTAATTACAAACAAATTTATTACCTGGACTTTTTCATCAGCAAAATAGTTTAAAAGGATCTTAAAGTCTGTCAAAGGAATGTTCCTTGGCCTATTTTGCAGCCTCTGCTCATCATTAGGATACTTAGTGTAATGATCTCCCTTGACTGTTGCTTTGTGTGTCCTAAACTGATCACGCATCGTTGTCATTACATACTGATGAAAGTGAGAAGTGAGATTTCTTATTTTTGTTTGATTTTGATTTCTTATTTTGTTTTATCAAATAATGAGAGATGGTTCAGTATTGGAGGGCTTTTTGATTTTTAGTCAAAATTATAGCGGGGTGTTATTTCGGTGGAAGCGACAAATTTTTTAACATTTTTACAGGTGTCTAAGGCAACACCAATTCATGTGTTGGCATTGAGGACTAAAACTTCATCTAAGCCAACATGAAGGGCAACATCCGATTTTGATGTTGGCTTATATCTAATTTATTCATTTTTTGGAATCTAAGGCAACATTTAACGTGGCAACATCGATTTTCAGTGTTGGAAAAGACCATTTGTGGTGTAGTGTAGCTTCCAGATTTATTTGTCAGCTTCGTTTCCTTGATTCATTTTCTGCATTGTGGTATTTGTTATCATCATCTAAAAACATATATGTTAGGCCGAATACACAATTAATAATCAAATTCGTATGAGAGTTTAACAAGTAAGATGATTATGCATTTTAAATCTTCTGATATTAAAAACCCTCTTCGTGATGTAAACTATCACAAAGAGCTGCTAGGTTACAAATAAAGATAGTTCGATGCACGATACCCTTCTAGGGTTAACCTAACTGTATTTATAAAATATACAGCTGCTATACAATCGCTAATTGATATTCCAAATAATCAGCTATACAATGATATCAATTACAGATTGTCACACGTCTCCTAAGTCAACTCGATCTCTTTGATAGCTATCCAATCTCCAAAGATCTCGCTTCCATATCAATCTTCAACTGATCTCTAATATCTTCTGTTGACTCCATACGCGCTGCTTCCAGACAGACTTTACTAAACTCTGTCCAGCTTCCGTCAATCAGACTTTACTAAACTCTGACTTCCTTCCAGTTAAACTCTGATATATCACTGTTACACTTAAACACTGAAACATTACATCAATTATATCTAACAATCTCCCCTAACTTGTTCATTAGCAAAAATGCACAAGTTAATAGATAATTGATGATGTCAAAAACAAATAATCATATACAGTGTTTAACAACTAAAGAGAGTTTAAACTGATACTTAACAAAATTACAGAAAATATGAAAAACTTACAGAGCATAAATTACTTAATCCTTTCAACATCCCATGCTGTCCTCAAGTACTCTGTTAGCAATCTCTCTTCTGCAACTTCAAGTGCTCTTTCCATCTCTAGCTTGATCTCTCGAAGCTTAGAATCTGTACCATCTGTCTGATAAATAGCTGATCTCAAATCATAGATGCTGTTCTTCTTCATTTCATTTCCAAGTCTGATAAAGTATGACTTTTCTGATTCTGAATTGAATTCAAGCACAGTGATACCCAAATCAGTTCTCAGCTTAGCACTGTTTCTCTTCATTTCAACCATTCTTCCTTTGTAATCTAAGTACTTTGGTACATATTCAGACTTGTCTTTAATTCCACAAATCATCTTTGATCTTTCCATCTGGTATCTAAGCACTTATGTAGCTCGGTAAGTACGACTGTTATTCACTTTGAAAATATGTAAAACATACTGCAGTTCTTCATACATTTTCAAATGAATATCATGCTCTCCAACTTTGTAAACAGTCCCATCCTTCATGAAATACAGCAGAAAGTCTTTATTTAGACTTCTTTGATGAATCAACTGTACTGATTCCAGCTTGTCCAAATTAACTTGAAGGACACCCTTGCCTGGAGCAGCCAGTGATGAATGATCTCTAGGAGTAATATTCAAAGTCCTTTCTCTGTTTGATCCTAAACCAGCCAAATCATGAGGTTGCTTAGCAATCATTGCTCTGCTTAGAAAAATATCACCTCCTTGAACTTTCTCAGTATTATCAGGAATAGCAGGTCTCACAAAACCATGAATTGGAAGAGTAGTTTGTACAACATGTGTAGAAACAGAGGTTGTAACTTGCCTTGACTTCTTTAAACTCTTACCATCTTCAACAACTTTTTCTTTAAGCTTTAATCTAGCCTCATCTGCTGTTGGCTTTCTTGAATGAGACAATCTCTGATCAGCATTGACATTTTCATTAATCTTAATGCCTTTAAGAACAGGCCTTCATGCCTTTTCATCTTTCTTCTTGAATTTCCCAGACTTAAGCTTTTTCTCATGTTCAGCTTTAAGTCTTAGCTCTTCAGCCTTTACATCTTCTAGAGTGACATCATTTCCATGTTCTTCAAGAAACATGTTTGCAGCTAACTCTGTATCATTCCGTGGACCTTCAGCAGTATTTGCTTTAGCAGAGTTTATTCTAGACCTTGTAATTGTTCTTTTGTCAGATCCACCTCCATCTGCAGCATCATCCTTCTTCTCAAAAGATTGAAGTTGTTTGCAAGCAGTTTTTGCAACTTTCTCCCCCTTTTTGACATCATCAGGAATCAGGATGGAGGTTAGCAACTCCAAAGAGTTTGCAATGGAATCTATTTTAACAGACAAGGCAGACTGATTCTCTTCAACTTTACCCAGCCTGGCAAAGAGATTGTCTTGAGCTTTAGAAAATTTTGTATTCATGAGTTTAGACTCTCTTTCCATTTTCATTTCTCTAGTTACGATCTCAGTCCTCAAGTCAGTGATTGCCTTTGTAGTTTCATCAAATCTACTATCCAGAGTTTTGACTTGAACTACAGTTGCTTTTAAGCAAGAAAGAATCTCTGGATTGGAGATAGTATTGGCAGTTTGCTTAACAAAATTAGCTGCTCTCCCTCTTGGAAAAATGCAATCCTCTTTGTACCAGTCAGCAGCAAATTTTGCAAGCTGTGCTTTTTCAATTTCATGAGACTTACAAGGTTGATCGAAAGAGGTATGTTTATTGTCTGTTTGCACTGGTGCACTCAGAAAAGAATCAGAGTTTGCACTGCTTTCACCTTCAAGTTCAACACTTGCAGCTTTAGCATGTTCATCTTCAAGTAAAACACTGTGCTGAGCATTGTCAACCACAGTTTCTGCAATTTCTCCTGCAGCCTTGTCAAGATTTTCTCCATGTTGCTCAGGCTCAACAACAGAGTTTACATTTTTGTCATCAGCAGGCATAGACCGAGAAGTAGCCTTGGTTGCTTGATCAACCCCATCTCCTCCTTCAACAGTTTGGTGAGCATCTGAGAGTAACTCTGTATGTGATGCTACAGTTTCAGAAATGACAACTGTAGGTTGATCAGCTGCACCAGTTGCTTCAGATTGAGCAAAAATAGATGAGATAGGATCAGAGAATGGCATGAATGAATCAAGAATATCATCCATTGGAGAAAAGCCATCTCTAGTATCCTCTTCTGCAGGCATTTTGTCCTCTGCAGGCATTTCCACCTCTGCAGGCATTTTATCCTTTTCAGCCTCAACAGTAGGTGTTTGCTGCGAAACCACCTCTGGAGCTTCAACATGTTCATCATCAGAATCAGAGATTACTAATTTTCTTCTCTTAGCTAGAGGCACTTCATCTGAATCCTCTTTACTAGATTCTGCCACCACAGAGGGTGATTTAGGTCTTTTTGCTCTTTAAATCTTTCTTCTAGCATAAACAGCTCCAGGAGATGTCTGTTTTGCTTTGATATTTGTCTCTATTGTCTTCTTAACTCTTGCATGTCTTTCAGTGGTTGCTGCTGATTGCTTTACTCTGCCCTCTTTTTGCTTTAGGCTGTGGTTGTGGTTGAGATTGTGATGGTTCAGTGTTTAGTTGTTGAGTGTGTGAAGATTGTTTTGTGATTGGAGATTGAGTGTTGTGAGTGGATGCAGGTTGTGGTTCAAGGATAGTGGTTTGGTTTGAGGTTTGAGTATGATCAGTGTTTAGTGGTTCAGGTTGTGGTTCTGGTTGTGGTTGGTCTTGAGGTTGGTTGAGAAAATTCTGCAAAGCAAGTGGCAAAACAAAGGCAGGTAGGTTTTCTTTACCAGCATCCTTATTAGTCATATCAGAGAATATTCTCTTGTTGACTCTAAAAGGCTGAATCACATCAGCTTCAGCAATCTCTAAACCAGATACACAAGCAGTGAATAACATTTGGCAAAATCGAGCAAAATAAACTGTAGTAGACTCTGACAGTTTATCACCTAGATTCATTAGAACATATCTACCAAAATCAAAATTACTGCCGTAAAGTAGAGAATACCCGATTTGTAGACTGTCCATTGGAATAGCATCCCAGTTAGTGACCTTCTTCTGGAATGTCCTTGTAATGCAGTCGAAGAAAAAATTCCATTCCTTCCTGAGATTAGGTCTCTTTACACTGCCAAGCTTGTCAAGAGAATCCATGTAGCCTATCTCCTGTAGCATCTGTCTCAATTAAGGTTCAGCAACATAAGCATAAGAGGTGTGTGTATCAAACCCCATCGTTTCTCTGACAGTTTGTGGAGTAATCACAAACTCTTGTTCATCATGAGTGAAGATGATGTTTGGAGTCTCATTCTCTCCTCCATCCACATAGACCGAGTTTCGCCAAAAAGTGGCAATTTGAGATGCAGAGAGAGTACTAGGTTCAACCAGAGCTTGTCCAATTTCTGAGTCTCTCAAGAAATTCTGCATAAGATGAAATGCTTCTGGAACACGTTCATGATTGAGTGGGGCTGCATAATTGTTAGGGACAAAAAGTAGACCACGAACAGTGAATGATTTAGAAGCCATTGAATCAAGAAATGGGCAAGAAATCACAAATAAAAGTGTATGTAGGAAAGGTGTTTGCGAAAATGCGCAAGTGAAAACTGAGAGAACTGTGAGATGTAAAAGTGAGTGGGTGAAAGTAAAACTCAATCGTTTGTACACAAAAGTAATTAGAGTTGTAATTAAAAATTAAAACTCAATCGTTTATGTATTCAAACACTCAACAGTTCCTAGATTAATGTGTGAGTGGGACACAATAATGAGTGAGTGGGACACGTGTCATACATACAGTGGATCAATTAATCATGCATAGTAAAATAGCAATTATCACCGCTGTATTCTCTTTCCTATTTCCAAGACACTTTAACACAATACACTTATTAACAGTTGTCAAAAGCACTATTTACTCCAAAATTTTCAAATTATCCAAATGAAAATTTACCTTAGAGTACTAACCACAAATCAACAGCGTTTATCAATTCTCCAACTTTATCACCGAAACCCTTTCAAAAATTGCACAGTTGTGAAAATATGTGTGTGTGAAGCAGAGTTTACCAAATCAATTTTTAGAGCATCTAATTTTTCATAAAATCCATAAAGTAAATCAATAAACACTGGATGCACAAACTCTCATAGTAAACACTGACTGTATGATGAAAGCTAAACTCTGTAGTAGTCAATCTATATACAGTAACATTTAATTTATTTTATACCCCCTCTATTGCTAATTTTTTTTTATTCTATTCATTCCAGTACTTAGAGGTTGGAGCTAGTCACCAAAAATTCAAAAATTTTAGCCCTTATCATTTTGATAATTTCCTGGGTCATCCTAGTCTTTGACTAGTCACCAAAAATCAGAGAATTTTAGCACATATTATATACCAATAAGTTCCTGGGTCATCCTAGTCTCCAACATAATCTCAAAGGAGTATAGCAACCTATATACATTTTCTTTGGGGTATTGCAGTAAGCATTTTAATCTACCAGAGTATAACTAACAGAGTTTAGAGTTCATCAACATCAGTAGTTATTTATGAAAGGCAATGCACACAGTATTTATAGACTCAGAGTTTAGGACAAAATAAACTAAGAGATGCTATAAATATGAACCAGTATCATGCTGTGTTAACTTTCTGTACAATCTAAGATTAGATCACAATAACTCAGAAAGATTCATGATTAATTGCTGAAAATCATGCTGCATACATATTTCTTCATTGGTGTTTTCATTTAGACAAAAATCAACTCAGAGTTCACAGAGTTTATCAAACTTATTAACAGTGTATGACATACAAGCATGTTGACAGAAATTAACAGAGTTTAGCAGTGTTTAAAGAAAAACAGGTTATCAGAGTATGCATAACAGAGTTTAATCAACAGAGTTCACTTAGCACTTATCAAATCAAGGAAATATGAGCAACACAATACATAAGTAAAATTTGAATCTAACCAACATTCCTAGTCGGAACCAGAGACCATTCCTAGTTCATTGACCAGTCTTGTAAATGTAGCTTCACTCAATGGTTTGGTGAAAATATCTGCAAGCTGTTGTTCTGTAGACACAAAATGTAGTTCAATATTCCTTTCTTCCACATGTTCTCTGATGAAATGGTACCTTATGCTGATGTGCTTGGTCTTTGAATGCTGTACTGGATTACCTGTCATAGCAATAGCACTTTGATTATCACAGTAAATAGGAATCTTACTGTACCTCAATCCATAATCCAGCAACTGATTCTTCATCCACAAGATCTGTGCACAACAGCTACCAGCTGCAATATACTCTGCTTCAGCTGTAGATGTAGAAATTGATTTCTGTTTCTTGCTGTACCAAGAGACAAGTCCGTCACCAAGAAATTGACAACTTCCACTAGTGCTCTTTCTGTCTATCTTGCAGCCTGCAAAGTCTGCATCAGAATACCCAAGTAGCTTGAAATCTGATTCTCTGGGGTACCACAGACCTAATGATATGGTGCCCTTGAGATACTTGAAGATTCTTTTCACAGCTGTCAGATGTGGCTCTCTAGGATCTGCCTGAAACCTTGCACAAAGACAGGTTGCATACATGATGTCAGGCCTGCTAGCTGTCAAGTAAAGAAGAGATCCTATCATGCCCCTGTAGTTTGTCATATCCACTGAAACTCCTGTGTCTTTGTCCAATTTAGTTGCTGTTGCCATGGGAGTTGATGCAGATGAACAGTCAAGCATACCAAATTTCTTGAGAAGATTTCTGGTATATTTTGCTTGATTAATGAAGATACCATCATCTGTTTGTCTCACCTGTAGGCCTAGAAAATAACAAAGCTCTCCCATCATGCTCATTTGATATCTGGACTGCATGAGCTTGGCAAACTTCTTACAGAGTTTATCATTAGTAGACCCAAAGATAATGTCATCAACATATATCTGAACTAAAAGCAAGTCACTCCCAGATTTGAAATAAAACAGAGTTTTGTCAATAGTACCTCTGTTGAATCCACTTTCTAAGAGAAATTGAGCCAGAGTTTCATACCATGCCCTTGGTGCTTGCTTAAGTCCATAGAGTGCTTTATCCAGCCTGTAGACATGGTCTGGATATTTTGGGTCCACAAATCCTGGTGGTTGTTCAACAGACACTTCTTCTTCAAGCTTCCCATTCAGAAAAGCAATTTTCACATCCATCTGGAACACTTTGAATTTCTTGTGAGAGGCATATGCTAGAAAAATTCTGATTGCCTCCAATCTTGCAACTGGAGCAAATGTTTCATCATAGTCTATTCCTTCCTGCTGTGAATAGCCTTTTGCTACCAGTCTAGCCTTGTTCCTTGTGATAACACCTTCACTGTCAGTCTTGTTTCTGAAAATCCATTTAGTACCAACAATAGATCTGTTCTTTGGCCTTGGTACAAGGGTCCAAACTTCATTTCTTTCAAATTCATTCAACTCTTCCTGCATTGCTGTTATCCAGTCAGCATCTTGAAGAGCTTCTTCCACTTTCTTTGGTTCATTTTTAGACAAGAATGCATGAAACAGACATTCACTTGCAGTGGCACTTCTTGTTTTCACTTTTGCATCTGGATCACCAATTATCAAATCAGGTGTATGTGATTTGGTCCATTTCCTAGCAGAAGGCAAATGACTTCTGTCAGCATGTGATCCTCCCCCTTGATCCATGCTCTCCTGATTTTGTTGTGGTCTTTCTTCATTTTCTGAGACTCCCCCTGAACTTGACTGCCCAGAGTCAGAATTTGAATTTTCAGAGTTTGAATCATCAGAGTTTGATCCAGATTTTTCAGTTGACTCGGTATCAATGTTTGAGTCTTCATCTTGATCATGCTCCCCCTCAACTGGTTCTTCCCTTTGTTGTGGCTGAGAAGTTTCTCCAGTGTTTACCAGTAGAGGTTCAGCGTTTGTTTCAACAGAGTCTGTCAGAATAGTTTGATCAGAGTTTACTTCAACAGAGTATAAATCTTCATTTTCAAAGTTCAGTTGATCATATTCATCTATGTCTTCAAGTCCAGTTATCTTCTTGTCATCAAAAGACACATGTATAGATTCCATGATCACTTTAGTTCTCAGATTGTAAACTCTGAATGCCTTTGTTGACAGTGGATAGCCAACAAAAATTCCTTCATCTGCCTTTAGCTCAAACTTGGTCAACTGTTCAGGATGAGTCTTCAAAACAAAGCATTTGCACCCGAAACTATGAAAGTATTTCAGGTTAGGCTTCTTTTTCTTCACCATATCATATGGTGTCTTTCCATGCTTATTGATCAGTGTAGCATTTTGAGTAAAACAAGCAGTTTGAACAGCTTCTGCCCAGAAATAAGTTGGCAATTTTGCTTCATCAAGCATAGTTCTGGCAGCTTCAATCAAGGTTCTATTTTTCCTTTCAACTACACCATTTTGTTATGGTGTACCAGGTGCTGAAATTTCTTGCTTCACTCCATTGTCCTTGCAGAATTCTTCCATTGTTGCATTTCTGAACTCAGTTCCATTATCACTTCTGATGATTCTGACTTTGTTACTTGATCCTTTGTCCAGAAGCTTCACATGCTCCATCAGAGTTAATGTAGTTTCATCCTTCTTTGCTAGAAAATACACCCAAGTGAATCTAGTGTATTCATCAACAATGACTAAAGCATATTTCTTTCTTTCTATAGACATAACATTTACTGGACCAAAGAGATCAACATGCAGAAGATGATAAGGATCAGTGATTGAAAATTCTGTCTTGCTCTTGAAAGATGACTTCCTTTGCTTGGCCTTTTGACATGAATCACATAGGCCATCAACATTTAACAGAGCCTTTGGGAGTCCTCTTACAAGATCCTTTCTGATCAATTCATTGATATTGTTCAAGTTCAAATGTGAGAGTTTCTTGTGCCACTTCCAACTCTCTTCACTAGACATTCTTGTAGACAGGTAAACAGCTTTTCCAACAGAGTCTATTAAGAGCTTGATTTCATAAATGTTGTTTTGCCTATAACCAACTAGAACAACCTTTCCTGTAGATTTGCTGATAACTTCACAATGTTCAGGTTGAAAATCTACATGATATCCCTTGTCACAGATTTGACTCACAGATAGCAAGTCATGCTTGAGTCCTGGGACATGAGCTACATTATTGATGATGACATTTACAAGATTAATATTGCCATATCCCAATGTTCTTCCTACATTGCCATCACCATAGGAAACTTTTAGGCCAGCCTTCTCCTCATAGTCTGATAGCAGGGCTTTATTTCCAGTCATGTGTCCTGAACATCCACTGTCCACAACTAGGTTTGCCTCCCTGTTGCCCTGCAATCACAAACAATTACTGAGAGTCAGATTTAAGGATCCAGACTTGCTTGGATCCTTTGACATTCTTAACTTTGTTAGCTTTAGCAGCGGAATTAACATTATCAGAGTTTGAGCTAACAGTATCAGAATTTACACTTGCAGTATTAACTTTAACCCATTTCAGATTAGGTTTCAGTTCATAGTAATTGTGATAAATAGCATGGTAATCTCTGCAAGTATAAATGGAATGCCAAGTGCTTCCACAGTGTGTGCATGAAGTCTGTGGCTTAGTTCTAGCAAAATCCTTCTTTACCTCAGACTTGGAAGGTAAAGAATTTATATTTTTGTTTTTCTTGCAGAAATTTGCAAGATGCTTAGTACTACCACAGTTATGACATGTTTTTCTTGGAGCATAACTAGCAAGCATTGGTTTATTTCCTGAAGTGATGCCTACTTTTCCATTTCTGTTCTTATTTGACACTCCCTGTTTCTTAACAGATTTTAACTCCTTCAGTTTATGTTTGAGTTGTTTATCTGTCATCAAACCAATATTAACCTGTTTAGCACAAGTTTTTACTGATTTGACCTCAACAGTTTCTTTTTCATTATCAGACAAAAATTTACTGGCTCCATGTACAAAATGAGGTCTGATTTTAACTTGACTTTGAAATCTTAGTTCATCTCCCTCATTATAACCTAGACCAACAGTGTCTGTTTGAAAAATCTGTTGAGTGTCCTTTCCAGAATTAGTCCAAGTCCTAATTTTCTTATTTGCTTCCTCCAACTCAGATTCTAGTTGTTTATATTTCTGAAGCAAATCCTGTTCTATAGAAACAGCATCATCTCTCTCTTTCTGAACTTGTTGCATATTTTTTAGCTTTTCTTCAACAAGTTTATTTCTAACCTTAAGTTCAGAATTTTCAGATTTTATCCTCTCATTCTCTAAAGTCTGATCCCTATAACTTATATGCAATGACTTAAGATAAATTCTTAATTGAGAAATGTCATCAATATTATAAGCATAGGTAGTTAGAGGTACCTGATTTTCAGAGGTTTCTGATTCAGTAGTAGCCATGAGAGCATAGTTAATTTCTTCATCAGAATCTGAAGTGTCTGCCCAATCTCTGCCTTTTGTGATGAGTACTTTTCCAGTTTTACCCTTCTTGCACTCAGGAGCATAATGACCCATCTCCTTGCACTTGTAGCATTGAATTTCAGACTCATCCTTTTTCCTAGACTTGGTCTCTTTTCTTTCAGACCTCCCGAAACTTTTTCTGTCTTCATTTGAATCTCTAGAAAACCTTTTCCCTTTCTTGAAATTCTTGAAACCCATTTTCTTGAAGGTCTTCACCATCAACACAACCATTTTTCTCATTTCTTCTTCATCATCCTCAGAGTCAGATGATTCAGAAGAGTTTGAATCACAATCAGAGTTTGATGATTCACTTTCTGAGTGTATGACCAAAGCTTTTCCCTTCATTTTCCTTCTTGATGCCTCTTTCTTCTGAGGCTTCTCTTCAACCTTAAGAGCAACAGACTTTGCCTTCCTGCTTGATCTCCTGTTTCTCTGCTCCATTTCCGATTCATGAGTTTTGAGCAGCCCATAGATTTCAACAATCTCTGTTTCAGCAAGTTCATAGTTGTCTCTAATAGTGGTTGTTTTCACATCCCACTTTTCAGGTAGAGAAAGAAGAAACTTGAGATTTGAGTCTTCTAGATCATACTCTTTGTTGACCAATGACAGATCATTGAACAGTTTATAGAATCTATCAAATGTTTCTGTCATGGTCTCTTCAGGTTTAGCCTCAAAGTGCTCATACTCTTGTGTGAGTATGTTTCTCCTATTCTTCTTAATAGCAACAGTTCCTTGACATCTGACTTCAAGAGCATCCCAGATCTCTTTTGCAGTGGTGCAGTTAATCACTTTGTTAGACATAACATTGTCTAAAGCACTATGCAGTAAATGCCTAACCTTCGTATCCTTAGCAATTGATGATAGATCTTCAGGAGTCATGTCCTTATTTTCCTTTGGAACTATTTTAGCTTCTTCACCAGCAGTTGCAGCAGATAGCTTTGTAGGATTGTGAGGGCCTTCATAAATCCTGTCAAGATATTCTGGATCTGTAGCCTCCAGAAACATAGTCATCTTGACCTTCCACATGGCATACTCTGATGGCCTGAGAATAGGAACCCTGATTGGTTCATAACGACTCACAGTAGTAGGAGCCTTTTCAGAACTAGTAGATGTTGGTGGAGGAATTGCTGACATGATTATTGTTGTGTTTGGATCTTAACCTGTAATAAAGTAACAGATTGGCTCTGATACCACTTGTTAGGCCGAATACACAATTAATAATTAAATTCGTATGAGATTTTAACAAGTAAGATGATTATGCATTTTAAATCTTCTGATATTAAAAACCCTCTTCGTGATGTAAACTATCACAAAGAGCTGCTAGGTTACAAATAAAGATAGTTCGATGCACGATACCCTTCTAGGGTTAACCTAACTGTATTTATAAAATATACAGCTGCTATACAATCGCTAATTGATATTCCTAATAATCAGCTATACAATGATATCAATTACAGATTGTCACACGTCTCCTAAGTCAACTCGATCTCTTTGATAGCTATCCAATCTCCAAAGATCTCGCTTCCATATCAATCTTCAATTGATCTCTAATATCTTCTGTTGACTCCATACGCGCTGCTTCCAGACAGACTTTACTAAACTCCGTCCAGCTTCCGTCAGTCAGACTTTACTAAACTCTGACTTCCTTCTAGTTAAACTCTGATATATCATTGTTACACTTAAACACTGAAACATTACATCAATTATATCTAACAATATATGACTTAACAAGCCCCAATCCTTACTAATTGTCCAATTCATGGAATTTGGAACGCATTATAAGATCAGGTGCGAAAACTAACGGGACGATCAAAGTAAGTCCCAATTCTTACTAACTGTCCAAAATCATGGAAATTTTAAGATAAAAATTTGAATTTTTTTGAAGTAACCTAAATATAGTCTGGGAGTTGTCCCACATCGTTTGTGGGAGGGCCAGATAGCTAGTTTATAAGCAATCAAATAACTCTATTAGTACGAGGCTGTTTGGGAGTTACCAAAAAATAAATCTGTGCGGGCTCGGCCCAAAGCGAACAATACCATACTAATATGGAGTTAAGGCATGCTTGACAAGCCCAACAAGTGGTATCAGAGCTTCAGGTTATAACGATTTATAACAATCTCGGAGGGTCCCCAAATGGATCAAGGAAGAGGCAAGTGGGCTATCCCAAGATAGGCTTCAAGAGGAGGCAGACAGGTTTCCAGTATACATGGGCCTAGGGGAGTCAGATAGTCAGGAGATTCTAATATGGTTCGAGGGGGAGCCATATCACACAGAAGGAGGCAGATTCAGTAGGTATCGAGCCCGATGTATGAAGGGGATAGATTGTTGGAAGTTGTCCCATTTAGTACTCCAAGTCCCCAACCCCTTTTGCAGTCAGTAGTAAATACTAATAATGTACGTATAATTTTTGTAGAAGGCAAGTGGCTGTCCCAAGATAGACTTCAAGAGAAAGCAGACGAGTTTCTAGTATACATGGACCTATGGGGAGTTATATAGTCAGGAGCTTCTGATATGGTTCGAGGGGGAGTTATATCACACAGAATGACAGATTCGACAAGTGTCGAGCCTGATGTGTGAATGGGGGAGATTGTTGGAAGTACGTATAATTTCTGTAGAAGGCAAGTGGGGTATCCCAAGATAGATTTCAAGAAGAGGCAGACGGGTTTTCAGTATACATGGGCCTAAGGGGAGTCAGATAGTCAGGAGCTTCTAATATGGTTCGAGGTGGAGACATATCACACACAAGGAGGCAGATTCGACAGGTGTCGAGTCCGATGTGTGAAGGGAGGAGATTGTTGGGAGTTGTCCCACATCATTTGTGCGAGGGACATATAGTTAGTTTATAAGAAGACAGTTAACTCCATTAGTATGAAGTCTTTTGGATGTACCAAACAACAAATTCGTGTGAGCTCGATTTAAAGCGGACAATATCACACTAATTAAAATCTGTTAAGTTAAAGTTTGCTTAGCAAATCCAACCGTATGATCCCCTTAGATCTAATTTTTGGTTCAGCTTGTTTAAGGTGTTAGAATAAAGCCGATAACCCGTGCTTCGCACGGATCGTAATAAATTATCTTAAATTTTTAATTTTTAACTTTTTTTAATAAAATAAAATCTTGAAGCACCAAGTTGTAATATAATATTTAATATTGTTATTTTAATTAATTAAATTTACATAACTTTATTCTGGTAATATAATATAAGAGTAGCTATATTATTAATTGAATTTATTATTAATCTATTATAGATACTTTTAAATATTAATTAAAGGAGTCCCAAGTTCTATTTAATACTATATTCCTGATTTATTATTAATTAAAGGAGTCCTAAGTTCTATTTGATACTATATTCATGACTTTTATTTCAATTTTTAGTTAATAAACTCATAGTATATAATTTCATTATTAAATTAAATTATTATATAATATTACAATTTTAATTAATTAAATTAATTAATATTTAGTGGCATACCGTGCATACCACGATATACATGACATACCATTTAAAGGGGATTTATGCTTTTGATAAAGAGTATAGATGTAATTACATATAATATTTTATAATCGTAATTTTCTTTGTATAAAACAAAAGTATAACTGTAGATAAAATGTACACTGTCCCGTCATGTCCTCAACCACAAGTAACGGTCATTCATGCTTTGAATCGTAATATGTGCAGATTCATCTTAACAGCCGTACGGGTAAAAGATGGAACAGTGGGGTAAAATAGAAGTTTACCACAAGAATAAACCGCTGATAAATTTAGAATACAATTGTGGCATAATATTTTCCACACTTGTTGATCCTTTTTTGTCCTTACAAACAAGTTATACTTATTCCATGAAAAAAAAAACTTTTCACATTTTCAATTTGTTTGCTTCCTAATTTTTAACGTTTTCGATTCACAAGTTAAAATAGTCAGTAGTGCATGCATGATTGCTTCAGACAACAACAATACTACAAGAAAACTACCATACAGAGCAACATGTCTGTATGACTATATAAAAGTTTCGTTTTTTAGCTAATAACATTTTGGTGCAGTGGGTTGAACCCTTGTCTCCTTTGTAGGAGGTCAAGGGTTCGACCCCTGGGTGTGTGTGAATTTAGTTTGTATTAGTTTCCTTTTTTTGTATTTGTATTTTGACGGGGATCCTTCGGAAACAACCTTCCTATTGTATAGGGGCATGGTCTGCGTAAGTTTCGTTTTTTATGTCTGTATGACTATATAAATGGAGTAATAAATATCCATACAGCTGGGAAGAAGTAATATAATACGTATATAGGTAAAAAAGGCTGCAAAATAGTAGTACAGTTTGGGTGAATGAATGAGGATAGCAAAGTAAAAAAGCTGGGGATAGAGAGAGAGAGAGAGGATGGATGGAGTGATGATTCGTACTCATAGTCGCTGGAAAAATAATTGACAATAGTGAAATACATAAATATCGAAAACTGTAGACAACAGAAACAAACAGTTTACAACCATTCAAAACTTGCTATATCTGGTGGAATGGTTCATTATCAATTCAACTTTAGTACTGCAACAGAAAAGTAATCTCAACTACAAGCTACATGTTTTTTGTTTTTTTGCTTTTGACCCCTAACTAAGAATTGTTTGATTTATAATCATTCTTTTTACAGGCATTATTTTGTATACTATCGAAGATGTGTCTGTGAGTTTGGCAGTGTTTCTTAGATCCTGTGCAAAGTAAAAATAATCTAAGCTGCTCCTGCAGCCTGCAGGCTACTCTCTTCTTACTCCTGCCTGTATCTATCTATATATATTTATTGTCTATGTATCATGGAATGAATGTAGTCATTTCGCTGATTTTATAGTTTGGACCTTTTTTTTAGGATTCACGAATATGGTAATTTCATTGTGTCCACGTGACATCACACTTTTACCAATTACCTTGCACGTTACATACCAAAGCCAAGCAACAATATATATATATAAAAAATTGTGTATGCATCCGTCCTTTCTCTAGAATCAGCATGCCTAGTAGTGTACTAGTGTGCAATATAAAACTTACCATCAGGGCGGACGCAGAAAATTTCTTCGAGGGGGGCCAAAATATATTATATAATTCACCGTATATTGAAATAAGGATTGTTTTTATACATTAAAATTGAGACCGTCATTCTTTAAGTCACGAAATTCATCTATAATACTCCCTCCGTACCCCAATGTACCCCCATGTTCTTTACATTGGGGACGGGGCGTGACATGCATTTTAAGGTTCTTTTAAAGTAAAATTTAAAATTTTTTTTTTAAAATTTTTTTTTCTTTATAAAATTTAATGTTTAAATTTTTATTCAAAAAAAAAATTTTAAAAATAAGTTATGCAACTATACTTTATATATCTTAAAATGCGTGCCAAACAGTGAAAAAGTTTTGTAAAGAAATGGATGGGACTTAGAGAGCAGCATTTATACTAATATTACGAGCAATTTTTTTCTTAATATATAACATTAAACAATCTGACTATCTGAGAGATGTATTGAGGACTGACTAATAATATTTACACTTCATTTTTTAACATACATACATTAGTTGAAAATATATAATATGTATTTCGTTTTTATTTTTGTTGGGCTGTAAATTGAAATGTAAATTGAAATATTGGCTATATAATTTTTTGAGTTGTGGGCTTGTATAATTGGGTCAAGGGATCAATAAAATCCAAATTATAGCAGGGCTAAGTAACTTATATTACCTAATTACAACCATAAATACTTATATATCATCCCCTCCGGCTAAGGACCTGGTGGGGGCCACGGCCACCATCAGTCCTACTGTGCGTCCGCCCCTAGTTACCATCATGGAAAAACAAAAATTAGTGGTCCGGTTAGCGTAAACGAATTAAATTATTCGTGATCAATTGTTTATGACACGAAAGTTGGAAAACGGATCAAATTATTCGTGATTAGTTGTTTATGACACGAAAGTTGGAAAGCGGAAGCATAGATACGCTCCACCTCAAAACAAATTTGGAAAATGAAAACATTGAAGGTGTTTGGCGACATAGGCGTGCTATGAATCTTAGTCCATAGCTATGGAAGAAATAAAGAATCAAACAAATTTTTAAGAGTAGGTTTTGGGTAGTTGAAAGAATAACAGGTGCCTGATAAACATGTGCAAAAATGGTATAAATGTGCAAACATAATCTCGATGTATATAACCCAAAATTTACAACGACCCCCCGAGATGTTCCCATATTAAAATCGAGGTCGGTTAGAATACAAAGTATACGACTGGGTCTATAATTATTCTAGTTAAGAAGTCAAGCTGTCTCTCGGAGATTGTAGGTAGGTTAAGTCCCCCTCGTTGTAATGTCATTATTGTTAGTCATAAAAACTGCACCACAGTTTTTCCAAGGACATCCGCGATGGTGACCATTCACCCCAATTCCCTCGTATATTACCTCCCTCGGCTATTTTTTACATGTATCGTCCAAGTTACTACAATAAATTAATTTTACTTGCTCTTCCTTTCCGTTTAAACATTCATCGCTTAAATTTGTAATCAAATTATTCGACGGGTAATTTTGAGATTGTACATGATATATACTACACCATATGGTTTCACATTTAAATCTTCTTCATTGTTTACCAAATATGATAACATTTGAAAGCAGAACATGTATGTATTTTGTTCCCTGTTATGATGTTCTATAATTTATAGTACATGTTAGGGTGTTAGATTCGACTTATAATTGTCTGGTTTGCGAGATTGGATCCTTGAACAATTTATCTACTTTTAAGAAATTCTAGGATCGAATATCTACTTTTAGAACCGAACTGAAATAGCAATTTTTGAATCTAACGCTTGAGTACTGATCAATTTATGATAACTTTGGATCCTTGATGAAATTAAGGCTAAGGTTGTGTACCTATAGTGAGACTAGACAGGTACCGAAATACGAGTCCCATCACAGCTCAATCGCCACAAACAGGGGTTTTTAATTTACCATAACAAGACCTATAGTGGAAATAGCTTAGCATCTCATGGAAAAGGACCGTCCAAACAATTGGCCAGTGACTCTCCAGTTCTCATGTAGGATCCATTCATATAACACTGCATTTAGCTGAGACATTTTATGAATAAAAAACACGCTCAAATAATAAATGTAATTTCATCTAGCAAGCAGTAACGCTGTCCACGCAGAGTGTTAACGAGAAACAAGGTCTGGAGAGTTTTGTAAGTTTCGAAATACTGTACACTAAGATGAAACAAGATTTGAGTACTTTACGAACTGCAAACTGTAATATGCTGTAAATCTATACTATATATATCAACCATAGAATCTTTTAGAGTATATTATTAGTCATAATGTTCAAACAAAACAAGACAAGAGGATATGAACTATAAACACAGCTTAAACACAAACAAATTTAGTCCTTGAAATTTCAAGAAATGCATAATTTTTACACCATGTACTACATTACTAGAACTTAGTAATTTGTCATACTTCATAGAGTTCATCAACCTCCTCTTGCTCCTGCTTTTTATACAATTCATATAGTACATTCTCTGAACTGAAGTTTGTGGATTTTACTAACATTGTATCAGAATTCTTTGGCCAACAATCTCGAGCTCCAATTTATCTCCATTAATCACGACTCGAGGGACTATCATAAACAAACTATATTCTCTCACTGAGTTGCATGTGTGTGTAACTGGTTCATCTTTAAAAAGACACAACTTCTGGACTGTCGCACAACGATAGGAGAGCTAACTATAACAAAAAAGAGTAGAATACTGCTAGTTACCAAAAAAATAAGAGAGCCTGCTAGCCTCTGTGATTGTTTGATAGTGCAGTATCTTCTTAATACTAGCATTCTGTTAGTTTGGCAAATGTCTAAAACACCCAGATTAGGACTCCGAATTTCACATGTCCCCCCCCCCCTCCTCCTCCTCCCACCCTTTAATAGATTAATTCTAGTCTCCAAATGTGATGCTAAGATCACAGTGTGAACGATATTTGATGTTCATAAGCTTAGAGCATAACATGTTAAACTGGTAGTCATAACAAAAAGATCATGCTAATCCAAGGGAAACTACTTTCTTGGTCACGAAGGTCTCATTACAGATGAAACCCATTTTTCTGCAGCCAATTCTTGGGTCTTTCCATATTCTGTGGGAATCCTGATGATGCTGCAGCAGCTGCTATGACTTGAGGAGAACTTGTCCGCCATTGATGATGACCATTTCTCGAGTTATGCATAAATGATTCTCCTCTTTCATTATCTCCGTTTCGCAGTCCATTGCTGCTGTTGGAAAACTGATTCTGTACCATAAAAATAAAAATATTAATGTAAATTAAACAACAACATTGAATTTCAATAAGAACAAAGCAATTTTTTTATAATTGATAGATTATTATATACCCACTCGATAGTTTAACGTGCCAAGGTGAGGCGGAAACATCTGAAGCACTTGTGGCTCGCTGGCCTTCATAAATTGCTCATATCTATGCATGTCATTAGGACTCAACGAGCTCGAAGACTGAAGGTTTGTGTGACTAAAAAGTTGCAATGTTTCCGAGTGACTTAATTCATCTCTTCTGCCAGAATCGAACTTACTGCGAATGAATTCCTGCTGCATACTGGGCTGTAAATTGTTCAAAGCCAGATTTGTATCATAGCATTTCCAAGTGCAACTTATATTTAAATTGATTTATTACACTTGTATGAGTACCTTGGGCCTAATTTCCCGATCTTGCCAGTCAAACTGCGTCGAGGAAGAACGTTGATTTATTGCTGATTGATTGCCATTTCCACGTTCTTTGTGCTTTGAAGCTGAACTACCTAGACTCAAATCAAGATTGTGGTCCTTCTGGCCACTAGATGTTTCTAAACAGCACAAATAACATTGATTCAGTATGACCAAAATTAACATTCCATTATATACTAATTTTTTTAAACAGAAACAAAAAGGCTGCATCTGTACCAGTTGTATTAAGTTCATTCTGGTAAATACTAGGATCAAAGTTAGTAACAGCTTCCTTCCCATTACACTTAATTGCAGCTTTGTCATAAGCCCTAACATTGAAGGCCAAAAAGAAAATACTCAGAACCATCCGATAGTAAACTCAGTTAGAAAAAAGATTAACAACATGCAGCAGTATACCAACTCACCTGGCTGCTTCAATTTCATTATCAAAGAGTCCCAGATAAACATACCTAAATAGATGTACCGAAAATCGGGAAAATAGTATCAGTCCCCGAAAGACACAAAGAAAAAACAGAAGTCTACAAAAAGGTAGTACCAAATTATGAATACTTGAAGGATGGAAAGAACAAGAAGAACAGATACTTAGAAATGCATGTTGTCTTACTTTTTGCCCAAGAACTGACCCATTCTAGCTTCCCATCTACCACATTTATGCAAGGTAACTCCCCTATACTTAGAACTTCCTCTAGGGAATCCAGTACTCTGTCTCCGAAGTACATGCACAAATTCTTCTTTGGTTAAATTGCACATCTGTTACATTTCGAAAAACACTATTCACCATTAAAATAAACATCTTTTCCCTGTCTCCACTAAACAAATGTACGCTAGATTACAAGAATCAGAATCCTTAAAGAAAGAAACACAAAAACATGAAGATAAGATTTTAGGACTGTTGAAGATAAGGTGCCAATAAAGTAGTACTAGTAGTTGTATGTGTGTGCTGACACACACCAACCTGTTTTAAGTCATCTTCATAATCTCCCAGACTAAAGTTTATGTCAGCTTCCACTCCCCTAAACTTGATTGCCGCTCTATCATATGCACTACACAGCAGTATACATACACAAAATTATCAAAAATTCGAGATATTTTAAATGAAACGAAATAAAAAAAAGAGAGATTTCATTCGGTTATGCTAACCGTGCAGCCGCGTGTGCCGTGTCGAATCCACCTATCCACAAATAACCAACACCATACTATTTAGCAAAATTGACCCCTTTGAATTTTGTGAAACAATTAAAGTAAAGGAATAATCTTTTTTCATCCCATAATATGAAAACATAAAACAGACAGCATCTTTTCTAATTATATTTCTTCTTGTAATAATCCAATTTTAGACAAAACAAAAAACTAAAAAACTGATCGGAAACAACAACACATACCTAGGTAAACTTGTTTGCCACAATCCCTGTATCATCCCAACCAAAAAAATAAACATAGGAAAATTTAAAAACCATAAATATAAACCAAACAGTTTTTGCATGTAAACTAGCTAGTGTGTGTTCTGTGTGTGAAAAAGTGAGAGGAAACCAACCATATATGTGACTCCCAACGACCAGTTCGTCGGTAAAAGGTAACACCACGATACTGTGAGCTTCGAGACCTGGGCCCACGCCGACTCTTCTTTAACGGATGCGTAAAGTCGGCGGTCTTTTCACCGTTGCCGACAGCTTCCGAGTGACTGAACTTAACTCCAACCCAGTGGGCCCTAGGAAAACCGGTCGTAGTATTTCCAGCAGCACTATCAGCAGCTTCCACAGTTCCCGATGAGTCACTCACCGGGAAGAACTGCCGTGTTATCACCGGCGTCTCATTTCCCGATGAACAGTTGTTTTGACCTACCGAAAAACCAAATATTCTGTTGTTTGGCTTTTTCCCGGCACCGTTGTTTTCGTCGTCTTCTTCCTCGGATCCATCTTCGATTACTACAGCAGATGAGCTGGAAATGGACATGGATCCGACCCGTTTACCCTTCAAGTCCACATGAATCACATCATTTCTACTAGTAACTGGCGATGAACACCCTTCTTCTTCTGATGATGATTTTCCATCATCCATTTTTCGGTTAGGCGAGTCGTTTAAATTCCACATATTATATAAATAAATAAAAACGTTACAACTTGTAAAATCTCATTAAAACATCGATATTTTTCTTGGTGGAAAAAAGGTTGTGTCTCCCTCTGTGCATAAATTATTAGTACATACTTGGAAGTGGGATGAATAAAATAAAGGAGGGAAAGATTAAGTGAGCAACAAAAGAAAAAAGAAACCTAGGAGCTTTTGTGACTTTGTAGATTAGCTTCTCCGAGGTATGATGTGCGTGTAAGTATGTGTGTGTATATATAATATCTCCACTAGATCGATGGATGTTGCATCTCTCTAACTAGAACTCCCCAAAACAGCATAGACGAGGCCCTGTTTTAGGATACCTTGTCTAAAACCACCCAACCCCACCCCTATTTATCATCAAATCAACTCTGTGACAAAGTATAAGGAGAATAATGTTACCGAGTTTATCTCAGGAAAATTTAACTGAGATTATGCTCATTTTTAATATAATTTTTTAGAGAAAAAGGATTCTGAGATTAATTTCAGGAAAGTTTTCTAAGATACTTGAAAAAATATGTTTTAAATTTACTGGGCCCGTAGGGCTAACTAATAAAATTTTAAATGAATCGTGATTTTACAAAAATGCCCCCCATATTTGCATACAAAATTTGTGTATCTCAGGAAATTTACTTGAGATGTATCTCAGGCTCCCTACTCTCAATTTTTTAATGGCAGTTTTGTAATAAAAATAGTTCTGTATTTATATCTCTTTTTATAATCTCAGTATTTTTTTCTAAGATAACTTTACGAAAAACAAGCCAAAATCTATACTATAATAAGTTGATATAATTTGTAGTTTAGTTATTCATTCATTTTTTGTTTTGCTTATCCATCATTCATATCCGTTAGATCTTTAACTCAAATAGATCATTCACAATAATACCAAAAGTTATTATATACTAAGGTTCGATTACCGCCAACAACATATTAATTTATATTTAATATTAAAAATTATTATATACAAAGATACAATAGTCAAATCCTCAATAACATATTAAAATAATATTTATAATATTATATTATACTATAAGCAAATTATAAACAATTTAAAGTAACCCGTGCTTTTGCACGAATTATAAGCTAGTATAATAATAATATTTAATAAAATAAAATCGCGTCATTTTGTTGTTCTGTTTCCGTTTTTCTCTGCAATCACACACACCTCTTACTCTGTATGTAATCGTGTATATATATATATATATATATATATAAATTGCATGTCAGCGGCGGAACAGAATAATTTTAAAATATTAGATATGAAAAAATGCATTTGTAAAGAAACATAATTAATTTTTTAAAGTAGCATAACAATTTTTTATTTAAAAAGAAAGTACACAAATGTGATCGAACTTAATCATATTTAGCTTTTTGGTGATCAACAATTCAGATTTGTAATATGATAATATCGGATCATCATATTGCAAATTTGAAACTCCGATCACCAAAATGCTAGAACGAGTAAGATTGAATTTCAATTTATAATTTGTTCTTTATTTAATTTCATTTTGCGAATTCAGTCGAAATTTTAATTTTTCCGGGTGTTCTGGATTGAAAATGATTATATATGTGTGTGCCTCTTTGTCTGTTAATTTCTATATTAACTACTTTACCTTTGGTCAGTGTCAGTGGCCTCTAGTTTCCTTATGTGTGGACAACGTTAGTGGATGCATGTTTAATATAGTCAGATTTTAGGTGGGGTTGGATTTTAAGAAACAAAAATAAAAAGGCGTAAGTTAGAAAAATAATTAAATAAAAAAAAAGTAAAACTATAAATCCCGAATTAGTTCTTAAAAATTATTCTCAAATAATGTGGTATTGATTATATGGTATAATGAAAATTTTTGATTGATGTGAATACAGATATTCACGTTATTATACTTTATTAAATTAATATATACATTTAATATTTAGAAAAAAATTGGTAACTGATTCAAAATACCTAATATTTTCCGTAAAAAAATGCTACGATGTTGTAAGAGAGGAGAAGATGGAGAGAGTCTCTTTCTTACACAAGTTTCTCACGTTAACCAAATCGAAAAGCATCCTACTACAAGTGGTAATAGACAGCACCAAGACTAAAACATTTCACTGATTACTCAATTACCATTATTAGCAAACTAATTATATCCTGCTTTCTTTTCATTCATTCAACCAACCACACACGTCACTGTATCCACCAACTGACCCCACTTTGGTAATTTGTAAATAGATAATAGACTGGAGGGTATTTTGGGTATTGACACAGGAAGTATTATTCAAAGTTAGGGAACCCAAACGCAGAGGTCACAGAAAAGGAAAACGGGGAATAATGGTAAGAAAAAGGAAATTTTCCAGAAACTGTCCAATCCAAGAGTACGGGAAGTGGCCCACCATTTCCTCTTTTGTTTTACAAGGTGTTTAATACCCAAACTACCCTCCTGTTTCATAATTTATTTACCCTATCGACCTGAACAAAATTAGCGAGTTGCTATTGTTTTCTATTTTTGTCAAGAAATTAGTGCAATTTTTATATATTTAATTTTTTATTTTTTTTTTTTGCAAAAAGTAGTGCATCTTTAGTTACGTATATGCACTTATGCAGTGTTTAAAAAACAGCATTCGAATTAGAACGTAACCAAGTGAGCAACCAAGTGACTCACGTGTTAAGGGTTATTTTATCGTCCTAGAATTTCCAATTTCGTTAATCATAGAATTTATTAAAATAAATATTTATTTATAAAGTATATATAAATTTGATTATTCAAGGAAAAAGAGTTTTCGCATTTTTCGGTAAGAACCTCCCATAAAAATTAATTGAATAATCGATGATTAATAATATTAATTGAAGATAATCATTTTCAATAAATGAACATATAATTGTTATGCCATATTTTTGGTATGTCTAATAATCTTTCAAATTTCTAATATTTATTAATTACTAATTCAGATTAATAATTACTTACTTAACCGCTAAGTTTTATCTTTTCCTGAAACGAGGAAATAATCAATCTCAATCAACGAATAACTGAAAATATCTCCAAACGATATTATTCAAATCAGGAAGATGTCACGAAGTCAAAATAAATCAGATAAAATCAATAATTGCCCACATTAACGAAGTTTATCCCTTAAATCTCCCAGGGATAGACCCAATTTCACAGAACTGCGTAGGCTTGATCCAATGTACGCAGGCATCTTGGAAAAGGGGATCTGATACATGAGACAAATCGAGACACCTATCAAGTCCAGACCCTTTTTTTTTACAATACCTAAATCCCTAAAAATAGCCATATTCATACAAATTCGCTCTACTATTTTAGTAAATATCCAATTTTGTGTTGTTACGAAATTCCTCCAACAACACTATTATATTATCTATGTATATTATAGTTCCTACTCTCCCTTTTGAATAGTAATTTTTTTGCAAGCTAATTACCCCTAAAATTCCGTCTAATTACAAACTACCCACTTGGACTGTTAAATAGGCTGCATGTCACGTTGTTTCCGACACTTGCCTAGGAAATATAATTAAGTATAAAAGAGAGGCATGATTATGTAAACATTGAAACTTATGCAGGAAGTTTGTGTTAATAGTTTATGAACCACACATTTAACTTTCCTAACTTACCTTGATTCATGCATCAGCCGTCATATTTTTTGAAATTTGAATAACCAATCACTTTCTATTATATAGAGCAGCACAGGGGTAAAATGAGCCAATAAACCCCTGTGAAAGTACAGTTATGCCCTTACAATTTATAAAATTACATGAAATGCCACTCTTTTATTTAAATGGGAAAAAATGAGTTTTTGTGGTGAATCGAACTTAGAACCTCATCTACACAAGTTATCCTACCAACCACTGTGCTACATGAACTTTTTTGTTTTGAGTTAAAAAATCTTTTACATAAACCCGACCTCGCCATTATCTTATTTTTACTATTATTTTAAAAATATTATATTTTAACTTTCACAATATGGTACACATCCATCCATTCTTTCTACATATAATAAGAGAGCAAGGGGATTTTTAGGGGTTTTTTAAGCCAATAAATCCTCTATGAAATTACGATTATACCCTTACAAGTTATAAAATTATATGAAATTTCACTCTCTTATTTAAATGGAAAAAATTAGTAAATTTTATTTTTATGGTGAATCGTACCTAGAACCTCCTCTACACAATTTATCCTACTAACCTTTGTGCTGCATGGACTTTATTATTTTGAATTAATAAACCTTTTACACAAACCCGACCTCTCCATTATCTTATTTTTACTATTATTTCAATTTTTAGTAAAAATAATGGTGACTCATATTATTTTAAAAATATTATATTTTAGGTTTCACAATATGGTACACAATCTATCTATTACTATAAATTAAACCACAACACAAGTGCAAAAAGTGTCATTTTAATGGTTGTGAACTTACGATAATATTTCTATATGTTTAAAAAATTACAAAAGCACCATCCCTTTAATATTTATGCAAACAATATATGAAATTATGTTGGTATTGGGAATCAGCCCTCTCGTAATTTCGGATTATAATTCTATGCGACTTATATATCTTGATGAGATAAATATTAAGGAGCGTACTAATTTTATCTGGAAAGTATTGTATGATGGGTATTATTCACATTGATGATATGTCTTTTTATCATTGTTCTAAAAGAAATTGTGTTATAACCTATACAATATATTTATATGCTATAAAACATCCTTTTTTATGCTCATTTGATCTATACATAAATAAAATAATACATAAATTAAAATACTGATATTATAATATGTATGAACATAAAAGGTGCAATTATATTCAAAAATATCCTTCAATCGTAAAATTATACAAAATTTATAGCAATTGCTAGAGGATGATCCGTGTCTCGCACGGGTTATTATGCTAGTACAATACCTAAAATTGCTAAAAATCAAATCTTAGACCCCTTAACTCATCCTCTAAATATTGAGGATTAACTGATTAACCTATTCTCTAAATTGTTTTGAATTTTTGAAACATATTACTACTTCTGAAGGCTACCAATCAATTGAATATCGTGATGGCTGGTGAAAAGGATTGGAATCGTTTCACGTATGAAGATATGATCAATGGTTATGATCAAAAGAAACCGTTAAAATCAAGGAAACTGTCCAAACGTAGGAACAAAGGGAATAATATGAGTGACAATAACTCTGAACAAAATTCTGTATAATCAGCTTCTTCTTTGAACAATATTTCTCTTGATTGTAAGTATTTTAGACATTTGTTCAAAGCTTTTAGTTAGAGTTTAATTTTTATTTAGTGAATCATGTTTTTGCTGCTTAATTTATCTCTTCTTTCAGCAATGGATGCAACTTATCAAGGTTATCAGAGTCCACGATCGATGAATAGTGGTATGTTCTGCAACGCTATTATTCACAAATATTACAGATTGAAAACTTGATTTAATGCATAGTAACATTGCCTGTATTATGTTACTTTGTTATTGTTGCCTTCGATGATTAATGTGACGTATTTATTCTTTTTTTTTTTTGTAATAGAATTGTGTATGTTACTTTGTTATATCTCCAATTTGTGTTTGTTACTTAATTATGCTTTCATTATGATGTCAGGAGTTTCGAAAACAGGATCATGTGGTTTCTGTATTACCACTGATAGTTGCTACCGAACTCCTTTATCGAATATAACAAACAATTGCACCACGTCTCAGTTGGAAGGACAATTTTTCCATGGTACTGAACTTTTTTATTTCCGTTTTAGTAAGTGAGGTAGTAAATAAATCATGTCTATGTTAATGAATTTCGCTGTTATTGTAAAACAGGAACGATGAATCGTGGTCCAGCAAATATTATTTGTCCACCTAATAGTTCTCACAGAACACCGTTGTCCAATATGATGAAGTAATGAACAATGGTGGCAAGTCATATAACCCACCTCCAACATTGTTGAAGCGAAAAGCTAGGCTAACTCTTGTTGATTCTGGACGTACATTATTTATTGAAACTCCTCATGTTCAGGACCAAAGTAATGATTTCAATGAAGGTTTGTTTCCTGCCTTTTTCATTAAACTATTAAATTTTATTATATCATTTACGTTTTAGTGCTATGTTTTTTTAACTATACATGTTAAAATTGGTTATAGGTCCGAATGTTGTTTATAATACAATGTCTAGCATTGAGGATGAAGATTCTGATTTTGAAAATTTGGTGAGTAATCATATATGATTACTTATGTTGCGTAAGTTGTGACATACATTTTCTTGCTAAGATTCCTTATATTTTCAATGACAAAACAGGGTTGGATGATTCTGAAGATTCTAATTTAACTGATGTTTCTTATGTTGTTGATGAAGATAGTGAATCTGATGAATTAGAGGTTATTTTATTTAAACTTCTGTTTGTTATGTTATTTAAACTTTTGTTTGTTATGTTATTTTGTAATCATTCTAAACAAGTGAATGTTTAGTTAATTTGCAGACTCACAAATGAATTCATTCTTCTCTATGCGTCAAACTACTCGTGGAAAACGTATAATCCCTGAAGAGTATGCTTCATTAGGAGGTCCTTCGGTTGTATGTGGGAATTGTAATGCTCGGATGTGGAAAGAAGAAAGTGTAAAAAAATGTGACTAAAGGCACTATGATATTTTCCATGTATTGTATAAAGGGTGAAGTTAGTTTGCCAAAGGTACCTCCTACACCCCGTTACTTTAAGGAATTGTATGCTGACAAGGAAAAAGGCCTTGCTTTCCAACAAATGATACGTTTGTATAATGTAATGTTTTTTTTACGTCTACTGGTGGAAACATTGACCATTCTATAAACAATGGGAGATCACCTTATGTTTATAGGTTAAATGGTCAAAACCACCATGTTTTTGGTTCTTTAATACCAAATACCAATGAGACGCCAAAGTTCTGTCAACTTTATATATACGACACTGTGAATGAAGTTGATAATCGTCTTCGATGGGTAAATACTAAGGACAGAAAGACTGTTGATGCAGAGGTAGTACAAGGTCTTATAACCATGCTAGACGAAACTAATGAACTGGTTGGATAATTTAGGCAACATCGTGATCGATATGAAAGTGATGAGGTAGTAGAATTGCAAATTACTCTTAAGGTATGTCAATCCGAAAGTGGTAGAGAAAATCATATCTCCAGTAGTGATGAAGTTGCTGGCATTATGGTTGGGGACATTGATGATACATGTGGAAACCGTGATATTATTATTGATGATAAAATAGTAGGGTTAGTGAGTGTGTCATATGTTCATCCGAAGTTAATGTCTCTCCAATATCCCTTACTCTTTCCTCTTGGTAAAGATGGCTTCCACCCCAAAATTCCATTCCAGAAAACTGCTGATAGTTCAACCAGAAATCGTGAATATTTGTCGATGAAAGACTATTACTCATATTCATTACAAGTTAAAGAGAATGATGGTAAACCTAATTTTCGACCAATATCATTTTGCAGTTTTTTCTGATTTCAATGTAGTACATTCATTGCAATTACATGTTAAATATAATTGATATGGTTAATATCAGTGTTTAAGTTTTGCAGGGAAAAACAGAGTTTAAATAAGAAGCAGTCAGAGTTTAGTTAAACTCTGACAGTTAGAAGCTGAACAGAGTTTGTTATACGCTGACAGTTGGAAGCTCGACAGAGTTTGTTAAACTTTGTCTGGAGGAAGCGTCTACTTGTCAACAGTGTTTGAAGAATTATTGAAGATAATTATGGAAGCAATATCTTTGAAGATTGGATAGTTGTCAAAGAGATTGAGTTGACTAAGGAGACGAGTAGCAATCGTAATTGATATCAATTGTATAGCTAATTTATAGGAGTATCAATTATCGATTGTATAGCAGCTGTATATTTTATAAATACAGTTAGGTTAACCCTAGAAGGGTATCGATCGTGTAATACAATATCTTTTATTGTAACCTAAGTAGCTCTCTGTGATAATTTACATCACTGAGAGAGAAGTTAATTCAAACAGTTTTTAAAGTTTTTTAAAAAAACTTATTGTTATTCTTTCATACTTAGTTGATTATAAGTGTGTATTCGGCCTAACAATTGGTATCAGAGCTTGATCTGTTAATTTAATACAGTTTAAGATCCACACACACACACACAACTATAATCAATGGCAGAAATTCCTCCTCCTACATCAGGCTCTAGTGCTGAGAAGGCTCAATCTGCAACTGTGAGTCGATATGAAACAATCAGGGTTCCTATTCTTAAGCCAGCAGAATACTCAACCTGGAAGGTGAAAATGGCTATGTTTCTGGAAGCTACAGATCCAGAATATCTTGACAGAATTTATGAAGGCCCTCATAAGCCTACAAAATTATCTGTTGTTGCTGCTGGACAGGAAGCTAAATCTATTCCAAAGGAGAAGAAATATTTGACTCCTGAGGATATTTCATCCATTGGAAAGGATGCAAAGGTTAGACATGTCCTTCATAGTTCTTTGGATAATGTTATGTCTAACAAAGTGATCAATTGTAAAACTGCAAAAGAGATTTGGGATGCTCTAGAGGTTAGATGTCAGGGAACTGCTGCAATTAAGAAGAATAGAAGGAACATACTCACACATGAGTATGAACACTTTGAGGCTAAATCTGAAGAATCAATGACAGAAACCTTTGACAGATTCTGTAAGCTACTTAATGATCTGTCACTGGTTAATAAAGAATATGATCTAGAAGATTCAAATCTCAAGTTTCTTCTTTCTCTACCTGAAAAGTGGGATGTCAAAACAACCACTATTAGAGACAACTATGATCTGACTGATACTGATATTGATGAGATCTATGGGTTGCTCAAAACTCATGAACTAGAAATGGAACAGAGAAGCAGAAGATCAGGTAGAAAGTCAAAATCTCTTGCTCTAAGAGTTGAAGAAAGACCCTCAAAGAAGGAAGCATTCAGGAAGAAGGCAAAAGGAAAAGCCTTGGTCATTCATTCTGAAAGTGAGTCATCAAACTCTGATGTTGACTCAAATGCAGATAAATCATCTGACTCTGAAGATGATGAGGAAATGATGGAAATGGCTGCTTTGATGGTAAAGACTTTCAAGAAGATGGGTTTCAAGAACTTCAAGAAAGGAAAGAAATTCTCCAAGAATGATTCAAAGTTTGACAGGAAGAATTTCAGAAAATCTGAGAGAAAGGATACCAAATCTGGGAAAAGAGACAAGTCTGAGATTCAATGCTACAAGTGTAAGGAGATGGGTCATTATGGTCCTGAGTGCAAGAAGGGTAAAACTGAGAAGGCACTCTTCACTAAAGGCAGAGATTGGGCAGACACCTCTGACTCAGATGAGGATGTAAACTATGCTCTCATGGCTACTACTGTTGATGAAGCTGTAGATTCTGAAAACAAGGTACCTCTAACTACCTATGCTTATAACATTGATGATATAACTGAATTAAGAATATATCTTAAGTCCTTGCATATCAGTTATAGGGATCAGACTTTAGAGAATGAGAGAATCAAAACTGAGAATTCTGAACTCAAAGAGAGAAATAAGGTTGTAGAAGAGAAACTTGTTAAGATGCAGCAAGTTCAAAAGGAGAGAGATGATGCTGTCTATCTTGAACAAGAGTTGTTAAGTCAGTATAAACAACTAGAATCTGAGTTGGAAAAGGCAAATCACATTATTAAAACTTGGACTCACTCAGGAAAAGACACTCAAGAAGTTTTTCAATCTGACACTGTAGGTCTAGGTTATTCTGAGAAAGATGAACTTAGATTTCAGAATACAGTTAAGATTAGACCACCTCTTCCACCTAAGAAATTTGGAACATTTGTTAATGGAATAAATGAACCTAGATTTGAAGGTGGAAAAGAAGCTGTTAAGAAAGAACCAATAAAAACTAATGTTAAACAGGTTAATATTGGTTTAATGACAGATAAACAACTTAAGCATAATCTTAAGGAGTTAAAATCTGTTAAGAAACAGAAAGTGTCTAGAAAGAACAGAAATGGTAAAGTAGGCATTACTCAAGGCAACTATCCAATGCTTGCTTCTTTAGCTCCAAGAAAGACATGTCATAACTGTGGTAGTACTAACCATCTTGCTAGTTTTTGCAGGAAGAACAGAGACATTAATTCTTTACCTTCCAAGTCTGAAGTAAAGAAAGATAATGTTAGAACTAAACCACAGACTTTATGCAAACACTGCGGAAGCACTTGGCATTCTATTTATATTTGCAGAAATTATCATGCTATTTATCATAATTACTATGAACTGAAACCTAATCTGAAATGGGTTAGAGTTAATTCTGCAAGTGTAAACTCTGACAAAGTTAGCTTAAACTCTGATAATGAAAATTCCGCTGCTAAAGCTAACAGAAGTAAGAAAGCCAAAGGATCCAAGCAAGTATGGATCCTTAAATCTAATCCTCAGTAATTGTTTGTGATTGCAGGGCATCAGGGAAAGCATCCTAGTAGTGGACAGTGGATGTTCAGGACACATGACTGGAAATAAAGCCCTACTATCAGAGTATGTGGAGAGGGCTGGCCCAAAAGTTTCCTATGGAGATGGCAACATAGGACATACTCTGGGATATGGCAATATTAATCTTGGAAGTGTCATCATCACAAATGTAGCTCTGGTTCCAGGACTCAAGCATGATCTACTATCTGTGAGTCAAATATGTGATAGAGGTTTTCATGTAGATTTTCAACCTGAATACTGTGAGGTTATCAGCAAAACCACAGGGAAAGTTGTTTTAGTTGGACAAAGACACAACAATATCTATGAAGCAAGCTTGTTGACAAACTCTGATGGAAAAACAATGCGCCTGTCAACAAGAATGTCAAATGAAGAGAGTTGGAAGTGGCATAAGAAACTTTCTCATTTGAATCTGAACAACATCAATGAGCTGATAAGAAAGGATCTTGTTAGAGGACTTCTAAAGTCTTTACTAAATGTTGATGGTCTGTGTGATTCATGTCAAAAGGCCAAACAGAGGAAGACCTCTTTCAAGAGCAAGTCAGAATCTTCAATTGTTGATCCATTTCATCTGTTACATGTTGATCTTTTTGGACCAGTAAATGTCTTGTCAATTGGAAGAAAGAAATATGCTCTAGTTATTGTTGATGAATATACCAGATACACTTGGGTGTATTTTCTAGCAAAGAAGGATGAAACTGCATTAACACTGATGGAGCATGTAAAGCTACTGGACAAAGGATCAAAACACAAAGTCAAAATAATCAGAAGTGATAATGGAACTGAATTCAGAAATACAACAATGGAAGAATTCTGCAAGAATAGAGATGTGAAGCAAGAATTTTCTGCACCTGGTACACCACAGCAAAATGGTGTAGTTGAGAGGAAGAACAGAACCTTGATAGAAGCTGCCAAAACTATGCTTGATGAAGCAAAATTGCCAACCTATTTCTGGGCAGAAGCAGTTCAAACTGCTTGTTTTACTCAAAATGCAACACTGATAAACAAGCATGGAAAAACACCATATGAGATGGTGAGGGAAAAGAAGCCAAACCTGAAATATTTTCATATTTTTGGGTGCAAATGCTTTGTGTTGAAAACTCATCCTGAACAGTTGACCAAATTTGAGTTGAAAGCAGATGAAGGAATTTTTGTTGGCTATCCAATGTCAACCAAGGCATTCAGAGTTTACAATCTGAGAACAAGGGTGATTATGGAATCTATTCATGTGTCATTTGATGACAGGAAAATCACGGGAGTTGAAGATGTTAATGAACATGATCAGTTGCATTTCGAAAATGAAGATCTAAACTATGATGAAATAAACTCTGATGACACTAGTCCAACAAACTCTGTTGATGCAAACTCTGAACCTCTACTGGTACACATAGAAGAAATAGTACAGTCTGAACAAAGAGGAGAACCAGTTGAGGGGGAGCATGATCATAGTGATGACTCAAATTCTGATAGTGAGTCAACTGAAAATTCTGGATCAAATTCAAACTCTGATAACTCAAACTCTGAAAATCCAAATTCTGACAGTTAAAACTCTGAGAGATCAAATTCAGGGGGAGCCTCAGAGAATGAAGAAAGGCATCAAGATAATCAGGAGAACATTGATCAAGGGGGAGGATCAACGGTTGACAGAAGTCATTTACCTACAGCTAGGAAATGGACAAAATCACATACACCTGATTTAATCATTGGAGATCCAGATGCAAAAGTTAGGACAAAAAGTGCTACAACAAATGAATGTCTATTCCATGCATTTCTATCCAAATCTGAACCAAAGAAAGTGGAAGAAGCTCTTCAAGATGCTGACTGGATAACAGCAATGCAGGAGGAGTTAAATGAATTTGAGAGAAATGAAGTATGGACTCTTGTAACTAGACCAAAGAATAGATCTGTTGTTGGTACTAGATGGGTTTTCAGAAACAAAACTGACAGTGATGGGTTTGTTACAAGAAACAAGGCCAGACTTGTGGCCAAAGGCTATTCACAGCAAGAAGGAATAGACTATGATGAAACTTTTGCTCCAGTTGCAAGATTGGAGGCAATAAGAATCTTTCTAGCATATGCTTCTCACAAGAAATTCAAGGTTTTTCAGATGGATGTGAAGAGTGCTTTTCTGAATGGAAAACTTGAAGAAGAAGTGTTTGTTGAACAACCACCAGAATTTGTAGATCCCAAGTATCCAGATTATGTCTACAGGCTTGACAAGGCACTCTATGGACTTAAACAGGCACCAAGAGCATGGTATGAAACTTTGGCTCAATTTCTTTTAGAAAGTGGGTTCCACAGAGGTACAATTGATAAAACCTTGTTCTATTTCAATCTTGGTAGTGATCTGTTATTAGTTCAAATATATGTGGATGACATAATCTTTGGATCTACTAATGATAAACTCTGTAAGAAGTTTTCCAAGCTCATGCAGTCTAGGTATCGAATGAGCATGATGGGAGAGCTCAGTTATTTTCTAGGGCTACAGGTGAAGCAAACAGATGATGGAATTTTTATCAATCAAGCAAAATATACCAGAAATCTTCTAAAGAAATTTAGTATGCTTGACTGCTCATCTGCAACAACTCCTATGGCAACAGCAACAAAGTTGGATAGAGACACAGGTTCACCAGTGGATATGACAAACTATAGAGGAATGATTGGGTCACTTCTTTATCTAACAGCTAGCAGACTTGACATCATGTATGCAACATGTCTTTGTGCAAGATTTCAGGCAGATCCAAGAGAACCACATCTAACAGCTGTGAAGAGAATCTTCAAATATCTTAAGGGAACCATAACTTTAGGTTTGTGGTATCCAAGAGAATCAGACTTCAAGCTTCTTGGTTACTCTGATGCAGACTTTGCAGGCTGTAAGATAGACAGAAAAAGTACTAGTGGAAGTTGTCAATTTCTTGGTGATAGAATTGTCTCTTGGTATAGCAAGAAACAGAAATCAATCTCTACATCTACAGCTGAAGCAGAATATATTGCTGCTGGTAGCTGTTGTGCACAGATTCTGTGGATGAAAAATCAATTACTGGATTATGGATTGAGGTACAGTAAAATACCTATTTACTGTGATAATCAAAGTGCTATTGCTATGACAGGTAATCCAGTACAACATTCAATGACCAAGCACATCAGCATAAGGTACCATTTTATCAGAGAACATGTAGAAGAAGGGAATATTGAGCTTCATTTTGTGTCTACAGAACAACAGCTTGCAGATATCTTCACCAAGCCATTGAGTGAAGCTGTATTTACAAGGCTGGTAAATGAACTAGGAATGGTCTCTAGTTTTGACTAGAGATATTGGTTAGACTCAAAACTCTACTTATGTACTGTGCTGCTCATATTTTTGTTGTATGTTAATCTCTGATATGCAAACTCTGCTCAATGACTGTTAAACTCTGTTAGCATGTTTTTTTTAAGTCACACACTGTTAACTGTTGAATAAACTCTGAGAAACTCTGATAATGTTTCTTTCTGAACATAAACACCGATGAAGATACATGTATGAAACATTATTCTCAGTAATTAGTCATGAATCTTTCTAAGTTATCTGTGATCTAATCTTAAACTGTGCAGAAAGTTAACACAGCATGATACTGTTCTATATTTATAGCATCTCTTACTTTATTTATCCTAAACTCTGAGTCTGTAAATACTGTGTGCATTGCCTCTCATAAATAATTTATGATGTTGATGAGCTCTAAACTCTGTTAGTTATTGATGAGTGGGTACTTTATTCACTTAAAACGTTTCCATTTGGCTTAAAACGAATGTTTGTACTCGAGTTGTGGTATTTTTGATCTCTTTTAAGGGTATTGTGCAGGAATGATAATCCCAGGTGTTCAAGGAATGCAGCAAAGCAATCGGAGAGCAATTTGGAGTTGTAATGAAGAAATAAGGAAAAATCCAGTTGCTGAGCAGAAGCTAGGGCGCGGCAGCGCCGCGTTTGTACTAGAGTGTGGCGCGGCATCGCTGGGACATCTGGAGTGGCGCGGCTTGGATGGCGCGGCAGCGCCGGTACGACTGAGGGAAAATTCTGTTTTGCTGTTTTTTCGAGATAAAGTCGAAATTAAATTCCTTTTCGAATTTCTTGCACTTGGAGGCCTATATAAAGGAAGAAAAACCCTAGAATAAAAGAGGTCTGACCACGTATTGTATTTACGGAGTTTTGAAGCACGAAGAAGCGAGGAAGAAGATAGTTTTCAATTTATTCTTGTATTCTTCCTAGTTTGTGGATGCTTGGTTTGGGTGTATTTTTTAGAACCTTTGTTATTTATTTAAATCATTATTCGTTTTCTTCTATCATGCTTACATTGGAACCCATGGTGACGATTAGTTTGATTATAAACTAATTCGTTGTCATGGGGTTTTAACGGATTTATTCATGAAGTTTATTTGTTGAATCTTCTCGATGCCTATAGTGTGATTAATGTGATATCCTATCATGGTTGATTTAATTCGTTATAGGAGAGTAGCTAACTCCTGTAATTGTGTGTTAATTCTTATTGAAGCGAAAGTGGATATAGGAGTTTAGAACTTGCCATGCTAGCATAGGTTTATGCGTGAGAATATCATTCATAATTAATGTCGTAACTCTAACCATTTTATGACGACTATGTGATCTATTGAATGCTTGTACTTCAACCATTATGTTTCAATCTTTATAGACATATGAAAATTAGGCATAATTGGGAGACTAAGTGATTTCTATCTTTATTGTGGCTATTATTTAGGATGGTATTTGTGCAACGAAGGTTGGCTTATATCAGTTTTGTGTATTTGATCAGGTATTAACAAATCACATGAAAAGGCTAGAGAAGTGGAGACTATATATGGATTGTTTAATGAAGTTGAAATTCCATGTTTTATTCGCATAAGTAATTCGACAAAATTCTTAGTCAAGTAGTTGATAATTAGTTATAAATCTTAGAGTAATTGTAGTGTTAACAAAAATCCAATTGTTAATTTTTCGTAGCATCGAATAATAATCATACATTGGTGAGTGAATTAACTAGACAATACAACGAGTCCCTGTAGGAACGAATCTTATTTGCTATATATATTACTTGAGATCACGTGCACTTGCGTGTTGAGTGAGGTCGTAACAAGTTTTTGGCGCCGCTGCCGGGGACGCGGTTTTATTTGTTTAGTTTCAGTATTTGCCATCATTGGTCATTAAAGTTCGGTGACTAAGACGTTTCTCACCAATTTTCTTGTTGGTGAATTTCAGGTACTTTTTGAGAGTGTATGCGTACACGAGCTCAAGCACGTAGAGAAGAAATAGCAAGAAGAAAACTTGATTTTGATAACATCGGGTTAGAAGACGATCTTGAATCAATAGAAGAAATGGCAGATCAAGCACAACCAGCGAAGGCTTTGAGTGAATTCTCTCAGCCAAAAGTGGAGGATATTCATACCAGTATTGTTCGCCCAGCTATTGGGGCTAATAATTTCGAGCTTAAGCCAAACATCATTCAGAGGATTCAGAATACAGTACAGTTTGGGGGTAGTCCTGCTGAAGATCCCAATGCTCATATCAGGGACTTCCTTGAGATCTGTGACACCTTCAAATTCAACGGAGTTACAGATGACGCAATCAGATTGAGACTATTTCCCTTCTCTCTTAGGGATAAAGCCAAGAGTTGGTTACATTCTATGCCATCAGGCTCTATTAAAACATGGGCAGACTGTGCTCAAAAGTTCTTGACGAAGTATTTCTCCATGGCAAAGACAGCAGCTTATCGGAATTCTATTTCTCAGTTCGCTCAGCAACCCCAGGAATCTTTGGGGGAAGCTTGGGAAAGGTACAAGGAGATATTGGCACGTTGTCCTCATCATGGGATGCCGGATTGGATGATAATCAGCAATTTCTGTAACGGGTTGGGAACTCAGTCCAGGCCTATGTTAGATGCAGCTTCTGGAGGTGCGCTATGGGCAAAAAGCTATGAGGATGCTTATAATCTTATTGAGATGATGGCGGCCAATGAGTTTCAGAATCCTACTCAACGCTTGCCACCAGCTAAAGTAGCTGGAGTTCTTGACTTGGATGCAGCTACTGCTATTGCTGCTCAACTCAAGGCGTTGACAATGAAGGTAGATTCCCTTTCTAATCATGGGACTAACCAGGTTGCTATGGTTTGTGAATTGTGTGTAGGGGCTCATGACACGAATCAGTGTGCTATCTCATCTGAATCCGCACAATTTGTTAGTAATTTTCAAAGAGCTCAGCAACCAGTGCCTAATGCTTATCATCCCAACAATTGGAATCATCCTAATTTTAGTTGGAGCAACAATCAGGGTGGTGTTCAGCAACCCCAAAATCAGCAGTTCAATGCAAGGCCATATAATCAGAACTATCAACCACCACCTTATGCTCCAAGGCAACCATTCAATCCACCGGGATTTCAACCATCTCAAGGGAATTCATTGAATCAGTCTGAGAAGTCTGAATTGGAAGAGCTTCAAATGATGTACAAGAGTCAGGCGGTGTCATTGAAAACTTTAGAGAATCAAATTGGTCAACTGGCCAATGCATTATTGAACCGTCAACCAGGAACGCTTCCGAGTGACACAGAGATGAATCCAGGCAAGAAGGATCACAAGGAACAGGTTCAGGCAGTAACATTACGATCAGGAAGAATTCTACAAGGTCAGATCAATGAAAAATCAACCGAGGAAGAAAATGAAAAATCTGAGCAGATATTACGGCGCGGCAGCACCGTGTCCCAGTACAAAACTGGCGCGGCAGCGCCACTACTTCTGGAAGGAAAAGTTGATTTTGATGCTGGGGTCGATTCTGGTCCTAAATTGCTACCTAATGCTACTCCCTTGACTCCTATAACTTGTAAGAATGATAATGCTCAGAAAGAAGAAGAAGTTAAGGTGTTTCCACCTCCTCCATACCCAAAACGAATTCAAAGGCAAAAGTTCGACAAGCAATTTGTTAAGTTCTTGGATGTCTTCAAGAAGCTTCAGATTAATATACCATTTGCGGAGGCTCTTGAGGAAATGCCGAGCTATTCGAAGTTTATGAAGGGCATACTCTCGAAGAAATTGAAACTTGAGGAGCTAGAGACCGTTGCCTTGACGGAGGAATGTAGTGCCATCTTGCAACAAAAGTTGCCGCCTAAGTTAAAGGACCCTGGAAGCTTTACCATTCCATGTACTATTGGAGATCTCTTATTCAACAAATGCTTGTGTGATTTGGGTGCAAGTATTAATCTCATGCCCTTATCAGTTTTCATGCAACTTGGTCTTCCAGAACCAAAGCCAACTGCCATGACTCTACAACTTGCAGACCGTTCAGTTACTTATCCTCGAGGGATAGTTGAGGATGTTTTGGTGAAGGTCGACAAGCTTATCTTTCCAGCCGACTTTGTTATTCTTGACTTCGAGGAAGACAAGAAGATTCCTATTATCTTGGGACGACCATTCTTGGCTACGGGCCGAACTCTTATTGATGTCCAAAAGGGAGAACTCACTATGAGGGTGCACGATCAAAACGTTACTTTTAATGTTTTCAACGCAATGAAGCTTCCTACTGACTATGAAGAGTGTCTCAAAATTGATATGGTCGACAAGGTGGTTAACTCTGCTACTCAACACTTGATAAAAGAGGATGTGTTGGAAAGAGTCCTTGCTAACAACTCGGAGGTTGAGAACGAAGAGGATAAAGAACACTTGCAATATCTTAATGCATCTCCATGGAAGAAGTTTGGGATTCCATTTGAATCATTGGAGTTGTTAGAATTGAAGAAGTCTCATGTTAGACTTAAACCATCCATTGAGGAAGCACCTACCTTGGAACTTAAGCCATTGCCTGAACATCTAAGGTATGCCTATCTTGGTGATTCTTCTACCTTACCTGTTATTATATCATCTAAACTTTCAGGCGTAGAAGAGGAAAAACTATTGAGAATCTTAATGGAATTCAAATCAGCCATTGGGTGGACCATAGCAGACATCAAGGGTATCAGTCCTTCGTATTGCATGCACAAAATTCCTTTGGAAGAGGGAGCTAAACCTACAGTCGATAATCAAAGGAGACTGAATCCTGTCATGAAAGAAGTTGTGAAGAAGGAAATTCTTAAATGGCTTGACGCGGGCATTATCTATCCGATTTCTGATAGCTCTTAGGTGAGTCCGGTGCAATGTGTGCCTAAGAAAGGGGGCATGACAGTGGTTACTAATGAGAAGAACGAGCTCATTCCAATGCGAACAGTGGCTGGTTGGAGAATTTGCATGGATTATCGTAAGTTGAACAAAGCCACTCGGAAAGATCATTTTCCACTCCCATTCATTGATCAGATGCTTGACAGATTGGCTGGACGTCAGTACTATTGTTTGCTTGATGGGTATTCTGGGTACAATAAGATTTGCATAGCACCCGAGGATCAGGAGAAGACTACATTCACTTGTCCGTTTGGTACATTTGCATTCAGGCTTGTTTCTTTTGGGTTGTGTGGTGCACCAGCTACTTTTCAGAGGTGTATGATGGCCATTTTCTCTGACATGATCGGAATTAATATGGAAGTATTCATGGACGATTTCTCAGTCTTTGGGGATTCTTTTGTTGAGTGCTTGGAAAACTTGAGTTTGGTTTTAAAACGTTGTGTGGAGACAAATCTTGTTCTTAATTGGGAAAAGTGCCACTTCATGGTACAAGAAGGAGTCATTCTGGGACACAAGGTTTCGAGTAAGGGTTTGGAAGTTGACAAGACGAAGGTGGAAACTATTGAGAATCTTCCTGCACCTATCTCAGTCAAAGGTATTCGTAGCTTTCTTGGTCATGCAGGGTTTTACAGGCGCTTCATAAAGGATTTCTCAAAAATTTCTAAGCCACTTTGCAATCTCTTGGAAAAGGACGTGCCATTTAATTTTGATGAGGCTTGTTTACATGCGTTCGAGATCTTGAAGAAGAAACTAATTTCTGCTCCAGTTATTACAGCTCCTGATTGGAGCCAACCATTTGCTTTGATGTGCGATGCTAGTGATTACGCAGTTGGGGCCGTTCTAGGCCAAAGGAAGGAAAAAATGTTCCATGTTATTTACTATGCGAGCAAAACTCTCAATGATGCTCAGTTGAATTACACCACCACTGAGAAGGAACTACTTGCTATTGTCTATGGGTTTGAAAAGTTTCGCTTTTATCTGCTTGGTACTAAGGTGACAGTTTACACAGATCATGCTGCTATTCGCTACCTCCTTGCAAAGAAAGATGCTAAGCCGAGGTTGATTCGTTGGGTTCTTCTGTTGCAAGAATTTGATGTGGAAATCAAGGATAGAAAGGGGACGGAGAATCAGGTAGCTGACCATCTCTCTAGATTTGAAGATCATGGAAAGTCACCTAAGGACAACACGGTTATTAATGAGTTTTTTCCTGATGAGCAACTATTCAGAGTGCAAGATGATGAACCATGGTTTGCCGACATTGTGAATTATCTAGTAAGCAACATCATTCCACCTGAGCTCTCTTATGCTCAAAGGAAGAAATTCTTGCACGATGTCAAGCAATATATTTGGGATGAACCGTTTTTGTTCAAGCAAGGAGCTGATCAGATTATTAGGCGTTGTGTTCCTTACAGTGAGACCGAGGCTATTCTTAGTGATTTTCATGCTACAGCTTATGGAGGCCACTATGCGGGTGAAAAGATAGCCACACGTATTCTTCAAGGGGGTTTCTATTGGCCGACTCTATTCAAGGATGCTCATCAGTTTGTGTTGAGATGTGATCGATGTCAATGAGTTGGTAATATTTCTCGTAGGGACGAGATGCCTCTTAATGTCATGTTGGAGGTAGAGATCTTTGACGTGTGGGGAATCGACTTCATGGGACCGTTCATTCCATCATGTGGTAATCAGTATATTCTTGTAGCTGTGGACTATGTGTCTAAGTGGGTGGAGGTAAAAGCACTTCCCACGAATGATGCTAAGGTGGTACTCAATTTTCTTCACAAGAATATTTTTACTCGGTTTGGCACTCCACGGGTGATCATCAGTGATGAAGGTACGCATTTTTGCAATCGAAAGTTTACATCTCTTATGGCACGCTACAACATCAATCATCGAGTTGCTACAGCTTATCATCCTCAAACCAATGGGCAAGCCGAAGTGTCTAATCGGGAAATTAAACGGATTCTTGAGAAGGTAGTTAGTCCTTCTAGGAAGGATTGGGCGTTGAAGCTTGATGAAGCGGTGTGGGCTTATCGGACAGCCTATAAAACACCTTTGGGAATGTCACCATTTCAGCTAGTGTATGGGAAAGCATGCCATCTTCCAGCTGAGTTAGAACACAAGGCTTATTGGGCATTGATGAAGCTGAATTTTGATCTTACAGCAGCAGGTGAAAAGTGGATGGTTCAGTTGAACGAAATGGACGAGTTTCGATTGCAGGCTTATGAGAACAACAAGCTGTACAAAGAGAAAGTAAAAAGGTGGCATGATCGTAGGTTGGTTCTTAAGACGTTTGTGCCCGGGCAATTGGTGTTGTTGTTCAACTCTCGACTTCAGTTATTTCCTGGGAAGTTGAAGTCACGTTGGTCTGGACCATTCACAGTCAAAACAGTTTTTCAGCATGGGGCAGTGGAGATTTTTGACAAGTTACCGGAGCAGTCATTCAAGGTCAATGGTCAGCGATTAAAGCCATATTTTGGAGAGAAGTTGAATCGCGAAGTTGAGACTGCGGTTCTAATTTGCGCAACGTAAGGAGATGGAGCTACGTCAAGCTAATGACGTGAAAAGAGCGCTTCGTGGGAGGCAACCCACGTGATTTCTAAAAAAAAAAATGTTGAAACAGAAGTTCTGGCGCGGCAGCGCCGTTCCACAGTGCTTTCCTGGCGCGGCAGCACCGCGACGTCTGTGCAGAAAAAAAATTTTCAGCAATTTTTGAAAAAAAAAAAAAGTTGTTGTTAGTTGTTGTTATAGTGACCCACGACCCAAGCCCACAATTTAACCCCACTAAACCTACTTTCTCCTATATATACACACCATTACACAACCCTACCTATACATACACACCTACAGATCTCAAAAATTTTCTAAACACTTTAAACACTCTAAACACTCTAAACACTCTTCTAATCAATTCAATGGCTTCCAAGCGACAGAGGGTTGTTGGTGGTGGTAGTGCGGGTGCCGGCGGTAGTGGGACTGGTAGGAGGAACCCTCGTTCTTCATCTTCATCTGATTCTGACGGAGGCAATGGGGTGCCTCGGTTTATTAATAACGGGGCTCGTGATGAGTATAATCGGTTGTTGGGGCGCCCTATTGCTCGTGAATGTGGCGGATGGGAATATGTTAGAGAATATTATGGAGAGACATTGGGAGCAGATCTGTGAGGTTCCGGAGCCTGTTCCAATGACTGTGGTTCGCGAGTTCTATGCGAACGCTAGTGTGGAGAGGAATGGGATTAGCCAGGTTCGTGGGTTTCGTGTGGATTATCAGCCGCCTGCTATTCGGCGTGTTCTTGGGCTTCCGGCTCCTAGGAGGGGTCAAGATGATTGGTCGGGGAAGACTCGGGATAGTGTAGATCTTCAGATGGTTATTCAGAGGTTGTGTGTGCCTGGTACAGAGTGGCATTTGAGGAGAGGCACGACTGAGCCTACTTCGTTTCTGTCGACGGTTCTGAACAGATATGGGTGTACTTGGCACTTGTTCATTTTTGCCAATCTCATCCCTACGAGGCACTCGAATGAGGTCACAGTTGAGAGGGCTATCCTATTGTATGCTATCTGCAGTAGAGAGTATGTGGATGTGGGCAATTTGATCCATCAGGGGATGATGCGTTTTATGCAAGGTAGTACCACTGCAGCGATGCCTTATGGTTCGATCATTGCTAGGTTGGCTAGAGATTGTGGTGCTCGTTGGTCAGCAGAGGAGGTTGTGCAGCAGCCACAGGAGGCGTTGGATCATCAGAGTATTCGGAGGTTGGTTGAGTGGAATGGTGGTGAGCCGGACTGGTGGGGTCTTGGTTATGTAGTTGAGCAACAGCAGCAGCAGCAGCAGCAGGAGGAGCCTCAGGGAGGAGGTTCTTTTATTACTCAGAGAGAGTATAGGCGGTTGTCGAGGCGTATCGATGCGGTGCACGATATGCAGGCAGGTTTTGCAGCGGATTTTACTCAGTTTGCGCAGGCGTTGGGCACGGCTTTTCGTGCGAGTGGAGTGGATGTGAATTTTCCGTCCTTTGGAGCTGGCGCTGTTTATCCGCCACCGGACACTCCCGATGGGAGTGGTTCGGACGACGAGTAGGTATGCCTTGCACACTTGTTATTCTTACTTTCAATGGGGGCATTGAAAATTTTTAAGTGGGGGTGGGGATACAAGGTGCATTTGTATATTTGTATGTGTGCATGTTAGGAGCATATTTGTATGTTAGCATGTTTGCATGTTAGTTAGAGCATTTTTTTTTTCTTATGTATATCATATAGGACATTCTGTTATTGTGGTATTTATGTGCATATTAGTTGCATTACATGCATTTTTCATGATCCCTTAGAATGAGCTGATGCCATGAGGTAGGTAGATGTTGATGTGGGTGTGAAAAGGATGAACAGAGGGCTGATTTTAAATTTTGATGAAATTGACGTGCATGTTTCATGAACAAAAATTTTACACAGTCTCGTCGTTTGCTCTTAGGCTTGGCTGAGTCATGCTTGTTTGGATTTAGGATTTAATCACTTGTTTATCGATAGAATTTGCTTTATTCCCTTGATGATTAAGGAACACCAAAATATAAGTTTGAGGGAAAGCAGGAATTTCATGCTAGTTGTAAATATTTGTAATAATGGCTAGGTGTCAAATGGCTAGTAGCTGCTCATGTTTATGAGTAGTCTAGGGTTGGAATTGAGAATTCTCATTCCAGATTTCATATGTGAAAAAAAATCAGAAAAAAAAGGAGCAAAAATAGAAAAAAAAAATTCAAGAAAAAAAAGGAAAAAAAAAAGAAAGGAAAAAAAAAAGAGAAAAAGAATGAGTGTTTGTGAGAGTGTGAGTATGCAGAATTGATGAGGGTGAGCTCTTTAATACTCGAGCAATTAAGTTCTTGGGGACTTTGTGCCTAGTGACCTAAGGCTTTTTATAGTCTTGGATCCACTAACCCAACGCTCGCTACATGGGTATTATTGTATAAGCCTTTAGGGGTCTCATCCATTGCACGATCAAATAAGCATGTGTGTTGTGTATATATTGTGTTTGTGTCGTAATACAACATGAATTTCTGTCTACTTTAGAGGAGTATGAAGGTGTATCTGAAGTGATCTTGAGTTTAACGTTCATTCTATTTATAAACCTGTGATTGTCTTGGAAAAGAATATGTATGATTTTGATCCGGGTTTGGGAGTATATCTGTCGAGCATCGCACACACGCACGTTCTGATCATGTATTGTTAGTATACCGGAATTTAGTCGAGCTCTGTTTGGATTGATTGCATTCGTTGAGATGTTTGCTTGCTAAGTGGTGTTGGTCAGTTTGAGGGGATCCTTTGCATTCATATTTAGTTGCATTCATGCATTGCATTGTTGTGTCATTTGTGTCAGTTGGATTTTGTGGGTACATTCACTATAGGCCCTCACGAGACCTTACTCGTCCACTGGGGCTGCCTAGGGGTTTAAAGGGCTTGTTGCATATGCCAAATGCAACCGTGATCACCTACGGAAGTGGTATTAGTTAGTTGTACATAATTTGTCTGTTTATGCTTGAGGACAAGCATCGGTTTAAGTTTGGGGGTGTGATGAGTGGGTACTTTATTCACTTAAAACGTTTCCATTTGGCTTAAAACGAATGTTTGTACTCGAGTTGTGGTATTTTTGATCTCTTTTAAGGGTATTGTGCAGGAATGATAATCCCAGGTGTTCAAGGAATGCAGCAAAGCAATCGGAGAGCAATTTGGAGTTGTAATGAAGAAATAAGGAAAAATCCAGTTGCTGAGCAGAAGCTAGGGCGCGGCAGCGCTGCGACATCTGGAGTGGCGCGGCAGCGCCGTGCTATAACTGTTGGATGGCGCGGCAGCGCCGGTACGACTGAGGGAAAATTCTGTTTTGCTATTTTTTCGAGATAAAGTCGAAATTAAATTCCTTTTCGAATTTCTTGCACTTGGAGGCCTATATAAAGGAAGAAAAACCCTAGAATAAAACAGGTTTGACCACGTATTGTATTTACGGAGTTTTGAAGCACGAAGAAGCGAGGAAGAAGATAGTTTTCAATTTATTCTTGTATTCTTCCTAGTTTGTGGATGCTTGGTTTGGGTGTATTTTTTAGAACCTTTGTTATTTATTTAAATCATTATTCGTTTTCTTCTATCATGCTTACATTGGAACCCATGGTGACGATTAGTTTGATTATGAACTAATTCGTTGTCATGGGGTTTTAACGGATTTATTCATGAAGTTTATTTGTTGAATCTTCTCGATGCCTATAGTGTGATTAATGTGATATCCTATCATGGTTGATTTAATTCGTTATAGGAGAGTAGCTAACTCCTGTAATTGTGTATTAATTCTTATTGAAGTAAAAGTGGATATAGGAGTTTAGAACTTGCCATGCTAGCATAGGTTTATGCGTGAGAATATCATTCATAATTAGTGTCGTAACTCTAACCGTTTTATGACGACTATGTGATCTATTGAATGCTTGTACTTCAACCATTATGTTTCAATCTTTATAGACATATGAAAATTAGGCATAATTGGGAGACTAAGTGATTTCTATCTTTATTGTGGCTATTATTTAGGATGGTATTTGTGCAACGAAGGTTGGCTTATATCAGTTTTGTGTATTCGATCAGGTATTAACAAATCACATGAAAAGGCTAGAGAAGTGAAGACTATATATGGATTGTTTAATGAAGTTGAAATTCCATGTTTTATTCGCATAAGTAATTCGACAAAATTCTTAGTCAAGTAGTTGATAATTAGTTATAAATCTTAGAGTAATTGTAGTGTTAACAAAAATCCAATTGTTAATTTGTCGTAGCATCGAATAATAATCATACATTGGTGAGTGAATTAACTAGACAATACAACGAGTCCCTGTAGGAACGAATCTTATTTGCTATCTATATTACTTGAGATCACGTGCACTTGCGTGTTGAGTGAGGTCGTAACAAGTTTTTGGCGCCGCTGCCGGGGACGCGGTTTTATTTGTTTAGTTTCAGTATTTGCCATCATTGGTCATTAAAGTTCGGTGACTAAGACGTTTCTCACCAATTTTCTTGTTGGTGAATTTCAGGTACTTTTTGAGAGTGTATGCGTACACGAGCTCAAGCACGTAGAGAAGAACTTCTTAAGAGACTCTGAAATTGGTAAGGCTCTTGTTCAACCAGAGACACTGCTAAAGCCCCAACATCATTTCATCTGATTCAAAACTTCTTAAGAGACTCTGAAATTGGTAAGGCTCTTGTTCAACCAGAGACACTCTCGGCCACATAAATCTCAATCTTCTGGAAAAACTCGGTTTATGATGATGGTGGAGAGAATGGGACTCCATCAATTGTGTTTACCTATGAAGATCAAGAGTTTGTCATAACTCCTGCAACTGTTCGTGAGGTTTTGGATTTTGACACTCACACTTCATACTCTGTGGCTGGTGTGGGTCAATTAAAAGAAATGTTACAACAAATACGGTTTTCTGCTTCTTTGGATAAGATTGGGGATGTCAAAAGGTCAGGGCTCAGGAAGGAGTGGAGCTTCTTCTTTGATTGCATTACTCGCGCATTTGGCAAGAAGGTCATCAACTGGGATGCAATTCCTGGTGAAAGTCTTCAAATCGGGTATTCTCTTCTTAATGTGAGTAACTTTGATTTTGGTCGTCTTGTACTTATGAATTTAGGTGAAAAACTTGCAGAGTCTAATACAACTGTTTATTTCTCACGTTTCTGTCAATGTTTATTCTCTGCCTGTTTACCAAATTTGACAATTGCTGATGAGGATGTTATACAACCTTTCCAATGTCATAAGAGAATGTTCTCTGATTTGACAAATAAGGATGCTAACAAAGAGCAAATACCAGAGTTTATCTATCCTCTTGCCCTCAGAAACTTTCTCAACCAACCACAAGAACAACAAGAACCACAAAACGAACCAATCATTGAACCTCCACAGTCACCACCTCAACCCACAAACACTGACCCACCTCGAACCATAAACACTGAGCCAATCACTAAACCTACACAATCTTCATCACACCCTCAACCTCAACCACAATCAAAACCTAAGAAGCAAAAGAAAAGCAAGGCTATAAGGCCATCAAGAAAACATAGGATGGCTGAAGCTTCTAAGCCAAAGAAGGTTAGAAAGGAACGGGCTAACAAACCTAAGTCTCCTTCTATACTTGATGATTCTGTCTCAGCAGAAGAGAGAGCAGAAGTGAATCCTCCAGCTAAGAGAAGGAGATTAATTATTGATGAATCTGATGAAGATATGAATGTTGAAGCTCCAGAGGATATTTCTAAGGAAATACCTGCTGTTGAGATAGAAAGAGATGGAAATGCTGATGCTCAAATGGATGAAATTCTTGAACCATTGTTCCCAATCTCTTCACCTGCTGTATTCTCTGCGGCCATTGATGCAGTCAATCAAACCACCTTGGTACATGAAGAAACAGTGGCTTCTCATACTGAGTTAATCTCTGATGCTCATCAATCTGTTGAAGAGGGTGAGGAAATTGATCAACCACCTAAGGAGATAAACTCTGAGCCTATTGTGAAATCTGCAGAGGATATTGTACAGCCTGTTATACAGCCTATTATTGAACCTACTGCTGAAACTGTTGCAGAGGATGTTGTTGCAACTGTTGATGCATCTATTCCAATTCCTGAATCCACTAATCATGCTGAAGTTGAGATTGGAGATGAAACTGAAGGGAATACTGAGTCAAGCTCTTCTCAGAGTTTACCAGTACAGACTGATGCTAAGGTTAAGGATTTTACTGGTCCTTCAAATCAAGCAGATGCTGAAGAAGAACACTTTGAACAATTTTCAAATGACTGGTACAAGGACACTTGTATCTTTCCTGCTGCAAGAGCAGCTGAATTTGTCAAGAGAACCTCCAGAACAATTACAAATCCAGAGATTCTATCTTGTCTCAAGGCTACAGTTGTACAAGTTGACAACAAGAACAAATTTCACTATCTTACTCAGAATCAAGAAACTTTGTCTCACAGGCTGAGCAAAGTTGAAGAAAATCAGAATGCTATGTCCTTAAAGATTGATTCTATTGCTACCTCATTGGAGTTAATCACATCTATTCTTATGCCTGATGATGTCAAAAAGGGGGAGAGAGTTGCTAAAGACAAATGCAAGCAATCTCAAACTCTGATCAGAAAGGATAATGCTGGAGATGGAGGAGCAAGTAATAAAGGAAGGGGCAAAACTGAAGAACTTCAAACTCTGAAAACTAGCAAGTCCTCTAAATCACAGTTTGCTGGGATAAATACTGATACTCAAGGTACTTCAAAGACCAAGAGTTTGCTATTATCTTCTAATCCACAGACTGATGAGGAGTTGGTTGCTAAGTTGTTTATTGAAGAAAATGAGGAAGGAGCTACAATTGAAGACATTAAAGCTGAAGAAAAGAGTTTACAAGAAGAACATCTCAAAGCTTTAAAGTCTGGAAAGCTAAAGAAAGGAAAAGCTCCTAGGCCTGTTCTTTAAAGGCATTGTGATCAAGGAAAATGTTGATGCTGGTCAAAGATCACAGTTATCAAAGAAATCAACAGTAGCAGAAGCTAAACTCAAGCTGAAAGGCATTGAAGGAGAAATTTCACAGAAGAAAGTTACAACCTCTGTTTCTACACAAGTTATACAGAAGAAAGAAAACACAACCTCTGTTGCTACACAAGTTGTGTCTAGACCTTTATCTTCTCAGTTGCAATCAGTTTTTGGGAAAGGAACACTTCATGATCCAAATCTATTATCTGAAATTTCTATGGATTTTTCTGATGGAAGAGCTTTGTCTGGTAAGGTTGGAAACAATAAGGGTGGTCTAGGCTCACACAAAGACAAAAGGCAATATACTGGTCCCAGAGATCCTTCTTCACTGGCTGTTCCAGGTCGTGGTGTCACTCAAGAGAGTTTGGACAGACTGGAATCAGTACAGTTAGTTTATCAAAAGAGTTTAAAGAAGGATTTTCTCTTGTACTTCATGGCTGATGGGACAATATTTAGAATTGGTGAGAATGATATTGGCTTGAAATATTGGGAAGAATTAGAATATGTTCTATATCTTTTCAAGGTGAATAGTCAAAGGACTCAATCAGTTGCAAATGTGCTCAGACAGAAAATGCTCCAAAATTTGGCAATCAGAGGGATGAAGTGCAATAGCAGATATGTTCCTAAGTACAGAGATTGGAATGGAAATCTTATTGAAATGAAGAAGGGTACTGCAAAATTAAAGACTGATTTGGGAATCACAGTACTTGACTTCAATTCACAGTCAGAAGAAGTCAAATTTATTAGGCTGGGAAATGAGATGATGAGAAACAAAATCTATGATCTTAGATCTGCTATCTATCAGATAGATGAGAGTGATCCTCAGCTAAGAGAGATTAAAGAAGCTATGAAGATTGAGCTTGAAAATGCAGAGAGAAGATTGCTCATAATTATCTCAGAACAACGCCAGATATTGAGGAGATTAGAGATTAAAGTCTGTAAGAATTTTCTTGTTATCTGTAGACTTTTGTTAAGTCAAGTTTAAACTCTGCTTATTTTAATAAACACTGTGTTTGTATGAAATTGTTTTGACATCATCAATTATTGTTAACTTGTGCATTTTTACTAATGAACAAGTTGGGGGAGATTGTTAAATACAATTGATATGGTTAATATCAGTGTTTAAGTTTTGCAGGGAAAAACAGAGTTTAAATAAGAAGCAGTCAGAGTTTAGTTAAACTCTGACAGTTAGAAACTGAACAGAGTTTGTTATACGCTGACAGTTGGAAGCTCGACAGAGTTTGTTAAACTCTGTCTGGAGGAAGCGTCTACTTGTCAACAGTGTTTGAAGAATTATTGAAGATAATTATGGAAGCAATATCTTTGAAGATTGGATAGCTGTCAAAGAGATTGAGTTGACTAAGGAGACGAGTAGCAATCGTAATTGATATCAATTGTATAGCTAATTTATAGGAGTATCAATTATCGATTGTATAGCAGCTGTATATTTTATAAATACAGTTAGGTTAACCCTAGAAGGGTATCGATCGTGTAATACAATATCTTTTGTTGTAACCTAAGCAGCTCTCTGTGATAATTTACATCACTGAGAGAGAAGTTAATTCAAACAGTTTTTAAAGTTTTTTAAAAAAACTTATTGTTATTCTTTCATACTTAGTTGATTATAAGTGTGTATTCGGCCTAACATTACATTTCTAAGAAATTGCTTATTTGTACAGGTTTGACTCCTCGCTTAGGTGGAAGACTATTTCCAAAGTATTTAGTTGATGCTTTTTCCTCCATTGAACAGACTCGCCTATGGTGGTTATGCACTCATCAAACAATTTTACGGAATGAATTATACAGTCACATATGTGATTCTATTCGTAAAGGTGATTCAAATACGACGAATGTTGGCAAAGATGCCATTTTACCATCTGGGTTTGTTGGATCTAAATGATACATGCAACAAAATTTTTAAGATGCCTTAGCTGTGTGCAGGTATGTTGGTCATCCGGATATTTTTTTGACAATGACACATAATCCGCTTTGGGATGAAATCACAAAAATGTTGGAATTTGTACCTGGCTGCATTGCACCAAATTGTCCAGACATTATTTCTAGAGTCTTTAGATTAAAGCTTTATCAACTTATGGTAGATATCAAGAAAAAAGCTTACTTTGGTGTTTGCATTAGAGGTACCATTTGTAAAGCTTAAATAATTTTGTTTTATTTATATTAACTTTAATCTGATAATATTTAGTTGATGATCCATCCCATTCAAATATCTTATATTTACCTATAATGCAGTTATGTATGTTGTGGAGTTTCAGAAGCGAGGTCTACCACATGTTTATATGCTAATATGGCTTGATAAGGCTTCGAAGAAGTTCTTAAAAGAAAATGTTGACAATTTTGTGTCTGCGTCCTATGAGTTCACTCCAATAATTCTACATCTATCTAGATAGCTTCTAGATCTTTCTGCTATCTAATCTTAGGAATCTGGTGCTCAGGAACCTATATCTCAAGAGCTTGTTTCTCAGGAACCTCCTTATCTCGGAACCTGTTTCTCGGGAACTTCTCTATAAGAATATGTACATCTACAAATAGCAAACTTATTAGTCTGGAAAGCTTCTCTGGTGTCTCCATATGTTTCTGGCTGTCTTTAATTCTGCTACTAGACTGACTTGAACTCTTTTACATGGAGGAACCTGGTCCATTCGTGATCTAAACAGCTTCTAGTTCACCAGGAACCTCATGATACTTGTCAATTCTTGATGTTCTCTCTTTCTAATGCTCATTTCTTCATGTATATTCTTCATGGCTTGCACTGGTTCTGTCTTCTAGCTTGTGTGGATCGGACCCTACGGCTAAATGGGCCTAAATTAAGCCCATGATAATTTTGGGCACAACAACTACCCCCCGGTTTCTTTAAATTATGTAATATGAAATGAACCTATTCTACTTTCTAATCTGGGGTTCAATGTTGAATCATTCTTCTTCAAGTACCTTACTTCAATACCATATATCCAAGCCTACATGAGCTAACTCTTCGTATGAAACAGTACATAAGATATTTCAGCTGGTATAACCTCGGTTAACTTCCTTCTCAACGAGGAACCTGTTCTTCTGTTAACCGTTTCTGAATTTTATTTAAACCTCCTTTCTGTAGACTTTAGCTCTTAAAATCAACTTAATGTCTTCATTCATCTTCTGTGGAATCTAGCTTGCTACTGAACACCTTGGCACGTCTCTTCAATTTCAATAATTTTAAAACACACGAGAGGATAATTTCCGGTTGTAAATGTCTTAGAGGGATAATTCAGAATTTGAATTAACCTTATCAATTACCAAAGCCGCAGTTAATATAGGCGTTTCCAAGGTTCACACGCCTCCTACTCTTGTACCTATCTGTATGCCACTCCAATCATCGCCTCGCACGTGTACACGGCTGTTTCTTATTTACCTCGACTATATAAACGCATGAATTGCTCCAACTTTATTTTTTACCTTTACCAAATACTTACTAAAACCCTTAGAGAGAGAAAGAAGAGAAGTTCGACAGTCATCCCCTCAATCCAGCTTTCCAGTCACCATATTCTTCAATCCAATGTACGATTTCTGACTCACTTCTCTTTGTTCTTTCTTGTTCTCGATCTTATTTTCCACCATCTACTTGTTTTAATCTTGCATGTCATCTTTTTGTTGTTTCTCGTCTTTGCTCGAATGTATGCATCTGTATCTGTTCTTCACATTCCATGTTGTACACACGAACTTTTACTATTTATCATCCATATCGATCTATAATCGTAACGTCTTGGCTTTGTTATAATTTTGAATATTTTCTCGTGCTTTCTGTCATAACTCTCGGTTGGGCATTTGCGTCTATAATCTTTAAAATATTGCATCTTCTGAGGTTCTTAAAAAATTATTGTGGTAGGAACACTTTTAAGTAAATAGGGTTCTTCATGAGACTTAACCCTCTTTAATAATCTTGACTTTCAGACTCCCGAAAACCTTATCTTTCTTCGGCTGTTTTGTAGATGTCTTCTGAATCTACCTACTCAGACCTTCAATCCTCTATAAACCTTAAACTGGTTAGATCTGTTAATGAGAGGACTAGGCCCAAGGTGTCTATCCCTGACTTAGGTGAGCCTCAAAACATTCTTGTTAGACTTCCAATTAACCATGATAAGCTCATAAACTTTCCCAATTTTATTGATTTAGGAGATTACTGGCCCTCCGATGATGAAGAGGTGTCTAAACCTGAGGTTCCTAACCTTTGCTCTGAACCTGACTTTGATAGAGAGATAACTGTAGAGAGAGAGCTATATAGGCAGGAGATTGTACCTTTTTGTGAGAAGACTGATTCCATCATGTCTTTAGTGAAATTAGAAAAGCTTTTTGAGGAATGTCCTCTTCCATCCTGTACTATAGTAATCCCGGAACCTGGTGAGAGAGCTCACAGGTTTGATGTGAGAACCCCTGAGCTTGGGATCCCCAATGATGTCACTTCTGCCGCCTTTTTAAAAGTTGGTCTTTACTTTCCTTTCCATCCCTTCTTGAGAGAGGTTTTAGAATTCTATGACTTAGCACCAATGCAACTCACTCCCAATTCTTATCGCTTAGCAATCAGTACCTACACTCTGTATGCTAGCAAATTTTCTACCCCTGAGTGCTCCAGAACTTGGTTTCTTATTCAGACTCAAAGATACAGGAAGAAGTTTTGGTTGTTTCTACCTTCTTACCTGGCCTTGTCATCAGGGTCAGTGTATAAAAAATGTGAAACAAAACTTTGAACAATGGCCGAAACAATTTTTATATTGCTATGACTGCCCTGACGTTAGGTATGAGTTTAATCGTCGACCAGGTGTTCCCAAGCAAACCGTCCTGACTGGAGTTTGTTTGGAGAGAGCAAAAGAGATCTTGAAACTGTCAGCTTCTATTAGGGATTGCATGATTTTAATGACCTACACTCTGTATGCTAGCAAATTTTTTACCCCCTGAGTGCTCCAGAACTTGGTTTCTTCTTCAGACTCAAAGATACAGGAAGAAGTTCTGGTTGTTTTTACCTTCTTGCCTGGCCTTGTCATAAAGGTCAGTGTATAAAGAATGTGAAACAAAACTTTGAACAATGGCCGGAACAATTTTTATATTGCTATGACTGCCCTGACGTTAGGTATGACTTTAATCGTCGACCACATGTTCCAAAGCAAACCGTCCTGACGGGAGTTTGTTTGGAGAGAGCAAAAGAGATCTTGAAACTGCCAGCTTCTATTAGGGATTGCATGATTTTAATGACTCCTGAAAACTTGATTCCCTTAGGCTTCCTTCCTTCAGATTCTGGTATGAGCTATGTTACTTTTATGCTTCGTCTTTAACTTTAACTTTACAGCTGCATTTATTTTCTTTACATATATCTGTCTAATCTTGACTTGTTCATTTATGCAGACATGGCCCCTAAGGTTCCTTCCTTCGTTAAACGATCAAAGAATGTAGAGGAGATTTTTAAAATCAAGGACGATGTCTCTGAGGTTCCCATTGCTGCAACTCCAGTGAATCAGGTTTCTACTCCAGCTTCTGTTCAAAACCAACCATCCAACTCTTCAAAGCGCAAGTTATCCCAGTCCACCCTTGATTTGCCAGGAAGCTCTCAGTCCAGGTCCTTGAGGAAGGGAAAAGCTGTGAAGGTTGATCCAGCTGTCGCTCAGAATCAGTTCAAAGATATGATTGACACCCATGTTCTTCCGGAAGCTATTGCCAACTGGGAAAAGATGTATCCCACTGAGGCTATACATGCCATGAGGTTTTATGCAGCACATAATGCATATTTTGCTCTCAGGTATTGTGATGATTTTGCTGAGAAGACTCAATACGACCTCCGATTGCAAGGAAAAGTTAAAAATCTCAAGGAGGAGCTGGATGCTATAGAAGAGAGAGTGAATATCAACATTGTTGTTGTGAGAAGAATGAGGTCTGATAAGTGCATATTTTTGCATATTTTTATTACCTATTTATTGCTTGAACTCGTATTTTAATAATTTATTTTGTTGCATTTCAGGAAATTCGTGAATAAATAAAGAAATGGCAAAATAAAGAAATAAAGAGCAAGGAAGGGAAAAAAGAGGAAGAAGAAGGACTTAAATGAAAAGAGGAAAAAGGAATTAGGAGCTTGGTGGAAAAGGAATATTGGAGGACATGTGGAAGGTGGAGATCAACCCAACACATTACATAAGTGTATGGCTAAGATCAACTCTTCAAAGCTTAAGGGGGAAGGAAACAAATAGATGGCTAGGATTTCACCACCACACACCACAAATGTATGGTGGGGATTTACCCAACACCCCCTTAACCATAATTCCTATCCTATAAATACCCCCTCACCCCCTTATATTTATGAACCTAGATATCAACTTAGATTTTAGGGTAGATTTAGTTTCTTGTATTTTTCTAAGTTTCAAATCTTGTAAACACTCTTTTTAATGAAATTTCATTTCCTTTAATTTCTTGTCTTGCTCTCTCGTTTATTTTTACATAGCTTTCGTTATTTTCGTAAATCCATGTAGTGGACAAAGTAGCGAAAAGCTAACCACTATGGGTTGAAAGTAACGAAATTTAATTGCTTGTTCGTAGTTTTAATATTAGATTTAATTCGTAATTTTGCCCCTTTAAATTTCAATTTTATTGTGGGCCATTTTAATTCCAAATCAAATAATCGTTTTAGAGTAACTTTAATTTCGTAGTTAAATTTTATTTTCAAAAATAAAAAAATTACAAAAACAGTAGTTAATTAATTTTCAGCAAATTATTTTCTCTGTTCATTAGCTTTTTATTCGAACCCTTTTATTTTTAACTCTCCTTTTTTTTTAAAAACCCAGCAATCCCTTTTACTTCGTCTTCTTCGTTTCAACAAAACACCTAGTTCTTTTTTTTTCCTCTTTTCAACAAACAGTCTCCTCCTTCTATTTTCGTTCAAAGCCCCTCCCCCCCCCCGCTCTCTCTCTCTCTCTCTCTCTCTCTCTCTCTCTCTCTCTCTCTCTCTCTCTCTCTCTCTCCCTCTCTCTCTTCTTTCCCCCCCAAATCCACCGATGTCCTCCTTTTGCTGTTTTCCCCGTTTTATTTCAATTTTTTTTCCTCGCATCTGTTTTGCGATTTGTTTTTTTTTTAATTTTCGAATAAACGAACCCTTCAGCATTTTTTCTTGTGCTGTTTTGCTGAGTTTCATTTGCTGATTGGGAGTTAATTTTAGAGTTTCTGCGTCCGAGTTTTGAACTGAATTTGTGTTTCTTTTGAGTCCAGTTCCGAGTTTTGTAATGACTTCGCTGGTTTTGCCGTGTATTTTCCTGCCGTTTGTTGTTACCGAATTGACTGTACTAATTTTTGCTTTCATGCTGCTACTGAGATCTTGCATACGTATTGTCATTGTGCTTTTCGATTTTCTGCAAATTCTGTGTAATTGCCGAAGTTAACGAGTTTCCGAGTTCGATTTATCATTGCTGTTGTTCTAGTTGAGTTTACGTCACTGAGTTGCTTCTATTATTGCGAGTCCGTGGAGTCTTTTACTTTGTAGTTATTGTGTTTGCTGGGTTTCTTGCTGCTAAGCCGTGGATTTAATGTTGAGTGTAGTCCATTTTGCTGGTTTTCTGAGTTTGGATGCTGCATTTGTTTGTTTGAGTTGCTGTTTTCTTTGAGTTAATTCGGTCTCTCCCTTTCCTGTTTTGATGTTTGCTCGCTTTCACTTAGATTGTTATTGCGTCTGTGAGTCTGTAATTTCTGAGTTCTTGCTTCCTGAGTCGATTTTAGTGAGTTTGTAGTACTGAGTCATGTGTCCTGTCTTGAATTTGCTAAGTCTTTGGGTTTGTATTGCTATGTAATAGGTGAGTTAATTTTATTGTTTAGACCAAATTATGAGATTAATTGGTTTGTCTCAAGTTGTTGGTGCTTTGATTTTGGATTTTTGGCTAGCTATATTCACAAATAGGTCATGTTAAAATTTTCTTAAAATTTTCTGTAAATAAAATTTTAGAATAAAATCAAAATTTAGTTAAATTTGAGTTTTCACTTTTAACAATTTTTAGAATAATTTAGTTTTTGTTCTTTTCATTTTTAATTAATTAGTGTAGAAATAGAATAATAATTTTAATTTGCTTTTAAAAGTAGTTTAAATTTTAGGAATTAATTAGTTAAATCCAAAATTCTCGAAAAAAAATCCAATTGTCCTAATTCGATTAAATTAAAAATTAAGATTGCGAAAATATTAGCCTCTGCGGAACGAATCTAAATTTACTACAACGAGATTGTGCACTTGCAATCAGTTTTAAATAATTATTTTTAGAACAACAAGTTTTTGGCGCCGCTGCCGTGGACTAATTATTTTTCGCGCCTTAGTTTTAAATTTTTCGGATTAGCTCTTTTCTCACCCTTTTTCTTGTTTGCATTTTTTCGAGGAATTTGGAGGAAAATTCGGGAAACTTGGATTAAAGCGGAAGAATTTTCTCGGAATTTTGGAAGCTTTGTTTGGGTAACCCGTATCTCTCTCCTCTTTCGTTTTTTTTCTTTATTTAGAAAATCACAAAAAAAACATCAAAAAAAATCACAAACAAATTTGAACATTTAAAATCCAAAAAAATTAGTTGTAATTACATAATTGTTGCATCATGCATTTAATCACTTAGGGCACATCATCTAGATTTTTATTTTCTTGTTTTTAATTTTTCGTACCATATAATTGTGGTGATCGCTGGAGGACCCCAAGGTACGGTAAATTCTTTCTTTTCTTTAGTTAGAGCAAGTAGTTAAGCATCCATAAATGTTTATAGTTTTTTTTACCTCTTTGTTTGTTGCATCATTTTGTAAATAAATCTTAAGGGCAAAACCTCTTATAAGATAAGGGAAGAGTGAAAGGCATATGATGTAGCCTATTTGTATTTCGAGAATACAACTCAACTTAAACAAGATTGTAATAGTAAATAGTATATAGACTGTCACAAGGAATCTCAGATTGTATTATATGTCAGAAGAAAAAGATCAAGGTCAATCTACAGACTTGAGGAATTACTACATTGAAAGAAGTTCAGACATTTGATCAAGCCTCAGTGAAGTATTCGTTAAAGAAGTGGATTCATTTAATGTGATAGAGATTTCGACAGTGACAGAGACAGTACAGAGAAATATCAAGAGAGAGAGAGAAGAAAAGAAAAGGAACCAGATTTTAAAGTCAATATATGAAGAACAGTCATTGCGGTTAGTCACTCATGAACCAGACAGTACATCGAGTGTCAACATTAAACAGTGGTTGTTCATCATTAACTTCAGTGGTTCAAGCTATCAAGACTGGTATGAGAGAAAATCATTGTGCAAGCAAGAGAAGTGCTAAATTAATTAACCACAAGGATTTTACTATCAAGTGGATCGGCTACGAGGAAAAAGAATTATCACAAAGAAATTCGAAGTGATATATTCTTAATGCTGAAACCCCGGTTTGAATTGTTGTATTTTCTGTTGAAGAAAAGGAGTCCGGTTTCACATCCTCAAGAGACCGTAGATTACACCTGGACGGGTTATGAGAAAATAGAATTATCACAAGAAAATGGAAAGTGATATATTCTTGAAGCTGGAATCCCGGTTGGAATTAAAATATTTTTTGTCAAGCAAAAGGAGTCCGGTTTCCGACGCTCAGGTAACCGCATATTAGAGCTTAAGGATTTATTTATATTAATAAATATTTTATTTAATGAGAAAATTATATTTATAAATATCTAATGATATTAGATATTTATTTTTATAATTTCTGAATTAAATTAATATTTATTAATTTAAGATTAGAAACTATGCGGGTTAAAAAGTATTTCTACGGAGCCCGTTCAAGTAAAACAAAATAGGCCTCGGTTTCTTCAAATGTTTAGCAGGTCAGTTGGGTTTTGAAAATAAAATAATACATGCATGGAATTCAAAGTAAATATGTAACATGCATGCACACATAACTGTTTTAACAAAAGAAATCAAGGAGCTCAGCTGTTTGTCAAATCACATGGCTTGTCGGCAAAATCTTTTATTTCTTCTTCTTAAACGCGCGTGGCATGCACACGCTCCAGTCAAGCCACAAGAAAGCTGCGTGTAGCTCACCTGCTGTCCTGCAACTGGTCTTCAATCTGGCACCATATTTCAGTTAACAATTTTTATTGTTATACCGAAAGTTATATCCAAGGATATAATTATTGGATTGCCATATCTAGTTCAAATGATTGTCTTACCCAAAGTTATATTGATAAGGACAGTCATATTTCTTTTAGTTGATAGTTATACCGATTGTTATATTATGTATAACAGATTGTCATATCAATAAAAACAAGGCAGTATGACTATGGAATCAGATTGGTGTGATTTAAAAGACAGAAGACAGCAGCCAATAGACATACACGAACATAACATTTCATCCAGAAAAACACAGCAGCCTCCATTTCTCTCTCTCTCAAGCAAGAACAAATTAATTCCTAGAAAATCAAGTTCATCTCCTTTGTAATATTTTATCCGGTGGAACTTGATTATTTGTGATTCTTGTACTACTAGCGAATTAAGTTTCCTAGTTCTTATCTTGATTTTTATTAACTAAATTAGAAAAGTTCATGTCGAATTTTCTAATTAGTTTTTATCAACTTGATAATTAATCTGTACTGAAATTGTAACACCCATCAAGTTAATATATTGTTATATTCAACTTGAAATTTGTGTTATATTATTCCGCACAAAATATTCGTTTAAGTGAAAATTGTTTAACGAATAAATTTCGAGAAATTGGTATAGATTGTATTCAACCCCCCCATCTACAATCTTATCGGACCTAACAATTGGTATCAGAGCCTATTGATTGATACACAAATCAAGATCCTATTTTTATTTAGTCAAAAATCCATTTCGAATTTTTAACTCAATTAAAAATTCATCATGTCTTCAAAAATTGGAACTGTTAAGATACCCATATTTGACAAGGAGAATTATGAACTATGGAAAAAGAAAATGATCCTTTTTCTACAAGTGGCCAATCCTAAATATTTAGGAATATTGAAAACCGGGCCAATAGTTACTATGATTACTGAAGAGGAAATAATCGTGGAAGGAGTTGTTGTAGTTCCTGCAAGGACATACCCAAAGGACATTAGTGTTTATACAAATGATGACAAAGTGGATATTGCCCTTGATCTTAATGTACAATTAATTTTGGTGGAATCCCTAGATGCGATCATGTGCAACCATGTTGTTAACTGTAAAGATGCCAAGCATATCTGGGACACCATTATAACAATAAACGAGGGAACTAAGAAAGTCAGGGAAAATAGATTGGAAGCTAAGATTGTTCAACCTTACAGCTCTGAAGAGGAAGTGATTGTAGCAGAGTATGGGAAGACAGCTACAAGTCAGGGTTGTAGAGAATTTTATTCATCAGAGGAGCTGGAGCAGTTGGAGGATCAATCAATGGCACTGGTTGTAAGACAGTTTAATCATTTCAGATTTAGAAGAAATCCTAATTTCATACTCAGGTCTACTGAGAACAGATTCCAGCAAGGAGGTTCATCCTCAAGTAGCACAAGGGTTGGCTACGAGACTGGAATGGTAGACAGAAGCAAGATCAGGTGCTTCAACTGTAATGAAATGGGACTTTTTGCAACTGAGTGTCATCGACCTGAACAAGATGTAAGAAGAGAGTATGCATCTGGTAAGAAGAACACAGACACGGCCTATGTGGTACAAGGCAAAAGCTGGGATGACACAGACAGTGAAGATGAAGAAGTTGGAAACTTTGCGCTGGTGGCAAATGCTGAATCTTCAACTTATTATACCACACCGGTAATTCTTACTGGTGCTGAGTTAATTGATAGTTTACGTAGTTCCTTGAATAGTGCACAAAGAGGGTACGAGAGAATAAGTCTTGTTAACACTAAACTTGAAAATGAAATGTTAGATTTAAAAAAGGTGCAGGTTAATCAAGATAAGAATATAGAAGAAATAGCTCGACTTAACTACAGAGAAAAGGGTCTAGGAGAATACATGGTAAAACAAGTTGATAGGATTGCTGAACAAGAAACCAAGATTAGAGAACTTGAAACACAGGTTAGAGCTTGTTATAATTCTGTTAAAGTTTCTAAAGAGTTCTTCATTAAACAAGCAGTAGAACAAACTGTAGGAATAGGATTTGATTACAGTCAAGCTGTTGGTTCTTTGAGTAATCATTCTCCTAATTCTATCTCAGCTAAAGAAAGAGGTATACCACATATTCTCAAGAATGTTGAAAAACCAATGTTTACAAAATCTGATGCTGGCCCACCAGATATTCTTTCTATGGTTATACAAGAAGAAATGAGAAATGAGGATAGTGCAAATGGCACAGTCTTTGTTAAGGATAAATGTGTTAAGGATAAATCTGTTAAGAAGGCTAATCCAAAGAATGTTTCATCCAAGAAAGATGTCACAATCTTTGTTAAGGCTAAATCTGTTGAGGACACTAATCCAGAAAATGTTTCATCTAAGAAAGATGTATCTAAAGTGCCAGTCAAGGTTGTTGAAACAACTAGTTCTTCTAAGACTGGATTAGGAGGAAATAAGTTGAAACAGAACAATAACATGTCTAACATGAATTCCATGCCTATCATTGATGCTAATAATAAAGCATGTGGTGTTGTCAATTGTATGTCTTGTGCTTTTAATGTTATGACTGCTTACTTCAACGGTAATCATGCATGTGCTGATAAGACTACTCCTAGACAACATATGAACAGAAATAAAAATGTTAGATCAAAGACTGCTAGTCCTCCTCATGTTAGGAGAGAGACATTTGTACCAAAGCCTAAACAAAGTTTTACTAAGGCTGTTTACAAGGTCAAATGTCCAGTCAGTGAAACAAATGTTATTGCTGCTAAAAAGACATGGATACCCAAGATGAAATCAAAGATTATCAAAGCTGTGGATCGTGTTATGTGGATTCTGGACAGTGGATGTTCAAGGCATATGACCGAAGATAGAGCCCTGCTATCAAGAGTGGTGACGGTATCTGGCCAAGTGGTTTATCCCTTGGAGACAACAACAAGGGTATGACCTAGGGTCAAGGCTATTCAATAGTCAAGGAATGTTGTTAGTAATAAAGCATCTTTTACAAGATGAAGAGCCTACTATTCGAGGATTAAGGAAAGAGAACTTATCTGTAGCTGACATGAAATCTCTGTCAAGGTGAAGTCAACAAGGTCAAATATAAAGCTTCATCAGACAGGAGTTCAGCTATGACATAAGGAGCTCTCTCATCTGAATGTCATATCAAGAGATTCTTTCCTGGAAATCGAATCAGTAAAGGAGACTACCTCATCTGGAATTAAAGTAAAATAAAATTATGAGGCATGTCATAAAGGGAAGTCAAAGAAGCATCACACAGAAGTTCTACATCAAAGTAAAATATATTTTAGTAGTGATGACTGATGACTTCTCTCAACAAACAAGTTGTTGCTCAGACAATCTGAAGACAAGACACCACTGATGGTGATTGATCACATCTTAAACCCTGATCCGTAAGAATTTTAGGAAGACCCCATAAGTATGAAGGAAACTGTTTTGCAAGATTAAATCGAAAGTGAGCACCCTAGCAATCAGCTAATGCTCAAGAGGATAATTTCCTTTGTTACTCAATGGAGTCAACAGCCTACAGGGTGATTGTTATTAATCAACAGAAGGTGATTGAAAGTCTTAGTGATGTTCAATAACTTCTAGCTCCCAGCTGTCAATGGTAATGATGATTCAGATCCAAGCAATGTCAATATTGAGAATCTTCATGTAAACCCAGCAACAGCTTAGGGGGAGCAAAAGAAGGATCATCTAGTCAACTCAACACCACACTGAAAGTCAAAGGACACTATGAGAACATGTCTGCCAAGACAAAGAGTGTTGACTCAATTAACTCTTTGCTCTAGTTCTTAGTGTTTCTAATGGTGGAAGTAAAAGACTAACAGAGCTTCAAGTACTAATGATCATTTCTTTAGTCTTCTTTTAGAAGAAACTAAGAAAGCTACAAAAGCTCTGAAAGATCCAGATTGAGTGATTGCAATGCAAGATGATCTCAATCAGTACAAAAGGCAGATTGAAGGGAAGTTGGTATCTAGACCAAACAACAAGGCTATATTTGGTACAAGGATAACCAGAAGTCTACCTGGATGATGTCAAGGCATTGTTATGAGGGACAAAGCCAAACTGGATGCTAGGTTACAATTTGATCAAACAGTATATTTGACAAGAAGCACCAGTGACAAGACTTGAGGATATCAGGCACCTGCTGCACATTCAAGATTATAATGGACATCTAGACCTACTGAATCTGGATGCTAGAGGAATGTGAACAAGTGCACTCCTGGTTGGTGAGATAATTGAAGATCTCTACAGGTTAGTATAAACTGGTATCATCACTCAAGCAAGCATGGAAGACATGGTATGACACCCTAACTATAATTTAACATTTGGTATCAATCTTTAACAGTTGGTATCTTTTAATAATTGGTGTCATATTTATAGAACTCTTTACATCTTTAGGCACAAACATTGTTAACATATATGTGCAATGATATCTTGATTATATTATATGTTGGTCTACTAGCTATAAATTGGTATCAAGATATTTGCTGTTTTGATATTGGTAAAGTTGCAATTCTTTTGATTTTCTTCAGTAAGCCAAAAGAACGATGACAATAAAAAGTAAGTCAAGGATCTTTTGTTTCTATTCAGAAGATTCTAGACCTGTCAAGACTACATACCAACACCTCACTATAGCTGGCTTTTGACCTATTAGATTGGACCTAACAAGTTGGCAATCAAAAATCTTTAGATGGACCCAGATCTTAGGAAATGGTACTCTAGAGATATTTGACCCAACAAGTTCAGGATCTACTAATTAGGACCTAATCAGGCTATAGAGGAATCATCAGCTCATTATCTTATTCAATTGTTGATAGATCACTTACACACATATTTTATTCTCAATTATGCAAATGTGCATGGTCCCAAGTGAATTCTTGAGAATCTATTCTTTTAGTTATTACACATGATTTTCAGATGTCTTAAGTTGGACCCAAATCTACGGAGATGGTATCCTAGAGACATCAGTTCTGACATGTTTTGCTGCATAGAGACAAATCAAATGAGTTGTACGAAAGCAGGAGAACACAAGGAATCAATTTCATCTCCAACAACTCTGTGAAACACTCAAGGACTAAGCAACTTGCATAAGGTATCAATTCTTTCGAGAGCATGTCTTTAATTAAGAACAACTTGCAGACACGTTTGCTGAATCACTTGATGAAATTAATTTTTCAAGATTGGTTTGTGAACTTGGGATTTTATTAATGCTATATGATTGTAAATCCCATCTGTTAAGTAATTCTTAAGTAAGCTCACAAGTATTCAATTGTCTATATTGAAAGGACATGTGAACTTATTTACATCCAGACCTCACACTGAAAATTATCTGTTGAATGATTGCCATGTGTATAATTGCAATATATTTTAGTGGTGATTATTTAAGGATAATTTAAATACTTAAATGCTAAAATCTAACTCATAGAGATTTAGTATTTAATTATTTAATTATTTATTTTGATTTATATGGGTTACGGACTTGAAGCAATTCAATTTAGTATTTGCTCTGTACCTTATATTTATTAAAATAAATAAACAACATAACTAATTTGGACCTAATCTGTATTGGTCTTCAATTAGTTGTGAGATGTTAATTCTAGTGAATTTTATCAATATTCCATTTTCAGAAATTCACTATAATTAACATCATGGTTCTAACAATTGGTTGTATTGAAATTTTGACTTATATCAGTTAATGATATTTAGTTAGAATTCTATTTACTAACTAACTGTGAGATATATTGGTATGTGTGAAATTACTTAGAACTCCTCTAAGTAATCATTGTTATATCTTTTACAATTCACTCATATTATTATACATGGTATAAAAATTCTCTAAGTAGAACTATGGATATTGAAATATCTAAAGTTACCATAGTTCAATTACTTTGAATAATTTTTATACTTATTTGCAAGCTTCTAATCACTTTGATAATAAATGTTATATACTATGGATCAAGGTGTATTGGACTTAGAATATTATTTCTAAGATTGCAGACAAGACAGTCTTGGTAACCAAGTTTTATTTTTAGAACCAAGGTTGTCTACCAACAAACAGTTGTTAGGAGTTAACAATTGTTATTATCGAGGAGTTGCCTTAAAGTCATAAGTTTAAAATGTTAATGATGATAATTATCCAAGTGATAGTGGTGGAAACAATTTTAATATTGGAGATACCCATGTCATTGGAAAAGAATCATCAAATCAAGGTGGCAATAACTCGAAGGAAGGCAACAAAGGATCAACTAGTCAAACACAACATCACAATGAAGAACAAGGCGATTCATCAAGATCTAACCTTCTCGGACAGTCTATTTGGAATAGAGCTGATCATTGGTGATCCAGATGTTGGAGTAAGAACTAGAAGGGCTTCTCAGAATCAAGGTATAGAATCTAAGGAATCTGAGATAGTACTTGCTGATCCTGAACAACAAGAAGCATGGAAGCTGGTGCCCAGATCTAAGCACCAAGTAAATGGTATGACATTCTTTCTAAATTCTTACTTGTTATCTTTTTAAAAGAATTGTCATAGTCATTTTATTGTTATACTCCATGGTTTTGTATTTTATAATGATAAATTTTCTCTAAAAATATTTTTCTCTAATTCTCAAGTTAGAATTTTTAGGAAACTATTTTTGTTGAAAATGTCATTATTTTAAAAGTCACTTTTCAATATTTGTATTATCTTAATAAGTCATATTTTCTCTTTAAATAATTTTCTAGTAGAAAGTTATTTATTAGGAAATATAATGATTTATTAATTTACTATAAATATATCTTGTAAATATATATAATATTCTATTAAATGTTTTGTAGTATTTGTCCTTTTGTTATTAATGTTTGATTTCGTAAAAAGGATAACCTATGGTAGTTTTAGTATTTTCTATTTTTATATTTTTAAGTAGTTATATTGTTGTAAATATTTTTGTAAATTATTTTCTTTTATTTCTAATAAAAAAATTAATTAAAAAAAATCAAAATTTTCTTTTCTTTTTAGTTTTTATGTTATATAATTATTATGTATATTATTTCTTATTTTTGGTATATTCTTTTTAATGTGTATATAAATAGTTTGTATAGTTTTTCCAGTTTAGTCACTATACTTGCAAAACTAACAAATAGGTCACTGTACTTGGTTCTTTTGTTGTTCTTCTTATTAACACACACAAAACCTGCAGTTTAAGTATAAATCTTTGTTTTGTGATTGCTGTTAACAGATCTTCGTGTTAAGGACTTAAGAATTGACCAATGTTGGTATCAAATTGGTATGTGTCTATACAATTGGTTAGGAACTAATGTTTGATTTTCAGGATCTAACAATTGGAAGACAAGACCTATCAAGTGCTAACAATTTCTAATAGTTGGTATCTATCATGCAAGACCTAAAACATGATAAAATAGTTTTGTTTGTATTGGTTTAAACATTAACATACATTAATTTGATTAATATTTATTAATTGGATTTTTGCCTATGTTCTTGTTTAGTAAAACCGGCTCAGGATCTTTATCTTCCTAAATTCAAAATCTCTTTCTACAGCTGTGATTGCTTACATTGTAAATCTTTTGAAATCACAACTGTACATCATTTCACTTAAGATGAATGCAATATTTTCTCAGAAAACTTTTCAATATTAAAAATGCATTCTATCTCAATATTGATCATATTCTGTGATGCAGGTTCATCTACATGAAATTTTGTATTCTCACATGTTTAGTCATAAGGTTGTAAACCTAACAACTTTTATCCCAGACTACAGTCAAGCTCAAACACATTCTATCTTACACCCTAAATGGAAGTAACCTATCAGACTAGAGGTCACCAGGGAGTAACTGCACTTGATGCAGAAAACAAGGATGTGTGGGATATTCAGTTGGAGAGTCACTACCTTATACACTATCCAAAATATTTCATATGCACAAAGTGAGATTGCACACACCAAGGATGAATTGACGGAAACCTGTAATCCAACCATTTTACGGTTAGGATTATAAGTTAAAGGTTCTTTAATGAATCAAGAGTCTTCACAGACCTCGAGAGAAGGTATTGATCTCAAATGCAAAATTCAACAAGATCATTATCTAACTCCCCAGAGGGAACATCTCTGGATCCTACGGGTAACGGATCCGACATAGGTGCGGATCGGCAACTTGTGAACTATGATTCAGATTTTACCTGATGAGTTTAACAAGGTGATGTCTTCACAGACATTAGAAGGGAATATTGATCTCAATGCTAAATTTATAGATCATTGTTTACCTTCTCAGAATTCAAATCTGAAAACCCTAAAACGGGAAATTAGCAACTTGTAGATTATGACTCAGATTCGTCTGACGAGTCTAACGAGGATTTGGGATTTGCGAACTCCCATTGCACCACCACTGACCTCTCTAGAAGGGGCTATGGTGATTTTTCCTTGCAGGTACACTAAAGGATGTTGGAGCAATGAGTGAAACACTAGTGAGCAAGAGTGTAAATACAGAGAGAAGTGAGACACTCAACACAAATGAGTGGAGAGAAGAGTGAAACACTTGTGAGGAACACTAAACACTATCACACACTCACAGTGAGGAAGAAAATGAAACTTCCTTTCTAACAAGTTTTATCAATTGATTTCAATGTACTCTAACGATTGGTATAAATTGGTAACAATTTGGTATCAACTACGTTGTCAATTAGTTGAATGGAGGATTCCTCAACTAAGGGGGAGAGATATATTGAAAAAGATAAGCTTACCTTAGTAGGATATACTCAACTAAGGGGGAGAAGTATTGGGGTACAAGTAAAAGAAGAGTGAGTTAGAAAGGGGGAGCATTAAAGACTGTGTTTAGGATGAGAAGCAAGTCTAGTAACTAAGGGGGAGCCTTAGATGAAGAAGCAAAAGAACTTTCATTTGTTATGAAAGTGGAGATATAAGGATAATTACATCACAATACTATTCTATTAGTCTTTCAATGTACTATGTATAAAGGCTAAGTGGAAGAGTAGTAAATTCACCAGAAGTTATAGAAATGGTATTGATTCACCATTGTCTATATAGTAGGAACAGCTGTTTTTCTTTAGTGAGAAAAGCTGTGTCAGAAATGGGAAGTGGTTGTAAATCAAGAACTGCTGATAATCACCAATGTAAGATGTGAAGAATTATCAGGCAGAGATATGAAGAATCAGAAATGAAGACGAGTTATCTATTGAAGATCAGTTCAGTGCTAGAGGAACAATCATCTATCATTTCATCAACTGAAGATTCTGGAATTGTTAAATCTAAACCAGAGAAATTTTTTTTTTTGTATTATTTACTTAGTTCTTAAAAGTTTTATCTTTTTCTTGTTTAAGTGAGGTAGTTGAGTTATCCTCTAGGTATTTGCTTGTTATTGTCTAACAAACAAATAGGGGGAGATTGAAAGGCATATGATGTAGCCTATTTGTATTTCGAGGATACAACTCAACTTAAACAAGATTGTAATAGTAAATAGTATATAGACTGTCACAAGGAATCTCAGATTGTATTATCTGTCAGAAGAAAAAGATCAAGGTCAATCTACAGACTTGAGGAATTACTATATTGAAAGAAGTTCAGACATTTGATCAAGCCTCAGTGAAGTATTCGTTAAAGAAGTGGATTCATTTAATGTGATAGAGATTTCGACAGTGACAGAGACAGTACAGAGAAATATCAAGAGAGAGAGAGAGAAGAAAAGAAAAGGAACCAGATTTTAAAGTCAATATATGAAGAACAGTCATTGCGGTTAGTCACTCATGAACCAGACAGTACATCGAGTGTCAACATTAAACAGTGGTTGTTCATCATTAACTTCAGTGGTTCAAGCTATCAAGACTGGTATGAGAGAAAATCATTGTGCAAGCAAGAGAAGTGCTAAATTAATTAACCACACGGATTTTACTATCAAGTGGATCGGCTACGAGGAAAAAGAATTATCACAAAGAAATTCGAAGTGATATATTCTTAATGCTGAAACCCCGGTTTGAATTGTTGTATTTTCTGTTGAAGAAAAGGAGTCCGGTTTCACATCCTCAAGAGACCGTAGATTACACCTGGACGGGTTATGAGAAAATGGAATTATCACAAGAAAATGGAAAGTGATATATTCTTGAAGCTGGAATCCCGGTTGGAATTAAAATATTTTTTGTCAAGCAAAAGGAGTCCGGTTTCCGACGTTCAGGTAACCGCATATTAGAGCTTAAGGATTTATTTATATTAATAAATATTTTATTTAATGAGAAAATTATATTTATAAATATCTAATGATATTAGATATTTATTTTTATAATTTCTGAATTAAATTAATATTTATTAATTTAAGATTAGAAACTATGCGGGTTAAAAAGTATTTCTACGGAGCCCGTTCAAGTAAAACAAAATAGGCCTCGGTTTCTTCAAATGTTTAGCAGGTCAGTTGGGTTTTGAAAATAAAATAATACATGCATGGAATTCAAAGTAAATATGTAACATGCATGCACACATAACTGTTTTAACAAAAGAAATCAAGGAGCTCAGCTGTTTGTCAAATCACATGGCTTGTCGGCAAAATCTTTTATTTCTTCTTCTTAAACGCGCGTGGCATGCACACGCTCCAGTCAAGCCACAAGAAAGCTGCGTGTAGCTCACCTGCTGTCCTGCAACTGGTCTTCAATCTGGCACCATATTTCAGTTAACAATTTTTATTGTTATACCGAAAGTTATATCCAAGGATATAATTATTGGATTGTCATATCTAGTTCAAATGATTGTCTTACCGAAAGTTATATTGATAAGGACAGTCATATTTCTTTTAGTTGATAGTTATACCGATTGTTATATTATGTATAACAGATTGTCATATCAATAAAAACAAGGCAGTATGACTATGGAATCAGATTGGTGTGATTTAAAAGACAGAAGACAGCAGCCAATAGACATACACGAACAAAACATTTCATCCAGAAAAACACAGCAGCCTCCATTTCTCTCTCTCTCAAGCAAGAACAAATTAATTCCTAGAAAATCAAGTTCATCTCCTTTGTAATATTTTATCCGGTGGAACTTGATTATTTGTGATTCTTGTACTACTAGCGAATTAAGTTTCCTAGTTCTTATCTTGATTTTTATTAACTAAATTAGAAAAGTTCATGTCGAATTTTCTAATTAGTTTTTATCAACTTGATAATTAATCTGTACTGAAATTGTAACACCCATCAAGTTAATATATTGTTATATTCAACTTGAAATTTGTGTTATATTATTCCGCACAAAATATTCGTTTAAGTGAAAATTGTTTAACGAATAAATTTCGAGAAATTGGTATAGATTGTATTCAACCCCCCCTTCTACAATCTTATCGGACCTAACAAAGAGATTTCATCACTCTTTCCTTGGCCCAAAAATAATAAATCCCTCATTTTGCATACCCTAGCCTTTAATAAAATTAATTAGACGTTTGCCCCTAGGAATCTCGCGCTCATTTAGGATGGTGCTTTAGAAACGAAGTAATCTTTAATTATTCCGACTTTTTGGTGTCTAGGAAAGTGAAAGCTGACCTGGCCAATTAAGGTTTTGGTGTCTAGGCTAGTGTTTAGCCTCTTGGCAATGCTTGCACCTACCTGGCCATGCCGGTTCGAATAATTATTGATTTACCTAGTTTTTGGTAGCCCTTAAAGTTAGGAGCAAGGTCTAGTTATTTTATTAAGGAACCCTAGGGTTAGAATATGTTTTTTCCTTTTAATTTTTCACCCCTTTCTTTTTGTGTGTTTATTTTATCGCACTTATTTGCTACGTGTTTTCTTACATGGTTTATGCGAACTATTTGGATTAGGGATAATTCTTTTATACTAGTGAGATCGTTTGAGATTTCTTCTGATTCTGAGTCTTTAGATAATTCCGAACCGATAGTAAACATGGCCATGTCTCTTAAGGACCGTTGCTATCCCAACCGTTCTGCCCAACCCTCGTGTATCATTCTTCCTCCCGTAAATGGTAATAATTTCGAAATCAAAGCTCAACACATCAGCATGTTACCTAAATTTACCGGGAGTGAAGGTGAGGACCCATATCTTTTCATCCATGAATTCGAGGAGGTTTGTGCCTTACAAAAACTCCAACAATTAACCCAGGACTCGATTAGGCTTAGGCTCATTAATTTCGCTTTTAAAGAAAATGCTAAAAAAATGGTTGTATAGCCTACCGGTTAATTCTATTTCAAAGTGGGAGGGATTTGTGGTAATTTTTCTTAAAAAATATTTTCCAAACCATAAGACTACGAGAACCACAAATGAGATAAATCAATTTCACCAAAAGGAAAACGAGTCTTTTTGAAAATATTTCGATCTTTTCAAAACTCTTTTATCACAATGCCCCCACCACGGAATAGAAAAGTGGAGACTTTGTAAGATCGTTTACGAGGCCTTAGATAGTCAAACAACCGCGTTGTTAGAGTCTATGTGCCAAGGTAAATTCATGGAGAAGGATGCGGACGAAGGGTGGGCCTTTTTCGAGGAATTAGCCGAGAAGACCATGTTATGGGAGTCTACTAGGGAACCTCATAAGTCCAATGAGTCATCTAGCTCATCTAGGGGTTTGCATTCGATTGGGAATTCGATTGCAACCGATGCCAAATTAGCTACTCTTACTAGATGACTTGAAGCTTTAGAAACCCATAGTGGTCCCCCACCTATGTCTATGTACCCAAATTTTAATTCTTCGAACTTTGATTCTCAACATTGTCCCGACTTTGAGCAACTGAACGCAATGTTTCAAGCTAGGCCTTGGAATGACCCGTTTGCACCGACTTACAATCCCGGGTGGAAGAACCACCCGAATTTCTCGTTGAACCAAGGCCAAAACTTCCAAACCAAACCAAACCAAGGTCATTTTTCAAAAGCCGAACTATCCAAACCAAGGTCATTTTTCAAACGCGCCTCAAAATCACGTTCCTTATTCAACTCAAGCACCCGCCCACCCACCCGGCTTTCATGAGTCGGATAAGAGAATTAATTCCTTGGAAAAGACTCTCGATGCGCTTCTAAAATTAACAACTAATTTGGCTCAATCTCAACAGACCTTCATGCAAACCATGACTCAAGATAGGCAAATTTTAAATGCTAGTACTCAAGCCATATCTAAGTTAGAGGTTCAAGTGAGCCAATTAGCCAACACCATTTCTGAACGAGAGAAGAACAAACTTCCAAGTCAAACCGAGGTCAATCCTAAATTTCCTCTTAATCATAGACCTCCTCACAATGTGAACGCTGTCATTTCCTTAAGGTCCGGTAAGCAAGTTGAAAATCATGTCGGTGACAAGTCTCCCCAAAAAGACGAGTCAAATTCTGAACCAAACACTAATCTTGAACCCGAGAGTTCTAAGGAATAAGGATCAACGAGTAGGACAAAACCCGTCCCCGAAGAACCTAATGAACGAGTCTTTAAGCCAAAAGCTCCTTACCCTCAACGACTCATTTCTCCTAAACAAACGGCCCAAATGGACAAGATCTTAGAAGTTTTTAAGCAAGTCAAAGTCAACATCCCTCTTTTAGACGCGATTCAACAAATTCCTTCGTATGCGAAATGTCTAAAAGAATTGTGCACACATAAGCGAACTACTTACGTCCCTAAGAAAGCCTTTTTGACTTCTCAAGTTAGTTCAATTCTTTCGAACCAAATCCCCGCGAAATATAAGGACCCCGGTTGTCCTATAATTTCATGTGTCATGGGCAACACCTTTGTGGACAAGGCGTTACTTGACTTAGGCGCTAGTGTGAACTTGCTTCCATTTTCGGTCTATCAAGCCCTAGGTTTAGGAGAGCTTCAAAGAACTAATGTTACACTTCAATTAGCCGATCGTTCTGTCAAAGTTCCTAAAGGGATTATTGAAGACGTGCTAATTAAAGTAGGTGACTTTTTCTTTCCCGTTGATTTTGTCGTCCTAGAAACCGAACCGGTCAAGAACCATAAGAATCAGATTCCTATCATTCTAGGAAGGCCATTTCTAGCCACCTCCAATGCTTTGATTAATTGTAGAAATAGATTAATGAAACTAACATTTGGGAACATGACCATTGACCTCAATATTTTTCACATAGGGAAACAACCTGATGATTTCTATGATCAACCTATGGATGTCAATGTAATTGATGATATAGTTGATCAAGAATTCATCAACCCTAATGATGCTCTTGATTTTTGTTTAAAACACTTTGGTCAAAATTGGGATGATTTTGAATTTACAAATGAGGTCAATGCAATGTTAGATTCCACCATTCCTACAAATAACCAAGCATGTGAACCACCTCCTTTGCCACTTTTCGAAGCTAGTGAACCCGTTGAGTCAAAGCCGCCTGATTTAGAACCCAAACCTCTTCCCGACACTCTTAAGTACGCCTTTTTATGTCCTAACGAGTCTCTTCCCATTATCATTGCCTCTAATTTGACCAAGTCACAAGAGGATGAGCTTGTTAGTGTGCTTAGAGAACATAAGGAAGCCATAGGTTGGAGTATCTCGGATATTAAAGGAATTAGTCAGGCCATTGTCCAACATCGGATTCACTTAGTTGATGATGCCAAACCAGTTCGTGATCCAGAAAGGCGGTTGAACCCTACCATGATGGAAGTCATTAGGAAGGAAATTCTTAAGTGTCTAGATAATTGAATCATTTATCCCATTTCTGATAGCTCTTGGGTTAGCCCGATTCAGGTAGTACCTAAAAATTCGGGTATTACCGTGGTGACTAACGAGAACAACGAGCAAGTTCCTACTCGTGTCCAATCCGGTTGGAGGGTGTGCATAGACTATAGGAAACTCAATGATGCCACTAGAAAAGACCACTTTCCTTTACCATTCATAGATCAAATGTTAGAAAGGTTAGCGGGTCATGCCAACTATTGCTTTCTAGATAGTTATTCCGGTTATTTTCAAATTCCTATATCTCCCGAAGACCAAGAGAAAACCACTTTCACATGTCCCTTTGGAACCTTTGCTTATCGTCGCTTAGCTTTCGGTCTAACCACTACCCCGGCCACCTTCCAAAGGTGCATGATGAGCATCTTTTCTGACATGGTAGGAGACTTCCTAGATATTTTCATAAATGACTTTTCCATCTTTGGTTCATCTTTTCATCAATGCCTAAACCAACTCGAGTTAGTTATAAAAAGATGTAAAGAAACCAACCTCGTTCTTAATTGGGAAAAATGTCATTTCATGGTTAAGGAAGGAATCGTTCTTGGTCATAAAATTTCTGAAAAGGGGATCGAAGTTGATAAATCCAAAGTTGACCTCATGTCCAATCTACCCCCACCAACATCGGTCAAAGGAATTCGTTCCTTTTTAGGACATGCTGGTTTTTATAGGCGTTTCATTAAAGATTTTAGCAAAAAGGCTAGACCCTTGACCACCCTTCTTGGTAAAGATGTCAAATTCGAGTTCACTAAAGATTTTTTACAATCTTTTGAACACCTTAGAAAAGAGTTGACCTCGGCCCCGATTATCAAGTCTCCCGATTGGAGTCAACCTTTCGAGTTAATGTGTGATGCGTCTGATTACGCATTAGGGGCGGTATTAGGACAACGAATCAATAAGATACCTCATGTCATATACTACTCTAGTAAGACCTTAAATGATGCGCAACTTAATTATTCTACCACCGAAAAGGAGCTTCTAGCCGTAGTTTTTGCCATCGAGAAGTTTAGGTCGTATCTTATTGGTTCGAAAATCATTGTTTACACCGATCATTCCGCCCTTCGATATCTCTTCTCTAAGAAAGATTCGAAAGCCCGATTGATTAGGTGGATCTTGTTGCTCCAAGAATTTGACCTAGAAATTAGGGATAAGAAAGGGTCCGAAAATGTCGTTACCGATCACCTTTCTCGATTAGTGGTGGAGTCCACCACTGACTCGCCTTTGAATGAATCTTTTCCCGATGAACATCTCTTTTCTATCTCTACTCCTCCTTGGTTCGCCGACATTGTCAATTACCTTGTAACCGGCGAAATTCCCTCTCATTGGTCCACACAAGATAAATCAAAATTTTTCTCTCAAGTCAAACACTTCTTTTGGGACGACCCGTATCTCTTTAAATATTGTCCAGACCAAATCATTCGGAGGTGCGTCCCAAACCATGAGTTTCGAAGTATCCTTTCCTTTTGTCATGATCAAGCTTGTGGAGGTCATTTTAGTGAGAAGAAAACAGCAGCTAAAATCCTCCAAAGCGGTTTTTATTGGCCTAGTTTGTTTAAGGATGCTACTGAATTCTGTGCCGCTTGTAGTAGGTGTCAACACTTAGGAAAGATCACTAGAAGAAATATGATGCCTATGAGTCCCATCTTAATCATTGAGATTTTTGATGTGTGGGGCATAGATTTTATTGGTCCCTTTCCTAGCTCTTTTGGCAACCTCTACATTCTCTTAGCGGTTGATTATGTATCTAAGTGGGTAGAAGCCATACCGACTAAGTCCAATGATAACAAGGTCGTTCTTAAATTTTTAAAAGAGAATATTTTTTCTCGATTTGGCACACCTAGGGCTATCATTAGTGACCAAGGTACGCATTTTAAGAATCGTCAATTTGAGTCCCTTTTGAAAAAGTACTCAATTACTCATAGGCTGGCTACCCCTTATCATCCTCAAACTAGTGGTCAAGTTGAAGTATCGAATAGGCAAATTAAGCAAATTTTAGAAAAGACTATCAACTCGAATAGGAAGGATTAGTCCATCAAACTGATAGATGCCTTATGGGCCTATCAGACCTCTTTTAAGACTGTTTTGGGCATGTCCCCGTACAGAATTGTGTTTGGTAAAGCATGTCACTTGCCCGTTGAACTAGAGCATAGGGCCTTGTGGGCCATTAGAGATTTGAACTTTGACTTACCAACCGCCGGTAGTCATAGGAAGTTGCAATTGTCAGAACTAGAGGAATTAAGAAATGAGGCCTATGAAAATGATAAAATCTATAAAGAAAGAACTAAACTTTTTCATGATAAATCCATTTTGAGAAAATCATTTTCTCCAGGTCAAAAAGTTCTTTTATACAATTCTAGGCTTCATTTATTCCCCGGGAAATTGAGATCTATGTGGGAAGGTCCTTACATTGTTAGGACCGTTTTTCCTCACGGTGCTGTTGAAATTGAAAATCATAAAAATGGTGATGTATTTAATGTTAATGGACAAAGACTCAAACCATTTTTAGAGCTGCCATTTGATCCCGAGGATGAGGTCACCCACCTCACCGACCCGTGACTCATGTAAGTTTCTTTCAGTAGGTAAATTCTCTCCTTCATCCCTTATCAGGTATTACCTCGTTCTCCTTTACTCATTTCTCTTTCTTTTGCATACATTGAGGACAATGCATGATTTAGGTATGGGGGAGGGTTTTTAGTGTAAATATAAAAATCAGAAAATCTAAAAAAAATAAAAAATGAAAAATCACAAAAAGAGTTGTAGAATTGTAAATAGTAGAGTTTTAATCTTATTCTAGTCTTGTTAATTGATTGCTAGTTGCTTGATGCACCCTTACATGCTATGATAATCTTGTGTTCCTTTAACTTTTGATTGAGAAGTGATTTGCTAAGTTCTTGTCCACACACTTACACTAGCAAGGTGAAACTAGTAGACTTATTTGATTTGTGCAAGAAATTAGAAGGTCATGATTAGGTGTAAGATGATTTGGTTTTCATGCTTTGAGTACAAGTAGGTGCATTGACGATACCTTTACATGAGATTGATTATGTTCTACCACACCAAGTGAGTTTTGAGCCTATATGCACATCTTTTGCATTTATATTCTTTTGCTTGAGTGTCCACTTGTCATTTGCATTGCTAGCACTTGTTTGAGTTCTTTCTTGAAACACATGACATTGATTGATGATAAGATGATAAAGGCATTTAGGAATAACCCATATTTCCAAAAATATCCACACCATCCTTATGTGATCAATTAGTTTCCCCTTTGAGCTCTAATCAAATTCTTTCGGTGACACACCACATTACTCGCCTAAGACCTTTTTCTTGTACATCCTTACGTATACTTGATCCCAATTTGTCAAAGGCTAGTAGGAACTTGAGGGAGTAATAAGGTGTGTGAAATGGGTTTACTTTTGTTCATAACTTTTGAGGAAATATATGTTTTGTCGGTTACCTTGTTAGTCGATTTTCAAGTTAAATCTAAAGGAGGATTATGGTTTCTTATAGCTCTCATAAAGAAGAAAAAAAAATTAAAATAAATAAAAATAAAAAAATAAATAAAAATAAATAAAGAAAGAAAGAAAGAAAAAATATATTTATATATGAGAGCATACTTATGTTTTGGTAATTCTCCTTCATTCGACTAGTCAAATCTTTTTGAAAATAGAAAAATAATTTTGTGGGGAGGAAGTCTGTTGTTGTGCATGTTTTTCATGGTGACTGCTAGCTCTTGACACTTCACCTAGTTTTGGCCTTACTTGACATACCCTGTCCTTAGCCCCATTACAACCCAAATAAAGACCTTTTGATTATCATCATTGATGTATGTTGTGTTTAAGTAAGAATGATACCAAATGTCAAGCATGCTTTTGATTTTGTTGGAATTGAGTGATACACTTACCCTTGTTCTTGAGCGAATGTTCTTTTTTGAGTGAAATGTGAGGTATTGCTTGTTTCTTTTGCATATGAGATCTCAAGTTTTGATTCTAAGGTGTGCTCTTGTAGACTTAGCATGGTTTCCAATAATTTTTGCACTTGACATGAACTTGTCATCACTCGTGCATACTTCTTTAAGTAGACTATGTGAATCCTTGAACTTTCCACACCAAGACATTGCAAATTCATTTTGATTCTTAAGTTGATGTATCATAAGAGGACATGTATGTGTGGTGTTACATTGCCATGTAATCTTTTATACAAGCTAGATGGATTTTGTGGGTGCATTCACTATAGGCCCTCACGAGACCTCACTCGTCCACTAGGGCTGCCTAGGGGTTTAAAGGGCTTGTTGCATATGCAAAATGCAACCGTCACACCTACGAAAAGAAGTATAGAGCTTTTTATCTAGATTTTCTTTTTCTTTTTGTTTTACTCGAGGACGAGCAAAAGATAGGTATGGGGGCATTTGATAAGTGCATATTTTTGCATATTTTTATTACCTATTTATTGCTTGAACTCGTATTTTAATAATTTATTTTGTTGCATTTCAGAAAATTCGTGAATAAATTAAGAAATGGCAAAATAAAGAAATAAAGAGCAAGGAAGGGAAAAAAGAGGAAGAAAAAGGACTTAAATGAAAAGAGGAAAAAGAATTAGGAGCTTGGTGGAAAAGGAATCTTGGAGGACATGTGGAAGGTGGAGATCAACCCAACACATTACATAAGTGTATGGCCAAGATCAACTCTTCAAAGCTTAAGGGGGAAGAAAACAAATAGATGGCTAGGATTTCACCACCACACACCACAAATGTATGGTGGGGATTTACCCAACACCCCCCTTAACCCTAATTCCTATCCTATAAATACCCCCTCACCCCCCTTGTATTTATGAACCTAGATATCAACTTAGATTTTAGGGTAGATTTAATTTCTTGTATTTTTCTTAGTTTCAAATCTTCTAAACACTCTTTTTAATGCAATTTCATTTCCTTTAATTTCTTGTCTTGCTCTCTCGTTTATTTTTACATATCTTTCGTTATTTTCGTAAATCCATGTAGTGGACAAAGTAGCGAAAAGCTAACCACAAAGTAGCGAAAAGCTAACCACTATGGGTTGAAAGTAACGAAATTTAATTGCTTTTTCTTAGTTTTAATATTAGATTTAATTCGTAATTTTGCCCCTTTAAATTTCAATTTTATTGTGGGCCATTTTAATTCCAAATCAAATCATCGTTTTAGAGTAACTTTAATTTCGTCGTTAAATTTTATTTTCTTATTTAATTTTCAAAAATAAAAAAAATTACAAAAACAGTAGTTAATTAATTTTCAGCAAATTATTTTCTCTGTTCATTAGCTTTCTATTCGAACCCTTTTATTTTCAACTCCCCTGTTTTTTTTTTAAACCCAGCAATCCCTTTTACTTCGTCTTCTTCGTTTCAACAAAACACCCAGTTCCTTTTTTTTCCTCTTTTCAACAAATATTCTCCTCCTTCTATTTTCGTTCAAAGCCCCTCCTCTCTCTCTCTCTCTCTCTCTCTCTCTCTCTCTCTCTCTCTTTTCTTTTCCCCCCAAATCCACCGCTGTCCTCCTTTTACTGTTTTCCCCGTTTTATTTCAAATTTTTTTTCCTCGCATCTGTTTTACGATTTGTTTTTTTTTTCGAATTAACGAACCCTTCAGCATTTCTTCTTGTGCTGTTTTGCTGAGTTTCATTTGCTGATTGGGAGTTAATTTTAGAGATTCTGCGTCCGAGAATTGTACTGAATTTGTGTTTCTTTTGAGTCCAGTTCCGAGTTTTGTAATGACTTCGCTGGTTTTGCCGTGTATTTTGCTACCGTTTGTTGTTACCGAATTGACTGTACTAATTTTTGCATTCGTGCTACTACTGAGATCTTGCCTACGTACTATAATTGTGCTTTTCGATTTTCTGCAAATTCTGTGTTCTTGCTGAAGTTAACGAGTTCGATTTATCATTGCTGTTGTTCTATTTGAGTTTACGTCACTGAGTTGATTCTATTATTGCGAGTCCGTGGAGTCTTTTACTTTGTAGTTATTGTGTTTGCTGGGTTTCTTGCTGCTAAGCCGTGGATTTAATGTTGAGTGCAGTCCATTTTGCTAGTTTTCTGAGTTTGGATGCTGTATTTGTTTGTTTGAGTTGCTGTTTTCTTTGAGTTAATTCGATCTCTCCCTTTCATGTTTTGATGTTTGCTCGCTTTCACTTAGATTGTTATTGCGTCTATGAGTCTGTAATTTCGGAGTACTTGCTTCTTGAGTCCATTTTAGTGAGTTTGTAGTACTGAGTCATGTGTCATGTCTTGAATTTGCTAAGTCTTTGGGTTTATATTGCTATGTAATAGGTGAGTTAATTTTATTGTTTAGACCGAATTATGAGATTAATTGGTTTGTCTCAAGTTGTTGGTGCTTTGATTTTGGATTTTTGGCTAGCTATATTCACAAATAGGTCATGTTAAAATTTTCTTAAAATTTTCTGTAAATAAAATTTTAGAATAAAATCAAAATTTAGTTAAATTTGAGTTTTCACTTTTAACAATTTTTAGAATAATTTAGTTTTTGTTCTTTTCATTTTTAATTAATTAGTGTAGAAATAGAATAATAATTTTAATTTGCTTTTAAAAGTAGTTTAAATTTTAGGAATTTATTAGTTAAATCCAAAATTCTCGAAAAAAAATCCAATTGTCCTAATTCGATTAAATTAAAAATTAAGATTGCGAAAATATTAGTCTCTGTGGAACGAATCTAAATTTACTAAAACGAGATTGTGCACTTGCAATCAATTTTAAATAATTATTTTTAGCACAACAAGGTCAGCTGAGACCTCCATGAAGAGAGAGAAGGAAGAGCTCCAGGGCCAAGTCAAAACCATAAAGGATGAGAAGCTGTCATCTCTGGAGAAAATTAATGAGTTAGAAGCCCAGGTGGATGCCTTGAATGCTGTTGCTGCTTCCGTCCAATTATCCATGCTTGTCAAGGAGAGCCAGATACGATGAAGGCTATGACGAAGGTATCTGTGACTGCATGAGGTACATGTGGGAGAAAATGCCTGAGTTAGACTGGTCTCTTATTGGCGAGGATGTAGTGGGCATGATCGAGGATTTCAAGAAAGAAGCTACAAATCAGCCTGACTTTGTACCTCCTGCTATTGCAGTTGAGAGGCCTCCAGGTTCCACCCCTGAGGCTGCAAAGACTACTTCTGAAGCTGTTCAAACTACCCTTTCAACACCTACTGTTGATGAGTCTGATAAAGTCCCTTCTACTTGAACCTTTTATGTACTCTTTGAATTTTTAATAATTTTGAATGAGGTCGCGGCCCCCTCGTAATGCCTCACAAGATGTAATCTTAACTTTGGTTTTTTGAGGCCTTCGCGTCTCATAACTTTTTATGTTGGTTTCCTAGGGTCTTCGTACCCTAAAAATCTTTATCCATGGTTTCTAATGGTATCTACTTACTTTTGTTATATCTTGTCTAACTTTAATATCTATGCATATATATATTCTTCATACTTATACCTTAACTGGATTATATGCATTCTCTTTCAAAACCTCTATAATGTAATCTAGGGAATTTCATAGCTTCACATACTTATGCATTCAAGACTATGTGAGCTAACTCCTTGTAAGAAACAGAATGCACTGGTATTTCCACTTATATTCCCCTATCAAACAAATGTCTCAAAGAACTTAATCAAACTTCAACGAATTACTTGTAAACTTAGACCCTCTTATCTTCACACTTCAAGTAACGCCTTCAAAACCTTAAACCAAACTAATTTAACTCCATGTTTTGTGCTGAACTCTATCTCTGGATAACTTTGCCGAAACTACTGTTGAATAACCATAACAATAACAATCCTACAAAATGAAACAAGAAATATAAAACAAAAAAGATAATTAGTGTTAGTAAACTAATCTTGTTAAGTACAGGCCAACTCTAAGAAAGATCACCATCTAAGCTTCTAATCCTAAAAATCTAGGTTCCAACATGCCAATCTAGGTTCCATGTTGGTCCCTCTTGCCTCGAGGCGAATCTAGGAACCTGTGTGCCAATCTCGCAATCCACACAGATTCATCTTCTTTATGCACCTATCTTGGCTCTACATAAAGGGATAGCTTAAAGCCCCTTAAGGAGTGATATGCCTGTCTGGGCTCTATACCATTTCCTTCTTCTTCATGTGTTATGCTGGACTTCTTATGAAAGAGTCTAAGGAACTAGTCCCTTCTTCCTGTTGGTGTATACTGAAAATATTTGTTTGAAGTATATACATTTATTTCTGGCCTATTTTATTGAGAATCATTTAAATGTTTACATGTTGTCTAAATATTTTATATTGTGAATAATCTAGTGTCAAATGGGATACAGAATATTAGATTATTAAATACTGTTTATATAATATAATATGGTTCACAGCACAGGTGGTGTTAGACAATCCACTGGAATGGCTGTAGTATTATTTAGATTAGTTTATATTGACTAATAAATAATACTAGTATACTTTCTGTATATTGAACAAGATCAAATTTAGAATTGTTCCCTTATACTGATTAAGAAGGTGAACTAAGATTCTATGTTATTATTAATGCTTAGGTTCTTAATCCAGATATAGTAATTGACACATGTATATTATTTACATGCTTTGATTTATATATGAAATAATTCTTTTAATTTGTTTCATTATATTTTGGGTGATGGAATAATATATATGGTGAATATTATTTATTGAAGTAATCCATGTCCTGATAATATTCGGGTTAATGATGTCCCCTTGAAAGCTCAAAAAGATTTAATTATGTGAAACCCTGCAGGTGGATTTATTCCGGCATAATTAAATAAAGGTTGAGTGGATGATCAAGGATAAAAGATATTAATTAAATGAATTATCAGTAATTTATTTAATTAATGGACATGCGATATTTTAAACATGGGGAATTTAATAAGCAAATAATATTGGAACCGAATTAATTAATTAAATTACGGTATTAGGAAAGGTAGTGCAAATATTAATTCTTTAGTGGATTGAATTAATATTTAATTACATTGGGCCATACCCAAGATGTAATTAGAAGGCCCAACCTAATTGTCCATGATCCCTATTGTAGGCTATATATATTCTTATTCTCTTCTTGCGAGGGGGAGTCGAAAAAATTTTGTAGCCACCCAGGAGCAAGAAGAGAGGTTAACTTGAGAAGACGAAGGCCACACTTCGCTCAACGGAATTTGGGAATACAATAGAAGAGCGTGGAATCACCCGTTAACAAGGTGATTTTTCTATTCGTACTCGTTAATTTATTGTATCAAAAATCGCAGTGCCAAGATCTGATTGTCCCAACACTTCCCATGTGCCAGTGGAGGCTCCACATGAGGGAGAGCTTATTAGGCTTCTCTTTAAGAACAAGTGTGCCGGTCTAGGCTCCACACAAGTTCCTACTTCCTCTCGTGCCAGTGGAGGCTCCACGGAGGGGTGAGACATATAGTCTCAGGTTCCTGTATGCATGTCTGGGCTCTATACAGGTTCCTTTAGAATGCCTTTCATCAGGGCTTTTGGTGCCTGTCAACAGGGCTTATCAAGTGCTCAAGAAATCTGAGGCTTTTAACTAAATTATCTTGCTCAGGTAACTGAGACTTGTAAATCAAGTCATCTTGCTCAGGAAGCTGCCTGAGGCTTTAAATCAAAATCAATTTGCTCAGGAAGCTGCCTGAGGCTTAAAATTCATCTTGCTCAGGAAGGTGCCCAAGGCTTAAAAATCATCTTGCTCAGGAAGCTGCGTGCGGCTTTAAATCATCTTGCTCAGGAAGCTGCCTGAGGCTGAAAAATCATCTTGCTCAGGAAGCTGCCCGACGCTTAAAAATCATCTTGCTCAGGAAGCTACCTGAGGCTTAAAAATCATCCTGCTCAGGAAGCTACCTGGGGCTTAAAAATCATCTTGCTCAGGAAGCTGCCTGAGGCTTAAAATCATCTTGCTCAGGAAGCTGCCTGAGGCTTAAAATCAACTTATCTCAACTTTATCATCAATACATCTGTCTATAAGCTGCATCTAATTAATCAGTAACTACAGGATACCTTAACTCAAGGTTCCCGCTTTGACTAAACAAGTACTAAAACAAGTACTTAAAAGTTTCAAGCTGTATAAGTGGGTATACTACCCCCCAGTTCTTTTGGGTAATTATTGTTACGTAAAAGAACTATCAGGAAGCTGTAATCATCAAATCATAATCAAAGAAATCAATGTAGAGCTATCACTGCTCAATACTAAAACTGTATTGAAAATAGGGAGGTTCACATCAGGTACCCCCCGAGTACATGCATAATCAAAAAACTAGAATAAAATAGTTCTGGACAGCTACAACTAATAACCTGCTTTTATTCTTGGGCTGAAAGAGCCTTACTTTTCCTAAGAAAAACAAAGTAAAAAAGAGTTACTGATAGAACTTCTTGAGATGTTCTGCATTCCAAGCTTTCGGAATGAGATTCCCATCCATGTCCATATAGTGGTAAGTTCCTTCCCAAATGGCTGACTTTATCTGGTAAGGTCCTTCCCAATTCACTCCGAAGGCTCCATGTGCAGGAACCTTGGTATTAGGTATGACTTTTCTCAAAACTAGGTCTCCAACTTTAAAAGGCCTTGCTTTCACCTTACTGTTGTAGTACCTTCGAACTCTCTGCTGATAAGCTGCTAACTTCATCTGAGAATTTACTCTCAAATCCTCAATTATATCTAAGTAGAGTCTATGGCTAACCTCGTTATTCTCGGGGTCATAATGCTTTCTTCTCAAGGAACCTGTGCCAACTTCTACAGGTACCATAGCTTCACAACCATAGGTGAGGGTAAAAGGAGACTCAACAGTTGTAGTTCTAGTTGTGGTGTTATATGACCACAAACTCCAGGAAGCTTCTCTGTCCAGCTTCCTTTCTTCTCTTCAAGCCGTGTCTTCAACGTATGCTTGATTATCTTATTTACAGCTTCAGTTAGTCCATTGCTCTGTGGATAGTATACTACTGAGAATGCTTTCTGGATTCCAAACTATTCACACAAACCCTTGAGCTTTTTGTTGTCAAATTGCTTCCCGTTAACAGAAATCAGCTTCTGGAGAATGCCAAACCTGCAAACAATAGCTCAAAAAACAAACTCAGTTAGTTTGGAAGCTGTAATCTTAGCAAGTGGTTCTGCTTCTGCCCACTTTGTGAAATAATAAACTGCAACCACTACATATTTGACTCCTCCTTTTCCTGTTGGAAGCTCTCCAATGAGGTCTATCCCCCATATGGCAAATGGCCAAGGGTTGACTATCTGCTTGATAGGTGCTACAGGCCTGCTATCAAAATTTACAAACTTCTGACAATTACTGCATGCTTGAACGAACTTATGAGCATATGCTTTGAGGGTTGGCCAATAATACCCTTGTTGAAGGACCTTCATGGACAAGGAACCACCACCCGAGTGATTTCCATGCACTCCTTCATATATCTCTTCAAGGATATATCTACACTGTTCTCCAGCTACACATTTGAGCAAAGGCTGATTAAATCCTCGTCTGTATAGAATTCCATCATAAATAAAATATTTAGCAGCGTTATACTTCAGCTTCCTTTCTTCATCTTGATTAGGAGGCACTTCTCCCTTATCCAAGTAACTGTAGATAGGTGTTATCCATGAATCTTCAACATGCAATTCAATGTCCATAACTTCCTCTTTGAATACACTTGGCTGCTCTTGAATTTGGAGTGAAATCACACCCAACAAGGTTGACTCTCTCTACAAGCCCAACTTATCAAATGCATCTGCATTTGTGTTCTTTACTCATGGTATCTAATCTAGCTTTACTTCCCTGAACTTTGCAAGCAACTCTTGTGAATACCTCAGGTATAGGTCTGTTCGTGGACCTCTTGCCTGGAATCCACCATGAATCTGCTAAACTACTAGCATTGAATCACTAAAAATTCTGATTTCTCCACTCTCATCTCGAAGGCTAGCTTGAGACCTGCAATAAGTGCTTCATACTCTGCATCATTGTTAGTAGCTTTGAAAGCAAAATGAATAGAGATGTGAAGTCGATGTCCTTCTGGGCTAACAAGTTATATGCCTGCTCCAGCTCCATTGCCATTAGCAGCTCCATCAACATAAAGTGTCCACCAAGGTGCACAATTATTATCTTCTATCTGCTCCTTCGTAGGGTCCCTTGGTTCTTCCTGACCAGTAACCTCCATATGAGGTGGAAACTCAATCAAAAAATATGCTAAGGCTTGAGCCTTGATCGCTATCTTGGGCTTGTACTCTATATCAAACTGACCAAACTCTACGGCCCATTTCAACATTCTTCCAGAAGTTTCTGGCCTATGCATCACTTGTCTAAGTGGATATGAGGTCCTTTCTGGGTATATGAGCAGAGCTATTTGACCAGTAAACTGATATGGCTTTGAGCTTGAAATTTCAGAAGATGAATGTGTTTTACTCCGCCTCTCATTATGTTGGTCTCATCATCTTAATTCCTGCAGCATGTTAAAGATTTAGGCATTGATTTATCACCAATAATTATATAATTAGTGCTTGTTTCTTTAGAAAAATAATGATCATATCCCCTATGTTCCGTGTATAGTTTTATTGAACTTATACATGATGCAGCTGTCATCGATCAAATAAAACTTTAATCATCATTTTCTTTTATGTGGATCATTGTAATGCCCCTGCATCTTATGCTTACTAATGATCTTAGAGTCAACTAATGTAATATACAATATGTGTATTTAAACACTGGTGTAACCAAGTAGCTACGGACACCTGCTCCTGAATATTATGTAGAATAGTCTCTTATGACTTGTTTTCTTTAATTGCAGGTCCACTGACCAGTGGCAGTGAATCAGTGAGTCCAGCCTCCAGATCCAGGGTCTAACACTAGCAGCAGATTAGCACTTAGCAGTGAAGTAGAAGCTCTAAAAGACATTTTTATTCTATTTTGCAGTGACATTGTCCTGGACTCTGGACATTTTTATTCTTATTTGATTGAAAACTTAAGAAGTAACTTAAATTTCAATTTCTGAATGTTTTATTTGGTGACTGTAAATTAGCATTTCAAGATTTGTGGCAAACTCGAATTTTCTGGATTTTTTTTGTAATTGCACTAACTTTTTTAAAATTTCGGTTTTCGGTATTAACCGAAGTAAACAATTCGGTTCGGTTACAAAACCGGATATAGTTCGGTTCGGTTTTCGATAGGCATTTTTCCACTTTTCGGTTTCGGTTAACAGAAAAAAATTTGGTTCGGTTCGGTTTTAACCGAATGCACAGCTCTAGATTTGATTGTAACCTGAATATTCACCCATGAAGTTGATTAAAGCGTGGACTGTTGTTGCATCCACCAATTGATCAATCCGTGGTAGCAGGAAGCTGTCCTTAGGGCATGCCTTGTTGAGATCCGTAAAGTCCACACAGGTTCTCCATTTCCCATTAGGTTTCTTCACCAAAACTGGGTTTTCTAACTAAACTAGATAAAAAGATTCTCTAACTAAACCTGCTCCCAGTAACCTATCAACTTCTTCTTTCAATGCTTGTGCTCTTTCTCCACTAAATGGTCTTTGTTTCTGTCTTATGCCTTTCTTCTCTGGATCAATGTTTAACTTGTGGCATAGGACCTTTGGATCTATCCCTTCCATGTCTGCGTGGCACCTTGCAAAAACATCCAGGTTCTAGCTTAAAAAGGAGATAAGAGATTCTTTTAAAGCTGGTTCAAGTTGAGCTCCAATTTTCAGAACTTTCGTAGCATCTTTATCACTTATCTTCACATCCACTATCTCACCATCCGGTCCATCCTTGATCACTATATCAGGCATTCGAGGATCCAAATATATATCCATCTCTCCTGCTAACCCTTCTTGTCTTTCCACAAAAGGTGGCACATATTCTTCATGCATGTCATTCCTCCTCTTAGCTGATGGCTGGCTATCTTCACTGCTTCTATTGTGTTTCATTTTTCGATTTTCTTCATTCTCCAATTCATCTTCCATACACACATCACCATCTTTATCTGTTGGGGGTGCACTTTCCAACAACAAATAAGGAATATCTGCTCCCCGAAAAACTGGAATCTCAACATGAGGTTCCTCTTCTGTGACTTCTTCAATCCTTACTGCTCTACAAGAAGCTGACACGAATCCTTCTAGTGGCTGATTACGAAAATCGATTGTTATATCATATGGGTTCTTTCCTGGAAAGTCATCAGGAATCTCATCCATTGGTACTGGAAGATTAGCAGCTTTAGCAGCATGTTGTAAAGCTTTAGTGTAACATTCTCTAGACTCATACTGGCATCCCCGAACGATACCAATGCCATTTGGTGTTGGAAATTTCATGGTAATATGGTAAATTGAGGTTACCACCCTCATCTCCTTCAGGATTGGTCTCCCCAGGATAGCATTATAATTCATATTATCCTCAATAACAATGAATTCAGCTAACTGTGTAATGCAACGAGGTTTATCACCCAAAGTTACTGGCAAATGAATCTTACCTTTGATGGGAACCTGATTATTTGTGAAGCCATACAAGGTATCCTTCGTTGGTGTCAAATCCTTGTCCAGAAAATCTATTTTCTTGAAGGCTGAATAGGACAATAAATTCATCGAGCTTCCATTATCCACTAGAACCCTATTAACATCATAAGATCCAATTCCTGTCTTTATTACCAATGCATCAGTATGGGGGTGGTGTACCCAGGAAACATCTTCTTTTATGAAAGTAATGTCAGCATCTTCTCCTTTAAACAACTTTGGAGACCTCTGTGGTAGGTTATAGACATTCGTTAAAAGATATTCCTTAGCTTCACGAATATATCTTTCCATGGCATTTTTCCTATTTCCTCCAATGTGTGGTCCTCCTATAATGGTGCGTATACACTCAGCTTTAGGTGGTCCTTTTATCAAAACAAGTTCTGGTGCTTTCTAAGTTTTCTTCTCTCTATACTTCTTTCCTTCTTGACCTACCCACCCGGTTAACTGTCCTTGCCTGATTAGAGTTTCAATTACATCTCTCAGATGGCAACAATCTGCAGTATTATGCCCATTAGTATTATGAAAATTTTAATATGGACGTTCATTCTTATTTCCTGGGGGGCCAGCTCTATAGGGCTTCTTAAACCATGGAGACTTCTTATTTATTGCATATATGTGATCTATTGGAGCTGCTAAAGGTGTGAAAGATTCACAGTTGGGCCTCTCTCATCGATTGTAGGAGACTGGTGGATGAACTTGATTCGCGGCAGGTCTCGCAGGATTTGCAGCTTCAGTTTCCTACTTCAGCTGAGATGTGCGGCTAACCACCTTTCTATTGTCACGGTTATTAGGGCTTCTAGGCCTTGTCCTCTTATTTCCTGACCATCCACCTTACTTCTCAAACTCTGGATCTTTCTTCAAATCAGCTAGATATTCCTTCACAAGACGAAAAGATTCTGCCTGAGAATAAAAATCTGCCAATGTCTCAGGTTCCTTCCCTTGTAACTCTTTCTAGAAATCTGAACCCCTCATGACTCCTGCAATCAAGAAATTCTTCAAAGTTTATTCAAATGCTTTCCTAACATTTGTAACCTCCGCATTGAATCTCTTGAAGTATTCTGTTAGGGTCTCATTAGGTCTCTGTTTGATATTGGCTAAGGTATTGGTAGGTGGTGCAAATGCCAAAGATGCCTTGAACTGGGTGACAAAAAGCTTTCCCATGCTCTCCCAGGAACCAATGGAATCAGCAGGTAACCTCTTAAACCATTAATGGGCTCCACCCTGTAAGGTTGCTGCCAACAGCCTACATCTATTTGCTTCCTTAACCTGATAAACATCCATCTTCGGATCGAAGTGACTCAAGTATTCGATGGGATCAGTGGTTCCATCAAACTTCAGTTCATTTGAAGCCTATAGGATCTAGGTAACGAAGACTTTCTAACCTTCTTGGTAAAGGGAGAAGAAGCTATAGGTTTAGCTACAAGATATTTCTCATCCTTGAGTTTAGCCAGTATCTTCTTGATATCCTCAGCAGTTACCACCGCAGTAGCTTCTACCTTTGTCTTTTTACTCGTTCCTTCATCTTCTTGTGACTCTGCAGTACTAGATCCATCAGTAATTTCCTCTGAATCTGTCTCCTCATCCTCAATTATCTTAACAGATGGTTCTTTATCCTTTTCCTTTTTCTGGGAGGAACCTCCTATTTTGACTATCTTTTTCCCTTTAGACTCTATACGAACCTGGGACTGACTCTTTTTAGTAGGAGTATGATTCTTCTCAGGATTCTCCTGTTCTTCATTATCACCATCCTGTTTTGGTTCTTCCTCGTTCTCCTCAAACTCATCCTCAGGTTCAAGTCCCTTCTCCTCAAAGTTCAACTTTTCGGGGTAACCTTCGACTTTTTACCTTTCTTCGATTTCTTTTTCTTCTTCCTTGGTGCCTGTTCCAGAGTTAATAGACTTTCCCCAATGGACTTAAGGGCTTCAAGCACATCCGCTGAGGTGATCTTCTTTGCCTGGTGAATCTGTTCATCGTCGTTCAGTGTCTTCTTAACAGAACGTGTTGCTTCGCTATCTGAGTTACCTACCATCTTTTCACTCTTAAGATGATAACTCTCCCCTCCTTCTAGCGCCAATGTTGATGAGTGGATTTCGTAACAACTTTTGAGAGGTTTTAGGTGAGTTGTAAAGGCTAACGATCAACTGTTCTATGAAAGATTTGGGTTGTGTTTGTGAGGTGAGCTGAGCTTGAGAGTGCCTCCAATAATCTCAGGTTCCTTTAGAAAAAATTAGAGAGCAAGAATCCGCCCCCTCTCAAGGTGCCTACGTATCCTTTATATAGGAATCAAGCTCACGTAGTTCTAATTCTAAGCTGATTCTTCTTGACCAGCTGTATGAGGTAATCTTGTTTGCGTTGGACTCAAGTTCCTTTAGAGCTTACCACGAACTGGTTGGCTAAGTAGAGTAGAACTCGAGTTCATACTCTATGAATCTGTCATCTATTAGAGGTAATCTAGGATCAACTGCGTCCTAGGAGTTCACTTTATAAGTCTACATCTATCTAGATAGCTTCCAGATCTTTCTGCTGTCTAATCTTAGGAACCTGGTGCTCATGAACCTATATCTCAGGAGCCTGTTTCTCAGGAACCTCCTTATCTCGGAACCTGTTTCTCAGGAACCTCTTTATAGGAATCTGTACCTGCATAAATAGGAAACTTTTTAGTCTGGAGAGCTTCTCTGGTGTCTCCATATGTTTCTGGCTATCTTTATTGCTGCTACTAGAATGACTTGAACTCATTTACATGGAGGAACCTGGTCCATTCGTGATCTAAACAACTTCTGGTTCACCAGGAACTTCATGATACTCATCAATTCTTGATGTTCTCTCTTTCTAATACTCATTTCTTCATGTCTAGTCTTCATGGCTTGCACTGGTTCTGTCATCTAGCTTGTGTGGATCGGACCCTATGGCTTAATGGGCTTAAATCCAGCCCATGATAATTTTGGGCACAACAACGCACGTAAATACACCTATGATGAAATCCCACGATATTATGTTTGGAATGATAATTAAAGAAGATGGACACATAGGAAAAGTGGTTTGCATGTTGGTAGGTTGTCTTACACTCACCATAGTGGAGGAGAACCTTGGTTTTTACGATTGTTATTGACAAAAGTATGTGGTCCCACTTTTTTGAGTCTTTGAGGACTGTAAATGGTGTACTTTTCAGTTTATTCAGATATGCCTGTAAGGAGTATGGTTTGTTGTGATGACAAGGAATGGCATGAGGTATTAAGTCAATGTGTTGTTGGAGGTTTACCTCCTGAGATTCGACAGCTATTCGTACACATCATAGTTAAGTGCAAGGTTACTAATATGAAGAATTTGTGGTCATGTCATTGGAAACATATGGTGGATGATATTTTGTTGAAGCGTCGTGATAGAAGCACGAATTCAGATTTAACCCTTAATGACCAGCAGTTACAATTCTATGCTTTGGCAGGTAAAAATTCTTCCAATTACATGTATACCTTCTTATACTATGATTAATAATTTGAATATTTTGTACTACTTAATTCCTATAAGTGTTTGTCTTAAATAATGAGTTGATGTTTTTGTCATGATATAGAGATTGATTATTTGCTTTGGTCAATTGGCAAATCTTTGAAAAATTTTGACCAATTGCCCCAGCCACCAAGCAGCTATTTAAATAATGGATCAAATAACATAATTATTGAGGAAACCAGCTATAACATTGTAGAAATCGAGAATGAGTACCTCAAATTATTGCAGAAATGTACTGAAGAACAAAGAGATGTGTATGATGCTATCTTAAAATTAGTAGACGGTGGTTCCGGTGGTCTTTTTTTGTTTATGGGAGTGGAGGTTGTAGAAAAACCTTTTTATGGAGAACTATATATGCAAGTTTCGATCCCAGGTAAAGATAGTGCTTCATGTTGCCTCATCTGGTATTGTTGCCACTTTAATGCCAGGAGGCCGCACCGCTCACTTCAGGTTCAAAATTCCAATCATTCTTGATGATTTTTCAACTTGCAATATAGGTCATAATTTAGACATAGCTCAACTAATCAAACAAACAAAGCTCATAATATGGGATGAGGCGCCATTGCAACACCGTTATGCTTTTGAGTGTTTAGATCGTTCATTAAAAGACATTATGAAATCTGTTAATCCGGCACGTTATCACATGCCTTTTGGAGGTATTACAGTTGTGCTGGGTGGTGATTTCTGCCAGATTCTGCCAGTGATTACCAATGGTGAACAATACGACATTGTTGCTGCTTGCATTTCTCGGTCCCGTCTTTGGTCGATTTGCGGCATTATTCCACTAACACAGAATATGCGATTGAATGAAGGTAATACTGAGTTGGAGATCCAAGAATTGAAAGCATTTGCTGATTGGGTAGTAGATATTGGGAATGGTAAAGTACCTCCTCATCCAGCTTCTGAAATTCGTACTTTTGAGAATGAGATTTCGATTCCTTCACAGTTTTGTGATGTGAGGACAGAAAATTCTGTAGAGAATATGATATTAAAGACCTAACCCAACTTTGCTGAAAATGGTCTGAATTCCAAGTACTTAAGTGATCGATCTATCTTGACTCCTACAAACCAAACAGTTGGACATCTCAATTCGCTTATTGTTGAAAAGCTACCAAGTGAATCTGTGTCCTATTTGTCTGTTGATAGTGCGGAAGATTTTGGATGTACGGATAAAGATCTTCACACTGCTTTTCCTATTGAGTATTTGAATCCTATAAATGTCCCAGGTATGCCACCTCATGATTTGAAGTTGAAAGTTGGTGTTGTTGTAATGCTAATGCGAAATTTGAACCAGACATTAGGTTTGTGCAAGGGAACTAGGATGATTATAACGAAATGTTTGAAATTCGGTGTTGAATGTGAAGTGATATGTGATTCTTTTATCGGTACAAAACATTTTATTCCACAAATGGAATTATCTCCCACTGATACGAAGATGCCTTTCAAATTTATTCAGAAGCAAATGCCTTTACAGATATGCTATGCAATGATTATCAATAAATCACAAGGGCAATCTCTTCGGTTGGATTATATTTGCCCAAGTCAGTATTCACGCACGGTCAGTTTTATGTGGCCATTAGTAGAGTAGCTTCTCCTGCTGGGCTAACTATTTATGTTGATGACGAAAGCGGAAGGCCTTCAAATATAACCTAGAATGTTATTTACAAAGAGATCTTTTATGACTTACCAGCACCTTAAGTTGTTTTTCATTCAATTGGTTTATTTGCTGTATGTATTACAAATTTTGAATGGTTGGTTATTTTTTAGTTAAGTAATCATTTAAATATATAATAGTTTTGGTGTACACCCTATATATAATAGATAAGAATAAAGTCATTGTCTTTGACATGGAAACGAAACGATAGGCTAAATAGAATTATATAGGTTCCAAATATAGAATTAAGATCATTACAAACATCCGAACATTGTAGATATCATTGTACATAATTCCCCAAGAACATGGGTACTAATTTGAAACTAACTGAAGTAGTGATGATGTGATGGCAATTGGGTCTTCCAAAACAAAATAGATTGAGTTTGTTCACAGTAATGGCTTCATGCTTCATTTTCACCAACCTACTTTGCCAAACAAACTTTGAATGCACAATTACCTACATAACTTATAGTAAATTTGTTGTCTTTCGTAAAGTCGTTCCAACCCAATCCAAATCTACACATTTTTTTCTTGCGAAGCAGAGCCACTTTCCACCTTTGTCCACCATAAGCCAATGTTACCAAAGTAGATCTCTTCCATGGACGATATATAGGAATCATGTGCCTTGGAAAGTACTGTGTATTAAACAAAGTAAATGTTAACTTCTACTACTAAAATTAAATGACTACAACAAAGTAAAAATTGTAGAGCCAGTTACATACCACACTATGTCCTTTCTGATCTACATGTGAAGGGATTAGAGTTGCAATAAAAAAGTACACATTTCCAGCATCATCATGGTCTTCTTCAATGATAGTTTCATTCTGGGGTATTGAATCAACCACAACATTACTTAGTAGTGACTCCTCTGATGAACTCCCACTACTATCATCTGTTCAAATTCAAAGTAATTAATTCGTGTCATGAGCATAGTGTGGTGTAATCAAAAGAAATAAAAAATGTATACCTGAAGAGGAATCTTCGCTGCTACTATAGGACAATACGTGTTCTCCAACACGAGCTTATGTACATCTTTAAGGACCAATTTTTTTGGGTTACCATTGCATATATCCATACAAAGAGTACTAAAAAGACTGATGTAAAACTTTGATTGGCCAAGATAATGGAAGAAAATGAAGAAACTATCTGTCACTTTGTATTGGTAAAAGAAGTCCTTCAAACCATATATGCAACTGTTCATGCTGCAGTAATTGACATGGTCTTCCTTCCCATCATCCATCACTAGGTTTACATTCTTATGCAGTGAAGCTCCAAAAGAATTCATAAATTTTCTTGGCAGTTCCTGCCAATTTAAATATGCAATGCTGATCAAGTAACATCTCCTGATTTATTTGCATGTTTAAGGAATTATTAGTTCATGAAATAGCTTACCAAATCACCGCCTCTCAACATATCATCCACAACAATTTTGAAGCATTTCCTGGCTGAGTTGCTCTGTTCATTACCTGAAAAATATTTACCATTTAGGAATTTTTGGAAGCAAGTTTGCAGTAGATATAAAGCTTTATATAAGTCATTTATATACTGCACCTTTTATATCAAATTCATTATTGTCTTCTTTCTCAAATATAGCCACTTTAAACTTTTGAAACTCCAAACAACATTCCATAACCCAAATATCTCCTTCTCTTAAATTGACAGATTCGGTAAACACCTTCCAGTTTTTGTTAAACAACAACATCCTATTCTCCCACTTTAAGTTGATCACCCATTTCCTCATTTGTTCATTCAAACCTAACTCAATCCAACTCATTTCCTCATTCAAACCTAGCTTTGAAATCCCCTCTTCCGACAAAACCTAATGTTTATATAAAAATGACGCATTATCCACAAGCATTGCACTAATAATACATTTATACATTCAGTCATGATTAATATAGTAATATATTTGAGGACTTATATATATATATATATATATATATATGAAATTAAAAATCAGAAATTACCTCAACAAACTTGTTCTGTTGAAGATGTTCTTTGTTGATAATTAGGTCGTAACTGACTCTTGAATGATTCGAAGCATTATAGAAGAATTTTCCAGCCATTTTATCCAATTCAATACTATTAAAACTTTCTTAAATGACTTGTGGTTTCTTGAATGGAATTGTTCTAAAAGAATAACAATCTCAACAACATTATGGTCAAATATTTCGGTTCTAAAATTTCCATCACCATTGTATTCAAGAAGAAAAATAGAGTAAGGTTTAATACTATAATAATCCATCATCTTACCCAAGTTTTCATGCATGCACTGTTGGGACTATAAACCCCACGCCAAGCATCACCATTTCGAATGCCTAGGTAAATGTACTCAGGAATTTTATCACCAAACTCAGAACAGAATTCAACAGACAAGTTCTGTAAAAAAAACAAACCCAACAATGCACATTCAGCCAGTTATTATATAATGAAGATACAAAATTTGAAAGTAATCAATTAAGAATACCAGTTCTCCTTTCTTAGTAGATGAACCATAATTGAGGCACAACAAGTTAATTCCTTTGATCAAAGACATTGAAATGTTCTCTATATAACCCATTTCATAATGCAAATTAGTTATACCCACTCTTTTATAGTCAGAAACAGTACGAAATTCACAAAGTTCATGGAAGAAACATATACCTTCTCTTGATAAGGAACAGAAGTTGGATACGTTTAGGGGCCACAGTTCAATTTTTCTCTTTAAAAAATGGGAATAAACTGATAAAACGTTTCTTCAGACTCCCAGTTATTGTATAACCCCAATGAATGCTAAACTTTATTACCTACAAAAGTCTTCTTCTTCTGTCAAATAAAACATTTTGGACATCCAGAAAAGATAACTAACGCATGGTGTAATGGTATTGAATGAGTTCAACTACCAGTACTGTCATTCCGTTCATAGTAGACTTACCTATTTTAATATAATTGGTAATTGATATATCGCTACTGTCAATAATCGATCAAATTATTGACCGATATGGATATATTTTTATTTCAAAGTTGTAACAGCCCCAAATCCGGGGTCAGGGATTTAGAGTAGTCACGATCCATTTACTCCTTGTCTTACCTGTATTAATTGCAATGTACACCATTCAACTGCTTGTGACCCCACAATATATATCTCTCACACACACAGGTTAGAGTCTCAGAATCGACACAATAACAACTGCGAAATAAATGATTATTATTACAATACCCAAATGTCTTTTGATGCTTACAATACTCTCATACTATTCATATTTATACATAAGATGAATACAAAACTACCGTCTGATCCGACTGCTTCATACTACTCCCAGGATTACTGCTAGAAGCTGCTTCTGGAAAACGTCTTGCAGTTACTACTCACTGGCGAGGTATGTGTTGTATCCTTGACATCCTGCTTCACTGCTCTATAATATATATAAAACAATAGCAAGAGTGAGCAATAGCTCAGCAAGGTAATGAAAGTATGGCATAACTCTGCCTTTAAGGTAAACCTATAATAAAGCGGGTATAAGACAATAATTGTCAAAATATCTCTTTACCGAAAGTATTTCCTTATCAAAATATATTCAAAAACAGTACCATTGTAGTACTTCAAATATCATTTTCATAATATCTCTGTAAACTTTCGATATTCATACTATGAACAAAGTTCTAGTATAATATAAAAGATGAAGTTACAAGGTGGTTCAAAATAACTTTTCCGTAACAATATCTGCTATGCAGAGATAATATAAGCAAGATATCAATATATATCTTAAAAAGAGGAAATTGCAAGGTAATTATTGCAATGTCAGTTTTGAAGACTTTTTAAACCCTGCCAACACTTATCGGTCACCCAGCCGTAGCTTTCCGATCGGGGTACTCTCGATAATATTGCAGAAAATATCCAAATTTTGATGATGAACTAATACTGGAGTATTGACGCGCAGAAGCCACAACCTTATGATGATCAGTCGTACGTTAGGCGTCTAAAGATTTATTTCTCTACATGTAGAAGAAGAACAGACAGATTTACTTGTCCACCGCCCCCTAGAACTCCCTGACCAACGGTTGGGCCAATGATGGACCGGCGTCACTCGGCCTCTTACACAACTCCTAGTTCGAATAGAATCCATGACTCTGAAACGTAAAGTTCGTTCTCCTTTCCCCAAGTATAATGCTTGTTAATACAACTCCACAAAGTAGTTGTATCAGATTTGGAAAGGAAAATTCATCAATATTTCCCAAGCTATTTCTTGTTAATGGATATTAACTTGTTCCATCAATCTTACTCCTCGAGTGTTGAGGAAGTAACAAAGATTTATTTTGACTTGTAGCAACTAAAGTTGCGAATGAAAATAATACTTTCAAAAGTTTATGACCGGGCAGTCAACAATAATAAATAACAGTCTCTCAAGTAAGGTTCCCTATATTTTGGAAGTTTGAGCGAGCATTCAAATCTTCTTAAAAGATAGATTTAAATGGGAAACAGAGTTTGGGAACCTCTCCTTGATAAAATAATCATAATAAGGCTCAGAAATTTTCTTCATAATTATTGAAGGTCAAAAATAAATTTTAAATAAGATAAACTATTTTTAAAACTAGTTTAAAAGTATTTAAAATATTCAAATAGTATTTATTAAATCATAATTGTTTAAAGAATATTTTTAGTCAAAGTAATTGTTCATGACTAAACCTCAAATGAATATATAAAATAATATTCACCCAATAATAAATCCTTAAATGAATATTCCAAAATAATATTCATTAAATAAATAAATCTTAAATGAATATTCGAAAATAATATTCATTTAATAAATAAAACCTTAAATGAATATTCAAAAAAATATTCATTTAATAAATAAAACCTTAAATGAATATTCAAAAATAATATTCATTTAATAAATAAGAATTTAATAATATTTATCCGATATCTTTATCGGAAAAATAATCTTCAAGATATACAGAAATATATCAACTCCCGGTCTATAATAAAGAATAAGAATTATACGCCCTACACTAAGGGCATTCGCAAAAACCCGGCTTATGACTAACATCTCATATCTAGCTTATAAGCCAAATATCAAATCATATTCAAATAATAATCTTCGAATGAGGTAATATTCAAATAACATTTCTCAAATCATTTTTAAATAATTAATACTTTCTGGAAATATAAATAATGTTTAGTAATAGCAATCCACAATATACATAGTATTCTGCCGCTCGAATCCCTCCGGGTTTCCACGGCTATTTACATATCTCAAAATACCGACTCCCGGTTTAGAGTCGAAAATAATGAATATGCTCTTATATCTAGAGCTACAAGGTATACCGGTTCATAAATACTTAACTCAAAAGATCGTATATAATCTAACGGTCAAATTCTATTTCAACAGGAAATTAGATATATCGCAAAACAGTACAATTTCATACATGGCAAAAGCAGAATTATATAATCAATACTTCAAAGTATGGATTTAGAAAACTTGCCTGATGCTCGAAAAGTGTTAGTGGTTCGCGACGATGTCGGACAATCTAGACAAAGTCAAAGAAAACGTACGATTAATCCTCTTATAAATCAACGCTTAAACACGCAAGCGAAACACAACCAAGGCATTACTAGCTCGCTTTAGGCTCATACTAAGTTCATGCTAATCGAAAATTACTTAAGTCATAAGTTTGGTTCGAAACCGGTCCTCGAATTCAAGTTATACTTAATCACTTATAAAGTTGATTTCAAAGTCACGTTACTAGGGGTTTTCACTTGCGCAATCTCGGCTTACGCATTTTTATAAAATCGAAAAATAATCTTTTTGACTCAAAACCTTCGTACACACCTTGCTAACTATCCTCAGCATTTTATCACAAGATTTCACATCTTAATTCGACAATTAAGGGTCTCGAAATCATCATCCAAGTGGATACATTTCTGCGATAAAATCCTTTGAACCACTTTCACTAAAACTAGCATAACTCTTAAACCGTAAACTCTTTTAACTCGATTCTTTCGGCAAAACAAACTAGACAACCATATCTTTGTAACCATAGGCAGTGGTGGTGCTAAAAATCATTTTAATATCTCGGGTATTGACTGTTTTTAAGACTTAAAGAAATTTCGCCATTACGACGGCTATAACCCGAACATTTCCATTTTGTCACAACATAACCAAGCCACACCGGGCATACCATACATCCACAACCTCAACAAACAACCTACACATGTCCCTAAAGTCAGTGGCGTGGCTACAATCCAACACCCACCATTTTTCATATTAAAACAAAGCCAAACAATCACTAAGTACACTAACATGAACACATCTTGAAACCATCTTGAAACCATCTTAAAACTTAGCATATAACTCATAATATAACAAAGTAAGCTTGAGGTTTATACCTTCCTCGATGCTCTAATAGCACTAACAAAGCTTGATGATCCTTCAATAAGCCTTAGATAGTCCTTAGGAAGCTAAATCATGATCATCAAAACAAGAACACAACTTAATAATTTCGGAGTTACTATTCCCCTCTTCAAAGAACTGCAAAAATGAGGGCCTTACCATGCTTTTCTGGACGAGGCTCCTGAAGAAGAGTTGTAGAGAATCTCAATACCTTTCAAACAAGCTATAGAACACAAAATTTCATTGAGAAATGAGGGAGATATGCCCATTTTACTGAGCTTCAGGAAATCTGGCCGAATGTTTTCTTCTTGAAAGAAAATGGTTTTGTTTTGCTTTCTTTTCTTAACTTGGTGGGTAATAAAATGATATGTATAACTTGTATCTAACACTTGATATTATCCTCCAAAAAGTAGCTTTATGATAGCCAATCAAAGGGTTCCAAATGTTGGCTTATAAACATGTTACTCCTTTTTTATGCCATTTACCTCCATGTCCTTGCCCTTTCATGATTTATTCCACCAATGCCCTTGCATCTTCACTTTTGTTTCATTTAAATCAATTAAATCCACATGCTACAATTTATATATTGCACTCCATTGTAATAGTGTGGCCTAATACCTCAAACCATTGTTGTGTCCAATTTCCTTTGCATTTTATCTTTATCTCAGAAAATGTTCTCGCGGTTTCTCAAATGTTCTCATTTCCTTTAACTCTAGGACTTCATTCTTAATTCCATTCTCCTATCATAATATATCCTCCCTTGGACTTCTAATTTTTAATATCCTAAATTCATAATCCAATTATTATTTTCCTGACTTCCCTGTCAATGATGGAATAAACAATGCTTGGATTCTCTGAATTCTAACTTCGTTCACATACATTAATTCTCTCTGTACTTCACTAGTACATACTTGCTCTTTCCGTTTTGTAATTATTATTGTGAGTACTCTAACTCATTTCCTGGACGATAGATTATTCTTATCTAGGTCGTCAATCACTGAATTCCATTGTTCAGAAAATACACATATGTATCGGGATCATTATCCATAGAAATATCCATTCATTACAACCATTGTTCATTGAAATCATTATTCACTGATGTACTTAATCGTAATAAGAAAAGTTTTAATTCTACCGAATATTCGGGTTATTACAGTCTCCCCTCCTTAAAAGGATTCCGTCCCGGAATCCTTTTAAGGAGGGGAATAGTTGGGGATACTTCTTCCTTTTTGTTCTCTCTAACTTCCAGGTGGATTCTTCCACTTCTTGATTTTCTTTTCCACAATCCCTCACTGGCTTGACAACCTTGTTCCTTAGCACTTGATCTATTTTATTCACGATTTCCACAGGTTGTTCTTCGTAAGTTAGATCAGGTTTTATATCTATCTGCTCGTATTCTATCATCTATCGAGCATCTGGGTTTTACTAGTGTAGCATTTCCACATGAAACATGCTATGAACCGGCTATAAGTTTGGGGGATAAGGCGGGCTCGTAGGCTACCTTGCTGATGCGTTTAAACTCTCAGATGGCCCAATGAATCTCGGGCTCAACTTCCCTTTATTTCCAAATCTCGTTAATTCGTTTCACGGGGATACCTTTAGTATCACGAATCTCCAACCTCATATTCTCTATCTTGTTTGCACAGAAATACACCAACATAAACTTTTCTGTCATTCATCAACATGCCATTTAGCTTATCAATACCAGTACTATCTCTATCCTTGCGGGCTTGGTCCGCATACTTTCTCCGTATGCCTATTAAATTTTCTTTCTTTCAACTTGACTAATACAGCTCATATGAATCTTTGAACAAAGAGAAAACTATTTTCTTTCTTTCTTTCTTTCCTATTGAAATATCATAAAATTATTTTTGAACAAAAAAAAAACTAAAAAATTAATATAACAACTTATCGATTGACCTATCGAATTTTTGACCGATTTGGATATATTTTACTTCCAAAGTAACAGGTTTGAAATGAAATATCTAATTTATCACTAACAAAACAACTACCAAAAAATGTACAAAAAAATCTTATTTATTATCAAATTCTTTGTTATCACGACTTTAATATCCAAATTAGCAATTATCCAAATTTTGTTTACAAAAAATTCCCGTGCAACAAACAACAAAGAAATTGTAATATTGCAAAAAAATATAATTAAAATTTAGTTGCACCATCCACACTTGAAATTTAGTAACCTTTTTTTCTTTTTTTATATACAATTTAATCCAAAAACTCACTTCATAAAGTCAACAGTACACACATCTTTACTAAACAACCACCACCACATATCAGATGTGTACAGATCTAGCAAAAGGGGAAAGTAACCTAAGGAAGAAAACATCTATTTAAGGAAGAAAGAAGAAAGTAAGTATCTAAACACTCTGAAACCTCACAAAGTCTATACCTGCCCTGTTTATTTATAGGAAAGCATCTAATACAACTTCATTGATTGCGCTGTAGCGTAGATTTCATTATTAATGGCGTTGTACAAGTATGACAATTTAATGAGCTTGGATACATCAATGTACGACTAGACCTGCCGGGTTAGAGCTCAAGCAGTGTGGAAATGAATGAACAGAAAAACACAAGAATATTGGGGATTAAATATAGTGTTCATCGATGATTCGGTATGTATTTTACTGTGTAGGTAACTATTTTTTCTAAGTTGTTAGAATCTTTTTAATTTTTTACTTTATGAACATGTAGAACTGCCGTATACATGCTTTTTCGAACTCTAAATATTGTTCCGAATTTGAGAAAGAATTGGTTGAAAATTAAAGTTACCTTATCAAACTTTAAAGTTAAAGATTTTCTAGGGGATGAAACTTACCACCCGGTAAGAAACAGAAAGCATATCTAATTCACGAAGGATACCAAATTAAAGCCAAACACCGAAGAAGGATTGAAAATTAAGAAATTTGCTTTTAATCTGTTCCATTTTGGGGAAATTGAAAAGTTGGCAAATGACAATAGGTTCTTAGTTGGTAAGTGTATTAACAATTTACCATGTCTTTTATTTTCTAAGCTTTTACTAAACTTAATGTTACTTTTATTAGATATGGTGGGTGTAATGAAGAATCGGACACCACTGATGACTTCGAGTAAAAATAATCAAGACAAAAATTGACCCAAATTTGACTTAGTCGATGGAAGGTTTATTTCGTAACATAGTTTTTGTTCTACAATTCATTGATATACCACGATAAATAAATAATGTTGTGTGCACAGGAATAGTGTTTCAGTTACTTTATTTGATGATTTTGCATTGGCTTTCAACCACTCATTATCAGTAACTGAGGATGAAGATATAATACTCATAATCTCGTGTACCAAAGTGAATCGTTATGAAGGAACATGAGTTTATTTTAAAATAGCAACTTGAAAAATCATTACATTGTGAACAAAATTTTAATTTTCTTTGAAATGTAGGTAAACCTCAGCTGACCAATTATCCAGCTTCAAGAATTTACATTAACACTAATCACTATAGTGTGGAAAACAATAAGAACAGGTAATAGTCTATACCACTTAAACCTTTCAATAGTCCAAGATATATTAATATGTTTTTTATTTATAATTATTAAAAATAACCTGTCTGACATGTCAAGCGATGAAGCAGAAGAACCAAAACCGTTACTCACTTTGCAGTAAATTGCAATGTTGAAGGAAGATCATATTCAGGTTTTTACAAAACCTATTTAGTAATTAATTACTGCATAATCAATGGTTTTGTTACCATTTATTTGCTGTAGAAACAAGTTTGCTGTGAAATTTTGGTCAAAAAATCTTCAAAACAACAAATGGTATGTTACCAACTGCTCCAACTGTTCAAGTGAGGTGCACTATGAGGGTGACAAATTCAAATGTAGCAACTGCAATAGGTTCATTCCCCACCCCTGAAGAAGGTTTGTTTGTAATTTACTTGCACATCAGTTAAAGAATTTTGTTATACTAATGAGATAACTTTGACTAAACATGTTAAACTTTGGGTAATGCAGATTCAGACTGATAACTTTGTCTGTGGATGACACTGCATCTGTAACAATAATTTTTCCATATTCGGAAGTTAGTAGGATATCACAGAAAGTAGTGGAAGATCTATACTTCCCTGACAAAGAGGTAAAAATTTGCAAAAAAATTTCATAGTGCAAATGACATGTTTTAATTTTCTCACGTTTGTGCAATGTAGGAAATTGGAGAACAAGGTTTTCCGCCATTTCTTCAAATGTTTGAAAACCAAAAATACCTTATTACACTGTTGCCAACTAAAGACAATATTACAAAAAGATCAAAGATATATGAAGCAATAGAAATAGAGGAGATGATAGAATCATCTGGGAATTTCAAACCAGGAAACCAGCAAGTTATGGATGAACAAGGCATCTCAGGAATCAAAGTAAGATAAACTCTTATACTATTCACTAAACTCCCTTCTATGTTACAAAGGTTAACAAAAAAACATTGCAGGAAATGGAGACACAGGGCAATACTAGGAAGTCTACCAACACAAAGAGTAGAGGAAGAAAGATCATTAAATCAGTCCCATTTAATGATGAACATGAAAGCCCTGACTATAAGAATTCTGATTGAGTAAGTCAATTACGTTTTAATTGCGTCTACAAAGATTTTGTAAACCATTAACTAATACAAATACTCCTAATTCTATTTCAGCAGAAGAAGGCCAAGTAACGGACGAACAGTACTAACAAAATGGGAATTTTCATAGTCTTTTGTACCCATTGAACTATATGATACATTAAGTCGATGTAATATGGTATTACTTTTGTTGAACATGATGGATTCGTAATATGCTTTTGTATTCCACAATTAGTTCCATAGCAAATTTGATGTTTAACTGTTTTCGTAAAAATAAAGGACAGTAAAAACACCATTATTTTAACAGGATCAAACACATTAACCTCTATAACAAATATTTACTAACCAAAAAATTCAATAAATAATATGACAGATCCATATGAGCGACCATCATCCTTTGTCATAAAAAAATATGAAGTCTTCATTGGTATTACTACAATGAATATATATTGTTTTATTACAAACAAGGCCATTGATAACCTATCAAATCAAGGATTAATGCTCCTCTTGGTAGTTGATAAAGTAAATATCTGAGCCTTCAACTCTTAACTCTTTTATAAAAGATATTACTCAATATTTAAGCAAAAAAAACTTTGGTGCTATCAAAACACTAATCACTCATCTACCAAAATGTCCAAAAACAAATTTGATGAACTCTTTAATCTTCAACCAGAAAACTTCAACCGGAAAATTAAAGTAAGATTTGTCAGATTGTGTAGAGGAGTAAGCGAAAAGGGTGATATATTCAAGGGTTTCAACATCATCCTGTTAGATAGCAAGGTAAAGAATCTCTAAAAAAAATTTTGGTTCATCTCTCATGCCAAGATACTAACTTCCTGTTAATATTACATTGCAGAACAACAGGATTCAAGCTTTTGTTCCTGCAAACAGTGCTGACTGTTTGGAACCTAAAATTGTTGTTGGGAAAGTATGCATAATTAGGAAATTCACAGTCCAACAATACAAAGCAGAAGATAAGTTCATATGCCTAATAAATGGAGTTCAACTTATATTTTCCAATGAAACACAGATCAAAGAGATTGAAGATGATGGAAAGAGTATTGAACATAATGCTTTTGATTTCTATGATCACAGCGACCTAAAGGAACTCACAAAACAAAATACATACTTAGCAGGCACAAAAATTTTTAATTTGCCAAATTATGTATTTCTAATATTTGTTGTTTAGTTAGAGTTGACATGTACTGCATTATCTTGGATGTTGTAGGTATAATAAAACATTATCAACCGGTCATAGATTTAGTTAACAGACTTGGTAATCAATAGAAGCAGTGAAATTTATTATCAAAGATGGAAGGTTATTTACTAACAACTTCTTAGTCTTTTCATTTAATAGATTCTACGACGCACAGTACATTTTGTAAAATATCCTACTAGTTCTTCGGCTAATGCCACTTTCTGGGATGCATTTGCTGAGTTGTATGACAAACAAATGAAGGAAGCCTTGGAAAAACCAGTTATTGTCATTATAGCTAGTAGCCGTGTTGGCTTATGGAATGGTAACACTAACAATAAGCTTAATTATTGTCACCTCTTTCACCTTTATATCTACGCACAATTACAAACTTAGATTTTGAACTTCAGTCAGTAACTAATAGCAGCATTTTTGTTGCCTACATAAAATGCAGATCAAGTTGATTTATCTAGCATTGGAGGAACGATCTGCTACCTGAACTATAACCACTACGCCGTGGCTCAGCAGAAACAAGTATGTTTTCTATTAGAAAAAAGAATATTTCAGTTTTATAACATTTTAACCTCCTAAAAATTTAATATTTCATTTTTTTAGATTGACAAATCCAGGGTTTGCACATCAGTTGTATGCTATGGACAAACATAGAGATATTGAATTGCTTAACGTGGCAAACATCAAATCACTGGGAAAGGATTGCATCATGGTATATCTGCAAAAAAAACATATTTATTTTATATATTTGTTAATGTAGCAATTCCTATGTTTGTAGAGAGAAGTTTGCGCGCACCTTAAATTACGCTATGTGGATCAAACGGAAAAATGGTATACCACTATTTATACAGAATGTGACCAGGTAATTCAAATGGAGAAAGATGATTGGTTCTGCCACTACTGTGACCATATCTTTCCACACCCAGATAAGAAGTATATTTCTTACAATCATCTGAATCTTATGTTTTCTGCCTCTGAACCTAATTTTTTACATAACTTAACAGGTTCCACGTTTCAACCGTGGCCTCTGATGCCGCTGGAACCATTGAAATAATATTAGGTGACCAGTAAATTCATACTCTTATATGAAAGAGAGCTGTGCAAGTCCTAAAAGAGGTTACAACACATTTTCCTTGCAGATATTTATCGTTCAAATAGCAACAATCATACTAAACTTATCAATACATAGGCGAAGCAAGATAAAATGTTTCCAGAAGACATCAAGAAGTTAGCTCAACAAAAAGTTACTGTGAAAATCCTTATCAAAGAAGTCAATGTCATCAACAAAGTGAAAATGTATTGGGTAACAAATATATGTACTGGATTCATCAATCCCAATGAGAACAAGGAGCAGAACATAGACTCAGTGCAACTTACAGGAGAAGTAATTTTTTGTTATGAGATCATGTTTACCACTTGGATGGGATGTCACAACTAAACTTTCAATCACCAATGATCAGCAAAACAAGAAAGGAGTAATCAGCAAGAACAAAGTCGAGGAAAACAAGACTTTTGACATTTAGCCACTTTGTATTAGCTTAAGTCTTCAAATCCTGACTGAAACAATGTCTGTTGAAACAATGTTTGCCAATTTTATGTTATGGGAAACAGATTCGGCATATTAACTTGATTGTCATTAAACTATAATCAAAAGTCTAAGCCCGGCGGGCAACAATGCTAGTATATATAATAAAGCAAATATGATATTTCTCGAACCAAATTATTGAATTATTATTAATTCATTATTGAACATAAAATCGATGAATAATTAATCATTTTCTATTTTATGTACATGTATTAATTAAATCTTATTAATATACATTTATTGATTAGTATATCTCATTATTACATATAATAATCATTGCTTCATTATTTAATATTAACAATTTATAACTCTATATTAATTACTCCCTTCTTCCCATTTTTATTGTCGAAAATTACCAATTTCACTTGTCCCAAAATAATTGTCCATAATTAAATAAAATGGTAAATTATTTGTTAATTATATTAACTTTTTGTGAAAAATAATTCTATTATCCAGTAACTATCAATTTATTTAATATGACTGAATAAAAAGGTGGATTTTTTATCGCGGACAATAAAATTGGGACGGAGGGAGTATATTATTTTATTATAATTTTAACACAAAACATGATTTAATGATAATACCACATTTAAAATTATTATTTTAAAAGGATATATTTAATATACTGACCCATTTTACGGGAAAAAACACTATAGGACTTAATCACGAAAAGTACAAAGCATTAGTATGCTAATAGTGCAAGGAACTACAATAACAAAACGAAGTTTGTCGTCGTACGACTATATAATTAAACATAAACAAAATTGGATCGAAGTTTTTGAACATATAAGATATAATATTGAAACATTTTAACGTCAATTTAATTGTGATAACGGTGGTTAATAATACTCCCTCCGTTCCTTATTTCTTTTCCTGTTTATCATTATCACGCTTGCCAATACACACTTTTAATCGTTAATATCTTCAATTTCGTTTTAGTACTAAATATAAAAACTTCATTGTATTAAAGTACTCATTAATACGAATCAAACAAAATCACTCATGACTATATTTTGTCTTATAAATTATGTGTAAATTAGTAGTCAATCGCTTACAATGAACAGTGTAAAAAGTCAAAACAGGAAAAGAATAAGTTGACGGAGGGAGTATTTAGGTGAAAAAGGTCGCCAACTAATTTAGAACGACTTTTTCAGAATATACATATATAACCATTATAAACAGTAGTTTATAAGATTTCCATCTTATAGTGTCATCATTAATTATCTCTTTCGAAAAATAAGTCATACTGTAGACAATACTTCTACACACAACAGTAAAAAAAATCTCATTTGACATGCCATCTTTCATGTTTATTATTACATTTATAGTAAATAAATTTAATTTTATATAAATATAACAAAAATTGAATTTTCATGTATAAAAGAATAACACTCAAACAAACTACAAATCAATAATCTTACATCACATATTTCTGTCAAGATCAACGATCAAATATTTATCTATCACACATTTAACATGTATATATTAAAAAAAATTAATAATTTATTCATATTTAGAACATGTCCAAGCTTTTGTAGAAACTATATAGCTAGTTACATTTATACACCAACAAGCAATTTGTTATAAAATATTTTAACATGAATTATATTTTGTTATCCATGTATTATGTATTTAGTACATTCTGATAAATTTAAATAAAGTTTTCATCTTTTGTAATATGATGTAGTTATATATAATTTCGAATAATTATGTGAAAAGTTTAACGTTTACATACTATGCAATTTCTTCGAATTCAATGACTTCAAATGAGTTTACAAAACTGGAAGAGTTTATAAAATCAGGAATTTAGAACCATATACTTTATTTTCATACTTTTTTTTAATTTTTTTTAATTTTGATTGTTTTTTTAAAAATTATCGGCTATAAACAAAAATATCACACTGCCGCCACCTATGCGTATAAAATGTGTGTATGTTTAGATTTTGTTAGAGTTTGTTGAGATATGAGAGATTGGGGATAAACATATGTTATTTTATTTTTTTTATTTTGAGAGATTGGCAATAAACATATGATATATATAGAGAGTATTCTTCATATATAAACTAGTACTCCTAAGCTAGAAACTAGAAACTAAAAAAAAAAAAAATCTAAATCGTGCCGGGATAGAGCACATATGGTATGCAAACTGATTGTTGAAAAATACAGTGAAGTGAGATTTAAAAAAACCTCACCGATTGATGCAAAAAATCAAAGTAAAACGGAGGGTATTAGGTGGTATTGTGTATGTGAGGGTTTATTGAATTTATTGGATCACAAGTATTTTAAGCTAGTCTATACTATATTATAATAGCCGAGACATTGAAAGTTTGATTGGTCGATTAGTCAGTACGGTACTTTGTATTTTTACTTAATTATCTTTAATTATTCTTTACTTAATTTTCTTTATTTTCGTACATATTTCTTTTGTAGTTAATGGTAATTCTATTTTATAAAACAAAATAACGATACTATAATTCTTAATAATTAACCAATTATTTTTTTCAGCTAAAACACGTTATCTTTTCTAACATTTTTTTAACTAAAATCTCTCTTTTCAGAAATATCATGGATCTTTCTATTTAATGAATAAACTAATAATATTATAATTACTAATAACTAATTGATTACGTTTTTCAGCTAAAATGTAATATTGTTTTTTTATATTTTCTAAATAAAATATCTCATTTTCTAAAAGTAGCATGAGCAACATTTATATAAATATTATAATCAAATCACATCAGTTAAAAAATTTAAGCCTACAAAATATATATCTTAAAATTTTCAAAGATAAATTAAAAAAAATATATCATATAAAAAATCCGTGCATCGCACGAATTTTAAACTAATATTTTTAAATACAATTAAAGATGTTTATAATTTCGGAAAACGATAAGCTCAGACCCATCACCTAGTATATACTTATTGAGGGCCGGTTACGGGCAAACGTTTGCCACAGTAAATGACAAAATACATACAGTAAAAAATTTTTGCAGTACATATATTGCAGGATTTTTGGTGTGAAAATAAGTGGACTCCATCACTCTACATTGCGATATGATTTATTGAAAAAAAACGTTTGTTGATGATCGTCGATCATACTTATTTGGACTATGTATTCAATAAATATGATCATATTAAATTTGTGTTTAAATTTATAAGATCGATTCTTTATGTGATTATATTTGTTGTATGTGAATTCATCATGTCTACTTACAATGTTTTCTGACGAATTGAAATTTCTTAAAATCCTTTTTTATTGGCAGATTATCAACTGTGACTTATCAATCTAATAAAATTCTAAATTATCCAAAGCTTTTGCAAAGTTAAAAAAGCAAACGAAAATCATACTTATCCGCGTAATGTCCTACTCCCTCCCTCTTATTCATTTTTTAACAAATTTTTTCACTTTTTTACACGTATTTTAAGGAGTATATAAATTATATAGTTGCATAAATTATTTTAAAATATATATATATTAAATAAAAATTTAAACATTAAATTTTTATTCCAAAGAAAAGAATTTAAAAATAAATTATGCAACTATATTTTAAAAGAGACTTAAAATGCGTGACACACCCCCGTTCCTCCATGTTAACTGTTAGTCACAGAGGCATGCCTGAATACATCTAATAACAAGCCTAAGTTGCTTGTAATGCTATGCATTACTTACATGACCTCTTAACTGAGGGAACCTCTAGTTGTAGAGTTTCTACTGGTTTTGTACTTGTAATAGGCATCAAATTCTAGCTGTGTAACTGTACCTATTAAGTCAAGAATAATGCTTGAAAGAAGTTCCAAGGTTCATGCCTCAAGCAAGGAGATAAAGGCTGCCAAATAATCACAGTTGGGATTTGAAGAAATGAAGAATTTGCCTAAGTACCAATTCGAGAAGTACATTTGTCTATTCGAGAAGTCAGGGGTTCGATATCTCAGAAGACACTATTCGATATCTCTGAATACACTGTTCGATATCTCATTCGATATCTCAGAGATTCGATATGTCTATTACTCTGTTCGAGAACTCAAGGAGTCAACAGGTCAAAGGTGATATTCGAGTTCTCAAAAGGGTCAACAAGTCAATGCTACATTCGATATCTCAAAGACTCAAGATGCTATTCGACATCTCAGGGATTCAATATGTCAAAATGCTCTGTTCGATATCTCAAGGACTCCCAGAGAAAAGAGCTATTCGAGAAGTGATTCGATATGTCAATATAACACTATTCGAGAACTCAGAGTTATCGATTAAGTCAATTCTAGTTCTCGAATCACTCACTTAGTCACTTCTCGAATACATTCTTGAAGACAAAATACTGAAGAATTGTACAAGTCAGAAACCTGCAACAAGCCAAGACGCTTTATTTGACTATGTACTATAAAGCACGTTGGAAAGCCTACAAAGAAGTTTGGAGAGATAAGTCAGGGGACAAGGAGCTAAAGAAGTGGATCTGAACAGGCTTTGCAAAGGCAAATCTGTAACCGTTTGGACTCTTACTCAAATGAGATAGACAGACTGGAAAGTATTTTGTTTACCTACCTTATTTGTAGTAAGTAGGTGTATCCATGTCTATAAGGATACAGCCTCACTTCCTTAGCATATAAGATTTGAAGATACATCACAAGAAATATCTCTCTGAGTAAAACGAAGCTGAGAATACTATCATTTGTATTCACAGATTGTAGCAAAATCTTTATCTAATAAAATATTAGATTAAAGTAATATTGTGTTGTGTTTGTCTTTGTTATCCGCACTTACATATCTCACACACTCAACACATATCTTGCTGCAAAGATTCAAGAACGAAGAAAAGTTCAAGAATCCATTCACCCCCCCCTCTGTATTCTTTTACTGTATTCAATACTCAACAAGTGGTATCAGAGCAGGCTGTTTAATCTAAACAGAAAACGATCATGAGTTCGAATACACCAAAGACTACAGGTACGGTAAAGGTCCCTAAGTTCGACAAAGAGAATTATAACCTCTGGAAAATAAAAATGTTGTTCATCAAAGCTGCCAATCCTCTCTACCCTGACATCCTCAAGAATGGTCCATTTGTACCACAACAAGAAATTGCTGAATCTACAGTGGGCATAATAGTCATTCCTAGATCATATGTTCCAAAAGAGCCATCCAAATGGACGGACTCAGAGAAGGAAAAGGTTGCCCTAGACAGTCATCTCATGTTTCTGATCATAGACTCCATGGATATGTCGATGTTTGCCAACATAGCATCATGCACATCAGCCAAGGACATGTGGAACCACATCGAGGTGTTATGTGAAGGGACAGAGGAGGTAAGAGAGAATAGGAAACAGATACTGGTCACAAAGTATGAGGCTTTCATGGCACAGTCCAAAGAAAGTATTACTGATATGTTTGAGAGATTTCACAAGCTGGTGACTGAGTTCAAATGAATGGGAAGGTTTACAGCACTAAGGAATTAAACATGAAGTTTCTACTATCTGCACCAAACCATCTAGAGCAAAGGGTCATATCTCTAAGAGAAAGAGATTTGAACAAAGTCACATATGATGTGCTCTATGGGGTTTTAAAGACTCATGAGCTTGAGCTGCTTCAGAAGAGGGCTATCCAAGCCAACCAAAGTAGAATGATAAACACATCCTGTGCCTTGATTGTCAACAAATCTGTTCAAGACCTGGAAGCATCTACAAGTCAGCTGAGAATAGAAGAGATAGTAGATGATGAAGAAACTGAAGAAGAAGTGACTGAACCTGTTGATGAAAAGGAAGAAGATGAGTTCTACACTCTTGAAGAGTTGGATGCCATGGAAAACACTTCATATGCTTTTATGGCTAGAAAATTCCCAAACATCAGATTTAAGAGGAATCAGCCCTTCAAGCCTAGATCTCAAAATCATTCATTCAATAAAAGCAAGGCACCTGTGAAAGCAAACAAAAACAGATTCAAAACCAGCTATGTGGATAGGTCATCTGTGAGATGTTATAGATGCAATGACCTAGGGCATTTTGCCAGTGAATGCAAGAAGCCTAAAAAGAAGGATAAGGAGTATCTTGGGCTTGAAGCTAAGTATGAGGCTCTGCTAAAGAAGCATACACCAGGTAAGGCCTACATAGCTGAAGGGAAGTGTTGGGATGATTCTGATAGTTATGGAGAAGAACAAGAATTCTGCAACTATGCCTTGATGGCCAACTCCAAGGAAGAACCATCTGTATCAGACTCTCAGGTACCATCCCTCACTACCATAGACATGTCTGTTTCTGAATACAAATCTATGGTTGAACAACTATCTGTTGAGATGTTTAATATTCATACTAGTATGACTGCTGCTAATGAAGAAATTGCTAAACTGTCTACTAAGAATGAACTGTTGAACAAAAGAAATGAGGAACTAGAAATAACTGCTATGCAAGTAGAAAACCTTAAACAAGAAATTGAATATCTAAAGAATAAGGTTCTATGTGCTAGTCAAGTTGAGAAAGCTCTTAGGGATGAACTAGCTGAAAATGAATTTAAATTGAAAACATTTAAGAATTCCTCTAGTCTATTGCAGTCCTACCAATAGAAAAATCTAGCTAGACCTAAGGCTGCCATTGGACTTGATTATGACACTCTTAAACAGAGGAAAGGCTATGCAGTCATTGAAGATGACATTGTTGTTCAAGAGGAAGTGCCTCAGGTTTTGAAAAAGACTGAGACCCCAATATTTAAAACACCAACACTTGAGATTGATGAGGATGCCTTACTCATTAAGCAAATGTTGGATGATGAAGATAAGGCACAATCAAATGACCAACAAGCATCCTCTAAGAGTGAGAATGTCAAAACCAAAGCCAAGGAGCCAGTAGGAGGTAGACCTAGACCTGAGAAATTTGTGAAGTTCGTTTCAGCTGGGAATAATGAGTTTGAGAAGAAAGTGGCTAAAAAGAAACAAAACAGGAATGGCAAATTGGGGATTAACAAGGACAACAACTATGCATATGTGCCAAATTCCCCTAGGAAAGTTTGTCAAAACTGTTTTAGCACTAATCATTTAACTCATGCATGCAAGAAACCAACTGGTAGTGTTGCTAAACCATTCTATGATTGCTCTGTGCCTTTAAGACATAGAGACTCTCCTTTCTGTGATAAACTTGATTGTATGTCATGTAACATGAATGTAATGACTAGTTGTTTTAATTTGAAAAGACAATTCATGGAAGGTTGCATCAGTCACAATGTTCACACACACTACACAAGAACAAAGTCTTCAAGTCCTCCTAAAGTTAGGAAGGTACCTCTATCACCTAAGTCTAAGAACCCTGATTCTAAGACTTCTAACAGTGACAAGAAGACTAACATCAAGAAAATTGATAAGCATGCTGTTTATGATAAAACAGTTGCTAAGCCACATGGACCCAAACTTGTTTGGGTACCAAAGGAGAAGTAATACCTTTGTGTTTGCAGGGAAAAGAAAGTGAAAAGAAGGTCATGTGGATTTTGGACAGTGGATGCTCAAACCATATGGCTGGTGATATGGCCCTGCTATCATAGTATGAGGAGAAGGCTGGCCCAATGGTTGCTTTTGGAGATGACAGCATTGGCAACACACTGGGATATGGCAAGTTGAAAATTGGAAATGTCATCATTGAAAATGTAGCACTGGTCAAGGGGCTCAAGCAGAATCTACTGAGTATTGGTCAATTTACTAACAGAGGCTTCAAAGTGAATTTTGACAAAGATGAATGTTTGATCACCCACAAGAAGACTGGTGACTTTGCTCTATCTGGAGTAAGGAAAGGAAGCCTGTTTGTAGCCAATATGAACTCTGCAAACAAGGACAAAATTTGTTGCTTTTACTCAAAAGCATCAAATGAAGATAGTTGGCTGTGGCACACGAAGCTATCACACTTGAACTTCAAAGGCATTAATTCTCTAGTCAAAAGGGAGTTAGTGAGAGGCATGCCCACACTTGAATTCTGTCAAGAAGGAGTGTGTGAGGCTTGTCAAAAAGAAAAAATGAAAAGATCAAGCCACAAGTCAAAGACAGTGACATCAATAACCAAGCCCCTACAACTAATTCATATGGACTTGTTTGGGCCTGTCAATATTGTGTCACTAGAAATGAAGAAGTATGCTCTAGTGATGGTTGATGATTTCACAAGGTATACATGGGTAGAATTTCTGGCATCAAAGGATGAGGCTCCACAAGTAATCATTGAGCATATAAAGAAAATTGACAAGGAAGCAAAGGCCAACAATGCAAGTGTGATTGCATTAAGAAGTGATAATGGAACAGAGTTCAGAAATGCCATGCTTGAAGCATTCTGCAAAGAGAATGGTATTTCTCAACAATTCTCAGCTCCAAGGACTCCATAACAAAATGGAGTTGTTGAGAGAAAGAATAGAACTCTGATTGAGGCTGCCAGAACAATGTTACTTGATGCAAAGATGCCTACATGTTTTTGGGCTGAGGCTGTGAGCACTGCATGCTATATCCAAAACAGAACCCTCATCAACAAAGACACTGGAAAGACACCTTACAACTTGATGACTGGAAAGAAGCCTACTCTAAAATATGTTCATACTTTTGGAAGCAAATGCTTTGTGTTAAAAGACAATTCAGAATATGTTGGAAAGTTTGATGCAAAAGCATTTGAAGGAATTTTTCTTGGCTACTCTATGGAAAGAATTGCATACAAAGTTTATGTCATCAGTCAAAAGAAAGTTATGGAAAGCACAGATGTGACATTTGATGAAAGCAAACTACCTGGATTAGAAGAAGCCAATGATGAAGATAAAAATCCTTTGAAGTTTGACAATCTAGATGATTCTGATGAGGAGATTGAAACTGAATTTGAGCCCACAATCCAACAAACTCAAGTGAATGAAGAACCTGTGTCAATCAACAATGAAGAAACAAGCATCCAAGACACACCTGTGATTAGTGGCAACTTCACAGGGGGAGGAAATGTAAATGATCATGATCTGGATGATGAAGCAACATCAAGGCTGAGAAATCAATCTGAACATACAAGGAAATGGGATAGATCACATACTGCAGATCAGATAATTGGAGATCCAAATACAGGAGTGAGGACAAGGAGAGCAACTCTAAATGAATGTCTCTATGGTTGCTTTCTATCCCAAGTTGAGCCTAAGAACTTGATGATGCATTGTTGGATCCTGATTGGATAATTGCTATGCAAGAGGAGCTAAATCAATTTGAAAGAAGCAAAGTATGGGAACTTGTGCCTGCACCAAAGGATAGAACCATTGTTGGAACAAAATGGGTACTAAGGAATAAGATGGATGAAAATGGTGTAGTCATAAGAAACAAAGCAAGGTTGGTTGCAAAAGGATACTCTCAACAGGAAGGCATTGACTATGATGAGACTTTTGCCCCTGTTGCTAGACTAGAGGCCATCAGAATTTTCTTGGCATTTGCTGCACATTCTAATTTCAAGGTTTATCAAATGGATGTCAAAAGTGCATTTCTGAATGGGGAGTTGGAAGAAGAAGTATATGTGCAACAGCCACCTGGCTTTGAGGATCCACAATTCCCTCACTTTGTCTATAGATTGCTTAAAGCATTGTATGGACTTAAGCAAGCTCCTAGGGCATGGTATGACATACTATCACAATTTATACTGGAGAATCAATTCACTAGAGGCACTGATAAGTGCATATTTTTGCATATTTTTATTACCTATTTATTTGCTTGAATTCGTATTTTAATAATTTATTTTGTTGCATTTCAGAAAATTCGTAAATTAATAAAGAAATGGAAAAATAAATAAATAAAGTGCAAGGAAGGGAAAAAGAGGAAGAAAAATGACCAAAAATGAAAGAAGGAAAAGAATTAGGAGCTTGGAGCAAAAGGAATATTTCAAGACAAGTGGAAGGTGGAGATCAACCCAACACACTACATAAGTGTATGGTCAAGATCAACTCTTCAAAGCTTAAGGGGGAAGGAAACAAATAGATGGATAGGATTTCACCACCACACAACCCAAATGTATGGTGGGGATTTACCCAACACCCCCCTTAACCCTAATTTCTATCCTATAAATACCCCCTCACCCCCCTTGTATTTAAAAACTTAGATTTTAGGGGTAGTTTTAATTTCTTGTATTTCTTTTCTTAGTTTCAAATCTTGTAAACACTCCTATTATAATTAATGCAATTTTTATTTTCTTTACTTCTTGTCTTGCTCTTTCGTTATTGTTGCCTTGTTTCGTTATTTTCGTAAATCCAAGTAGTGGACAAAGTAGCGAAAAGCTAACCACTATGGGTTGAAAGTAGCGATTTTAATTTTCTTGTTCGTAGTTTTAATTCGTAATTTTGCCCCTTTAAATCTCAATTTTATTGTGGGCCATTTAAATTCTAAATCATCGTTTTAGTATAACTTTCAATTTCGTAGTTAAATTTCTTTATTTTCGTATTTAACTTTTTTTTTAAAAAAAACTTGTTGTGCTAAAAATAATTAAACTTGAATCGCAAGCGCACAATTCGTTTCGTTGTAAAATTTAATGATTCGTTCCACAGGGACAAATTTTTTCGCATTCCTAAATTTCTAATTTAATCAAATTAGAACAATTTTTGGTTTTGAGATTTTGGGATTTTATAAATTAATTACTAAATGGAAATCTAATTTATTCTAATTAATCTAAAAAGTCTAAATGATTTTAAAATTAATTCTAAAAAAAAATTATTCAAAACAATTCTAAATTTGAATCAACACTAAATTTTATTCTAAAATTCTATACTAATTAATTAAAAATAAAATGAGCAAAATTATTTTAACAATTATTAAAAGCATAAATTTAAATTTTACTAATTTATTTACACAAAATTTTAACAAAGATTTGACATGACTTATTTGAAAATTAAACGATCCAAAAAAAACATGACTCATTATTATATTACGGACTCAACACAAGATTTAAAACCATAAGTACAACCTAGTGGATTCACAAGATTAAACCAGGAAATTCAGTATTCATCGAACAAACACAGCAGCAAAAACAATAGGAAAAAAAAACAGAACATTCGAAACGCGACTGAGTTAACTCATAAACAAAATAGAACTCAGTAATCACAGACTAAGCAACAGCAAAACTCAAAACACAAACGGAAAATCGAATAATCACGAATGAAAAACACACTACTCGAAATAGTAACTCGACAGGAAAACACGAACAACACGCACGAAAACAATAAACTGGACTCGAAAAAAAAACCAATCACGCAAAGACTCTTGACAAAAACTTTGACGAGACTCGATCAATTTCAAAAAAAAAAAAATAGCGATTCAACAGTACTAAGGCAGGACTCAGCACAACGGACTCGGCACTTAATCTTACAAAACACGAACTAAATCAACCACACAAAATGAAACTCAGCACGCAGGAAACGGAACCAGCAAACAATCCAAATGACTTCTCAAACTTCATAACGTAACTCGCAAATAACTTTATTCAGAAAGAAACGAAGGAAAACAAATAAATAAAAAGAAAACAGGACAGTGATTGATCGAACTGGACAGGGAAAGCGAAAGAAGAAGAAAAAAAATAAAACAAATAAAGTAGAACTGGTGGGTTGAAGAGGAGAAAGACAGAAAAAAAAGGGGTGTTGGGTTCTGAGATTATGAAAACGAAGAAGAACAAGAAGGTGAACTAAAATAATTTTTTTTTGTTGTATGGATTTTATGTCACCAGGATTGCAACCAAGTGGGCCAAGTGATTGAGCTTCGTTTCGAATTAATAAACTCATAGCCTCTTCGAAAATAAACAAGAAGAAACAACAAAAAGAAACAGAATAAACAGGGGAATAAGAACTGGCTTCGATTTAGACATTAAATGAATAGAAATTACGAACTGAAAGTAATAAATTTAGACTAATACTTTTGTTATTTTTTTTTTAAAAAAAAGTTAAATACGAAAATAAAGAAATTTAACTACGAAATTGAAAGTTATACTAAAATGATGATTTAGAATTTAAATGGCCCACAATAAAATTGAGATTTAAAGGGGCAAAATTACGAATTAAAACTACGAACAAGAAAATTAAAATCGCTACTTTCAACCCATAGTGGTTAGCTTTTCGCTACTTTGTCCACTACTTGGATTTACGAAAATAACGAAACAAGGCAACAATAACGAAAGAGCAAGACAAGAAGTAAAGAAAATAAAAATTGCATTAATTATAATAGGAGTGTTTACAAGATTTGAAACTAAGAAAAGAAATACAAGAAATTAAAACTACCCCTAAAATCTAAGTTTTTAAATACAAGGGGGGTGAGGGGGTATTTATAGGATAGAAATTAGGGTTAAGAGGGGTGTTGGGTAAATCCCCACCATACATTTGGGTTGTGTGGTGGTGAAATCCTAGCCATCTATTTGTTTCCTTCCCCCTTAAGCTTTGAAGAGTTGATCTTGGCCATACACTTATGTAGTGTGTTGGGATGATCTCCACCTTCCACTTGTCTTGAAATATTCCTTTTGCTCCAAGCTCCTAATTCTTTTCCTTCTTTCATTTTTGGTCCTTTTTCTTCCTCTTTTTCCCTTCCTTGCACTTTATTTATTTATTTTTCCATTTCTTTATTTATTTATGAATTTCCTGAAATGCAACAAAATAAATTATTAAAATACGAATTCAAGCAAATAAATAGGTAATAAAAATATGCAAAAATATGCACTTATCAAATGCCCCCATACCTATCTTTTGCTCGTCCTCGAGTAAAAGAAAAAGAAAAATAAAATCTAGATGAAAAGTCCTATACTCCTTTTCGTAGGTGTGACGGTTGCATTTGGCATATGCAACAAGCCCTTTAAACCCCTAGGCAGCCCTAGTGGACGAGTGAGGTCTCGTGAGGGCCTATAGTGAATGTACCCACAAAATCCATCTAGTTTGTATAAAAGATCACGTGGCAATGCACACCACACATACATGTCCTCTCATGATACAACAACTTAAGAATCAAAATGAAGTTGCAAAGTCTTGGTGTGGAAAATGCAAGGATTCACATAGTCTACTTAAAGAACCATGCAAGAGTGATTATAAGTTCATGTCAAGTACAAAAATTATTGGAAACCATGCTAAGTCTACAAGAGCACACTTTAGAGTCAAAACTTGAGATCTCATATGCAAAACAAGCAATACCCCACATTTCACTCACAAAAGAATATTCACTCAAAAACAAGGGTAAGTGTATCACTTAATTCCAACAAAATCAAATGCATGCTTGACACTTGGTATCATTCCAACTTAAATCACAACATACATTAATAATGACAATCAAAAGGTCTTTATTAGGGTTGTAATGGGGGTAGGGACAAGGCATGTCAAGAAAGGCCAAAGTAAGGTGAAGTGTCAAAAGTTAGTAGTAACCATGAATATCATGCACAACACCAAACTTCCTCCCCGCACAATTTATTTTCATTTTCAACAAAAAGCCTTGAATAGTCGCAATGAAGGAGGATTACAAAAAACATAAGTATGCTCTCATGTGTATATATATATATATATATTCCTCGAAAGTTATGAACAATAGTAAACCCTATTTCACACACCTTATTGCTCCCTCAAGTTCCTACTAGCCTTTGACAAAATGGGATCAAGAATACGTAAGGCTAAACAAGAAAAAGGTCTTAGGTGAGTAACGTGGTGTGTCACCGAAAGAAAATGATTAGGCTCAAAGGGTTAACTAATTGATCACATAAGCATGGTGTGGATATTTTTGGATATATAGGTTATTCCTAAATGCCTTTATCATTTTATCATCAATCAATGTCATGCGTTCCAAGAGAGAATTCAAACAAGTGCTAGCAATGCAAATGACAAGTGGACACTCAAGCAAAAGAATATAAATGCAAAAGATGTGCATATAGGCTCAAAATCTCACTTGGTGTAGTAAAACATAATCAATCTCAAGTAAAGGTATCTTCAATGCACCTACTTGTACTCAAAGCATGAAGACCAAATCATCTTACACATAATCATGACCTTCTAATTTCATGCACAATTCAAATAAGTCTACTAGCTTCACCTTGCTAGTGTAAGTGTGTGAACAAGAACTTTAGCAAATCACTTCTCAAGCAAAAGCTGATGGATCATAAGATTATCATAGCATGCAAGGGTGCATCAAGCAACTAGCAATCAATTAACAAGACTAGAATAAGAAAAGATCTCTTTTTGTGATTTTTTCATTTTTTAATTTTTTTTGGATTTTCTGATTTTAATATTTATAATAAAAACCCTCCCCCATACCTAAATCATGCATTGTCCTCAATGTATGCAAATGCAAGAGAAATGAGTAAATGAGAATGAGGAGATAATACCTGACAAGAGATGAAGGAGAGAATTTACCTACTGAAAAAAACTTACATGAATCACGGGGCGATGAGGTGGGTGACCTCATCCTCGGGATCAAATGGCAGCTCTAAAAATGGTTTGAGTCTTTGTCCATTAACTTTAAATACATCACCATTTTTAGGATTTTCAATTTCAACAGCACCGTGTGGAAAAACGGTCCTAACAATGTAAGGACCTTCCCACCTAGATCTCAATTTCCCGGGAAATAAATGAAGCCTAGAATTGTACAAAAGAACTTTTTGACCCGGAGAAAAAGATTTTCTCAAAATGGATTTATCATGAAAAAGTTTTGTTCTTTCTTTATAAATTTTAGCATTTTCATAGGCCTCATTTCTTAATTCCTCTAGTTCTGACAATTGCAATTTCCTATGACTACCGGCGGTTGGTAAGTCAAAGTTCAAATCTCTTATGGCCCACAAGGCTCTATGCTCTAGTTTAACGGGCAAGTGACAGGCTTTGCCAAACACAATTCTGTAAGGGGACATGCCCAAAACAGTCTTAAAAGCGGTCCGATAGGCCCATAAGGCATCTATCAGTTTGATTGACCAATCCTTCCTATTCGAGTTGACAGTCTTTTCTAAAATTTGCTTAATTTGCCTATTCGAGACTTCAACTTGACCACTAGTTTGAGGATGATAAGGGGTAGCCAGCCTATGAGTAATTGAGTACTTTTTCAAAAGGGACTCAAATTGACGATTCTTAAAGTGCGTACCTTGGTCACTAATGATAGCCCTAGGTGTGCCAAATCGAGAAAAGATATTTTTTTTAAGAATTTAAGAACGACCTTGTTATCATTGGACTTAGTCGGTATGGCTTCTACACATTTAGACACATAATCAACCGATAAGAAAATGTAGAGGTTGCCAAAAGAGCTAGGAAAGGGACCCATAAAATCTATGCCCCACACATCAAAAATCTCAATGATTAAGATGGGACTCATTGGCATCATGTTTCTCCTAGTGATCTTTCCTAAGTGTTGACACCTACTACAAGCGGCACAGAATTCTGCAGCATCCTTGAACAAACTAGGCCAATAAAAACCGTTTTGGAGGATTTTAGCTACTGTTTTCTTAGCACTAAAAAGACCTCCACAAGCTTGATCGTGACAAAAGGAAAGGATACTTCGAAACTCATGGTTTGGGATGCACCTCCGAATGATTTGGTCGGGGCAATATTTAAAGAGATATGGGTCGTCCCAAAAGAAGTGTTTGACTTGAGAGAAAAATTTTGATTTATATTGTGTGGACCAATGAGAGGGAATGTCTCCGGTTACAAGATAATTGACAATGTCGGCGAACCAAGGAGGAGTAGAGATAGAAAAGAGATGTTCATCGGGAAAAGATTCATTCAAAGGCAAGTCATTGGTGGACTCCACTACTAATCGAGAAAGGTGATCAGCAACGACATTTTCGGACCCCTTATTATCCATAATTTCTAGGTCAAACTCTTGGAGCAACAAGATCCACCTAATCAATCGGGCCTTAGAGTCTTTCTTAGATAATAGATATCGAAGGGCGGAATGATCGGTGTAAACAATGATTTTCGAACCAATAAGATACGACCTAAACTTCTCGAGGGCAAAAACTACGGCTAGAAGCTCCTTATCGTTGGTTGAATAATTGAGTTGCGCATCGTTCAAGGTCTTACTAGCGTAGTATATGACATGAGGTATCTTATTGATTCGTTGTCCTAATACCGCCCCTAATGCGTAATCAGATGCATCACACATTAACTCGAAAGGTTGACTCCAATCGGGAGACTTGATAATCGGGGCCGAGGTCAACTCTTTCTTAAGGTGTTCAAAAGATTGTAAACAATCTTTAGTGAACTCTAATTTGACATCTTTACCAAGAAGGGTGGTCAAGGGTCTAGCCTTTTTGCTAAAATCTTTAATGAAACGCCTATAAAAACCCGTATGTCCTAAAAAGGAACGAATTCCTTTGACCGATGTTGGTGGGGGTAGATTGGCAATGAGGTCAACTTTGGATTTATCTACTTCGATCCCCTTTTCAGAAATTCTATGACCAAGAACGATTCCTTCTTTAACCATGAAATGACATTTTTCCCAATTAAGAACGAGGTTGGTTTCTTTACATCTTTTTAAGACTAACTCGAGATGGTTTAGGCATTGATGAAAAGACGAACCAAAGATGGAGAAGTCATCTATGAAAATCTCTAGGAATTCACCTACCATGTAAGAAAAGATGCTCATCATGCACCTTTGGAAGGTGGCCGGGGCAGTGGTTAGACCGAAAGCTAAGCGATGATAAGCAAAGGTTCCAAAGGGACATGTGAAAGTGGTTTTCTCTTGGTCTTCGGGAGCTATAGGAATTTGAAAATAACCGGAATAACCATCTAGAAAGCAATAGTAGGCATGACCTGCTAACCTTTCTAACATTTGATCTATGAATGGCAAAGGAAAGTGGTCTTTTCTAGTGGCATCGTTGAGTTTCCTATAGTCTATGCATACCCTCCAACCGGATTGGACACGAGTAGGAACTTGCTCATTGTTCTCGTTAGTCACCACGGTAATACCCGACTTTTTAGGTACTACCTGAATCGGGCTAACCCAAGAGCTATCAGAAATGGGATAAATGATTCCATTATCTAGACACTTAAGGATTTCCTTCCTAACGACTTCCATCATGGTAGGGTTCAACCGCCTTTGTGGCTCACGAACTGGTTTGGCATCATCAACTAAATGAATCGGATGTTGGACAATGGCCGGACTAATTCCTTTAATATCCGAGATACTCCAACCTATGGCTTCCTTATGTTCTCTAAGCACACTTACAAGCTCATCCTCTTGTGACTTGGTCAAATTAGAGGCAATTATAACGGGAAGATACTCGTTAGGACCTAAAAAGGCGTACTTAAGAGTGTCGGGAAGAGGTTTGAGTTCTAAATCGGGCGGCTTTGACTCAATGGGTTCACTAGTTTCGAAAAGTGGCAAAGGAGGTTGTTCACATGCTTTGTTATTTGTAGGAATGGTGGAATCTAACATTGCATTGACCTCATTTGTATATTCAGAATCATCCCAATCTTGACCAAAGTGTTTTAAACAATAATCAAGAGCATCATTAGGGTTGATGAATTCTTGATCAACTATATCATCAATTAAATTGACATCCATAGGTTGATCATAGAGATCATCGGGTTGTTTCCCTATGTGAAAAATATTGAGGTCAATGGTCATGTTCCCAAATGTTAGTTTCATTAATCCATTTCTACAATTAATCAAAGCATTGGAGGTGGCTAGAAATGGCCTTCCTAGAATGATAGGAATCTGATTCTTAGGGTTCTTGACCGGTTCGGTTTCTAGGACGACAAAATCAACGGGAAAGAAAAAGTCACCTACTTTAATTAGCACGTCTTCAATAATCCCCCTAGGAACTTTGACAGAACGATCGGCTAATTGAAGTGTAACATTAGTTCTTTGAAGCTCTCCTAAACCTAGGGCTTGATAGACCGAAAATGGAAGCAAGTTCACACTAGCGCCTAAGTCGAGTAATGCCTTGTCCACAAAGGTATTGCCTATGACACATGAAATTGTAGGACAACCGGGGTCCTTATATTTCACGGGAATTTGGTTCGAAAGAATTGAGCTCACTTGGGACGTCAAGAAGGCTTTCTTAGGGACGTGAGTAGTTCGCTTATGTGTGCATAAATCTTTTAGACATTTCGCATACGAAGGAATTTGTTGAATCGCGTCTAATTGAGGGATGTTGACTTTGACTTGCTTAAAAACTTCTAATATCTTGTCCATTTGGGCCGTCTGTTTAAGAGAAATGAGTCGTTGAGGGTAAGGAGCTTTTGGCTTAAAGACTCGTTCATTAGGTTCTTCGGGGACGGGTTTTGTCCCATTCGTTGATCCTTGTTCCTTAGAACTCTCGGGTTCAAGATTAGCGTTTGGTTCAGAATTTGATTCGTCTTCTTCGGGAGACTTGTCACCGACATGATTTTCAACTTGCTTACCGGACCTTAAGGAAATGACAGCGTTCACATTGTGAGGAGGTCTTTGATTGCTTGGAAATTTAGGGTTTACCTCGGTTTGACTTGGAAGTTTATTCTTCTCTCGTTCACAAATGGCGTTGGCTAATTGGCTCACTTGAACCTCTAACTTAGATATGGCTTGAGTACTAGAATTTAAAATTTGCCTATCTTGAGTCATGGTTTGCATGAAGGTCTGTTGAGATTGAGCCAAATTAGTTGTTGATTTTAGAAGCGCATCGAGAGTCTTTTCCAAGGAGTTAATTCTCTTATCCGACTCATGAAAGCCGGGTGGGTGGGCGGGTGCTTGATTTTGATAAGGAATGTGATTTTGAGTCGTGTTTGAAAAAGGAACTTGGTTTGGATAGTTCGGCTTTTGAAAAGATGGTGGAGATTGGAAATTTTGGCCTTGGTTCCAAGAGAAATTCGGGTGGTTCTTCCACCCGGGATTGTAAGTCGGTGCAAACGGGTCATTCCGAGGTCTCGGTTGGAACATTGCGTTCACTTGCTCAAAATCGGGACAAAGTTGAGACTCAAAGTTTGAAGAATTAAAATTTGGGTACATAGACATAGGTGGGGGACTACTATGAGTTTCTAAAGCTTCGAGTCTCCTAGTAAGGGTGGCTAACTTGGCATCGGTTGCGATATTGTTTCCAATTGAATGTAGACCCCTAGAAGAACTAGATGACTCGTTGGACTTGTGAGGTTCCCTAGTAGACTCCCACAACATAGTCTTCTCGACTAATTCCTCGAAAAACTCCCACCCTTCGTCTTCATTTTTCTCCATGAATTTTCCTTGGCACATAGACTCTAACAACGCGGTTGTTGGACTATCTAGGGCCTCGTAAACAATCTTGAAAAGTCTCCATTTTTCTATTCCGTGGTGGGGGCATTGTGATAAGAGATTTTTAGAACGATCAAAATATTTCCAAAAAGACTCATTTTCCTTTTGATGAAATTGATTTCTTTCGTTTGTAATCCTTGTAGTCTTATGGTTTGGAAAATATTTTTTAAGAAAAATTATCACAAATCCCTCCCACTTGGAAATCGAATTAACGGGTAGACTATACAACCATTTTTTGGCATTTTCTTTTAAGGCGAAGTTGATAAGTCTAAGCCTAATGGAGTCTTCGGTCAATTGTTGGAGTTTTTGTAGAGCACAAACCTCCTCGAATTCATGAAGGAAAATATACGGATCCTCACCATCACTCCCGGTAAACTTAGGTAACATGCTAATATGGTGAGCTTTGATCTCGAAATTATTACCATTTACGGGAGGAAGAGTGATGCACGAAGGTTGAGCGGAACGGGTGGGGTAGCAACGGTCCTTAAGAGACATGGCCATGTTTACTATCGGTTCGGAATTATCTAAAGACTCGGAATCAGAAGAGGAAGAAGTCTCAAACGATCTCACTAGTCTAGAAGAATTATCCCTAATCCAAATAGTTCGCATAAACCATGTAAGGAAACACGTAGCAAATAAGTGCGATAAAATAAACACACAAAAAGAAAGGGGTGTAAAATTAAAAGAAAAATTCTAAACCTAAGGTTCCCTAACAAAAAAAATAATTAGACCTTGCTCCTAACCGTAAGGGCTACCAAAAACTAGGTAAATCAAAAATTATTCGAACCGGCTTGGCCAGGTAGGTGCAAGCATTTCCAAGAGGCTAAACACCAGCCCAGACACCAAAACCTTAATTGGCCAGGTCAGCTTCCGCTTTCCTAGACACCAAAAAGTCGGAACAATTAAAGATTACTTCGTTTCTTAAGCACCTTCATAATTGAGCGCGAAATTCCTAGGGACAAACGTCTAATTAATTTTATTAAAGGCTAGGTATGTAAAATGAAGGATTAAATTGTTTTTGGGCTAAGGAAAGAGTAATGAAATCCCTTCCCTTATCTTTTGAGAGGTTTTGCCCTTAAGATTTATTTACAAAATGATGCAACAAACAAAGAGGTATAAAACTATAAACATTTATGGATGCTTTAAACTACGTGTTCTAACTAAAGAAAAGAAAGAATTTAACGTACCTTGGGGTCCTCCAGCGATCACCACAATTTATATGGTACGAAAAATTAAAAACAAGAAAATAAAAAATCTAGATGATGTGCCCTAAGTGATTAAATGCATGATGCAACAATTATGTATTTACAACTAATTTTTTTGGATTTTTAATTTTTAATTTTTTTTTGTGATTTTTGTGATTTTCTAAATAAATAAGAAAACGAAAGAGGAGAGCGATACGGTATACCCAAGCGAAGCTTCCAAAATTCCGAGAAAATTTCTTCCGCTTTAATCCAAGTTTCCCGAATTTTCCTCCAAATTCTTCGAAAAAAAATGCAAACAAGAAAAAGGGTGAGAAGAGAGCTAATTCGAAAAATCAAAAACTAAGGTGCGAAAAATAATTAGTCCCCGGCAGCGGCGCCAAAAACTTGTTGTGCTAAAAATAATTAAACTTGAATCGCAAGCGCACAATTCGTTTCGTTGTAAAATTTAATGATTCGTTCCACATGGACTAATTTTTTCGCATTCCTTAATTTCTAATTTAATCAAATTAGAACAATTTTTGGGTTTTGAGATTTTGGGATTTTAAAAATTAATTACTAAATGGAAATCTAATTTATTCTAATTAATCTAAAAAGTCTAAATGATTTTAAAATTAATTCTAAAAAAAAATTATTCTAAACAATTCTAAATTTGAATCAACACTAAATTTTATTCTAAAATTCTATACTAATTAATTAAAAATAAAATGAGCAAAATTATTTTAACAATTATTAAAAGCATAAATTTAAATTTTACTAATTTATTTACACAAAATTTTAACAAATATTTGACATGACTTATTTGAAAATTAAACGATCCAAAAAAAGCATGACTGTAATAACCCTAACTTTAGCCAAGCTACAGTGATCACATGAATAGTAAATTTCGAGGATTTAGAGAAAGGGTATATAAGTACTCCATAATGGAAAAGGAAAAGGAATAAACAGAAACCATACTAGTGTTGTACATTGAAAATAAGTGACTCAAAATGATAACGGATTTTAGAAATTCCTGAATATGGATTTTTGAGGATTTTGAGTTCGAACGAGTTTCTATGGGATATTAAGGAGCATAGAAATATTAAAGGATTTATATATTGAGGAATTAGGAAATTTAAGTTAAACCAGGGGATTATTAAGTCAAGAGAATACCAAAGGAATTTGGATTTGTTAAATGATTTTAGAACCACTGAGAGCGTTTAACAAAGTTGAGCAGTATCTAATCAACGAGTCACGAATTAATTTAAGTACGCGATTTGATGAATAGTGATCCGACATGAGAACCCCGTGAATATGGAATTTATGAGGGATAATAATATTTAAGGAATTAAGGATTTATTGGGACAAGAGAATGAGAGATTCTGAATTTTAGATGATTAAAGCGGTCTGAGACGACCCGAAGTGAATAGTAAAATTTTCTAGACTCTGAATGTAATAAAATTTTAAAGGCAACCTTGTTAAAATATTTAATAATGAAATATGAAGTTGGAATTTGGATATGAGTTAAAGGACTCGAGAAAGTTAGAGAAAAAAAAAACGAAACAAATGAGAAACGAAATGCTTGTGTTATAAGAGAAGAAGCTTCTTGAGAAAGCCACAACAAAGCAAAGGGCAAACTGGTCATTTGCACTAAGAGATCAGCCACTAAAGTGTGTGGGAGAAGATAAGACCATGACTTAGATATTTTGTGAAGAAATGAAGTCAAAACCCACTCCTTTTATCAAGAACCCGAGGGAAGAGAGGAACAAAAATGGAGGAGGAAGAATTGCTCATAACTTGAGTTTCCCATGTCTGTTTTCGGCGATCCACCTATCAAAACGAAGCTATCGAGAAGCCCGTCGTAACCATGGTAAGAAATCAATTCAACTCTGTGATTTACCCCTCCGATTTCAGTGCTTTACAGTTGGGGAAGATGATGAATAGTAGCTTATGGTTTGTATTGTTTTTGATATGGAGTTTGTGGCTTCCAAAGGTTGTGTAGAGCAAGGATCTAAGGTTATACAAGGATATTAGCTACAAAAAAAGGTTTCAAAAAGGTATAAATGTTCTTGCCCTTTTTATTTATGATGGATTATAGAGAGTTTAATGATTTGGAGTTTGTTAAGTATGAATTCATGATGAAATATGTGATTGCAAGTGAATTAAGTTAAATATGGATGTGTGTTGTGATTGTAACCATGGCTGGTGAAGAATACCACATGGTGTAGGTGATGATTATGGTGTTTGATAATTGATTTGGAGGAGTTGGATTTATGGAAAGTAGGAAAATATAGCCGTTATAATGTCCGATTTTCGTTAGGACGAAATCTGCCCTGTTTTGTGACCCCTGCATCCGTACGGTACCCTACTGTCCAGGTTCCTATTTAACTATGAAATGATAGAGCTTAGTTCATAGATCGTTTTGATATAAGGTGCGTTAAAATCTGATGAACGGTTTAGGAGAAAAGTCAGTTTTAGTGAAAGCGGTTCAGAAATCGAGAAACCGTAAATGTATCAAACTTGAGGTTACAATTACCATACTTTAACATTGTTAAAAGTCACGAAATTTTGGGATAGTGTAGTAGGGTGGTCAGAGGACCCTTGACAGTTGACCTTACATTAAAATTCGAAATCCATATTTTCTAAGAATTTTTACAGTTAAGTGTGGTCGTTAAGGAAAATGGTGAAAACCCCTGAAACTTCGATTTAGGTTATAAATGGTTAAGTTCTTGAGCCTTTGGGATAATAATAATACGTTAAACATATATTAAAGTTTCAAAAGGTAATGTTATGCAAGAGTGTAGTGAGTAAGAGATGTGGTTCTAACGACGGTCCTTTTGTGTTTATAGAAACTCCGGAAGAGGGACGAGCCATACCGTCAGGATATCGAGACCGAGGCAAGATTTCTTCTATCCCTATTTGTAAAACTACTTATCTTCACAAAGAAACTTGATTTCGTGGAATATATATGTGATGCTATTATTACTATATTGTGAAGAAATTGTCTTCCTTGAGTATTAATATTGAAAAGAAAGATATACGAAGATGTATATGAATATGGATATGAGTATAAGATGGATATGTATAGAGATGATTATGCATGAATTGAACATGCCTTATGATTATGAGAATAAGAGAGAATGGTATCAGTTGTTATCGAGGGTTATATGGTTATAATATTATATTAAAAATGTTCTTTTTGAGTATCAGTGGTATAATAAGCATTATTTGATTATCATACATTACTCTTAAAATAGATGGAATATTTTACAAATATAAAAGTATATTTGATTTCTGAATATGAAAGAGAGGTCTGAATCATAATCAAAGCATTATGATATATATATTTTATAAAAGTAATGTGCGAGAATGGAAATGATATTTTGAAAAGAGAATAATGATGTGATAAAGAGGGGGATTGCAACAGACTTGCGTAAGTGGCTGTGTCAGGGCTGTGTGCGACACAGTCCAGCATTTATTATTTTTATTACGGCACGAAGATGCCAAGGGAGGATGTTAGCAGGTGGCCTTCCTCCAGGGATGATTTTCATTCCTTCTACCGGTAGTAAAAAGAGAGCAGATACGATTAGGCGACTGATCATCGTCCTAACGTATCAGGCGACAGCAGATATCCCCAATGTTTTTGAAAAGAAAGTGTAGACAATGGTTTTCAGATTTCTATACTGAAAACAGAATAATGATATGAGATGATGGAATTATGGTTACAGATGAAGAAAAACTGATATTATATTATTTCAGATTTCTATACTGAAAACAGAATAATGATATGAGATGATGGAATTATGGTTACAGATGAAGAAAAACTGATATTATATTATTTCAGATTTCTATACTGAAAACAGAATAATGATATGAGATGATGGAATTATGGTTACAGATGAAGAAAAACTGATATTATATTATTTCAGATTTCTATACTGAAAACAGAATAATGATATGAGATGATGGAATTATGGTTACAGATGAAGAAAAACTGATATTATATTAATTCAGATTTCTTTCTTATAATAGTAAGTGGATGATGTATTATTAAATAAGAGCTCTATTCTTCCTTAAGGATTTTAATTGTTTCCTGCTATTACATATGCATATACATATATGTATACTTGTTCACATTTTAAATTTTAGTTACAGTATAATCTTGCTGAGCTATTATAGCTCACTCTTGCTACTTATGTATATAGCAGCTAGGTCCTATGCCGATACTACGTACCACACCCCGCAAGAGGGTAAGGGAAAGGCGACCTATTGAGCGAGTACTGGTGACCGTTCCCAAGGTAGATGGCAAGCGCAAGGGGTTTAGTAATCTTATGTATATTAAGTGTGTAAGTTGGTGTAATAACTTTTGATTGTTGAAATGCTTCATGAAGTATTATTCAGCAATGTGTTTAAGTATGATTCTGGGTTTGTAATAACTGTTTAACTCTAAACTTTTATTATGGTGAATGTTGTTCTCTGAGCATATGACTGGTGTTTGTGTGTATTACTGTGGGGTCAATTGCATAAGTATAAAAAAAAAAAAACCCAAGAGATATTGATTTTGAATGGAAGTTGGTCCGTGATGGCCCAGATTCATGACCCCGGATTTGGGGCTGTCACAGTTTGGTATCAGAGCTTAGAGTCATAATGCTCAGGAACAAGAGTGATAATAATAAATGTATTAGTTATGATATAAAATTGTGAACTTCCATCAAGTTCAAGGGGGGGTTTATCGAACGAAGCGTTTATTCTAAGTAGTGAATATGATTTTATAGATTATTGCTAATAAAGGTTATTATGCCAAAAGTGTCAAGTTTATGTAGCACATGGGACTGATATGAGAGAAGGGAATATTTGATGTAACAGGAAGTGTACGTTAGAAAATAGTGTGAGTATGTGTGGTATGTTAGAATATACAATTTAGAAGTATAATTTGAAGGGTCCTTGATACCGGAGTAGTGTCAGGCTAAGACGATCAATATTACGTAAGTATATCGATTAGAGGGTTGTGTTCTATTATGGATAAAGGCAGAAAGTATCGAGCCAAGTCAAGACTAGGTAAATGACGATAACGGGGAATATAAGACGATAGTTTAAGGCTAAAGGATAAGTGCCAAATTTAAGAAATTTTGGAGAGTACGCAGACTTAGATATATATGGTATTTGAGGAAAACCTTCCATTACTTGGGATTTTAAATTGGGCGGAGGCTATTAACGGTACCTATTCTTAAATTTTCTAAATCCCTGCTAAATTATGTTATCGAGTTTCAAATTTTCCTCTACTGTGGGTAAATCCAGTTGTGATCTGGCACCTCTTATTCATTAAGGGCCGGCATCTTTTCAAAACTTTCTAGTACCCTTGAAATGTGTTTCAAAATTGTATTTTATCTACCTTTGCCAAAATATTCCTCTAAGATTATTTTCGGAAAATGGTATTTATCATCATGATTTAAATTTTCTTTATATTTCTTACTCCAACTAAGAGGAACAACCATATATGTATATACAAGGACGATCTGTCTGTGTGATAGAAAGTCGGAGGGGACGCCCTCACTTGTGTGACATACGGGTTCTTCCATCATATTGAATTCTCAAATATTCTTTTGTTTCGAATAAAGGTTATTTAAAAATTTTAATTTTATAAATTGTTGTGGGACCCTTGCTTGTTTCTGGGTTCGTTTCAATTCAAAGTTTCTTGAATTATATCAATTGTTTCGAATATAGAAGGTTTCAGTAATGGATGGGATAAGGGAAGCAATGTTTAGAGTATATATACGTGATTATACGAGGAAACTCGAGATTTCAAGGGAAATTTCAATAAGAGATGATTAGAGCTAGAAACGTTTCGCTATAAAAGAGGAAGGAATTTCGTGAGAAGAAAAAGGGTATAACTGAGGATTAGTGAGACAAAAGAATATGAGGAATTTTAAGGCATAATTGAGATTTACTATTGAGAGTAAGGTGTATTTTGAGGATAGAATTAGAATAAGGATAAACAAAGGAAGTGGGGATAATTAATGAAGTTTGTGTATTCTGTCTAAATTCTATTGTATTTTGATATTAAATGTTGAGATTCAAGGATATTGATGTATATAAGGTGATTGACTTAAATGAAAAGGTTATTGTACTAAAGGTGATACGCTTATTTGCTAAAGTTGAATTGAGAATATTATGGTATATAAATGAATTAACTAGTGATATAATTGTGTATATGAGACTGTGTATATAGAAATGATGTTTATTATACCCTAAATTTGGGTAATTAATGAAGAATATTGCTATATACAGAATCATGCCGCCTAAGCGTAATAATGAGAGCAAATGCAAAGGAAAATGAAAGAGATGAAGGAAGTCGAAATAGACAGAATGAAAATGCTCATAACGAACAAAATCAGATAGGGCGAGAAAGTAAGAAAAGGAGATGTGAGGGTCAGAAAGGAGGTTCAAGCGAAGGAAGTTACTTTAACAAGGTTGATAAGGGACAAAAATCTCAGTTTGTAGGAAAGTCAGGAAATAATAAGGCTGTTAGTGAGACTGTGAATCAGGGTGGAAAGTCAAACCAATCAAGACCACCCTTACCAGAGTGCAATACGTGTGGTAGAAAGCATACAGGAGTGTGTAGAGTGTTAAGAATAACTTGTTTTAAGTGCGGACAGAAAGGACACTATATTAACCAGTGCAAATCAACTGACAAGATTGATATCAAGTGTTATCAATGTGGGAAACTAGGACACTTTGCTAGAGATTGCCGTTCCGGTGGGTCACCTGCGCCGGGACAAAGTATGATTGTTTCAAATAAACCTACTGCCAGGGTGTACAATATGACTTTAGGAGAGGCATTGAGAAAGCCGGATACAGATGAAGGTGAACATTTTTCTAGTATTTAAATTTTTAGTGTAAATGTTTGGTTAGGAATCAATGTGGTCAATGAATGGTATAGGTAGGTTGATAATCTAGATAAGGAAAATCAGTATCTGTTGGGGGTTAGAAATTCTATGAAAAGGAGAATGATAGTATTTTGAGGGTAAACCAAAGACTTATTTAAATACGAATAGGAAATATATATTATAGGTAATATTTTCTTACAATGGTTTCAAAGAATCTTATTCTAACCGGATTTCTGGAAGATTTTACAGAGACAAGATATAATAAGAGCGAAATATGTATATTTTATGTCATGATAGAGATCAAAATAGGGATAAACCATAAGTGAGATACACTACCATTCAGGGGAGGCCAATGTGGTGGCCGATACCCTTAGCTAAAGGAGGAATGAGAGATTAACTAACGTAGAATGACTATAACAAGAGGAAATTGCAAGATAAAGATAGTGAAAGCACTGCTATTGATAAGCTAAATGGCATGTTGATGAATGACAAGCAAGTTTATGTTGGTGTATTTTTGCGCAAACAAGATAGAGATATTATGAAGGAAAAAGGATGGGGAAAGTGGTGTAGAAGTTATAAGGTGTAGATGAAAAGATATCTATGGACATTTCTGACGTGATTCCGGGACGGAATCCTTTTAAGGAGGGAAGGATGTAATAACCCTAACTTTAGCCAAGCTACAGTGATCACATGAATAGTAAATTTCGAGGATTTAGAGAAAGGGTATATAAGTACTCCATAATGGAAAAGGAAAAGGAATAAACAGAAACCATACTAGTGTTGTACATTGAAAATAAGTGACTCAAAATGATAACGGATTTTAGAAATTCCTGAATATGGATTTTTGAGGATTTTGAGTTCGAACGAGTTTCTATGGGATATTAAGGAGCATAGAAATATTAAAGGATTTATATATTGAGGAATTAGGAAATTTAAGTTAAACCAGGGGATTATTAAGTCAAGAGAATACCAAAGGAATTTGGATTTGTTAAATGATTTTAGAACCACTGAGAGCGTTTAACAAAGTTGAGCAGTATCTAATCAACGAGTCACGAATTAATTTAAGTACGCGATTTGATGAATAGTGATCCGACATGAGAACCCCGTGAATATGGAATTTATGAGGGATAATAATATTTAAGGAATTAAGGATTTATTGGGACAAGAGAATGAGAGATTCTGAATTTTAGATGATTAAAGCGGTCTGAGACGACCCGAAGTGAATAGTAAAATTTTCTAGACTCTGAATGTAATAAAATTTTAAAGGCAACCTTGTTAAAATATTTAATAATGAAATATGAAGTTGGAATTTGGATATGAGTTAAAGGACTCGAGAAAGTTAGAGAAAAAAAAAACGAAACAAATGAGAAACGAAATGCTTGTGTTATAAGAGAAGAAGCTTCTTGAGAAAGCCACAACAAAGCAAAGGGCAAACTGGTCATTTGCACTAAGAGATCAGCCACTAAAGTGTGTGGGAGAAGATAAGACCATGACTTAGATATTTTGTGAAGAAATGAAGTCAAAACCCACTCCTTTTATCAAGAACCCGAGGGAAGAGAGGAACAAAAATGGAGGAGGAAGAATTGCTCATAACTTGAGTTTCCCATGTCTGTTTTCGGCGATCCACCTATCAAAACGAAGCTATCGAGAAGCCCGTCGTAACCATGGTAAGAAATCAATTCAACTCTGTGATTTACCCCTCCGATTTCAGTGCTTTACAGTTGGGGAAGATGATGAATAGTAGCTTATGGTTTGTATTGTTTTTGATATGGAGTTTGTGGCTTCCAAAGGTTGTGTAGAGCAAGGATCTAAGGTTATACAAGGATATTAGCTACAAAAAAAGGTTTCAAAAAGGTATAAATGTTCTTGCCCTTTTTATTTATGATGGATTATAGAGAGTTTAATGATTTGGAGTTTGTTAAGTATGAATTCATGATGAAATATGTGATTGCAAGTGAATTAAGTTAAATATGGATGTGTGTTGTGATTGTAACCATGGCTGGTGAAGAATACCACATGGTGTAGGTGATGATTATGGTGTTTGATAATTGATTTGGAGGAGTTGGATTTATGGAAAGTAGGAAAATATAGCCGTTATAATGTCCGATTTTCGTTAGGACGAAATCTGCCCTGTTTTGTGACCCCTGCATCCGTACGGTACCCTACTGTCCAGGTTCCTATTTAACTATGAAATGATAGAGCTTAGTTCATAGATCGTTTTGATATAAGGTGCGTTAAAATCTGATGAACGGTTTAGGAGAAAAGTCAGTTTTAGTGAAAGCGGTTCAGAAATCGAGAAACCGTAAATGTATCAAACTTGAGGTTACAATTACCATACTTTAACATTGTTAAAAGTCACGAAATTTTGGGATAGTGTAGTAGGGTGGTCAGAGGACCCTTGACAGTTGACCTTACATTAAAATTCGAAATCCATATTTTCTAAGAATTTTTACAGTTAAGTGTGGTCGTTAAGGAAAATGGTGAAAACCCCTGAAACTTCGATTTAGGTTATAAATGGTTAAGTTCTTGAGCCTTTGGGATAATAATAATACGTTAAACATATATTAAAGTTTCAAAAGGTAATGTTATGCAAGAGTGTAGTGAGTAAGAGATGTGGTTCTAACGACGGTCCTTTTGTGTTTATAGAAACTCCGGAAGAGGGACGAGCCATACCGTCAGGATATCGAGACCGAGGCAAGATTTCTTCTATCCCTATTTGTAAAACTACTTATCTTCACAAAGAAACTTGATTTCGTGGAATATATATGTGATGCTATTATTACTATATTGTGAAGAAATTGTCTTCCTTGAGTATTAATATTGAAAAGAAAGATATACGAAGATGTATATGAATATGGATATGAGTATAAGATGGATATGTATAGAGATGATTATGCATGAATTGAACATGCCTTATGATTATGAGAATAAGAGAGAATGGTATCAGTTGTTATCGAGGGTTATATGGTTATAATATTATATTAAAAATGTTCTTTTTGAGTATCAGTGGTATAATAAGCATTATTTGATTATCATACATTACTCTTAAAATAGATGGAATATTTTACAAATATAAAAGTATATTTGATTTCTGAATATGAAAGAGAGGTCTGAATCATAATCAAAGCATTATGATATATATATTTTATAAAAGTAATGTGCGAGAATGGAAATGATATTTTGAAAAGAGAATAATGATGTGATAAAGAGGGGGATTGCAACAGACTTGCGTAAGTGGCTGTGTCAGGGCTGTGTGCGACACAGTCCAGCATTTATTATTTTTATTACGGCACGAAGATGCCAAGGGAGGATGTTAGCAGGTGGCCTTCCTCCAGGGATGATTTTCATTCCTTCTACCGGTAGTAAAAAGAGAGCAGATACGATTAGGCGACTGATCATCGTCCTAACGTATCAGGCGACAGCAGATATCCCCAATGTTTTTGAAAAGAAAGTGTAGACAATGGTTTTCAGATTTCTATACTGAAAACAGAATAATGATATGAGATGATGGAATTATGGTTACAGATGAAGAAAAACTGATATTATATTATTTCAGATTTCTATACTGAAAACAGAATAATGATATGAGATGATGGAATTATGGTTACAGATGAAGAAAAACTGATATTATATTATTTCAGATTTCTATACTGAAAACAGAATAATGATATGAGATGATGGAATTATGGTTACAGATGAAGAAAAACTGATATTATATTATTTCAGATTTCTATACTGAAAACAGAATAATGATATGAGATGATGGAATTATGGTTACAGATGAAGAAAAACTGATATTATATTAATTCAGATTTCTTTCTTATAATAGTAAGTGGATGATGTATTATTAAATAAGAGCTCTATTCTTCCTTAAGGATTTTAATTGTTTCCTGCTATTACATATGCATATACATATATGTATACTTGTTCACATTTTAAATTTTAGTTACAGTATAATCTTGCTGAGCTATTATAGCTCACTCTTGCTACTTATGTATATAGCAGCTAGGTCCTATGCCGATACTACGTACCACACCCCGCAAGAGGGTAAGGGAAAGGCGACCTATTGAGCGAGTACTGGTGACCGTTCCCAAGGTAGATGGCAAGCGCAAGGGGTTTAGTAATCTTATGTATATTAAGTGTGTAAGTTGGTGTAATAACTTTTGATTGTTGAAATGCTTCATGAAGTATTATTCAGCAATGTGTTTAAGTATGATTCTGGGTTTGTAATAACTGTTTAACTCTAAACTTTTATTATGGTGAATGTTGTTCTCTGAGCATATGACTGGTGTTTGTGTGTATTACTGTGGGGTCAATTGCATAAGTATAAAAAAAAAAAACCCAAGAGATATTGATTTTGAATGGAAGTTGGTCCGTGATGGCCCAGATTCATGACCCCGGATTTGGGGCTGTCACAATGACTCATTATTATATTATGGACTCAACACAAGATTTAAAACCATAACTACAACCTAGTGGATTCACAAGATTAAACCAGGAAATTCAGTATTCATCGAACAAACACAGCAGCAAAAACAATAGAAAAAAAAAAACAGAACATTCGAAACGCGACTGAGTTAACTCATAAACAAAATAGAACTCAGTAATCACAGACTAAGCAACAGCAAAACTCAAAACAAAAACGGAAAATCGAATAATCACGAATGATTTAAACACGAATGAAAAACACACTACTCGAAACAGTAACTCGACAGGAAAACACGAACAACACGCACGAAAACAATAAACTGGACTCGAAAAAAAAACCAATCACGCAAAGACTCTTGACAAAAACTTTGACGAGACTCGATCAATTTCAGAAGAAAAAAAACAGCGATTCAACAGTACTAAGGCAGGACTCAGCACAACGGACTCGGCACTTAATCTTAAAAAACACGAACTAAATCAACCACACAAAATGAAACTCAGCACGCAGGAAACGGAACCAGCAATCAATCCAAACGACTTCTCAAACTTCATAACGAAACTCGCAAATAACTTTATTCAGAAAGAATTGAAGGAAAACAAATAAATAAAAAGAAAACAGGACAGTGATTGATCGAACTGGACAGGGAAAGCGAAAGAAGAAGAAAAAAAATAAAACAAATAAAGAAGAACTGGTGGGTTGAAGAGGAGAAAGAGAGAAAAAAAAAAGGGTGTTGGGTTCTGAGATTATGAAAACGAAGAAGAACAAGAAGGTGAACTAAAATAATTTTTTTTTGTTGTATTGATTTTATGTCACCACGATTGCAGCCAAGTGGGCCAAGTGATTAAGCTCCGTTTCGAATTAATAAACTCATAGCCTCTTCGAAAATAAACAAGAAGAAACAACAAAAAGAAACAGAATAAACAGGGGAATAAGAACTGGCTTCGATTTAGACATTAAATGAATAGAAATTACGAACTGAAAGTAATAAATTTAGACTAATAATTTTGTTATTTTTTTTAAAAAAAAACTTAAATACGAAAATAAAGAAATTTAACTACGAAATTGAAAGTTATACTAAAACTATGATTTAGAATTTAAATGGCCCACAATAAAATTGAGATTTAAAGGGGCAAAATTACGAATTAAAACTACGAACAAGAAAATTAAAATTGCTACTTTCAACCCATAGTGGTTAGCTTTTCGCTACTTTGTCCACTACTTGGATTTACGAAAATAACGAAACAAGGCAACAATAACGAAAGAGCAAGACAAGAAGTAAAGAAAATAAAAATTGCATTAATTAGGCACACTGGACAAGACACTATTTTACAAGAAACATGGTGATGATATTATCTTAGTTCAAATCTATGTGGATGATATCATATTTGGCTCTACAAATGAGAAGCTGTGTGAGAAATTCTCTAAGCTCATGCAGAGCAGATATGAGATGAGTATGATGGGAGAATTAACATTCTTTCTTGGGCTGCAAGTTAGTCAAAGGAAGGATGGCATTTTTATAAGTCAAACCAAATACATCAAGGATCTATTGAAGAAATTTGACTTGGAAGAATGCTCACCTGCAAAGACACCCATGGCCACTGCCACCAAGTTAGATTAAGATGTTAAGGGCAAGAAGGTAGATATTTCAATCTACAGAGGCATGGTTGGTTCTCTACTCTACCTCACTGCTAGTAGGCTAGACATCATGTTTGCAACATGCTTGTGTGCAAGGTTTCAATCAAATCCAAAGGAATCACATATGACAGCAGTAAAGAGGATTTTTAAATATCTGAAGGGCACACCAAACTTGGGGTTATGGTATCCCAAGGACACAGGGTTCAATCTGGTTGGTTATTCTGATGTTGATTATGCTGGATGCAGAGTGGATAGGAAAAGCACCTCAGGTAGCTGTCAGTTTCTTGGACAAAGGTTAGTCTCTTGGTACAGCAAGAAACAACAATCTGTGTCAACTTCCACAGCTGAAGCTGAGTACATAGCTGCTGGAAGTTGCTGTGCTCAAGTGCTTTGGATCAGAAACCAACTTAGAGATTATGGACTTGTGTTGGAAAGAATTCCAATCATGTGTGACAACACAAGTGCAATCTATATAGTTTCCAATCCTGTCAATCATTCTAGGACAAAGCACATTGACATCAGATATCACTTCATAAGGGAGCATGCAACTAATGGAACCATTGAGTTACATTATGTTCCCACAGAAAAACAACTAGATGACATATTCACTAAGCCATTAGATGAAGCCACCTTCACAAGGTTGGTTAGTGAGATTGGAATGCTGAATTCTTCAAATTCTGGCTAAGTGAATATATCAACTAGATTGTTACAGCAGTAAATACTTACTTTATCAAATGCTCAATATTTTTGAAGTAAGTATTGGCTGGAGTATGATTTATAAATATTCCATAATGCTGCATATGTTGAAAATCATACATCTTTAGCTTGAAATTTCTATGAAATTTTGAGAGAATCACTATTTAATTTGGTAGAATATTCTTCAGTGAATATTTCTGGTAAATTTTAAAAGATAGTGAAAATTGAATTTTATGAGTGAAAAGTATAGTTCGATAAGTCAGACTTCTCGAATGGTTCATTGTTATGTCATGGCTCGAGTTCTTGAATAGGCCTATTTAGAACCCTCTTGAGTTCTCGAATAGTGTCTTTTGGAGAAATCGAATAGCACACTCTGAGTTCTCGAATAGAGTATTTTAGTTCTCTAGTGATGGAGTTCTCGAATACTGTATTTGAGTTATTGAATCATTTGAAAAGGCTGATTTTTCGCTGACACTTAATCGCTTTTTGGATCTATATTCAAAATTTCATTTTGCTCATAAAAACATATTTTATTTAGCTTAGAATTATTTTCTGAGTTAAATAACTGCCAGCTGTGAGTTACAAACTGCTTGAGATATCGAATAAGCCATTCTTGACTTATCGAATAGTTGTTTTATACTTCTCGAATGACTTGTCGATACAGATCATATATCTAATCGACAACTCAGGTTATTCATATATATACAATTTCACAACTGTTCAACTCATTTCGTTCGATTTCTCAAGCATCTAAACTCCTAAAACCTCTGAAAACCCTAACTGCAAATTTCTTCTTCAACCTTAATTCTCTTTTCTTCTCTACCCAAATGGCAAACACTCAACTCACCATACCATCTCAAACCAATTTCATCGCAATTACCAGTGATGTGGAAGCACCAAATGCTAATTTCAAGTGCTTTGTTCGATGGTTGTCTGAATCATACATCAAGGATGCACTCTCAGCAAACCCAACCCTGTACGTAGACTTATTAGAACAATTCTGGAGGACAGCTACTGTAGAGGTCATCGCCCTTGAGAATGCTATCACCTCATATGTTGTCTATTGCAAGATTCAAGGCGAGGATATTACTATCACTACCGCAGACATGAATCAAGCCTTGGATTTGCAGCAAGAGGCATATGACTCCCTGGCCATCGATGCTGAGTTGGAAGAATTCTTTGAATTTATCAACTACTCTGATGTTATTAAACTTGGGAAGCTGAATAGGAAGTACTTGAGGAAAGAATGGAGCTATGTTTTTGCTACACTCCTTCATGTATTTACTGCAAGGAAATCGAGCTTTGACCAGATTAGTACACCTGTGCAGCAGCTTGCCTATGCCTTGGCTCATGGGAGAAAGATAGATGTTGGACATCTCATGTTACAGGAGCTATATGGGAGACTTGGTAAGAACACAGCCAAGAGAGGTACTGAAATTTTCTTTCCCCGCTTTATTCAATCAGTACTTAATTTTAAAAATGCTTCATTGATTGAATTGCATGGAATAGATAAAAGTAAAATAGGCTATCCTAGGTCCATGACCAAACTCATTTTTGGTAACTTGGAGACTAGGAATGATGTGGATGTAAGGCTTAAGATAACTCCCCACATGGAGGGTTTGTTTAGGTCTTACCCCCACAACATGCCAATATTTGAGTCTAAGTCTCAGTTAGCACAGCCTAAGCAAGAAGAACAAAATGCTAACCCAAGGCTTGCTAATCAACCCTCTCAGATAAACACTCTTCCAAACACAGAGCCAACTGCATCATCCTCTCAAAAGGGTGATGTTAGTAAAAAGAAGAGAAAACAGGTTGCTTCTGAACCTTTAAACATCTTAACTAAAGCAGCCTTGGCTGTAGAACTAGGTTTAGAATGTGAGGAACCTGAGTCACCTATCATTAGCCTAAAGAAGAAGAAGAAGTCTAAAACCACCTCTTCAGTCACCCAAATGGTTGAAGTTGTAAAATCAGGGGCACACAGCTCACTAGATGTATCCTCTCAACAGGGTGCATTTATAGAATCAAACATCCTCCCCAATGCACCTTCCTGTAAAGAGTCAGCACAAGGGAGTGATAAGGCTGGCAAAACACTGAGTGGAGAGCACATCACACTTGAAACTCCCTCTATTTCTCAGGGGGAGTTGCCAAAATCCATTCTACAACACTCTTCTCTTCCAGAATCTAACATTGAAATTTCTTTGGAGCCTGCAACTCAAGCAATTAAGGAGCAAGGCATTGATCACCAAGAATTCCATTCTCTTGGTGAGCCAATGGACTCAAGTGGCTTAGTGCCTGAAACTTTGCTCACCACCCAGGTACCACATTTAGATGGTCAGGGAATACATGTTGGGGCATATCCTAATGACACCATCACAAACACAGAGGATTCAATAGTTTTCACTAGAGACTCTGTGCCTGTGTCACCTACTGTTGTAACTCATCCCACTCCTGTGGAGACAATAGTAGTAGAGTCTTTCCATCCGGTTACAGAAGTTGCATCTGTAACTGAGGAGTCTAGCTTGCCTAGCTCTAGCTCTCACTATATGTCTCAATGGCTGAAGCCTGTGTAATATGACAGTGCTTCATGATCAGGGTCTGTTCCACCACAATTGACGGTTGAAGCACTCCAAAGCTTAATTGTGGATCAGATCCCTGAGTTCACAAAGATTGCTCAGCACCTTCTCACTGCAAACATGCCCAATCCAAACTATGAAGCTATCCTCTTATGTCATAGAGATGATGTAGAAATGTAGAAGGTAAAGATCATAGATGAAACTGAGAGAGATGGAAATGTAGATGCTTGGCTACAAGGCAAAAATGACATCCCTCTCTCAGAAGGTCTCCAGTACCTCAGAGAGGAGTACATCACTTCACTAGGGTCCAATGCCAAATCTCTCACCCCTAATGATGTGTATGAGGCAGTCAATGACACCTACAAAGGCATTCTCAAGGCTGCACACTACCTTGGCAAGGGCCTAAAAACAGAAGTTCAAGCAGTTTGCACAGCAACAACTCAAGAGGTGCATGAGATAAAAAGGACTTTTGATGCTAAATTCCCTCAAATGGAGACTGTTCTCAAGGACATTCGAACCTGCAAGGCTACTTGTACAAAGATGGACAATGGTTTAGCCATTCTATCAGATACTGTCAAAGGTCTGGGGCACAAATTTCAAAATTTTCTGATCAGACAACAGAAGGCAATGCCATGCTAAGAACTATGTTTGCAAATCAGTATGGAGACAAGCTGCCTACTGAAGTCCCAGTGCATTCTATGTCTAAATTTGAAGTGCAGAGACTGAAAGAACAATCCTTGTCTGGCTTCAAATCTACTGAACTGTTCACCAAGGTCAATGCCCTTGAAAGGGAAGTAGCCTCTCTCACCCAGTCTAATGCTCATCTTACAAACACTGTCACTACTCTGACTGAGCAGTTGAACACTCAAGCCACCACCACAGCTGATGTTCTTCTGCATCAACAGTCCATGTTAGCTGATATGATGAAGCACATGGGTCTCCCTATGCCTGATGAATCTTCAACTCCAAAGGTCAATCCTACAGCCTCTGTGCCTGACAACAAGCCTAAGGGGGAGAAGAGGACATCAAGAAACTCAAATCCAAAGGGGGAGAGACCACTAGAAAATGGCATCAAGTTCAATGAGGGTGGCCATCAAAGAGCTTCAAATTCTTTAACTCATGTGTCTGGCAAAGGAAAATCCAAAGTTGATGAGCCTCCTACTTCTCTGTCAGTTGTCAGTCTACCAACGTTGCACATCACTACTCCTAGTGGTCAAAAGCAATCTATCATAACCACAGTGGTTGCAGGGAGTATGCCATCTGACAAAACTCTAAGAGTGCCAAGCCAGTAGAAGTGAAGGTGGTCACTGAGGCCAAGCTACAAGAAATTGCAAACTCAAATGTCTATTATGATGATGCATTCTTGGAGTTTCTGAAAGTCTCAAGAGAACAGGATGGTGATGCTTTATCATATCATAGGAGTTTGAAGAGTTAGATTGACTATCTCACTGTAGTACCAAGGAGAGTTGATGGCCTATGGCTCAAAGAGATAATGATGGTAGGAAAGAATAAGATATGGCACTTAACCATCAACACTCTACAGGGTCTAAAGCACTCAGAAGTGGATGTGTTCCTTGGACTGATTGAAAAGAAGGATGAAAACAGCAAGAGTCTCTTTGATGAGTTAAGGGATGGTCAACCAGCAAGGCTACCTGAAGTATTCACAAATCCTAAAACCATCATCTATCAGGCTGCAACAAGAATTGATGATATCAAGCAGCTGGTCATTCCTAAGCATCTAACTCCTCAGAACAAACCTCTCATTATTGCCATCATTGAGAAGCTGAACAAGAAGAAGGGTTTAAGAACAGCAGAAGAATTGGAAGCTATATCTTATCTCAGGTCATACATTGCAACTGGCATTGTACCTGAATCTGCTAAGTTCAACCCAAGCAAGGATGGTGATCAAGACAAGGATGGAGACAGAAGTGATGGAAGGAGAAGACATCACAGGAGTGATAAGGGTGATGAAGATAAAAAGAAGAAGAAGGATGATAAGGAGAAGAAGGATGATGTTGACCAAGGTAAAGCCTCTGAGAAGAAAAGTGGAAGACAGCAAGCCTTAGGCATTGCTAACAGTAACCTCACCACAACACAAGACTCTAAGTCTAGGGTGAATACTGTTAATAGTGACCTACCAAAATCTACATCTATGGCTTCTGCAACTGTCTTGCCACCTCAAGAAAAGAAGAAGATTCAATGCAAGAAACCATTTGTATATTTCAAAAAGCAAACTGCTAATGGAATACTACAATGGTCTACAAACAAAGGTCACATACTGCTGCCAAGTAATCATGTAAAAAGAATCAAATTCAAGAAAGCTGCAAGGAAATCAAAGCTATCCAAATCAAAGACCTTGACAATCTATCCAGGCTTAAAACTCCAACCACTAAATGAAGATTTTGATGAAGACCAACTGCAATTCTTACAAGCTCAAAGAATCTACCGTGTTGCCATTGTTGATAACTGCCTTGAGATCAAATATACTGATGGAAGGGAGGAGAAATTCAAACAAGGAGGATGTCAACACTGGGGCAAGCTACATGACATAGAAAGAATCATTGCATTGTTGAGCTCAGAAGATAAAGTGGAAAGAGTATGGAAGCTGGAGCTAATTGATTTTGTGAAGATGAAAAGAGATCATGAGGAGAGAATCAGAAAAGAGTGTCTTGAGAAATGGCTAGCAAGGGAGAAAGAAATTGAGAGACTGGAGATTGAAGCAGAAAAACTAAGGGCAAGGGGATTGTGTAGAGTTAAGTTTAATCCCTATGTGGTGAAGTATAGGAGGAGAAATGGGGATCAGGTCCACATCAGAATGAACCTACTCAACCACTATCCTGCAAACATTCTGAAACCAGTACTTGAAGATTTCAAAGACTCAATTTTGCTTGAAGAATTGGATGCTATGGCAGAAATAATAAAAGCTATGGATGAGAATGCAAGGAAGGAGAAAGAAAGAAGACAGAAAGCATATGATGATTTGCAAGCCAAAGCTATGGAAAGGGAAACAAATGACAATGGCTAGTACTTCATCATAGGCTGTAAGATTACTCACCCTGTAGTTCTATCCACATTGCTAATCGAAATTCATACATGTACTGTCAAGTTTTATCTTTATGTATGTTAGGCTTGTTATCAGACATGAAATTGTGACTAAGGGTCTTACTCACAATTTGGGGGAGATTGTTAGTCATACAGGCATGCCTGAATACATCTAATAACAAGCCTAAGTTGCTTGTAATGCTATGCATTACTTACATGACCTCGTAACTGAGGGAACCTCTAGTTGTAGAGTTTCTACTGGTTTTGTACTTGTAATAGGCATCAAATTCTAGCTGTGTAACTGTACCTATTAAGTCAAGAATAATGCTTGAAAGAAGTTCCAAGGTTCATGCCTCAAGCAAGGAGATAAAGGCTGCCAAATAATCACAGTTGGGATTTGAAGAAATGAAGAATTTGCCTAAGTACCAATTCGAGAAGTACATTTGTCTATTCGAGAAGTCTAGCATTCGAGAAGTCAAGGGCTCGATATCTCAGAAGACATTATTCGATATCTCCGAATACACTGTTCGATATCTCATTCGATATCTCAGAGATTCGATATGTCTATTACTCTGTTCGAGAACTCAAGGAGTCAACAGGTCAAAGGTGATATTCGAGTTCTCAAAAGGGTCAACAAGTCAAAGCTACATTCGATATCTCAAAGACTCAAGATGCTATTCGACATCTTAGGGATTCAATATGTCAAAATGCTCTATTCGATATCTCAAGGACTCCCAGAGAAAAGAGCTATTCGAGAAGTGATTCGATATGTAAATATAACACTATTCGAGAACTCAGAGTTATCGATTAAGTCAATTCTAGTCCTCGAATCACTCACTTAGTCACTTCTCGAATACATTCTTGAAGACAAAATACTGAAGAATTGTACAAGTCAGAAACCTGCAACAAGCCAAGACGCTTTATTTGACTATGTACTATAAAGCACGTTGGAAAGCCTACAAAGAAGCTTGGAGAGATAAGTCAGGGGACAAGGAGCTAAAGAAGTGGATCTGAACAGGCTTTGCAAAGTCAAATCTGTAACCGTTTGGACTCTTACTCAAATGAGATAGACAGACTGGAAAGTATTTTGTTTACCAACCTTATTTGTAGTAAGTAGGTGTATCCATGTCTATAAGGATACAGCCTCACTTCCTTAGCAGATAAGTTTTGAAGATACATCACAAGAAATATCTCTCTGAGTAAAACGAAGTTGAGAATACTATCATTCGTATTCACAGATTGCAGCAAAATCTTTATCTAATAAAATATTAGATTAAAGTAATATTGTGTTGTGTTTGTCTTTGTTATCCGCACTTACATATCTCACACACTCAACACATATCTTGCTGCAAAGATTCAAGAACGAAGAAAAGTTCAAGAATCCATTCACCCCCCCCCCCTCTGTATTCTTTTACTGTATTCAATACTCAACATTAACAAATGAGAGGGACGGAAGGAGTATTTTGATAGTGGGTTACGAGTAAAGATGCAAAAAGCCCTTTGGGTCTGATTTTATTCGGACTTTAAAAAGTCCGGCCTTTTTAAGAAGCGGATCGGGTCGGGCCAGGCCGACCGGACTTTCTCTAAAATATGAGGCCCGTTTTTGTCCTTGGCTCGGACTTTTATTCAATTTTTTTATTAAATTTATATATGCGTAATTTTTGTCTTTTTTTTTTTGCAAAGCGAATATACTAATATACTAAAGAAAGAAAATCTTACAAAATAAACAACCTCGAAAGATATACACCGCGAAACTTTTAGAATCTAAAATACATAAGACGAGACACCACGAAAGCTAATACTAAAAAACTACTAGCAAAATACTTGTTTTATCATAAAATATCAATGCAACTAAAAAACTGTTTACTCTTAATCTACGTTATAACTTAAGCCGACCGTAAGCTATATAAATCTCTCCTCATATATGACCATTTCGAGAAGCAATATTTGCTTAACTTCGTAATCTTTTTTATTATCAAGAATATTTATATTCTATATGTTAAGCGATCTGAAAACAAAACGGCTATTTGCTTAGCTTGTTTTTTTTTCACAATCAGGTTGTAGTTGATAGTTTAGGGATTTGTCCCGGCTGGATTCCAGTGTTTTAATATTAAAAAAATCTTGTTGGTAAAAAAAAGAAAAAAAAAAGGAAGGATTTGTCCTGCATATTGTTGATTCTTCCTAGTCTTCGCATCCCATTTATTTCTAAGTTTAATATTCTTGAATATATAATAAATTTCAAGAATATTAAACTTAGAAATAAATGGGATGCGAAGACTAGGAAGAATCAACAATATGCAGGACAAATCCTTTTTTTTTTCTTTTTTTTACCAACAAGATTTTTTTAATATTAAAACACTGGAATCCAGCCGGGACAAATCCCTAAACTATCAACTACAACCTGATTGTGAAAAAAAACAAGCTAAGCAAATAGCCGTTTTGTATATATATATATATATATATATATATATATATATATATATATATATATATTATCTATAAAAAATCAGATTTTTATCTGAATTTCTTAAAAAAAAACCTGGGCTTTTATTCGGGACGAACCGAGAATTTGTTCGGGCCTTTTAAAAGCCCAGGCTTTATCCTGATTTTTCAAAAGACCATATTTTTAACCGGGCTTTTCGAACTTCGGGCCAGACCAAATTTGATATATATATATATATATATATATATATATATATATATATATATATATTATCTATAAAAAATCAGATTTTTATCTGAATTTCTTAAAAAAAACCTGGGCTTTTATTCGGGACGAACCGAGAATTTGTTCGGGCCTTTTAAAAGCCCAGGCTTTATCCTGATTTTTCAAAAGACCATATTTTTAACCGGGCTTTTCGAACTTCGGGCCTGACCAAATTTGATGAAAAATAGGAGGCCTCTTTTAGGTCCACTGACCGGGCTGGTCTTTTTTGGACCGGGTTTTTCGAACATTTTTGCGGATCGGATCCGGCAGGATTGTATTTCAGGCTTAAGACTTTTTGAATATCTCTAGACTTACGCGTGACTTAGATCAGTGAAATATTGCCGATAATGGAAACTGGTCGAGGGTGTTGATCGGAAATAGAGCCTTCCTCAAATGGAGACTTAAAGTTATAATACAGTTTGGTTTCTCTCTCACATGACCAGCAATAGATTTTCCCTTAGCGTGCCTTTCCGATTTTCTCTCTCCATCGCGGTATTTATATTTAATTACAGTATTTTTTTTATACAAGTACAGTAAAACCTCTATAAATTAATATAGTTGGGACCGGAGAATTCTATTAATTTAAAGAGGTATTAATTAATTGATAAATTAATAATTATTAATTTATAGAGAATTTTTGACATTAAAGAAAATTAATTTCCAATTATATATACATTTAAATAGAATGAATTGTACTATTTATGTTTTATACTTAATTCAGTTAATTCAATATATATTGTTTACAAATTTAATGAGTATGTGCGAGATTCAAAGTAAATATTCATGTATATTTAGATGATATCAAGGATAAAACAACATTTTTTGAATCTTTGACATCAAAAACATTGATTAATAGTAGTAACTTTTTAATGCTTTACAAAAACACCACATTCGAACTTTTAGTTGCAACAAGATGGTTAAATACGAGTTTCATATAGATTCAAATTTTAAAAACCCTAGAATCATATTTTACAAATAGGTAATTCATATATTTTTATGATTATAAAAAAATTATTAATTTATAATATTATTGGGACCTTATATTTATATAGGGTTTTTCAAAAAAATTATTATCTTATCGAAATTGATCATTTTTTGAACTGTCCCAAGTTGGGACCGGAAGAAATTATTAACTTAGAGAGATTATTAATTTATCGAGTATTAATTTAATGAGGTTTTACTGTAACTTGTGTGGTTGTTATGTACCCTAAATTGATACTCAAAAATTGCTCCCGAATGATGTGGAATAGTTGATATGGTAGATTGGGAAATTTTAATTGGATGGGTTGGTGTGAATGCTGGACATCCATTTTATTATGATCAATTATAATAACTACTAGCATAATAACCCGTGCGAGGCACGGGTCATCCTCTAGCAATTGCTATAAATTCTGTATAATTTTACGATTTAAGGATATTTTTGAATATAATTGCACCTTTTATGTTCATACATATTATAATATCAGTATTTTAATTTATGTATTATTTTATTTATGTATATATCATATGAGCATAAAAAAGGATGTTTTATAGCATATAAATATATTGTATAGGTTATAACAAAATTTCTTTTAGAACAATGATAAAAAGACATATCATCAATGTGAATAATACTCATCATACAATACTTTCCAGATAAAATTAGTACGCTCCTTAATATTTATTTTTTTAAATATCTCATCAAGATATATAAGTCGCATAGAATTATAATCCGAAATTACGAGAGGGCTGTTTCCCAATACCAACATAATTTCATATATTGTTTGCATAAATATTAAAGGGATGGTGCTTTTGTAATTTTTAAACATATAGAAATATTATCGTAAGTTTACAACCATTAAAATGACACTTTTTACACTTGAGTTGTGGTTTAATTTATAGTAATAGATAGATTGTGTACCATATTGTGAAACCTAAAATATAATATTTTTAAAATAATATGAGTCACCATTATTTTTACTAAAAAATTGAAATAATAGTAAAAATAAGATAATGGAGAGGTCGGGTTTGTGTAAAAGGTTTATTAATTCAAAATAATAAAGTCCATGCGGCACAAAGTTTAGTAGGATAAATTATGTAGAGGAGGTTCTAGGTACGATTCACCATAAAAATAAAATTTACTAATTTTTTTCATTTAAATAAGAGAGTGAAATTTCATGTAATTTTATAACTTGTAAGGGTATAATCGTAATTTCATAGAGGATTTATTGGCTCAAAAAACCACTAAAAATCCCCTTGTTCTCTTATTATATGTAGAAAGAATGGATGGATGTGTATCATATTGTGAAAGTTAAAATATAATATTTTTAAAATAATAGTAAAAATAAGATAATGGCGAGATCGGGTTTATGTAAAAGATTTTTTAACTCAAAACAAAAAAGTTCATGTAGCACAGTGGTTGGTAGGATAACTTGTATGGAGGAGGTTCTAGGTTCGATTCACCACAATAACTCATTTTTTTCCCATTAAAATAAAAGAGTGGTATTTCATGTAATTTTATAAATTGTAAGGGCATAACTGTAATTTCACAGGGGGTTTATTGGCTCACAATTATCCCTTGTTGCTCTATTATATATAGAAAGAGATACACTTAGCATTTGAAAATTATTTGGATTATAAATTTGGAGTATCTAACATTTTTCTAGCATAAATTAAACTCGAGTAATTAGCGATTAAGTAAATGAATTCGAATCACAATCTATCAAGTTTAAAGCAATTTTTGGTTTCTTTAACAAAATCAAAGAAAGACAACTTGCATATTTTTTCGGAGTTCTGCTTATATAAGTTGGTATATATGGATAACAAAAAATAAATTCGTTATTAATCTATTATTTGTTTTGTGCATTCTTTTTTATCCAAGCTAGTTCTAAAGCTCAATCAGAATTTTCATCTTTGTTGGAAACATTATGCATCGAATCTCATAACTCTATCAACAATTCTCCACCGTAATGAATTCCTTCTCATGCATTTTTACTATAAATATAATTGTGATATTGCATTTAATCGAGACAGGGCGACAATTGACATTATTGAATGTTGTGTTAAAGCATCATCTCCATTTCAAACTGAATTTTTTATAATTCTTATAAAATTTTACAAATTCTTATTTTTGGATATTGAATTTTTTTCCGTTGCAGTGAACAAAATTTTACAAATTTTCTATAATTCTTATTTAAAGTAATTTATCTTAATTTTTACCTAAGAGCTTTACATGGTTGGAGATACTCTTATAATATTAATTTATATAATTAGCGATTAGCAGCCAGTGTTACAGATTTCGAAAATCGAAACTATTCGGTTGAGGTACCGATTTACGATTTATCGAGTGATTCGGTTGAAAAATCAGCGATTTTTGTAAAATCGACCGAATCAGTTCAAAAATTTTGACCAATTTTTAATCGATTTTTCAAAATCGGCAAATTTCAATAACAGAATTAGCAGCACATTAGTGATTAGTATATAAAGCCTCAACCGGCACAATTCAGAAATGGGTAACATACAAACTTAAGTATACAAGCACAGGAATCTTGGTCCATTAACATTACTATCACAACCACAATTCTTATCCGCCAGCTAACCTTGTTGCGCCTGTGTCACTTATATAATTAATCACACCGTTAATTATCTTTATTGTCAATTGTATAATAGACAACAGCTCCATATCAAAAACAGATCCTAGCTACACGTTACATAGTAAGAAAATGCTATTTGAATAATCTAATTCTTAAATTAAGTAGTAATTAACAATGAGACTATTTCCTAATTTGACATGTCGACGCATACTGCAAAACTACTAAACTTCCTTTTCCTCGTAAGTTCTCCATCAAGGATCACTTGATATGTCCCTCCGTATCAGAGTTTTATTTAGCAGTATGCAATGAACCGTACTTTGTAAATTTTGATTAGATTAATCATCAAGCTAAATAAAAGGAATTTAAAAGAAATATCGGTGAGATTTTTTTTTTTTTTTTTTACCTTCTCTGCCAGCACTTATGTGCTTTTAGGGTAATATACGATATTGCTTTCGGACTTCTAACAGTGGGAAATCTAGAAAAGTGAATAGTGAATGATGCATTTAAATATGTATGTATGTAAACACACACAAGGACAAACACGTCTCAAAATACAGAAACGAGAATGACACCATGTGAACGTCGGGAAGCAGTGGACAGCACAACAGATGCTCATCTTGTCCTTGAAACAGTACTCCTTAAAGCAAACAAGATGCACAACAGTAAACATGTCTCCCTTTTTTTATTTTTCTCTAATAATAACCGACTGTAAAGATTAGAGTCATAGTGTAGTGAGCAATGAAGTATTTGAATTTTGTAAAAATATTTCTTGAAAAATTATAATTCGGAAAATTAAATGACCGTATGAATTAACAGGCTCAATCAGTCAAAAATTGAAAAGAGTTTACTTCTAACAAATTTAATTAGCGTGAAAAATTCATGTACTAGAATTTAATTGAAAAGAGTTTACAGTAAAACCTCGTTAAATTAATAATCTCTCTAAGTTAATAATTTCTTCCGGTCCCAACTTGGGTCAGTTCAAAAAATGATCAATTTCGATAAGATAATAAGATAATAATTGTTTTGAAAAATCCTATATAAATTTATGGTCCCAATAATATTATAAATTAATAATTCCTTTATAATCATAAAAATATATGTATTACCCTTTTGTAAAATAGGTTTCTAGGATTCTTAAAATTTGAATCTATATGAAATTCATCTTTAACCATCATTGTTGCATCTAAAAGTTTGAATACGTTGTTTTCGTAAATCATTAAAATGTTATTAATCAATGTTTTTGAAAAAGGTTCAAAAAATGTTGTTTTATCCTTGATATCATCTAAATATACATAAATATTTACTTTGAATCTCGCAAATACTCATTAAATTTGTAAACAATATATATTGAATTAATTGAATTAAGTATAAAACATAAATTGTACAATTCATTCTATTTAAATGTATATAATTGGAAATTAATTTTTTTTATGTTAAAAATTCCCTATAAATTAATAATTATTAATTTATCAATTAATTAATACATCTCTAAATTAATAGAATTCTTCAATCCGTATATTGATTTATAGAGGTTTTACTGCACTTGTAATAATTATGTATTGTGGCCTCGTGGGTTGTGGGCCTTGTGGCTAAGCATGGTCCCATAGGGCCAAAATTTTCATAATCTGACTAGTGATACTAATACATGGCCACGGTTCGTGAACCGTCAGTTCCGGTTCGTGAATCGCCGGTTTCGGTTTGTAAAAATCTTGAACCGGAACCTAAACTTTAACAGGATATAAACCGCCGATTCCGGTTCAGACGGTTCAGGTTCCGGTTTTGACCCGGTTCAAGACCCGGTTCCGGTTCCGGTTTGAACCTTATATATACATTATACTTGATACGTTTTTTTTCGAAATACGATAAGTTTTTCTAAATTTGGATGGAATGAATTATAATTTAGTAGTATTGTAATGCTAAGTAATTTTTTAAAATTTGTAAGATGCAAACCGTTTTAAAAGTTCAAGGATATAATAGTTTCACTTTTATTAAGTGGTACTTTCACGTAAATTAATTTAATGTTAAATTCATTGGTACTTTTTTTTATTAAATCATTAGTAAATATATTATAATAAATTTTAAATGTTTTACAAGAATACAACAAACAATTAAATATATTACAATAAATTTTAAATATTTTACAAGAATACAACAAACAATAAAATTTATTACAATAATTTTTATAATCTATACTTCATTAATACATAACCAGTCATTATTAACGGTTATCCACCGGTTTGAACCGCCGGTTCGAACCGCCGGTTCACCGGTTTCAATACACACAAACCTGAACCTGAACCTTTAAAATAAAGAAACTGGCGATTTAGGGCCGGTTCCGGTTCGGGCCGGTTTTGACCGGTTTTGACCCGGTCCGGTCCGGTCCAGTTTTCCGGTTCCGGTTCCGGTTTGACCATGTATAGATACTATATCCCCCGAGCCTAGTGGAGCATGCAAGAAGAGTTACAACTTACAAGTAGAGGTTGCCACTTGTATTTTGAATTGCTCGCTCGGGACCGGCTTGTATTTTAGTCCAAGTCATTCGATCCCAAGTAAGTCGGTTCAAAAATCGTCCAATTATATTATATTCTATATCTATCTATACTATCTATCTATACCATTACTATCTTATAACCCATGTGATGCACGGGTTTCTTATGATATTTTATAAATTTTATTCAGTATTACATTTCGGTTTTTATATAATTATTATTTTTAATAATTTTTTTACTTTTAATTTATTACAATTTAATATACTCATATTCACGTATAATACTCATATATTTACTTATTATTAACAACGTATATGGATTTTTAATATATTTTATTAATGATCGGAATATAAGATGTGATATTTTTGAGTATATATTAATGACTGCAAAATTAGTTTTAAATTAAAAGATAACATGTTTTAATTAGAAAAGGAATCTTAATACTTGCAGGTACAATTTTAGGTATTTATAAAAGTTATTATCTTCAATTAAAAGTAAACATGAAAATGGCAATCGGCTAATTACCATTCATTATATTGTTATATATTTAAATAATTAATTAATATAACCGTACCGAAAATCAAACCGAGAAACTTTCAATGTTGTAGTAAATGTATAAGGATTTTAATATATTTTAATAATGATTTGAAAATATGATGTAATATTTTCGGGTATGTATTAATGATTGCAAGATAAAATTTTAAATTAAAAATTTATGTGAGTTAATAAGAAAAGAAATATTAATAATCGGAGGATACGATATGATTATGTTTTTAGGTGTTTATAAAAGATAATATATTTAATTAAAAGTAAATGTGAAAAAGATAACCGGTTAATTACCATTAATTATATTATATTATTATTTATTTTAATAATTAGGATAACCAAACCGACCAAACTTTCAATCTTTCGGCTTTAATATAATAGTATAGATATAAAATTCGAAACATTAAAAGTTTTGGTACCTGTTTTTTGGTATTTAGTGAATTTACTTATTTACCCTTCATTATAAAAAAAAAAAAATACACCTAAAAAATAATAATATAATATAATTAAGGATAATTAGTCGATTGCCTTTTTTTTTAGTTGAAAATATTGCCTTTTATAAACACCTCAAAACATTAATCGTATCATATCTTCCAAATATTAATATTTCCTTTCGAATTAAAACAAATTACTTTTTTAATTTAAAACAAATCTTATAATCATTAATATATACCCGAAAATATCACACCGTAATTTTCAAGAAAAATATAACACCTAAAATAAATAATAACATAATATAATTAATGGTAATTAGTCGATTGCCTTTTTCACATTTACTTTTAGCTGAAGATATTACCTTTTATAAATACCTAAAAAGATCAGTCGTATCAATATATATAATACCTATACTATTAAAACACCTAAAAAATAATAACATAATATAATTAATGCTAATTAGTCTATTGCCTTTTCACATTTACTTTTAGTTGAAGATATTACCTTTTATAAACACCTACAAACATCAATCGTATTTTATCTTCGAATCATTAATAATTCCTTTCGAATTAAAACACGTTACCCAAAAATAATCTTGCAATAATTAATATAGGCCCAAAAATATCAAACCATATCTTCTAATCACTAACAAAATATAATGGAAATCCGTATACTACGAATGATGACCGTTAGATTTTTAGTAAAAAATCAGAATCGTTAGATCTAATGATTTTTTTATTAAATTACTAAAATTAAAATAAAATATTATAAATAATGATTATATAAAAATATAATTGTAACATAAAATAAAATTTATTACATTCGAATTAAAACACATTACCCAAAAATAATCTTGCAATAATTAACATATGCCCAAAAATATCAAACCATATCTTCTAATTACTAACAAAATATAATAGAAATCCGTACACTATGAATAATGACCGTTAGATTTTTAGTAAAAAATCAGAATCGTTAGATCTAATGATTATATATATATATATATATATATATATATATATATATATATATATATTATGATTAAATTAATTTACTAAAATTTCCAAGTTCGAATTCCATCAACGACATATTTATTTTAAAATTTTATAATATAATTTTTAAATCATACATATCATTAATTAAATTTTATTAAATTATTAAAATAAAAATAAAATAAAATATTATAAATAATGATTATATAAAAATATAATTGTAATATAAAATAAAATTTATTACATATCAACAGAAATCCGTGCATCGCACGGGTTATAAGCTAGTTACATAAAAGTCGAAACGTTAAAAAATTTTGGTACCAATTTTTTGGTATGTCGTGAATTTACTTATTTAGCCTTCATTATCAAAAAAAATATATACGATATCTATGCTATTAAAACAACTAAAATAAATGAGCGCGGTTGGATAGCCCAAGTGGTAAAAAGTTTATCCTCTGTCGTCCCAGGTAGGGATGACAATTTGTACCGATCCGATGGATACCCGATCCGTTTCGACCCGAATGGGTCCAACCGAACCCGAAATTTTCGGGTTTGGATTCGGGTTTGGGTTTGATTTTTAAACCCGAATCAATTTCGGGTCGGGTTTGGGTTTTGGCAATACCGACCCGAACCCGACCCGAAAACCCGAAACCCGTATCAAACCCGATCCGAACCCGAAACCCGAATTAATATATTTATTATTTTTATTATTTTATACGTAATATTTAACATTTAATATATATTATCTATTACTATACATATTTAACATTTAATATGTAATAAAAATTAAAATATTTTAGATATTTATGTTTTATATTATTTTTATTATAAAAAATATTTATTTTTTATTTATTTTTTTCGTGTTTCGGTTCGGTTCGGGTTTACAATTTCGGGTATTTTCGGGTTCGGGTTCGGTTAAAAATTTTGGGTTCGGGTTCGGGTTTGGCAAAATCCGTTTCGACCGACCCGATTGCCATCCCTAGTCCTAGGTCATGGGTTCGACTCTCGCTCATCCCGAGAATTATCTTAAAACAGATACTAAATTGTAAGGCATATAAACCTAAATAGTCAAAAAATAACTAAAATTAATAATAACATAATATAATTAATGATAATTAGTCGATTGTTTTTTTCACATTTACTTATAGTTTACGATATTATATTTTTTAAAGACCTAAAAACTTAAATCATATCATATATTCCAATAATTAATATTTTCTTTTGAATTAAAACACGTTAGCCTTTTGATTTAAAACTAATCTTACAATCATTAATATATACCCGAAAATATCACACCATATTTTCAATTATTAATAAAATATATTAAAAATCCGTATATGTTATTTCTAATAAGGAAACATTAGCATAATCCTTAAACACGAGTATATTAAATTATATTAAATTAAAATTAAAAATAATATTAAAAATAATGATTATATAAAAACATAATAGTAATATTAAATAAAATTTATAACATAATAAAATAAACCCGTGCATCGCACGGGCATCGAAAGTTTGTCGTTTCGGTTTTTGGCACGATCATCCTAATTATTAAAATAAATAATAGAATTAATGATAGTTAGCCAATTATCTTTTTTAATTAAAAATGTTTACTTTTAATTGATGATTTTTAGTAATATCATAGACAGTTAGATTTTTGGTACATATTTTTTAGTAATTCATGAATTTATTAATTTTCCCTTCATTATAAAGAAAAATATATACAATATCTATACTAATAAAACACCTAAAACAAATAATAACATAATATAATTAATGGTAATTAATCGATTGCCTTGCATCGCGGGCATCGAAAATTTGTCGGTTTGTTTTTTGTCCTAAATTAAAATAAATAATATAATTAATGATAATTAACCAATTGTCTTTTTTAATTAATTTTTTTTTTCTTTTAATTGATGATTTTTAGTAATATCATGGACCATTAGAATTTTTATACCGGTTTTTTGGTACTTCGTGAATTTATTAATTTACCCTTCATTATAAAAAAAAACATATACTATATCTATACTAATAAAACCAGTAAAATAAATTATAACATAATAATAGTAATTAATCGATTGCCTTTTTTACATTTACTTTTAGTTGAAGATATTACCTTTTATAAACACCTAAAAACGTCAATCGTATCATATCTTCCAATCATTAATATTTGCTTTTGAATTAAAATACGTTACCTTTTTGATTTAAAACTAATCTTACAATCATTAATATATACCCGAAAATATCACACCATATTTTTCAATTATTAATAAAATATATTAAAAATCTGTATATGTTGTTTCTAATAAGGAAACATTAGTATAATCCGTAAACATGAGTATATTAAATTATATTGAATTGAAATTAAAATAATTATTAAAAATAATGATTATATAAAAACATAATTGTAATATTAAATAAAATTTATAACATAGTAAAAGAAACCCGTGCATCACGGCACGGGCATCGAAAGTTTGTCGGTTCGATTTTTGGCACGGTCATCCTAATTATTAAAATAAATAATATAATTAATGATAATTAGCCGATTGATTTTTTTAACTAAAAAATGTTTACTTTTAATTTATGATTTTTAGTAATATCATAGACCGTTAGATTTTTAGTAAAAAATCATAACGTTAGATCTAATGATTAGATATATTATATTATTAAATTAATTTACCAAAATTTCAAGGTTCGAACTCCACCAACAACATATTTATTTTAAAATTTTATAATATAATTTTTAAAACATGCATATCATTAATTAAATTTATATTAAATTATTTAAATTAAAATTAAAATAAAATATTGTAAATAATGATTATAAAAAAATATAATTGTAACATAAAATAAAATTTGTTACATATCAAACGAAAAACCCATTCATCGCACGGGTTATAAGCTAGTTATATAATAAGAGTAAGAGGGATAATAAAAGAGTTCTACCATATATAGGTCAAAGGTTCGACTCTCACGGATGACAATATATTATATAAACTTATTTTTTATACAACGAGTTCTAAATCTACTTGGAAAGGCCTATTAAATATAATTTTTATAATTGCTATTAAATACTACTCATGAACGATAATATATTATAAAAACTTAACTTTTATTTAGCGAGTTCTAAATCTACTAGGAAAGGTGTATTAAATATAATTGTTATAACCTGACAAAAAAAAATTGTTGTAATTGTTATTAAATACTTAATATATCCTGAATAAGAAAGATAATAAGCGAATAATATCATATACTTACGAACTACATATTAAAACATTATGTATACTTATATCTTATTATATAATTATATCCTATATAATATTGAAGTTTAACTATATTATTAAAATCAAGGTTTGATTCCCGAAACAGAAATATTAAATATAAATGTGTGACGAAACTAAAGCGATTAAGATTACAAAAAGGAAGCCTTCCCATTTTGGAAGGAAGTAGCACAAAATGCTTGAATAAATTGATCTAAATAAAAGTATTTGAAAGTTTATCTAAAACTAGAAATAAGTGTTCATCGTGTCACTTTGGAACGGGTCAATATATACTCGTGACCTCAGAAAAAGAGTCACGCGCTATTGTAAATCCAAAAGATTCTTTAAATAAATTTTTAATTAAAATATAAAAAAGGATAATTAAAATTAAAATTCCAAGAAATAATTAATAATTTCTAAAAAAAAATTAAAGGTTTCTTACCTTCCCTCTATTTAAGAGCCATGACATAATTTTTAACTTATTTATATTAATAAAATATTAAATTACAACCCGTGCAACGCAAAAATTTTATAAAAGAAACATTTTAGTTAGATAAAATATAAAAAAATATTTTGTTTTACCTAAAAAAAATTAATTAGTTATTAAGAAAAAGAAAAAAAATAATACGTTTAACCTGAAAATAAGAAATTAATTAGTTATTAGGAAGGATTTCATGTGTAAGTACACAAGGATAATTAGTAAAAATACGAAGTACTTTACCGACTGACCAACCTTTTAATGTTTCATCTTTAAGAATATAGTATTAGCTTAGAACCAGATCCACGAGCTTCTTTTGATATGTAATAAATTTTAATTTATGTTACAATTTTATTTTATATAATCACTGTATTTAATAATTATATTTATTTTTAATTTAAATAAATTTAATTAATGATATGAATGGTTTAAAACTTATATTATGAAGTCTTGAATAAATACGTAGTTAACGGAATTCGAACCTTGATATTTTGTAAAGAAATTTAATTATATAAAATATCTAATCATTGAATCTAATGGTTCTTATTTATGACTAAAAATCTAACGGTCATTCTTCATTGTGTACGAATTCTTATTATATTTTATTAGTGATTGGAAAATATGGTGTGATATTTTTCGGTATATATTAATGATTGCAAAATTATGTTTAAAATTAAAAGATAACATGTTTTAATTAAGAAAGAAATATTAATGATTGAAAGATATGATATTTTAGATATTTATAAATGGTAATATCTTCAATTGAAAGTAAACGTTTTTAACTAAGAAAAGGCAATCAACTAATTACCATTGAAGGTAGTATTTTCTTCGTAAGTTCGTTCACTGGGAAGGACTGCTATCAATATTGATTTCAAGTAGATTATCTCTTACAATCTAGAAGTGTGGAAAGTGGGGGGTATTTTGTCAAACACCTTGCATACGATAAATAAATTGTTATAAAAATACAACTAAGTTAATGGCAATCATCCAGTTTTACCAACACAACAAGGCACAATGAGTAAATTAGCAAGATAAAGATATATTTGGCCCAAGGATATGGCAAATCAAGCACTTCAACCCAACAAACAAGCAAAATATATCCAACTCTACCTAACCAAGATATTGGTGAAGCACACAATTACTTATTTCTCTTCTAAAAACACTAATTTAGTGAAGCACATAAATTATCTCTCTTGACACTAGCAACCAATAATGAAACACTATCAATTTAACCAAGTCAAGAAATTAAACAAAGAGAGGTTAGGACAAACCCAAGGATGAGAAGCTCAACCTATGTATTTGCACTTAAAGCTTGAGGAGATTTAGGTAAACTAAACCTTATGCTACTATAATGAATGCACTAACAATTACGGATTAGCACAAACAATTAGCAATTGAATTTATAAGAAGAGCAAATTGAAGCAACTTACAATTCTCCAAGCAAAATCATAAACAATAGAACTCAAGTATTCAAGATAGAGTGAAATAGATCTTACTTGAAATAAAGTGGATTTAGTACAAGAAATGCTTCCTTGAGCCAAATATATGAAGTTAGTTACTCATAATCAATGCTAGATTATGAGTAATCAATACTTCTCTCTACTCCTCCTAACCCTAATTGAAAGTTGTTGTAGTGATAAAGATGAAGATGAAGATAAGATATCGTTTGGATTCACTTCTCTTCTATTAATACATCAACTAGACAAGGGGATAAGAGAGTAAATTTGCTCCAAAAAAATTCCAGCAAGAGCTGAACGGCCTGTTGAACGGCCGTACAGCAGCCCGTACAATTGACTGCTCAATCTGCACTACTTGGAACACTCTGCACGGCCTGTTGAACGGCCGTACAGCAGCCCGAACAAAAGATTGCTCCTTTTAAACTCTTTGAACGGCTTGCGGAACGGTCGTGCGAGACAAAATCTTCAAAATAATACATTAAAAACCTTATGGCATCGCGAGCTTGCATCTTCTAACTACCCTCTTAAATCATCTTTGCTTCTAAGCCCACAACAAGCCATCTTTTCAACGATTAAGCATGATGCACTGAAAGATGAAAAATATAATTAATATCAATAAAATTACATTCAGAACTAACAAAAATGCAAGAGAATGAAAGACAAAACGTATATAAATACACGTGTTATTCCCAGATTACACACTTGTATAATTGTAGAAGGGGGGGTTGAATACAATTATTGATATTTATAAATTTCTGATAAGAACTCCAGAAATCTATACTTAGATAATTGCTGTAGAAAGATTAATGCACAAACACATAAAAATCGGGTGGTTAAATGCACCACCTAAAGCTTTTATTCGAAGAAAACTCTGTGATACAAAAGTACACAGCTTCTGTTTTACAACTCTTTGCTTTCTAAGGATATTCAACAAAAACCCTAAGCAAATGTATCTGTTTTCTTGGCTTCTAAAAGAGTTGCTACACTTGGTTATAAATCCCAAGTTTACAAGTACTACTGGAATAAGATAATATTAATCTAATTCTAGTTGACTTGCTACTACACTCCAAATACACATGTAGCCGAAAGGTTGTCCTTGTGAACAGACATGTCTCCTGCACCTTTCTTGTATTCATAGTGTAAACGGAATGCTTCTTTCTTCTGTGTTTCCAAAGTATGGCTGCCACACTGCTTTTTGTATCTACTATCAACCCATGTGATCTGTCAGTCAAACCTGTCCTTATCAACTGCTAATCCCCAGCTTAGCATAGAAGTTAATGTCAATGATTATCCGTTGATATTGTACACTGACATCCGTTGATGATCTATTGAGCTGTATCCGTTGATAGAGTGGATTTGAGTTGTATCCGTTGATAGAGCTTTGTCTTCATCCGTTGATACACTTTCACTTAGACAGAATTACATAGCATATCTTATTTACAATTGGCTACCCTATTCTGCCTATCCATTGATGGTCAACATGACTGTGGATAAAAACACTATCAACTGATATCATAGAGATACTGCAGTATGCTACAAAACCTCATCCGTTGATGAGCTACCTGTCAACGGATAGAGTTATAAATCCTCATCCGTTGACAGCTACAAAACCTTATACAATTTGATTAATTGTGAAGTTATCATCAAGTACAACATATTCCTAACAACACGTTTGTTGAGACATGCATGCATATGGATGATGATAACAAATACCACAAGATAGAAAATGAATCAAGGAATCAAAGCTGATGAACAAATCAGGAAGCTAACTAAAATGCAGATCAACTATAGCAATATATTAAGGATGAAACTCTGCATACAGTTAGGATTTATTTCAGTAACAAGCCTGGAGATGCTAAAGTCAGATATCAGTAATCAAAAGAGAGTTTATTAATACTATGCAAGTAAGTTCGAGAAATCAAGGAAAGAAGAGTTCGAGAAGTCATTCAAGAACTCTACACAAAGGGTTTATTCGAGAAGTCCTAATTCGAGAATTCAGATTGCTCTATTCGAGAAGTCTGTAAAATGAACTATTCGAGAAGTCTGTAAAATGAACTATTCGAGAAGTCCTAATTCGAGAATTCAGATTGCTCTATTCGAGAAGTCTGCAAAATGACTATTCGAGAAGACTGTAAAATGAACTATTCGAGAAGTCCTAATTCGAAGAATTCAGATTGCTCTATTCGAGAAGTCTGCAACATGCACTAATCGAGAAGTCCTCTCAGAAGGGTATTCGAGAAGTCATTCGAGAACTCGCTTTAAGGAACTATTCGAAAAGTCATCATTCGAGAACTCAAGATTTATCTGTTCGAGAACTCAACCTGTTTCCACATTATTACAGAGTTCTCTAATGGAACATATCGAATGAAGATTGAACCCAGAATTACTTTGCAACCCGTGACTTATAGACAGTGATCAATTACACAGAGGATGTTACGAGTAGGGAGTCAAATTTTAAATATTTGAAGGCTCAAACTCTTCCAAATGAAAGGTGCAATTAGTCACTATTTATCCGACTTCAAGGGCAACAATAAGAGTGGAAGCAACCTCCAACATGATTACATTTCTACTGAAAGATTCAAGGGATATCTTGATGAATGCATAAGGATCAGTCGTTATATCTGTGAAGTTCGAGCACAGCTCAATAAACAGAAAAGCTTATTGACTTTCAAAAGGATTATCTTTTTGATTAAAGTTATTTTCAGAGACAGAAATACAAAGCAAAAAGATCTTGTGCATAAAGCATCACGTGGGCTTCGAAGCTAAGTCATTTCAAGAACTTAGTTACTTTTGAAGAAAGAAACATACACTGACTTGAAGCATGCTGGGATTGTCCAAATCAAGTAAAGAAGACTTTCAAGATAATTCCAGAAATGGTTACCACTTCGAGCATGTGTGTGTGACAAGTTATACCAGAAATGTGTAATCACATTTCACGTTACTTTTACTTGTCTTCATATAGTTTAAATAAGCTGTATGAGCAGCATAGTTTTTGGTATAGAAGAAAACACCGATCACAAGGCTGATAGCTTTTGGTTTTCTTGTAAACACTAAAACTTTGTAATCCGCAGCTGTGTATTTTTACACAGAGAATTATCTTCAAATACAACCATCGGGTGGATTAAGCTTTCAAACCAACCCACCTGAGATTTTTTATATCTCGTGTTGTATGTATAGATAATTTGTTTATCTTGTTTTCTTTCTGTTTTTATAACAGTTTGATCTAAGCCTAATCATTTCGAAAGAATTTAGTTGAGATTGTATTCAACCCCCCCTTCTACAATCTCGTGGTGCATAACTGGGAAATAACAATTGGTATCAGAGCAAGCTTCTAGCATACAAGAAGTCTAAAGATCACCACCATGGGAAAGAAGGATACAGGCGTGAAAATACTAATCCTTGACTAAGATAATTACTTTCACTGGAAAGTAGAGATGCATTTACATCTCTTATCCATCGATGAAGGTTATGTCAATTGCATAGAGAAAGGTCCTCATATTCCTATGAAGGCTAACACTGCAGTTGGAGAAGTAGCAGGAACTGGAGTTACTGGAAGGCCTATTCTTAAACTGCCAGCAGAATTCACAGACGGGGACAAAGAGGAAGTCCAGAAAGATAAGAAAACCATGAATATTTTGTTCAATGGTATTGATCAAGATATGTTCGATAATGTCATCAACTGCATCACTGCTAAGCAAGTGTGGGACACCATTCGAACACTCTGTGAAGGGACTGAGCAAGTCAGAGAGAATAAGAAACAACTCCTCATACAACAATATGAACACTTTCACTTTAATACAGGTGAAAACTTAACTGATATATTTAGAAGGTTTCAAAAACTGTTAAATGGGTTAACGTTGTATGGAAGAGTTTATGAAACCAAAGACTCCAACCTAAAATTTCTAAGGTCTTTGCCTAAGGAATGGAAGCCAGTGACAGTCTCATTAAGAAACTCTCAAGACTACAAAGATTATACACTTGAGAGACTGTATGGAATTCTAAAGACCTATGAGCTCGAGTTACAACAAGATGAAGAAATTGAGAAGAGCCAGAAGAAAGGTGGAAATGTAGCTTTGGTGGTCAATATTCCAAACAATCAAGATGGAGAGAAGATGAAGAATGTGGAAGCCACACCGAGTCAAAGAACCTGTGAAGGTGGAGCTCGAACTAGCAAAGGCAAAAGCAAGATGACATAGGAACTTGATGCACTGAGTTTTACATCACTGCCAAACTCTTCACTGTCAGAATCTGAAGGTAGAGTTGTCAAAACTTCCTTTGCTCTTTGTAGAGATTGTGAGGTGTGCACTAGGTGCATTGCCTCCTCTGCCTCCACATTGCCCTGTTGTGCCATGACTTGATAGGCAGAAACAGGATGAGTAAAGGTTTCAGGATCCAAAGAGATGGAGTCAATGATTGACTGATATTCTTGTCGAAATTCCATCTCTTTAGAAGCTTCATTAACCTCCATTAACTCACTTGCAATGGCTGGATCTTCCTGCCTTATTTCTCCTGTAGTCCCTTCTCTCCACTCATCTCTCTTTTCTTGCATCAGGGGCTCCCCCTGGCTCACACCCTCACCTTCACCTACTAAGGTGGAACTCTCTTGCTCTCCTTTTTCCTGACCTGAAGAAATGGTCAGCCTCTCATTATTTGCCTCTCCTTTTGCCTGCTCACAAGGCAGCCTCTCACTCCCTTCCCTCAATCCTAAAAGTGTTTCAACTACTGAGAACTCCTTCACACTTGACACGGGAATGTCAGATATAGCAGTGGTAGAGTGAGTTATCAACGGATAAGGGATATCCGTTGATGGAGTAGTTATAGCTATCAACGGATGGCTAGACATAGGCGCATCCATTGATGGAGAAACACTTGTCAACGGATGAAGGATATCCGTTGATGAAGGAATGATAATATCCGTTGAAGTGAAAACCAACACTGAATCTGTGGAGATTGATTTTAAAGATGAGGCCACAGATGTTGTTGTGAATTCAGGAATGGAAGGTTGATGGCCCAACAAATACTCTAAAAGATGATGACCACCAATTGCAGAGTGGGGCTTCTCCAAGAATCTTAAAGATGGAGAATCAGGAATTGATGTAGATATCATATCCACATCCAGAGATGGAGTTGGTGATGGTGGATTGTAATGTGTATCGATTTGAAGGTTAAGATCAAGGGGCTGTGACTCCACATTTATTGAAGTCACATCAAACTGGATTTGAGAAGGTACAGTTTGCTGTACTGTGTGTGCACCCTGTGCTTCCCCTATGGTTTTAGATTTTACTCTTCTTTCATAAGTTTTTGAGAGTGGGCTAGTGTCCCTTACCCTTTTGTGTAGAGTTTCTGTAGAACTAGTAGTCACACCCTGTTGAGAGAATGTAACTTGGGCTTGGCTATTTGGTGCACTTTCCTCACCTACCTTATTCTTAGGGCATGCACCCTGTCCCTCACCACTCACTACCTCCTTCACACTCCCCTCAAGAGTTGTGGTAGTTTTTGCAACAGATGCTTTTTGAGAAACACCTGAGGTTTGTCTCTTAGATTTTGGTTTGGAAACTTTTGTTTTAGTCACTTGGGTAGGAGCCTGTTTGGTCACTACTACAGACTCCATTGTGACTGAGGAAGGCAAAGAAATTTGGGGGTTAGAGATAGGATTTTCAAGGTTAGAAAGAGTTACCTGAACAATTGGTAGATATACCAATTGTACTTCTGCATTGGAGTTCATTCGAATTAAATCACTTATGACTCTCTTCTCCTGAACAAAACATGTGAACTTGCTATCCGGGTTAGCAATGGATAGCTTATTCTCAAATACATGCAGTGCTAAGAGCATCAAAAATCTAGCAAAATAGATATTCTTGCCCTTGTTTCCTTTTTACCTAATTTTGCTGCTATCTCATACATGACTAGTGTGCCAAAGTTATAGAATTTATCAGTCAGAAGCATACACAACATAACTAGCATGGAATGAGTAACAGCATCAAAGTTACTAATTTTTCCTGAAAAAGTTTTAATGAAGGCATCACAAAAATAACTCCATTCTTTAACCATCCCTTTCCTAACAATTTTCCCTAAATTTTCAGTACTAAGGGCATAATTTATGGAATTAAGCATGGCAACTATTTCAGCATCACTGGGTACTTTCAGACAACTATTCTCAGGCAATTTTAAAAAAGCAGTTATCACATCAGAGTTAGCTACATAGTTTTTACCCTTTAGAGAAAAAGCAATTGTACCGTCTGTGCCATTGAACTCAGTAGATGCCCACACCTCTTCGATTACCTCGTGGATTAGAGGAGTGGTGGCAGTCATAGCATACGAAAGTTTACAGTTCTTCACAAAATTCATCATGGTGTGATAAGCTTCTAGGGCATTCACTGTATCGACATAGGCCGCGAAATTGTTCTTCTCATAGGTGAACCCAGTGGAGGACATCATCTTAACAATAGGCGCCATTGAAGGGTTTGAACTTTTGTTGCAGAGAGTTTTTGTGAAGAAGATGCAGTTTACTTAATAGAATCTTGAAAGTCGATAAAAGTGAGATGTGAGAGCACAAGACAGCCTTTTATACTTTTCAAGAATTGAAAATGAAATAATTAAAAATTATTACCCATTGGTCAAAAGTAACTGTCAAATAATAAAAGAAAATAAATATAACCAGTCCTATATAGATACACGTTTACCAACGGTTATATTTAAAAGAAAATATGTATATCAACGGATATGAAATGAACGGTTGAGAAACAGTTTATCCATTGATGACGTGGATAACCTATTATCCGTTGATATACAAAAATCTAGGAATGTGTTTGTGCTATCAACGGGTAAAAGGATATCCGTTGATAAGATAATTTTGCCTTGGACAAAATTTCTGAAGAAAATTTTTGAGAGTTTTTAATTCTCAAGTAAATCAAAACACATTCCTAGCTGCAATGCAGTAAAATCAAATATCACTAGGAATTATGACAAGTTAAGCATACCTAGCTCACCTACCAATCTTGTGAATGTGGATTCATCAAGAGGCTTGGTGAAGATATCTGCAAGCTGAATTTCACTTGGCACAAAGTGCATTTCTACTGTACCATTCATCACATGTTCTCTAATGAATTGGTATTTGATGTCAATGTGCTTGGTTCTCGAATGTTGCACTGGATTCCCTGTGATGGCAATAGCACTTGTGTTGTCACAGAAAATTGGAATCTTCTCAACTTTTAGACCATAGTCAGTAAGTTGATTTCTCATCCATAGAATCTGTGCACAACAGCTTCCAGCAGCAATGTACTCAGCTTCAGCTGTAGAAGTGGAGACTGAGTTCTGTTTCTTACTGAACCATGAAACAAGCCTGTTTCCTAGAAATTGACAGGAACCTGTAGTACTTTTCCTATCAACTCTGCAACCTGCATAATCTGCATCTGAATAACCAGTTAGATCAAAACCAGATTCTCTTGTGTACCAAAAATGCCAAGGTTTGGTGTTCCCTTGAGATACCTGAAAATTCTCTTAATAGCTATTAAGTGAGACTCTCTAGGGTCAGCTTGAAATCTAGCACAAAGACAAGTAGAAAACATTATATCAGGTCTACTAGCTGTTAGGTATAGAAGTGAACCTACCATGCCTCTATAGCTTGAGATGTCCATAACCTTTTCCTTAGTATTCAACTCAAGCTTAGTTGCAGTGGCCATAGGTGTTTTTGCAGAGGTACAATCCATTAAGTCAAATTTCTTTAAGAGATCATAAATATATTTTGTTTGACTTATGAAAATGCCCTCATTAACTTGCTTTACTTGTAGGCCAAGAAAGTAAGTTAATTCACCCATCATGCTCATTTCATATCTACTTTGCATAAGTTTGGCAAACCTTTTACAAAGCTTCTCATCTGTAGACCCAAAAATAATATCATCTACATAGATTTGAACAAGTATTGAAGAGCCATTGATATTCCTATGAAATAAGGTTTTATCTACTGTACCTCTAGTGAAGTGGTTCTCCAAAAGAAATTGAGATAAAGTGTCATACCAGGCGCTTAGTGCTTGCTTCAAACCATAAAGTGCTTTCATGAGAAGATATACATATTCTGGAAATTCTGCATCCTCAAAGCCAGGAGGTTGATGGACATAGACCTCTTCTTCCAGTTCCCCATTTAGAAAGGCACTTTTGACATTCATCTGATAGACTTTGAAATTGGCATGTGCTGCATAGGCTAGAAAGATTCTTATTGCCTCAAGTCTTGCCACTGGAGCAAAAGTTTCATCAAAATCTATCCCTTCTTCTTGAGAATAGCCCTTTGCCACTAATCTAGCTTTATTCCTCACAATTATGCCATTTTCATCTGTCTTATTCTTGAGAACCCATTTAGTACCTATGACATTTCTATCATCAGGTTTGGGCACAAGTTTCCATACTTTATTTCTTTCAAATTGGTTTAGCTCTTCTTGCATTGCTAAGACCCAATCTGGATCTAGAAGGGCATCTTCCACTCTTTTAGGTTCCTCTTGAGACAGGAAGCTACTGTATAGACATTCTGCTTGAGTGGCCCTTCTAGTTTGGACTCTTGAATTTGATTCACCAATGATTAACTCAAATGGATGATCTCTAGTCCATTTCCTTGCAGGTGGAAGATTTGATCTTGATGAGGTTGCTTCATTTCCATGAGCATGATCATGTTGATTTTGCATTGAATTTTGACCTTGAGAAACTCCCCCTGAGTTTGTTGTCCTTGCTGAATTATGAAGTTGACTGTCAATGGATGCATCATTTTGCCTGTCGACGGATGCTTGAGAATCTCTGTCAATGGATGCATCTCTAATATTGTCAACGGATGCTCCAGAATGACTGTCAATGGATGCTTCATTTCCAGTGTAAGCATCACTTCTAGTTGGTACAACAACTCTTGGTGGATCTCTGTGGTCATGATCTTCATCTTCCTCATCATCATCATAGTACATTCTTCCTTCACCTTCATTCTCAAATTCCAACTTTTCATGGGAGCCTTCATCATTTAGATTCCATAACAATGTTGGTTCTTAGATTGTAGACTTTGTAGGCTTTCCCTGCTGCATATCCAACGAAAATAGCTTCATCTGCCTTTGCTTCAAATTTGCCCAAGTTATCTCCATGATTCCTTAGCACAAAACACTTACATCCAAAGACATGAAGGAAAGCTAAAGTTGGTTTCTTGTTGGTTAACAACTGATAAGGAGTCATTCCTCTAGTTTGATTGACCAAGGAAATATTCTGAGTAAAGCATGCAGTGTTGACAGCTTCAGCCCAGAAATATGTTGGTAACCTTGATTCACTTAACATTGTTCTAGCTGCTTCAATGAGAGTTCTGTTTTTCCTTTCAACAACCCCATTTTGTTGAGGTGTTCTGGCAGCAGAAAACTCATGGACAATTCCATTCTCTTCACAGAAAATCTTCATTGTGGAATTCTTGAATTCAGTACCATTGTCACTCCTGATTCTTTGTACTCTGTCTTCAGAACCATTGTTTAGTATTCTGAGGTGATTGATGATGATTTCACTTACACAATCCTTGGAGTGCAGGAAGAAGGTCCATGTGAACTTAGAAAAATCATCTACAATCACCAGACAGTATTTCTTCTTTGAAATAGACATGACATTTACTGGACCAAATAAGTCCATATGCAGCAATTGAAGAGGCTTAACAATGGATGACTCTGTCTTGCTTTTGAAAGATGATTTCTTTTGTTTCCCTAATTGGCAGGCATCACACAGTCCATCTCTGACAAATTCCAATTGAGGGATTCCTCTAGCAAGATCCTTTCTTACCAAATCATTCATAACTTTAAAATTCAAATGTGACAGCTTCTTATGCCATAGCCAACTCTCATCCTAACTTGCTTTGCTGAAGAGACAAGTAATGGATTCTGAGCATGCTGAATTGAAGTCAGCTATGTAAACATTTCCTTTTCTAAAGCCTGTCAATACCACATTGTTGTCTTCCTTGGCAGAAACAACACAGGCTTCTTTTGTGAACTTTACTTCATAGTCTTTGTCACAAATCTGACTGACACTCAGCAAATTGTGCCTCAAACCTTCAACTAAAGCCATTTCTTCAATGATGACATTGTCTTTTGAAATCAGGCCATATCCCTTAGTATATCCTTTGCTGTCATCTCCAAAGGTAATTCTAGGGCCAGCTCCTTCCTTGAACTCTGTGAGCAGGGTTGAATCTCCTGTCATGTGCCTAGAGCATCCACTGTCTAGGTACCATAGATTCCTTCTATTTCCCTGCACACATTCCAAAAACAAATCAAGTTGATTTTGGTACCCAAGCTTCCTTGGGTCCTTTCTTGTTAGACTTTGACTTTGCACTCTTAGCATTCTTCAACTTAGGTGTAGATGCTTGAGTGATGGGGTTTGACAAATGCTCATTTGCATGAATATTTGATGCATGCATTTGTGGAAAATTGGCATACATATTATTCATGCTAGGAATGCTCCATGACATTTGTGGCACATTCACAGATTGAAAATAAAGATTAGACACATATGGCATGTTCACATATGGATTTGAAAAACTAGCATTTTGATACAAACCAGGCATACATGGTATTGTTTGAGGTACATGAACAGGAGCCTTGTTGACAATCTTGCAATTAGAAGATAGGTGATTGACACTATTACAATTACTACAAGTTTTCCTAGGAGCAAACTGAGGAGAATAATTGTTTTTCTTGTTGATGCCTATCTTACCATTTCTGTTCTTTTTCTTTTTACCCTCAATTTCTACCTTTTCATTATCTGATTTACCAACAGCCTTTTTGTTATGTAAATCACCTGACTTAGCCTTCCCACTAGATTTGGTTTTGCTACTCTCACCACTAACAAAGTTCTTGTTGACTGGACCATACTTGATATCCAGTTTCCTGAGTTCCTTCTTACTAACAAACTTTTTGTTAGTCGACGGATACCTCTCATCCGTTGATGGTTCATCTGTCAACGGATGATCACTATCCGTTGATTCACAAATAGTCTCTAGATCCTCAAGGCCAGGTTCTAGCTCCTTTTTCTTTTGAGTCCAGGTATCCTTCACAAACGATTCTATTCCCTGGACTTCTATTATGTTTTGAGAAATATTCCTACAACTTTGAAATTTAGCAATCATCCCTTGTTCTTTTTCAAGCTGGTATTTTAAAATCAGTTCTCTTTTTAACACAGCTTCAAGTTCACTTTTAGCATTATTGCAATCAACTCTCATTTTCTCAAATTCTAGAAATTGAGCTTCTAGAGCAGCATTTCTATCACTTAAAAATAGATTAGACTCTTTAATCCTATTGTTCTCTTTAGTAAGTGATTTAAGAGTAACACTTAAGTGATATAGTTCAGTAGACATTTCATCTATAACACTATTGCATTCCTCTTTGGTGAGCTCAGAGAGATTAGTAGAAAATACCTGATTGCTAGCTGAACTTGCTTCCTACTCTCCAGAATCAGCCATCAATGCAAGGTTGACAAACTCAGCATCATCATCAGAATGATTGTCATCAACAGCCCAGTCATACTCTTGGGTCAAGAATGCCTTTCCTTTCTACCTGAGAAGATCAAAATATTTCTTCTTATAGTTAACAGTCTCAGTTGACTTTCCCTTGTTCTCAGATCTAGGTTTCCTGCATTCACTTATCATGTGACCAGCAATTCCACAATTGTAGCATTTAATTTTGGATTTATCCACATAGTTGCTTGTGGAAAAATCCTTGTTAAATGGCTTGGCCACCCCAGAGTTTCTCTTGAATTTCAGCTTAGAGAATCTCCTAGATAGAAAAGCTAAGTGCTCATCTATCTCATCCAATTCATCCTGCTGAAGGACATTCAATTCCTCAGACACCTTTTCCTTGCTCCTGCTTGATTCTGCTCTACCTTTACAAACCTCCCTGTTTGGTGTAGAACTAGCAGCTTCTGTCCTTTCCTCCTTCTGCTCCAAGTTGGCAACAAGTGCAACTGACCCACTTTTCTTTTGAGACTTCTCAATCTCTTCATTCTTCTCCATTTCCAGCTCATATGTCTTTAAAGTTCCATAGAGCCTTTCAAGAGTAAATGTCTTGTACTCTTGAGTGTTTCTTAGAGAAACAGTCATTGGCTTCCATTCCTTGGGCAGTGATCTCAGAAATTTGAGATTAGAATCTTTAACTTGATAGATTCTTCCATACAATTTCAAAACATTTAGTAGCTTTTGAAATCTACTAAATGTATCATTCAATGTTTCTCCACTCTTAAAGTGGAAATGTTCATACTGTTGGATTAGTAGTTGCATCTTGTTTTCCCTCACCTGTTCTGTTCCTTCACAAAGGGTTTGAACAGTGTCCATACTTCCTTGGAGGTAGTACAGTTAATAACATTGTCAACCATGTCTGTTTCTAGACCATTGAACAGTATATTCATGGTCTTTTTGTCTTTGTGGACTTCTGCAATATCTTCAAGACTCCATTCAGAAACAGGTTTGGGAATGAGAGTGTCAGGCACATCTTCAGCCAGGCCAACTCTTGTTGCAGTCTTCATTGGAATGTGAGGACCCTTGTCAATGTAATCCACAAAACCCTCATCAATAGACAAGAGATGTAGACGCATTTTTACTTTCCAGTGAAAGTAATTCTCTCTATCAAGAACTGAAATCTTTACTCCGTAATCCTTCTTAGACATGTTGGAAGTGTGTTGATCTTTAAACTTCAAATGTGTTAGAAGCTTGCTCTGATACCAATTGTTATTCCCAGATTACACACTTGTATAATTGTAGAAGGGGGGGTTGAATACAATTCTTGATATTTATAAATTTCTGATAAGAACTCCAGAAATCTATACTTAGATAATTGCTGTAGAAAGATTAATGCACAAACACATAAAAATCAGGTTGTTAAATGCACCACCTGAAGCTTTTATTCGAAGAAAACTCTGTGATACAAAAGTACACAGCTTTTGTTTTACAACTCTTTGCTTTCTAAGGATATTCAACAAAAACCCTAAGCAAATGTATCTGTTTTCTTGGCTTCTAAAAGAGTTGCTACACTTGGTTATAAATCCCAAGTTTACAAGTACTACTGGAATAAGATAATATTAATCTAATTCTAGTTGACTTGCTACTACACTCCAAATACACATGTAGCCGAAAGGTTGTCCTTGTGAACAGACATGTCTCCTGCACCTTTCTTGTATTCATAGTGTAAACGGAATGCTTCTTTCTTCTGTGTTTCCAAAGTATGGCTGCCACACTGCTTTTTGTATCTACTATCAACCCATGTGATCTGTCAGTCAAACCTATCCTTATCAACTGCTAATCCCCAGCTTAGCATAGAAGTTAATGTCAATGATTATCCGTTGATATTGTACACTGACATCCGTTGATGATCTATTGAGCTGTATCTGTTGATAGAGTGGATTTGAGTTGTATCCGTTGATAGAGCTTTGTCTTCATCCGTTCATACACTTTCACTTAGACAGAATTACATAGCATATCTTATTTACAATTGGCTACCCTATTCTACCTATCCATTGATGGTCAACATGACTGTGGATAAAAACACTATCAACTGATATCATAGAGATACTGCAGTATGCTACAAAACCTCATCCGTTGATGAGCTACCTGCAACGGATAGAGTTATCAATCCTCATCCGTTGACAGCTACAAAACCTTATACAATTTGATTAATTGTGAAGTTATCATCAAGTACAACATATTCCTAACAACACGTTTGTTGAGACATGCATGCATATGGATGATGATAACAGATACCACAAGATAGAAAATGAATCAAGGAATTGAAGCTGATGAACAAATCAGGAAGCTAACTAAAATGCAGATCAACTATAGCAATATATTAAGGATGAAACTCTGCATACAGTTAGGATTTATTTCAGTAACAAGCCTGGAGATGCTAAAGTCAGATATCAGTAATCAAAAGAGAGTTTGTTAATACTATGCAAGTAAGTTCGAGAAATCAAGGAAAGAAGAGTTCGAGAAGTCATTCAAGAACTCTACATAAAGGGGTTATTCGAGAAGTCCTAATTCGAGAATTCAGATTGCTCTATTCGAGAAGTCTGTAAAATGAACTATTCGAGAAGTCCTATTTCGAGAATTCAGATTGCTCTATTCGAGAAGTCTGCAAAATGAACTATTCGAGAAGTCTGTAAAATGAACTATTCGAGAAGTCCTAATTCGAAGAATTCAGATTGCTCTATTCGAGAAGTCTGTAACATGCACTAATCGAGAAGTCCTCTCAGAAGGGTATTCGAGAAGTCATTCGAGAACTCGCTTTCAGGAACTATTCGAAAAGTCATCAATCGAGAACTCAAGATTTATCTGTTCGAGAACTCAACCTGTTTCCACATTATTACAGAGTTCTCTAATGGAACATATCGAATGAAGATTGAACCCAGAATTACTTTGCAACCCGTGACTTATAGACAGTGATCAATTACACAGAGGATGTTACGAGTAGGGAGTCAAATTTTAAATATTTGAAGGCTCAAACTCTTCCAAATGAAAGGTGCAATCAGTCACTATTTATCCGACTTCAAGGGCAACAATAAGTGTGGAAGCAACCTCCAACATGATTACATTTCTAATGAATGATTCAAAGGATATCTTGATGAATGCATAAGGATCAGTCGTTATATCTGTGAAGTTCGAGCACAGCTCAATAAACAGAAAAGCTTATTGACTTTTAAAAGGATTATCTTTTTTATTAAAGTTATTTTCAGAGACAGAAATACAAAGCAAAAAGATCTTGTGCATAAAGCATCACGTGGGCTTCGAAGCTAAGTCATTTCAAGAACTTAGTTACTTTTGAAGAAAGAAACATACACTGACTTGAAGCATGCTGGGATTGTCCAAATCAAGTAAAGAAGACTTTCAAGATAATTCCAGAAATGGTTACCACTTCGAGCATGTGTGTGTGACAAGTTATACCAGAAATGTATCATCACATTTCATGTAACTTTTACTTGTCTTCATATAGTCTAAATAAGCTGTATAAGCAGCATAGTTTTTGGTAGAGAAGAAAACACCGATCACAAGGCTGATAGCTTTTAGTTTTCTTGTAAACACTAAAACTTTGTAATCCGCAGCTGTGTATTTTTACACAGAGAATTATCTTCAAATACAACCATCGGGTGGATTAAGCTTTCAAGCCAACCCACCTGGGATTTTTTATATCTCGTGTTGTATGTATAGATAATTTTTTATCTTGTTTTCTTTCTGTTTTTATAACAGTTTGATCTAAGCCTCATCATTTCGAAAGAATTTAGTTGAGATTGTATTCAACCCCCCCCTTCTACAATCTCGTGGTGCATAACTGGGAAATAACAATTGGTATCAGTGCAAGCTTCTAGCATACAAGAAGTCTAAAGATCACCACCATGGGAAAGAAGGATACAGGCGTGAAAATACTAATCCTTGACAAAGATAATTACTTTCACTGGAAAGTAGAGATGCATTTACATCTCTTATCCATCGATGAAGGTTATGTCAATTGAATAGAGAAAGGTCCTCATATTCCTATGAAGGCTAATACTGCAGTTGGAGAAGTAGCAGGAACTGGAGTTGCTGGAAGGCCTATTCCCAAACTGCCAGCAGAATTCACAGACGGGGACAAAAAGGAAGTCCAGAAAGATAAGAAAACCATGAATATTTTGTTCAATGGTATTGATCAAGACATGTTCGATAATATCATCAACTGCACCACTGCTAAGCAAGTGTGGGACACCATTCGAACACTCTGTGAAGGGACTGAGCAAGTCAGAGAGAATAAGAAACAACTCCTCATACAACAATATGAACACTTTCACTTTAATACAGGTGAAAACTTAACTAATATATTTAGCAGGTTTCAAAAACTGTTAAATGTATTAACGTTGTATGGAAGAGTTTATGAAACCAAAGACTCCAACCTAAAATTTCTAAGGTCTTTGCCTAAGGAATGGAAGCCAGTGACAGTCTCATTGAGAAACTCTCAAGACTACAAAGATTATACACTTGAGAGACTGTATGGAATTCTAAAGACCTATGAGCTCGAGTTACAACAAGATGAAGAAGTTGAGAAGAGCCAGAAGAAAGGTGGAAATGTAGCTTTGGTGGTCAATATTCCAAACAATCAAGATGGAGAGAAGATGAAGAATGTGGAAGCCACACCGAGTCAAAGAACCTGTGAAGGTGTAGCTCGAACTAGCAAAGGCAAAAGCAAGATGACAGAGGAACTTGATGCACTGAGTGGAGATGAATCAGAAGATCTAGATGAATACTTGGCATTTTTGTCAAAGAGATTTTCTAAGTTGAAGTTCAAGAAGAATTCTGCAAGAGCCGGGCAATTCAAGAAAAGCTATCAACCTAATAAGGGCATGGTTGAGAGATCAAAGATCAAGTGCTATAACTGTGGAATTGCTGGTCACTTTGCCAATGAATGCAGAAAATCCAAAGCTGAGAATGAAAAGAAGCAGTTTGATTCTACTGACTACAAGAAGAAGTACTTTGATCTTCTCAAGCAAAAGGAGAGAGCATTCGTATCAAGAGATGATGATTGGGCAGCTGAAGGAAGCTCAGATGCAGAGGAAGAATTTGTCAACCTTGCACTCATGGCAAATGGGAATGATGAGGAAGCTAGTTCATCAAGCAATCAGGTATACTCTACAAATCTAACTGAGCTTTCCAAAGATGAATGTGATAATGTTGTTAATGAAATGTCAAATGAATTGCACAACATGCATGTTACACTGAAATCATTTAACAAAGAGAATAGCAAGATTAAGGAGCTGAATGCTAGGTTAGGTGATAGGAATACTCTGTTAGAGACTCAATTAATTGATTTTGAGACAATGAGAAGAGATTACCAAGATGCAAAAGATAAACTACTTAAGTCTTTAGATAGAGAAGATTGTTTAAAAGAACAGTTGAAAAAGGAACGGGATTTAATTGCTAAGTGGAGAGGATCAAAAGCTAAAACTGAAGAAATTGGCAGTAAGCAAGGAATTGATTCTTTTTGCAAATTAGCAGAAGCAAAGTTGGAAGTTGATGGGGAAGTTGTATCGGACAGTGACTCATTGGATGATGATTGTCCAAAGGAGTTGAAACCTGTTAGTAATGCAACCTTGATTAAATTGCATAAGAAGTATGGACATGTCAACAAAAACTTTGTGTTGGGAGAATGTAGCAAAACCAAGTCAGTTGAAGAAGAAAACACAGGTCACTTATCCACCAAGAAATTGAAGGATAGGTTAGAGAAGACTGAACCTAAGGCTAAGGTTAACAGGAAGAATAGGAATGGCAAGGTAGGAATTAACAAACACAATAATTACACACCTGATAAATATGCTCCCTGAAAGGAATGTGTGAACTGTGGTAGTGCTAATCATTTATCTGCCAACTGTAAATCTGTTAAGAATACTTCCGTGCCTAATATGCCTAAGTTAGTACCTATGCCTGCCATGAATGCTATACCAAATATGTTTTTCCAGCCTGCTCATGCATTTAGTCATTATGCCAACATGCCATTCATGCATAATCCATATCATGATGCTTATAACATGACTCAGTTGCCATGGATGATGAATAACATGTTTGCACAGACTATGCCTAATTGCACATCTAGTTCTAATGCATATGAGCAAGTGGAACAACCTGTCTTTCAGAGATCCACACCAAGAGTTAAGATTGATTTAACTCAGTCAGAACCCTTGGGTGGTAAGGGCTTGAAAAACAGGAAAAAGGCTAACAAGGCAGGACCCAAGGAAAATTGGGTACCAAAATCAACTTGATTTGATTTTGATGTGTGCAGGGAGACAGAAAGAATCTTTGGTACCTGGATAGTGGTTGTTCTAGGCACATGACTGGAGATTCTACCCTGCTCACTAAGTTTGAGGAGAGAGCTGGCCCTAGCATTACCTTTGGAGACAACAGCAAAGGATATACTAAAGGATATGGCTTGATTTCACAAGGAAATGTTGTCATTGAAGAAGTAGCACTGGTTGATGGACTCAAGCACAACTTGTTGAGTATCAGTCAACTATGTGATAAAAATCAAAATGTGTGGTTCACCTCTGAAGCTTGTGTTGTTTTCAAGAAAAACGACAACAAGGTAGTGATGACAGGAAATAGAAAAGGAAATGTGTACATTGCTAATTTCAACTCAACAAGTGCCAACTCTGCTACATGCCTCTTCAGTAAGGCAAGCATGGATGAAGGATGGCTTTGGCACAAGAGACTGTCACACTTGAACTTTAGAGCCATGAATGAATTGGTCAAGAAGGATTTGGTCAGAGGCATCCCAAAATTGGATTTCTCCAAGGATGGACTATGTGATGCTTGCCAGAAAGGGAAGCAAAGGAAGACCTCTTTCAAATCTAAGTCAATGTCTTCAATTGATCAACCTTTACAACTTCTGCACATGGATCTATTTGGACCAGTCAATGTATTGTCGATAGCTAACAAGAAATATTGTCTTGTGATTGTTGATGATTTCTCCAAGTTCACTTGGACCTTCTTTCTGCATTCGAAAGATGAGACAGGTGAAATCATTATCAAACATGTCAAGGCAATCAACAACAATCCAATCTTCAGAGTAAGAAGGATAAGAAGCGACAATGGAACTGAGTTCAAGAATTCTGTGCTAAGAAAGTTCTATGAGGGATAAGGAATTACTTAAGAATTCTCTGTATCAAGAACACCTCAACAGAATGGTGTGGTGGAGGGAAAGAACAGAACATTTATTGAAGCTGCAAGAACTATGCTTGAAGAATCAAAGTTGCCAACATATTTCTGGGCTGAAGCTATTAATATTGCATGCTACACTCAGAACATATCTTTGATCAACCAAGCAAAAGGCATGACTCCTTATCAATTATTCAAAGGCAAGAAGCCAACAATTAACTTTCTGCATGTCTTTGGATGCAAATGTTTTGTATTGAAGAATTATGGTGAAAACCTCGGGAAATTTGATTCAAAGGCAGATGAAGCTATATTTGTTGGGTACTCAGCTGGAAAATCTTACAGAATCTACAATCTAAGACTCAACATTGTTATGGAGTCCATACATGTTGTCTTTGACGACAAGAAAATATCTGGTCTTGTAGATGAAGGTTTTCATGAGTCACTTTCATTCGAGAATGAGACATGTAGTGAGGCAAGTGAAGATGATGATGAAGAAAGATTAACAATGGGTGTAGAGAACAGACATGGACCATCAAGAGAAGTGCAGAATGGACCATCTGTAGAAGGGCAACACACTCCATCTGGTGAAGATCATGTTGAAGCATCTGTTGGGAATCAAAGAGAAGTATCTGTTGACAACTCTGTTAGAACTCCACTCAACATGAGGTCCATACACTCAGGGGGAGTTTCTCACAGTCAACACTCAACAACGAATCAAAATGATCAACATCAAGAGATTGAAGTAACTTCATCAAGGTCAAGCCTGCCACCACAAAGAAAATGGACTAAGGATCACCCTTTTGAGCTGATAATTGGTGATTCCAATGCAAAATTCCAGACTAGGAGAGCAACTCGAGAAGAATGTTTGTATAGTAGCTTTCTCTCTAAAGAGGAACCTAAGAAGATCGAAGATGCTCTTCAAGATCCAGACTGGGTTCTAGCAATGCAAGAGGAACTTAACAAGTTTGAAAGAAATAAAGTATGGAAACTTGTACCCAAGCCAAAGGACAAATCAGTGATTGAAATTAAGTGGGTATTCAAGAACAAGATGGATGAAAATGGTATAGTGACAAGGAATAAAGCAAGACTTGTTGCCAAAGGCTACTGTCAAGAAAAGGAATTGACTTTGAAGAAACCTTTGCACCAGTGGCAAGGTTAGAAGCAATCAGAATCTTCCTAGCCTATGCAGCCCATGCCAATTTTAAGGTCTATCAAATGGATGTCAAGAGTGCATTTCTAAATGGTATTCTGGAGGAGGAGGTGTATGTAAGTCAACCTCCTGGTTTTGAAGATCCAGACTTCCCAGAATATGTTTATTACTTGCTCAAAGCACTCTATGGCCTGGAGCAAGCACCTAGAGCCTGGTATGATACTCTTTCACAGTTCCTCATTGAGAATCACTTCCTCATTAAGAATCACTTCACCAGAGGTACTGTAGATAAGAATCTCTTTTATAGATCTGTCAATGGCTCTATGACACTTGTCTAAATTTATGTAGATGATATAATATTTGGATCTACTGATGAGAAGCTTTGCAAAAGGTTTGCCAAACTTATGCAAAGTAAATATGAAATAAGTATGATGGGTGAAATAACTTATTTCCTTGGTTTACAAGTTAAACAAGTAAATGAGGGAATTTTCATAAGTCAGACAAAATATGTTTTTGATCTACTAAAAAGGTTTGACTTAGCAGATTGCTCTTCTGCAAAAACACCTATGGCCACTGCAACTAACCTTGAACTGAATACTAAGGAAAAGAAGGTGGACATTTCAAGCTATAAAGGCATGGTTGGATCTCTTTTATATTTAAGTGCTAGTAGACCTGATATTATGTTTGATACTTGTTTATGTGCTAGATTCCAAGCTGATCCTAGGGAATCTCATTTAATAGCTATTAAAAGGATCTTCAGGTATCTCAAGGGGACACCAAACCTTGGCATTTGGTACCCTAGAGATTCTGGGTTTAATCTAATATGCTATTCAGATGCAGATTATGCAGGATGTAAGATAGATAGGAAGAGTATCACAGGCACCTGTCAATTTCTAGGAAATAAGTTGGTCTCTTGGTTCAGTAAGAAGCAGAATTCAGTTTCAACCTCAACAACAGAAGCTGAGTATATTGCAGCAGGAAGTTGTTGTGCACAGATTCTATGGATGAGAACTGCTTGACTATGGAGTTAAGGTTGAGAAAATTCCAATTTTCTGTGACAACACAAGTGCAATTGTAATTTCTGAGAATCCAGTGCAACACTCAAGAACCAAGCACATAGACATCAGATACCATTTCATCAGAGAGCATGTGATGGAAGGTACTGTGGAACTTCATTTTGTTACAAGTGAGAAGCAATTAGCAGATATATTTACTAAAGTTCTGGATGAAGCAACCTTTTCAAGATTGGTAAGTGAGCTTGGTATGTTGAATTTTTCATAATCTTTAATATCTGTTCAAATTGTTGCAGCCAGTGAATTTTATTCTCTGGATTTTATTTATTATTTTCTTGATTATTCTGGAGATACGAACACCTAATTTGCTAGAGATATCGAATAAATATGTGTACTAACTTGAGTTGTCGAATGGATATTATGCTTGAGATATCGATCAGCTAATTTTCTTGAGATATCGAACTAGTCTTTTAACTAGAGATATCGACTAGTCATATGTTGAGAGATATCGAATAAGTATATGTTCAGACAAATCGAATGGTCAACTATTTGAGATGTCGAATAGTTTAATTTACTTAAGTGCTTTATCTTGTGTCCAGAATATCCAAATGCTTTGTGTGCTCTGTTCTCTAAGATTATTTGTCTCGATTTGATTAGACATAAGCTGTCAGACTTAAATGATTTTAGAACAAATAGCACACATAATATTTTCACCTTTTATCTTTTCTAAATGGACTGTCAGGATTAGTATAGGACACCATTTAGACTTACACTTAACAAAAACAAATCCTTTTCAAACCCTTTCATCTAAAAGATGACTAAGAGCATCCTGAAGGTTTCTGTGGAAGAGTTTGAGGCCATGCCCTTCTATGCGAAGGTAATGGCCCTCCAGGAGAAGATAGACGAGCTTCTTGCCGATAAGGAGAAGAACCTCGCTGCCATGCGTGCAGCGTTGGAGGCTCTCCGGGCTCGCAACCAGGAGGATGGCGTTGAAGACCCAGCCAAGGCCGCCTAGTTGGTGTAGGTGGGGGGGTCTTAGTTTAAGTGTTTGTTTTTGGTTTTTCTTTATTTTCAATGGTCTTTATGACCATTCTTGTAATGTTTTTTTTAATGAAATGAAGTTTCCATCAATCGTTGTCTTATTGATTCTATGGTCTTGATCTATTTGCATGTCTCTTTAGAATGAGTTGCTAAGTAGATTATGTCTCGTCTTTCATAGAATGTTTAGATGAGATTACGTTGGACTGTGCTTGAATCACCAAAGTTGTTTTAATAATCTAATATCTGCAAATTAGCTTTCTTAATTCAACTTACACGATTTTTCTGATCTAACTGTGATTTGACACACATTTCATTCAGTTATCTTTAATCTAATCAGAATATTTAGATCTCATCTGGATCAGACTGAATAGATATGATAACTTAGACATTGTTCCTGATGTTTTAATTCTAAGTTCACATTACCATCTAACCCTAGCAGTGAGCTTTAATAGCTACACAGTTGCATAGTTTTGTGTCTAAATTGCAGTAATTTACATGACTCAAACTAACAACAAAGGATGGTGATGATGGAGTAATGGTGTACCCACAGCAAGCCTGGTGATTGCATCAATCAGGTTCTATAATTCTGTCATATGCCATGTGTCACTTACTTAGAATTAGAACTTAATTAGAGATAACTGGTTTGTAGTCTGTTTCACAACAGGTCTTATTGGTTAATTCTAAACTCATGAACAAGTATTTCTGCTGATTGAACTCATGTTACAAATTGACTAACTATGGCACTAGGATTAAGCACAATATTTTTGCTTATACTTCAATGAATATTCATAACTTTCTCTGCAATTTGTTTCTTTTCCTAAGTACAGCTCCAAGCAAAATGCCGATTTGTTCACTCAAGACAGTTGGTGTTCTGCATCTTGCTTAAGAGATTATTTCTTCATATGGAGAAGGCTCTTACAGCAGTTCACCTAGCTAAGGTATCGAGTTCATTTTTTTAAAATCAGCAGTTCTTGTCCTAAAATCTTTGCCTTATTCTGCTAAAATGAGAATTGCTGGAATGTCCCCCAGATTCTCTACCCAATCAGCACACCATACTTTCATAGTTTTCATCTCTGAAACCCCCTCTACAATTTCTTAACAAACTGTAGTTGACCATCCTTGCAAATCTTAACTTGAGGGGAGTGTCCAGGAGGAAAGTAAGGGTGAGGGAAGTGGTGAACATCAAGAAACCACAAGAATAAGGAAGGTGAGGGTGTGTAAAACCAGCCTAGCCATCCTATGTCTTCCCAAAAGGGCATAGTGATTAATACGGACATCCACATTTCTAGTTTTAGTCTCTCAACAGACTTTAACTATTGAAACAAGTTTCCAACTAGGCCAAGCATTAGTACAAGTTGCATGGACACTAGGGGAGCACACACAAGTTACTCTTAACTTTTTTTTTCTTTCTCAAATTCAGGTTGATGAATCTTCTATAAATGAGAAGATTCAGCCCAACTCATGGATACCTAATTTGGAAACTGAAATTTTTTTTCACCTCCGAACCATCTTGATTCTTCATCTTAATTCATGAAGAAGCCAACACTCAATTTTTAGTTCACTGAGCTTTCTCTTCAAGCACTTTACTAAACCTTTAATCTCTGTTTGATACAGCAATGCTAACATTTATTTCTCTTCAATCTTCTTGAGATCTCGTTATCTTCATTTAGGACTGAGGGAAGGGAGTGAAAAACAGGAGAGGCCTAGTTGCTCCAGGGCAAAAGGTGAGTTGTGTATAAGAGTGGTCTCCTATTTCTTCCAGGAGAGAAAAAGGAGAGATTGAGTACCCCTTTAGTAAGGGAAGGTGAGTTAGGAGCAGTGAGCCAGGATGAGATCCCGATGCAAAATCAGAGAGATGAGAGACATCAGTTTTTGCTTCCTGTAACATCTCTGATTCTGCTGAGGTATTTCATCACTTTGATCATTTTACTTTTTGCTGATAACAAAAAAGGGGGAGAAGTTAGTTCAGTTCAGAGTCTTCTTTTAGGGGGGGACGAAGTTAGCTCAGTTCAAAGTAGCTCAGTTAGCTCAGTTCAAAGTCCTTTTAAAGGGGGAGACTTAATTGAACTAAGATCTTCGAGCTAACTCTCAGAAGACCAGCAATTAAGGGAACAGAACATCTCTCAGAAATGGATGCCAGATATAGGGGGAGCAGCTCTTAGTACTCAAAGTGAAGTTAGTACAACTCAGAAACTGTGTCAAGGAAGCTTGATCAAAATTTTCTGTCCTAGTGAAAGGAGAATCTGAAGAGTGGTTTTTGTTATCATCAATCTCTGGATTTATGCCTCTCTTCTTGGAGTCATAAATAGGGGGAGATTGTTGAGACATGCATGCATATGGATGATGATAACAAATACCACAAGATAGAAAATGAATCAAGGAATCGAAGCTGATGAACAAATCAGGAAGCTAACAAAAATACAGATCAACTATAGCAATATCTTAAGGATGAAACTCTGCATACATTTAGGATTTATTTCAGTAACAAGCCTGGAGATGCTAAAGTCAGATATCAGTAATCAAAAGAGAGTTTGTTAATACCATGCAAGTAAGTTCAAGAAATCAAGGAAAGAAGAGTTCGAGAAGTCATTCGAGAACTCTACACAAAGAGTTTATTCGAGAAGTCCTAATTCGAGAATTCAGATTGCTCTATTCGAGAAGTCTGTAAAATGAACTATTCGAGAAGTCTGTAAAATGAACTATTCGAGAAGTCCTAATTCGAGAATTCAGATTGCTCTATTCGAGAAGTCTGTAAAATGAACTATTCGAGAAGTCTGTAAAATGAACTATTCGAGAAGTCCTAATTTGAAGAATTCAGATTGCTCTATTCAAGAAGTCTGCAACATGCACTAATCGAGAAGTCCTCTCAGAAGGGTATTCGAGAAGTCATTCGAGAACTCGCTTTAAGGAACTATTCGAAAAATCATCATTCGAGAACTCAAGATTTATCTGTTCGAGAACTCAACCTGTTTCCACATTATTACAGAGTTCTCTAATGGAAAATATCGAATGAAGATTGAACCCAGAATTACTTTGCAACCCGTGACTTATAGACAGTGATCAATTACACAGAGGATGTTACATTTCTACTTCAAGGGCAACAATAAGAGTGGAAGCAGCCTCCAACATGATTACATTTCTACTGAAAGATTCAAAGGATATCTTGGTGAATACATAAGGATCAGTCGTTATATCTGTGAAGTTCGAGCACAGCTCAATAAACAGAAAAGCTTATTGACTTTCAAAAGGATTATCTTTTTTATTAAAGTTATTTTTAGAGACAGAAATCCAAAGCAAAAAGATCTTGTGCATAAAGCATCACGTGGGCTTCGAAGCTAAGTCATTTCAAGAACTTAGTTACTTTTGAAGAAAGAAACATACACTGACTTGAAGCATGTTGGGATTGTCCAAATCAAGTAAAGATGACTTTCAAGATAATTCCAGAAATGGTTACCACTTCGAGCATGTGTGTGTGACAAGTTATACCAGAAATGTATCATCACATTTCATGTAACTTTTACTTGTCTTCATATAGTTTAAATAAGCTGTATGAGCAGCATAGCTTTTGGTAGAGAAGAAAACACCGATCACAAGGCTGATAGCCTTAGGTTTTCTTGTAAACACTAAAACTTTGTAATCCGCAGCTGTGTATTTTTACACAGAGAATTATCTTCAAATACAACCATCAGGTGGATTAAGCTTTCAAGCCAACCCACCTGAGATTTTTTATATCTCGTGTTGTATGTATAGATAATTTGTTTATCTTGTTTTCTTTCTGTTTTTATAATAGTTTGATCTAAGCCTCATCATTTCGAAAGAATTTAGTTGAGATTGTATTCAACCCCCCCTTCTACAATCTCGTGGTGCATAACTGGGAAATAACAACATTATCAAATCTTCCCCCACTTGAACTTTGCTAGTCCTGAGCAAACTAATATTAATAACTAGAACACTAAACTAGATTCATTACTCTAAAAGAGGAAATGGTTGAACAAGAGCATTAAACCATCGTTTAAACCCCCAAGTAGCCTTGGAGGACGAATTTCGTCTCGTGAGGGTTTATAGATGATGTACCCACAAAATCACAGAAGTCTCTAACCAACAAGAAACTAACATTACCTACTAATTAAACTAACTACTACACCTACATGTCCGAATCGCCATACAAATAGGAAACAAGCCAAGCATGGTGCTATATCTACTTGTAACTAAAATCAAACATATAGAGCTATTCACCATGCCATCCACTATAACGAGCTAACAACCAATTCAAGAATCAAGATAACACACCTTGTGCAAAATGTAACAATGACATTAAAGGTAGAATGAATGCACTTCAATCGTAAACACTAGACAATATTATCACAAGGCATACATGGCTTCGCATTAAGAAGATGAAATTTTATGGTGAAAAATCTCACATCTCTCAATTATGCATCACACAAGTATGGGCTAGAGATTTCACTCAACTCTAAGTCTAAATGTATGCTTTCTACATGACCTTGCATGTCCACCTAAATTCCGGATTGCACCAAAAACAAGGAATTCATAAAATGGGTTGTAACGAGGCTTGGGTGAAGGTGTGAAAATTTAAGTTCAAGGAAGGTGTAAAAGTCTCTCTAGTCGAGTCAAAATGATGCTTGCTCTCTTCATACACCAAATTCTCAAACTAAAGCATATCTCCACTCATTTACAATTACAAAACACAACCACATTTACCAAGAAAATTGAATCAAAATAAAGTATAAATATTTATTGCTTTTTTTTTCTTTTTTTCTTTTTCTTTTTACATACCACTTACTTATTGCTTTTTTTTAGCAAAGGGGATGCATTACATATATAAATACTACAAAGACCTTTGAACCACATTTAGTCATACATATCAAACTAGCTCTCACTTACAATGATTCTTCCTCTTCACAACATCTCCAAATTCTCATGCTTATCAACAATTCTTTCCAAGACTCAACTACCTCAACTAGGTCGAGAGTGAAGTATTTGGCTATGACTCATGTATAAAAGGGGAAAGTGACAAAGAAAAATATGGATATAAGCATCAAAGGGGTAACTAGGGATTATTTTCATGGTTCACAAGCTAAAAAGGCCAAAATGGTTATCCTAAATATAATTTCCTTATTATGGTGCATCCATGAATTAAGGTTTAATGCAAGCCCTAAAGTAACGAACACACATAAAGAAGGAGAAACACACAAGCAAAAAAAATCATCGTTCAAGGCCTCACAAGGTTTAAGTTTTAATAACATCTTCTCGATTTGATTCCATGCATGCTAAGAGATAACCGTCATGTTCATAATTTAATTACAACAATCTAGATTTTTCATGCCATTTTAAGTGTGTGTGTGTGTGTATGTGTGCAATAAGGTGCATCAAACTTATAGATTCACATCAAATTGGTAATGCTAAGCATGAAATAGGAGAAAACATGGCTACAAGCTCACAATGTCTTAAATTTTACAAACAAGTAAACAAGCTTTATGACTAAACTTGTTTCTAAATGTAAGCGAGAAACAAAATTTGACACACGCATAATATATAAATACATGCGTACCTTGGGTTGCCTCCCAAAAAGCGCTTTGTTTATTGTCGTTGGCTCGAATTATTTATACAAGTACCATAACTAATGAGGTGAAAAAGCAAATAAATGCACATACCTACGAATCAATAATAAAAATAAGGTATGCAAATATACCTTTGATCCATAAAAATATAAAAATATTTTTATGATCTTCACATGTTCAAGAGACTTTGAAAAAACAAAGTAGCTAGAAAAATCTTCAGAATAATCATTATAAGTACGACTCAAAAACTGTTCCCAAATTTGATCTTTATATACACAAGCAAAAATTTCAGTTTCATCAATCTTTAATTCCTTCTCAATTTTAATTGGACATTCATCAATTTTTATCTCATCTACCAATTCATTGAGCTCAAAGGTATTTTCTAAGTTTGGTAGATCCTCAACTGCATCCAATTTATCATTATTAAGCCTAGGACAATCGTCAACTAAACAAACAGATTCATCATGCACAAAGTTTTCATCAATTACAAAACAAGAATCATGATTAGTAGGAGAATTGACCTCCGCTAAACGATTCACGGTTTCGGCTAGTTGACTCATTTGCTTTTCTATGTTGGATATGCTTTGAGAAGTGATGTTTTGAAATTGGAGGTTGTTTGCCGCCATTTGTTTCATCATCTCCTCTAATGATGATGAGGAAGACGAAGAAGACCCTTGATGGCCTTGGGAATTATATTGCGGATCATAACATTGATTTTCAAAAGCATATGAAAAATCAATGCTAGGAGGGTAAGGAGCATAGCATGAGTTTGTAGAATATAAAGAATTCACATGATACACATTTAAATTCGGAAAAGAATTAAAATCTAGATATCGTTCTTGATCGTGGATGAAATATTGAGCGTTATTCCAACCAAAATAATTATCCATCGTCTCATGAAAGGATTAGTTTTCTATCTCCAATAAACATGTAGACACACCAATAAAAAAAGAAAGAAAAAAAGAAAAAAAAACTATATACAAAGATAAAATATAAGAAACAATTAACTCAAAATTAATATTGTTGCCAAGAGCTGAACGGCCTGTTGAATGGTCGTACAGCAGTCCGTACAATTGACTGCTTAATCCGCACTACTTAGAACACTCTGCACGGCCTGTTGAACGGCCGTACAGCAACCCGTACAAAAGACTGCTCCTTTTAAACTCTTTAGAACGGCTTGCGGAACGGTTGTGCGCAAAATCTTCAAAATAATACATTAAAAACCTTCTGGCATCGCGAGCTTGCATCTTCTAACTACCCTCTTAAATCATCTTTGCTTCTAAACCCACAATAAGCCATCTTTTCAACGATTAAGCATGATGCACTGAAAGATGAAAAATATAATTAATATCAATAAAATTACATTCAGAACTAACAAAAATGCAAGAGAATGAAAGACAAAACGTGTATAAAATCCACGTTATCAACCATTAATTATAATATCGTATCATTATTTATTTTAATAATTTGTATAACCAAACCGAAAATCGAGCACCAAAACTTTCAATATTTCGGTTTTAATATAATAGTATGGATAAATTACATAGAATTCAACTCCATATCTATACTATTATATAAAAGCCGAAACATTAAAAGTTTGGTTAGTCGGTCGGTCGGTCGGTACGGTACCTGTTGATTTTACTTATTTACCCTTACTAAATTACAGATCTACTAATTAATTAATTTCCTTCTTGAGTTTAAACATATTATCTTTTCTAATTTTTCAAGAACTAAATAATTTCCTTTTTCAAGTAAAATACAATATACTTTTATATTTTATCTAACTAAAATTTCTCCTTTATAAATCAATTTTCTTTTTCACGTTAAACATATTACCTTTTCTATTTTTCAACAACTAAATAATTTCCTTTTACAGGTAAAATAGAATATCTTTTACATTTTATTTAACTAAAATTTCTTAAATTTCTCCTTTATAAATTAATTTTATTTTTCAGGTTAAACATATTTCCTTTTCTATTTTTCAACAACAAAATAATTTCCTTTTTCAGGTAAAATAGAATATCTTTTACATTTTATTTTACTAAAAATTCTTTTTTTTTTAAAAAAAAAATTACAAGTAGTTTTGTTTAATAAAATAACATAATTATATTATAATTACTATTAACTAATCAATTGCCTTTTTCACCCAAAACACGTTACATTTTCTCTTTTCTCTAACTAACATCTCTCTCTCTGTTTCCAATTATATCATAGACGATTACCTTTTTCACCCAAAGCACATTACCTTTTTTCTTTTTTCTTACTAAAACCTCTCTTTTTCTAATTATATCACAGACGTTTCTATTTAATAAAAATAAAATCATAATATTATAATACTAATAATAATAATTAATCGATTACCTTTTCAGCTAAAACGTAGCGTCTTTTCTATTTTTTCTAATTAAATTCCCTTTTTTTCTAGAAATGTCACGGGTAACATTAATTTCTCATTTTCTAAAAACTATGAGCAATTTATTTAGTAAAATTCCATAATTAAATTAAAATTATTATAAGCTAATCAATTACCCATTTCACATAAAGCATGTCATCTTTTTAATTTTCACGTTACCTTTCTATTTTCTCTAACTAAAATCTCTTTTTCCAATTATATCAAGGGCGGTTCTATTTAATAAAATAAAATAATTATTTTAATATTAATAATTAACCGATTACCTTTTTCAGCTAAAACATATCATTTTTTCTATATTTTCTAACTAAAATCCTTCTTTTAATAGAAATATCACGGACAATGTTAATTTCTCTTTTTCTAAAAACATTACGTACAATTGTATTTAGTAAAATAACGTAATTAAATTATAATTACTATAAAATAATCAATTACCTTTTTCACCTGGAACATGTTACCTTTTTAATTTTCTCTAACTAAATCCTATCTTTTTCTAATCATATCACGGGCATTCTATTTAATTAATAAAATAAAATAATAATTTTATAATTACCAATAATTAACCGATTACCTTTTTCAACTAAAATATCATATTTTCTATATTTTCTAACTAAAATCCCTCCATTTCTAGAAATATCGCGGATAACATTTATATAATTATTATCAAATCATCTCATATAAAAATGTAAGCCTCCAAAATTCGTGTTTTAAAATATTAATTTAGATAAATGAAAAAATTCATATAATATTAAAATAAAAAAAAATCCGTGCATCGCACGGGTTTTAAGCTAGTATTAATAAGTCTAAGAACACCAATAAAATTGTATGATTTAATGTACTTTTTATATTCTATTATTAGTATCCAAAAAAATAACAAAGGCAAATGATTTAATAACCTAAATAAGTATAAAAAATTAAATATTAATTTTAATTTTAAACTAATTAATGCCTGTATAAGAACCCGTGCTATGGGAACCATCAATATTTAAGTACTCCCTCTGTCCCATTTTATACGTCCCTTTTGTAAAAAACACACATATTAAGATAAAAGTTAGTTGGATAAAATTTTATCATATTTATTTAATACATTGAAAAATGAGAATAGAGTTAAGTTTGAAAAAGTCAAATTTTAGATACAATAAATGTAGGGATAGTTTAGTAAAATTACCCTTAAACTTGTATTGAAAGAAGAAAAGGAACATGTAATTTGGGACAAATTTGTTTTTCAAAAGGGACATGTATTTTGGGACGGAGGGAGTAATAGACTAGAAAGATGGAGGAAAGTAGTGGAAAGTGGTGGGCCCTTTTAATTTATTTAATTGTTTAAATTTTACTAATTTTGGAAAGTTTGAATATGTAAAAAATTGAGAGAGATATCCCAAAATAGAAAATGTAAAGAATTGGGAGGGACGGAGGGAATAATAATTATAGTACCAGTTAAGAAGTCAATTATATCCTTATATATAATAAGCATAAGAGGGATCTTATCCAAATTTTTGGTCTGGTCACTTTACTACCAAAATCATATGATCCGTTGGATTAAAAATAGACGATCAAGATTAGATCATATTAAAAAGAAAATTATAATCTAAAAAATATATAATTAGAAAAGGTTGTATTAGAAGTGAATTTTTTTATAAACAATATAATCTAAAAAGGATATAATTATAAAAGTTTGTATTATAATTGAATTTTAAAAAAATTATAATCAGAAAAAAAATATAATTAAAAAAGGTTGTATTAGAAATGAATTTTATTTATTTTTTATTAGTATTAAAAAAAATTCATATTTACTATTTGGACTATATCTTGGGATCTAGAAATCAGATTTAGATGATTTTATAATCCACGCGAACCTCGTAAAATTATCTTCAATTTGGCGATGCTTTAATAATTATTATTCAAATGGAAACACTAAGAATCTCAAGAGTCAAGAGAAAATATAATTATGAAATTTTACATTAATCTTATACAAGATAGAAGTCCTACATTGATAATGCTATTCAATGTAGAAAACCTAATTACATTTAATTTAAATCATTGACAAAAATATTTTCGTATTTCAATGTAAATATACTTTTTAGTTTATAAAATATTAAAATATAAAACATTTTTTTTATTCTACATACAACGGTTTTCATCTATTTATTTTAAGATATTTGTCGTACGGAGGACCAGACTACTGATTATCAAAATTTTGGACAAATCTCTCTTACACTTATTATTAAAATTGAATTTGGTTGTTAGTAGAACTATTTTCAAATAATTACAAGGGTAGTTTGATAATCAAAAGAATTATAAGTAAAATTCATTAAAAAAATAGAATTTTCAATGTAAAAATTGTCAATTTTACGTAGATTTAATTGAAAAATAATTGTTAAACTATCACTAAATTAAAGATTTTTTTGTTAATTTCACGTGGGCTGTAAAAGCGTCCAAATCAAATTTTAAGAATTTAAGATAGAGTACAAATATTAAATCAAATGTGTAAAAATCTTATACATATCAATTTTTTAACAACAATTTAATATGTAAATTAATAACATATAATATTTAAAAAATTAATATAATTATAAATAATAAAAAAAAGAGCCGTGCAACGCACGGGTTATAAAGGTTATAAGAGCATCTCCAGGGGGATGCAACTGTTAGCTATATTTCCTAGCTGGCACATAATTTTACCTTTCTAGAAAATGGGCTTCTCCAAAGGAGCCCATCAGTTAGCAAAAATTTTAGAAAACACCGATATGTCATCTATATTTGTTGATCCATCAGCTGTCATCTAAAAATATCCACGTCACCTCCCGCTTGATTACTTCCCACTATTCTTCCTTCCCGCTTCTCTCTTCCCGCTTGTTGCTTCAGTGTATATCTTCCCCATTTCAATTAACTTCAACCTAAAATAGGTTTAATGGCATCTCCATCAATATTGTAACTATATATATATAATTTTTCAGCAATTTTTAAATTATGTAAAATCTTGTTCCTGTTACAGAGAATGGAGGGTTCATTCGTATCTTTACTCAACTGCTCATTTGAAGATGAAGATTTTGTATTTTCTCAGCCACTCCCTCAGTCTAAGTCTCAATCCCAAACCCAAACCCAAAATATTTTGATGAGAAAATAATTTATATGTTATTTTTTGCTAACAAAATATGAAGTTTTTATTTTTAAAATATTTTTAAAAAATTAGGAATGAAATTAAATTTAAAAAAATGTACAATTTGTATTATATAATAAAACTACTTTAATTAATTAAATAACATATATCCTTGTATATACAAAATCTTTATTTGATTGAATTTGACAATAGTAAAATAACATATTTTAAATAATAAGATATTTAAATTAATTAAATAACATATATATTAATGTAAAAAGTTTATTTGATTGAATTTAGGAAAAAAATTATTTTTGAGTTTTATCCCGAATAAATAACTACTATTTGAAAATATAGTCGTTAGGATTTCAAAAATAATAAATTAACAGATTTTTAAATATAGCTAACGTTTGTAGCTAACACCGCTGGAGGACATAAGTTTACAGGTTCAGAAAATTTAACATAATCATCTATTTTTCTGATTTTAGCTAAGAGTTATAGCTATCTCCCTTGAAGATGCTCTAAGCTAGTATATATAAAACCGGGAGCGAACCAATCCAATTCGTGAGTTAGAATAGGTCCGTACAAACCGCTCAACCCGCACGAATCCGCACAAACCGGCCCGCACGATTCAATCCGCACGCGACTCGCAACATAAAAGATCTCACCAACAACTAGATTCAATATCGGAATTTTAAATAACGTAAATTGTAAATTAAGTATTTGTCTTTTTTTTTTTCATTCTTTAAATGATTCTCTAAACACGTTTATAGTCATTCTTCTTTCACTATTTTTCTTTTGGGCTTTTCACGTAAATATCTCAACATATAAATATTTTTGTAAAAATGCTGTTATTTTAAAGTTCTTTTGCAAAAATACATTTTTTTAAATTTTTTTTTGCAAAAATACGGGATGCAACTGTTTGACAATTTAGTAAAAATACTATCTTATTTGTAATAACTGCGTAACAGGTTGCATCTGGTTGAATGTAGTTGCATATGCAACTGAATGCAACTAAAAATTGTAATTTTTATTTTCATTTTTTTTACCAACTTCCGGCTCAATATAAGGGCGCAACAACAAAAATCAAAATTTAACTTTTAGTTTTTAGTTGCATTCGGTTGCAACTAGTTGCATATGCAACTGAATGCAACTAAAAATTTTAATTTTAACTAGTTGCATATGCAACTGAATGCAACTAAAAATTGTAAGTTGAATTCAAAGCTCTAGTGGTGGAGTTAAGAGTGCCCCTGCGGTTCCAGAAACAACTAAAATCAACTGGAATCAACTTATTTCAATCTCCAAAATCTCTCTCCCCCTTCTCTCTCTACTGATCTCAATGCCTTAATAGCAGCCTTACATTCCGGCTACACTCGAACCGCGCTCTCATAACGCTTCCACCGCCTTGTCATTCATCTCCTTCTTCTCATAACACTCTCCTAACGACACAAACGCCTTCCAATTCGCACTCTTCAACTTCACCGACTCCACCAAATCATCTACAATCGAGTCCTTAACTCGCTCCTTCCCACTCACTCCAACTCGCAACTCAGCTCGCTTAAGCAACGCATCGCCTCTCTCCTCACTCTCCAGCGACGTTCGATTTGTTTCGCGAACGAAGCTTCGGGATGTAGAATTGAGGCAGTTTGTATAACAATACGAAGATGAAGATTACGATTATTGCAGTAACAGCTTGGATTAGAATATTAGCTATCAATTTGATTCTTCGTTCTCTCTCTACGAAATCCATTTTTAGAAAGAAAGTTGTGTTTGTTAGATTTTTTGTATAGAGCCGGCTGCACAAGATCGTAAAAATATGGATACATGGAGAAGAAAAGTCAAAGGGTGTGGTCGGTAAAAGAAGGGATGTTGAATAAGATGGGGTATATTTGCAATCAAGATAGTAAATATTAGGGGTGTTCATCAAACCGCACAAACCGCAAAAACCGCCTGCACCGCACCACACCGTACCGCGAAGCGTGGTTTTTATTTTTCGTGGTGCGGTTGCGGTTTAAAATTTTGACAAACCGCGCTGTGCGGTGCGGGTTGCGGTTTCGAATTTCAGTCACGCGGTTCAAACCGCACCGCACCGCAATATTTAATAAATTATATTTATATATATAAATATATATTTTATGTATTTTATATATTTTATAAGTCTATTAGCGATCAGTCCATTTAAATTAACATGTTCAGTCCAAACTTATTAATAATACTAAAAAGTTAATTAGGTTAATACCTCACAGTGAAGTATTTATTACATTATATATATATATATATATATATATATATATATATATATATATATTAATTCATCCTTTATTGACTTTAATTTTATACAAAAATCTAGCTTTATTATTACAAATTTAGTATTATGGATTACATGCATGTTTTTATTTTTAATTATAGACTGATATGGTTGGCTTAAGATTAACTAGATGAACAAACAATGTACATTAGATCCTTGGTATTATGTTAGTACGTTCTAAGAGTTTAAGTTACCAACTGCAAATAAAATAACAAAATGATATATATATACAAATTACATAAAGATGAGTGAAGCAAATCAAATAAGTGGGAATTTAATGGGTGAAGGCCCAAAATAATCAAAATTAAATACTGTTTGCCCAAAATACTGATTTCCAAATATTTGGCCCTAAATACAGACTGGTCACGGAGTTTCGTCCACCGTATTACACTAATACGGAGTTTCGTCCACCGTATTACACTAATACGGAGTACCGTCCTCCGTATTAGCGTAATACGGAGGACCGTCAGCCGTGACAACATTGGATACGGAAGACTGTCCACCGTGATACACTTAGTTTTATATCCAGGCTTCAAAGTTCTATCTTTAGTCCAATCATTCAAAACAGTTGGCTTCAGGTACTCAAAATGGATGAAAGAACTGGGGAGGAATTGACGTATATACAGTGCATCACTGGAACTTACGTAGAGACGGTTCCAAACCCTCTATACTTTGTCGTCTTGGAACATCTACAGCGGCCATATCTTCAGAATTTGGATATTATTAAAATCCAAATACGTTTCAACAATAATATTAGAAGACAACTTTCAATACATAAATGTTGGTTAACATTCACAATCTGGACGACGTTGACGCCATCAACAGAAGGTTTTATTTGTAGATTTAAATTTCATGTAATGAATTATCTAGAGCAATTGGGTGTAATTTCAATTAACAATGTAATTAGGGCAGTTCAATATTTTTGTAATAGGTATGAAAATCATATTGTTCAAATTGATCAAAGAGAATCAATACAATTTGCCCTTTATTGAATTTATGTGTATTATATTGAACTAGTGTTTTGTAATGCAATTCCAAAGCAATTCCAAAGCTTTTCTACGTATTAAGAGTAATACGGAATACTGTAATCCGTAATAGATCCTGACACGGAGCTTGGAAATCCGTAATAGCGCCTGACACGGATGACTGGATAGCGTATTAGGACTAACACGGTAAACCGTACTCCGTGATAGGTGTATACACGGTGTTACGTCTAGCGTGTATGGTATATGTATACTAACCCACAGACCCGAGCAGCCACTGCCAATTGCCAATCAAATCTCTCCCAAATATCAAGGTAATGTTCCCTTTTTGAAACCCTAGTTTAATGGCTTCAGATTATGTTTGGGGATGGTTATATGTTGATGGGAATATTATATATGATGCTGCAATTGGAAGTACATATGATAGAGATGTGATTGCTTTTGTCAAATTGCACTTTAATTTGAAATATGTAGAAATTCTGAATGTTTTGTATCGAAAGCTAGCTATAAATCCAGAATCGTTGAAGTTAAAGATTTTTCGTAGGTTTAAGAATCCTAGTACAAATAAGTATGGTGTTGTTTTGATTGTTGATGATGATGACGTTGAGTATATGTTTGAATCGGTGGATGATTCCGAAAGTAAACCTCGTGTGGAACTTTACATTGAAAAAGTCCCAATTGCTATGAGCATAAGTTCAGGTGATATGTTTAGATACTCGAATGTTGGTGAAAATACCTCAAGCAATCATGGTTCAAAAAGTTTCCAAGGCGGTATTGATTGTATTTCGAGTGGTAGTTCAAGTAGGACTTGGTTCATGGGTGGTGCTAGTAGTGAAGGGTCGAGAGGAACAAAAAGTGTTCAATGGGGTGTTGATTGTGTTTCTAGCACTAGTTCAAGGGGGTCAAGAGGAAACACCGAGTTAACGGATGATGATATACCTTACTATAGGTCTTTCGACGGCTCTTCAATGATTGCTTCAGATTTAGAGTATGGTATGCAAAAAGCTACTGAACTTCATAATCCGGCAGAGCTAGCTAAAGGAATGTTGTTTGAGTCGAAAGAGCAGTTGATAAATTTAGTAAAGAAGGTTCATATTTCCAATCATCAAATGATAAAGGTGTTGAAATCTGATCCATTGACTTGGGATGTGGTTTGCCAACAAAATACTGAAGGTTGTGAGTGGAAATTGAGGGCGAGAAAGAGAAAGTCACATAACTTTTTTGAAATCATGGAGATTAAGGGTCCGCATACATGTATCAATCATTCTATCTCACAAGATCATCCCAATTTGGATGCTTCACACATTGCAGATATCATCATTGACCTATTAGCTGCGGATCCTAATGTCTCAGAGAAGGTGTTAGTTGCTGCAATTACGAAGGAAGTTGGGTATGTACCAACAAGGAAAAAGGTTAGAGACGGGAAAAAAATTGCAACTATGAAGATTTATGGTTCTTGGGAGCAATCATACCAGGAGCTGTCACTATTGATGAGTGTGCTACAAAGTATGGGCATTGGTGCAGTCAGCTGGTATTTCAAAGAGCATGATCTAGGAGGGCCTTTACCTCAGGTATGCAAATTGTTGAAACTGTAATATATTTCGACATGCATTGATTAGTGCCCCTAGCGGGGCCTAAAAAAAGATTTCAATTATGTAACTTATGTCGTTTTAATATTGTGTAATTTGAAAATAGGTGGTAAGATTCAAGCGAGTCTTTTGGACATTCAAGCCTTGCGTAGATGCCTTTGTACATTGCATTCCAGTACTTCAGATTGATGGAACACATTTGTATGGAAAGTACGGAGGAGTATTACTCACTGCCACAGCAGTTGATGGCTTCAACCACCTTCTTCCAGTAGCATTTGCAATTGTTGAAGCAGAAAATATAGCAAGCTGGACATGGTTCATGGAGAGATTGAGAAAGATGGTTGCCTTGCAGCGAATGGGAGTTTGTGTGATTTCTGATAGACATGCAGGAATCATGTCTGCTATGAAAAATCCTGACATCGGGTGGTGTGAACCATACGGCTATCACCGGTTTTGTGTTAGACACCTAGCTGCGAATTTTGCTAGTCAATTCAAGAAGGCTAAATCGAAGGAAAGAGTGGTTGCAATGTGTAGCCAATTGACAGAGTCCAAATTCAATTTGCATTGGAAGGCTTTGTTGGGAGCTATTCCTGGAGCTGATGAGTGGTTTAGTGAGATAAACCCCCAACAAACATCTTTAGCTTGTGATGGAGGCAAGAGATTTGGTATAATGACAACAAATATGGCCGAGAGTTGGAACAATGCCATCAAAAGCTCAAGAAAACTCCCGGTCACAGCAATGGTGAAGGCCTTATATTATAAGGTGGTTAGCTACTTTGAGCAACGTCGTGCAGAGATAAAAAAGCAAGCTGTTGATGGTAACGAGTTTACCAAGCATGCCAATAAAATTTTGAACAAATGGAAAGAACGCGCAAGTGGACATCAGGTGACAAGTGTTGACCGCTACAATTGGGTGTTTGAGGTGATAACAAAGAAGCATGGTCAGAAGGGGGGGAATAAACATGTTGTTCGTGTACGGGAACAGATTTGCACATGTAACAAGTGGCAAACGTATCACATTCCATGTTCACATGTTCTTGCTGCTTGTGCTAGTGTAGGATTGGCCCACACAAGCCTTGTAAGTGAGTGGTATAAGCTAGAGAAAGCAAAAATAGTCTATGAGGGTCACTTTGAGCCAATACCAAGCAAGAAAGAATGGCCTCCATTACTTGGGTTTCCAACAGTGATCTTTGATGTTGATGATATTCCAAAAAAAGTTGGTCGACGAAAGTCCACAAGATATAAGAACGCAATGGATTATCAAGGATCAAAAGGCAAAGGAGCTTCTTCTAGTGCTCCGTAGATTGATTTCATGTGTTATTTGAATGTATTAATCCATTATTGACGCATTAGATTTGTAATGAGTATGATGGTTGTAAACATATTGTTATTTGTTTTCTGGATCTAAAACTTAGTTAAATTGTTATTGTTTTTGCTTGTTGTTATTGTTATTAAATTTCTGGATATGTGTCCTGCTTATATTCTTATTGATTACTGCACATGTAAGGAAATTCAGGATTCCTTTTAATACGGAACATTGTACTCCGTGTCACCTGTAACACGGAACACCGTACTCCGTGTCACCTGTAACACGGAACAGTGTACTCCGTGTCACCTGTAATACGGAACAGTCATAACCGTGACAGACTCTAATACGGCACACGTATAACCGTGATATGGTCTGATACGGTGGATAGATCACCGTGACACAGGCCAGAATGAGATGGCAAATTGTCAACTGTACTCACTACCTGTACTCACACCCAAATGACACCAACTGTAAAATTCCACAGGGAAAAAAACTCTCATAATGCACAACAACAAAAAATTACAAATATTGAAATGAAAGACCCATAAAAAAGACCCATAAAAATTTCAAATATTGTAAACTATTATTACAAATTCTTCTACATAAAAATTCTTCTACATAAAAGTTCTTTTACATAATTGAACTGCCTTAACACTAATCAAAATGAAGGACCCCTTCACGTTGAGCATTGAAATAAAGGACGCCTACAGAAATGACATCTCCATGTGCCTGCATATATATCAGAAATTCATTGATATTAGTGCCCCTGGCGGGGCCGTATTATACGAAAATAACTTATCTACTACAACCGTATAATTTATTAACGCAAGATAACTCACCTATTTAATTGTCATGCAAAACTCATAAGATTGCCATCAATTTATTTCTTCTGCCTAAACAAAATAAAGACTCAAAACCACAAACAAATAAAGGAATTGATGCTCGAAATAATGCAAATAAAAGATTTAAAAAAACTCACCAAGTTTTCCTCGTATACTGCTGATCGGTAACTTTCTTACGAGCTCGTAACTGCATAGGATGCTCATGATCTACAGGTGGGACCTGTTCATGTGAAATTCAAGATATGTACATATTTAGATCGATATATCATTGTTACGGTGACACAGCACTAGTAAATTCAAGATATGTACATAATTACTTGCAAATAAGTATGTCAAACCTGGTGCTGCTGATCTTCCTGCTCTAGTGGCTGCTGCTGATCCGGTTGTGGTGGCTGTTGTTGTCTTGCTACATAATCAGGAAACGTGTTTGGAGATTGTGTGAATAGGTGGAATGTTGGATATGACAGTGGTGGTTCATCACTAGGCCTCTCGCCACCTTCGGCATCATCATCTAAATCAACACCAATCCGTGGTCCTAGCAAGCGTGGAGCTTTGACCCCGCGGCCACCTCGTTTTCTCTTTTGTTTCAACTCAACTTCCTTGGCACGCCGGTCTTCAACAGGGAAATCTTGAAAGTATCCGGATGCAAACTTCTCTTGCAGCACCTGTCTAGCATGAGCCGTAATAGCTGGTAAGTCTCCAAATCTCGCTTCCTTGTGTAATAAATCTAGGTGATCCAATAAATCCAACTGCATAAACAAAACAATTTGTATCAATACATTGCACAAATAGAGTAATACATGGCAAAACAAATATAATTATAATTACAAGTACAAGTATATATCAAAACAAGTAAGGATGAGCTTATTTGTGATTACCGTATAAGAATGGCCACCACCAATGCGAGTCAGATACCGATGAGTAATAGATGAATACCACTTGGGGTAACGCTCAGATACACCCACACCGACATCTCCAGCAAAAACATTATTCTTCCTATCATCCCAAAGAGCTACATGATCACGATGCATCCAAGTCCAGTCCAAGTCTGCCTTACCCTTCAAGTTAATCTTATGAAGTTCAGGACAATAACTAGGAGAAGATGGTATATCCTGTATAATCCCAAACTGGCGCAGGCATCTGTCGGGCTGATGTGGCTCCACGAAACAAAAACATATAAGAGGCCCCTTGTAACACCAAATATCTTTGCCTTCTCTACACTGCTCCGATAGTTCGGCAAGAATCTCATCGGTGTATGGCTGCCATAAAAAGTGAGAATCAGCAAGAACATCTAACTGAACTCGGTAGGTGGAAACTGAATGTGAACCACTGTCAAGGAAGGAAAGATGAGCACACCACCTATATAATACATGAAAACATAAAAAGGGCATTAGAATTGATTCAAAGGAATTAATAAACAACTATATAGTTTGAATGCCGAAAATATCATTCAATATGTCAATAAATGTGGTAAAATTGAACATTTTTTACCTCAAACCATGTGGCCCTGGACGATCACCCCAAATACGTGAGTGATCTAAAACTGGATCACGAGGAACAGGAGCCAAAGAAGGTAGTCTACTCCAAGCCCACAACTGCAATAATAAAAGACATCCGGCTGCCTCCTCTGTATCTTTACGAGACGCCTTGCATAATTCCATGTAAAGGTATGCAAGAACAGCAGAACCCCAAGATAGTTTCCCACATTTCGCAAAATCCAAGAGAAGAGGAAGGTACATACAATGAACCTGACCCCCAGAATGATCGGTCAATAAGATCCCACCAATCAACTGCAACACGTAGGACTGTGTATAACGTGTAAGCTCAACATCAGAAGCATCATCTCGAAGGGAACCAAAAACAGAATTCAACCAAGTACACTTCAATCTACCACCAATCAATCCAAATCTGTTATCATCATCCAATGCAGAACTCTCACCCTTCTTAATCTTCTTACCCTTCTCACCCTTCTCCCCCGGCCGTACACCAAAGACATCTCCAACATAACTGTCCCATCCACCTGTAACCGCAGTAAAACCAGTAACTGCAGGCCCATCAATACACAACCCAAGAAGAACAGACACATCCTGTAATGATATCATGCACTCCCCGACTGGAAAGTGAAAAGTATGGGTCTCGGGTCTCCATCTCTCTATAAGAGCAGTGATCAAACCCCAATCTATCTGTATGCTTGCCAACCTAGAAACTCCATCAAATTTCAAAGCCTCAAGAAGGGGAACCATCCTCGGATGTAAAGAAGGGAGGCTGAAATTGTTAGGATTGCGAACTCGGGATTTCATATTGTCACCACCACCAGCCTCCCACACAGCCTCTGACCTATGAGTACCCTGTAAATGCAAGACAGAAGGATCCCGAGGGCGAGGGTCCATAGACAATTTATCATTATGTTGCGCCATAATCTGAAAATGAAAAAAAAAACACACATTATTGGTAAGACTAGACAGAATATTGTAGCTCATATGTACTTGCAAGCAGTCTCAGTTAATTAACAGCACTACATAAAAGCAAGTACTTGTAATCCAAATATAGAACAGAAAAGGCAAATATAGAACAGAAAAGGCACTACATACCTAAGGCGTCAAATAAATCTTCCAAATTCTCATCTATAGGTTCCAGGTTTAAGGTAAACATTGTATTTTCTCATTGATTACAATTGTAATGGTTTTCACATTAGCAAGCTAGTAAGTGGACAACTGTTTTTTTTTTTGCTCCAATCACTCAGTTTTTTGTCATACAGGGTGTTCTAGAGGCAATCAGAATCAGTTGTGCTGGATATCCAACTCGAAAGACCTTTTTTGAAATACGCATACTTAAACCACTCCACCAGGCAACAACTACTCCTACTAACCACCAAGGACTCCTAGCTACAAATACGCCTTGCATGTCTCATTTGTACTACTACTGCCTCCTAGCCAGCCTGCCGTAACTCCTACGTTTTCAATTTTACCCATACTATTGTCTACTATTATTACCACATTTTATACTACTCCCTCCGTCTCTAAATATGTTTCATGTTTCCTCTTGACCTGTGGACATTACAGACACACTAATGATGTTTATAAATAGTACTATGACACACGGTACAATTTATATATCTATATCCAATTGTAAGCTCCTGCCCAAATCATAAATTATCAACTTCCAAACCCTCGATAAGACGGACAAGTTCCGCTACAAATCATTTTAGTTTGTACAACAAAACCAAGGTCCCCCACAGTAATAATTGAAATCTAAAACGACAAGTCAACTCATAAAAATAATTGCAAAAGAAAAGTTTGACAACTGATTTTAAAGGTACGTACGAGTACTAGTAGTACTAAATTGAGTTGGGGTATTGTTGATGGACAGGGCAGGGCAGGGCCTTTACGGATCAAGGGAGCAGAGATCTGGTGTTACTGTAAAAGAAAAAAGTGAGTAATTGCATGATTGAGACATTGTACCAAAGTGTATGTTTTTGGTTAACTGTAAAGATAAAGTAGGCTGTGCAGCTAGCTGTGGTTTTGTCAAGTTTGTGTGCAATTTGTTTGGTTTCAAATTTCACGGGGTCAGTTACTATGGTACACTTCTAACATTTACTGCACTGTTTTCAGAGTATTTGTCAAACTTTTCTCAAATTTGTGAAACTTCTTTGCGGAAGTGTATCATTGTTGATCTTTCTGTATCTGGAATTCTCTTCACATCATTATCTTGTTTCACACGGAGAAGACATGTCACAACAACAATTCATTATCTTCAATAAAACAACGAATTATACAGGGAGTAGTAACTATAATAAAGTTGATGTTTTGTAAGAGTTGGCGATTAGCATGTGATAGGCCACTAAAGTGTACACTTGCAAATTATTAGAGTCTTTAAAGCGAAGCAAACAAAACACAAACGGTGCATCATACTGTGTAAGAACCGTCAGAACTCTTGGAACTATCTGCAAACTCCTGGCAACGTATGCGAAATGCATAACCCAGATAATATAATCTCAACAAGTAGAACAAAATAATCCAAAAATTTACACAAGCAATATATCAAACAATTGATCTGCATCACCATAATTACCTACTCAATTAAACACAGTTACGCATGTCAATAATAGTAAAAATTGAATCTTTACACACAATTTGCATACATACATTAGCTCAGATTACATACGATATATGTAAATATAAAAAAAACATACATTAGCTCAGATTTACCTGGAGATGTTAAGTGTAAGGAGATACAGAGCTTGGATTTATCTTACTTGCTGGTAATTAAAAGAACTCAGTATGTTAGTATGTTACTTGCTGGAGATGTTAGTGTTTAATTGAACTCAGCTCTTTTTTGAAACCTAACGGGTTTGGGGGTAATAATCTGGAGGAGACACGGAACAACGTGTTCCGTGTTACATGAAGATACGGAGGACGAGCCTCCGTGACCAGTCTGTAATTAGGGCCAAATATTTGGAAATCAGTATTTTGGGCAACTTTATCTCAAAAATGATTATTTTGGTCATTTCACATTATCAAAAAAAATATTTATTTTATATAATAACTAATATAATTAATTTTTAAATTTATAAACCGCACCGCACCGCTTTTTCGTGGTGCGGTTTTCGCGGTTTTTGTGTTACGTGGTGCGGACGCGGTTTGGAAATTTGTTCAAACCGCATGCGCGGTTTGGTTTGCGGTTTGAGGAAAAAACCGCACCGCCCGCACCGCGAACACCCCTAGTAAATATGCAATTAATTAACGAAGATGGTATTTTTGTAAAAAGAAACTTTCAACCTAGTATTTTTGATAAATTCTCTTTTCTTTTTTGGTATTTTTTGTTATTCAATAAAGCATTATTTTTTTTGTATTATATCAATTAATATATAGAATAACAAAAAATGTATGAAAAGTGAGAAAACATTTAAGACCGCACAAGTGGCCACCTCTGCTTACAAGTCGATCGCAAACATGCATGGGCACACAGTACTTGGCTTCCATTAAACTGAGCAGTATTTATTAATTTATATATTACTGTAAGTTACATGAATGACGATAGAAATGTAAGGTACATGATTATGATTGATTGATGTTTAGCTTTATTTCATTTTCGTAGCAATAACAAGTCGGCCTTTGTTTTGTCAACCTACATGCCAATTTTAGTCCATATATATGTGAGTTGAAGGGACCATTAATAACTACAGCGAATTAGTGATTAACAACATCAAATTATATCTTGATTTTATATTAACCGTTATTTAAGTTGAGAGTTATAAGTATTAACGAAACATTGAATATTTTAACATTTCAAATCAAGATCGAAGTGATTTTGAATTGTAATTGAAAATTAAAAATGCCTAGGAATTTTATATTTCACATCCGTTGCATTAGTAAATTTTTGTATACACAATTGATTAATGCATGATTGAAGAGCTTTCTCATACTTGATTTGATACGAGGATGTGAGCTGCAAATTTTCCTTAACGAGAATAGCCACAAAATGTCATAAAATAGTAGGTCCATTCACCATTTCACGTCGTCCTCTACATCTCAATAACGGATACCCAAACTACCCTTTTAACCATTTTTACCAGCCTAGATCAGTAGTTTACTCTAGGTGGACAATTTGCAGAGTGCAATGTCACTCTCAAGCTCTCCTGCCTAAATGTTGTCATGTGATTGTCCAGCAGACAGCTAATGTAAAGGGCTAATAAAAATCCACCTAACTTGTTAGGTTAGGGGACTTTACATAATTCGAGATTCACGAATAATCAATATAGCGCACATACAACCAATCGATTAATTGACAAGATCCACCAAAATGCAGTCAAACACTATTCAAGTATTACTTCTACTTCTATCAACAATAAGTAAAAGCAAAACAAGAACACACAAACAATATTTGACGTGGAAACACTCACGTCCCAACCCGTATTATTAATCAAAACAGTTATCAATAATACATCAAAATAGTAACACCTCAATGGTGTCTCAATCCCGATACTTGAGCCAATAATGCTCAAGCATCTCCCAAACAATACTTAAGACTACATCTCTTAAGCTTTCACACCTCAAACAAATACCATATGACTATGTATATATAGCCATCACAAACTTAACCACCAAGTTACCATACATGCATAATCATATTTGGTTTCTAATTACCTACCAAATTCTAATCATACTTGGTATCTAATTATCTACCCAAACCCATAACATCATATTGGGTTGAAACCCAACAATCCTCCACTTCAACCCAATACCCATATCGGATTGAACAGTACCCATCAAGCCATTGACGTCCATTCGCCAACGCCTCCCCTCGAACAAGAATCTACTCATTTTGATCTTCCGATCATTGAGTGTCGCTAAAACCCGTTTAGTGACCCTCCAAACCCATCGTTCTTTATCATAACGGTATATCCATCTACAAAATCATGTGCATCAACCACCACGAGTGCTCTTCCACGTGTTAAGTCACCCGATCCTTTCTTTCACAATCCTTCAGTCTCTTGAAGAAAATCACTAGTATCATCCAAAATAGTTCACATGGTTGATCAAGCCATTGAAACAATTTCGATGACCTCTTCCATCTTCTTCCATCTCGAGTCCGAACACAGGATTGATCCATGGTGCAAGTCAACCGTCAAACCGCACGTAACTTTGTCTCTTCCCGCTTTAGCAGTAATCTCCTTGTCAGCAAATCCTTCATTGTTCTCTGCCAGATCAATTGAACCTCGAACTTTCCTTTAACCTCATCCATCACGAACCCGAACCTTGGCTTTGATACCACTTGTAAGGGGACTTTACACAATCCGAGATTCACGAACAACCAATACAGAGCACATACAACCAATCGATTAGTTGACAAGATCCACCAAAGCGCGGTCAAACACTATTCAAGTATTACTTCTACTTCTATCAACAATAAGTAATAGCAAAATAATAACACACAAACAATATTTGACGTGGAAACACCCACGTCCCAACCCGTATTATTAATCAAAACAGTTATCAATAATACATCAAAATAGTAACACCTCAATGGTGTCCCAATCCCGATACTTGAGCCAACAATGCTCAAGCATCTCCCAAACAATACTTAAGACTACATCTCTTAAGCTTTCACACCTCAAACAAATACAATATGACTATGTATATATAGCCATCACAAACTTAGCCATCAAGTTACCATACAAGCATAATCATATTTGGTTTCTAATTACCTACCAAATTTTAATCATACTTGGTATCTAATTATCTACCCAAACCCATGACATCATATTGGGTTGAAACCCAACATAACTAGTTGTGAATGATATTTATATTACTAACAATACAATTAATTAGTTTAACAAAAAATTAGAAAGTACAGAAAATCATCACTTAATAGCACAACTACCTTGGGCAAAAAAAAAAAGAATTGATCAGTGTAAAATTTAACTATACCAGTAGTTTAACGTCATAAAATTATGGGTTGAGAGTAATTTAATGTTAAAATTATCCGATTGTCTGATATAGGGGTGTACAGACTATCCGCTCAACCGCAATCAAACCGCAAACCACTCGCAACCGAATCGCATTTTGCGAATAATCGCGAATGCGGGTTAGTTGCGAATTGAATTTTTAAGAACCGCATATTTACGGGTTGGTTGCGGATTTGAATATTGAAAAATCGTAAAATCGCAACCGCAAACCGCACATATACATTTATAATAATTTATATTTTTAAAAATATATTTTATATTATATAAATTAATTAATTATACACATAAGACATAGAAATTTCTTTTTCGGGAGTGGATATACATTTTATGGGAGTTGATATATGGATATATCCTGTCCATTTACCAAATATATTTATCCAGCCCATTTACTCGAACCCAATTCAATATCTAACCTACAAATTGCATATTTATGTCTAATCAGTTATGTTTATTCTGTCGCACTAGACATAACTACACCAGAAATTACTGATGATGATTTGCTATTGTACTGATGATATTGTACTAATGGGCTATATTTATGTGCTTACAGGCTTGCACCAAAAAATTCTGTGATATTGTACTGATTCTTTTTTTTTTAATCGAATTGTAATTGTATTTTAATTTTTATTAAATTAAGCTTAGGTGGTTAATCGCAAACCAAACCGCATCAACCGCGGTTAATTGCAACTGCATTATGCGGTTAACCGCAACCGCATTTGCGGCTGTGGTTGAAATTTTCCAAAATCGCTAAAATCAAAAAATCGCATCAATCGTCAAAAACCGAACTGCAATCGAACCACGTACACCCCTAGTCGGATATTAATGAGTAACCTAAGCCTTAATTAAAAAAAAGACATTCATAAAATTTATGTGGAGTAAAACTCTCTTATGTCTATGTTAGTCGGTATCGAAATATAATGAATCATAAATTTACTTGCGATTTTGCATTTATCATTGTCAGTTTAGAAAATATCTGTGCAATTTTTGTTTGATTGTTCAGGGTTAACTAGTTGGTGTGGGTCCAAATGAAATCCATTAAACTGTATGTGTTTGTTTTTTTGATAAATATAATAAAGGTAATGCTAAACATAGTCCCTAGGACTATAGTCAAACATTAATGTAAATGGATAAATGCATTTAATACATCAATTTTGTATTTAACACATCAATTTTGCACGAAATTCAATATGATTATTTAGAAATTTGGGATGTTTTTATCGTTGAAAATTAATGTGAATGCAGAGGATCCATTATTATTACTTGAAAAATTAAATTTGTGTTGCAAAGAGACATTGGGAAACTAAAAATAAAAAAACCTTACAAAAGATATTGAAAATATAATAGTATTTAATGTTTAACCATAGCCTTTAGGACCATGGTTAGCATTTCCCATAATAAAAATTAATTATACGAATTGAGTTTTACAATTTGGAATAGTGGCAGTTACCCTTAGAGCATCTTCAAGAAACTCCTACATTCACTCTTCAAAATAATATAAATAAATGGCTCTTAACAAGTTATTACATCGGTTTATGTGTCAAACTCCAACAATCCTCTTTATATTAGCTCCTTATTTATAATTTACTAGCTTATAGCCCGTGCAAATCACGGGTTACTTTTAAATACTTTTAAAATTACATGATAAAATAAAATAGAGTATAATAATTTACTATGGATATAATTTAACTTTGTAATTAATTAATAAAATTATTAGTAATAATAATAGTTATTTAATAAATGATATGTATTGATTAGAACTAATAATATAAAATCTTAATTTAAATTGTTGTTGACGGGATTCGAACCTTGGATCTTTAGAAGATGAATTTAAATATAAAATATTCTTTATTATTAAATCTAACGGCTATCATCTATTTATTAAATATCTAACGGCCACTATTCTTTTAGATATTTGAACCAAGTTGAACCAAACAACCAAATTATACCCCTATTTGCTTATTATATAATAGTATAGATTCATAAATTAACCCCACTATAACCAAAAGTTGTGTAAAAATTGGTGGACATGTATATTTCATTATTAAAATACAAGTTAAGAGCTACTAGTGGCTCTTAGAAATGAGGAGAGAAAAGAGGCTCTTAGTGTTTTTAAGAGCCACTAAAAATCTCTTAGAACAACATTTTCAATCTCTCTCCTCATTTTTTAAGTCAAGAACTTGAGTAGAAAATCTCTTAGATTATCAGGTTGCTGGACCTCTGGGTCCAACAACCATCCATGATCATGAAGCAAAACATGTTCGCGCCAAGTAGAGATGGATGATGGATCAAGGGGTATGGGATAGCCTTGGTCCTCTAAACACCTCATTTATTTATAATTTTCTCCTTGTATACCATCATCACATCCTTACCTTACCCTAATTTTTTACCCAAAATTTCATATACTTTTGATTTACATCTACATGAATTCATTATATAGAGTGTTTGATACTTCTAATCCTGATATGTTGCATGTATTTTTGCATCTGACTTTTTCTACAATTTTTGCCCCTCCAAAAAAAATTTCTAATTCCGTTCCTGGCTCCGAGAATCCTATAGAGAGCAAGTCCAGTGATGAAGTCAAGTTCCCCAACTTCGGGATCCAATTATGTCGGATAGAAAACTGACAGAAACCAGTTGTTCAATTGCAAAAGCAAAAGTCCAAGTCCATCAAAAAAAATTTTTGTTCAGAAAAGTATATTAAACTTTATAACAACTTTTTTATTTTTTGTTGCTAAGAAATAGATATTTCATTACTTTTTCAAATCGTTCTTTAGTACATTTAAGAGATCAGGATGATTATCATTCAGCCTCCAAATACGCACACCGTCTAACAAATCTAAGGGATACACCCTTGTCTTTTTAACTCGTATAGTAATCCTGGATGAAAACAAACTCAGCTACTATAAAAAAGAATAAAAAACTGATGTAGATGTCAGGAGAATAGGCAATGCATTGGGCTGCAGACTGATTTAAAGCCCATGATTTTATTACTGAAATTTCGAGATGTATATCATGTTCCATGATCCAAATTACGCAGTATCACGATCGATTTTTTGATCATTTTGAAATTTCCTTGTTTGTCAAAAAAAAAAGAGGAAAACATTCCTAGAATAAATTGGTGACTAGAATTGTCTAAAATATTAAAATATATACATTTATTTAACTTTTTTGAAAAATATATTTTGAATAGATTTGTGCAAAAGTAAATATTTTTTTATTAAAAAAAACAATATAATTTTAGAACATCTTCGGACATGAATTTTAAGTGGAATGTCAAATTTTATGTGTAATAACATTTTTGACTACCTCCATGTTGGAATCACAAGAGTTTCAAGAGGAGAAGTTAAATTTTGACATACTTCGTACTCCCTCCGAATACATGTCTCTTTTAAAAAATGAATTTGTCCCATTTTATATGCCTTTTTTCAATACAAATTTAAGGTAATATTTCAAAATTATTCCTACACTTATTGTATTTAAAATTTGATTTTTTTCAAATTTAACATTATTTTCATTTTCCAATGTATTAATTAAAGGTATTAGTTATAAAATATTATCCAATTAACCTTTATCTTAATATGTGTGTTTTTTAGAAAATGAACATATAAAATGGGACGGGGAAAGTATTGAAAAAGTTCAATATTTTAGTAAAATTATTTATTACTCGTATTTATTATTGGGTTTTTTTCATAAATAAATACGGAAAAGTAAATTTTTGCATATTTACTTTTGTTAAGAATAGCTATTTGCAATTTTACTAAACTAAGTTTCTAAATTGCAAAAGTACTAGAAATTAGAGCACCACTTCCCCCTGCCCAGCCAGCCCAGTTCGACTTTTTTTTTTAAAGGTGGGGTGCTATTTTGGTGGATTTGGGTTATAAGACCCAAATATATATATATATATATATATATATATATATATATATATATATATATATATATATATATATATATATATATATATATGCAAGTGCTCAAATACAAACCACTTTTAAAATACAAACCGACAAACCAACACTAAATTAATTATATTTCATCTATTCTAAGGTTCCCGCCAAAGGTACCTTCACAAAAAATGCTTAAAATAATTGGCTCTATCCAACAAAAAAAAAAATAAAAAAAAAATCTTGCCGTGGAAATGCGAAGCATTTAAGACAGCAAACGGATGAGTTAGGTAGTCATGAGGGCCGAAGGCTCTCGACACACCCGTCAATCGTCTATTGCCTTTACCATTGATTGCCATTCCTTACAACTTTAGAATGATAAAGGCGCGAAGCGCCGTACAAGAAGGTGCGAAGCACCGTTAACCAGTGAAATCCACTGCCACGTCATCACGTGAATAATGACTTTTTTTTTTGTTGGATAGAGCCAAATATTTTAAACATTTTTTATATTGGGGTACCCCTAGTTTGGTCATTAGATTAGCTTGAAATATTAGATTATGCTTGGTTTGTAGGTTTGTATTTTAAGGAGGTTTGTATTGGAGTAGCCCCCTATATATATATATATATATATATATATATATAGGGCTACTCCAATACAAGCCTCCTTAGAATACAAACCTAAAAACCAAAATTCAATCCAACATTTAAGTTGATCTAATGACCAAAATAGGGGTACCCCAATACGAAAAAATCTTATAATTCTACTCTCTATCCATTAATCGAAAGAAAATTAAAAAAAATATAATTTTTTTTATAAAAAATGATTACGTGACAGCAGTTTTTTTATTTTTTTTTGATGAATGGATAGAGGATTGAATTATAAGATTTTTTTGTGAAGGTGCCCCTGGCGGGACCCTTAGAATATATGAAATATAATATATTTTGTGTTGGTTTGTAGTTCTCATTTTAAGAGTGGTTTATATTTGAGCGCACACACACACACACATATATATATATATATATATATATATATATATATATATATATATATATAGTCCAAAAAAGAGGTCGAAAATTACAACTAAAAAATGGAACTTGAAATCAGCAACTGAATGCAACCACATGCAACTAAATTTGCAACTGAATGCAATCACATGCAATTTTTTTTAAGGTGGGTTGATGGGTTCCAACTTCCAAGGCCCCGCAGGGGGATATTCAACTGAATGCAACCACATGCAACTAAATTTCTGATTTCAAGTTTAATTTTTCAGTTGCCATTTTCGACCTCTTTTTTGGACTATATATATACTGAAAAATGGAACTTGAAATCAACAACTGAATGCAACCACATGCAACTGAATGCAACCACATGCAACTAAATTTCTGATTTCAAGTTCCATTTTTAACTTGTCATTTTTGACATCTTTTTTGAACTATATATATATATATATATATATATATATATATATATATATATATATATATATATAAGGGAACTGGTCAAAAGCCACAGTTGGATAACTTGGTCTAACCAACCAACCCATCGCTGACCGTTAAAAAGATCAATCAACGGCTCAGATTAAAAAAAAAATAACAGGTACCACAATATTATATAGCGGGTACCGCTATATTATATAGCGGAAGTTGACATTTTTTATTTCCCATTCTGCCCCTTAAAACCTCCGCTATATGATATAGCGGGACCTTGTTAACCTCCAAACAGAACTAGTTATTTCATAATATCATTTAATGAACTTATACCCTTCCATTTTGAAATATATCAATCTTGAGTTCTTGACAGATTTTGATGATTTTGATCGGTATATGTGTGTAAATCATTGGTTTTAATCGTTATTGAGCTTATACCTTTCTATTTTGATGTTATTGTTTGATGAAGTTTGATATATATATATATATATATATATATATATATATATATATATATATATATATATATATATATATATATATCTGTGTGTGTTTGTGTGTGTGTGTGTCATCTTCTTCATCATCTCTTTTCTATATTGGATTTAAATCGATTTTAAGATGATTTTGGTTACCAAAGCACATCATATATATACTTAAACTACTTTACTCTTCAAGACCTTTCCGATTATATAGGTATAAATCCATTTTGAGTAAAATGATTTCTGGGCAATTTTTATTTGTAATTCGGTTTTTAAGTTTGAGCTCAATTTTGATAATCATGAGTTTTGGAGGTTAAATATCGGGGTCTTTTACTTCATATATATTAGTTTACAATTTTCTGGACATAATTTGGTATATTTTTTGAGCTGATTGGAATCAAAATCTGGTAATTTTTGAGTTTGGGTTCTAAACTCAAAAGGTTCTCTCCGCTATATAATAGAGCGGAAGTGATTAGTTATAAATAGAATATTTCAATTATATTTTACACTCAAATATTTGAAAAAATTAAACGGTTGACCAAACTTCAACTAAAATTGACCAAATTTTGAGTTAACTAGTTTTTTAATATTTCAAAGATCTCGGAAAAATTTCATAATTTTTTGAACATTTGTTATTTTAAACTGTTTTATGCTCAAACGTTTGAAAAATTAAACGGTTGACAAAAATTCAATAAAATTTTTGAGTTTGGGTTCAATAAAATTCAATAAAAATTCAATAATATATATTAGTTTACAATTTTCTGGACATAATTTGGTATAATTTTTGAGCTGGTCGGAATCAAAATCTGGTAATTTTTGAGTTTGGGTTCTAAACTCAAAAGGTTCTCTCCGCTATATAATAGAGCGGAAGTGATTAGTTATAAACAGAATATTTCAATTATATTTTACACTCAAATATTTGAAAAAATTAAACGGTTGACCAAATTTCAACTAAAATTGACCAAATTTTGAGTTAACTAGTTTTTTAATATTTCAAAGATCTCGGAAAAATTTCATAATTTTTTGAACATTTTTTATTTTAAACTGTTTTATGCTCAAACGTTTCAAAAATTAAACGGTTGACAAAAATTCAATAAAATTTAACCAAATTTTGACGAAACTAGTTTTTTAATATTTCAAAGTGCATGGAAAAATTTCATAATTTTTCGAGCATTTTTTATTTTTAACATATTTCGACCAAATCTGTTTTTGGCTTAAATTTGGTGTTATGTACGTAGTACTAGTTCATTAGCCAAACTTGATTTTGGCCAAAATCTTCATGCCGCTATATTATATAGCGGGGTCTTTTTATTTTATTTTTATCTACATTCTTTAGGGAATATCTAGAGTTTTATAATTCAGATTTAGACGATCTTACATTGCACGCGAAGCTTATAAAATTATATTTAATTCAGAGGTGTTCAAATGAGCAAAATCAATCTGGAACAGCCTCCAAATTGAGTAGCAAGTAACTACGGATTTTTGCTCCTAAGCTTGTTTAAAATATTAATATTGCTAAACAAGGCACATGGGTCCAAGTTGACCAAGCAATTTTTTATTAAAAGACAGAAAAAAGAGTTAGGCAGAAAGCAAAGAAAGTTGTCGGCACAGAAGTCTACTTGATTATTGTTTTAAAACTAATATTACTTTTTTCACTTTGCAACTTTGCTGCAACTTTCATTTGAAAATATAAACTTCTGCTACATTATAAAGCGGAACACGTGGCAGATTTCAGGGCAAAGAAGGAATTAAAAAAATATAAATTTACGCTACATTATATAGCGTAATACGCTATATTATAGCGTAATCAGTTTTCATCCCAGCCGTCCATTTATTTGGTGGATGGTTATAGATGGATTGGTTGGATATTAAAAAATATCCAACTGTGGCTGTAGAAGGAGCCCATATATATATATATATATATATATATATATGGGTCCTGGTCCCTGACAATCAATTGTTAGGGACCGTTTATATAACAATCTGCTCCCTGGTCGTTGGATCAACGATCCAACGACCAGGATTTAAAAAAAAATTCCGTCTGTCCGGGCATATTTTCCGCGGAACGTTACCTTTCCGCGGTTATTTTCCGCGGAACGTAAATATCCTAAAATGCATTCCGCGCATATTTTTTGCGGAGCGCCAAAATACCCCTCCGCCTTTTGTAACCTAATAGCAGAATGTATGATCATTTTTTCAGGAAAAATCTGGTTGGATTGGACAAAGGGGGAAAAGAAGAGAAGATTGAAGAGTTAGAAAGATTGGGTTCATTCCTTTTATTGGGTAAGTTTTATTGTTCGTATTTTTTGATTAATATGACGGATAAGATGTTTGCTAAGTTTAAACCTAGAAAAATATCAAAAAAAAATGATGATGTTGATGTCTTTAAGGGTTTAGATGATGTTGATGTTAATGGTGATGTAGAGTATGTTAATATTGTTGATGATGATCATGGTAAGGATGAAAAATTGCATGAAAATGTTGATGAAGAAGTTAATATTCCTTATTTGCACCAAAGGTTTGATAATTAAGAAGCCGCATAGAATTTTTTTAGGACGTATGCCTTGAAAAATGGATTTGCAATTAAAATTCAAGAAACACAAAATCGTGTTAAAAATAAAGAAATTTATGCTCGATTATTTTTTTGTAATTTAGTGGGGGAAGATAAGGATAAAGGAGGTGTTAATGATGATGCCATGCACCAAAGGTGTATGCCTTGACGGCGTACTCGTAACGCTCCTTTGATGCCATGCTACTATGACAAAAAGCCATAGTAAGTAAAGTCATGTTGTTGAATCTTTCGGTAGGAGTCAAATCATGGGATGATGTTTCTTCACCGGTCAAATGGTAAGGCAACACACCATCAATTCTATTAGCATCCTTAGTCCACCGTCTTCTCAAAAAGGCCTTGGGTATTTCGGAAACACATCTCTTTGTCAACACGGCAATAATATGTCGGCATGGAATTCCAAAATATTCATACATTCTACACTTGTTGAATTACAAACCTTTGGTGCAAATAAGGAATATTAACTTCTTCATCAACATTTTCATGCAATTTTTCTTCTTTACCATGATCATCATCATCAACAATATTAACATACTCTACATCACCACTAACATTAACATCAACATATCTAAACCCTTAAAGACATCAACATCATCATTTTTTTCCTAGGTTTAAACGTAGCAAACATCTTATCCGCCATATTAATCAAAAAATACGAACAATAACAACTTACCCAATAAAAGAAATGAACTCAATCTTTCTAACTCTTCAATCTTCTCTTCTTTTCTCCCTTTGTCCAATCCAACCAGATTTTTCCTGAAAAAATGATCATACATTCTGCTATTAGGTTACAAAAGGCGGGAGGGGTATTTTGGCGCTTCGCGGAAAATATGCGCGGAATGCATTTTAGGATTTTTACGTTCCGCGGAAAATAACCGCGGAAAGGTAGCGTTCCACGGAAAATATGCCCGGACAGGCGGAATTTTTTTTTTAAATCCTGGCCGTTGGATTGTTGATCCAACGGCCAGGGAGCAGATTGTTAGATAAACGGTCCCTGACAATTGATTGTCAGGGACCAGGACCCTATATATATATATATATATATATATATATATATATATATATATATATATATATATATATATATATATGGTCTTGTTCTAATACAAACTAACTTAGAATAGGAAACTAGAAACTAAACCTAAATTAAATATTTCAAGCTAATCTAATGACCAAATTAGGGGTACTCCAATACAAAAAACGTTTAAAATTATTGTCTCTATTCAACAAAAATATAAAAAAAATAAAAAAAATTTTAAAAAAAAGTTACTGTTCACGTGATGACGTGGCACGTGAACAGTGACTTTTTTTAAATTTTTTTTTTATTTTTTTAATATTTTTGTTGAATAGAGCCAAGAATTTTAAACGTTTTTTGTGAAGGTGCCCCTAGCGGGGCCATTAAAATAAATGAAATATAATTTATTTAGTGTAGGTTTCTAGTTTCTATTCTAAGGTTGGTTTCTATTTGAACGCTAGCCTATATATATATATATATATATATATATATATATATATATACACACACACATACATACATATACAGAGTCCAAAAAAGAGGTCGAAAATGACAACTGAAAAATGGAACTTGAAATCAGTAACTAAATGCAACCACATGCAACTAAATTTGCAACTACATCCAACTGAATGTAATTTTTGTTTTTCAGTTGCATTCAGTTGAATATGCCCCTGCGGGGCCTTGCAACCCATGTTGAGTATTGAATACAGTAAAAGAATACAGAGGGGGGGGGTGAATGGATTCTTGAGTTTTTCTTCGGTTTTGAATCTTTGCAGCAAGATAAGTGATGAGTGTGTGAGATATGAAGATGCGGATAATTAAACACAAACACAACACAATATCACTTTAATCTAATATTTTATTAGATTAAGATGTTGCTACAATCTGTGAATACAAATGATAGTATTCTCAGCTTCGTTTTTCTCAGAGAGATATTTTCTGGATATATTTGAGAAACTTCAAAACCTTAACAGCTAAGGAAGTGAGGCTGTATCCTTATAGACATGGATACACCCCCTTGCTACAAATGAGGTAGGTAAAAAACAAAAGCACTTTCCAGTCTGTCTATCTCATTTTAGTAAGAGTCCAAACGGCTACAGATTTGACTTTGAAAAGCCTGTTTAGATCCACTTCTTCAGCTCCTTGTCCCTTGTCTTATCTCTCCAAGCTTCTTTGTAGGCTTTCCAGCATGCTTTATAGGACAGAGTCAAATAAAGTATCCTGGCTTGTTGCAGGTTTCTGACTTGTACAATTCTTCAGTATTTTGTCCTCAAGAATGTATTCGAGAAGTGACTAAGTAAGTGATTCGAGAACTGGAGTTGACTTGATCGATAACTCTGAGTTCTCGAATAGTGTTATCTTGACATATCGAATCACTTCTCGAATAGCTCTTTTCTCTGGGACTCCTTGAGATATCGAATAGAGCATTTTGACATATCGAATCCCTGAGATATCGAATAGCATATTGAGAGATATCGAATAGTGTCTTCTGAGATATCGAACTTCAGACTTCTCGAATGCTAGACTTCTCGAATAGACAAATGTACTTCTCGAATTGGTACTTAGGCAAATTCTTCATTTCTTCAAATCCCAACTGTGATTATTTGGCAGTCTTCATTCCCTTGCTTGAGGCATGAACCTTAGAACTTCTTTCAAGCTTTATTCTTGACTTAGTAGGTACAGTTACACAGATAGAATTTGATGCCTATTACAAGTACAGAACAAATAGAAACTCTACAACTAGAGGTTCCCTCAGTTAAGAGGTCATGTAGGTAATGCATAGCATTACACATACTTAGGCTTGTTATTAGATGTATTCAGGCATGCCTCTGTGACTAACAATCTCCCCCAAATTGTGAGTAAGACCCTTAGTCACAATTTCATGTCTGATAACAAGCCTATCATACATAAAGATAAAACTTGACAGTACAGGTATGAATTTCCATCAGCAATTTGGATAGAACTACAGAGTGAGTAATCTTACAGCCTATGATGAAGAACTAGCCATTGTCTTTTGATTCCCTTTCCATAGCTTTGGCTTGAAATTCATCATATTCTTTCTCTCTTCTTTCTTTCTCCTTCCTTGTATTCTCATCCATAGCTTTTATTATTTCTGCCATAGCATCCAATTCTTCAAGCAAAATTGAGTCTTTGAAATCTTCAAGTACTGGTTCCAGAATATTTGCAGGATAGTGGTTGAGTAGATTCATTCTGATGTTGACTTGATTTCCATTCCTCCTCCTATACTTTACCATGTAGGGGTTGAACTGAACTCTACACAAACCCTTTTTCCTCAGCTTTTCTGCTTCACTTTCCAGTCTCTCAATTTCTTTCTCCCTTGCCAGCCATTTCTCAAAACACTCTTTTCTGACTTTTTCTTCATGATCTCTCTTCATTTTCACAAAATCAATTAGCTCCAGTTTCCATACTCTCTCCACTTTATCTTCTGAGCTCAACAGTGCAATGATTCTCTCTATGTCATATAGCTTGCCCCAGTGTTGACATCCTCCTTGTTTGAATTTCTCCTCCCTTCCATCCGAATATTTAATCTCAAGGCAATTATCAACAATGGCAACATGATAGATTCTTTGAGCTTGCAAAAATTGCAGTTGGTCTACATCATAATCTTCATCTAGTGGTTGGAGTTTTAGGCCTGGATAGATTGTCAGGGTTTTTGATATGGTTGGCTTTGATTTCCTTGCAGCTTGCTTGAACTTGATTCTTTTTACATGATTACTTGGCAGCAGTATGTGACCTTTGTTTGTAGACCATTGTAGTATTCCATTAGCAGTTTGCTTTTTGAAACATACAGATGGTTTCTTGACTTGAATCTTCTTCTCTTCTTGAGGTGGCAAGACAGTTGCAGAAGCCATAGATGCAAATTTTGAAAGGTCACTACTGGCAGCATTCACCCTAGACTTAGAGTCTTGTGTTGTGGTGAGGTTACTGTCAGCAATGCCTGAGGCTTGCTGTCTTCCACTTTTCCTCTCAGAGCCTTTACCTTGATCATCATCATTCTTCCTCTTCTCATCATCCTTCTTCTTCTTCTTGTCTTCATCACCCTTATTACTCCTGTGATATCTTCTCCTTCCATCACTTTTATCTTCATCCTTGTCTTGATCTTTGCTTGGGTTGAACTTAGCAGTCTCAGATACAATGCCAGTTGCAATATATGACCTGAGATAAGATATAGCTTCTAATTCTTCTGCTGTTCTAGATCCCTTCTTCTTGATCAGTTTCTCAATGATGGCTATGATGAGATTTTTATTTTGAGGAGTTAGATGCTTAGGAATGACCAGCTGCTTGATATCTTCAATTCTTGTTCCAGCCTGGTAGATAATAGTTCTAGGATCTGTGAAGACTTCAGGTAGCCTTGAAGGTTGACCATTCCTCAATTCATCATGAAGACTCTTGTTGTTCTCATTTCCCTTCTCAATTAGTCCAAGGAGCACATTCACTTCTGAGTGCTTTAGACTCTGTAGAGTATTGATGGTTAAGTGCCATATCTTGTTCTTTCCTACCATCAATATCTCCTTGAGCCATAGATCATTAAGCCTCCTTGGTACTACAGTGAGACAGTCAATCTGACTCTTCAAACTCTCATGATATAGCAGAGCATCACCAGCCTGTTCTCTAGAGACTTTCAGAAGCTCCAAGAATGCATCATCATGATAGACATTTGAGTTTGCAATTTCTTGTAGCTTGGCCTCAGTGACCACCTTCACTTCTACTGGCTTGGCACTCTTAGATATTGAGATTTGAGGCTTGTCAGATGGCATACTCCCTGCAACCACTGTGGTTGTAATAGACTGCTTTTGACCATCAGGAGTAGTGATGTGCACAGTTGGTAGAGTGACAACTGGCAGAGAAGTGGGAGGCACATCAACTTTGTCCTTTCCTTTTCCAGGCACATGAGTAGTAGATTTCAAAGTTCTCTGATGGCCACCCTCAGTGATCTTGATGCCCTTTTCTAGTGATCTCTCCCCCTTTGGATTTGAGTTCTTTGATATCCTCTTCTCCCCCTTAGGCTTGTTGACAGACACAGGGACTGTAGGATGCACCTTTGGAGTTGAAGATTCATCAGGTAGGGGAAGACCCATGTACTTCATCATTGCAGACAACATTGATTGTTGATGCAGAAGGACATCAGCTGTGGTGGTGGCTTGAGTGTTCAACTGCTCAGTCAGAGTTGTCACAGTGTCTGTAAGATGAGCATTGGACTTGTGGAGAGAGACTACCTCCTTTTCAAGAGTATCCACTTTAGTGAAGAGTTCATTGGCCTTAAAACCAGATAGGGATTGATCCTTCAGTCTCTGCACTTCGAACCTTGACATCTCATGCACAGGAACCTCAGTGACCAGCTTGTCTCCATATTGATTTGCAAAGAGGGTCCTGAGCATGGCATTGGCATCAGTTGTCTGATCTGATAAGGATTGAAATTTGTGCCCCAGACCTGTGACAGCATCCTTGAGAATAGCTAAACCATTGTCCATCCTGGTGCAAGTAGCATTGCAGGTTCGAATGTCCTTGAGCACAGTCTCCAATTGAGGGAATTTAGCATCAAAAGTCCTCTTGATCTCATGCACCTCCTTGGTTGTAGCTGAACACACTTCATTAATTTCTGTCTTTAAGCCTTTACCAAGATAGTGTGCAGCCTTGAGAATGCCTTTATAGCTGTCATTCACTGCTTCAAACACATCAGTAGGGTTGAGAGATTTGGCATTGGACCCTAGTGAAGTGATGTACTCTTCTCTGAGATACTGGAGACCTTCTGAGAGAGGGATTGAATTGGTTCCTTGCAGCCAAGCATCGATATTCCCATCTCTCTCAGTTTCATCTATGATTTTCTCCTTCTGTAGCTCTACATCCTCTTTGTGACATAGGAGAATAGCTTCATAGTCTGGATTGGGCATGTTTGCAGTGAGAAGGTGCTGAGCAATTTTTGTGAACTCAGGGATCTGATCCACAACTAAGCTTTGAAGTGCTTCAACCGTCAATTGTGGTGGAACAGACCCTGATCCTGAAGCACTGTCATGTTGCACAGGCTTCAGCCATTGAGACAAAAAGTTAGAGCTAGAGCTAGGCTTGCTAGGCTCCTCAGTTACAGATGCAACTTCTGCAACCGGATGAACAGACTCTACTACTGTTGTCTCCACAGAAGTGGGATGAGTTACAACAGTAGTTGACACAGGCACAGAGTCTCTAGTAAGAACTAGTGAATCCTCTGTGTTTGTGATGGTGTCATTAGGATATGCCCCAGCATGCATTCCCTGACCATCCAAATGTGGTACCTGGGTGGTGAGCAAGGTGTCATGCACCAAGTCACTTGAATTCATTGGCTCATCAAAGGAAAAGAATTCTTGATGATCAATGCCTTGCTCCTCAATTGCTTGAGTTGCAGGCTTCAAAGAAATATGAGTGGTAGATTCTGAAAGAGAAGTGTGTTGTAGACAAGATTTTGGCAACTCCCCCTGAGAAATAGAGGGAGTTTCAGTTATGATGTGCTCTCCACTCAGTGTTGTGCCAGCCTTATCACTCCCTTGTGCTGACTCTTTACAGATAGGTGCATTGGGGAGGATGCTTGATTCTATAGATGCATCCTGTTGAGAGGATACATCTAGTGAGCTGTGTGCCCCTGATTTTACAACTTCAGCCATTTGAGTGACTGAAGAGGTGGTTTTAGACTTCTTCTTCTTCTTTAGGCTTATGATAGGTGACTCAGGTTTCTCACTTTCTAACCCTAGTTCTACAGCCAAGGCTGCTTCAGTTAAGATTTCTAAAGGTTCAGAAGCAACCTGTTTTCTCTTCTTTTTACTAACATCACCCTTTTGAGAGGATGATGCAGTTGGCTCTTTGCTGGATAGAGTGTTTGGCTGGGGGGGTTGGTTAGCAGGCCTTGGGTTAGCACTTTGTTCTCCTTGCTTAGGCTGTGCTAACTGAGATTTAGAATCAAATATTGGCATGTTGTGGGGGTAAGACCTAAACAAACCCTCCATGTGGGGAGTTATGCTAAGTCTTACATCCACATCATTCCTAGTCTCCAAATTACCAAAAATGAGTTTGGTCATGGACCTAGGATAGCCTATTTTACTCTTATCTACTCCAGGCAATTCAATCAAAGAAGCATTTTTAAAGTTAAGCACTGATTGAATAAAGCGAGGAAAGAAAATTTCATTACCTCTCTTGGCTGTGGTCTGACCAAGTCTCCCATAGAGTTCCTGTAGGATGAGAAGTCCAACATCTATCTTTCTCCCATGAGCCAAGGCATAGGCAAGCTGCTGCACGGGTGTACTAATCTGATCAAAGCTTGACTTCCGTGCAGTGAATACATGAAGGAGTGTAGCAAATACAAAGCTCCATTCTTTCCTTAAGAACTTCCTATTCAACTTTCCCAGCTTGATAGTATCAGAGTAGTTGATGAAGTCAAAGAATTCTTCCAACTCATCATTGGAGGCCAGAGCATCATACGTCTCTTGCTGCATATCCAAGGCTTGATTCATGTCTGCAGTGGTGATAGTGATATCCTCTCCTTGAATCTTGCAGTGAACAATATAAGAAGTGATAGCATTCTCAAGAGCGATGACCTCCACAGTAGCAGTCCTCCAGAATTGTTCCAATAGATCTATGTACAGAGTTGGGTTGGCTGAGAGCGCACTCTTGATGTATGATTCAGACAACCACCGAACAAAGCACTTGAAATTGGCATTCGGTGCTTCCACATCACTGGTGATTGCGATGAAATTAGTTTGGAATGATATGGTGAGTTTAGGGTTTGCCATTTGGGTAGAGAAGAAAAGAGAATTAGGATTGAAGAAGAAATTCGCAGTTAGGGTTTTTCAGAGGTTTCAGGAGTTGAGGTGCTTGAGAAATCGAACGAAAAGAATTGAATAGTTGTGAAGTTGAATGTATATGTATGAATGTCTTGAGTTGTCGATAGATAAGTGTTCTGTAGCGACAAGTCATTCGAGAAGTATGAAACAACTATTCGAGAAGTCAAGAAAGGCTTATTCGATATCTCAGACAGTTTTTAACTCACAGCTGGCAGTGATTTAACTCAGAAGAAAATTCAAAGTTAAGAATATTATGAGTGAAATGAAGTTTTGAATATAAATCCAAAAAGCGATTAAGTGTCAGCGAAAGATCAGCCTTTTCAAATGATTCGATAACTCAAATGCAGTATTCGAGAACTCTATCATTAGAGAACTAAAATACTCTATTCGAGAACTCAAAGTGTGCTATTCGATTTCTCTAAAAGACACTATTCGAGAACTCAAGAGGGTTCTAGATAGGCCTATTCGAGAACTCGAGCCAAGACATAACAATGAACCATTCGAGAAGTCTGACTTATCGAACTATACTTTTCACTCATAAAATTCAATTTTCACTATCTTTTAAAATTTACCAGAAATATTCACTGAAGAATATTCTACTAAATTAAATAGTGATTTTCTCAAAATTTCACAGAAATTTCAAGCTAAAGATGTATGATTTTCAACATGTGCAGCATTGGAATATTTATACATCATACTCCAGCCAATACTTACTTTTAAAAATATTGAGCATTTGATAAGGTAAGTATTTACTGCTGCAACAATCTAGTTGATATATTCACTTAGCCAGAATTCGAAGAATTCAGCATTCCAATCTCACTGACCAGCCTAGTGAAGGTGGCTTCATCTAATGGCTTAGTGAATATGTCAGCTAGTTGTTTTTCTGTGGGAACATAATGTAACTCAATGGTTCCATTAGTTGCATGCTCCCTTATGAAATGATATCTGATGTCAATGTGCTTTGTTCTAGAATGATTGACAGGATTGGCAACTATAGAGATTGCACTTGTGTTGTCACACATGATAGGAATTCTTTCCAACACAAGTCCATAATCTCTAAGTTGGTTTCTAATCCAAAGCACTTGAGCACAGCAACTTCCAGCAGCTATGTATTCAGCTTCAGCTGTGGAAGTTGACACAGATTGTTGTTTCTTGCTGTACCAAGAGACTAACCTTTGGCCAAGAAACTGGCAGCTACCTGATGTGCTTTTCCTATCCACTCTGCATCCAGCATAATCAGCATCAGAATAACCAACCAGATTGAACCCTGTGTCCTTAGGATACCATAACCCCAAGTTTGGTGTGCCTTTCAGATATTTGAAGATCCTTTTTATAGCTATCATGTGTGATTCCTTTGGGTTTGATTGAAACCTTGCACATAAGCATGTAGCAAACATGATATCTGGCCTACTAGCAGTGAGGTAGAGTAGAGAACCGACCATGCCTCTGTAGATTGAGATATCTACCTTTTTGCCCTTAGCATCATCATCTAACTTGGTGACAGTGGCCATGGGTGTCTTCGCAGGTGAGCATTCTTCCAAATCAAATTTCTTCAGTAAATCTTTAATGTATTTGGTTTGACTTATAAAAATGCCATCCTTCCTTTGACTCACTTGCAGTCCAAGAAAGAATGTTAATTCTCCCATCATACTCATCTCATATCTGCTTTGCATGAGCTTAGAGAATTTTTCACACAGCTTCTCATTTGTAGAGCCAAATATGATATCATCCACATAGATTTGAACTAGGATAATATCATCACCATGTTTCTTGTAGAACAGTGTCTTGTCCAGTGTGCCTCTAGTGAATTGATTCTCCAGTAGAAATTGTGATAGTGTGTCATACCATGCCCTAGGAGCTTGCTTGAGTCCATACAATGCTTTAAGTAATCTGTAGACAAAGTGGGGAAACTGTGGATCCTCAAAGCCAGGTGGTTGTTGCACATATACTTCTTCTTCCAACTCCCCATTCAGGAATGCACTCTTGACATCCATTTGATAGACCTTGAAATTAGAATGTGCAGCAAATGCCAAGAAAATTCTGATGGCTTCTAGTCTAGCAACAGGGGCAAAGGTCTCATCATAGTCAATACCTTCCTGTTGAGAGTATCCTTTTGCAACCAACCTTGCTTTGTTTCTTATGACTACACCATTTTCATCCATCTTATTCCTTAGAACCCATTTAGTTCCAACAACGGTTCTATCCTTTGGTGCAGGCACTAGTTCCCATACTTTGCTCCTTTCAAATTGATTTAGCTCCTCTTGCATAGCAATTATCCAGTCAGGATCCAACAATGCATCATCAAGTTTCTTAGGCTCAACTTGGGATAGAAAGCAGCCATAGAGACATTCATTTATAGTTGCTCTTCTTGTCCTTACTCCTGCATTTGGATTTCCAATTATTTGATCTGCAGTGTGTGATCTATCCCATTTCCTTGTATGTTCAGATTGATTTCTCATCCTTGATGTTGCTTCATCATTTAGATCATGATCATCTACATTTCCTCCCCCTGTGAAGTTGTCACTCCTCACAGGTGTATCTTGGATGCTTGTTTCTTCATTGTTGGTTGACACAGGTTCTTCATTCACTTGAGTTTGTTGGATTATGAGTTCAGATTCACTTTCAATCTCCTCATCAGAATCATCTAGATTGTCAAACTTCAAGGGATCTTTATCTTCATTGTTGGCTTCTTCTAATCCAGGTAGTTTGCTGTCATCTCCAAAAGCAACCATTGGGCCAGCCTTTTCCTCATACTGTGATAGCAGGGCCATATCACCAGTCATATGATTTGAGCATCCACTGTCCAAAATCCACATGACCTTCTTTTTACTTTCTTTGCCCTGCAAACACAAAAGTATTACTTCTCCTTTGGTACCCAAACGAGTTTGGGTCCATGTGACTTAGTGACAGTTTTATCAAAATCAGCATGCTTATCAGTTTTCTTGATGTTGGTCTTCTTGTCACTGTTGGGAGTCTTAGAATCAGGGTTCTTAGACTTAGGTGACAGAGGTACCTTCCTAACTTTAGGAGGACTTGAAGACTTTGTCCTTGTGTAGTGTGTGTGAACATTATGATTGATACAGCCCTCCATGAATTGTCTTCTCAAATTAAAACAACTAGTCATCACATTCATGTTACATGGCATACAATCAAGTTTATCACAGAAAGGAGAGTCTCTATGTCTTAAAGGCACAGAGCAATCATAGAATGGTTTAGCAACACTACCAGATGGTTTCTTGCAAGCATGAGTCAAATGATTAGAGCTAAAACAGTTTTGACAAACTTTCCTAGGGGCATTTGGCACATAAGCATAGTTGTTATCTTTGTTAATCCCTAATTTGCCATTCCTGTTTGGTCTCTTATTAGTCACTTTCTTCTTAGTCTCATAATTTCCAGCTGAAACAAACTTTACAGGTTTCTCAAGTCTAGGTCTACCTCCTACTGGCTCCTTGGCTTTGGTTTTGACATTCTTACTCTCAGAGGATGCTTGTTGTTCATTTGATTGTGCCTCATCTTCATCCTCCAACATTTGCTTGATGAGTAAGGCATCCTCATCAATCTCAAGTGTTGGTGTTTTAAATATTGGATTCTCAGTCTTTTTCAAAACCTGAGGCACCTCCTCTTGAACAACAATGTCATCTTCAATGACTGCATAGCCTTTCCTCTGTTTAAGAGTGTCATAATCAAGTCCAATGGCAGCCTTAGGTCTAGCTAGATTTTTCTCATGATAAGACTGCAATAGACTAGAGGAATTCTTAAATGTTTTCAACTTAAATTCATTTTCAGCTAATTCATCCCTAAGAGCTTTCTCAACTTGACTAGCACATAGAACTTTGTTCTTTAGATACTCAATCTCTTGTTTAAGATTTTCTATTTGCACAGTAGTTAGCTCTAGTTCCTCATTTCTCTTATTTAACAGTTCATTCCTGGTAGACAGTTTAGCAATCTCTTCATTAGCAGCAGTCATACTAGTATGAATGTTAAACATCTCAACGGATAGTTGTTCAACCAAAGATTTATATTCAGAAACAGACATGTCTATGGTAGTGAGAGATGGTACCTGTGAGTCTGATGCAGATGGTTCTTCCTTGGAATTGGCCATCAAGGCATAGTTGCAGAATTCTTGTTCTTCCCCATCACTGTCAGAATCATCCCAACACTTCCCTTCAGCTATGTAAGCCTTACCTGGTGTCTGCTTCTTTAGAAGGGCCTCATACTTAGCTTCAAGCTCAAGAAACTCCTTATCCTTCTTTTTAGGCTTCTTGCATTCACTGGCAAAATGCCCTAGGTCATTGCATCTATAACATCTTACAGATGACCTATCCACATAGCTGGTTTTGAATCTGTTCTTGTTTGTTTTCATAGGTGCCTTGCCCTTGTTGAATGAATGATTTTGAGGTCTAGGCTTGAAGGGCTGATTCCTCTTGAATCTGATGTTTGGAAATTTTCTAGCCATAAAAGCATATGATGTATTTTCCATGCCATCCAGCTCTTCAAGAGTGTAGAACTCATCTTCTTCCTTGTCATCAGAAGGTTCAGTCACTACTTCCTCAGTTTCTTCATCATCTACTATCTCTTCTATTCTCAGCTGACTTGCAGATGCTTCCAGGTCTTGAATAGATTTGTTGACAATCAAGGCACAGGATGTGTTTATCATTCTGCCTTGGTTAGCTTGGATAGCCCTCTTTTGAAGCAACTCAAGCTCGTGTGTCTTTAAAACCCCATAGAGCACATCATACGTGACTTTGTTCAAATCTCTTTCTCTTAGAGATATGACCCTTTGCTCTAGATGGTTTGGTGACGATAGTAGAAACTTCATATTTAATTCCTTAGTGCTGTAAACCTTCCCATTCATTTGGAGCTCAGTCACCAGCTTGTGAAATCTTTCAAACACATCAGTGATACTTTCCTTGGGCTGTGCCATGAACGCCTCATACTGTGTGACCAGTATCTGTTTCTTATTTTCTCTTACCTCCTCTGTCCCTTCACATAACACCTCGATGTGATTCCACATGTCCTTGGCTGATCTGCATGATGCTACGTTGGCAAACATCGACATATCCAAGGAGTCTATGATTAACAACATGAGGTGGCTGTCTAGGGCAATCTTTTCCTTCTCTGAGTCCGTCCATTTGGATGGCTCTTTTGGAACATATGATCTAGGAATGACTACTGCGCCCACTGTGGATTCAGCAACTTCTTGTTGTGGTATGAATGGACCATTCTTGAGAATGTCAGGGTAGAGAGGATTGGCAGCTTTGATGAACAACAGCATTTTTATTTTCCAGAGGTTGTAATTTTCTTTGTCGAATTTAGGGACCTTTACCGTACCTGTAGTCTTTGGTGTATTCGAACTCATGATCGTTTTCTGTTTAGATTAAACAGCCTGCTTTGATACCACTTGTTGAGTATTGAATACAGTAAAAGAATACAGAGGGGGGGGGTGAATGGATTCTTGAGTTTTTCTTCGGTTTTGAATCTTTGCAGCAAGATAAGTGATGAGTGTGTGAGATATGAAGATGCGGATAATTAAACACAAACACAACACAATATCACTTTAATCTAATATTTTATTAGATTAAGATGTTGCTACAATCTGTGAATACAAATGATAGTATTCTCAGCTTCGTTTTTCTCAGAGAGATATTTTCTGGATATATTTGAGAAACTTCAAAACCTTAACAGCTAAGGAAGTGAGGCTGTATCCTTATAGACATGGATACACCCCCTTGCTACAAATGAGGTAGGTAAAAAACAAAAGCACTTTCCAGTCTGTCTATCTCATTTTAGTAAGAGTCCAAACGGCTACAGATTTGACTTTGAAAAGCCTGTTTAGATCCACTTCTTCAGCTCCTTGTCCCTTGTCTTATCTCTCCAAGCTTCTTTGTAGGCTTTCCAGCATGCTTTATAGGACAGAGTCAAATAAAGTATCCTGGCTTGTTGCAGGTTTCTGACTTGTACAATTCTTCAGTATTTTGTCCTCAAGAATGTATTCGAGAAGTGACTAAGTAAGTGATTCGAGAACTGGAGTTGACTTGATCGATAACTCTGAGTTCTCGAATAGTGTTATCTTGACATATCGAATCACTTCTCGAATAGCTCTTTTCTCTGGGACTCCTTGAGATATCGAATAGAGCATTTTGACATATCGAATCCCTGAGATATCGAATAGCATATTGAGAGATATCGAATAGTGTCTTCTGAGATATCGAACTTCAGACTTCTCGAATGCTAGACTTCTCGAATAGACAAATGTACTTCTCGAATTGGTACTTAGGCAAATTCTTCATTTCTTCAAATCCCAACTGTGATTATTTGGCAGTCTTCATTCCCTTGCTTGAGGCATGAACCTTAGAACTTCTTTCAAGCTTTATTCTTGACTTAGTAGGTACAGTTACACAGATAGAATTTGATGCCTATTACAAGTACAGAACAAATAGAAACTCTACAACTAGAGGTTCCCTCAGTTAAGAGGTCATGTAGGTAATGCATAGCATTACACATACTTAGGCTTGTTATTAGATGTATTCAGGCATGCCTCTGTGACTAACAACCCAAATCCACCAAAATCACCCCACCGTTTTTTATTAAAAAAAAAGTTGAATGTGATTGCATTCAGTTGAATATTGCCCCTGGCGGGGCTTTTAAACCCAAATCCACCAATTCAATTGCACGTGGTTGCATTCAGTTGAATATTGCCCCTGGTGGGGCCTTGAAACCCAAATCCACCAATTCAGTTGCATGTGGTTGAATATTGCCCATGGCGGGCCCTTGAAACCCAAATCCACCAATTCAGTTGCATGTGGTTGCATTCAGTTGAATATTGCCTCTAGCGGGGCCTTGTAACCCAAATCCACCAATTCAGTTGCACGTGGTTGCATTAAGTTGAATATTATCCCTTGCAACCCAAATCCAACATATCATCCCATTTTTTTTAAAAAAAGGTCGATGAACAGTACCTGCCACGTGGATGCCACGTGGCAGGTACTGTTCATTGACAAGTTACTGTTCATCCGAATTATTTTTTTAAAAAAAGAAAAAATGGTTGGAAAAGGAAAGATAGTGTTTTTGCAATTAAGAAACTTGAGATAGTAAATATGCAATGAATTAAAGAAGATGGTATTTTTGCAAAAAGAAACTTGAAACCTAGTATTTTTGGTAAATTCTCTTTATTGTATTTTATTTAATTTTTGTATTATATATTTTGGAACCATCTATATATATTACATGTGATACAAATTAAGGGAATGATTAAGAAAAATATTTTGTAATGAACTGACATATTTATACGTCACAAAATGCCTCTATCGGATATTCTATGATCTCTCTGTTTTTCTTTTAGTTCTATGATCTCTTTACTTGAGTGTTGTTTACTGATTTAGAAGAGTGATCAAACATAAATTAGAAAGTAATGTCCAAAGTAGACTAGATGGTCAAAAAACTAAAGAAATTCTCTCTCTTCTCTCTCTAAAACAAAGCAGCGCCTCTATCTTTTCTTCTTCCTCCGGCGGTGACTCCTCCATCGATCGGAGACTTTCGTTCGTTTTTTCTTCGTATTTTGTTCTTCTTTTCTTTCAATAATCGTCTTCGGGTGAGGATTTCTACCCATTTATTGGGTCTTTAGTCCCATTTATTGGGTTTTGTCTCTCTCCGTGTGAGAGTTTAAATTTGTTTTAGTGTGTTTTAATGTCCGGGATCGCAGATGTTTGGTGTTTTGGATCATTTGGTTCTTTGAAAAAGATTTTTATGGGCTTACAATTATGGTTGGTTTTTCGAATACATCATGTTCATCACTACGTCAAATCGTTAGATAGTCCCTTCAAAAAGGCTGTATTTTCCAGCGATGTTAGCAAGAGACCGCATCAGAGAGAAGATCTGCTCAACGGTTGTAGCTTCGATGAAGAAAACTTATTTTTAATTTTTGTTATGCGTTTGTTAAATTTTAATTATCTTTATAAATGTCGCATGACTTTTAATCAATGAAATATTTATCTTTTCAAAAAAAAAGGTAATGTCCAAAGTAAACCGTACTCCCTCCGTCTCTTAAAGCTTTGCCCGTTTGACTAAAAACACGGGTTTTAAGATAGTGGGGAATGAATATTATTTGTTTATGGAGTGGTGGGTATTAAATATTGTTTTTAAGGAGTAGTGGGTATTAAATATTATTTTTAAGGAGTAGTGGGTGGAGTAGTTGGTATTAAATATTATTTTTAAGGAGTAGTGGGTGAAGTAGTGGGTATTGAATATTATTTTAAAGGAGTAGTGGGTGAAGTAGTGGGTATTGAATATTGTTTTTAAGAAGTAGTGGTGGAGTAGTGGGTATTGAAATAGAAAGGGGAAAAGTATTTTGAACGACCCAAAATAGTAAACAGGAAATGTTTTAAGAGACCGAGGGAGTACAAATTTAGCAAAAAGGCAAATTTAAAATACAACCAGTAACATTTCCATTTCCTCCAGAACTCCGCCCGTAGAAAACAACAATAAATTATGGTACACAGACAGGGCACACATACATACGTATGTATTATCTATATGTAGCTTTGGTCTGTCTACAACTAAAAAACGTTGTCATAAAATCAAATACATAAAAAAATGGCCTTAATTCCTTCGCCGGAAACCTTATCTCTTTCTGTTGCATCTAACTCTCACCTTCACAAGTCCACTGTCATAGCCGCCGTCTTTCACCACCACCCGCCGTCGTGCCTTCCGTTCACATCCGCCGTTTATTTATCCTCCGCTCGGCGCTCGTCATGGTGTCTTAAACCCCTCGCTTCCTCCACCACTTTGATGTCCAATTCCGTACCGGTTAGTTCTTTTTTTTTTTTTTTTTAAATTTATAGAGATTATTCATTTATCGAATTTAAAAATGCTCTGTTATATTATATTACATATATTTGGACCCAAAAAAAAATATTATAAATCCAATTATCAGATATTTACCTGTGAAAATATATACTCCATCTATTTGTGTTTATGTAATTTGCATTATTATAATATTAATTAATTAACTTGTAACAAATTCAACAGACTTCATTTAAGAATCTAGCTTACCACATAAGGACTATTTAGATACAAATTTTGTGTGCTGTAGTAACATATTGTATGAATGTAATTTTATTAACAAGATAGAGTGCTTTGCATGCCGTAATTTTCTTGCTGTATGTTATACCTATTATTGTTTGTAAAAAAATTGTATCATGGACCAGTTCAGTACGTATGTATGTGTATCTTAAGTCACACATGCCATGTCAACCAATGGACTCCTTTGATGTTTGCTGATGTTGTTTTTTTTCTAACTGGTTTTGGAACCAGGGTTGAAATTGGTTGGTATTTATCAGTCACATACAAGGAGATGTTATCGGATTTAATTGACCACATTATTATATTAACATCTGTTTAAGAATCAGCTTCAAGCTAACTGGTGATTTACTGAGTTATGCTGATGTTGTTTGGCTGTTTTATTCAGTATTGCAGTTCTGAAGTGTATTTATATTGTTGTATAAGAGCATCTCCAATGGAGAAAACCCCTTAGGGGTCGTTTGGTTCAAATAAAGGTATGGGTTTGGAATGGGGAATGGGGTTTGGGTGGTATAGGGTTATGATATCATTCCTTATTCCATGTGTTTGGTTCATTTTTGGAATGAGTTTGATTCCCATTCCTAGTGTTTGGTTTATAAAATTTGGGAATCAAGAATCAATGTAGCATTTATACTTTTTTACTTTAATATCTAAAAACTAAAATAAAAAGACTTCACATGTATCAGGATCAAGCTAGAACTCTAATTATTGTAAACAAAAAATTGAGAATCATGTCCACACACCTAGACTTGTTGTCACTACTATGCTGGGTATTGTCATTTTTTAAGATGTACTTTGCAGGTTGGTGCTTTGAGTTGAACCAAGAAAAACAAAATATCACAACCTTGAGATGTCTGTATTTAGTTTTAGAAAGGGCAGATCAAAGATATAATACCATGTTCATTAGCTATAGCATCTTTACTAAAATAAACATGTATTCTTCTATCAAGACTTTAATATAAGACCAAGAAAACAGCCGCAAAATCAACCGAAATTTCTGAAATTGTTGAACAACTTAACATTTGCAGAAACTTAACATTTGCTCTTTCACCATTAATGTAACATTTGCAATATGTTGGAAACCTCCGGTTACTGCATTTCCGGAATATTCAAGTTCATAACTTGAAATGGTGAAGCAGCAATACTACATGCAAAACTATAATGAAATTAGACAAGTAAACTTACTCCAAAATGCAAATAAGACAACTCAATTATGTGATAACCATTCTGATTTAAACATGGAGATTTCTCTGGCACAAAAAAATAAGCAGAAAAAAAAGGATCCTAAATTATAATCAGCCCTCAAATTATCATCCAAGATATAAATAATCAATCCTCAAATTAACATCCAACTTATTGATAAAAAAACTTAAATCCAATCAAATATTCAAATAACGAACAAATGCAATTTATAAAATTGAAATTAAAATTACTAGTCATCTTAATTTAAAGGGTCATCACGATGTAATGGATTATTACGATGTAATAGGTCAAGAACCACTTCTTTCTTCCAATCATCATCAGGACTTGAAAAGAAAACATCCATTTGGCTTGGATTTGATGTAAACAAGCACGCAGCTATGATTGCTTCAGCTTTAGTCATACCCGGCAAACTAGCTATCTCAGAAAGTAACTTCTTCTTTTGTTCAGCAACCTCTATTTCACGATTCTGTGTAGAACTCATGGCATTCGCGATGGTTTCTAAGTGACTGCTCATACCTTTCATAAATCAGTAGCCATATGATTAGAAGTTAAATCAACAATTTGAGGAGATTTTTTCTTCTCAGTGCCTTTTGGAGTCTTTTCTTTTTTTATTTTCTTAGTAGCTGGAGGTTGTGGTAGACTATCATCATCACTATTATCATCGGCAAGGTTCACAATCTCTTCAAGATTTTTGATAGAGTCCTCTGGCAACTCAGCTCCAATTCCATTAGCTCTATCAATACCAAATATAAGATCTAGTTTATCAAGATAAGGGAAGGGAGTCCTCCATAATCCTCCAGCTTTAGGATGATTCTGAAAGAAACATACACATTAGTAAAAAAAACAATCAAATATGTAATTGCATTTTAAATATTTAATAACTTATTTACCTTGAGAAAATCATCAAAAGCTTGTTTTTCACATTGTATCATTTTTGTCTTATCATCCCACTGAAAGCCTGATGTTTTGTAAACCATTTCGGAAACAACAGCATACTTGTCTTTGAACCATTTTACTTTTGAGTCAATATGGGGAAAAGCTTTTAGACCACAATCAGGAAACTTATTGTTTAACAATACCTCCAAGTGATTTAAATAGCCATTCTTAAAACCTCCTTCACCTTTCCATTGGCGGTCAACACTCATATCTAACAAACAATCAATTAAAGCTTCTTCTTCATCTTTTTTCCAAAATCGTTTATTCTTTCCCCTTCCAACAACAAGAGGACTTTGACTATTTGCATCCATCCTGAACAATATTAATCAAGCATACACAACCAATATATTTTGTAAAAAATATCAATTATCCAGCAACATTTTTATTGAAAACAACAAAATATAGCATTCAACATTAAAAGTAATGACTAAAAAGAAATTATTGAAAGTAGATAACAAAGATAAATCCAAAATCCCTATGTAGCTCTCCATGTATTAAACAAATTTTGTGCTAAGTTATTTCTAAAAGTAGTCCAAGCATTTGATGACTGAACAACGGTTATGTATTCAACTTCATCATCACTATCATCATCCTCGCTACTATCCTCGCTACTGTCATCATCTGAATCATCATCAACCACAACATCTGTAGGCATGTACTTTCGAATTAAATTATGTAATAAAGCACAAGCTGATACTATACGGGTTTGTGTGCGAATTGGATAAAAGGAAGGACTTCTTAGTATTCCCCACCTTCCCTTCAGCAAACCAAAACTTCTCTCAATTACATTTCTTGCTTTAGAATGTTTCATATTGAAGTATTCTTCCGCACTTACTGGTTGATGATCTCCCCATTCATTTAAGTGATAACGGTGTCCTCTAAAAGGTGCTAAAAACCCCTCGCAATTAGTATAACCAGCATCTACCAAGTAGTAACAACCTAAAATACAATAAAATGAATTAGTAATGATTTTTAATTAATATGCTTTAGTTTAATTTATTTTCTAAATTACCTTGAGGAACCTTTAAACCATTTGGCCTAGAAATTGCATCTCTCAAAATACGGCCATCATGTGCAGAACCTTCCCAACCAGGCAAGACAAATATAAATTCCATATTCGGGTTACAAACACCTAAGACATTCATTGCAAGGTTGCCTTTTCTTGTCCGATATCTTGCCCTTTCCTCATTTGTCACATGGACACTAACAAATGTACCGTCCAGAGCTCCTAAGCAATTCTAAAATATACAAATACAGATGTTTATATATCTAAACATCAAATAACATATTTTTTTAAAGTGTTAAATTCAAGTTATAATAAGGTGTACCTCAAAACAGTTCCATCTACTGGACTCGCATTCCTCTGTTATTGGAGTAGGCTTTTTCATTAAATAATGATGTAACTTTAGAATAGCGAGGAGGCAAAGGTTAAATTGTCTACTAACACTTTCTCCACTTCTAAGAAAATAGGTTCCTACTGACCTATTCTTTTTATGATGAGCCAATGTATATAAGAACATAGCTACAATCTCTTCTAAACTCATATTCCGAGTACCCTTTAGTCCACCTATGTCCCTAACCATCTCACAAACTACATAAAATGTTTGTCTATTCATACGTAATTCACTCTTACAAGCAGCATCACCATCCCTAATCAATGCATCCAAATTTTCTAATCTACGACGTTTTTTATCTCTGATTTGATGTATGCTATGCCTACTTATACCAATAGCACGTAACACCATATAAATAATAAATGTGGCATTAATAATTACCAATAAAGTTACAAGTAGTTCTCTTTGATTCCTCCTCTTCCTCCTTATCAAAGACAGTCCACATTGATCCATTCTGTACATGTTCATATACTCACAAATTTAATAATTGAATTCATGAAGATAGCACATTTTATTATAATAAATTACACATGTTCATTTTAATATTGATTTAGCCTAATATCTGAAAGACAATAAACATTAACAATAAACAAGTACTTTTGGCACAAAGATGATGCATACTTACACCAATATTAATAATTCGTTCCAAAAAATTGATTGTAAAAATATCTATAACAGTACGTGGATACAATATTCTTGATAATTTTTTGAACTTTTTCATAAAGAGAAGTAATATACATATATTTTCTTTAGGTATTCCGTGTGTATGTATGTATAATTTTATCGAATATAATCTCCCTTGTATATGTAGGTAGCTTTTCAAGATCTATAATATGTGCGTATTCTATGTTATATGCTTGGCTATACAATGAATGTCTGGTTTGGCAATCATCTATGTGGAAGGTGATCGAGAAAATGGAAGAGATGAAGATTTACCTGTAGTTTGGCGGCAGATAGATGGGTCAACAAGATGATGGCGGCAAAGAAAATGATGCGATGTATGTATATAATCTCATACCAGGATATAGATATTGGCCCATACCCACCTCCCCCCATCGGTATGAAAAACCTATATCCTGTGGGTTTGAGGAATGGGTTTAAAAAAAAAAATTACCCAACCAAACATAAGATATGGGTTTTGTCTAATCTAAACCCATTCCTGATTCCTAATATTGATTAACCAAACGACCCCTTAGTTAAAATCAAATAAATAATACCATAAATAAAATTTATAGAAATTATGTAAAAAAAGTTTCACTCCAATGAGGCATTACCCTTAGAAAAAAATATAGACAATCTGTTTTCGTTGGCTATATTTGGCCAACCTCTAGAGGTCTGTAAGGAAGATTTTTTTATGATCTATTACCTTATAAAAATATATTCTATTTATAACAAACTGAAATAATAATAACATGCTATATTTACAATATAACCGAACATTATAGCCAATATACCATTGGAGCATAACATCTTACAGGTTCAACAAATTTTACATAATCAATATTTTATCTGATTTAGCCAACCATTTTTAGCCAATACCATTGGAGATGCTCTAACCCCATGTGCCTGCCTTTCGATTGGACAATAATAACTTCTCACAAGTATATTGGGTTGTTTCCTTTCAAAGCTTGATGTAATAATCTATTTCACAATTGATGCATTAATGGAATTAAAATCATCTGTTCAAGCATAGGGTTTTGCTTGCAAATTTGAAATTAATCGTAGCTTCCACATGTACAAGGGCAGTGGTGCCAAATGGATTAGAGTATTTAGCTAATGGCAGAGAATGAGGGTTGTAAACCACTAAAGCAAAAATAATATTTCAATTACAACATGACTTTCCATATGTAGAGCAAGTGCTTTAAAAAAACAGCATAACTTGGATACTTCCTTCTCAATAAATTATTAACATATAACATACAACATTTTCAAATAGAGCACATATAGCATTTTGAAGACCTCAATTGATTAACAGTCTTGATTAATTATTAACATTTTCAGTTCCAAAGTTGTTAATCTATAGAGATTCCACTGTAGTTTAGTAGTGACCTTCCAGAGTGAGAATAGCCTGACAAGAAGTGCCTCAGTATTTAGGGAAGAGTATCTCAGATTCTTGGGGTCTCGCATCAATTTGTCGTAATCTGAAAAATCAATGTGAGAATCCTTATAAGTTATATAACACATTTCATTATGTTGAGGTGAAACATCCTGTTGCTAAAGTCCGCAAAATGACATCAACTTTAAGTTATTTTGAGTTTTAAGCTTTATAATCTATCTTTAAAGAAGTCTCGATCGCCAATGACAGATATTATCTGAATTCATGATCTGTACATCACCAAATTCTTGACTCCCTGACCTCAATTTTTCTTTGTCCTTGAGCATAAAAAAAAAATTAGGTTTCATTTAAGACAAGACCCGTTTATTCACAATGCTTTGGATTTTAGGATGGATGTGTTATTTTTGAATAAATTACCTATTGCAGAATCATTTTCAATCTGTCACGGATTTTTTCTGAACTTTTTCCAGTTACGGATCTAAACTCTAAAGCACCATCTTAATGTATAAAAGGTCTTTTTTGTCATCTTTGTTTGCATATATTTCATTCTGTTTTCTTTGATGACCTCTATTAAACAGTCAAAAAATGGATTATATACTGTGGGAGATTTTATGACTAAAAAAGAGGAATTGCATGTGGTCAAACCAACAACAACTGTCGATGAAGGTAATTCTGGTGCTAATTTTCGGTTTGTTAACCATTTTAATATGTCTAACGTTTAACCTGTTCTGTGCTGTTTAGCATTGAATGCTCTTGTAGAGAACAGAATAACTGGATTTCCTGTGATCGATGAGGAGTGGAAATTGGTAAGTAAATTTTGATCCAGGTTATGTTTCTGCAAGTATCATTTTATACTATATAACTTTTGGCAGGAGAACACTACACTGGTGGGATTTTTGTTAGGTGTAGTTTTACTTCTCTATTGAATAAGTGGGGTGGGAGATATTTGTCGGCCATGACAGGGCTGCTTTATAATTAATAATTATATGTTGTTTCCTGGAGCTTTGCTGAATGTATCGACTGTTTTTTGAGTAAATCTCCCTTGTTTATTGACAAAATCTAGAATATAACAAGGGATCTGAGTTAACAAGGAGAGGAAGAGAGGGCAGAGAAGTGATAAAGTGTATCTTATTAATACTTCTACTGCAATATTACAAGGAGGCAAGAGCCTCAATATATAGAAAACATGAAACTTGTTGGCTACACTACAAATAGTAAACCCTACAAATAGTAACCATGATGTCATAGATGATGTCGTCAATAGTAACCATGATGTCATGGATGATGTCGTCGTGCTCATATTTAACACGCCCCTCACTCGAAATCCCATCTTGAGATGAAAGACCTATCTTGGGATTGAAGAGTGGAACACTAGGAGCCCTTAAGCATAACCTTAGCGTCCTACCAGACCCATTTTAGGATTGAAGACCCATCTTAGGATTGATTATCTGAGAATTTTGGGTATATTGGGACTCGACTTCGCGACCAGGCGATACATTTTAGACTATGTCGAATAATAGAAAGTGCTGCTTTTCAGCACAACAGTGGATGACCACCATTCAGTCCTTGAACTGATTATTTTGAAGAAACTGAGTCTCGACTTTGTGATCACTCAGTATTAACAAGCCTATGTCTGAACACATGAGGAATCTGCATCTGTCATCCCTTGAACTACAAGCAATTGGAACCGTATTTGGTAGACTGCATCCCTTAAGATCGTCCATGAACTGGTCCTTCTGCTTCTTTTACAAGAATGAAATGCAAGATATAGCAGTGAACTGTGTGTATGTTTTTGTATACATACTACTACTTCTGCTGCTTTGTCATTTGTGGCAGTGAACTGTATGTACATCTGTATTCTATATATACACTACTTCTACTGCTTTGTTATTACTGCTTTGTTATTTGTGACAGTGAATTGTGTGTACATCAGTATATACATTACTTCTGCTGCTTCGTCGGAATAACGCCCCCTGAACTATTTAATTTGCAGTATCGTAAAAAATTGGAGAGATACCGTAATATCAACAACCACTTGAATACTACACAATTAAATCTATAACCGGGGCAAACTCTTAAATCAAAGTGATACATCTTCAAAAGATCCCGATTTTTTTAATATTAACACTACTTTCCCTTAAGAAAATAAATGTAAAATAATTTTTTTTTATCGGATCTATAATCATAAAATCACTGTTTTTAAGGTTCTGACCTTTTTGTTTTTGTTTTTTTATCCCTTTTCTTTTCTTTTTATCTTCTTCCGATTCTCCCACATCATTTTTCTTCTTTTGTTTTTCTTTGCTTTCTTTATTATTTTTTTTCCTTATTTTTTACTGCTACCAGCCTCGTGGTCGACAACATTTTTTTTTTCTTTAGCATCTTCCTTTTTTTAGTGGATGCTTTTGCTTTGTCTGCCACCATGAGTGCAATTTTAAGTATGTCTTCTGCTTCTTTCTTTAACTCCTTCACTTGCTTCCTCATGGAGGTAAAACACTCTCCAGCTTTTAGAAGCAACTTTCCAAGCAATAGGCCCAAGATTTAGCCTGTTGAGAGCTCAGAACCAATCAGCAGAGGAACTACCACTAGGCTTTTTCTACTGCTTTCCTGGTGGCCTCCCTCTTCTGACAACTTTTGGTTGCAGTTTCCCATCATCATCACGATCAACCGGCTCGGAGAAAACACCATGTGTATCCTTCTTTTGAAGCCTGTCAAGAATGAACACCAACGGTTTGGGTCTATTTTGTGGGTGAAAAAAAAACAAAAAATTGGGCAGAAGTTTTCCTTGAAAAACTTGTTACAGATTAATAAAAACTCTCTCCTGCCTTGTTACACTCTCCTGCTTTGATACTATGACAAAATCTAGAATATAACAAGGGATCTGAGTTAACAAGGAGAGGAAGAGAGGACGGAGAAGTGATAAAGTGTATATTATTAATACTTCTACTGCAATATTACAAGGAGGCAAGAGCCTCAATATATAGAAAACATGAAACTTGTTGGCTACACTACAAATAGTAAACCCTACAAATAGTAACCATGATGTCATAGATGATGTCGTCAATAGTAACCATGATGTCATGGATGATGTCGTCGTGCTCATATTTAACATTTATATTTGTATTGCATGCCAATGTTTAAGTGTGTGTTTCGGTACAACCTGTTATGTTTTGACCTGGCCTGTGTTGAGATTCGGTGTTGATTATAATTCTATCGGCATGCTTTGATTTTGGTCACCTGAATTACAAATATATAGGTGAAAAGAGGGCAGGGCCAGTACTTTTTAAATTTTTAAGGTTGAACTTTAGTTGTATGTTCCATGTGGAAATATTTTTGTAAGCATCCGAGATTATATATTTACCGGGGAGCGTACAAAAAACAGATGAGTTACTTTATGGCCTTAAAGGCATAAGAGCGTAACATGATTTAGCAAGTTCCTAAAACTGAACTGTTGACTTTGGTCAGGTGTTGAATTTCTACAAATGTTTTTGCTAATAGAAGTTTAGAGAATGGATTAGTGCACTGAGACTGTATGTGGAAAATAAGCCCATCTGCTCATGGATTGAGCTGACAGATTCAGTGAACAGAATATATGAAGTAGTTTAAAGGCTCTGCAATTGGCGGGAGGAACGAGCAGATTCCGAATAAAATTCAGCGGGATGGGTAGAAAGCAAGTTTGAGTTTGACACTATTTCTAGTCTTTTTGAACTATGTAATCAAAAGTAGACTACACAGTGACAGGGTATTTTCCTTGTGCATTGCTTTGAACCTACTGCCTGTTGAAAACACCATGCGTAACCTGAATTTTGCTACATTTGAAATAGAGCTGCCTTTCTAAAAAGAGATTTAAGTTATTTTTCTGTTTTCATCTTAAACATTTATGTGAGGTAATTTGGTAAACTAGAGCTATGATCTATCTGCTGACATTACATGACCTAATCATGCAGATAAAAGTAATTATGTACTGTACTCTAAGAATTCCTAGGTACTTTGTTGTTGCAGGTTGGTCTTGTTTCAGATTATGATCTACTTGCATTGGATTCTATATCAGGTATGACAAACAATACCAGCCTTAATGATAAGCTTGAACTCGTTTCCTTGAAGTAAAATAAGATAGCAAACTCTCTTTTTTCTTAGTATACTGAGTAAGTTTGAGTTCTTTATTCTTAGTCCTTTTATGAAAGCAGTTGATACTTGATATGCATGCATCACTGTGTCACTTTAGCTTGCATTTGTTTCTTTCAAACTTGCTATGCTTGTGCAGCTAATTTTGTCATTCGATATCTGTTCAGCATGCACCATTCATTTTTTTTCTAAAACTTAGGATAGTTATTAGCATATCTATGGGAACTATAGATTATGAAGAAGACTGTTCTGACATGTATTTTTTTTTTGAATAATTATACTATTGCTGGAGTTTTGTACATAGAAAAAACCATAACGTAAGGGATTCAGGATTGACAGCTATTCGCGTCGCGCTTCACCATACGTCTTGATTTGAGTCGTTACTTCCCTGTATATGACCGTGTCCGTATACTTGAAAATGTAATATACTGAAACATAGATAATGTACAAAGAGAACCTTGACTTGATGAAAGTACTATAACTTTATTTTTAAAAAACATATTTATTGTTTTGGCAAAATTAATGTAAATTTCTGCACTTCCTTTCACTTTGTTACTTGCTGATTCATCTTGTCATCCCGGGATGGTAAATATTAGCCATTTGTTTTATCTCCTTTTGACTAGATGTATGTTCTTCCAGGTACTAGTCGATCTGATACAAGCATGTTTCCTGAAGTTGATAGCACGTGGAAAGTATGTGTTAACTAATCCACTCATGAAAGTTTTGTGTGTTTATTGTTAAATTTGTGAATTATGTTCTTTTTATGTTCTACCTTTTTGCACTCCCCTACAAGGCATATTTAAAGGAAAGGGAATAACATATAATGAGTTACTACATCCAAAATCGTTCATCAGACCAATGGTCCAAATGGCACCTGTCGTTGCTGATCTTTAATTACAATAGTACCTAAATTATCTCTTTGTATTGAAGTCAGTGATCTCATTAGAAGTTGGTCCTATTTGATAAGCTAAATGACGTCTATTCTGATGTTAACTCAGCGCTTAGTACAAAATGCAAGAAATAATCTTTGGGATCCTCTTACTAAATTGTGGCCTCTGGATGCAGACATTTAATGAAGTGCAGAATCTGCTTAGTAAAACAAATGGGAAACTGGTTGGTGATCTGATGACACCGGCTCCTGTGGTTGTGCGGGAGTCTACAAATCTTGAAGATGCTGCTAGGTATGTTCAAATAATCCTTGTTAGGTCTGGCTATTCTTGTACACTCGTGTGCTGAAATTTTGGTTTTCATCAATTTCAGATTGTTGCTCGAAACGAAATATCGCCGACTTCCGGTCGTAGATAATGTGGGAAGGCTGGTAAGCACATTAATACTATCCTGGCATTGACTTTAATTTTTTGCCAAGTGCTTCCTCACAAACATTCACTGCACCTTGAAGGTTGGCATCATAACAAGGGGAAATGTTGTCAGAGCTGCCCTTCAAATAAAAAGAGCTGCTGAAGCAGGAGCATAACAGTATGCTACATTTTCCGTATGAGTTTGCAGTAACTTTTAATTGGTGCGACATGAATCACATATGCTCTTGTTTTATCTATACAATGTGGGAATCCTTGGCATCTATGATCGGAACTGCAGGCTCTGCAAAGTATTTAAACGTTGAAGTTGAGGTGTGTAAAATTTTGTGGTGGATACAAGGCTGAAAAAAGATGTGCCAGAATACTATAGGGTCGTTACAACTGCGTGTTCACTCAGTTGTACAAATAGGAAAAGTTTGGGAATAAAGATATATGCACAACATTTTTCTGAATGTCTGTTGCATCACACCTCAGTTATACTGAGCTTGCTGTGTTCAAGAAAAAATGTTAATTTGTTATGTTATCTTCGAACATTTTTCTCTGTGTTGCCTAGTTGATCAATGATAATAGTATCTTATATGCTTTACAGATGGTACTGCCAGTGGGACAAGGGATGTTTGTTTGATTGCTCTCTAAAGAGCTTAGAAAAAATGGCAATGCCAATGAGTTGGAATCGTACTTTCTTTAGAGATCGCAGTGCAAGTCAAAATACCTGTTTTCTTTTTCCGACAATCAAATTGATCGGAATTCTTATACAATTTGTAATACGAATAAAATTAGTAACAAAATTTTTTATATCAATCATCAATTAGAGTAGTAGCATCTTCTATTAGATTAGTATTTAGCAATCCTATTTTCTATCTAGCACAGTATTAGATATGAACTTTAAAATCGGGGTTTGACTTTATAATATAAAAAAAGGTACGCGTATCTGTTCCTTCTCTTTTTCCCTTTGAAATTTAAGCACATTTGCACAATCTTGTCTTTGATTTGAAATCTTAACTCCTGCAAGTGAGGGGATGCATGCAGAAGTACAGAACAGATGAAGAGAACCGTATCTGTTCCATTAATGTTATAGATTGCAACGCATACAAATTCGATTTGATACAATTACTGTATAATTTTATTCTTTTGATAATGGCACCGTTAGAAAATTAGAGTTTTGAGTTAGAGTACTGAGTCAAATTAGACGTATGATCAAATGAAACCTTTAATATGAATGTTTTATAGTTAATAGATTGAAATAGCGGTTTGAATTCAATAAACTAATTTTCAAAAAGAGGTGAATTTTCAATTAGAGGATTGTAGATGTGTCTTGTTAAAATATAAAAAGTTAATTCAAACTGTTAATTATCATACATTTTCATGTGAAATAATTAATTCAATCGGTTTATCAAAATAATTAACTCAAATTTGCTAATCAAAATAACTAATTCAATACACTCCAATTAACAGTTAACCGCTAATTGCCAAACATAACCAATATCAATGAAAACAAGATACATTAGGTCCTACCACCATTTTTAAGCAAATAACATATGTATATATATGACAGAACATGGATATTGAAATCTTTGACTGAACATGGATATTGTTTTCAAAAGCTTAAAAATTTGTAGATGAAACTGAATTTAGAGAAGGGTGTTATTTATTATAAAGAATCATTTGATAATAATTGAGAGGACTGCTAGAGTTTTTAAGAGGAAAAAAATAACCTTAATAAATTAACTTAATAAGTACTCACTCTGATCCATTATATAAGGCATTTTGACTTTTCTGCATGTAATTTTATGTGTTTTAACCACATAGTAAAAATTATTATTTTTTAAATTTTCTTTTTTTTCCAAATAAAAATAGAGTATTAATATATTTATTTAAAAAAAAAATTAAAAATAATAATTTTTAGGGATAATTAATTCTAAGGTCCCTGAATTAGATGTCATTTTTTATCTAGGTCCCTCGACAAAAAAAAGTCAATAGGTAGGTAATTAACTTTTAAAAATTTCTCATCTAAATCCTCCCGTCAAATTCCGGCCAAATTCAAGAATGTCGGTGAACTTCGATTCCTCCGGCAATCAAAAATAAACTCAGAACTCGACCAAACAGGTAGCAAATTAAAGCTTATGACCAGACAAAACTATTTCAGTAAATAACATATACAATCAATCAACACTACGCCTGCAAATTGAGAAACGACGTCGGAGTAAAACTTTTCCGATGAACACAAGCCTGAACTTTAAAAATCAAAATAAAAATACCTACGAACTCAGGATAAGCATATCTATGCAACCATATAAACAAAAACATGTACAAACAATGGTTCATAAACCCTAATTAATCAAAAATTAAAAAATATACATATTCTTGAAATTGATAGCAAAGGGTTGTAGAACAGCTCGAGAGATTCGATTTGGTTACTAGAACTCAGGATTTGGACTACAATAACACGATCAAAAGTACTTTGATCTCCAAGAACACCTCAAGAACAAGTTTTCAGAACATTTCTATTTTTAGTAATTTTTAACGGAAGGACTTAGATTAGAAAAATTCAAAAGTTTAATTACCTATTAATTGACATTTTTAGTTCAAGGACATAGATAAAAAACAGCTAATAGTTTAGGGACTTAAAAATTAATTTTCCCTAATTTTTACTATGTGGTCAAAACAAATAAAATTATGTGCTAAAAAATCAAATACATTGTATAATGGACCGAAGGTAGTACTACGATCAAAACAACCTACAATTATTGGCTTATAAGTCAAATTTGTCATTAATAGGAATTCCTAGTGCTCTGTTTTCATCAACATGAGACATAAAAATAAAGTGAAAAAGAAATTCGGCGTACTATGGTCCTGTAGTATGACAGTTGTTTTAAAATTTAAATGATGTGAAGTCAAACTAATTCCATTTTTTAAAATCCGACCCACAGATACAATATTTTGTCCCATTCGATACAGATACAATATTTTTATATATCGAATATTAAAAATATTAAGTTTTTAAATTTTTTACCATAAACCCAAATGTTCAAACTCGAAAATTATCAATGTCATGAGTCATGATGACAGAGAACTTCACTGAGTAACCTAGCTGATATTTACAGTTTGTTAGTATTTTAGACACAAAATATAAAAGATGAACAATACATAAAGCATGAAACACGGGGTAGGTGGTGGTTAATTTGTAGTACGAGTGCAATTTGCAAATCAACAAAGAACTACTGCATGGAATAACAGAAGACAAGAATCCATCACGTTTTTAGTGGTAAAATCGATGTTTCTAGATTACCATAAATAGGGATGGGCGTCGGGCACTTCGGGGTCTGGGAGTGCTATCCCCGCCCCATCCCCGAATTTAAACTCGATTCCCGTCCCCGGTCCGATCCCCGTCGGGGACTATTTTTCATTCCCCGTCCCCGGCCCAAACGGGTAACGGGGATCCCCGCGGGGAATCGGGGAATTTTATTTAAAACGAAAAATAATATTAAATAATTTTAAATACTAATTAGTGAGCTCAAATGCACTAAATTAAGATAAAAAAAACATTACTTAAAGAAACAATTATAAATAACATGGCAATGAAGTTATTTAACTGCTAAAAAGACAAACATATAAAAATAAAAGATCTTTTTGTTTCCAATATGAAGTATTGGAAATTCGTTTATATTAATATATGATTAATATATATATATATATATATATATGTGTGTGTGTGTGTGTGTTTGTGTGTGTGTGTATATATATATATATATGTATGTATTAAAGTGTGGTGAAATCAAGTCGGGATTGAAAATCGGGGCGGGGGTCGGGGATCGGGCTGGGGACACATAAAAACCCGGCCCCGGCCCGCTCCCCGGTTTTTTTTGAAAATTGTCCCTGTTCCCCGGCCCGTACCGGAAAAAATCCCCGAATCTCCGCCCCGTTCGGTGCGGGGATAGGATCGGGATCGGGCGGGCCAGGTAACCACAAATATATACTCCTAGTATATAACATTGTCAAGCAAATACAAAGTTCAAATTGGTTTATATCGAAAGCCTAAATAAGAACCAGAGTAAAACCAAACCAAACCAAACATACCCAGTATATCCCGCTCAGAGCAGGGTCTGGGGAGGGTAGGATGTACGCAGACCATACCCCCACTTTTAGAGCGGGGAGGCTGTTTCCGTGTAAATAAGAACCAGAGTAGTAACTTAAATTATCACATTACACATTTTTTTCAGCAAGTTATGGGATTGTCACAAAAATAAGTAACTTTTTTGAGATAACAAATTTAAAATTTTGATAGCAATTGAATAGATAAATTCAAATTCAAGAGTTTAAAATAATAATTGAGATGAATATAATAAATACTAATCTTACATTATGAAGTTGTGCTCTGAATCAAAAATCTCTCTCAGCAAAGCTCAAGTCATGTTCGTCAAGGTTCTCTTCTTTTGTTTCTACAATTTTTTTTGAATTATATTATAAATTTTTATTGGATTTTTTTTAAAAATATTCATGTTTTCAATTTTTTATTCAAAAATACAATCAAAGTTACATATGTTATTGCGTAGAAGATTGCAAATAGTTACATATTATGTTGCAGTTGAGGTTACAAATGAGAATTCACCGTAGTTTTGAAAAGTAATTATGCAATTTGGATATTTTTGAAAAAAAATCTATTTTATTTATTTAGAAGAAAACCATTATAATAAATTTAAGTATTCGCAGATATATTTGTACTCTCGTTTTCTAAAAAAAAATTTACTCGAACTATGATGCTCTAATCACGAAGATTGAAGGATGTTTTTTTTTTTTTTGATAATTGAAGATTGAAGGATGTTTACGTTCGGAATTGGGACAAATTATTTGAATTAGGTAGACAAAAGGGAGGACCACCAAATCATTCAAGAAGACACTAACCGCATAAATTGCGAATGCTGCTTTGATGCTTTGACAGCCTAACAAAAGTACAAAACTAAACAACCCAAGAAAAGTGACTCAAAAAGACCGTTGTTACATTTGGCTAAATACTTAATAAAACAAAATTTAAATTGTGCATTGTTGCCAATTTTTTATTCCTGACAGTCTAAGTTAAAAAAAGGACACCCAATTTAAAAAGTACTAGTGCTAGAACTTGGGTACCAAAATTTGTTACCAAATAAACTGATACTAATTACTTGGCATTTTGGGATGTTTTAATTGGATGATACTGGCGAGCCCATTACAATTATCACGTCATTTTGTAACAATTTTTGATACCCAATTTGGTAACTCTAACATTTTTCTTTAAAAAGTTGTAAATTGTTTACTCCATTTTCATAAAATGTTGAAAAATTACATAAAAGAAATGCTACTTCCACAAAAACTAGTACAAAATAAGGTGGAAGTATATAATCAATGCTTTGTCGGTCACTTGCTCAATCATTCCACATTTCATTTCAATCTGTTACTCTCATTGTGTGTCTTTTAACTTTATTCTGATTATCTTAAATTATATTTCTGTATTATTATATGGAATTAATGATTATATAGTTAATTATAGGTAATATCCTAAAGTTAAGTCATATTTCAATATAAAATTAAGGGTATTTTTGTAAATACAGGGGGTGAATTCTATTATTACAAAAATGCCATCTAACGTTTTGTATATAAAATGCAAATGACTTTAGGTAATTTGCCTACAGTTAACTGTAAGAACGATATTCTCTTATTATATTATAAAATATTAAATTATTAAAGTTAAAATATGTAATTATTGAAAATTTATGCGAAAGATTGAAAGTTTGTTGGTTTGGTTTCTGGTTTGGTTATCCTAATTATTAAAATAAATAATAATATAATATAATTAATGGTAATTAGTCATTACCATTTTCACATTTACTTTTAGTTGAAGATATTACATTTTATAGAAACATCAATCGTACCATATCTTCAAATCATTAATATTTCCTTTCTAATTAAAATATGTTACCTTTTTATTTAAAACTAATCTAACAATCATTAATATATACCCAAAAATATCACACCATATTTTCAATTATTAATAAAATATATTAAAAATCCCTATACGTTGTTTATAATAAGAAAATATTAGTATAATCTTTTATGAGTATATTATATTATATTAAATTAAAATTAAAAAAATTATTAAAATAATAATTATATAAAAACAAAATTGTAATATTAAATAAAATTTAATAAAAACCTAAAATATCGTATCTTTCAATCAATTTAAAAGACGTTTACTTTTAATTTTCGTATCTTCTAATCATTAATATTTTTTTATTTAAAACAAATTACCTTTTAATTTGAAACATAATTTTGCAGTCATAATCTTCCAATCATTAATATTTCTTTTCTAATTAAAACATACTACCTTTTAATTTAAAGCATAATCTTGCGATTATTAATATGTACCCAAAAATATCACACCTTTTCAATCACCAATAAAAAATATATAGTAGAAATCCTTATACAACGAATAATTATCGTTAGATTTTTACCAAAAAATCAAAACCCTTAGATTTGATGATTAATATTTTATATGATTAAATTAGTTTACAAAATATTCAAGATTCGAATTTCGTCAACGACGTATTTAATTTAAAATTTCATGATATAAGTTTAAACCATGCATATCATTAATTAAATTTATGTATATTATTTAAATTTAAATTTAAATAATTATTGAAAATAATAATTATGTAAAAATATAATTGTAACATAAAATAAATTTATTTCATATAAGATGGAAAGTTTGTCGGTTTTGTTTTCGATTTGATTATCCTAATTATTAAAATAAATGACAACATAATATAATTAATGGTAATTAGTCGATTGTCCTTTTCGTATTTACTTTATCTGATATTATCTTTTATAAACACCTAAAAAACATCAAATGTGCTATATCATATCTTCCAATCATCAGTATTTCTTTTCTAATTAAATACATTACCTTTTAATTTAAAACATAATTTTGTAATTATTAATGTATACCCAAAAATATTAGAGATAATTACCAAAATAATCATTTTTGGAGATATTTTACCCAAAATACTGAAAAGCGGGAATGTGGTCATATTTACTGACGAGATACGAAAGTTCGTATTCCGTATTAGTCACATAACACGCTACTGCGTGTAGCGTGACTGTAGTGCTGTAGCATTACTGTTCATCTCCCATCTCCCATCTCTCTCGAATCTCTCCAGTCTCTCCCAATCTCTCTGCCTCTCTCCAGTCTCTCCCAATCTCTCTGCCTCTCTCCAGCCACCTCCACCATATCTGAGCACACCAACACAATCATCACTGCTTCCTCTTTGTTTTGCCCAGTTGAGTTTATCAAATCTGGCCCCGCAGGGGCATCGATGAACTAGCCGAAAAAACGGAGGAGAGAGATGGGGTTCAAATTCAATTATGAGAAATAAAAGCCAATTCATTATGAGACATGACCGAGAAGGCCTCAGCTTGTGAAGTACCCCAGCAACTTCAGACCCAGGATGATGGCGAGGTTGCAGATCATACTTCCATTTGGAAAGATGCTAAATTACGCAAGTAGTTGATAGAAGTGGAAAGAAGCAAGTTGACCAATCAGTTACAGAGAACCAACAAGAGGAGCAGACAACTGAGAAACTGAATGACTAAAGGCCGCGGAAAGAGTTTGCACAACATGCTTTCACTAGAGGCGAATTTACTTTAGATGCATAGCAGATGAACAAAAGGTGGAAAGGGTAACAAGAAGATGCTTTAAAAAACCAACTACAAAAGGAGGAGGCTGAGAAACACAATGATTATAGGCCTGAATTAAAATAGTGGCTGAACGAATATTTATATTTTGAAGATATATGTTTTGAATTAGCCTTTCAGAACTCTTACAGGGCAATATCCAAGTTTTTGTAACGCTAGTCAACAATTTGGCTCTGGTCTTTTTTTATGTGTCAGTAATACGTGACACGGAAAGGCGTATCTGCCTCTATCACGGTGGACGGTGTTCCGTATTAAGCTAATACGGTGGACGGTGTTCCGTATTAAGCTAATACTGTGGACGGTGCTCCGTATTAAGCTAATACGGTACACGAAACACCGTATCCCGTCGGTATTTAAGACCAAATATTTGGAGCTCAGTATTTTGGGCAAACAATATTTATGTTTGATTATTTTGGGCCTTCACCCAAAATATTATACCATATTACCGTTAGATTTTTATTAATTAATAAAAACCGTTAAATGTAATTATAAGATATATTTTATGATTAAATTACATTACAAAAAATTCAAGATTCGAATCCCATCAACTACATATTTAACTTAAAATTTTATAATATAAATTTTAAATCATGCATATCATTAATTAAATTTATATTAAATATTTTTAAAAATAATGATTATATAAAAACATAATTATATTATAAAATAAAATTTATAACATATCAAGAGAAACCCATTCATCGCGCGGGTTATATGCTAGTATATATTAACAAAAAAATAGGTAAAATTCTTTGTAATGGTACAAATAAAGTAATCTTACATTTTGATATTATTAAGATAAAAATATTGTAATTTACTAATCTAATAGTAGTATACTTTGTTAAAATTTATTTTATGTTAATCCAATGTTTAAGTGTATTGTCTTGTAATAATAGGATGATGGTCCAAAATGTCTCATTTCCAATTTTTATGGCCATGCCTATTCCATTTTAGAAAATCGACCCATGATACCCCATAAATACCGCATTTCGTTGCCCTAACAAGTGATGCGCTATTTCGTCTGCCGTATTAGGCTTCGAATGCGGTACTTTGTGTGCAGTATCAGGACTGATGTAGACCGTGTTTAGAATTAACTTTATGCGACACATGCACATGCGTATCAGGCATTTTTTTAAAAAAAAATCTATTACGACGGACGAAATGCCACAATAGAGGTAGGGGAGGGCTATCTTCCTTAAAAATTGTCCATTTTAATAATTCTACCTTGTAATAAAATATAATACTAACATAAATTAAGATAGATTATCATAAAAATAATAATAACAAAGTAACTAGTACATAATTGACAAAGAAAATGTTACAAAGTTTTACCTATGATTTAGTTGGCAAAAACTATTGAAAAATTTAATAGTCAAAATCACTAATGAAAAGGAGTAAATGGTACAGTGTACACGTCATTTTATCACTTCATTCTGAAACTAGACACCTAAAATAGGGTGAATTAGTGTGTATGACTAGTTTTGTCCGATTTTGACATTTACCAGAAATAGCTTAATGAATTCAGTTTATGCAGATATAATTGGTAAGCTAAATGTAATTAAATGCAGAATAGTATGTAAGGTGTAGAAAAATTAAAGAACACAAAAATTGTTTAGTTAGATTCGACTCATATTCTCCCATGGTCTACATACAAGTCCCTTATTAACTTGGTAAGAAAATATATTATTGATCAATAATGAAACGATTACAAAATACAAAAATATACCCAGCTGCTGACCAATAGTGTGCTGGATAGACATGTTTAAGTTATACTACCTAGTATGCTTTAATAACACAATTCACCAAATTCTATTATTCACAACCAAGTATCACACAACAACTAATGATTACAATTCGAACAATACAAATTAATAAAGGTTACAACTCAAACTATAGATTTTCTAAACAATAGTATGTATGAAAAACTATACAAAGAAAGATGTAGCAACGAAAAACACTGAGTTGTTTTTGTTCTTGTTGTACTCGTATCTTAGCAAAACAAAAACTCATACAAGAACAAGTTTTTAAAACTTTACATATAACGGTCATAAACTAAGATAACAACTTGCAACGGTTCAATCCAATTCAACGTTTAAATTTGTTAAAATTGTTTACAACGTTAGTGTAATCGTTAAATAGAAGAAAGATGAATAATACATTGTTAATAAAATAGTTCTTCTGAAAATATGAAAGTAAAATAACGTATAGGATAGTTTGTAGAAGATAGAGTTTGAATAAATAACCAACTCCTATATTTAAGGAAAAGAATTTTACTAAATCAGAATAATTTGTTTTATGAGTTCTAATATATTTAATATCGTATTATATATTAGGGAAGTCCTTACAAATGTCTAAGTTAAATTCTTGGGTCTCTATTGTGAAATGAATGTCCTAGAAAGTTCTAGCTTATTATGAATGTCTTAGAAAGTTCTAGCTAAACCTTTGGCCTTTCAATTCTTAGACCTTTGGCTTTTCACTTTTGTAGACTCTTGGCCTTTTAATTCCTTGTAACCTACAACTTGTAAGCCTATAAATAGGCCCCATATGTAAACTTGTGAACACACTTGAAGCAATAGAAATTCTCTTCTTGATCTCTCTCTAAATATCTAATATATATTACTAGTTATAATATATTCATAATACGTTATCAGCACGAGGTTGCTCTCGATATTGTGGTAGCTACTCATTCGTTTGAAGTCAAAGATCACATTTATCTAAGGTATGTGATTTTTATTATTTTGATTCCTATTGTCTTGTAACTAGTAACTACATTTACATGTGAATGAGATTAGTGCTACATGACAATTATTTTTGATGATTGCACTTGCTTCATTATACATATTATAACTTAAATATGCTTATGTTGTTTGTATGATTAACACATAAACTACATAAATTAAATGGTACCCATAAAATTTTAAGGGTGTAAAAGGAGTAAATGGTTTCACTCTTTGAACTTCATGCATGTTGAAGTTTATTATATGGTTCTTTTTATTTTCGTGAGCGTGCATACCTTCTTGTATGATTGCTTTAAAATTTCTTTTAAATATAATTATGGTCATGCTATACACACACACATATATTAGGATTAGAACTTATAGTAATCCATGATTTTTAAATCAACATAAAAAAAGGAAGGGGATTATATGCGACACTAGTATTCACTTTTTCATTTCCACCATGTTTGTGATTAAAGTTAGGCCATTTATCTTTTAATTACAAACTAGCATATAACCCGTGTAAGGCACGGGCATCATTCTAGATCATGTATAATGTAGTGAGACAAATATTATTCATTGATTCTTTTTCTTTAGCTTATTTACTTCTCCCTTCTCCGTCCCTCTCGTTCAAGAACCAATATAGCTCCTGAAACATGCTTCCTCGAACCAATTTAACTAAGAATGTGTAAAATATATTAATACTCTACAATAATGTGTTGTTATTCGCTATTGTGATAGAAAAATAGCACAAGGAGTCACCCTTCATATAACAAATGTTCTTACAAATGAAAAGGAAAAACTTTAGGAAGTACCTGCACACTTGATGTGTGGAAGCAATGTTATACAACATCATCTTGTCTCACAGTGTGCCTTTTTTAACCCAGATAAACTGAATATGAAGTGCTGGCCAATTGCATAAGCTCTTAAGAATGACATAAAATGGTGAAGTATAACGAATTACAATCAATTTTCATTATATCGATTGCCAAATTAAGAGACATATCTATAGATTTATGGATTACAAATCTATATATAATAAATTATCAGAACAGAGTTGAATCGAATAAATAGCATAGCTAAATGAAGTGTTATACTGGCTATACGCAATTTTTTGAGTTGTCCCATAATTGGCCCAAGTAAAGAGGTGCAAAAAGGTTGCCACGATAGCCCGACTAATCTAGGCATGCCAAGAATCTGTAAGACAGTTATACAATGTCTCTTAATTTAAGTTTAAGTAAAACCGTTTATCATGCAAAAGTGAACGGCCTGAACTAAAACAGGTTGACTTGCTTAACAACAATTTGCATGTCGCCCATAAAAATTGAAACAGTTGTTCTTCTGTGCCCTGCAATAACTCAACAGAATCAAAAACATACACCAAATAACACTTAAATAGTGAGTTAATATAGAAAAAGAAAGAGAACAAGGATCTTCCAAGTCAAGTCCACAAAACTTTAATATAGCTTAGATCGACACATAAAAAAAAGATACATGAAAAATAAATGTTAAGTTGATTATCAACAAATTTACTCTACAAAACTGTAGCAAAAAAAGTCATACAAATCATACAAATTATTTATACCTCTGTAGAACCAACGAAAAGAAAGCAAAATACACCGTGTCCAGAATCACTGGCCTTAATTATTAACTGAAAAGAGATGTTCAGAGACCTACCAGCATAACTTCGAGTTACATAACATCACTAATGGATCCAGTCAATGTCGAAGTTATGTTTACATTTCAATCTGCAATTTTTTTTGCTGCCACTTGCATTTTGTTGAATTAGGGTAATAACACAAATTAGCTAAAGACTATTTCATGCGCTGAAATAAAAAGAGAGTGGAAGAAAATAACAATATATATCATAGTCTGTGATTGAGTTTTATCTAAATTTTAAAGTTATTTATACAGTGCCCCACATCAAAGAGTACATATACAACACTTATGAGAGCTGAGAGCTTCAGTTAAGATTTTTTAAAGATAAAGGAAAACATGAAAAGAACTTGGATTTTTTAAATAATAAAACTCATAATAGTCCATAAATACACTACAAATTAAATTTTTTAAAGCAACATACAGTGCAATGCTACACGAATATGATGAACACTAACCAGGTCTCTGTAGTGTGTACACTTTGTTATCAAAATCAGCATACTCCGAAGGATAGTAACTTAAAAGTTAGAAGGTAACAATATATTTAGCATTAGCAGTATAGCAAATTAGCTGTACAACAAATATACAAATTGAGTTAAATAAATGGAATAAAAAATTGATTCACCATGCATACATGAAATATCTGCTGGTAAGCCGTAAGAAATGTGAGAAGAGTCCTCACAATATAAAAACAGAAACAACCGGAACACCCAGATTAAATTAAACAACGATAAAATAAAAAACTATTGAAGAGAGAAGTTGCCCTGTGTCGCATGAAGCAAATATTATCCATACCAAAAAGTATACCATGATTGATACTCATATATACAGTTGGCTCAAATCAAGGGAGACTGAGAGTCCAAAAATCGAATTGAAAGGATTGACTATTGATTTTTATGGAAATAATTGTCCTGCATGGAAATAATCAAGGGAGTATGAAGAAGGTTTTTAGAACTCTAATTGAAGCCATGTTTGCTTAAAGTATGGCAAATCACGTTTTCAGACTGGATATGAGACCCACATATAAAAAAATTAAACCACTCCTATTTTTATGCCACAGCATGCTTGCTAGCATTGCATTCCCAATTATTAATGCACTAAAATTTAAGTATGGAAAGATGTACCTTTTACAATGTTCATAATTAAAAATGATTAGCCAAGCAGCACCACTGACAACAAAACATTCTAAGCACCCTGGTTTTTAATTAATAACCAAAACAGTGTTTAGTTTTAAAATTTATATGGAGGACATATGCAATAATGCAAGCAATGGGAACCAATATCACGATCGACCACATTCACCCATGTCAGCTTGAAGCATGGCAACTCACGTTTTAAGATTGGATATTAGACACACATATAAATAAATAAACCAAATGCTATAGCTTATTGGTCACAAATTAAAATAAACCCAAATACCAATGGCACTTCAAGCCTCTATGATTAATTTATATTACGAAAAGTACATTGAAAGTGGTAAGCACTTCCCCGACTATATGAGGCAGCCACCGTTGCTGTGTATACAAACGTCATTTAGCAAATAATGCATATAAAATATTTATAAGCTATACTTTTAATTGGGAACTGAAAATATTATTTGGGGATATTAGGTGGATATATAGATTATAGGTTTGATTAAAGAATTGAAAGTTTATCATAAAAGCCACAGAGCTGAAGTTGTTGCGCGACATCTTGGGACATGAAATAAAATATCACCCATCGCAATCTCAGGTAAAATCAAAACTAAAGTATTTGTAAGTCATGCCTTGCATGGTTTCGTGAGTTTGTTTGTGTGGACTATTAATTTCAACGGTTATCATTTTCATTATTCTTTTCGTGAATTATGGCATTACCTTGGGTTGGCCTGCCACCTGAGCGTGACATTGATAATGACTGTTGCTCCATATTTGATTTGTTCACAAAGCCCCTAGGCCTCCCTCTCCTTCTTGAAGGGCCCTCCCCTAGTTTAACATAAAAATGCTTGACAGTGTTGGGGGTACAGAAGGAAGAAACCCCAACCAAAGGCACAAAGACGTTGGGAGTAAATATTGATGTTGGGGGCACATTAATTTATGACAGACTAAAGAGATTTTATTTAAATGGACACAGGACTATGCGAATGACACAAAATATATGGAAAGGGTGCCTATTGTAGAATATGCCATTTTTAAAAATATTCCTGAATTTACTTATCCCAACCTGAGATGCATTCTTGCAGGCTGACGTATGACTAAGAAATCTCACCAACAGGCAAAATGCTATGTTACATCTTAAAACCAAACATAACAAAATTGGCAATGCTATGGCATGACACAATGGCATGAAGAGAACTCACATTTTGGGGGTTGGGCATTTACCCCTTGTCTTGACAACCTCCGCCGCTCCAAACTTCCTCAATCACGACAATTGGAGGGCACCCATGCTTCGGTGCAGGCCTGCCATTTACACAAACAAACGTCAAGAACTTAAAACGCAGTTAATTTTCGATCAGACACGAGACTACAAAGGTGGGCAATGCAAGTTGAACCAAAAACATTTATGCAGAACCCTAAATGTCAATCAGGGGGAAAAATATTTTTAGCCAACACCTTATGTTGCCATTCACTCCGTTTTTTGGATTTCACCTGGTCTGATAAAGGTACGGTAGAAACAACCATGTTATCTTGGTATGGCAGCAATTTGGTATAGACTTAAGTTGATCGGTGGGGTATTTGGTAATAAATTTGACATATATTGTAGCCAAACATTTCCTCTAGACTGTTAGCCTGATATATTCCTTAATACATACATAGTATTAGGCTTTCAAAAGGAGTTATAATTATGTTCTTGCGGATCAACCCAAAAAAAGAGTAATTCGGTTTGAATCGGTACTGTTGTTCGACACAAGCCATGAGGGATAGAATTCAAACGACACAAAAAGAATCAAAAGTATGAAAAAAGGTCATGTAAATACCTAGTGCACCCCTAAAATTCATAATATTTCTCTGAGACGGAGCATGAAGTTGTATATTAACTCTATTTTAAATCTAATTCTCCAATTCTTGAATTCCCCGGTCTGGATTCCCGAATTTCAAATATAACAATAAATACTTCTGCTATGTGGGCTTACCCAGACTACATACAACACAAATATGAGGATAATTTGTGAAATTTGAGGATAATATGCAATCGAGAAAGCACCATTGGTAATCTAGGAACGGTGGAAAGTTGAGGGGATGCAGGTTAATTTTTCAGGACATACAGGATGCCGGTTGCGAAGGCAGTGTTTGAATGATGGTAATTTGTTGTTACAAGAATAAAATTGTGTTTTCATCTTGAATAAATTGTGCCACGATTTTTTGGTCTTTGTTTGTCTCACGAATTTTTTTGGTCAATGCGCCATGTTGGGCTATTATTAATATAATAGATAATGATTGCACCATATGTAGTAACCACTAAGTGACTCTCTTAATCATTGATTTTATGTTTTATTAATGATAATATTTTTGGTAATATTTGCATTCTCGTAATTGATTATCTTTAATTCTTGAACATGTATATTGTCTGACTTCATGACTATTTTATAGCTTTATAAGAAAATGTCAAATTTTACAAACTTGAATTCGAGCTCTTGATATCACCGGAAAGAATTATTTATCATGGATATTAGAAATCGAAATTTATTTAGCCGCACAAGGTCTTGGAGACACAATCAAAGAGGGAAATAAAGAATCTGAATCAAAACGCGCAAAGGCAATGATTTTTCTTCGCCGCCACCTCCACGAAGGACTCAAAACTGAATATCTTATGGTGAAAGATCCACTTGAACTTTGGAAAAATTTGAAAGATAGATATGATCATCAAAAGACTGTGATTCTTCCAAAAGCTCACTATGATTGGATGCATTTGAGCCTTCAAGATTTTTAAAACCGTCAGTGAATATAACTCCGCACTTTTTAAAATAACTTCTCAACTAAAATTATGTGGAGAAAATATTACTGACGCAGATATGTTAGAAAAAACTTATTCAACTTTTCATGCCTCAAATGTACTCCTCCAGCAACAATATCGTGAAAAAGGTTTTACAAAATATTCAGATTTAATATCATGTCTTCTTGTTGCTGAGCAAAATAATAAGCTTTTGATGAAGAATCACAAATCTCGCCCTACTGGATCTAGCCCTTTCCCTGAAGTGAATGCGGCATCTTATAATTTTGGCGTGGACGTGGTGGTAGACGTGGTCGTGGACGCGGTCGAGGAAATTTTGTGAGAAACAACCATTTTCTCAAACATAGAAAACCAAATTCCAACCCGAAGTTGGAAAAAGTGGAGAAAGATAAAAGAGGACAAAAGAATGTTGAGAATGTTTACTTTCGATGCGGAATGAAGGGTCATTGGTCGCGTACCTGTCGTGCGCCCAAACACTTGGTTGGCCTAAACCAAGCATCCCAAAAGGAGAAAGAAAAATCTGTTGAAGCAAACTTTGCTTTTCAAGATGATGGACCCGAATACAACCTCTCTGATATGACACATTTGGAAGTGTCTGATTTTTATGAAATCCTTCAAGAAAGTGGCAATGAATGATGGAATGAATTATATAAACACTATGTTGGTTGAAAAAACTATTTATCTTAATTATTATGTGTAAGACTGGTTGTTTGATAAATCTGAATAAAAAAACACTGAATTATTAAATTATCTGAATGTACTGAATGAAAATTTTATCTGAATAAAAAATTCACTGAATGAAAATTACTGTTTGATAAAAATCACGTAAAAATATCTGAATGACAGTACATTTACTATTTTGTCCTTATATTTATTTACTTAATATTGATTAATATGATTAACTATTGAACATAAAAAAACTATAAATTCTAATCACCAATATGAACATCATAATTCAAAAATATATCATAAAATATCCAAAATGAATTGATTACATCATGACACAATTATTTAGAAAAAAAGGCACTAGTGATGAAATCTATATTCAATCTAATTGATTTGCAATTTGATCGCGCAGATTATTCATATATTGGACTCCTTCAGCCCCCCATTGTTGTCTATAATGTTGTTCTCGATTCAACTGATTTTCATTTCTATTTCCTTCATCTTCCTCGTCTGAACTTGTAGCATCGTCATATTCAGCAAATAAAGTATCATCGATTTTCTCCATTCTAATAAAATTGTGTACTGCAAAGCAAGCTACGACTATATCTCTTTGTACTGAAAAAGGATATGGAGCCATTTGTTTTAGGATCGGAAATCTTGACTTTAACACTCCATATGCCCGTTCAATAACATTTCTGAGTCGTGCATGTGCATGATTGAACTTTTCTTGTCTTGTCGAAGCACGACGACTATTAAAATCTGCTAACCAATATCTTGTATTGCGAAATGGCGTCAAGAATCCTCTTGTGTTTATATATGCAGCATCACATAGGTAATACTTATCTGTGTTTTTAAAAAATAGTTAATACTTAATTACTAAATAACAAAAAATTGTAAATTCTAAAATGAATAACCACAATATTACGTACTTGGTGGAGGAAAGGGAAAGCCAGCGTCCGGATCAAAAGCAACTTCTGTTAGAACTCTTGAATCATGCGCAACTCCTTCCCAACCAGCCCAAACAAAGGTGAAAATCATATTAAAGTCACATATTCCCAGCACATTTTGATAGCATTCACCTCTTCCTCTTCCTCTATAACAAGTTTGTTGATCATTAGGAATAATTGCATGGATAAGTGTACCATCTAGTGCTCCAACTGCCCCCTGTATTAACAAAAAAATAGTGATATATAAATATATGAATGTATAAATATAATGTGTTAATGAAGTAGCATAAACAAAAGAGATTTACCGAAAATATTCTTCTTAATGCCTTATGATTTCCTGGACTATCTGGGTTTGGATCAAATGACGTTGGTACTATAATTTCTTTTGCAAATTCCATCATTCCACTTAATACCTCGTGAAAACAGCTATGAATTGTTTGAGAAGAGTGTTGAAAATCATGTTTGAGCACCCGAAAGCGTTCATTATGTCCAATGATGATCAAGAAGATCGCCATTTTTTCTTCAACAGTAATATATCGACTATCCTGTAACCAATTTTTTGCTCTAAAATGATCACATAATCGCAAATAGGCAGTTCGAGATAAGCGCATTAGGTCATGACATTGTGTGCCTGGACCTGTCATTAATTCTAATGTGTAAGCATGTCCTGTAAAAGCCGAAGCGAGGTCTCTTTTTCTTGGTCTTCTTTGCTTTTGATGTCGAGTCAAATAATAGTACATCATCATGCACAACAATATATCATTAATATCCATATTCGATCCTAACAAAAAATAAATAAGAAATTATGACATTAATTATAGACTACAAAGCAATCTAAGAAGATCATATAATGAATTTTAGTAATAAAAGATGAAACATATAGGTCCAAACAAAATTAAGCCGGGTAGTCTACAAAAGTCCAAAATTAAATCTAATATGATGAAATCGAAAAAAATGGGTCCAAAAAATAATAAAACCGGAGAGCTTATGCAGATTCCAAAAACAATTTAGCAGAAAGATCTAAACAGATAGGCCTAACTTTTGCGAAATCATTCTAACCCAAATTTCGGCCTCATCATCATCTAAATTCATCCACGCTTCTCTATGACTTTCACTCTCACAAAATATTCCAAGTGCGAGTTGGTACAATGGATTATCAGCTGACCAACCAAGCCCTTTTAGTTTATCCTTGCATTCTTTATTTGTAGGTCCATTATTTTTCTGCACTATGATATCTAGTGCCTTGGACATTTTTTCTTCAAACTGGTTGTTTATAGGTTTATCTACTGGTTGCTTCGATTTCTTTTTAGGCCGCTGACTATCTTCCTTTGAAGTGTTTTTATTTTCTGGCACTTGTGGTGTTTCTTCTTCAAGGTTAGGATTAGTTTCAGTAGGTTCATAAGATCCCTGACCTTCAACATTGAGGGGACTATCAACCACTTCATGTACCTCAGATTCTTGACACTGGTCAGTTCTTTTTTTCTTAGCTGTAGGCCCCCAACTATTGATACCAGTAGCAGTAACACCATCAAATAGTTGAATACAAAGGTCCGGAAATGATAGAGGTGAAGTCTTTAAGGGCTCTGCCTTTGGATTGGCCTGTAATAAATTTTTACGATGTATTATGTTAGAATTAATATGATATAATAATGAGCAATTTGTATGAAAAAGAAAAAGAAAAACCTGGATTTCTTGTTTCCATTCTTCTTCCGATAGATTGAACATGTTAGTTGATGCGTCATATAGATTTCCTGTCTTATTTTTGAGCCTGCACCAAGCTTGATACTTGTATCTAGTATAATCATAGCGATTTTTTGCTTGTTTCTGATCAACAATAAAATTATGAGTTTCTTTAAGTGTTTTGATCACTTTTTCCCATGATTGTGCCCTAAGACTACTACCTTGTCTTCCATTTGCAGCAGCTTCACGTATACACGCTTCTAGAAATGTTTTGGTAATGCTTTCATTTTTCCAGACCACTCTAGGCTTCTTTTGAGTCTCAGTGGGAGTCTCCATACCTAAGATGAAGACAATGTATACTGCAAAGATTATTACTTACTTTATTGCTAGTCTGGTACTACCCAGAAAACTTTTTTATTTTTTTACTTGTTTTTACCTATTTGTGGTTTGATAATGTTTACTATTTATTTGATTTGTTCGAATGTGCACTACTATTGTTTCAGGACTTGTTGCCTGCCTGCTGAAGGGTTCCACTATATTATTTATTAGGCATTTTGTTAGTTGAATTATGGTTTTTAAAGTCTTTGAAGATATAAAAATGAGTAGAACAAGGAAGTTTTTGATCGACTAGGGAAATGTATATTGGCACACTTTTGATTGGGCTTGGTTACGGAGCTCACTGGGCATTGTACAATTTTCTTACTCTTGCAAACCCTGCTGGTACTCTAATCCTCTCAAGCCTCCTCGCAAGCAGTATATATGACAGTGAAGCAGCAAAACAAGCTCAAGGCCTACCTTTCAGCCTTGATGAACCACCACGATAATTAATGTATTAATGATACTCACAAACAAGATAATTAATCTCTACTTAAACGTGAAACAGATATTTCACTTTCTAACTAGTACATCTTGTTGCATGAGGAAAACTACCAAAATGACATGGTACCCAGAAAGCTACCTTGCTCAGGTGCCAATGACAAACATTGACATGAGAGCCAACCCATCAAAAGGTTACCCAGGCCGAACATAAAGATTTTACAAAGGCCTAGTTATATTACTTTATATTTTGTTTCCAATTTATGGGTATATTCATGTCAAACTCATTTTTTCCTCCTCGACTACATGTTTAATGAGAAAGAGATGGACCTATAGAGTGGGTAATCCATGAAAAAACAGGGTGATATTGTTAAGTATTTGTGTTGATAATGGCATATCTTATCACATTTAACAACACATAAGAACATGTCAGAAGCATATTCACATCAAGGTAAAAACGAATACACAATATGGTTCTAATATGTAAAAATCATAGTGCATCTGATGCTTAAAATAAGAAACAAGAATTTGTTAATAGTTTTAATGAAGGATATGTATGTACCTGGATATTGTAACAAGCAGCCGCACACACAGAATGAAGAAGAATGAAATAACGTGGAAGCGTGGTGGACTGGTGGGGGTATAAAGGAAAAAACCCTATTCAGAGTTATGACTTACCGAATAAGCGAGGGTCATGTTGCTTAACCAAAAAGTGAGTTTTGCTTTGGTTCAGTGCGTTTGATAACAAATTGGGAATTTAAAACCTCTGACCGAATAAGTTACCTAGTCATTAAGAGGTTATTAAGTATTATCAAACAACCCCTTAGTCTGCTTAATTATTATGAAATTTATAATTATGTGTGCTTTTATTTGAAGTGATATGATATTTCTCATTCTCGCGCTGGTCATAGAATAGATGAAGATATTTGTCTCGTTGATAGCGCAACTACGCACACTATCCTTAAAAATGAAAAATATTTTACTTCTTTACACAAGTACGAAGGCAATGCTAACACTATATCCGGAAATATTAATTTGATTGAAGGCTCTGGAAGAGCTAACCTGTTATTACCTGGTGGAACAAAATTTGTTATAACTGATGCATTGTTCTCTCCAAAATCACAAAGAAACTTGTTGAGTTTCAAAGATATTCGCAGAAATGGATATAATATTGAAAAAATTAGTAAAGAAAATAAAGAATTCTTTGTATAACATGCATCATTTCGGGTAAGAAATATATGAAGGAACAATTGCCCGCCTTTTCTTCCGGATTATATTATACAAATATACGTGAAATTGAGGCAAATGCAATCGTAAACCAGAAGTTTACGGATATAAGCAATTTTATTGTTTGGCATGACCGGTTGGGACATCCGGGATCGACTATGATGCAGAGAATTATTGAAAACTCGCATGGGCATCCGTTGAAAAAATAGATGATTTTTCAATCGAATGAATTCTCCTGTGCCGCTTGTTCTCAAAGAAAATTAATTATCAGGCCTTCTTTGGCAAAAATTGGAATAGAATCTCCTAGATTTTTAGAACGGATACAGGGTGATATATGTGGGCCCATTCACCGGTCATGTGGAACATTTAAATATTTTATGGTATTAATTGATGCATCAACTCGATGGTCACATGTGTGCTTATTATCGTCTCGTAACCTAGCGTTTGCGAGACTACTTGCTCAAATAATTCGATTAAGAGCACAATTTCCTGATCATAATATTGGTACAATCCGTTTAGATAATGCTGGAGAATTCACATCACAAGCCTTCAATGAGTACTGTGTGTCAATTGGAATCAATATTGAACATCATGTTGCTCATGTTCATACACAGAATGGTCTCGCTGAATCATTCATCAAATGACTCCAATTGATTGCCAGACCATTGATTATGAGAACGAATCTCCCCACTTCAGTTTGGGGGCATGCTATTTTGCATGCAGCAGCACTTGTACGCATTAGACCTACAAGTTATCATAAATTTTCTCCCCTACAATTGGCTTCTGGAAGAGAGCCTAATATTTCCCATCTGAGAACCTTTGGATGTGCGATATATGTCCCAATTGCTCCGCCGCAGCGAACAAAGATGGGTCCCCAAAGAAGATTGGGAATATATATTGGTTATGAATCTCCCTCTATAATAAAATATCTTGAACCATTGACTGGTGATATGTTTACAGCAAGATTTGATGACTGTCATTTTGATGAAACGGTTTACCCAAGGTTAGGGGGAGAGAACAAGGTTATCTTTAAATCAGGGGGAGAAAATAAACAGCTGGAAAAAGAAATTACATGGAATGCATCAACATTAAATACTTATGATCTTCGAACAAACCAATGTGAACTGGAAGTTCAGAAAATTATTCATTTACAAGGCATTGCAAATCAATTGCCTGATGCATTCACTGATTTAAATAGAGTAACAAAGTCACACGTTCCAGCTGAAAATGCTCCTGCAAAAATAGAAGTCCCGAAAGGACAATTAATTAGAGCAAGTGAGTCAAAACCTCGCATGAAGCATTGTAGACCGATCGGTTCCAAAGATAAAAATCCTCGAAAAAGAAAAGGAGCAAGGAGTGAAGATGCCCAAATAGAGGAAATAAAACCTCTAGAAGAGACTCCAGAAGAGTCATGTGACATGAAAGATGAAACCCCAGAAGAGGATCAGGAACCTGAAAAGGAAAATGAAGAGATCTCAATTAATTATGTTGTCACAGGAAAAAGATGGAACCGAAATGATATCATCATCGACGAAAATTTTGCATATAATGTAGCGCTTGATATAATGATTTAAAATGAGGATCTTGAACCAAAATCCGTCGATGAATGTCGACGTAGAGATGATTGGCCAAAATGGAAAGAAGCAATTGAAAAAGAATTGAGCTCACTTAATAAACATAAGGTTTTTGGACCTGTAGTCCGAACCCCTGAAGGGATAAAACCCGTTGGTTATAAATGGGTATTTGTGCGAAAGAGAAATGATAAAAATGAGATTGTGAGATACAAGGCACGTCTAGTTGCTGAAGGATTTACACAAAGTCCAGGCATTGATTATGAGGAAACATATTCCCCTGTAATGGATGCTACAACTTTTCGTTACCTTATTAGCCTGGCTGTTATTGAAAAATTAGATATGCGCTTAATGGATGTTGTGACAGTATACTTGCATGGTTCCCTCGAAAAAGATATATATTATATATATCTATATATATGAGGATCCCTGAAGGATTTCGAATGCCTGAAGCATCTATATCACATTCACGTGACCTTTATTCGATTAAGTTCCAAAGATCCATATACGGATTAAAACAGTCTGGTCGAATGTGGTATAAAAGATTAAATGATTATTTATCAAGGGAACAGTACAAGAATGATCCTATTTGTCCATGTGTTTTCATAAAGAAAACAGAATCTTCATTTGCTATAGTTACTGTATATGTTGATGATATAAATATTATTGGAACTCCTGAAGAGCTCCAAAAGGCAGTCGATTATTTAAAGGCAGAATTTGAAATGAAGGACCTTGGGAAAACAAAACTCTACCTTGGATTGCGAATTGAGCATCTATCTGGTGGAATATTTGTGCACCAGTCAACATATACCGAAAAAATCTTAAAACGTTTTTACATGGACAAATCACATCCATTTAGCTCTCTAATGGTTGTACGGTCACTTGATAAGAAAAAGGATGTGTTTCGACCAAGAGAGGAAAACGGAGAAGTACTTGGTCCTGAAGTGCCATATCTTAGTGCTATTGGTGCATTGATGTATCTGGTCAATAACACACGGCCCGACATCATTTTCTATAAATCTGTTAGCAAGGCATAGTTGTGCTCCAACACGGAGACATTGGTATGGAGTTAAACATATTTTTCGATATCTCCGGGGCACAACTGATATGGGATTATTTTATTCTAATAAATCGAAAGCAGTACTAACGGGTTATGCAGATGTAGGATATTTATCCGATCCAGATAAAGCTCGATCACAAACAGGTTATTTGTTTACTTATGGCGATACAGCCATCTCATGGCGTTCTGTAAAACAGTCTTTGGCCGCTACTTCTTCTAATCACGCAGAAATTCTTGCAATTCATGAAGCTAGTCGAGAATGTGTTTGGTTGAGGTCAATAATTCGACATATTCGGGAGTCATGTGGCATGTATCATGATAGAACAACCTCCACAGTGATGTTTGAAGACAACACGACATGCATCCAACAATTGAAGGAAGGTTATATCAAGGGTGACAAAACTAAGCACATTTCACCAAAGTTTTTCTTCACACACGATCTTCAAGAAAATGGAGAGATTGAAGTTCAATAGATACGTTCAAGTGAAAATCTTGCAAATCTATTTACCAAGTCATTACCACCAACAATTCATGAAAAATTAGTACACAAGATTGGGATGCGTCGGCACAAAGATCTCAAATAAATTTTTAATAATTGATGTACTCTTTTTCCTTTACTAGGATTTTTTTTTCCCAAAGGGTTTTTTCCTAGAAAGGTTTTCACGAGGCACAATTATTGAACATAGGACATTCAAGGGGGAGTATTGTGAAATGAATGTCCTAGAAAGTTGTAGCTTATTATGAATGTCTTAGAAAATTCTAGCTAAACCTTTGGCCTTTCAATTCTTAGAGCTTTGGCTTTTCACTTTTGTAGACTCTTGGTCATTTGATTCCTTGTAACCTACAACTTGTAAGCCAATAAATAGGCCCCTTATGTAAACTTGTGAACACACTTGATGCAATAGAAATTTTCTTCTTGATCTCTCTCTAAATATCTAATATATATTACTAGTTATAATATATTCATAATAGTCTCAATAATTTCCACACTTCTTTTCTATTTTTTGGTAAAATTGGACAACTGCTTTTGGCTTGTTGTTTGAGTAGACATTAAATACAATTATCTTGCCAAATTTTATTGAGTCAAGGGGATCTTCCAATTATTTTCTGGGGTTATACCCTAGAAACGGCTGCACAAACACTAAACCGAGTTCCTTCTAAATCGGTTCAAAAGACACCATATATGAGTTATGAATTGAGAAACGTCACTGCGTGTCATTTATGAAAATTTGGGGATATGAAGCGTTTGTGAAACGTCTGATCTCAGACAAGCTAGGACCAAAATCAGATTTTGTGGGATACCTAATAGAAACAAAAAGGGTATTATTTCTATAAACCTTCAGTGAACAAAGTGTTTTTTGCTCGAACTGTTGTGTTTCTAGAGAGAGAACTGCTTTCTAGGAAAAACAGTGGGAGGACAATAGATCTCGATGAGGATCGAGAACCACAAGATAAAGTTGAACCAGAGTTGGAATATGAGGAGAATGTAACTCAAAATGTTGAGAACAGTAATGTTCAAGAAACACAGGTTATTCGTAGATCTAGTAGGATTCGTCATGAGCCAGATAGATATTATGTATTTATTCTGACTCAAAGTGGTGATGTGATGATCATAGATGATGATGAGCCTCTCACTTACAAAGATGCTATGAATAGTCTAGATTCTGAGAGATGGCCGGAAGCCATGAAATCTAAGATGGATTCCATGTATGAAAAACCAAGTATGGACTTTGGTTGAACCACTTAAAGTGGGTTTTCAGGAAGAAAACTGACATGGATGGTAATTTACAGGACTAAAAAGTAAGACTAATGGCGAAAGGTTTCAAGCAGGCTCATAGTAGTGACTATGATGAAATTTTCTCACTGGTGGCTATGGTCAAATCCATAAGGGGTTTGGCTTGCGAAAGCAGCTTACTATGACTAAGAAATCTGGCAAATGGATGTCAAGACTGCTTTCTTAAGTGGGAGCTTAGAAGCGAAATCATACCAGTTAAGAGCTTTACGACGTATGAAAGATGGAGGTCCTAAATTGCAATCACCACACAACCCTTGCGTCAAGATCCGTGTCTCTAAATCGTCCACACGAACGTCCGATCGTCCAACGATCCATGGAGCAGGTACTATCCAAATAAAACCGCCTTCTCTCTCTCTAGCCTCTCTTTGATATTAAAGCAGCTAGGTTTTTCTTAAAAACGAATTTTATAAGAATCATCCCTAAAACTATACATCATTATGTATATATAGGGTGAGAGATCGGGCCTAACCCTAATCAGCTTGGGCTTCTACTAAACCAAACCGATTTAGGTTTTTTTTAATGAATTAAATTCGAAATATAATTTAATTAACTAAGTCCAACTCAATTAATTAAATAACCAATTTCCAATTTATAAAATAACTAAAATCATCTTATGCGATATTATCAAGGTTATACGATAAAATTGTAGCACGAAAGCGTACCTGATTCCATAACGGTAGATTATGTATACGGATTATGGGACTTGATCTTCCACAGACTTGATTCGCCTCTAGCCATATCTCTCTCTAACTGATGGGAATAGAGGGGTAGAGGTTGTGAATAGCCCTTGGGGACCAAGACCCTATTATGTTCTTTATATAGTACTCTAATTAGACCCCATTAACTCTAATCAGATTACTATTGGGTATTACACATTCACCTTATATTAAGGACTTATGGACTTATTTTCGGGTAAAAATTTTATATTTTGATAAAAAATTTTATACAAGTATTTAATTTATGTTTGATATTCAATAAATTGTAAAAATAAGTTGGAAAGTTAGGAATCTTAACTTTCAACTTAAAATAAGTTGACTTATTCTGGAAAATAAGTTCTCCCAAACACCCCTATATCAGTAAGCTTAAATATTGCAAAACAAAGTCAATACAATATAGAATAGCATGTTATTTATATTAACTAACAAACAATTAGCTTGACAAGTGTGATCATCAAAATCAAAAGAATTTCCCATTCTATATGCAATTATGTGATAATTTTGTGCATGTAACACTACTGTTACATAACTTTACTTTACATGTATCGATCAATTTCAATTGAATTTCTAAATTTAATTTCGCTAACCATTGTATCCATGAAAGGGATGAAAGGACAATGCCACAACCCAAGTAATTTTTTTTTTTACGGATTCGTTTCTGAAGTCTATACACCTCTTATAATTTTTCAGCTCAATCTTCTATCCTTCATTATTCTTGCCAAATTATTTCAATATTTAAAAGTTGATTTTTTTTAAGATCGTCGTTATTTGTTTGGATCGATGATTGGAGATCAAAATAATCCATATTCGAGATCGGGACAAATTTAAAGAATTGAATTTAAATTTGGGATCAGAAATTAGGATAGTACTTTGATAATGTGTATTTTATACAAGTTTTGTCTTTTATTCTCTTGCATTTTTGTTCGTTTCGAATGTAGTTTTATCGATATTAATTATGTTTTTCATCTTTCAGTGACTCATGCTTAATTGTTGAAAAGATGGCTTATTTCGGGCATGAAAGCAAAGATTATTCAAGAGGAAAGTTAGAAGATGAAAGCTCGCAATGCCGGGAGGTGTTTAGTGTATTATCTTGAAGATTTTGTCTCGAACGGGCTGCTATACGGCCGTTCGACAGGCCGTTCAAAGGAGCAGTTTTTCTGTACGGGTTGCTGTACGACCGTTCGACAAGCCGTACAGAGCCTGCTGTGTATTAAAAGAGCATTAAAACATCTTATCTTAATAACTTAACCTACATCTTATTTTCCTCTCTTCTTGGCCTCTTCAAGAACACAATTAGGGTTAGTAGGAAATAGAGAGGAGAAACATCAATTACTCATAATCTAGCATTGATTATGAGTAACTAACTCTATTTATTTGGCTCAAGAAGGGATTCTTGTACTAAACCCATTTCATTTTAAGTAAGATTTGATTTAATTCTATCTTGAATGCTTGTGATGTATTGCTCATGATTTTGCTTGGAGATTTGTAAGTTGCTTCACCTTACTCTTCTTTTATCTTCAATTGCTAATTGTTTGTTCTAATACGTAATCGTTAGTTCATTCATTATAGTAGCACAAGATTTAGTGTACCTAAATCCACAAGATTCAAGTGCAAATACCTAGGTTGAGCTTCTCATCCTTGGGTTTGTCCTAACCTCTCTTTGTTTAATTCCTTGACTTGGTTAAATTGATAGTGCTTCATTATTGGTTGCTAGTGTCAAGAGAGCTAATTTATGTGCTTCACTAAATTAGTGTTTATAATAGAAGAGAAATAAGTGATTGTGTGCTTCACCAATTATCTTGGTCAGGTAGAGTGGATATAATATTTTTCTTGTTTGTTGGGTTGACTTGTAACGCCCCGACTTCCCAATACTGAAAATATACTTTTTATAACAAAATAAACTTTGATACAGGGGAATTTTAGAAAATTTCGGCATGAAGTATTTGTAAATCGGACTATCCACCTGTATTTCAACCCAAACCAAATTCCAATTAGCAATTACAAATAAAACTTAATACACCAACGATTCCTCACTGAGGATCGATTCCAAGTTATGGTATAAAACAAGAATCTAAAATATACAAATCATTACAACTTCTTTCTCTGCTATAAATACAAATCACTATACCGTCTAATTTGTAGCTTAATCCAAAACCGTACTCGCCCACGTTAGCTCTGAAATCTATTCCGAATAGGATCATCCTCACTCTCATTCGCATTTGAAAATATAAGTAGATCATCCTTGAACCTAACTGGAAAGGGTTAGGTAAAACAAAGCAAGAGTGAGCCAGAGAACGCTCAGCAAGTTAATAATATAGTGAAACAACGATATTACGATAATTCATTGATGAACAATATCAATGAATACTTTATCTCAAGAGATCATTCAATTTCAATCACAGAGTAAAACTTTTCCATTTTCTTCAACTATACGATCTCATATAAAACTTTGAGAAAAAGAATGTCAAGAAATTCCCCAATCATTCTTACTCCACTTTCAACGTACAATGTTACTTGCGAAGGGAATAACTGGGAAACTTCTATCCATCCTTAATCCCATTATTTTACTGAGTTCCAAATTTTATCATGTAGAAAACGACTAACTCTGATATCCACAATTTCGAAACAAGAAACCATTTACCTTGGAATATATATATATATATATATATATATATATATATATATATATATATATATATATATTCTATCAAAACATTCCTTCCTTTAAAACCCTTTCATCTTTGAAACATACTTTTCATAAAAAAATTTTTTAAAAAAATTTAAGTTGATTTTTATTATTCTCCTGATTACGGACAATACGGGTGATCAGCCACGTAAAGTCCCCATTCCTTTAAAATTGGGTTCCCAATTAGGCAACACATTGGCCTTTAGTGCTGGACTAGGACCACCCTAGCCTCTTACGCAATATAAAAGTGCTGGACTATGACCACCCTAGCCTCTTACGTTTTTTCCAATTTATAAACAAATTCATTTTTAATGATTTTAAAACATTTCACTTTTCAGTCCTTAAACTCACTGATAACAGATCAGCCCAGTATAAGGAATTAAAAAAACACATCTTTAACTAATTAAACCATTTTAGGGAGCAGCATTAAAAGATTAAGGGACAGTGAAGCATTTGATATAGGGGATCATAAACAGCAAGGCAGTAAGATTTAAACTAAGCAGGGTATAGTTCAGCAAAATAGAATCATATATCAATAAGGAACATGATAAATTAAATAACTGAGTAATTAATTAGATTCTAGAAATGGAACAACAATTATAAAGAAAACATGGAATAAAGAAAATTCGAAGTTCAACAGGAGATTTAAGTTACTCCACTGGCTAACCACTTATTTCAAGGATTATTAATTTATGAATTTACGCTGCAAAATTTGAACTGACATGAAAGATTTGAATAGTTTAAAACGAAGATTTAAGAAATTCTCAATTATATAAAGTCTCACTCTTGTCAGCTAAGCACTCATAGGCTTCAGCTGCCAGAACCGGCATGACAATAATGAGTTTAAATAATTAAGAAGATCTCAATTCATTCTTGGCTTTAACCGTCACTGAGCAACACATGCTTCAACGATAGTATAAACCTCGAATTAATTTACAATAATTTGAAGGAAAACGCTCTTTGAAGAATATTAATAAAGATGAGGAATATTTAAATAAAATAATTTTCAAAGAATTCAACACCTGAATGATAGGTGAGGAAAAATAAACAATAACAGAATAGTTTGAAAATGATTGTTTGTAAATTAATAGAAGAAAAATGTCACTGGTAATAAAAATGAAGAGTTTAGGCACTAGCAAAATGATTTGAAAAGAATTACATATAATTAACGGATCAGGTTCACATTATTAAGACTAGAAACGAAAGGTACAGATGCTTACAAGAAAGGATTTCGAAATAACAAATAAATAATACAAAAGGTTTCATATCACTTGAACAATAAGTGAGGTATAGTAAACTTGCAACTAATTTGACAGAAATATTGTATAAATAACAGAAACTGACTTATCCTACTTGAACAATAAGTAGGGAAGAGTATACTTGCCTCAATACACGTAGTTTCCAATTCCAACATCTCGATCCTTTACTTACTTCACATTAGTCTCTCCTTTATACATTGACCTTTCTTCGATCATACATCCATCTTTCCTTTATCATTCTCAGTCTTTACAGGTACACACTCGTCTATCCCGATAATTATCTTCATCCTCTATATTCCATCTACACGTGCACTGGCTCTTAGCCGACCTCCTATTCGTACCTATACACAAGTAAAGTACTATTTCAATACGCTAATAATCGTAACCGTCTAACTCTGTTCTACCCAAACGCGTCCTAATATTTACACTTAACACATATAGTCCTTACTTATTATATTCTCAAAATAGAAATGCATAACCACAAAATCATATAAGCACTTATCATGTAATTTCAACTTACACTTATATCCTTTTAACACATATAGCACATTTGTTCACAGATAATTTTTATCGAATTGCTATATAACTCATAAAATAATCCTAACGAAAATTGGACAGCACCTCCTATATAGTATCATCTAACCTGTTGGAAATATAATCAACATAATCAAAACAACCTTTGCTTTAATATAATCAACTCGATACCTTCTTGTAATTTTCACAATTCGTACTAACATACATTCTTGCAATACTCGCAGTCTGACTAAAATACCTTATAACTTCCTAAATCCTTAAAATCAATTCAATATCCTTAATAATAGCTTAACAATGGTAATTATTACTCTAAATACAACAAGCAATTCAGTTTACTACTAAACAGTCCGAGATCAATTAACAATTCAAATAAAATCATTTACAACTTAGTACTCCACCAATTTCTAATTAATAACCCTTATATAGACAATTACACTTAGCAAGCTTTATAACCTTTATCGCTTAACAACTCAAGAATTCCACTAATAATCCACACAAATCATAAATACATCAGTACTGTATTGATCACCGATTAACAATCCATACAACTCGAATACTATATATATTATACTCTAGAATGTAAAATAATTTTTTTAAGAAATTTATAATTTTTGGACAATTTTGACGGCATCCCCTTTGTACGGGTAGCCTACCAGTCGGACACAGCCGACACAAATCCACAACAATCGTCAATTCAATATACAATTATAATCACTACTACATCTCAACATTCAATTCATATGTAACAATTCATACTAACCGAATATATGACTCGAAACTTACAGTCACGAAATTAAAAATTATTGCGTAATTATTAAAATTAATTTGGCTCACGTAATCATCATTGCCAATTCCACCAACTCAAATAAAATCATTGTCGGTGGGGCAAAATTTCGGGGTACCTGAATTGGGTTTCCAGCTCGAAACTTCGCACAACACTTTTATGAACCAATTTGTGATTTCACTGAATTAATCAAACACTTGGACCATAATAATCCGAACTGTAAAACAATCACACAGCCGAATTACAGTAACATCAATAACCAAATCGATCTTAGAATCCAACATATATACATACATCACCAGCAGCTAAACTCGCAACACATATATTCAATTGACACACACACCATCGTACGGCACACACACACCCACGAACTCACTCCATCACACACCCAACACAGCGAGACACACGAACAGTAGAGGGGTTTGAGACGAACAGATTAAGGAGAGGAGAACCCACCAACATCAGCCCACATACACATGGTAGCGCAGATATGTACGCCACTACAGCGCACAGTGAAGAGAGGAGGGAGGGGAGAACTCGTGAATTTTGAGGGAGAGAGGAAGAGAGATGTGAGGATTTCAAAGAAAGATTGAAAGCTCGAGATTTGTTGAGAGAGAAAATGAGAGGGTTCGAGAGAATTCTTGTAAGAACCCAGCTGCACAAAATGAATTTGGGGGGATAAATTGCTAATTTAGGGATTGAAATGTTTAGAGATTTCACCAATATTTTCTGATTAAAACAATTACCTAATAAATATAAAATGAATGGGTAATAGTTGAGAAAAAATATAAATTTCATTTTTAAAATAAAGAATATGAAATTATCTATCTCACCATATTTTTAAAATATTTTTAGGATTTAAAACGAATTAAATATGAATTTTACAAGTTTCGATATTTTAAATGCGATATAACTCGTAAAATCATTTTAAAATACTAAAACACCCAAAATCATTCACCCAATAATTTTAAAAACTAAATAAATATACAAATATGACATTACAAAAGATTTTGGGATTTTTAAATACTCCGATGATTTTATAAAAAAATTCAAAGATCAATAATGCATAATTTAAATGGATTTTTAATCACAAAAATTCAAATAAAAAAACACATGGACCTACACGACACACATACATCACCATATAAATATGTAAACATGATGTCACATATATTTAATCCCTAAAAAAAAATTTCACCTCATATAATCCACATTAATAATAAATAATAATAATAAGTAAGATATTTTCTAAGGTGTTATAGAAGTGCTTGAGTTGCCATTATCCTTGGGTCGAATATCCCTATATCTTGCTAATTCACTCATTGTGTTGTGTTGGTAAATTTGGATAGTTGTCATTAACTTAGTTGTATTTTTGTAGCAATTTAGTTATTGTATGCAAGGTGTTTGATAAAACACCTCAACCAAACTCAAAAACCCCCCAATTTATACACTTCTAGATTGTAAGAGATAATCTACTTGAAATTGATATTGATAGTCCTTCCCTGTGAACGAACTACGAAAAACACTACCTTCAAATTGGCCCCGCTGCCGGGGAAGGCAACAATATTAATTTTGAGTTTATTGTTTCTTATAGTTTAGATTTTATCTTTGTATATAATTTTTTCTTTCTTTCTTTTTTTATTGGTGTGTCTTCATGTTTATTGGAGATAGACAACTAACTCTTTCAGGAGATGATGAATAATTGTTGGTTGGAATAACGCTCAAGATTTCACATATGATCAAGAACAATATTAAGATTTTAATTCTTTTCAGAATTTTAATGCGTATCAGGTGAATTCTTTATATTCTACAAACTCATGCTATGCTCCTTACCCTCCTAACATTGATTATTCATATGCTTTTGAAAATCAATGTTATGATCCGAAATATAATTCCCATGGCCATCAAGGGTCTTCTTCATCTACATTGTCATCACTTGAAGAAATGATGAAGCAAATGGCGGCAAATAACCTCCAATTTCAAAACATCACTTTTCAAAGTATATCCAACTTGAGAAAGAGCACTTCTCAAATGGAAAAGAACACTTCTCAAAGCATATCCAACTTGGAAGAACAAATGAGTCAACTAGCCGAAACTGTGAGTCGATTAGAGGAGGTCAATTCTCCTACTAATCACGATTCTTGTTTTGTAATTGATGAAAATGTTGTGCATGATGAATTTTCTTGTTTAGTTGACGATTGCCCTAAGCTTGACAATGATAAATTGGATGTAGTTGAGGAGCTACCAAATTTAGAAAGTTCCTTTGAGCTTAATGAATTGGTAGATGAGATAAAAATTGATGAATGTCCAATTAAAATTGAGAAGGAATTTGAGCTTAAGATTGATGAGGTTGAAATTTTTGCTTGGGTATATAAGGATCCAATTTGGGAACAGTTTTTGAGTCGTGCTTATAATGATTATTCTGACGATTTTTCTAGCTACTTTGATTTCTCAAAGTCTCTTGAAGATGTGAAGATCATAAAAATATTTTTATATTTTTATGGATCAAAAGTATATTTGCACAGCTTATTTTTATTATTGATTCGTAGGTATGTGCATTTATTTGCTTTTTCACCTCATTAGTTATAATACTTGTATAAATAGGTTGAGCCAACGACAATAAACAAAGCGCTTTTTGGGAGGCAACCCAAGGTACGCATGTGTTTATATATATTTATGTGTGTGTTAGATTACAATAGAGTAAAAAAAAAAATTAATGCCCCGTTCAATAATATTTAGTATCGTTAATTCTAATTTTTATGATTATTATATTTGTTCCACTCGTGCCTTGATGTGTTTGTTTCATGTTTTCAGGAATTTACATTTTATTCAAGCATTCAAGGATTTGTGGGAATTTTATTAAAAAAAAGAAAAAAATAGTATTTTTTGTAAAATTTCAGGACCGTACAGGCTGTCGTACGGGATGCAAGCCGTGTAACAGACCGTGCAGTAGGCCGTGCAATTTCTTTCAGCGTCTGCCACAATCTTAGTGCAAAATGAGGGGGTCTTAAAAAAACTACCCACTTGTGGCACGGGCTGTGCAGCTCTCTTCAAAAAAAAATAGAAACAAAAAATAGACATAACAATTCCTAACCCATCTCCTCCTCCCTTGTTGCAACTCAAACCACCTCGCCATTCCCAGTTCATCACCTCCATTCCCTTCCGTCTGTTGGTCGACAACCATACACCACCGTCCTTCTTCCCTCGTCCCTTCTTCTCCTCCGACCAACACCCACCTCGCCCAGCTCCTCCACCCGCTTTCTTCTCCAATTGCCTCACTACACCCATCACCAGCCACTCCTCTCACCGGTTGCCACTTCCGTTCTTACGCACCATCGCTCAACCCCCACAGCACAAACACCAGCCACCCCTCTTCTTTTCCTCTCGCACCATCATCCCCTCCCTCAACCAGCCTCGCCACACCGCTTCTATACTCAAACACCCACTTCACAACTCCGCTGCAAATCGCACCAATTTTGCCACCATTCTCCCTTCACTCCACCCACTGCACCTTTCACCCCTCATTCTCCCCTTTTTTTTCCCTCTACCACCTCCAACAGAACAACAATCACCACTGATTGTTCAAACCACGGCTTCTGCAATTCTTCCCCAACTGTTCGTCCGACTCGCCCAGTTCAACCACACCCACCTCAATCTTCCCCATTCAACAACAAACAACACCTCCGTTCTCCCAACTCTTTCTCCCTTCTCCCTTCCCTCCTCCATTATACAACAACACCCACTCCACCAATTCCACCAGACCTCCACTTTCCTCAGCCCATTCTCCTGACGTTCAACCAGCTATTCATATCCACCTTCAATCATCCACCATTTTCACCCATCTCCCATCCGTTTTTCTCAACAACACTGCAAACCTCCAGCCGCACCTGCTAGCACCAACCGTACACCTCCCGCCCATTTCCATTCACTTCCCCCTCCTGCAATCCCCTCCGTCATCTGTTCTTCACCACGTTCACCAGTCACCGTTAACCAGCCTTCGTCCCGTTCGACCAACAGACCCCGTCATCTCTCCACCTTTCCTCCGCCTTTCTTCTCCCTTCACCACTGCACCACACCTTTTTCACCACCACAAACCTCTCCTCTTTCCCTTTCAATCAACCCCTTGCCATCACCGTATCTCCCCTCCACTCTTCCCCCATCTCCCTCGATGCAACAGCTCCGCCCCCCCTCCATTCTATTCCTCCCACCGCCAACAACAATTTACCTCTGTCCCCAATTAAACAGCGATCCCTGAAAGGCATATGATGTAGCCTATTTGTATTTCGAGGATACAACTCAACTTAAACAAGATTGTAATAGTAAATAGTATATAGACTGTCACAAGGAATCTCAGATTGTATTATCTGTCAGAAGAAAAAGATCAAGGTCAATCTACAGACTTGAAGAATTACTACATTGAAAGAAGTTCAGACATCTGATCAAGCCTGAGTGAAGTATTCGTTAAAGAAGTGGATTCATTTAAAGTGACAGAGATTTCGACAGTGACAGAGACAGTACAGAAGAATTAATAGAGAGAGAAGAAAAAGAAAAGAAAAGGAACCAGATTTTAAAGTCAATATATATGAAGAACAGTCATTGCGGTTAGTCACTCATGAACCAGACAGTACATCGAGTGTCAACATTAAACAGTGGTTGTTCATCGTTAACTTCAGTGGTTCAAGCTATCAAGACAGGTATATTAAGAGAAGACATTAACCACAACCATAGAGTCAAAAATAAAGAAAAGCCGTTGGAGTTAGTCGCTCATGAACCGGACCGTGCATCGAGCGTCAACGAAAATCCGGTGGTAATTCTTTATTACTTTCAGTGGTTCAAGAAAAAGATTTGAGCTGTCAAAAGATTTATATTAATTCTCTTTTAATTAATATAATTATGTAATTGATTTAATTTAATAAATTAATTCATGTCGAATTAATTTATTTATTAAATTAATTATCATGTTAATTAAATTTGGAATTAATATATTAATCTATTGGATTTAATTAATTAGTTTATTAATTAATTAATCATTATTCATTTAAATGATTAATTGATTAATCAAGTTAATTAAATTAAATATAATAGATAAAGAAAAGAAAAATCAAAAGAAAAGAAAAAGAATCAAAACAAAACAAATAAAAAAGAAAAAGAAAAAAGAAGTCAGGTTGCCACTTATACATGTGGTGTCGACAAAAGAGATTGAAATAAAAACAAGAAGAAATGGATCAGCTAACGACAAGGCTGAGAAAAAGGGAGACAAAACATAGTTTAACAAAAGATGTCTGTGGTTCACGTGTTGGTGTCGGCAGAAGACTTAACGCGCCTCTATGCGCGTGACGTGCACGCGCTAAGAAGGAAACCATAACAGACAGCGCGTGTCTTTCACACAGGTTTCCTGAGACTGGTTTTTCAGCATGACACAGAATATTGTTTACATCTTCAAATCATTACATCCGAGTGGTTTATCTTTTATTATTAAACAAGACAATCTCAATTGTCTTGCCGATTGTATTGGTAAGCTTTGATTGTCTTGCCTATTGTATTGCCTATTGTCTTGGCAATACAAATTGATTGTCTTGGAGATTTTGGATTGTCTTGCCGATTGTCTTGGCAGTACAAAACTGATTGTCTTGGAAGTGCAGATTGTCTTGCCGATTGTCTTGGCAGTACAAATGAAAAAGAAAAGATGCAGAAGAGTATATTAATTCAAGATAGGCGGCCAGAAAGAAAAACAACACAGAACATAATATCTTCAAGAAACAAGAACATCTATTCTCTCTCATTGAAGAACAACACAGCAAGAGAAATAAATTTGTATAAATTCAAGTTCATCTTATTTTTAATATCTGATCCGATAGAACTTGTTTACTTGATACTCTTGTAATATTAGCGAGTTTTTACTTCTAATCTATATCTCGATTTTTATTAACAAATCTAGAAAAATTCATGTCGAATTTTCTAATTTTTTTTTATTAACTAGATATAATTTTTGTACTGTATTTGTAACAAACCCCTCAAGTTAATATAATTTTATATTCAACTTGAATTTTGTTTCATTTAATTCCGCTCAAATTTGTCAAAATATAAATTAAATTTATCCGGACAAATTTCGATTAAACAGTACTGTTTGTATTCAACCCCCCCTTCTACAAACATATTGGACCTAACAATTGGCATCAGAGCTTATTGATTGATTTACAAATCAAGATCCTAATTTTATTCCGCCAAAAATCTATCTCGAATTTTTAACTCACTTAAAAATTCATCATGTCGTCAAAAAGCATTGTTAAAATTCCTATCTTTAATAAAGATAACTATGACATGTGGAAAAACAAAATGGAGTTATTTCTTGATGTAACAAATCCAAGATTTTTGTGGATTTTGAAAAATGGACCAATAATTCCTATCCAACATGATGCTGAAACGGTTACAGATGGAGTTGTAACAATACCTGCAAAATCCTATCCAAAGGAACCTAAGAACTTTACCTCTGAAGAAAAAGAGGAAGTTGGACTGGATAAAAATTTGAGACTCATTCTATTAGATTCCCTAGATGCTGTAATGTATAGCCATGTAATGAATTGTAAAACTGCTAAGCACATCTGGGAAACTATTGAGATCATTAATGAAGGGACTGATGAAGTCAGGAAAAATAGACTTCAAATTTTGACCTCTGAATATGAACACTTTAGAGCTGGCCCTAATGAAGGCATTCAGGAAGTGTTCGAAAGGTATAACAAAATAATCAACAACTTGCAAGTTCATGGCAAGCAATATACCCAGAAGGAGATCAACATGAAGTTTTTACTGACTATGCCTACTCACTTAGAGCATAGAATCACCGCCATCAGAGAATCTAGAGATTTAACTAAGATTGCTCTTGAAAGGCTGTTTGGTGTTCTGAAAACATATGAATTTGAACAAGTACAGCAGAAGGAATTCTCTGGCAAAGGCAGAATGGCAAATTCTTCTACAGCTCTAGTAGTTGAGGTTCCTAAGGAAGTGGAAGCTAAAGTTGTTCAACCTAACAGCTTCAACAGGGAACAAACTGAAGTGGAACATGGCCAAACACCAGCTACACAGGATGGTGGAGAATTTTATTCACTTGAAGAGCTGGATCAATTGGAAGATGAATCTATGGCGATGATGGTGAGACAATTCAGTAACTTCAGATTCAGAAGAAATCCAAAGTTCAGGTTTAAGTCAAATAACAGATTTCAGAGAGGAGGTTCTTCATCCTCTAGTAACAGGGGAGGTTACAAAACTGGAACTGTTGACAGAAGCAAGATCCGTTGTTTCAACTGTAATGAGTTAGGACATTTTGCAACTGAGTGTCATCGACCTGAACAAGATGCAAGGAGAGAGTATGCATCTGGTAAGAAGAACACAGACACGGCCTATGTGGTACAAGGCAAAAGCTGGGATGACACAGACAGTGAAGATGAAGAAGTTGGAAACTTTGCACTGGTGGCAAATGCTGAATCATCAAATTATTACACCACACCGGAAACTCTTACTGATGCTGAGTTAATTCATAGTTTACGTAATTGCTTGACTAATGCACAAAAAGGGTACGAGAGAATAAGTCTTGTTAACACTAAACTTGAAAATGAAGTGTTAGATTTAAAAAAGGTGCAGATTAATCAAGATAAGAATATAAAAGAAATAGCTCGACTTAACTACAGAGATAAGTCGTTAGGAGAATACATGGTAAAACAAGTTGATAGGATTACTGAACAAGACATCAGGATTAAAGAACTTGAAACACAGATTAGAGCTTGTTATAATTCTATTAAAGTTTCCAAAGAGTTTTTTAACAAACAATCTGTAGAACGAACAACAGGTATAGGGTATGGCTACAATGAAGCTATTGGATCATTGGGCATAAATTCCCCTAACCCTGTTAGTGCTAAAGAAAGGGGAATACCACATGTACTCAAGAATGTTAAAGAACCTCTATTTAAAAAATCTGATGCTGGACCACCAGATATTCTTTCTATGGTTATTCAGGAAGAAATGAGAAATGAGGATAATGCAAATGGCACAGTCTTTGTTAAGGATAAATGTGTTAAGGATAAATCTGTTAAGAACGCTAATCCAAAAAATGTTTCATCCAAGAAAGATGTCACAGTCTTTGTTAAGGCTAAATCTGTTGAGGACACTAATCCAGAAAATATTTCATCCAAGAAAGATGTACCTAAAGTGCCAGTCAAGGTTGTTGAAACAACTAGTTCTTCTAAGACTGGATTAGGTGGTAAAAAGTTGAAGCAGAACAATAACATGTCTAACATGAGTACCATGCCTATCATTGATTCTAATCATAAAGCATGTGGTGTTGTCAACTGTATGTCTTGTGCCTTTAATGTGATGTCTGCTTACTTTAATGGTAATCATGCATGTGATAATAAGACTGCTCCTCGACAACATATGAACAGGAATAATGTTAGATCAAAGACTGCTAGTCCTCCTTATGTTAGGAGAGAGACATTTGTACCAAAGCCTAAACAAAGTTTTATGAAGGCTGTTTACAAAGTCAAATGTCCAGTCAATGATATTGTTACTAAACAAACATGGATACCTAAACTGAAACAAAAGATTGTCAAATCTGTTTATAAAGTGAAATGTTTGTTGAATAATGGTAAAGCTGTTGTTACAGTAAAGAATGTTGTTTTGCCTGACAAAGGCCAATTCTTTAAGTACTCTGGACCCAATCAAATTTGGGTTCCGAAGAAGGTTTAATCCGTTTGTCATTGCAGGGTGTTGAGCAGGTTGAACGAGTGACCTGGATCTTGGACAGTGGATGTTCAATGCATATGACTGGAGACAGAACCCTGCTGACAAATGTGGTGGAGAAGGCCGGCCCAGTAGTTACCTTAGGAGATAACAACAAAGGTAGAACTAATGGATATGGCAGACTTGAAGCTGGAAATGTTATCATTGATGAAGTCTCTTTTGTGAAAGGACTTGAGCACAATTTGCTCAGTGTCAGTCAATTCTGTGACAAAGGTTATGAAGTTCATTTCAACAAGAAGAATTGTCTAACTTCACACAAGAGACATGAAAAGCCACAACTGACAGGAGTTAGAAAAGGCAATCTGTACGTAGCCAATATGAACTCAGGAAGCACTGAAGAAATCACTTGCTTCTACACCAAAGCATCTAATGATGAGAGTTGGCTATGGCACAAGAAACTTTCTCATCTCAATTTCAAGACAATGAATTCTCTAGTTAAAAGAGAGTTGGTGAGAGGTTTGCCTTCAATGGAATTCACTCAAGAAGGACTGTGTGATGCATGTCAAAAAGGCAAGCTAAAAAGGGCAAGTCACAGGAGCACTAACACATCTTCAATAACTGAACCATTACAATTACTTCATATGGATTTGTTTAGTCTAGTTAATGTGATGTCTATGTCAAGGAAGAGATATGCTCTAGTGATTGTTGATGATTTTTCAAAATACACATGGGTCCTGTTTTTGAATTCTAAAGATGAGACTCCACAACTGGTGATTGATCACATAAAATTAATTGAGCGAGATTCTACGTATCCAGTGAGTGCTATAAGATCACACAATGGAACTGAATTCAAGAATACAGTTCTAAATGACTTCTGCACTGAGAAGGGTATAACCAGACAATACTCAGCTCCAAGAACTCCTCAGCAAAATGGGGTAGTGGAAAGAAAGAATAGAACCTTGATTGAAGCTGCACGTACTATGTTAAGTGAATCAAGGCTTCCATTGTATTTTTGGGCTGAAGCTGTCAACACTGCTTGCTATACCCAGAATCGAACTCTTATCAACAAAGACTTGATGACGACACCTTATGAAGCTATTACTGAAAAGAAACCAACACTCAAATACTTTCATGTATTTGGGGCGAAATGTTTTGTGCTTAAAGAAGGAGATGAACAAGGTGGAAAATTTGAGACCAAAGCACATGAAGCAATTTTTATTGGTTATACAAGAAGAGCTTACAGGGTGTACGTGATTGATCAACAGAAGATGATGGAAAGTGTCAATGTAACATTTGATGACACTAAACTTCCTAGTATCCAAACTGAAGATTCATCTGAAAAGCTATCTTTTGAGGATATGACAGATCTCAAGTAGAAATTCTATGTAGAACTTTTGTCCTTAGAATAATTTTTCTGCAGATTACTTTAATATTGAATAAACAATATTATCTCTTTAACACCTTTTGACTTTTGATGCTTTACTCACCTAACCCACCTAACCCACGTGCTAGGTATTGAGTATGTCTTGTTTCACTTTCGGCCGTGAATAATGCAAATCAAAAAGTCCAAAAACACCTTTTTATTCTTTTACTATTTATCTGTTTGAAAAGGAGATCAAAAAGTTGTTGGGTTGTCTTCTTTGATAAGAACAGATGATGAACACTCAAGAACACCAAATATGAAAGTACCCAGATTAATTCACAAAAATTAATTAAAATACACCCAAGCTAAATAATCACACCTGGAGTATTTAAATAAATTTTTTTGGATGAGTTTTCACTACCAACGAATTAAAGTACACTTTTCGAGAAAATGAAAAGTAGATCTAGAAAATGAAAACTCACGATTCTTCTACTAAACACAAGGATCTATGTTTTGTATGTTAAACATAAAGCTCTGATACCAATTGTTAGGTCCAAATGTGTTGTAGAGGGGGGGGTGAATACAACTTTTCGAATATGAGAAGCAATAAATACGATGCAATAAATGAACACACAAATTCAAGGAATATATGTCTTATATATAACTTGAAAGGGTTGCTACAACATTCATTACAAAGTATAACAAAAGTTCAGAGAGAAGTGAATGATACTAAGCTCTGTGAATGCACTCTCTCTCTTTCTCTTGTGTTTTTCTCAAGAATTGCTCACTAACTAAAACATTACACAAGTACTTCTATTTATACTACATGTAATCTATGTCCTGTAGTCTTCAAAGACTAAGATATACGTGGCCCAATGATGTCCACATAAATCTTGCCTTATCTTGAAAGCTTGGAAATCTGCCAATCAGAAGATGCCATGTGTCATGTTGAAGCTGCACTCTAAGTAGAACTTCTACTTGAGAATTTCTACTTAGCCATCTCGAATTTCTAAGTAGAACTTCTACTTAGAAACTTCTACTTGGCCATCTAGAATATTTAGTACTTAGAAAATATTCTGGTCTTCAACTTGAAACTTCAATGCACATCTTGAACTTGTGATATCTTCATGTCTTCTTTATTCTTCATATTACTGACATAAACTTGCTATCAATGTCCTGACACTTGATGCACTGGTCTGGTTCATAAGTGACTAGTCTTGATAGTGCTTTTGCTTCTTGAATAAATTACCATATCCAATTTGTAATGTGGCTTTCCAATATTTGCTTTCCTTCTTGTTCACTTGAAATCAATTGGTCTTATTGATATTGATAGTTATGATCTTGATTCTTGGCTTTTCAAATCACTGAGGCATGAACAACTTTGACTTGAACTTCTCTCAATGATTTCTTCTTGGCTTGATCATAGTTAATATGTTAAATTGTATCAATTACCTTGTCTTCATTTAGTGCTGATTTCTTGTGACTTCTTGTTCTTGATTGTCTTCTGATTAAGTATCTTTTCCTTTAGTTGAGTTACATTAGTTATAGTGTTACAAGTTTACACACTCTGCCTTTCAATCTCCCCCTATTTGACTGTCTAACAATGACATTCAAATTAATGAAGGATAACTCAACTAAACAATGAGACGAGAAAAGATAATTAACATTACAGTCTTGAATAATATACAATTGAAAAGTACTTGAAAACAATACAAAGAACTTAAACTAGAAACAGAATTCGAACTTCGAATTAAAGATCATTTGAGTGATTCCTATCACCTGGATTATTTCATACCTTTTAGTCAAACTTGTATCACCTTATTGGATTCACTCTAAGGTGAATTTTCCTCAAGTGAGTTAAAGCAACCGAAAGACATGAAGTTTTTCCAACTTCAAGTTCACACCACTCTGACCTTTAACCCTAATTCCGTTTCCTCTTTCTAGCTTCAGCAGCTTGGTCTTTCTCTTCTTTCTGCTTTTTGTGCTTCTCCTTCTGCTGCTGTTCTTTCTTGTACACTGGATCTCGAAGCTGCTTCCACCTAGCATTCAACAGACTTACAGCTTCCATTTCTAGAGGATTCTTGGGCTCTGGATAAGGATGTTTGAAAAGCCTTCTGAGTTTGTCCACCTCCTGAGTAGTCCTGATCTTTGGAATGTCCTCAAAGTTCTTCATTATGAGCTGAGGTTTCCAATGTGATTTATCAGCTTTAAACTGACAATAGATCATCTTGGGGTAGCCCTTGACACGGTCAGTATTGTGGACACTGGCCGCATCTCGCTCTATTCGCTTCTTTTCCACCACTGCCTCAGACAGGTAACTCATGAGTCTCTACTTTTCTTCCACATACATATCTTCCACTTCGCCCCATTTGAATACATGTAATACTCTCTCCAGAAATGCAGCATCGTGAGTCTGTAGCAGCCATTTTCTACTCATATGCAAGAATGTTTGATTCTGGTCTGCATCTATGAATACTAAGGCATCAGCTGTATCTTCAACATAAGCGTGTATCCAGTATACACTATCACTTCCTGGAACACCAATTGCCTCCCTTATCTCTCCTTGTTCCAGTGCTCCAGAAGGAAGAGTCAGAGCTTCATCTACATTCTTCATGGCTTGAAGAATATTCCATTTCTTCTCCATCAGCTCCGGCTCAATCTTCACGTTATCTAGAGGGTTTGGAGCAATGATATCACACTTCCACACCTCATTGCTCTTCTTGAATATTACTCTTTCAATGATCTTCACGGATTTTTCTTTAAGCTCAGAAGTGAATCCCTTACTCATCATTTGTCTACAGACAGCTTTGAGATATTCCACTGAAAGCTCCGTTAAGTCATTTTCCTCCATGCTAACCCTCTTCATCTTCCCGTCAACTACCATCCGGACAAAATTTGGATATGCTGAGAATTCTGGACCCTTGTCCTCTGCTAGCTGCATTAACTGATCCCTATACAGAATGCTTAGCTCCTCAGATTGAGAGTATTGAATTTTTGTCGCTAGCAAGAACAACTCTGACGCAGATCTTCTCGTTATGAATTGGTCATCCACATATAGGAAAGATCTTGGGACTCCTTCTACCAAAGACAAAATAACCTGCCACTCCTTAAGTGTTGCATTGTATCCAATCCTGACTTTAGAAATTAATCTCTTCAAAGCATTTATATAGTCCACAGTCATTGGATTCTGCAAATTCAGGTTGTAGAACAGGTCATCTGCCTCCTTGTTATGAACTCCTTTCGCACAGGATACCATCAATATCTTCCTTGCTTCATCCCACTTCTGCCCTAGCCTTCGTTTATCCAGATCAACTTGAGGATCAGCTAGCCTTGCAAGCTCATGATCGTACTGCTTCCCTTGGAGCTCCACTTTCTTTTCTAGGAAGGCAGCACGTTCTTGCATCATCTTCATTTTATGGAACTGAGCTTGTTCCAAGGCTAACTGTTGAGCTTTAAAGGTTTCCTCATCAACAGGAATTTCTTCAGGCATTCCGAAAGACATCCCAGCACCTCCACCTTGTTCCTTCAAAGATCTCTTTATAGCATGTGCCAAAGGTACGTCTTCCATATTAGAATCTGAGTCAAGTACCTCCTGTACTGTTTCCTGATGACTCAGGTCAACGAATGGTTCATCAACCATCATTGCCTTACCCTTTCTCCTCCTCAGAGCCTCTTCATCAACAGACGGCTCAATTTCTGGTTCCTTGACAAGATCAGCGGGTTCTTCAATTTCTTCGATGTGAACTGCCTGTTGTCTCGTCTCCTTTCCACTCTCCCCCTTAGGTGAGTTATCCTGAGCTCCACCTTGGTCTTCAGATCCACCAGCTGCATAAGAACCTCCAAAACCAGAACCGGAGGCTCCCGCTCCACTAGAACCACCTGCACCAGCATCGGGGGGAGGTTGTTGCGACTCGAAACACTCCGGGGGCACAAAACTCCTGACTGCGAACATCATTCTACTGATCTCCACAGCCATTGTATGCATTGTAGACTCCATTGCCCCCATCCTTTCATTAAGAGTGCTTCCCAAGACACCACCAGCATGGCCCAAGTCATTGACCTTATTTGTCAAAGCATCAAAAGCTGTAGCTTGACTTGCCATTCTTGCTGCGTAGTCGTCTAGAGCCCTTTGATTGTTTCCAATGTTCATCCCGAACTGCCCCATCGTCTGCCCGAACTGCCTCATCTGATTTTCCATAGAAGTCATACGTGTATCAAGATTTTTAATGTTAAGGGACGGTGTTTGGTTTAGGTGACCTCGCTCTAATACTCGTTCTGTTAGTATTTGGCGCTCTGTTTCGGGCCTTAAAAATGAAGGTCCCTCTCTCCCTAACCTCTCACACACACTCCCTGTCTCACGCTCGTGTATGTCTTCAATTATTGATCCGAAGTATGAAGCAGTACCTGCAGAAATTGGATAAGCAAAATAATTGGCAGTTATGGGATCTATGTCTGTTCTGTCCTGAGTTGAAATCTCAGGCTGAGCGGCTGCAAAGTGTTCTTGTACGACATCAAAACCGATCCTCTTTGCAGCATCAGTACGTACCGGTGAAGGTACGGCTGAAGTTGTTAAAACTCCATGTCCTTTTGAAGCAACAGGATCTTCAAAAGGTACATAATTGTCATCAAAATCCCTATGTGCAGATTGATTAAGGGGAGAACCACTCTCGTGAGGTGGAGTGGTTGCGTGTGACACATTAGGGTTTGATTGGACTTTTGAAGTAGCAGCATGAAAAAGTTTGGCTTTCTTTCGAATAAGTTGCTGCTCTTCGGGTTCACTCTCCTCATCATCTCCTACATATACACGTGCTGGCTTTCTGACTTCCGTTAACAGGGGTGAAAGAGAATAAGAATGTGTATCAGGCTCAGAAATATAGCTCTCACCCTGGGATAGATTCTGCGGGTTAGCAGTCTCTTGGGTCTCGGAATCAGATACATAGGAGGAGGAGTGAATAGTATGCAGGGAGAGATTACCTGATTCATTACCTTGTGCCTCATCGCTTTGCTCATCAGGAATCCCATCAAATGCCTCAGCATGAGCAGATGGATTCTGAGCATATGATGAAACTTGCGATGATTCCTCCAAATTGGTAACTCCTGCATCATATCTAAGCCATATTTGAATATTGTCAGGAATTGACATATGTTTACCTTGATGTTTATCCTGATTAGCAATAGTTGAAAGTGACTTAGTGCCCATCCCTAGCGATGCAGATGTTAGGCTTCTGGCAAATCCCTGTCTAACAGCAAGAGCATCCTTCGGTATTAAATCATTAATCAGCATTTGTAGGAACTGAGGAAACCAGCAGACAACATCAGTTGTGGTGAGGTCTCTGCTTGCAGGTGATCCCATTGAAGCCACTATCTCAGAGAGAACTATGCGTCCATAATTTATATCCAGTTCTCTTGCTAGGGCAACTGCAAAGGTTTGCATTGGAATTGGAATTTGATGAAAATCTTTTTCGCGTGCCCGAAAACATCTTGTGATGGCCTCGAAAAAGTAATTCCATTCCACATGGAAGAATTGTTTTTGGATGTTTCCAGTGATTCGGCCAGTCGGAGGATAACATCCTATTTCTTCAAAGAATGTGAGGCGTTGTTCCGCTGTAGGTTCTGCATCATAAGCATCTTTGATTGGGAATCCCAGAACCCTGTTGACAATTTCTTCAGTCACCTCATATTCTTGACCCGCTAAGGTAAACCTGAAACCGAAGGGGGTTGTTTTACTCCCAAAAGTAACCGCACTAGTCCATAATTGCTGTAAAGCATCATGTACTAGTGTAGGTTTAGCAGTAAAAGCATGGCTAGCCTTGGAGTACAAATTAAGAAATCGTATCCAAAACTTAAACCGCGGGAGTTGATCACCAATTTCCGTAGAAATATTATAAAAATTGTTTTTACCAAGTGAAAATTGGTGAGCCATTTTAATTAAATGTTTTTCTTTAAAAGATATGAATTTTTTTTTTTAAATTTTGAAAAACAAATAATTTACGAATTAACAGTTTTATCCCTTTTAATTTTTCGAGAATATCAAAAGACAATCTGAAAAGTTAAACTACGGGATATGAACAGTTGCCAATTACTAAATCTGAATATTCAAAGAGGATGAATATTCGTGTGTATACCAGTGAAATCGTGTGTGTATATGGATGAAGAATGTGGAAATCGTGTTTCGAACAGTTACACAAACACTTGATGTTTGTGTGTATGTATATGCACGTGTATATGCGGTTACAAAACACACCAACACAAAGATTAAAGATAACACAGTGAATAACAGTCAAAAAATTGGCAGTAATTCGTGATTAGTATGAGTTTAATCACAAAAACACGGATTAATGGTATGAAGTTGTGAAATCGCTTTGTTTTTGTGAAACGGCTGCTGTGAAAATGAAATTAGGTAAAGTGAATGATGCATCGAGTTAGAGATGTATATATAGATGATTGTGAAATGACAAAAGTATCCTTGTTAAAAAGAATGTTAAAGTCTATGTACATACAGGGAGGACTTAAGTCGAACTCTATCTCGAACATCAAGTCGAACTTCGAGATGAAGTTCGAGATAGATGTTAACTCGAACACATAAGCAAAAATTAGCACTTGTACCAATTTACAGCAAAGACTACAGGGAAATCTTATCTCGAACATGATTGGTTTGTAAACTTGGAAAATTCCCCTCTAGTAAAAGAAATACAGGAAAATTCGAGATACGTTTCGAGTTAGAAGTTTAACTCTATCTCGAACATCAAGTCGAAATTCGAGTTGAGTTTCGAGATAGAGACTAACTCGAAGCTAATCTCAATTCTTTCCAAAATATCTTGAATGGAAATCTAATCTCAACCTTCGAGATAATATTCAAGTTAGGAGTAACTCAAAAATTCCCTTTAGCAACTGAGAACTCTATCTCGAACATCAAGTCGAAATTCGAGTTGAGTTTCGAGATAGACTAAGAACTCTATCTCGAACATCAAGTCGAAATTCGAGTTGAGTTTCGAGATAGACTAACTCGAAGTTAATTCTCAGTTCTTTTCAAAATATTCCCTTAATGGAAACCTCATCTCAACCTTCGAGATAAAATTCGAGATAGACTTTATCTCAAATATTTTGAAGATAGAACTAGACACACTGGTAACTCGAACTCGAACTCGAAGTCGAATTTCGAGATAGCCAACTCGAAATTCTTCCCAGACTTAGAATTTTCAAAACTTCACTCTGACAGCTTAAGTCGGAATTCAAGTCGAATTTCTAGATGAGTTTTGAGATAGAAACTAACTCGAAATTTTGAAGTTTTTTAATTCTAAGGCCTCTAATTACATGAAAATCATAGGTAAATTCATCTAAAAATCATGCAATATTTAGAATATTATGAATTTAACTCCCCCTATGATCATGCAATCTAACAAGCATAAATTCACAAATTTGTGCTATAAAAGACACTTAAAACACAATGAATTCATGCAAAATCACACTATATGCAAACTATAACAATCATTAATTAGGCATTTTAAAGTCTAAGCACATAATGATTAAGTAGCTTGCACATACAAACATAAACTTGGATTTTACAGGTAGAAGGCTTTACTAACTTGTGTTATGCATTCCCAATTCACCAACCAATCTATTGAATGTTACTTCATCAAGAGGTTTGGTGAATATATCTGCAATTTGTTGCATTGTGGGCACAAAATGTAGCTCCACAGTCCCCTCCTCGACATGTTCTCTTATGAAGTGATACCTGATGTCGATGTGCTTGGTTCTTGAGTGATCTACAGGATTGTTGGTTATGGCAATGGCACTTGTGTTGTCACACATGATTGGAATTTTCTTGTGCTCCATGCCATAATCCTTCAATTGGTTCCTCATCCACAGTATTTGAGCTACACAGCTTCCAGCAGCAATGTACTCAGCTTCAGCAGTAGAAGTAGATACTGTATGTTGCTTTTTACTTTGCCAGGAAACCAATCTTCTGCCAAGAAATTGGCAAGCACCAGATGTGCTTTTCCTATCAATCCTGCAACCTGCATAGTCTGAATCCGAATAGCCAATAAGATTAAAACCTGTATCTCTTGGGTACCAAATCCCTAGATTTGGTGTGCCCTTGAGATACCTAAAAATTCTTTTGACGGCTACGAGATGTGATTCTCTAGGATCCGCTTGGAACCTTGCACATAAACAAGTTGCGAACATTATATCGGGTCTACTTGCAGTTAAATAGAGGAGTGAGCCAATCATACCTCGATAGCTTGTGATGTCAACTGATTTACCTGATTTGTTTTCATCAAGCTTCGTGGCTGTTGCCATGGGAGTCTTAGCCGCTGATGCATCTTCTAGATTGTACTTCTTGAGTAAATCTCTGACGTACTTGGATTGACAGATAAAGATACCATCTTTTCTCTGACTGATCTGTAATCCAAGGAAGAAGGACAGCTCTCCCATCATGCTCATCTCATATTTTTCCTGCATTAGCTTGGCAAATTTCTCGCACAAGCGCTCATTTGATGACCCAAAAATAATATCGTCCACATAGACTTGAACAAGTATTAAGTCATTTCTTACATTTTTATAGAACAATGTTTTATCAATTACTCCCCTAGTAAAACCATTTTCAATTAAGAATAAAGATAGGGTTTCATACCATCGTCTTGGGGATTGCTTGAGGCCATAGACAGATTTGAAGAGAAGATACACAAAATCTACATGTTATGGATCAATGAAGCCAGGCGGCTGTTCCAGATACACTTCTTCTTCTAACTCTCCGTTCAGGAAGGCACTTTTCACATCCATCTGGAAAACCTTGAAGTTCTTATGTGCTGCAAATGCCAAGAACATCCTGACTGCCTCAAGTCTTGCAACCGGTGCATAGGTTTCATCATAATCAATTCCTTCTCACTGAGAATAACCTTTTGCAACCAAACGAGCCTTGTTTCGTGTTACAAGTCCGTTTTCATCCAGTTTATTTCTGAATACCCACCTAGCTCCAATTACTGATATGTTCTTTGGTCGGGGTACCAGTTTCCAAACTTTCTGCCTTTCAAACTGATTGAGTTCCTCTTGCATTGCAATTACCCAATCAGCATCACCAAGAGCTTCTTCTATTTCTTTAGGTTCAAGCTTGGATAAGAACCCAGAATATAAGGAAATATTAGCCAGGTCAGCTCTTGCAGTTCTTCTAGTAGTCACACCAGCATCTGGATCACCAATAATTAACTCAAACGGATGGTCTCTATTCCATACCCGTTCACCTGGAAATTGTCTTGATGATTCAGCTTGACTTTCTGAGTTGTGGTGCTGAATACTTAGATTATTCTCACTAACTCCCCCTGAGTTAGTGCCAGCTCCTACAGAACTAGAGTCAACTCGACTCGAGCCTTGAACAGTAGTCCTTGAGCTGCTATTTACTCCCCCTGAGTTGTTGCCGGTTCGTATTGAAGAAGTCTCTCCTGATCTTGTAGAATTAGCTTGTTCACTAGACTCAGGTTCTTCATGTACACTTGGAACATTTAATGGAACAACCAACTCAGGTTCATCTTCAAGATCTTCTAAGTCCAGATTCTGAAATTTTAGGGACTCAGGTTCATTAGAATCTCTTGAAATTGATGAGAGTTTGGTATCGTCGAATCTGACGTTGTAACTTTCAGTCACTTTTCGATCATTCACTAAGAACACCCTATAAGCTGCCACCACATCTGTAGAGTAACCAACAAAGATTCCTTCACGAGCTTTTGCTGCAAACTTGCCTAGATTTTCATCATCTATAAGTACATAGCATTTTGCTCCAAAGACATGAAAGTATTTGATTGTTGGTCTTCTGTTGTTCATTAGCTCACATGGTGTCTTTTCTTTATCTTTTATGATCAAGGTTCTATTTTGAGTGTAACAAGCGGTACTCACTGCTTCTGCCCAGAAGTACAGAGGAAGTTTCGAATCATACAACAAAGTTCTTGCTGCTTCGACTAATGTTCTATTCTTCCTTTCAACTACTCCATTTTGCTGTGGAGTTCTCGGGGCTGAATACTGACGACGTATTCCCTTAGATACACAGAAGTCATTTAGCACTGCGTTTTTGAATTCAGTGCCATTGTCTGATCTAATCGTCTTCACAGTAAGTGTTGAAACATTCTCAATTTGAGTGATGTGATCAATGATTAAGAAAGGTACTTCGTCTTTCGTCATTGCGAACAATACCCATGTATACTTGGAGAAGTCATCCACGATTACCAATGCATATCTTTTCCTAGACAAAGATAGGACATTCACTGGGCCAAACAAATCCATATGAAGAAGTTGCAGAGGCTCAGTAATACTAGAAATTTCTTTGCTTTTATGCGATGCTCGCTTCGACTTTTCCATTTCACAAGCTTCACAGAGTCCTTTCGGAGCGAACTCCATTTGAGGTAGATCTCTCACCAATTCTCGCCTCGCGAGAGCATTCATCGTTTTGAAGTTTAAGTGAGATAGCTTTTTGTGCCATAACCAGCTTTCATCATCCGAGGCTTTGCTGTAGAAACAGGTGACCTCATTCTGATTTGCTGAATCCATATCTGCAACAAAAAGATCTGCCTTTCGAACTCCTCTCAAAGCTAATGAGCCTTCCTTGATGTGAGTGATTGATACACCTTTCTTGTTGAAGACAATTTCGTAACCTTTGTCACAGAATTGACTGATACTCAACAGATTGTGCTTCAGTCCCTCAACATAGGAAATATCTTCAATGATGACATTACCAGTTTTCAGTTTGCCATATCCCTTTGTCACACCTATGCTGTCATCTCCAAAGGTAACATAAGGGCCAGCCTTCATAACCAACTCTGTAAGCAGGGACTTGTTTCCAGTCATATGCCTCGATGCTCCACTGTCTAGCACCCATATAACTTTATTTCTATTCTGCTTAACGCCCTGCAATGACAGATTGATTAGACATTCTTCGGAACCCAACTTTGATTGGGCCCGGCTTTTCGATAAGATCGAGAATCAACAGATTTAACAACAGGAGAGGCACTTTTCTTAACATTACTAGAGCTTTCGACTTTCTCCTTTCCTTTCTCAGACTTGACAGCTTTGTCAGTCTTAGGAGAAGGTTTGTCACTCCTAACTTTAGGAGGACTGACAGTCTTGGCTCTCACATGCTTTTTCTTGATGTTTGAACTAGCAACAGTATTTGAGCATGACTGGCTAGATGCATTCATTAAATGCACAAAAGTTTGCATGATGTTAAAAGTGCATGGCATACAATTAGGTTGACCACACTGTGCATGATTCTGATGCAGATTATTCATTGTATGTGTGGTAGGCATGGCATGTGCAGCAGTAACATTCATGTTAGCTTTGCATGCATAAGAAAGATGTTCAGTAGATTTACAATGATAACATGCTTTCTTTATTCTTTCAGCCTTAACCTCTTTTATGCCTTTTTCTTTCTTTCCTTGTTGTTTAACAGCCTTAGCTCCTAATCCTAGTCTAGATTCATCTCTAGGGAAATTGATTTTAACTTGTTTGATAGGAGTTATAGGTTGTGCTTTCTGGCGATCTTCCATCTCAATCTCATATCTAGCTATCAATTCAGTCTCTTCTTCTTCTATTCTAGGAACAAGGTGTTTGTAGATAGGTTTGACAGTTGATTTAAGAATGCTAGGTGTTTCCTTTTTAAGGTCACTGGAACTAGGGTCAATAGGTCTCTTTCCTTCTTTCTTAGGAAGGTCAGAATAATCAAGTCCTATACCTACTCCAGTTATCTTCTTAAATGTGTCATTATCTACATACACTTTACTAGCAGCTAGTTTGTAAGCTTCGCATTTAGTTTCTAACTCAGCTAGATTGTTCCTAAGACATGCTTCTACTTCTTCCTTAAGGACGAGCTTGTGTTCTAGAGATTTAATAAAGTCTCTTAGGGAAGTATCTACAGTGCAAGCAGCCTCTAACTCTTCCACTTTTGCCTCAAGCATTCTACATTTGGCAATAAGTGTTTTCTGTTCCTTTTGAGAAGAGTCTAGGCTTTTGCACAACATATAGATCTCTTCACTAAGAGCCCCGTTCTGTTCCTTATAATCATCAATAGACATTTCTACTTTAAGAGTCAGAACTGGTACCTCTGGTTCCTCTGATGTCTCAGCCATGAGGGCAAAGTTTACTACATGAGTAACATCTTCCTCATCTGAATCATCCCAAGCTCTTCCTTCTGTCACCAATAAAGCTCTTTTTCCATGTCTTTCCTTCACCAGCGATTCATACTTGCTTTTGAGGGCTTCATATGTCTCTTTTGGATAAGTCTGTTTAGGCTTTTTGCAGTCCGAGGCAAAATGTCCAGCTTCACCACAGTTATAGCATTTGAACTTCATTTTGAAATCCAAAGGAGATTTGTAGCTGGTATTCTTGCCTTTTCCTTTGTAGCCTGACGAACTACCACCACCCTTAGCAGCCCGATAGTAAGATGAAGAATTTCTCTGTGGTCGGTTGCTCTTTCTGAATCTCATGTTGCTGAACTTCCTTGCCATTTATGCCATGACACTATCGTCCATGTTGTCCAGCTCTTCTTGGGTGTAGTAGTCATCATCACTGTTAGATGTGCACTCGTCATCATTATCAACTTGATGTGGTGCAAGTGATGATTTAGGCTTTGCTGCAACCATTGCCTTCTTAGACTCTTCCTCATCAGCAACTAATCCTGATGCAGTTTCTTTTCCTTTTGAATCATTGTCCCATGCTTGATCTTGAAGTGTTTCCAGCTCATAGGTCTTTAATATTCCATAATATTCTTCCAAAGAAGTTGTATGCAAATCTCTGGTTTCTCTTATTGCGTAGACCCTATGTTCAATGCTCTTTGGCTGGTTCCTCAGATATCTCGTATTAGTCTCAACCATGGGGAGAGTTACACCTCTCAGATTCAAATCCAATACCAACTGACTGAATCGTAGATAGACGTCTGTTATGCCTTCTCCTTTTCGTATTCTAAAGGTGTCATACTCCATCTTGAGTATGAGTGTCTTGTTACTTCTGACCTCTGCAGATCCTTCCATGACAACTTCTATCTTGTCCCAAATCTTCTTCGCTGTAGTCAGACCTTTGACTATGTTGAACATTTCATGATCAAGAGATTCCATCAAGGTTTGTCGTACGGCAGTATCACAAGCTATTTGTTCCATGTCAGCATCCGAAAAGTCCGCTGCCTTTTTGGGCTCAGACCGAGGAGCTATAACCACCCCACCTTCCGTATGCGCAGGAATAACCACCATTGGAACAAATTTACCCTTGTCAAGGACTTCCAGATATTCAGGGTTAACAGTCTCTAAATAGAGTCTCATTCTGAAAACCCATTCTTCATAGTGATCTCGGTTTAACATTGGGATCTTGAATGCATTTTTAGGAGCCATTTCAATTCTGGTCACTAAAAGTTTCTAAGTACCCAAGACTAGGCTATGTAGAATGTATATGTAGAACTTTTGCCTAAGTCGAAATTTCTCTAAGTAGAAATTTTGCTCAAGTCGAACTTCACTAAGTAGAAATTGTCCAAGTCGAAATTCTATGTAGAAAATCTCAAGTAGAAATTCTATGTAGAACTTTTGTCCTTAGAATAATTTTTCTGCAGATTACTTTAATATTGAATAAACAATATTATCTCTTTAACACCTTTTGACTTTTGATGCTTTACTCACCTAACCCACCTAACCCACGTGCTAGGTACTGAGTATGTCTTGTTTCACTTTCGGCCGTGAATAATGCAAATCAAAAAGTCCAAAAACACCTTTTTATTCTTTTACTATTTATCTGTTTGAAAAGGAGATCAAAAAGTTGTTGGGTTGTCTTCTTTGATAAGAACAGATGATGAACACTCAAGAACACCAAATATGAAAGTACCCAGATTAATTCACAAAAATTAATTAAAATACACCCAAGCTAAATAATCACACCTGGAGTATTTAAATAATTTTTTTTGGATGAGTTTTCACTACCAACGAATTAAAGCACACTTTTCGAGAAAATGAAAAGTAGATCTAGAAAATGAAAACTCACGATTCTTCTACTAAACACAAGGATCTATGTTTTGTATGTTAAACATAAAGCTCTGATACCAATTGTTAGGTCCAAATGTGTTGTAGAGGGGGGGTGAATACAACTTTTCGAATATGAGAAGCAATAAATACGATGCAATAAATGAACACACAGATTCAAGGAATATATGTCTTATATATAACTTGAAAGGGTTGCTACAACATTCATTACAAAGTATAACAGAAGTTCAGAGAGAAGTGAATGATACTAAGCTCTGTGAATGCACTCTCTCTCCTTCTCTTGTGTTTTTCTCAAGAATTGCTCACTAACTAAAACATTACACAAGTACTTCTATTTATACTACATGTAATCTATGTCCTGTAGTCTTCAAAGACTAAGATATACGTGGCCCAATGATGTCCACATAAATCTTGCCTTATCTTGAAAGCTTGGAAATCTGCCAATCAGAAGATGCCATGTGTCATGTTGAAGCTGCACTCTAAGTAGAACTTCTACTTAGCCATCTCGAATTTCTAAGTAGATTTCTACTTAGAAACTTCTACTTGGTCATCTAGAATATTTAGTACTTAGAAAATATTCTGGTCTTCAACTTGAAACTTCAATGCACATCTTGAACTTGTGATATCTTCATGTCTTCTTTATTCTTCACCAAGCTCTTGAATATGGATCTTTATTACTGACATAAACTTGCTATCAATGTCCTGACACTTGATGCACTGGTCTGGTTCATAAGTGACTAGTCTTGATAGTGCTTTTGCTTCTTGAATAAATAACCATATCCAATTTGTAATGTGGCTTTCCAATATTTGCTTTCCTTCTTGTTCACTTGAAATCAATTGGTCTTATTGATACTGATAGTTATGATCTTGATTCTTGGCTTTTCAAATCACTGAGGCATGAACAACTTTGACTTGAACTTCTCTCAATGATTTCTTCTTGGCTTGATCATAGTTAACATGTTAAATTGTATCAATTACCTTGTCTTCATTTAGTGTTGATTTCTTGTGACTTCTTGTTCTTGATTGTCTTCTGGTTAAGTATCTTTTCCTTTAGTTGAGTTACATTAGTTATAGTGTTACAAGTTTACACACTCTGCCTTTCAGTTTCTATCTGAAATGGAACCTAAGAAAACTGAAGAAGCTCTTTCTGATCCTGATTGGGTGATTGCGATGCAAGATGAACTCAATCAATTCAAACAACAAGAAGTATGGAAGCTGGTACCCAGACCTACAAACAGAACAGTAGTAGGCACTAGATGGGTATTCAGAAACAAATTTGATGAAGATGGCAAAGTGATGAAGAATAAGGCAAGACTGGTTGCTAAAGGTTATTATCAAGCTGAAGGAATTGATTATGATGAAACCTATGCACCAGTGACAAGACTTGAGGCCATCAGAATATTCTTGGCATTCGCAGCATTCTCAAACTTCAAAGTTTATCAAATGGATGTCAAGAGTGCTTTTCTGAATGGTAAGCTAGATGAAGAGGTGTATGTAGAACAGCCCCCTGGCTTTGAAGATCCAGATCTATTGGATTATGTCTATGTTCTCTTCAAGGCTATCTATGATCTTAAGCAAGCGCCAAGAAAATGGTATGACACTCTCTCTGAATTTTTACTTGAAAATGGTTTTGTTAGAGGTGTCATAGACAAAACTCTCTTCACAAAGAAACATAAGAATGATACAATTCTATTCCAAGTCTATGTGGACGATATAATATTTGGGTCTACTAATGATCTTTTGTGCAAGAAATTTGCTAAGCTAATGCAGGGTAAATTTGAGATGAGCATGATGGGTGAACTGAAGTTCTTTCTTGGATTGCAAATAAGTCAAAGGACAGATGGAATATTTATCTGTCAATCCAAGTATGTCAAAGAGCTTCTCAAGAAGTATCAAATGGAGGACTCATCTTCAGCAAGAACACCATCATCTACTGCTGTTAAATTTGGAGCATGTGAAAATTCTGCTAAGGTAGATATCACAAGCTATAGAGGTATGATAGGCTCATTACTTTACCTCACTGCAAGTAGACCTGATATTATGCATGCTACATGCTTGTGTGCAAGGTTCCAAGCGGATCCTAGAGATGTGCATCTCATTGCTGTTAAACGAATCTTGAGATATCTTAAGGGTACACCTAACTTAGGTATTTGGTACCCTAAAGTATCTGGTTTTAATCTTGTTGGATATACAGATTCAGATAATACAGGAAGTGTTGTAGACAGAAATAGCATCTCCGGGAGTTGTCAATTCCTAGGTGACAGATTGGTTTCCTGGTACAGTAAGAAACAACAAACAGTTTCTATCTCAACAATCGAAGCTGAATATATAGCTACTGGAAGCTGTTGTGCTCAAATCTTGTGGATTAGGAATCAGCTGAGAGACTATGGCTTTGTACTGGATAATATTCCTATATTATGTGATCATACAAGTGCCATAGCAATCTCCAACAATCCTGTGCAGCATATGAGAACCAAGCACATCGACATCATGTATCATTTTATTAGAGAGCATGTCATGAATGGTATCGTGGAGTTACTTTCAGTACCCACGGAAGATCAAACAGCAGATATTTTTACTAAGTCTCTTGACAAATCCACATTCACAAGAATTGTTGATGAATTGGGTATGTTAAACAGTCCTAGTAATTAAACTAGTTAATATCTGAGGTTTGATCTTTAATAATTTACAAGTGATTATTTTGTGAATATTTTCTGATTTAAATCACTTGTATAATTATTTTATCAACTTATAATCTTACTTGTTAATTCTTAAATCATTGTCATTATCTTCTTAATATTTTCCTACTTACTTCTTTTAATTTTAGAATAATTTTATTTTCTCTAAAAATATTTTTCTCAAATTTTACAAGTGGAAATTAGTGAGAAATCTATTTTTGTTGAAAATTCCTTATGAATATTTGTGATCTTTTAATAAATCATATTTTCTTTCAAAATAATTTTCTGATAAGAAAGTTATTTTATTCGAAAATATATATAGATTTATTAATTTGCTACAAATGTTTATGTAAATAGTTAATATTTTATTCAATATTTTGTAGTGTTTGTTCTTCTGTTATTAATGTGTTAATTCCGTCAAAAGGACAACCTATGGTATTTTTAGTATTTTATATTTTCTATTTAGTTATTTTAAGTAGTTATATTGTTGTAGATATTTTTCTAAATTATTATCTTTTATCTTTAATATTCTGTAAATATTATTAATACAGTTATTTTTTAATTTTAAAAAAAATATAAAAAATAAAAATAAAAATAAAAATAAAAATTTGTTTGTAAATTATTATTTATGTATAGTTTTATTCATTTTTTTATTTTATTTTATTCGAATTTTTTCTTTTCTTATAGTTTTTATTTTGTATAATATTATGTATATTATTTCTTATTTTTGTACATTCTTTTTCATGTGTATATAAATAGTTTGTATAGTTTTTAGAGTTTAGTCACTATACTTGCAAAACTTACAAGTAGGTCACTGTAGTTGGTTCTTTTGTTGTTCTTCTTATTAACACACACAAAACCTGCAGTTTAAGTATAAATCTTTGTTTTGTGATTGCTGTTAACAGATCTTCGTGTTAAGGACTTAACAATTGACCAATGTTGGTATCAAATTGGTATGTGTCTATACAATTGGTTAGGAACTAATGTTTGATTTTCAGGATCTAACAATTGGAAGACAAGACCTATCAAGTGCTAACAATTTCTAATAGTTGGTATCTATCTTACAGGACCTAAAACATGATAAAATAGTTTTGTTTGTATTAGTTTAAACATTAACATACATTGATTTGATTAATATTTATTAATTGGATTTTTCCCTATGTTCTTGTTTTGTAAAACCAGCTCAGGATCTTTATCTTCCTAACTCAAAATCTCTTTCTACAGCTGTGATTGCTTACATTGTAAATCTTTTGAAATCACAACTGTATATCATTTCTCTTAAGATAAAATGCAATATTTTCTTAGAAAACTTTTCAATGTTAAAAATGCATTCTATCTCTATATTGCTCATATTCTGTGATGCAGGTTCATCTACATGGAATTGTGTATTCTCACTTGTTTAGTCATAAGGTTGTAAACCCAACAACTTTTATCCCAGACTACAATCAAACTCAAACACATTCTATCTTACCCCCTAAATGGAAGTAACCTATCAGACTAGAGGTCATCAGGGAGTAAATGCACTTGATGCAGTAAATAAGAATGTGTGGGATATTCAGTTGGAGAGTCACTACCTTATACACTAACCAAAATATTTCATATGCACAAGTGAGATTGCACACACTAAGGATGAATTGACGGAAACCTGTAATCCAACCATTTTACGGTTAGGATTATAAGTTAAAGGTTCTTTAATGAATCAAGAGTCTTCACAGACCTCGAGAGAAGGTATTGATCTCAAATTCAAAATTCAACAAGATCATTATCTAACTCCCCAGAGGGAACATCTCTGGATCCTACGGGTAACGGATCCGACATAGGTGCGGATCGGTAACTTGTGAACTATGATTCAGATTTTCCTGATGAGTTTAACAAGGTGATGTCTTCACAGACATTAGAAGGGAATCTTGATCTCAATGCTAAATTTATAGATCATTGTTTACCTTCTCAGAATTCAAATCTGAAAACCCTAAAAAGGGAAATTAGCAACTTGTAGATTATGACTCAGATTCGTCTGACGAGTCCAACGAGGATTTGGGATTTGAGAACTCCCATTGCACCACCAGTGACCTCTCTAGAAGGGGCTATGGTGATTTTTCCTTGCAGGTACACTAACGGATGTTGGAGCTATGAGTGATATGAGTGAAACACTAGTGAGCAAGAGTGTAAACTCAGAGAGAAGTGAGACACTCAACTCAAATGAGTGGAGAGAAGAGTGAAACACTTGTGAGGTACACTAAACACTATCACACACTCACAGTGAGGAAGAAATTGAAACTTCCTTTCTAACAAAGCTTTATCAATTGATTTCAATGTACTCTAACGATTGGTATAAATTGGTAACAATTTGATATCAACTACTTTGTCAATTAGTTTAATGGAGGATTCCTCAACTAAGGGGGAGAGATATATTGAAAAATATATATTCAAGTTTAAAGTTTACCTTAGTAGGATATACTCAACTAAGGGGGAGAAGTATTGGGGTACAAGTAAAAGAAGAGTGAGTTAGAAAGGGGGAGCAGTAAAGACTGTGCTTAGGATGAGAAGCAAAGACTGTGCTTAGGATGAGAAGCAAGTCTATTTACTAAGGGGGAGCCTTAGATGAAGAAGCAAAAGAACTTTCATTTGTTATGAAAGTGGAAATATAAGGACAATTAATGAGAAGCAAGTCTAGTTACTAAGGGGGAGCCTTAGATGAAGAAGCAAAAGAACTTTCATTTGTTATGAAAGTGGAGATATAAGGAGAATTACATCACAATACTATTCTATTAGTCTTTCAATGTACTATGTATAAAGGCTAAGTGGAAGAGTAGTAAATTCACCAGAAGTTATAGAAATGGTATTGATTCACCATTGTCTACATAGTAGGAACAATTGTTTTTCTTTAGTGAGAAAAGCTGTGTCAGAAAAGAATTGCTGATAATCACCAATGTAAGATGTGAAGGATTATCAGGCAGAGATATGAAGAATCAGAAATGAAGATGAGTTATCTATTGAAGATCAGTTCAGTGCCAGAGGAACAATCATTTATCATTTCATCAACTGAAGATTCTGGAATTGTTAAATCTAAACCAGAGAAATTTTTTTGTATTATTTACTTAATTCTTAAAAGTTTTATCCTTTTCTTGTTTAAGTGAGGTAGTTAAGTTATCCTCTGGGTATTTGCTTGTTATTGTCTAACAAACAAATAGGGGGAGATTGAAAGGCATATGATGTAGCCTATTTGTATTTCGAGGATACAACTCAACTTAAACAAGATTGTAATAGTAAATAGTATATAGACTGTCACAAGGAATCTCAGATTGTGTTATCTGTCAGAAGAAAAAGATCAAGGTCAATCTACAGACTTGAAGAATTACTACATTGAAAGAAGTACAGACATCTGATCAAGCCTCAGTGAAGTATTCGTTAAAGAAGTGGATTCATTTAAAGTGACAGAGATTTCGACAGTGACAGAGACAGTACAGAAGAATTAATAGAGAGAGAAGAAAAAGAAAAGAAAAGGAACCAGATTTTAAAGTCAATATATATGAGAACAGTCATTGTGGTTAGTCACTCATGAACCAGACAGTACATCGAGTGTCAACATTAAACATTGGTTGTTCATCGTTAACTTCAGTGGTTCAAGCTATCAAGACGGGTATATTAAGAGAAGACATTAACCACAGCCATAGAGTCAAAAATAAAGAAAAGCCGTTGGAGTTAGTCGCTCATGAACCAGACCGTGCATCGAGCGTCAACGAAAATCCGGTGGTAATTCTTTATTACTTTCAGTGGTTCAAGAAAAAGATTTGAGCTGTCAAAAGATTTATATTAATTCTCTTTTAATTAATATAATTATGTAATTGATTTAATTTAATAAATTAATTCATGTCGAATTAATTTATTTATTAAATTAATTATCATGTTAATTAAATTTGGAATTAATATATTAATCTATTAGATTTAATTAATTAGTTTATTAATTAATTAATCATTATTCATTTAAATGATTAATTGATTAATCAAGTTAATTAAATTAAATATAATAGATAAAGAAAAGAAAAAGAATCAAAACAAAACAAATAAAAAAAAAAGAAAAAGGAAGTCAGGTTGCCACTTATACATGTGGTGTCGACAAAAGAGATTGAAATAAAAACAAGAAGAAATGGATCAGCTAACGACAAGGCTGAGAAAAATGGAGACAAAACATAGTTTAACAAAAGATGTCTGTGGTTCACGTGTTGGTGTCGGCAGAAGACTTAACGCGCCTCTATGCGCGTGACGTGCACGCGCTAAGAAGGAAACCATAACAGACAGCGCGTGTCTTTCACACAGGTTTCCTGAGACTGGTTTTTCAGCATGACACAGAATATTGTTTACATCTTCAAATCATTACAGCCGAGTGGTTTATCTTTTATTATTAAACAAGACAATCTCAATTGTCTTGCCGATTGTATTGGTAAGCATTGATTGTCTTGCCTATTGTATTGCCTATTGTCTTGGCAATACAAATTGATTGTCTTGGAGGTTTTGGATTGTCTTGCCGATTGTCTTGGCAGTACAAAACTGATTGTCTTGGAAGTGCAGATTGTCTTGCCGATTGTCTTGGCAGTACAAATGAAAAAGAAAAGATGCAGAAGAGTATATTAATTCAAGACAGGCGGCCAGAAAGAAAAACAACACAGAACATAATATCTTCAAGAAACAAGAACATCTATTCTCTCTCATTGAAGAACAACACAGCAAGAGAAATAAATTTGTATAAATTCAAGTTCATCTTATTTTTAATATCTGATCCGATAGAACTTGTTTACTTGATACTCTTGTAATATTAGCGAGTTTTTACTCCTAATCTATATCTCGATTTTTATTAACAAATCTAGAAAAATTCATGTCGAATTTTCAAATTTGTTTTTATTAACTAGATATAATTTATGTACTGTATTTGTAACAAACCCCTTAAGTTAATATAATTTTATATTCAACTTGAATTTTGTTTCATTTAATTCCGCTCAAATTTGTCGAAATATAAATTAAATTTATCCGGACAAATTTCGATTAAACAGTACTGTTTGTATTCAACCCCCCCTTCTACAAACATATTAGACCTAACAATCCCCCCCTGTTCTGTTTTAATTTTTTTTGTTTTGCTTAGTTCTTATTTTATGTTGTTTTGTTTTGTTTTATTTTTATTTCATTTTTTTTTCTTTTTTCACTTCTTTAATTTTGATTTTCAAATATTAATTTTCTAATCTAAGCATATTTTATAAATTCAGAAATCAATTTAAATTCATTTTGAATTTTTGATTTTATTATTGATTTTATTTTTATTTTAAATTTTCATTTTTGATTTTAATATTAATTGCTTAGTTATTTTATTTTATTTTATTTTAGTTTTAACTTGGATTTTTTTATTTTTGTTTTTTATTTGATTTTTGATTTTATTATTATTTTAGTTTTAAAATTTGATTTTTTATGTTATTATCAATTACTTAGTTATTTTATTTTATTACATTTTAGTTTTAGTTTTAAATTTGATTTGATTTTTATTTTTATTTTTTTTTTATTGTATTATTGCTTGGTTAGTGATTTATTTTATTTTATTTTATTTTATGAAAAAACAAAATTTTAATTATTTATATATCCTTAACTAGTGTATTAAGTGGCTTTGTAGGGGTGGATTTGGCTTGTTGGTTATTTTCGTTGGGATGATTGTGGTGCGTGGCTTTGTTCAATTCGTGGCTAGCAATCTCGGAGTTGGATTTTGGCAAATATGAGTGGTGCTCCCGGTCCTTGTTATTTATTTTTAGGGGAGTTCTCTTTCACTCATATCTCTACTTCGTTTTTATTGTCATGCATGAGGACATGTCATGTTTTAAGTGGGGGAAGGATTGTTTTGTTCATCCTTGTAGTATAGTATGTAGCTAGTATTAGTACTATTTTTTTTGTTTAGTTTGATGTCCGTATCGTTTACTTTTGGAAATCATGAGCTTGTTTACTTGTTTGTAAAATTTATGACATTGTGAGCTTGTAGCCTTGTTTTCTCCTATTACGTGTCTAGCATTATCAATTTGATGTGAATCTATAAGTTTGATGCACCTTATTGCACACACACATTTTAAATGGCATGAAAAGTCTAGATGTTTGTAATTAAATTGTGAGCATGACGATTATCTCTTAGCATGCTTGGAATCAAATCGAGAAGATGTTATTACAACTTAAACCTTGTGAGGCCTTGAACGATGATTCTTTTGGCTTGTGTGTTTCTCCCTCTTTATGTGTGTTTTTGCTCTAGGGCTTGCATTAAACCTTCATTCATGGATGCACCATAATAAGGAAATTCTATTTAGGATAATTTTTTTTTTTACCTTTTTAGCTTGTGAACCATGAACATAATCCCTAGTTACCCCTTTGAAGCTCATATCCATATTTTTCTTCGTCACTCTCCCCTTTTATACATTAGTCATAGACAAATACTTCACTCTCGACCTAGTTGAGCTAGTTTAGTCTTGGAAAGAATTGATTGATGAGCATGTGAATTTGGAGAAGTTGTGAAGAGGAAGGATTCTAATTATTGTAAGTGGGAACTAGTTTGATGTGTATATCTAGATGTGGTTCAAAGTTCTTTGTAGTATTTATTTATGTTATGCATTCCTTTTGCTAAAATAATAATAATAAAGGGGATGTAAAAAAAATAGAAAAAAAAATAGAAAAAAAAGAAGAGAAATAAAAAAAGCAATAAATCTTTGTACTTTATTTTGTTTCAATTCTCTTGGTAAATGTGGTTGTGTTTTGTAATTGTAAATGAGTGAAGACATTCTTTAGTTTGAGAATTTGGTGGATGAAGCGAGCAAGCGTCATTTTGACTCAACTAGCGAGACTTTTACACCTTCCTTGAACTTAAATTTTCACACCTTCACCCCAGCCTCATTACAACCCATTTTATGAATTCCTTGTTTTTTTTGTGCAATCCGGAATTTAGGTGGACATGCAAGGTCAAGTAGAGCGCATGCATTTAGACTTGGAGTTGATTGAAATCTCTAGTCCATACTTGTGTGATACATAATTGAGAGATGTGAGATTTTTCACCATACAATTTCATCTTCTTAATGCGAAGCCGTGTATGCTTTGTGATAATCTTGTCTAGTGTTCACGATTGAAGTGTAATCATTCTATCTTTAATGTTTTGGTTACATCTTGCACAAGGTGTGTTATCTTGATTCTTGAATTGGTTGTTAGCTCGTTTTAGTGGATGACAAGGTGAATAGCTCTATATGTTTGATTTTAGTTACAAGTAGACGACTCGGACATGTGAATGTAGTAGTTAGTTTAATTATTAGGTATTGTTAGTTTCTTGTTTATTAGTGATTTTTGTGATTTTGTGGGTACATCAGCTATAAACCCTCACGAGACCTCACTCGTCCACTAGGGCTACCCAGGGGTTCCAAGGGCTTGTTGCATATGTCAAATGCAACCGTGATCACCTACGGAAGTGGTACTAGTTAGGAGTATATGGATATGTTAATTTTAGTTTGCTCGGGACTAGCAAAGTTTAAGTGGGGGAAGATTTGATAATGTGTATTTTATACACGTTTTGTCTTTTATTCTCTTGCATTTTTGTTCGTTTCGAATGTAGTTTTATCGATATTAATTATGTTTTTCATCTTTCAGTGCCTCATGCTTAATTGTTGAAAAGATGGCTTATTTCGGGCATGAAAGCAAAGATTATTCAAGAGGGAAGTTAGAAGATGAAAGCTCGCAATGCCGGGAGGTGTTTATTGTATTATCTTGAAGATTTTCTCTCGAACGGGCTGCTGTACGGCCGTTCGACAGGCCGTTCAAAGGAGCAGTTTTTCTGTACGGGTTGCTGTACGGCCGTTTGACAAGCCGTACAGAGCGTGCTGTGTATTAAAAGAGCATTAAAACATCTTATCTTAATAACTTAACCTACATCTTATTTTCCTCTCTTCTTGGCCTCTTCAAGAATACAATTAGGGTTAGTAGGAAATAGAGAGGAGAAACATCAATTACTCATAATCTAGCATTGATTATGAGTAACTAACTCCATTTATTTGGCTCAAGGAGGGATTCTTGTACTAAACCCATTTCATTTTAAGTAAGATTTGATTTAATTCTATCTTGAATGCTTGTGATGTATTGCTCATGATTTTGCTTGGAGATTTGTAAGTTGCTTCACCTTACTCGTCTTGTATCTTCAATTGCTAATTGTTTGTTCTAATACGTAATCGTTAGTTCATTCATTATAGTAGCACAAGATTTAGTGTACCTAAATCCACAAGATTCAAGTGCAAATACCTAGGTTGAGCTTCTCATCCTTGGATTTGTCCTAACCTCTCTTTGTTTAATTCCTTGACTTGGTTAAATTGATAGTGCTTCATTATTGGTTGCTAGTGTCAAGAGAGCTAATTTATGTGCTTCACTAAATTAGTGTTTATAATAGAAGAGAAATAAGTGATTGTGTGCTTCACCAATTATCTTGGTTAGGTAGAGTGGATATAATATTTTGTTTGTTTGTTGGGTTGAAGTGCTTGAGTTGCCATTATCCTTGGGTTGAATATCCCTATATCTTGCTAATTCACTCATTGTGTTGTGTTGGTAAATTTGGATAGTTGCCATTAACTTAGTTGTATTTTTGTAGCAATTTAGTTATTGTATGCAAGGTGTTTGATAAAACACCTCAACCAAACTCAAAAACCCCCCAATTTCCACACTTCTAGATTGTAAGAGATAATCTACTTGAAATCGATATTGATAGTCCTTCTACGAAAAACACTACCTTCATACTTCCCGACTCCAAAGTGACTCGATATCCATCCCTATTCATGATATGGAAAACAAGCATAGATTAGATGTAACATCCCAGTTTCACATCGAGAAGATTTGGGATTTTAGTTCATTTTATAAGTTAAAGTACTACTACTAAGTATATCAATAAATAATGATCTTTTGGGGACGTATGGTGGGCTTGTGGATTACCCAAGTTACCTGCATTTGGGCCAGTTTAATTTGGACCACAATTTTTTTAAGAAGACATCGGTTAATTTTAAAGAAAGGTTTTCATATTATATTCTATTATATAATAAGAGTAAGATGGATAATAAGAGAGTACTACCGTAGATAAGGGTTCGATTCCCAGAAACAACATATAAAATTAAAAATTTATATAAGAGTATTCAAACCAAAGTAAAAATCTAATAAATACATAATAAAAATTCTCAAATCAAATCCCATCAACCCTACATCAAATTTAATATTTGTACACATAAAAAATTCGTTCGTGAAATTGCATCCAAGAATTACGAGGACATAAGCATTCTTCATTTTTTTCTAGTTAAAATTATTACAGACTAACTTTCGATAGCGATCCCTTTGAAAAATAAACTGGACTTCAACTACTAAACACTTCATATTCAATACACCGTCAAAATACATGTCTCTCAGTTTGTACTTCACATGTGCACATGATTTATGTCAATTTTTTTTAAAAAAAAAACACCATGTAATATTAAAACGCAACAAAAAAAACAAAAAGTCAATGAATTATTTTTTTATAGATAAATTTATAACGTTTACAAAATAAAATGTAATATATAAATACATGTTAACCAATTATATACTATTTTATCCGTTTTATATTTTTATATTTCATAAGAATAAAAAAGTAATTGTACAGTTTTTTTGTAATTTGGTAGTATGGTCCGTATGACTTGGATGACCAAAATAGTTTTAAATCTTAAAATAGATAGATGAGAAACGTTAAGTCTAATATTAAAAATTTTATTTAATTAATAGTAGGATTATATTCAAATACTAAAAACAAATTTTAATAATCTAAACTAAATATAAAAATGTTTTTAAAATTAAATAAAATTCTTATTGTAAAAATTCATAACTTTGTTTTCTATTCAATTTATGGATGGTTTCAGTAGGATAATAATTGTTAAACCATAACTAAACTAAAAATAATTCTTGAATTTTGTGTATGTAGTAGTTATGTCTAAATTTGATTTTTAGAATTTAAGTAGAGCAAAGATAATATTGATCGTATAAAATCTAGTAAATAATAATAATTTATTTATATTCAAATTTGATTAATTTTTCCCTAAATATTCATAGTTAAGAATTCTTAATTTTCTTCGTTAAAATATTAAAATTTATTTGATAAAAATCAAATTTAACACAAATAAATATTATTCCCTTTGTTCTATTTGATTCGTAACATGTGGGATGAGCATATAGTATAAAGAGAGTAAAGAAAAGGAAAATAAATGGATGTAAAGTGGGAAAAAAAATAAGTTCTACAAAATTAGTAAGTAAAAGTTTACTATTTGAAAATTGTTAATAAATGAATGGAACGTTCGAAAAAGAAAATTATTAATAAATGAATGGGATAGAGAAAGTAATAAATATATATTTTTAAGAAAATTCCTAAATAATTATAAATATTATAAAAAAAATTGTGCATTGCACGAGTTATAAGATAATATTTTAAAATTTGTATAGAAAAATTTATATGTTTTCAAAAAATTTAATGATAGAATTATTAAATTATGTTTTAAGAAAAACACGTGTATTGTTATATACATATTCCTTACTAGATCAGTCCGATCCTGATTACACGTTGGAGAAAGAAAAATGCACCAAATTGGGTACTAAAAATTGTTATCAAATAACGTGGTGATATTGTTTCAATTGATTATAATTGTAATGAACCAATCAAAATCATCCAATTAAAACATCCCAAATTGCCGTTAAAACATCTAACACTACTGACGGATAAAACATGAAACCAGCAAGGATAGGAAATGAATTATAGAGAGGCAACTAGGGTGGGGTTGCCACAAAACTCGACATGAACCCCAGCGGATAACCTGCAAATTACCTAACTCAATTCATCTTAATAAATTAACAATATTATAAACGGCAGCGGCAGTAGAGTCAGTAAACTAGTAGGCTAGCTTGCCACCAAACCCAAAGCGACACACAGTAGGCCCTTATATTTTCTTGATTCCACCGCCACTCTCCCCCCTCCATACTCCCATACGGCTTCACAATAATATTACATCAACATCGTATACAACATTCTCTTCTTCACGTCATATTCATCCCCCCAACTTGCTTCTCTTTTTAATATATATATATTTTTATTTATTGTATGCTTACTTATCCAACTTTCTTATTAAACGCAACAATAAATCAATAATATAGATGAGTTTAACTTGCCCATCATTTTTATATAAAGAATTGTACTATTTTTGCAAGAATAACACGATTGTGGCTAGACCAATTATAATTTTGAGAAAATAAGACAAATAATAAAAAACAGTTTACTATGAATACATGCACAATGTAAATTTAGTTCGTGTTTGTATAGGACCGTGCTAAAATTTCCGAGATTTTAATATGGATATGAAAAATTCGAGAATTTAGGAACTCTCAATTATTGAGAGAACTCTAAAATTAGGATCATATTTGTAACAATTTGTAAAATTTTATACAGTACTCACCAAGACCTAAGAGATTCTTAACTTTCTCTTAAATATAATATTAAAAATATTATTAGTTCTTAGTAATTTAATATAAATTCATCTTCAATGATATTTTTTATATTCTCTTCTTATTTAATTTTACATTATTAAAAATAAATTGAATTCATAAAAATATATAATAAAAAAAGTGGAGGAAAGAGAGTGTATATCTCATGAATTTATTATCAGATATTAGTTAGAAATGAGAAGGAATTCTTAAAAATAAGGAGAGATTTTACATTTTTAGTGAATTAAAGAACGATTAAAAATCTCTTAAATTATACATTTTATTCGCTCCCTTCAAATCTCATTTAAGAACCAAGATAAAAAAAAATTCTTGAAAATGCTCTAAAGAGCATACATTTTCAACATGTAAGGTAAACTAAACGAATCCATTAATTCGCCAAAAAAATAGTTCAAATGAGACTTTGGTGGCAATATGGCATACATGACCCTTAAATTGTTACAATCATCAAATATCAAATGACAAATTATATCAAAGGACTGTTTATGCTATAATTCCAAATATATACACATTATTTTCATGTCCAAACTTGCTACTATTACATTTTAAAATACCCTTATCATAAAATATTACATTTTAAATACTCTTTTGTCATAAAACTTAAAACCTACAACTTGCACTAAATAACAAAATTATTATTTACTAATAACGACAACAATAATACTCAAAAAAAAAAAAAAAAAAAAAAAGAGGATTAACATTGGGTATCGGGTTCGGGTTTAGGAATCTGGTTCAAGTCAAGCTGATTGTCGGAATCAGGGTGAACCCGAGAGGGAAACTGACACTGACCATTGGCTGTTTCCATTGCGTCAACTCTTGACCCGACCTCAACTGCTTTAAGCCGTATAGCTTCCGCCGACAAATCACTTGCGCCGCCGCCGCCGACAACTGAGAGATCCACAGGCTTGAACTCCGGGAAGTTGAGTTTTGCGGAGGGTCCACGTAATAGATAGACAGCGATGTCATAAGCCCTGGCAGCCGCCTTTGGTGTTGTGTAAGAACCTAACCATATCCTGGTTCGTTTGTTTGGCTCTCTGATTTCCGCCACCCATTTTCCCCACTTTCTCATTCTTATCCCCTTGTACGGCTTCTCACTCTTTCTCTTTCTCACTACACTCCCCCCTCCTCCTTCCATTCCTCTCTCCAAATTCGTAAACTCGAGAGAGATTAAGATGTACGCAGACCTTACCTCGAGTCTACTCTCAAAAGTAAGTAGACTGGTTGTTTCCGTAACTGTTTAAAAATCGCACCTCTTTCTAATATATATACTCAAAGAACATATATAGCGAGAGAGGAAATATAATTCTGAATGGATGCATATAAACAATCACATTATTTTATCTAAATTTGAAGAAATATCAGCCTCACTATAGCTTTTGATGCACATAATTATATTATATAATTTTCAGTTGATGAAGAGGGATATAGAAAACTGAAATATGTGGAGGATATATGAAATAGAAGGGGTAATAAAGAGGGGAGGGGGATTAATAAAAGTGATTAATAATACTAATATTCATGTGTAAGTTATTACTCCGTATAAATTTATAATTAAGGTGAGAGTAGGTCGGTGGTCGGTGAGGGGTTAAAGGGATTGATACTCCTGTCCTGGCCTCTACTCTAGTGTGACTTGACTTTGCGTCCAATTCATGGACGTTTGTTTACCTCCAATTTAGGGCTGAGCAAAACCGAACCGAAACCGAAAAATCGAATCGAACCTGCAAATTCGGTTTGGTTCGGTTCGGTTCTAATTTTTTGAAAATTCGGTTTATTCGATCCGGACCGAATAGACCGAAATAAAAATCGGTTCGGTTCGGTTCTTTGAAAAATATTTCGGTTCGGACCGAATAGACTGAATAGTCCGAATAATATATACTTTAATTTTTATATTTATGTTATATACATTTTATATATATCTTATAAAATATAATTATATTATCTAATTTGTAAATTCTAATTATATCTATGTTGGTGGAATAGTGGTGATTAATTGATTATTATTTTTGTGATAAATCATGAATTTTTAGCTTTATTTATAATATAGGTTTTTTTCCAAAAAAAAATCGGTTTTTTCGGTCCGGACCGAACCGAACCGAATTATTTCGGTTCGGTCCGATTCGGTCTATGATTAAACTTCGGTCCGGTTCGGTCCAGAAAAAAAATGACATTTCAATTTTCGGTTTATTCGGTTCGGTCCAGAACCGGACCGAACCGACCGAATGCTCAACCCTACTCCAATTTACCCTTTTGCTCTAATCTTCATTTGTAATTTAATTCTGACAACTGGGGTTAGTCTGGTCATTTCATCTTTATGACGCATACTTTCTTTAAATTAAAATATACGGCTGTGGCTGTTTAAGCCTTAGTGGACATCGACAGATCGACTAGTGAAATTTCAGCGTGCAGCAGAAATAATAAATGAATTAAATTTAAGTTTTATTACCCATCGCAATTTACTTCATCAGTTTTTAAACTACTTAAATAAAATAAATAAATAAGAGTAGAGCCGTGTATGCAAGAGGTTGACCACAGTGAATTGAACGCAGATTAGCTTATCCAAAACTCGGTTTTTCTTTTAAGTAATATTTTTATTTTAAACATCAATGAACCTAGTAAATGAACCGTTGACTGAAATCAAATTCCAATAATTTGAGTACTACTATTTATGATGGATTTATTTATCAAATTCAAGAAAGAGTACATGCATGAAAAAAGGATTTTCAAAGATTTTGTGCACGCAGCAACAGTAATCAATGAGAATATTTATACATGCATGATCGGGACAGATAACTTATTTTAATTAAAGCCGGCAAAATACAAGAAATGTAGAATTTGTCATCCAAATCCGGACTCTCAATGATATGGGGCACATGGGGTTGGAGCCACATGAGATTGAGTTTCATAAAACAGCCTCTCTCTCTATCAAACATGCGAAATTCTTCCAATTACAATTTGTTTCGGTAGATCAATCTTAAGATTCGCAAAATGGGCACCTGTTTCCGTTTATACGCTTTATTATGATATCAGGATTCCCCTGCCACTGAATAGTGCAAGTCTACAACACTTACTGGCGTGCAAGCGCACAGACACAATTACACTACCACATGGTGACTGACAGATGAATCACTTTCTCCTTCGGCAAAATGGCCAAGAACGTGTAGTTTTGCTACTATGCAGTGCACTTGCATAACAGAAAGTTACGAAAAAATATATTCACTGTAAGAATTGCACAACACCCACTCTCTAGAAAGAGAGAGAGAGATACATTTTTAATACCATTATTGGATTCCTTGTGAAATTTTATATAATTTAAAATAATACATACCACAACCATCACAAGATAACCAGCAATGGCTAACTATCAAAAAAAAAAAAAAAAAAAGGGTAACCAGGCGCAATGACAATGCATAACTGTGAATTACTAACTCTGAGAGATCAATTTATACAGTCTACGCTAAAAGGAATGACATAAAAATAAGGGATAAAATTACAGGTCTTCACTAAATTGAGAAACTGAAGACCGTTCAAAACAAATTCTCCTGTGTCGGTGTATGATTGCATTCATCTTGAATGTTTACTTCGCATTCCCATTCTTGACTTGGCATATCTGATTTTCTTGTCAAGGCTTGAACAGTACAAATTGGTCAACATATATTAGTGAGCTTTCCTAGAAAATAAGAAAGAAATAAGCAAATTAAAATTAAACCAACAAATTTAGCATAGAGCGCTTCTAAAGGATACTCTAATCGCATGCCCTCGCCAGGTCGTGATGAGTAGAGGATTGTGCCTTGAAGGTGTGCTAGGGCGCCACTTGAACTGGCAGTGTCCTGTAAATATTAATGTTTCAGATCATAGAATTAAAATTAATGATGCAACAAATAGACTGGGAACTTTTTTTGTAATTAAACAGGCTTGACGATATTTCAGATATTAAGAAAAACAAATGTAGCTTCCGATTCCCGGCTACAAATCACTTGCATTGTTATATATACAGTTAACTAGTTAAGTCAATGAAGAATTTCCTTGCTCACACGCAAATTAGCCAATCAAGTAATCAACAACTTCTGCCTATAGTGTACACTCAACACCATTACTGTTGTAGTGTCCACACTTACCATAATATTCGTCAACAGACCTTTTCCCCTCATTAACAATGAAAATGCTGTCGGACATCAACAGCCAAAGTTACACAACTGGAGTTTGGCTTTCTGATTCTGTAGGTTGGCTAGGCTGAGCCAAAACTACTATTTATTTTACAGCTATTGTGTAACAATTGAAATAATATAGCAACAATTTTTATAACTGGCCTATAACCACTACGTTACAGTAAACAAATGGTGATTGGTCAATAAAATCATAGTTGCACTTGCTTCATTCCGAGAAATCAAATATTTCGAATGTCACATAATTTTATCTTTCATAAACTGACAATGTTGAAAGCTTTCACCAAGAAGACTCTACTTACGATAGAGTGGGAGGAAGAAAAACAGTATAGAAAAAGGCTCTTATACCCAGATAACTTTATACTACAGGTCTTCTCTGAAAAATAAAATAAGGGTCTTTCTAGTGTGTGCCCAAGGGCACACTCTAACTACTTTTTTATGAGTTGGCAAATTTTAATTGGTTGAGATTTTTGTGCATGCAGGGGGGCCCATTATTATTAATGAAAATAAACCAATCAAAAAGTGCCGACTAAACTCATAAACTAATGATACCTGAAAGTCAACAAAAGCAACTGGAGACCCGTGCATTTTCTGCATCTTCAGTTTTAAATATCCAGGGCATCTGAGAATTAAAAGAAAAGCTATAAAAATTTGCCATGAGCATAATCAGTAAACTGAAAAAGGAAAACACGCCCAATTCCTTCATACCTTGAAAATACTTGAACTAGCTCTTGCTCCGAAGCGGTCGGACCCAAACTGGCAACAAACAGAGTTGGGCAAGGAGTAACATTCCGTGGAGTATTCTGGAAATTTCCAAAATAATTTAGACATACTGATAAGTTATATAGACAGAGATTCCGATGGAACATAAAGCACAGGAGTATTCTAGTAATGTCCAAAATGTAACAAGAGCACAACACAAAACTGGATACGCAAGACCTTCACGCCTTGCATTGTGCAAAAGCATCTTGAAAGCAAAACTTGGAACCAATAATTGAACATGAAACCGAGAAGGAAAAATTATCTTTTAGTGTTTTTTTAGTTTAACTGCTGCTGCGCAGAGCAGTACGAAAATACTTCTGATATGGTATATACTGTGCTCATAATGCGTCAAAAAATTTCATTATAAAATTATAGATGGTAAGAAATCAGTGACATCGCCAACAGTAGCCTAATCGGTGTGAAGTATTTAGCTTTACATGCCAAGCTACTTTTCCTTCATTAAATGACACTCCCTTTCTTGACTCATATAATTCTAAACAGCTTCAAATACTGAACTTCTTTCTAGCCACGGTGAACGTAATATTATATGGCTAGAGCTTCATTGCAGAAATTTTTAAGACAATAATAAATATAACCAAAAGATATATTATTAAACTTGAAGTAAAGGGTTAAACCAACAAGGCCAATTGTTTTTTCTTTTACTTTTCAGGTTTTTTCTTGCGAGGGTTAACAAAAATTTGATTATCCAATCCAACGTGCAAAGCAATATCTTGACTTTTGAACATACAAATAGAAAGGCTTTTGGTAATAAATAAAGGTGAAAAGAAATAAAGGCTTAAAAATGCGGTAACTAGAAGGAAAACAAGGAAAATAACTTGTACAAATAGAAACTGACATGACAATAGTGTTCATACGATAAAAAGTTTATGACAGAATAAGTAGTCATCCTCGTCATTGACTTAAAGTATCATGATTCTCATTCTAGGATGACAAGGATTTAAAGGACTCTCACAGAGATGCCATAAGTTTAAAATATTGCTTACATGTTTTGCAGCAGTGCTATAATTCACAGCCCCGCCAGGAAAGCTTCCATGACTGAATGATCAAAAAGTAAATTATAAGAATAGAATCAAAGACTTGCCAAGTGAGCAGTATGTTTTACAGAACTTCAAGTATCACAAACAGGTCGTATTAGTTGTAGAATATATCGACCGTTGAAGTTTGCCTGAACTCTATGATCTGAAATGTCCAAATAAACTCGCAATTTTCTAGATAATAAGGATGTGCTCAAGTTGTGCAATGACCTTTGTGCAGATGGATAACCAATTGTGTTGTAAGCAGAGTTACCCATTCCAGGCATGTACATGCTGTCAACACCTGCTAGTGCCCAAGCGTGCAAAACATGTGCAATGTGAGCTATAAGAATACTGTGTTCTGCATGTGACTAACTATTAAGTAGGTCAAACAACCACTATACGACTAACTTGAAAAATATAAAACCTTTAAAAAAGGTGTGTAGTTATTGGGTAAAGGGAGAGGGAGAAACAAATGTATATATAGGGCCTCTTTACTCAAGACTTGGTTATGCATAAGGATGCATGCCAGATCTTACCAGGATCAGGGTTGCCCCCTGGAAATGCTGCATAACCTTTTAACCTCTTCTCTGACCCAGATCTTCCATCATCTGATATCATGAGTGACAGGTTCAGACATATTAGATACCCCTATGATTATATTACTAGTACCAGAAGAAAAACATTAAAACAAGGAAATCAAACTTGTGCATAATCACCTGTTCTTGAGCGCTTCGATCTTGAATTAGATTTTGCAAGATCGATATATAAAGTGGAGTTTTTCTCCAAATCAAAAACCAAACCCTGTAAAATTATTCAAAGAAATATAAATCTAACTATTATAAATTTTAAAACATAAACAATACATTTCAGCAGGAATAAACTCTGCATCATCTTCACATCATAACCGATTGTAAATTGTGAAAAACTATTAACTTTTTTTTTTTAAGTTCACTTTTCTACTCTTATTTTACTGTGTAAAGTCATTTAGGAATTTAGTACTCCTACTATTATACCCACAAAATTTTAATTTTACTTTTCAGAAAAAGATAAAGAAAGCGATACATCCTCTATTTATAGCTGTGAAAAAATATATTCAGATTATTACCCAAGTAGGGGGTAAGTATACAAAAACCTATTAATTATTTGATAAGTAGGCTATGCATGAATCGAATCGAAAGAAAAGTGCAGACAGATTGCAACACCTGCACAACTTGTGTTCTGGGCATGTCGGCAAATTATTTTATTGGGATAGTAACAAAGTGTGGGAGAAATGAGAATTCTAGAGGTTGGAGGTTTAGCCAAGTGATGAAGGCCAGCATCACCCATGACAAAGGTCAAGAGTTCAATTCCTTCATTTATAGTTGAGGAGAGATATTTTCGAGGTATTGTGCCAGTACGGGGCAATTATACAACCCATAGTTCATTAACTAATTAATTAGGTATTTAGGCTAACGTCAATGGTAGGAAACGTGTTAAGCTATAATGGGACACCTGCACAACTTCTGTTCCATGCTTAAATGCAACTCTTTTACTGACATTATTTTGAAGAATGTGAGAAATGAGAACTATAGAGGTTGGAGGTTTATCTAAGTGGTGAAGGCCACCATCACCCATGACAAAGGTCATAGATGCATCACATTCAAAGCCCCCCAAAGTAATAATGTATACAATGTTGCGTCTATAAGAAGATGAATTGTCTTATCACTATGATCAACGTGCGACAGACAAACAACGACAGCCCATTGCCACATCATTACAAAGGAAAGAATGTCAAAGGGGCCCTTTTTTGTAGACCTAAGGATGTCTTTACATACTTGTTTAAAGACTTGGAGCAACTCCATCAACTTGGTTGTTGGGTACTTCTAAGTTCTCCTTACACAGTTATCCTAAATAATTCCACTAAGTGCTGATACAAACTGGATACCAGTGGTGGTGACTTGTGAGTAAACTACGTAGTGTACAAAATTCAGACTTCTTTCTTATTTTTGTCACAAAATTGCTTCCTTGAATAGGCTTCTTCCCTAACAAATTACTCTATATTTCCTCTTTAGCAAGAACGAAATAATAACAGAGACCCAAAAAGGGATGGCAGACCCAAGCCAGTCAATGAAGATGGAAACGGAGGACTTTTTTCCTACGTTACCCGGACTCTTCAATTTTGCCCTCAAACCCGTGTCCACCGGACATAGACATGGGTGTGGGTATGGGATCTGAGTCGGATCCTACATATGAAAACCGGACACTTCAACTCCAAGCAATGTAGTTCAAAATGATTTACGAGACCTCACAACAACTTGTTTCTAGAGAGCAATGTCCATAAATCACTAGTTTCATGTTATGCTTTGATTTATGCTATAAATTTGACATAAACAATTATGTATATTTTTGTCAGGAACTGACCATGACTGGCATTAACAGGCTGTTAGGAATGTAATAATAGTGTGCAATGTGTCCTACTAGTAATATTATCATGTTAGTGGTATTAGTGGGGTTGTTAGTAGTATTAGTGGGATTGTTGGTAGTATTAGTGGGATTGTTGGTCATTTACTATATACTAAATGATGCAATGCAAGTGGGATGCAAGGGGCAATCCTCTATAAATAAACATGTAATGTGTGAAGAAGGTATGCATTATGAAATAACAGAAAAGGGAACTTTGTTCCACCTCTCTCTTCTCCCTATCTAACTCTCTCTCTCTAGGGTTCTCTCTCTCTAACAACCCTTTCTTTATCTGCAAGCTTTGCTTGTTTTCTGCTTATTCTCTTCTCATCTAATCTGATTCTACTCTGTTTCTCACCTAATTTCTTCTGATTCTCTTCTATTTCTGCTCTAAAACACTGTTATCTTACCTATATTAGCTGTTATCTTACCTCTATTAAACAGAAAATACCAAAAATATGCCTAAAAACCTTCAAGAACTGACCAGTTCCTGACAAATTGGTATCAGAGCCGTCAAAAACGATCAGCTACTGCTTCACCAGTGCTTGTGCTATCAAAAACGAGTCCAATCATGTATCAAGTGTTGCAATCCGTTTAGTCTACACATAGTTATGTTCATCACAGTACAGGTACTCTGTTTCGCAACTGTTCTTCACAGATCGGTAGTGAGTGAGGTTGTATCTGCTGGTTTGTGTTCTGTCCAGACTCGTTTTTAGTAATAGGTAGTGTTTGAGTGTGGAAAAAGCTAGGAAGCAACAAAAATAGTAGTTATATAATTGTTTTGTTGATTCATTGAGTCAACTCAGTACTGGAGTTTGCTATTTTCAGTTGTTTGTATCGAAATTGTTATAGGTCCGTGTTTGTATTGTTAAAGGAAGCTTGTTCTGTGTAGTAGCTGTTTGTGTTGGTTAATTGTAGTGGTGTAGGAGCTGTATCAGTTGCAGTAATTGTAAGTCATTGTAAGGAATATCAATGGAGACTAGAGGAACTAGAGAGTTCACTAAGAGTGTGCAGAAGTTACACCAGCAGTTTCAGTATTATAAAGACAGATCTAATAGAAGATTCCAAGATCTAGAAGATTTGATTGAGGTAGCTGCTATGAACATAGAGATTTTGAAGAAAAAGAAGCTACAGACTCACAGGAAAACAAAGGTTATGAATCCTTTTGCAAGAAAAGAGCCTTCAGATAAACACTCGAAGGAGCCTCTGCATCATTTCCCCAAATTTAATGAAGGATCAGAAGTCCTTGGATCTGTTGTTGGCACAGGAAGTAAGGTAAATGAGTGGCCAAACCTCACAGAAGAACTCCTATATGCTCCTCAGGAAACTTATACAATGAAGCCTATATATGATGAGGAACCAGAAAAGAGCCACATGTGTTGGCTAGATCAACCTTACACCCAATCGAAAGCATGTGCAGATCCTAACGAAATGGTGGAGAGGAGGAACCAGCCAAGGAGCTCTGCCGATAGTTCAGTTAGCACCAGAACTGGGGATTCTCTCAAGTTTGGAAAAGTAACTAACTTACGAGGTAACAGCCAGGAGGATAACGGTTCTTCAACCTCAGAATTGGAAGTCTCTCTTCCTGCAATAGCAGGTACCAAAGTAATTGATGACTATCCTGATGAAGAAGAAGCAGATGGCAATGCTACAGAGGTTGTTCTATCAGCCTTGGGAATAAATGAGTCAAAGCATAATCAACCTACGCAATCGCCAAGATATTGTTACAACAGATCTATCAGCGTTCTGATTGATTGTGAAATCAATCTCAACTTAGTAAGTAGCAGGGTTTGTACAGATTTTGGATTGCCATTGGAGCCTCAGTCACCAATCTCAATCACTTTGCCTAATGGGGAGGTACAAGAGTGGTGGCCAGAGAAGGAATTCATTTCAGCAGCCTTAGAAGGAGGAGAACCAAAGTCTCATAACTTGTGTCTCTACTGTCCTGAGTTTGAGGATTTTCCACATATTTGGAAACAAATCTGCATACTCATTTGGCCAAAAGAGGGAATTGCTAAGTCATTGGCCAACAAGACAAAGAAGGTAAGTGGATATGGAGGTAGAAACTATATCAAGTTTGGTGAGCAGATTGTGAACACCTTTGATCCGGGTGGCTATGTGCCAGATGATCAATCAAAAGAGCTCCATAAATTGAAGAGGAAAGTGTATGTTGTTCAGTTTGTAGATTCAGCTGACTTAGGGGACCAAGATATTCAGAAATCTAATGGCGAGGTTGATAGAATCCTCATCAAAATGAATCAACAGACTGTTGTTCCTATGGGAGCTGGACTAAAGGTGCTACCATTTAGGTACCAATACATGGTGCTAGAACAAAATAGACCTGAAATAAACAAGACAACAGAAGGCTATGAAGTGTCAAGGATCAAGGTTACAATATATATCTTTGATCCAGGAGGAGATCAGTATACATCATGTCGACTTTGTGGAAACTGGGATGAGGACTGTACTATCCTACAAGTATCCATACATGGCAGTGAAATAAGGTAGCAGGAAGTTGTCAAGTGAGATCAACCATGAGGACATGGTTCTTTTGAAAGGAGGGAGATATGTCAGGAACTGACCATGGCTGGCATTAACAGGCTATTAGGAATGTAATAATAGTGTGCAATGTGTCCTACTAGTAATATTATCATGTTAGTGGTATTAGTGGGGTTGTTAGTGGTATTAGTGGGATTGTTGGTAGTATTAGTGGGATTGTTGGTCATTTACTATATACTAAATGTTGCAAGTGGGATGCAAGTGGCAATCCTCTATAAATAAACATGTAATGTGTGAAGAAGGTATGCATTATGAAATAACAGAAAAGGGAACTTTGTTCCACCTCTCTCTTCTCCCTATCTGACTCTCTCTCTCTCTAGGGTTCTCTCTCTCTAACAACCCTTTCTTTATCTGCAAGCTTTGCTTGTTTTCTGCTTATTCTCTTCTCATTAATCTGATTCTACTCTGTTTCTCACCTAATTTCTTCTGATTCTCTTCTATTTCTGCTCTAAAACACTGTTATCTTACCTATATTAGCTGTTATCTTACATCTATTAAACAGAAAATACCAAAAATATGCCTAAAAACCTTCAGGAACTGACCAGAGCCTGACAATTTTTTTATTGGTAGAAGAGACTAATCTACAACTATAAAATATATAAAAAGTAGGTATAACTTCACATATGTGAAGGTTATATGTCGAATCCCTGCACCCGTGTCCAATTTCGGATCCATATCCACGAATCCTAATTTTTTTGAAACTAAGAGTCTGACACTTGGACCAGCACCCGTATCCGACACCCGTACCCGAGTCCGGGTAACATAGCTTTTTTCCGATTGATAATAATGCATAAATCAAAAGTCCACCAGATTGGAGCTTTTACAATCTAGAAATTAGAATCCAGTAATAAAATAAGCATGATTCTGCAGAAAACCATTTTTTTGGTATGTTCTACGTAATAAATTCAGCGAATACCTAAAAAGAGGGCACTTTGATCATTCTGAACATGTTAAATTAATGCTACAGTGCTAATAGTGATGTAATTGATTACGTATATGTGCGGTTAGGCAGAACTTAGGCAGACTGATATATTATATATAGGACTTCTCTATCTCCTGTAATAGACACACAAATATATACAAACTACTTCTTCTGTTAATCTCCCTGCATGCTATTATATATTGTTAAGATGGTATCAGAGCATGTTATATCCTAGGGAAACACATATCAAAGTTGCAGAAGAAAAACCAAACTGCCAAGAATTCGAAAATTTCGAAACTTATCAAAACAAAAATGCAAATATACCACTGAGTAGAGCACTGAAAGAGGAGATTACAGAGACAAGCAAACTGGAAAAAAAGCCGTGCACGTGCCGCAAGACGCGCCTCCGCGCCTCCAGACGCGCCCACGCGTGAGTGCGTTCCGGGCAGTTTTTGAAAAACTTTCTTCAGGGACTCCTATTCTCCTCCTAATTCCGAATCTAACCGTGGTACTCTTTCATGAATATGAGAAGTTTGTTTTTCTGTCAGTTCAAATTTGCTTTTTTTTTTCTCCCCGCTGCTGGACTACCGATTTAACTTCTATAAAACTGCTATATATGTGTCTGGGAGATAGATAGCAGTAGATATAAACTTATGATATTAGTATATTATGTTCAATAATTATTGATTGGATATTCCTCAATTTAAATATAAAATGGTGGAAGTTTTAGATAATACATCCGAGAGTAGTGCTATAAGTAGCAGGAAATCTGGATTTCATAGTACTCCGTATGTAAGTCCTAAATTTGACGAAAAGAATTTTCTAGAATGGTCCAAAGCTTGTACAATGGCACTTAAATCTCATAAAATGATGAAATATATCAATGGGAAAGCCAAACAACCTTTGGAAAGTGATACCAGTTTCGATGATTGGGAATCTGAAAATGCCATGGTGTGTTCATGGCTATCTAACTCTATGGAGGTTGATATTCGAAAAACCTATATCTTCATTGATACCGCTGGAGATGTGTGGAATTCTCTCACTCGGACGTATTCCTTCTCCGGGAATGTAACCAAGCAGTTTGAGATCAAACGGAAGATGTGGGCATTGGCTCAGGGAAGTCGCACATTAGCTCAGTATTATTCTGAGCTTACATCATTATGGAGTAAATTGGAACATTACACTATATTTGAGTGTAAACATGCTGAAGATCAAGAAAAATATCAAAAGATGATGACTGTAGAAAAAGTGATGAAGTTTCTTGATGGATTGTCTGATGAGTATGATTCAATCAAAAACCAACTTATCGGACAAGTTCCATTTCCTACTGTGGAAGAAGCCTATGGTCGTGTCAGGTTAGAGGAAAGTCGAAAGCAAAGTATGGCTCCGGTGGTCTCTTCTGAACGATTTGCACTCTTAACTGGAAATGTTCAGCAATCTGAGCCAGAACAACCTGAACAAGTGCCAATGGCTTTAATGAGTGAAAGATCCAGTCTTCAATGTGACTACTGCAAAAAGTTAAACCACACTCGTGAAACATGTTTTATCCTGCACCCTCATCTCAGAATTCGAGGACGAGGAGGGCGTGGCCGAGGTGGTTACCGTGGTGTCTCATCTGGCAGAAGCACGGGTAGAGGTATTCCATTTAATGCTCATCATGCTGCATCAGAATGTGAGTCTTATTCTTCAACAGGGACGATGACTGCTTCAGAGGTCAACACCTTCCGCCAATTAATGTCACAAATGAACACCACTCCACCTACAGCCAATTCTGCCCATGCAGGTATATCTTGTCATCTTACTTCCGATAAATGTCCAACATCTTGGATCATTGATTCCGGAGTATCAGCACATATGACTGGAAATTCTAGTCTCCTGGAATCATATCATGATAAAACAGAAAATATTCGTGTTGCTAATGGAGCTCTTACACCTGTTCATGGACAAGGCACCTCTCTTTGTCTTTCTTCTTCATTACCATTATAAGATGTTTTGCATGTTCCTTCTTTATCTGCAAATCTACTATTTGTTCATCGTATTACTGAAAATTTAAATTGTTCGGTAACTTTTTTCTCTTCCCACTATGTATTTCAGGATCTGGCGACAGGCAAGGTCCTTGGCAATGGTAAAGTGGTAGATGGACTATATGTTATGGAAGGGAATTCTATTTCTCCCTCAACTTATCAGGTGTCATTTAAGTTAAAATCTGTTTTTGAATCTTTGTATCAGTGGCATAGATGGTTAGGTCATCCATCTTTTGGTGTTTTAACACATCTATTCCCTGCCTTAGTAAAACACTATAAGGAAGATTTTTTTTGTGAACCATGTGAACTAGCCAAACATAAAAGATCATCTTATCCATCCAGAAATAAAAGTTCTACTTTGCTTTCTATTATTCATACTGATGTTTGGGGTCCATTTAGACATCCTACACATGATGGGTTTAGATGGTTTGTTGTCTTTGTTGATTGTTATTCTAGGCTTACTTGGGTATATCTCCTTAAACAAAAAAGTGAAGTTTTTGAGTGATTTAAATCTTTTCACCACATGGTACAAACACAGTTTAATGCATCTGTTAAAATTCTTCGGAGTGATAACGGTACTGAATATGGAGGCCCATTTATATCTTATTTGGACACATGTGGTATAATTCATCAAACTTCGTGTGTCAAAACTTCTCAACAAAATGGGGTAGACGAAAGGAAAATTGGTCACTTACAACAGGTTGCTCGGTCGCTTATGTTAACAATGCATGTTCCCAAATATCTTTGGGGAGAGGCAGTCATGACTGCTGCACTGCATATCTTATAAACCGTCTTCCTTCTAGTGTTCTCAAATTCAAAACACCGTTGTCCTATGTTCCTGCACCTTCTTCTCACCCACTACCCCTTCGAGTATTCAGGAGTGTATGTTTTGTTCATAATCATGCTCCCTCTCGGGATAAACTTGATTCTCGGGCCCTCCGCTGCATTTTCATTGGGTATTCACCAACTCAGAAGGGATATAAATGTTATCATCCTTCCTCACGTCGCATATTTGTCAGTCATGATGTTACTTTCTGGGAGACCATTTCTTATTTCTCTCTGGGTTCCTCCTCCTTGCTTCAGGGGGAGATAAACCGACACAGTCTTGATAGTAAAGCAACAGATGAGTCACAGTCACTTCCATTTATTAATATACCTATTCCAAAACTAGCTCAAACAGGTTATCTATTCCTCCACATACGAGTAATGAGCCAGATGATCTAAATAGGTTGGATATGCCAGATTTGATTACATATTCCAGGCGGAAAAGAAATGATATCACCACTTTACCGTATCCACAGACCTCTGACCTCGAGATAGATCCTGCATCTCCTGTGTTTGAGCCAGAAAATGGTAATACTCTTGATCCTACTCTAGATCTTCCTATTGCTATAAGAAAGGGTGTACGTTCTTGCACTAACCATCCTATCTCAAACTTTGTATCTTATAATGCATTATCTCCATCTTCGCTTGCTTTTGTGTCATCCTTGTCTAGTGTTTCTGTTCCACATACTTGGTAGGATGCTTTATGTGATCCTAAATGGAAAGATGCTATGATAGAGGAAATGAATGCCTTGAAACATAATGGCACTTGGGAGTTAACTCATCTTCCTGCTGAAAGAAAGGTAGTAGGATGCAGATGGGTGTTTACTGTGAAACAAAAACCTAATGGGTTGATTGATAGGTACAAAGCAAGACTTGTGGCGAAAGGGTATACTCACTCTTATGAGATTGATTATCAGGAAACTTTTGCTCCAGGGCAAAAATGGCTTCTATTCGAGTCCTTATTTCATGTGCAGGAAATCTTGGATGGGAACTTCAACAGTTGAATGTAAAAAATGCATTCTTACATGGAGACCTACAAGAAGAGGTCTACATGGATATCCCGCCTGGATTTTCTACAGCTGCAACCATCGGGAAAGTATGCAAATTGAAGAAGACTATTTATGGATTGAAGCAGTCTCCAAGAGTTTGGTTTGGCAAATTTCAAAGTGCAATGGTTAAATTTGACTATAAACAGAGCAATTCGGATCACACAATGTTTGTAAAAAGAAAGGGGGAAAAGATCACAGTCTTGATTGTTTATGTTGATGATATTGTGATCACTGGCAACGACACATGTGAGATTGCAGATGTTAAACGGAGACTTGCCTCCGAATTTGAGATGAAGGATTTGGGAAAACTACGGTATTTCCTTGGCATTGAAGTCTCCAGAAGTCCAGGTGGTATCTTCCTTTCACAACGGAAGTATACACTTGACCTTTTAAATGAAACAGGTATGTTGGGATGTAGACCTGCGGATTCCCCTATAGAAGCGAATCATAAACTTTGTGGAGAAACAGGTGACGTTGTCGATAGACCCCAATATCAGAGATTGGTTGGAAGACTAATTTATCTTTCACATACATGACCAGATATAGCATATGCCGTGAGAATTGTAAGCAGATATATGCATGATCCTCGTCAACCACATTTGGATGCAATTTATATGATATTAAGGTATCTTAAGGCTGCTCCTGGAAAAGGAGTGATGTTTACTAAAAACAATCATCTCGAGATTGAGGGCTATAGAGATTCTGATTGGGCTGGCTGTCTAGATGACAGACGTTCCACGTCAGGATATTGTACGTTTGTTGGAGGTAACCTAGCTACTTGACGAAGCAAGAAACAACCTGTTGTTGCGTTATCTAGTGCTGAGGCAAAGTACAGAGCTATGGCTAAAGGAGTGCGTGAATTGTTATGGATAGGACTTCTCTTACAGGAATTAGGCCTTTCATCCGGGAATCCAATGAAGTTGTATTGTGACAACAAGGCCGCCACTGATATTGCACACAACCCAGTTCTACATGATCGGACTAAACATATCGAGATTGATCGGCATTTTATCAAAGAAAAAATTAATAGTGATATCATTAGCATTCACTTTGTACGATCAGAAGATCAACTAGCCGATGTGTTGACTAAGGGGTTGGTCAAGAAAATGTTACATCTACTTATTGGCAAGTTGGGCATGAGTGATATATATGCATCAACTTGAGGGGGAGTGTTAAATTAATGCTACAGTTAGAGCCGGCCAAACGGGCGGTTAGGCACGGCATGCACGTGAATTATTCGTAGAAAAGCACGTTCAGCCCGCCTACAGTAAAAAACCGGCACAACCCGTTCAGCCCGTTCCAACAGATGTGCCGTGCACGAATTCATTTTCTGTGAACCGCGGCACGTTCGGCACGGCACGTGGAAGACCGTTTATAAATAAAAGGCACGGCACGTTCAGCACGGCACGGCACGTCATCTGCACTGCTATATACATTAATTTTAAATCAATGTTTATTTATCTTCCTTCTACAGCCAAGTGTTTTATGATTACATAAGAAACAGAGCTTTGTTATAATCCTCACAAATACAAATATTCTTTTTCAAGTTGTGTCTTTTTGTGGAATAAATGTTTTAAAATAAAAATGGTGCCTCCATTTCGAGAAACCATTCATGTTTTCGACAAAAAATTTAAAAATACGATAAATTTTTTTTTTACTAATTAAAAATACGATAAAAATTAAAAATAATTACATTTTAATTTTAACAATATCGACATTTAAATAAAACAAAATAAAAATATAAAAACAAAACAATTGCTTACAAAAATGAAATGAAAAAAAAAAAAAAAAAAAGGCACGCGAACCGGCCCGGCACGCCGAACCGGCACGCCACAGGCACGCCAACGTTTTTGTTCTAGCAGTAGTCAACAAAACAATTGCTAATAAAAATTGTGCCGTGCCTTGCCTCACTCAGGGCAAAACAATTTGTAGAAGATTCATAAACAATTTTTAATTATGTCATAGACTCTCTATCCTCACTCTCTCTCTTTAATTAATAAAATTTAATAGAGGTATCGTCCTCTTTCCCTCTTTTTATTTCAATTTAATCGTATGATTCGTATATTCTTAAAAATTCGAAAGATTTTAATATGAAATAAAATTAGATGAAAAAAGTTACAAATTCGAAACATTTTAATTCGAAACGTTTCATATTTTGAGAATATTAAAAGTATATTACAAAAAAAAATTTCAAATTTTTGTACAGAATTTTCAAAAAAAAAAAAAAAAAAGCACGCCAACCCGCACAAGCCCGCGTGCCGTTCACGGACTGAAAACTTGAAGAACCGGCACGGCACGGCACATCCCAAACATGCGTGCGTGCCCGTGCCCAACCTTTCTCAGCACGGCACGTGGCCAGCCCGGCACGCCCCGTACGGCACGCACGGCTGGCCACCTCTAGCTACAGTGCTAATAGTGATGTAATTGATTACGTATATGTGCAGTTAGGCAGAAGTTAGGCAGACTGATATATTATATATAGGACTTCTCTATCTCCTGTAATAAACACACAAATATATACAAACTACTTCTTCTGTTAATCTCCCTGCATGCTATTATATATTGTTAAGAGAACAATATCATATAGTTCTTATATTATCATGTCGAACGAGAAGGTGATATTATACATACCATATGTGTATATTGTTACAAGCTTTGGTTGCAAGATTTTGATTATAATGCTTATCAGTTTATAATTACAAGTGTATATTGTTATAATTATTAGCTAGCCATGAGTTACGTTTTCTTTATGCTTCTAGCAGGATCTAATTTTCTAGCTAGGGTCTAGAATTGTGATTTAAAAGGGTAAACTCTTGAATTACAAGTTATAATAAAAGTGCTGGAATATATACATCAAGACTCAGGAGATCCCTGGCTACGGAAAAGAGAATCTTGAGATGATTTTTGAATCTATACATAAAATGTTGATCATCCCATTACCTTCTATGAATTTGTTTATTACAATTTGGTATTTAGTGTATCATTAAATTTGGTTTGTATAGCCGGCTCATTCATACATTTCAAAATAAATTTACAGGATATGATAACTAACATGATGTAAAATAAAAGAGGGAGGCTGCATAGAAGAACTAAGTTGTCTAGTGAAATTAATGTCACTGCAATTTAAAGAGAGGTAAAAATTTTAGATGTGGCATAGTAAAGGTCCGTTGAGTTTAAAATGTTATGTTTAGTAGTCTATAAGATAGAGAATGTACAGTACTACCAATGTACCCGCGTACATGCACAATCTATAATTAAGAGCAGCCCATCACAATAGCTATCGATTGTCAAATGATTGCATAAAGAAAAAAGGGGTCATCAGATCAGATTCCCGCAATCAGTTTTCAGATAACTCAATAGACGTATATAGATAAAGTTCTTACATTAAGTGCATGCATTGCGCCAACAGCTGATGGTTGATCCAGAAAGACAGCAAAAGCAAACGGCTATAACAATAACAAATATATTAGAAACAAAAAAGAATTTGATGCAGAAATCGAAACGTTTTGACCACATAAATATACGAAGAATAACAAACCAATTAATGGTTTGTCTGTTCTATCATCTTATAATTATTTCAGACCTTCATTTCATGTATTTTCAGTTAGTCCAGTTAAATTAGTCAAATTTATAAAGAATTGCATGATAATCATGTTTCTCCACCCGCAACAAAGTGACACATGCCATCCCTTATCTGCATCTTCACTATGCTAATCAAATGTGTATAAATTGCTACCAGACTCTTATTCTTCAGTATTAAATAAAGTCCAGCCTAGAATTAACAATCCTTTCAATTAAAATTATGACATCAAAACACTGGTTCTAATTTAATTTAAAATGATTCACACAAGTGACCGTATTCATAACAAACTAAATAACAATAATACATATAAACAGATTCCGCAGCGAAACCAAATTTCTAAGCACAAAATGTAGTAGTTGAAATTAACACAATTGAGCAACGTATGAGTATAATTGTTTAAATGATCCACAATTAAAAACGACCTGCTGTGTATTCGAAGAAGAGGCACGGAGATGAGACGACTCGTAACCAGGAAATTCACGAAAGAGATTATAAATTTCGCGAGATTTGACGTCTGGTGGGAGGCCCGCAACGAACAGCGTACGCACCTCGTCGTGATAAAGCTGCGGAACATGCGATTGAGGTGCGTAGGGGTCAAACGGCGGTGGTGGTTGGTGGTGGAGATGAAATTGTTGAGGAGGGATCACGACGGTGCCGGGTGGCGCGTGGGAGAGTGGGGGAGGGTAGTACGGGTACTGTGGAATGCCTGGTGGAGGTGGTGGAGGTGCGTAATAGGCTGCCATGTCGTCCATACTCTCCAATTATGAATTATCCTATCCCTCTTCAGCTTCAGGATTGTTGTTCAATTCTGCTTAAAGCGTGCCCTAGAATTTCTATTGCTTTTTTTTTCCCCTCTTTCGCTTGCATCATTTTTTTTTTTTTTTGTTATAAAACAAATATATAACTACTCATTTCTTTCGTTCATACAGAATAGATTTTTGTTTTTTTTTTTTTTTTGATATAGAAAAAAAATTATGCCGACGGAAATAACTTTGACTTTTTATTGAGTTTGCTCATTTTTAATTTTTAATTAGTTTTCAACAATTTTACTAGTTTTGATCAATGTTATAATAAGCGTAATTCGGAATAAAACGATAAAGGCACGGAACGTGATTAGTTGGATAATTGGGTATCAATCGGAGTAATTAATCGGACCATTAATCGGAATCAATTTAATATTATTTTTTATAGAAAATTATACATATAATATAAATTTTAAATAAAATATTTCATAAAATTTAAATTTAATATATTTTTTAAAAATTTTGACAAACTTGACCGATTTTTGATCGAATTTATCGCTTATTGACCGAATTATCTGGTTATTGATCGCTTTTTACATAAAACGATTTTTGTCCCGATTTTGCTAAAATCCGCTCGAAGAGGCACCTGATAACGTGTATTTTATACACGTTTGGTCTTTTATTCTCTTACATTTTTTGTTAGTTTCGAATGTAGTTTTATCGATATTAATTATGTTTTTCATCTTTCAGTGCCTCATGCTTAATTGTTGAAAAGATGGCTTATTTCGGGCATGAAAGCAAAGATTATTCAAGAGGGAAGTTAGAAGATGCAAGCTCGCGTTTCCGGGAGGTTTTTATTGTATAATCTTGAAGATTTTGTCTCGCACGGGCTACTGCACGGCCGTGCAACAGGCTGTGCAGAGTGTTACAAGTACTGCAGGTTGGGCAGTTTTTCTCACGGGCTGCTGCACGGCCGTGCAACAGGCTGTACAGCACTTGCTGTGTACTAAAAGAAGTAAAGCCAACAAAAACAACATCTTATCTTCACATATCTAACCTAGCCTCTTCAAGGATAAAATTAGGGTTAGTAGAGTAGAGAGAGAAACATCAATTACTCATAATCTAACATTGATTATGAGTAACTAACTCCATATATTTGGCTCAAGGAGGAATTCTTGTACTAAACCCACTTCAATTTAAGTAAGATTTATTTAACTCTATCTTGAATGCTTGTGATGTATTGTTTATGATTTTGCTTGGAGATTTGTAAGTTGCTTCAATTTGCTCTTCTTGTAATATCAATTGCTAATTGTTTATGCTAATACGTAATCGTTAGTGCATTCATTATAGTAGCACAAGATTTAGTGTACCTAAATCCTCAAGATTCAAGTGCAAATACCTAGGTTGGGCTTCTCATCCTTGGGTTTGTCCTAACCTCTCTTTGTTTAATTCCTTGACTTGGTTAAATTGATAGTGCTTTATTATTGGTTGATAGTGTCAAGAGAGCTAATTTATGTGCTTCACTAAATTAGTGTTTATAGAAGAGAAATAAGTGATTGTGTGTTTCACCAATTATCTTGGTTAGGTAGAGTTGGATATATTTGCTTGTTGTTGGGTTGAAGTTGTAACGACTGGGAAAATTACGTGTATTTTATTCTGTTAAAATATGTTTTTTTAGTTGATTTTATTGTGTTTTTATTTAATTTTTAATGCATTTAAATACATTATAATTTTTATTAAATAGGAAAATCATCCCATACGTGTTATGTGACTTCTGTGTAGCATAGATTATTTTATTTTATTTTTCTGTAATTTTTATATTTTTAGAATACAATTATTTTACATTTTAAATTCCGGAACCAGCCCCTATACTGAATCTGAGACCCTGTTTTTGATACCAATATTTTTATAAAATGGTAGGATGTATAAAAATGAATTTTGTTGTAATTTTTGTAATATTCACAATTTTTGGGAAATTTTGGCATATATATTATAATTGTTTAAAATTAAAAATATTACATTTTTATCTCATAAAAATTATTTTTAAGGCCTAATAATTTTAATTAGGGGCTAAAAATATTTTTGGAGTATTAATTTTCAGATTAGTATAAATAGCTAATTTTCTTATTAATTATTTAATAAAATCAGAAAAATCAGTTTTTAATTTTTATTTTCTGAAAAATTCTGGAAAATTGTTCTTGGTGTTCTTGAGGATCAATCTCACTTTTGACAGTGATTCCGGCATCCAAATCGTTCATGTGGGTAACCAAATTGAATCTCTTGATCTCTACTACATGTTTATGTGTGTTTTAACATCCTAAATTGATTGAATCAAAAATTTATAATTTTAGTTTAATATTCGAATTTTCTTGAATTTATTTTGGATTGTATACTGATTTGCTGTTGTTGTGGTTAGTTCCTATAGATTGTATATAATCTCAGGAGTGTAGTGATAATTTTTGTTTGATTTTATCTAGCCTAGAACTCGAAGTCGAGTTTTTTTAGTGTGGGTAAAATTTTGATTTTAATTTCTGGATTCTTGGATGTTTTTCTGTTGTTGTTGATGATTTGTATAGTTTGTACAAGTCCCAAGCTTCGTTTTGGTATATTAAACGTTCGATTTGGTTGAGAAATGAGTGAATTCGAGTTTTGGCCGGTGAAGTTCGCCGGATTTCTTTTGATTTTTGCCGGATTCTGAGTTCGGTTAGTGTTAGGATGGAACGAATGGTACCATCGTGTTTAGGACACGATTTGGAACGATTTTGGTATGTAAAACGTACCAAACGGTACGATTTTGTGGCTCGTCGGAAAATTTTTCCGGTCGTCGGATTCTGGGTGGCAGCCATTGACGGCGAGTGGTGTTCTTCGAGCATTCATACGAAGAACATTGAAGGTGGTGATGAACAGTACTCGTTTGATCTTCAAAAACCTAAAAACCAATTCTAAAAACTGATTTTGAAAATTATTTTCAAAATTATTTATAAAATTCGAATTTTATTTTCAGAAATTCGAAAAATACTTTTAAAAATTCGAAAAATTATTTTTAAATTTCGAAAAATTATTTTTAATTTCGAAAAATAGTTTTAAAATTTTAATAAATTATTTTTAATTCGAAATTTATTTTATTTGATTATTTTAAATCTATTTAGCTAATATTTTGATTAATTTAAATTGATTGGTTAATTAATAATAATCAATTAATTTAATTAATTAAATATTATTTAAATATGATGAAAAATAATCAAATTTAATTATTTTGAAAAATAAAATAATTTATTTATTTTATAAATATTATTTTACCTTTAATATTTATATCCTTATTTGTTTAAAATGAAATAAAATTGTCCTAAAATCCTAAAAATAATCCGGGAAGGGTAAAAATAGTTTTAAAATTCTAAAATTGATTCTAAAACCGGATTAGGTAATTAGAAAAATATTTCAATGACCCAATAATTATCTGTAGGGTTTTAAATTATCCTTTTTAATCCAAAAAGGGTAATTTAAATTCTTTAAAAATTCCGAAAAATGTTCTAAAAATGTTTATAAGGGTTCTAAAAATACCTTGAGTGTTCTTTTATATGGTGAGTCATATCTGCTATGTAAATTACGTGTTTGATTACTCTGTACATGTTATTATTTGATTAAAATATTTAGTCGGTAGCCATGCAACGTACGGGTAGACCCTAGAACCGAGGTTTGATCAGTAATTGACCTTGTACCTAGCCAGATATTTGAAATAGCATGTTTTATTGTAGAAGTGGGAGAAACCCTAGCTAGTGGGCAGAGTTACCTGCAGTATTTTTAGAAGTGAGAAAACCCTAGCCAGACAGCATAAATTACCAGCAGTATATCCAGGCAAGTATTTTCTTGATCATCTTAAACACTTTTATTTTATGTTTCATTGATTCATATCATGACAAATAGTTATTGTTCAGAGCTATTTGTGATTCTTAAATATTTTTGTGCGAACAAAGTTACTTGATATTGGTACCCTTGATGTGGGGAATTGTTTAAGATAAACTCTTCATATCCTTATTATCGTAGTAAATAATAGGGATGTGAATTGTATGTGAAACTAAGCATTTCCTGTTGACTTCGGAAATTGCTCTATTGGATTTGGAAAATGATAAAGCGTAGGAGGCCATGATAGCTGTCATGGTCCAGCAATATTTAAGGAGGATATGGTAACCATTCCATCTTCCTATAGGCTAACATTACTTGCCTATTTTGGTACCCTCATGAAATCCGGATTATACACACGGGTATAGCTGTACCAGTGGAGTATAAAGGGTCCCATTGCTTTTGAACCTGATCAGGGGGCAATGGTGTTTCAGTTATGTATATCCAATCCATATCGCCCGAATGGCTATTATATATATTGTGAGTTGACAAATGATTCAGTTCTATGTCATGTCGAATGATTTCAGTTATGATCGAATTATAATTCAGTTGTTGATTCAGTATGCTTTATAAACTGTTTTACTTTTCAGTTGATATTATGCAGCATTTGTTCTGGTTTTATTTTGAAACTGTTTATATATACTTGCTGGGCTTTTCTTTGGCTCACTCTTGCTTTCACTAAACCTTTCCAGACGGGAAGTATGGTTCCGATCAGCAGTCCAGACAGTATTAGAGGGAGTCAGAGTGGTCGGGTATCCGCACCTCAGGCTGTGCAGGTACTTGTGCGTTTCAGTTGGCGCTAGATAGAATTTTAATAAAATGGGATGTAATAATAAAATTGAATTAGACTGGTTTTAAGTTGACTTGATTTGGTGGTTTGTAATAAGTGACTAGTTTATTCTGGAATATGTCTGCTTGTACTCATGCAATAACCTGTTTTGCGATCTTTGGTGTGCGGGGTCGGTTGTGTATTCTGATATTTTTGGTTGTGATTGGTTGGTGACCCCCGGATTTGGAGGGGTGTCACAGAAGTGCTTGATTTTCCATTATCCTTGGGTCAAGTATCTCTTATCTTGCTTATTCATTCATTGTGCTTGTTGTGTTTATAGAATGGATGATTGCCATTCATTTAGTTGTATTTCTATAGCAATTTATTTATCGTATGCAAGGTGTTTGATAAAACACCTCAACAAACTCAAACCCCCCCCCCCATTTTTCACATTTCTAGATTGTAAGAGATAATATACTTGAAATCAATATTGATAGTCCTTCCCTGTGAACGAACTACGAGAAACACTACCTTCAAATTGGCGCCGCTGCCGGGGAAGACAACAATATTAATTTTGAGTTTATTGTTTCTTATATTTTAGATTTTATCTTTGTATATAATTTCTTCTTTCTTTCTTTGTTTTTTTATTGGTGTGTCTACATGTTTATTGGATATAGACATGAACTAACTCTTTCAGGAGACAATGGAGAATTATTTTGGTTGGAATAACGCTCAAGATTTCACCCACGATCAAGAACGATATCAAGATTTTAATTCTTTTCAGAATTTAAATGCGTATCAGGTGAATTCTTTATATTCTACAAACTCATGCTATGCTCTTTACCCTCCTAGCATCGATTATTCATATGCTTTTGAAAATCAATGTTATGATCCACAATATAATTTCCAAGACCATCAAGGGTCTTCTTCATCTTCCTTATCATCATTAGAGGAGATGATGAAACAAATGGCGGTGAACAACCTCCAATTTGCTTTTGAAAATCGATGCTATGATCCGCAATATAATTCCCAAGACCATCAAGGGTCTTCCTCATCTTCCTTATCATCATTAGAGGAGATGATGAAACAAATGGCGGCAAACAACCTCCAATTTCAAGACATCACTTCTCAAAGCATATCCAACTTGGAAAAGCAAATGAGTCAACTAGCCGAAACCGTGAGTCGATTAGAGGAGGTCAATTCTCCTACTAATCACGATTCTTGTTTTGTAATTGATGAAAATGTTGTGCATGATGAATCTGCTTGCTTAGTTGACGATTGCCCTAAGCTTGACAATGATAAATTGGATGTAGTTGAGGATCTACCAAATGTAGAGAATACTTTTGTGCTTCATGAATTGGTAGATGAGATAAAAATTGATGAATGTCCAATTGAAATTGAGAAGGAATTTGAGCTTAAGATTGATGAGGTTGAAATTTTTGCTTGGGTATATAAGGATCCAATTTGGGAACAATTTTTGAGTCGTAGTTATAATGATTATTCTGACAATTTTTCTAACTACTTTTCTTTTTCAAAGTCTCTTGAAGATGTGAAGATCATAAAAATATTTTTATATTTTTATGGATCAAAGGTATATTTGCACACCTTATTTTTATTATTGATTCGTAGGTATGTGCATTTATTTGCTTTTTCACCTCATTAGTTATCATACTTGTATACATAAGTCGAGCCAACGACAATAAACAAAGCGCTTTTTGGGAGGCAACCCAAGGTACGCATGTATTTATATATTTTTATGCGTGTGTTAGATTTTGTTCCTTACTTGCATTTATGTAGGGTGTTATGCATATTGTGGGTTTTAAGGATTGATGTAAATATTAGTGAGTGGGGATTCCATTTTTCATCTACTTTAATTCTAAGTAAATAACCCAAAAAAAAAATTATTATGTATTTTTGTGGTGTGATTAATGAATTTTATAATAGATTTTCAAAAAAAACAAAAAAAATAATAATAATTCCCCACTCAATAATATTTAGTATCGTTAATTCTAATTTTTATATTTATTCCACACTTGCCTTGATGTGTTTGTTCATGTTTTCAGGAATTAATATTTTATTCAAGCATTCAAGGATTTGTGTGAATTTTTCAAAAAAAAAAATTTAGTTTTATAAAATTTTAGGGCTGCACGGGCTGTTGTACGGGATGCAAGCTGTACAGCAAGCCGTGCAGCAGACCGTGCATTTTTTCTCAGCTTCTATCCAAGTTGTAGTTCAAAATGAGGGAAATTTTGCACCCCTTACCCACTTGTTAAACAGCTGTACAACTTTAAAAAAAAAAATATTTCAAAAGCAACAAAAACAATCCTGGCGCAACTTCTACTGCAATAGCTTTCAGTTTCCTCTGTTCTCCGACCGCCCCGATAACACCTCCGATCTGCAACTCCATCCCACATCCTCTGTTCGCCCCATTCATCAATTCTTCACAGCGCTGCAGCCCACTCTGTTCACCACTGCAATCTCCTCTACCTCCGATAACACCAGCCCTCCGTCCTCCTCTCACCCACCCGATTTCACCACCACTTCAATCCATCTCCCCTTTAATTCCTTCTCTCCCACCATCTCTCCTCCTAGGCCATCTCCTTCAAACCACCAAACCACCAGCTCTACCCATTTCCGACTACCAACAACACCCACAACCTCCATTACATACAACCTCCTTTCCTTCCTTTCTACAATCGCAGCCTCCATCCACCCTTTTCCCACCTTCTTCAATTCGCGCAACCTCTACCTCGCCACCACAGCTTTCTTCATCTACCTGCAACCCACCTCGTCTTTCATCCCCTCGACCCCTCTCCCTCCTTTCTTTTCCCCTTCCTTATCCATCGCTCCACCCGCACAGCCCAACAGCCGCAACCCCCCCCTTTTTTTTGTTTTTTGTTTTTTTTTCTTTGTTTAGTTTTTGTTTTCTTTTTTTGTATTTTGTTTACTTTTATTCACTTTTTAAATTTTGATTTTAGTTTTTATTTTAATTTTATATAAATTCATATTTATTTTAAATTTTATTTTTGATTTTATTATTATTTGGTTAGTTCTTTTTGTTTTATTTTATTTTATTTTGTTTTATTTACTTTTATTCACTACTTCTTTCATTTTAATTTTTTAATTTTCTAAACTAATTTTTTTTATAAATTCAGAAATGAATTTAAATTTGATTTATTTTGATTTTTGATTTTATTTATAATTGATTAGTGATTTATTTTATTTTATTTTATCTTTTAAAAAAATCAAAAAAATCAAAAACCAAAATTTAATTCTTTTTAATTTTGATTTTAGTTTTTAATTTTCTCAAACTACGTAATTATTTTATTTTATTTTTAGTTTTTGATTTGCTTTTTGCTTTTATTATTATTTCAGTTTTAAATTTGATTTTATTTTTTTATTTTTTTATTAATTGGTTAGTTATTTTATTTTATTTTATTTTATTTTATTTTTTTTTAAAAAACAAAAACAAATATTTTTATTATTTATATATTCTTAATAAGTGTTGAAGTGGCTTTGTAGGTGTGGATTTCGCTTGTTGGTTATTTTCGTTGAGATGATTGTGATTGATGACCTTTATTCAATTCTTGACGTGCAATTTCGGAGTTGGATTTTGGCAAATATGAGTGGTGCTCCCGGTCCTTGTTATTTATTTTTAGGGGAGTTCTCTTTCGCTCATATCTCTACTCCCTTTTTATTTGTCATGCATGAGGACATGCCATGTTTTAAGTGGGGGAAGGATTGTTTATGTTCATCCTTGTATAGTATGCGTAGCTAGTATTAGTAATCTTTTTTGTTTCATTTGATGTCCGTTTTGTTTGCATTTGGGAATAAGTTTAGTCATATGTTTACTTGTTTGTGAAATTTAAGACTTTGGGAGCTTGTAGCCTTGTTTTCTCCTATTACGTGTCTAGCATTACCAATTTGATGTGAATCTATAAGTTTGATGCACCTTTTTTGCACACACTCACTTAAAATGGCATGAAAAGTCTAGATTGTTGTAATTAAATTGTAAACATGACGATTATCTCTTAGAATGCATGGAATCAAATCGAGAAGATGTTATTACAACTTAAACCTTGTGAGGCCTTGAACGATGATTCTTTTGCTTGTGTGTTGCTCCCTCTTTATGTGTGTTTGTTGCTCTAGGGCTTGCATTAAACCTTCATTCATGGATGCACCATAATAAGGAAATTCTATTTAGGATACCCCTTTTTGACCTTTTTAGCTTGTGAACCATGAAAATAATCCCTAGTTACCCCTTTGAAGCTTATATCCATATTTTTCTTCGGCACTTTCCCCTTTTATACATGAGCCATAGCCAAATACTTCACTCTCGACCTAGTTGAGCTAGTTGAGTCTTGGAAAGAATTGATTAATGAGCATGTGAATTTGGAGAGGTTGTGAAGAGGAAGGATTCTAATTATTGTAAGTGGGAACTAGTGTGATATGCATGTTTAGATGTGGTTCAAAGTTCTTTGTATTATTTATATATGTAATGCATCCCCTTTGCTAAAAAAAAAAAAGAAAGAAAGAAAAATAAAGCAATAAACCTTTGTACATTATTTTGATTCAATTTTCTTGGTAAATGTGGTTGTGTTTTGTAATTGTAAATGAGTGGAGATCTACTTTAGTTTGAGAATTTGGTGTACGAAGAAAGCAAGCGTCATTTGACTCAACTAGCAAGACTTTTACACCTTCCTTGAACTTAAATTTTCACACCTTCACCCTAGCCTCATTACAACCCATTATATGAATTCCTTGTTTTTTGGTACAATCCGGAATTTAGGTGGACATGCAAGGTCAAGTAGAGCGCATGCATTTAAACTTGGAGTTGAGTGAAATCTCTAGCCCATACTTGTGTGATGCATAATTGAGAGATGTGAGATTTTTCACCATACAATTTCATCTTCTTAATGCGAAGCCATGTATGCTTTGTGATCATCTTGTCTAGTGTTCACGATTGAAGTGCATTCATTCTATCTTTAATGTCTTGGGTACATCTTGCACAAGGTGTGTTGTCTTGATTCTTGAATTGGTTTTAGCTCGTTATAGTGGATGACAAGGTGAATAGCTCTATATGTTTGATTTTAGTTACAAGTAGACGACTCGGACATGTGAATTTAGTAGTTAGCTTAATTAGTAGGTATTGTTATCTTCTTGTTTGTTAGTAAATTTTATAGATTTTGTGGGTTATCTTCTATAAACCCTCACGAGACCTCACTCGTCCACTAGGGCTACCTAGGGGTTCCAAGGGCTTGTTGCATATGCCAAATGCAACCGTGATCACCCACGGAAGTGGTACTAGTTAGGAGTATATGGTTATGTTAAGAGTAGTTTGCTCGGGACTAGCAAAGTTCAGCACCGAACAGCAATTAATCGGCGATTAATTATGATTAATTGTCACTTTTTACAACACTGGTTTTGATCGTATATTATGATAAAGCAATGCTGGAAATGTAACCCGTAGAGGAAAAACTCACTCCATCAGAGTCGATCCCCAACCCTAACTAGCCGTCTAAAAAATGTTTATATCCCTTTCTTTATCAATTAAGTCTTTTTCCTTCTCACAAATTCACTTTCATCTTCCTTTCTCTCATCTAATCATCACAGTTCTTTTTTTTCCTTCAATAATCATCCTTATTTTGTGAGGATGGTTGATGTACCCAATTTTTTGGGTGTTTTGTTTGTCCTCCTTTTGGAGTGTATGATATGTTTTGGTATTTTTGGTTATTTTGTCTCTTTGAGAATGATTCAATTAATTTTTTCGGGATCTGAAAAGCCCGTATCGAGGCTGGGTCGGTGGTGCAAATCGCAAAAAAATACCTTTCACAATAGAAGATTGTTTATCATGAGGGTATCTATTTCTCCAATTTCAGTTGGTGCAACTGAAATTTCATTAACATTAGATTACAATTGAAATTAATTGTGTGAAGTTGAATTGTGATACTACTGGATTCAAGGATGGTGTAGGTTGGATTTCGAAGCCACTGTAATCCTTTTTAGTGTAAAGAATATTTATATTCTGTATGTTAAGCGATTTGGAAACAAATTGACTATTTATTTAGCTCGTTTATTAGTTTCTCAACCAGGTTGTACTGTCAATTTGGGGGTTTGTCCCGGCTGAGTCCATCCTTTTCAATGAAATGCATAATATTTTGTCAAAAAAAACAATGATTGGAGAATAAAGTACATAACAATACGTGATTTTTTGGATTTAGGTTTTGACAAGATCGCTTTGTGTAATACATCAAAAAATATATGAAATACCCTTAAAGAAACTTTGTAACGATACGAAGAAATATGTTCCGAACAAAAATAATTTGATGTATTAGAAATCGAAAAGAAAGCAAAGGAATGTCAAATATGGAGTGATGATAAATCTATTTCCAGTGGAGACTCGAGTGAAGAAGTGACAAATTTTGTATTTGTTAGAATTGATAATGACGTGGTTTAAGACAACATGGAAGAGATTATTGGGGAAATGATAATTCCAACTCGAATTTTGAATATAGCGAGGTGGACTCGTTTAAATTCAATATATCTTCTGATAAGATGATCTTCGAACCACTAACCATGCAGGCTAGTGCAAGTGTATCAATGGAGTAATATCATCCACTTAAGGTAAAAAATAAAAAGTTGATTGAGAGGAATGTCTATCTTAAGAAGATGATTCAATTTGATGGTCAAGGTAGATACACTGACCGAGACTAAGGTTCCTACACAAGTTTACGAGGAACTTGAGGTCAAAGATCTTCATGTCAAAACCAATCACTTGGAAAACTTCAACAAGATTGTTTTCAAAAGGAATAAAGCTCAAGTTGAAGAGATCAAATAGTTAAAAATATATATATCAAGGCAAGGGATGAATGTTTAAAGATGTTCAAGCTCAAAGAATCAATAAGCGTAGAACGGACTTACCCAGTTCGGGAGGAATCATCACATTAAAGTCTTGTTAATTATTTAGTTACAAAAAAAAGTATTAACCATGAAATCCAACCGGATATGTGTTAAACACATGCATGTTATGTATGAGAGTATTTGCGAGGAATGGCAATGGAAGGTTTCTATATTTTTCGATATACACATCTTTCCAGGGATGGGAAAATTCCTAATGAGAATTTACGTCTGGGAAATTTGTTCTTTAAAATTTTTGAAAATAAAGAGATGGATAAAATCGTTATATTATGCTAATCTGAACATACGAATTGTAGTGGCTGGCCTGCTTGCCTTGGGTAAACATATACATAAAATCATTCCCATAAACTTCTTTAGTCCAAACAAGTTAATCAAGTGACGCACAATTGACATTAGGTAACATAAAATTTGATTTGTTTAGTGGGTTTTGTTGTATTTAATAAATGTGCATTTTTCGAGACAAAATTGAAATAAAATATTAGGGAAATTGTTTATAATCTGAAACAATAAAGTTACATTGATACTGGATTTTATTTGATTGAGGTCTTAGTTTTTTTTTTTTTTTGCTAAATAGGTCTTAATTATTTGTGTTGTAAACTTATCAATAATCTTACCTTACCGCTTAACTTAATGGGCATTGCTATAATATTTTAAGTAATACCTTCCGAGTTAAGACATATCAGTTAGATCAACAAATTCAACTTACTAGTTTATGAGTTTATGACAATCACGCGATCCACGCTCTTCTGAATAATTATTTATAGATTTGAGCAATTAGCTCGACCTGATTATAAAAATCTTAATCATGATTTAAGAAAGAGGGTAATATATGCACATGCTAAAATTAATAATGTACAGTCTTTATTGTTTTTGATACCAAATTACCCCTCACTTATTTTAACATGTTGTGCATTGAACATTTTCTTTTGGTGTTTATCTTTTTTGCTTTTGAAACTTTTCGACCAATTGCCCAAAATATCTACTTTACTTATTTAACATGATCAATCTAAATTGTCTTTTATCGGTAGGAAGTGCCTTAAATACCTACCGAGCCTACAATCCCAAAATGCATATTTTAAATTTTTATTCTAAACACGTGAGAATTTTCCAATAGTGCATATATCGTTATATATCATGATCTTGTTTGGGGTAGCTTAAAGCTGCCCAGTCCGCTTTAATTTGTTAGTTGATGTTTTTATGTATATTTAAATTTTTCAAATTAGTTTTAGTTCAAAAAATTTAAGTATTTTTGAGTTACTTTTTTCAACTCACACCAAATTTTACATATTTAAATCAATTTTTAACTTATATTTTTTTTATATATTTGTATTTTATACTTTTATATTACATTTAAAATATATAAATTTCTATTTTTTGTCATTTTTTTAAAAAAAATAGTTCATTTTAAGTAAAATTAGCCAAATAGATACATCTAACACTACTAGAAATATGTCAATATACATCCGTTTTTAGCCGTTGTAAAAAAAAATCTGGGCGATGTCTATGCGAGTGTAGAGAAAGGTCCAAACTTTAGACATCGGTTTTTAGCCGATGTCTATTATGATTTTAGACATTAGTTTCTAATAGATTTACGATGTCTAAGCTGCATTATGTGCAGTAGTTCTTTTTAAATAATGCTATATTATGTGCATTAGATCAACATAAACAAAGCACAGATAAAGTAAATAAAGACATATACATTGATTTCTTGGTAAAAAGCGATGTTATATATCATCTCAGACATCAGTTGATATGTGAAACCGATGTTATATAATGTTACATTGTCTAGTATGGGAAGACATAGACATCGGTTTCTTGGAACACCGATGTTGTATGTTCTAATAGACATCAATTCTTTTAAAAAATTTGATGCAATAGCCCCTCATGTACATCGATTATTTTAGAAAAAGTGATGTGAATTATAGTTAGACACATCGATTTTGTTTTAATAACTGATGTATCTTGTTGAGGTTTTAGCATGTAGTGATCGTTTATATGCACCCCAAAACTGAAATAAAACCAAAACGCTAAAATACAAAAAACCAAGTACTTGCCATTTACCAAACATCCCAATGTTTACAATAACCATAATTGGTACCAAAATTCTACCTGTCCAACTGTCATAATTAGTAAGACCAAAAAGCCACATGCACTTCTCTTAGACAATAACCAAAGTGCATGTACGTACTTCGACAAAAGCAAACCAATTCTTAGACAAAAGCTAGATTTTTAATACCATTAATGCCCCGCTTGAAGTCATTGTTACTCAGATGAGTGCTTTACTTGATATACAAATTGTTCTCTTCTGGCTTATACCAGTGGATGAAGATTGACTTTTCGTATCATGTATCTCATTTCGCTTACGCTGTTAATCAAGATGAGCAAGAAGTGTGCTGAGTTAAGAACAGGCTTGGTGATATATGCTTCTGTGTAGGAAGGGAAGAGGCAGAGAGTGACTCGCCAAGCATAGGTTAAGACTCTGCTGCTGCACGTTGCCTTGTAGCATCATCAACATATTGGAGATCATCAATTCTTGTCATTAAATTGAAGGCTAGGCTTTCTTTAACCCTGGAGTAACTCTCTAGAATGGACAGTCCAACATCCTACAAATGATAAATTTAAACTTCTTTTAAGTTCACAAAGTAAACAATGTAGATCTACATGAAACTTTCCAATATATCAGTTGTTCACTAATGAAGCATACATGTTTCACAAGTTTAGCAATACAATTATGATCAAACATACTAGATTTAGATATTATTTACCAAGATTATGTAGAAATTATTCAGGGATTTTGATATGTTGAAAGAAAATTCAACTTCAAAGAATAAAACCTAGGATAGTTAGATTCGCCCTAATAAACCTTGTAAAATTTGAGATCTATATCAATTAACATGATAAGAATTTGTTACCTCAAAATGTGGCAAATAATTAAATCCAACAATGCAAGAAAACATATAAATGTGGATAAAATACAGGGACACTCTGACTCTAACCATAAAGAGGGTTATACATTAGAAGATTGCATAAATCCCTGTATCTTACTAAGAAACTTGTACATTAGTGAACTACAAACAGCTCAAAGGTAGAACAAATCAATAATGTCTGCTCTCGTCCACTGAGCACTCAATAAACAAGGCTGAGTTATATGTGACAAGCGTTCATAGTTGAGGAGCAGAGTAGTCGATACTAAAAACTAGCACAAAGAAGATCGTCAAGGAAATTACCTTGTTATACTGAATTTTCTGTATGTCTAAAGCTGTCTGTGGAAGGCCAGGAAACTGTAACTTCAAATTTTGAAGAAGGGGTCTCAGCTCTTTGATGTAAAAATTTATTCTTTCATCTGTCACTAACCAGACCCTTAGCCTTTCCACCCCATGACCTTCCAGATTTTGCACGACTCAACTGTCTCTTAAAATATTTGTGTCTCCAGATATGCACAGAAGCCTCAATCCTGTTTTCTATCTCCAGAGTCATGTATTCAGATGACATTTCTAAGTATTCAAGAAGACACTCCGGAGAGAACTGATCAGCTGTTAAGTAAGAAATTCTTTCAATTCGAAGTACATTGAAACATCAGAGTCGTGATAGCTTAACAGAAAATCAATTTATAGATTCTTAATTAGTCCCATTTAAAAAACAGAGGAAATATGTCTCGAAGAACACACAACCTTTTAATTAAAAATATAAATCCATAGACCCCACTACAGATTTTTTTACTGATAAAGAATGGTAACAAAAAAAATTGGTCACCATCTGAATCAAACTACAATGGTACCAAGGTACTCCGATCGCTGAACGCAGAGGATGACTTGACCCCTCTTGGAGAACGTACAACAACTGTTCCTGTCCCACTTGTAGCCAAATCTTCCTGTAAATTTTAAACAAAGTAAAAAGACGGAGGAGAAAAGCCTAACATGATCCATGTGGAATAATGATACCTCTGCAACCATAACGTTTTTAAAAAATTATTGATTTTACTTGTTAACTTTACCCAAACTCTCCAAGTAAACAAATATATATGTCAAAAGCATAAGTAAACCAGAATTCAATGCTAATACTTGTGTCAAAGCCAGCATTAGTAAATATAGCACCTGCAAATTTACACCAGGAAAATAGGGAGTGAGATATACATTTTTCCTGTAGTTGTCATGTTTCTTGTCAATGAGCTGATCTCCAGAATCTCTTCGAATTGAAACATCAGAAAAATTATTTGTTCTTTCGGAAGAAGACCAGCGGTTCTCTTTGAATTGAAACATCGGAGTCTGTGTTCTCTGGGGCACAAACTCTTTCATTTGATGTCCATTGTAAGTCACCCTTCCCGAGACCTAGCATCAGAAGAATAATAGTATAAAAACTGCTGAGATAAGAAGAATAAAGATCAACAACATGAGTTAAACCATCAGACCTTCCCAATTAAGGTTCTGAAAAGAAGAATTCTGTGAGTGTCAATTCCTGCCAATCCGAATGTATTAGATACTCTCAAGTTACAGAAAAGTTTTCTCACAAGTCACAATGATAGAAGTTTATTTCAAAAAAAGTCGATAGATATATTGATATATGACTTCTGTATTATTGAAAATGTCAATAAATATTTCCATCCATCAAAATTCTCGACAGATATATTGATAAATACAGTAGCTAAACCAGTGCCTGTGAAAAAAAGAGAAAAGAAGTCAGATATATGGCCGCACTACAAGACTCTATCATCTAAAGCAATGATTCACTGACTCACAACAAGTTTTAACCAAAAGAACTTAACAAACAGCAGATTGTTAGTTCTGAATCTTGTCTCTTGTGTGCACTGATATAAAGAAGACATGTCCACAATAATCAGCATAAAAAATAAACTTGAAAACTAAATATCTATATTAGGGACCTTTAATAATTTTATTGGTTATAAGGCCGTTACCACTGTACAAATTTCATTAACAAGATACAATATTTTTGAACGATTTAAAACAAAACGCTGGTAATGAATTATATGAAATAAATTGACAGTTACTTGACTCTTTCTAAACTGCCTATTCAAATTTCAATTGTACTCTGTAACTTGACATGATACAGAACATTAAAGAACCAACTTAATATTTCGAAATATACTTATAAACTTAAAAAAAAAAATATTTCTAGAGAAACATAAGTGAGAAAATATATTCCTGCTACAACAGTCGGCCAGATACAGCTCCTCTGCTAGATGCCATGATTCCAAGACTATAAAGGCTGCATGGAAGCAATGCTACTACATCTGTTTGACATAAATCTCTAGAATTATGCATGTACATTCCAAAATACAGCCAACTATACTGAAACAGATGAAAAATATTAACAAATTGCATCACTCGAAACAACAGAAACAAGTACGAACCCTGAACTGTCCTATTGACCCGCAATTGAGAAGTAAAGTAATCCAACGAATCACATAGTAATTTGTAGAACAATTCTCTCTGAGTCACTCTCCTTTCCTGAACCAGAATCTGATAACACATCTCATTACCTTCCACACTACATACATACACATATAGAAACAAAAGTTAAACAGAAAAGTAAGCTGAAAAAATCAACTAGACCTCTAAGTATTCTCAAAATTCAACTTTTATTAAAAATATGCCATCATTTAATAGTCATATACTCTATGGTTACAAAACAAATCAAACCTCTAATGAAAGATTTCGCGGTATTTTCTCGCATCAAAGACCTCGTACAAAACGAATGAGAGAGAAAAATCCAGGAATCATCAATCAAATGTCCTAGACTCACTCTGCTGTTTTTCGAATTTCTACTAATCTGTTTAATTCAAAATTACATATACTTAGGGTTTATTGATACACAATCGGTACAATATATGCTCAAAATTGAACGAAAATAAACTACGAGTATGTAAAAATTATAAAATTCAAACCAGAGGAAGATCGGAGATAGCTGGAGTCGTCGGAGATGCCACCTCTTCTCTTAATTCGAGCTTCTTCTTCTATTTCGAATTGAGCTTCTTCTCTTAATTAGATGCCTGTTTAATTAGGGTTAATTAGAGAAAAGTGAGGGATGCGGGTGAGAGGGACAGAGAGAGAGAGAGAGAAAGAGAGATGAGTAAGAGAGAGAGAGATGATGGTCGAGAGATGAGAGTGAGAGAGAGATGACCGAGAGAGAGAGAGAGAGAGAGAGTGAGAGAGAGATGATCGTTTTGGGGGAAATGTTTCTAAGGCGGCCAAAATAATTTAGGGGAAATGTTTCTAAGGCAGGGATTTAAATTTCTAAGGGGGAAAAGTTTTATCAGAAAGGGGGGAAAGTAAGGGGGGAAAGTGATAGCGCGTATTTTTTATTTTTTAAAAATTCATTAAGACATCGGTTATTTTAGTAACTGATGTCCAGAAAAATGTTTCACATCGCTTTTAAAATAACTGATGTTAAAAAAGTTTTTAACATTGGTGGTTTTTTAAACCGATGTAAAAGGTGTGATGTCTAATCTAGTTTTTCTAGTAGTGTAATTTAAAATTAAAATTATCACTTTTTACTTAAAGCGAATAAGTTACATTTTAAGTTATAACTAACATTTTTTAAGTTAAACCCAAACGGACACCATATCACTCTTTTTCCTCTTCCAACTTCAATCTCAATTATCTACAGATCCGTAGGTCTAACCATGCATGTAATAACACAAATAAATTGCCCATAGTCATATCTTTAAAACAAGTAGTGTATTGTTGGATTTTTTATCAATGAATCACAAATTTAAAATTTGGGACCGAGTTAAAATTGATGGTTATTTTTCTTATTTTATACAAAATAAATTTGTTAATATCTAATTATTGATTGCATTGTATAAATTGAGTTATAGATATATGGATGTGAATATGTAAAATTCTTTTTATGGTGTTTGGGGTTGAATATGGTTGTTTGTCAAGGAAGTTACGATGAGAGGTTGGCCGAAAAAAGTAGACTATGTCGATGTGTCATCAATGAATTGCGATTTTTTATGTATATTTTAATGGGTGATCACATATACCTTGAATGCGTATAGCTGATCATGTATGTGAATATTACCACACATGTGAATATTACGTACTGGTTGGGTATTTTAGGTGATGGTTGTTAATGTTGGCTATTTCGAATAATCAATTTATATAAAAAAAAAAGGTGCTCTCTCTCTAACCTTAGTTTGTAAAATCAATTTTCCGTCCAAACTACTCATCGTTTACAAAAACTGATCATAGAATCGTGATCCTCTTTTCTTTCTCTATCGATTCTATTATCTAGTTTTTGATTTTTTTAGTAGAAAGTTTTGTATTTTACTATCAAATTCCGATCAAAGTTCTTATCGATCTTGTCAAAAGAGTATTATCTATGGTTAATTTTGATGTTTCATTTTCGAATGGGAAAAACCTCGGTTTGTAAATCCTAGGATTCTTACTCATCACTGTTTTGCTAAGATTGTATGTATCTGTCTGCATTGCTAAAGGAATTGGACGAAATCATGTGTATGACCACCATGATTAAGGTGCTAAGTTCCTTAACTCTAATTCATTGTCTCTACTAGATATGTGATTGAATGACTAAATTTGCTTAGTGTATGGTCTGATGAGATTGTTGAATGGACATTATTTAGTAGTTAGCTTGATATGGCCTTAATCTCTGTCTCGACCCTTGATGTTTTTGGCTTTTACTTGATATTTACATATAGTGCATTAGAGTCCATTAAAGTTGATCTTTTTAATGTTCAGTGTTTGGCCCGCAATTAATCAGTTTTAAAAGCGAGATCTTATCTTACTTTGGAAAGGCATCATATTGCATTTAGTTTTTATGTGTAAAATGATTTCTCTGTGTATGCACCATGTGATCCGTCTAAGCTATATGCTATGTGTCTTATGAGTACTGTCTGAAGTATGTATGAGATACTCTATTTTAATCTAAGTTTGGGAAGTTGTTTAGAGTGATTAGTATCTTGATTTATAGTGATTTTGATTTTAGCATTTAGGTGATAAGCAAATATTATGGATCTAACTTAATACTTGCCAATAATAGTGGTAATTGATTTGATTCATTAATTTTTATCACCAGTAATTAATTTTTTAGGTTTAGTCAAAGGAATATTTAAGTGATTATTGTTTTCACATTATTTAAGTAATTTTCATTTAAATGCTTTATTAATGCCTTTTAATTTTATGTAATTAGGGTTTCACTAATTTAGCATTTAGTTTCAGTGGACTAATTGATTGTGTTTTATTTTTGGTTTGATTTCTTATTTTTAAAAGTCTAAAATAGTATGATTGTACCATTTTATATGGTTGTTGTACCTCTGAGGGTGTGCCATTTATTGTGGCTTTTTGGACCAATTTTGGGTTATTTTGATGTCGTCTTTTCACGAGTTGGATCATAAAGACGAGTTGGATCATTATTGATGATTATTGTTTTATCATATTTGTAATCGACTCCAGGAGGCCGGTATAGTAAACTACTTATTGTGAGTTGCGACTATTAGTGTGTGCACTTAAATTTTATAGGTCTGGATGTATGTTTTTTTTGAAGAAAAATGAATTTTCATTCCTTAATCATTCGCATCATACATCACCGAATCCAACACTGAATGTGGAGGACTCAAAAAATTCACATAGCAATTTAGCTGACAAGGGATTCGAGCCATAGAATAGGCTACCCTATTAGCTAATCTTCTAATATGTCTAACTCTAACATCGTTCCTGGAGGTTAATTTTAACCTACAAGCTTCAACTGATAGTATTTTGTCCTAAACCCAATCATGTGTGATGGGTTAGGAAATACTTTCATGTAATCTTATTTGATTTTATTTATATTAATAAAAGACTTGTTGTTTTTATTACGGGCTTTATCTATTTAAAGTGTTTAAATAAGAAGTTCCATAGTTTAGAGTAAAGCTTCTAGAATTATAATGAGATTATAATAATGAGATCTAGAAGATGATAACACTAAACTTAAATAGTTCCCGATCGTAGGATAACTAATTGGGAGTTAGTCAATCCGTAAAGATCGGTACATACTATGCTTGCTTCCTCGGAAGGATGTCTGTTCTCATAGACATTCGTGTGATGACACTATAGCTAGTATGTAGGTGCTTATTGGAGAATAAGTTCACTGAACGTGACTTGATCAAATGAACGACTAATGGAGTTTACTCACGTGTTAATAGTTGTTCATAAGTTGATGGTGGTACAAGTGTCCTTAGACTTGAGACCGTTAAAGTAATCTTATATACAATGAACTATGTTTTGGTTTAGTTCTAAGTCCTCAAGGGACAATCATTAGTTCTATTCCGGGTATAGGAATTTGTATATGAAGATAGTTAACGATCGATAAAGAATCTACCCCTTTCAGTAAAAGAAAGTGAATATCCTATGATGTTCTTACTATGTTAGTTCTGGAATCTCTGGCCAGAGTAATTGAAGTTAGAAAGAGTTTCTAATTCAAATGAACTAGACATAATGTATAAGAAATTATATGATTAAATTAAATAGGCTTGACACGCGATCCATGCCTTGTATTTAATCGGAATATTGTCGGGTAAAAGGAATTGATTGTACGGTAACCATTTGCTGAATAGGTTTTATATATTCTAAGCAATGAATTCATATTATCCGGATAGTCGCGATATATTGAAAAGTATCACTCACGATGTAGAATAAATATTAATTACTTATGTAATTATATTTAACGAATTAATTAGTAATTCGTATAAGTAATAATAAATAGTTTATTATTATTTATTTCTACTACCGGCTTAATATTGAACCTAAAGGGTCACACCATAAAAAGGTTAAATATTTATAGATGATGAGAATAATTAATAATGGCTATGAATTATTTATTTATTGAATAAATAATTAATTAGCAATTATTTATAATTTATTAAATGAGATTTAATAGATTATAAATAAATTAGGAAAAGTTCTTAATAATTATTAATTACAAAATTTAGTTTGAGAAATTAAATTTTATGAGAGAATTATTTTCAGAATGGGATTAATAATTAAAAGGGTTTTAATTATTAAATGATTATTTAATTAGATAAAGTAAAGACTTTATTTCTTTAAATATCAAACATTTCCAAGAGTTGGAGGACATCACAAATACACAACACAAAACATCCCAGGAGGTTTAGAAGATCATGGAGAGCTTTTGAAGTTCATCAAAATCATTCCAAACCATTTAATTAATTTTCTCAATTGTTCTTAATCTACTATATGATATTTGATCTTGGTGGATACCATTAGAGCACTCCACACTTGAGGGGTGATTGCTGGAAATCAAAGACACATTCATAACAATCCCAGGAAAGCTATCAAGGTATTTTTCTTGTATTCATACAATTTTTAAATCTATATACATGATTAATTAGGTTTTTATGCAAGTAAATGTGATTTACGCTTCCGCTACGGTCATAAATTCCTTCAATGGTATCAGAGCATAGGTTGCATGTATATAGATCCCAGAAAAAGTTTCGGAATTTTTCAAGCTTGTATGAATTAGTTATGAATTTTTGAAGTTCTAGGAGGCTATAATCAAATTAATTACGAATTAATTAATAAATTATTTTTTAAAATAATTTTGATCACTGATATATTTTGTAGAAGTCCCAGAAAAAGTTTCATAATTTTCCCATGGATAGATTATTTATTATTGATTTTTAAAGAGTTTAGAAATTAATAAATAATAATCTGTTTATAAATATATATTATTTATAAAATATCTAGATGGGTAGTATTATTGGGGGCCCAAAAAGAGTTTTAAAGTTGGGCTGGTGGGCTGAAAAGAAAAGATTGGTCGACTGAACACTAAGATTTTTATTGAATTCTGTCGACTGAAAAAAAAAAAAAGGAAATCAGTGCGCGAGACTGGGAACCGCGCGTGGGCGTCACGCGCTGGCGGCTCACGCGCCGCGCGTGCAGCTCACGCGCCGGGTCGGGTCAGGCGAGGTCGGTCGGGTCGGATATCGGGTCGGGTCGGGTGCTAACGTCAGCATGAAGTCATCACTCCGTAACGCATCTGTTGAATGCGTGACAGTGTAAAAATGATATTTTTGGCCTGTAACGCATTCTGGTAATGCGTTACAGGGTCTGTATGTGACAGAAATGACCCTGATTCGTATTTTGATTTTTCCCGTTGATCCGTAACTCCGTTTGAGGCGTATAATATATCGTTGGATTCGTTTTTCCGAGACGGATCTAATGGAGTGGTCAAATAAATTTTAAAAATTAATTTTAAAATGGTTATAGCTTCCGGAAGTGTTTTAAAGCCCGTTTTAGTTGTGTTAAAATACTTTAAAATACTAATATTGTTTCATATAGATGTTTAACAATGTTTAACATGATATAACATGTTTGCCTATATATATGTGTGCATAGAAATGCCATGAGATAATATATATAGTTTTATATATCGTATATAAAATGCATGTTTGATTTTAGGTTTTAACGAAAACGTTTCGTAACCTAAATAATATAAAATCTTTCGTTATTTAATATCAAGTAATAAAATGGCCAATGTCACAACGGGCTTGTGTCGGTCATAGCCTTCCAACATGGTAGAAAGTGATTCTTAGTTTTGAGCTTTGTCGTTTCGTGCTACAGCCGAGGGCTTCGTTTTCAAAAATAGGAATTACTTGTCTATTACATGATATGTGTATAATTAATTAGAATCCAATTGTCGTTACGTGCTACAGCCGTGGGCTATTGAGATCTTATTAATTTAACGAGATGTTGGGTCTCACTTGAATTAGAATATTGAATTTAGACGTGCTACAGCCGTGATTCAATGATTCAAGAGGCTAAATGGAATTAGGGAATAACATGAGATGTAATTGATAAAGAGTTATCTGCCTATGGAACATTACATAGCGTTTCGTGCTACAGCCGAGGTTATATAATGGAAAGTAGGATCCCTATTCTCACATGCATTGAGAATGCTTAAGTTATACATTTGAGGGTTGTATAATTTTAATAAAACTATGGGAGCCACCTATGAATAAAGACCCGATTCATAAGGTGTTATAATAAAATTAGATATCTACTAATGTTGTTATGTATTCACAAATTTCAGATTTATAGATCATGTCTTCTACTCTATCACTCCGTAGCATACTTGATGCGAACAAATTGACTGGTCCCAATTATGCTGATTGGCTTCGAAACCTGAGAATCGTTCTCAGGGCTGAGAAGAAGGATTATGTGCTTGACTCGCCTTTACCTGTACCTCCTTCTGATGATGCACTTTTCCATGAACGAGAAGTGTATAATGAATGGTTAGATGCTGCTAATGTTGCTCAATGTGTCATGCTAGCATCCATGACACCTGAGTTACAAAAGCAACATGAGAAAATGGATGCTCCAACCATTCTGATACATCTACAGGAGCTTTATGATGTACAAGGGAGAACCGCTCGATATGATATATCGAAAGAGCTATTCCAATGTAGAATGGCTGAAGGGTCGTCTGTGAATGACCATGTGCTTAAGATGATCAATCTGATTGAGCATCTAGGGCAGTTAGGTTTTGTCATGGATGGAAAGTTATGCCAAGATTTAGTCTTGCAGTCACTCCCGGATTCGTTCTCGCAGTTCGTTATGAACTTTCACATGAACAAGCTGGATGCCAGCTTAGCTGAGCTCCACAACATGCTGAAAACTGCTGAGGCGAATTTTCCCTCCAAAAGGGGTTCTGTTCTTATGATCGGTGCCAGTACCTCTACTAAGAGGAAGAGGAACTGGAAGCCGAAGAATAAGAAAAAGGGTGAGAATAAGCCTGTTCCACCAAAGGCTGACCCAAAAAGCAAAGCAGTTTGCTTCCACTGTAACAAGGTGGGATACTGGAAGAGGAACTGCAAGGTTTACCTTGCACAGTTAAAGAATAAGAAGGGCAATGAGATTACCGCTTCTGATACAGGTATGTTCATGATTGAACTAAATATGTCTTTAAGTCAGATTTCTACTTGGGTATTGGATACTGCTTGTGGGTCTCATATTTGCAATTCGTTGCAGGGACTAAAGCAAAGTAGACCTCTGGGGGAAGATGAAGTGATTCTATTGATGGGCAATGGAGCAAGAGTTGCTGCTGCAGCTGTAGGATCATTTCCTTTGCATATGCCTACGGGCAAAACTATCGTGTTGAATAAATGTTATTATGTACCATCTATTGTAAGAAATATTGTTTCAATTCCTGTACTTGATTTGGATGGTTTTATATTTATTGTTGAGAATAATAAATGTTTAATTAAGAGAAATAATATTACTTATGGATACGGTACATTACATAATGGTTTGTATATATGTGACTTAGAACATAATTTGTTTCAAATTGAACAACCAAATAATAAAAGAAAAAGAGATAATAAAAAACCAACTTATTTATCGCACTGCAGACTAGGTCATATTAGTGAGAACAGACTTCGCACATTACATAAGGATAAGTTACTAGAACATTTTGATTTTGAATCATTTCCTACATGCGAGTCTTGTCTCATGGGTAAAATGACTAAATCTCCATTTACTGGACATGGAGAGAGAGCTGCGGGGTTGTTAGACTTGGTACACACAGATGTATGTGGACCAATGTCAATAAGTGCTAGAGGAGGATTTTCATACTTCATTACTTTTACGGATGATCGATCCAGGTTAGGATATGTATATCTTATGAAATACAAATCCGAAGCTTTTGAAAAGTTCAAGGAATATAGAAATGAAGTAGAAAAACAAACCGCACGTAGTATAAAAGTTCTTCGATCAGATCGAGGAGGTGAGTACTTAAGCGGAGAGTTTTTAGGTTATCTTAAAGAAAATGGTATAGTTTCTCAATGGACCCCTCCCTATACTCCACAATTAAATGGAGTATCTGAGAGAAGGAATCGTACTCTATTAGATATGGTGAGGTCCATGATGAGCTTTACTGATCTTCCAGTATCACTATGGGGTTATGCTTTAGAGACGTCAGCGTATTTACTGAATAAGGTGCCTTCTAAATCGGTTCTCACGACCCCACATGAGATGTGGAGTAGGAAGAAACCAGGTCTTAAACATGTTAAGGTTTGGGGGTGTCCAGCTTATGTCAAGAAAGTTGAACATGATAAGTTGGAACCTAGATCCGTGAAATGCAGTTTTGTGGGATATCCTAAAGAAGGTCATGGATATTATTTCTACGATCCTTCTGATCAAAGGATATTTGTTTCTAGACACGCACACTTCTTAGAGGAACAGCTCCTCCTTGATAGAAACAGTGGGAGAAATATTGAACTTGATGAAGTTCAAGAACCACAAAATGCAATGATTAGAGAAGAAGTACCTGTTCAGAAAGAACAACCTTCTGTAGAACAACCTTTACGTAAGTCAGAGAGAGTGTCCCGCCCAATCGAAAGATATTACGGGCTTGTCATTGAAAATGATGATGATTTGTCATTTGTTGATGATGAGGACCCTATGACTTATGAAGAGGCTGTGAGTTGTAATGACTCAGAGAAATGGCAGGATGCCATGAAATCCGAAATGGACTCGATGTATATAAACCAAGTGTGGACTTTGGTTGAGGCACCTGAAGGAGTTAAACCCATTGGGTGCAAATGGATATACAAACGAAAGTTAGGAGCAAATGGCCAGATGGAGACCTATAAGGCCAGGCTTGTGGCAAAAGGATTCAAACAAAGACAAGGGATTGACTTTGATGAAACCTTTTCGCCTGTAGCCTTGCTCAAATCCATTAGGATTTTGCTTGCGATTGCAGCCTACTATGATTACGAGATCTGGCAAATGGACGTAAAGACGGCCTTCCTCAATGGGAAACTTGAAGAGGAAGTGTATATGACACAGCCAGAGGGTCTTGTTTCTAGTGGAAACGAAAATCTAATATGTAGACTGCTGCGAACAATATATGGTTTGAAGCAAGCTTCTCGAAGATGGAACATCCGTTTTGATGAGACAATCAAAGAGTTTGATTTTATCAAAAACTTAGATGAACCATGTGTTTACAAGAAGGTTAGTGGGAGCGCGGTAACATTTCTTATATTGTATGTGGATGACATACTTATAATAGGAAATGATATACCGATGTTACAATCAGTCAAGGTCTGGCTATCAAAGAACTTCACTATGAAGGACTTGGGAGAGGCATCCTATATTTTAGGGATGAAGATCTATAGAGATAGATCTAATCGAACGATTGGCCTATCCCAAGGTACATACATCGATAAAGTGCTAAAACGGTTTAGCATGGAGAACTCGAAAAGAGGTCTCATTCCTATTAGTCATGCGATTACTCTTTCCGAGAAGATGTCTCCAAAAACATATGAGGAAAGGGTGCGCATGAGTAGGATTCCTTATGCCTCGGCAATAGGATCCATCATGTATGCGATGTTATGTACTAGAGCTGATGTTGCTCATTCACTTAGTGTGACGAGCAGATATCAGTCTAACCCAGGTGAAGAACACTGGAAAGCAGTGAAGAACATATTGAAGTACTTGAGAAGGACTAAAGATGTTTTTCTTGTTTTTGGTGGATCTGAATTGAAAATTGAGGGTTATACTGACTCTAGTTTTCAATCAGAAGGCGATGGTAGCAGATCCCAGTCAGGGTATGTATTTACTCTAAATGGGGGAGCGATTAGTTGGAAGAGTTCCAAACAGCCTACAACGGCTGACTCCACAGCGGAAGCGGAATATATAGCTGCATGTGAAGCTGCAAAGGAAGCTGTCTGGATGAGGAAATTTGTTTCTGATTTGGGAGTAGTTCCTAGCATTGAGGATCATATAGTGTTGTATTGTGATAACAACGCTGCGATAGCTCAAGCTAAGGAACCAAGATCCCATAAGAATTCCAAACACGTGTTGCGGCGCTTTCATCTGATTCGAGAGATCATAGAAAGAGGGGATGTCAACATCGTAAGAATTGACACACATAACAACATAGCGGACCCATTTACTAAGGCATTGTCTCAGGCTCACTTTGATCGACATAGAGATAAGATGGGTATAAGATACCAGAGTGATTGGCTTTAGTACAAGTGGGAGTTTGATAGTATTTTGTCCTAAACCCAATCATGTGTGATGGGTTAGGAAATACTTTCATGTAATCTTATTTGATTTTATTTATATTAATAAAAGACTTGTTGTTTTTATTACGGGCTTTATCTATTTAAAGTGTTTAAATAAGAAGTTCTATAGTTTAGAGTAAAGCTTCTAGAATTATAATGAGATTATAATAATGAGATCTAGAAGATGATAACACTAAACTTAAATAGTTCCCGATCGTAGGATAACTAATTGGGAATTAGTCAATCCGTAAATATCGGTACATACTATGCTTGCTTCCTCGGAAGGATGTCTGTTCTCATAGACATTCGTGTGATGACACTATAGCTAGTATGTAGGTGCTTATTGGAGAATAAGTTCACTGAACGTGACTTGATCAAATGAATGACTAATGGAGTTTACTCACGTGTTAATAGTTGTTCATAAGTTGATGGTGGTACAAGTGTCCTTAGACTTGAGACCGTTAAAGTAATCTTATATCTCTTATATACAATGAACTATGTTTTGGTTTAGTTCTAAGTCCTCAAGGGACAATCATTAGTTCTATTCCGGGTATAGGAATTTGTATATGAAGATAGTTAACGATCGATAAAGAATCTACCCCTTTCAGTAAAAGAAAGTGAATAACCTATGATGTTCTTACTATGTTAGTTCTGGAATCTCTGGCCAGAGTAATTGAAGTTAGAAAGAGTTTCTAATTCAAATGAACTAGACATAATGTATAAGAAATTATATGATTAAATTAAATAGGCTTGACACGCGATCCATGCCTTGTATTTAATCGGGATATTGTCGGGTAAAAGGAATTGATTGTACGGTAACCATTTGCTGAATAGGTTTTATATATTCTAAGCAATGAATTCATATTATCCGGATAGTCGCGATATATTGAAAAGTATCACTCACGATGTAGAATAAATATTAATTACTTATGTAATTATATTTAACGAATTAATTAGTAAATTCGTATAAGTAATAATAAATAGTTTATTATTATTTATTTCTACTACCGGCTTAATATTGAACCTAAAGGGTCACACCATAAAAAGGTTAAATATTTATAGATGATGAGAATAATTAATAATGGCTATGAATTATTTATTTATTGAATAAATAATTAATTAGCAATTATTTATAATTTATTAAATGAGATTTAATAGATTATAAATAAATTAAGAAAAGTTCTTAATAATTATTAATTACAAAATTTAGTTTGAGAAATTAAATTTTATGAGAGAATTATTTTCAGAATGGGATTAATAATTAAAAGGGTTTGAATTATTAAATGATTATTTAATTAGATAAAGTAAAGACTTTATTTCTTTAAATATCAAACATTTCCAAGAGTTGGAGGACATCACAAACACGCAACACAAAACATCCCAGGAGGTTTAGAAGATCATGGAGAGCTTTTGAAGTTCATCAAAATCATTCCAAACCATTTAATTAATTTTCTCAATTGTTCTTAATCTACTATATGATATTTGATCTTGGTGGATACCATTAGAGCACTCCACACTTGAGGGGTGATTGCTGGAAATCAAAGACACATTCATAACAATCCCAGGAAAGCTATCAAGGTATTTTTCTTGTGTTCATACAATTTTTAAATCTATATACATGATTAATTAGGTTTTTATGCAAGTAAATGTGATTTACGCTTCCACTACGGTCATAAATTCCTTCAATGGTATCAGAGCATAGGTTGCATGTATATAGATCCCAGAAAAAAATTCAGAATTTTTCAAGCTTGTATGAATTAGTTATGAATTTTTGAAGTTCTAGGAGGCTATAATCAAATTAATTACGAATTAATTAATAAATTATTTTTTAAAATAATTTTGATCACTGATATATTTTCTACAAGTGTTGTAGAAGTCCCAGAAAAAGTTTCATAATTTTCCCATGGATAGATTATTTATTATTGATTTTTAAAGAGTTTAGAAATTAATAAATAATAATCTGTTTATAAATATATATTATTTATAAAATATCTAGATGGGTAGTATTATTGGGGGCCCAAAAAGAGTTTTAAAGTTGGGCTGGTGGGCTGAAAAGAAAAGACTGGTCGACTGAACACTAAGATTTTTATTGAATTCTGTCGACTGAAAAAAAAAAAAGGAAATCAGTGCGCGAGACTGGGAACCGCGCGTGGGCGTCACGCGCTGGCGGCTCACGCGCCGCGCGTGCAGCTCACGCGCTGCGCCTTACCACCATGATTAAGGTGCTAAGTTCCTTAACTCTAATTCATTGTCTCTACTAGATATGTGATTGAATGACTAAATTTGCTTAGTGTATGGTCTGATGAGATTGTTGAATGGACATTATTTAGTAGTTAGCTTGATATGGCCTTAATCTCTGTCTCGACCCTTGATGTTTTTGGCTTTTACTTGATATTTACATATAGTGCATTAGAGTCCATTAAAGTTGATCTTTTTAATGTTCAGTGTTTGGCCCGCAATTAATCAGTTTTTAAAGCGAGATCTTATCTTACTTTGGAAAGGCATCATATTGCATTTAGTTTTTATGTGTAAAATGATTTCTCTGTGTATGCACCATGTGATCCGTCTAAGCTATATGCTATGTGTCTTATGAGTACTGTCTGAAGTATGTATGAGATACTCTATTTTAATCTAAGTTTGGGAAGTTGTTTAGAGTGATTAGTATCTTGATTTATAGTGATTTTGATTTTAGCATTTAGGTGATAAGCAAATATTATGGATCTAACTTAATACTTGCCAATAATAGTGGTAATTGATTTGATTCATTAATTTTTATCACCAGTAATTAATTTTTTAGGTTTAGTCAAAGGAATATTTAAGTGATTATTGTTTTCACATTATTTAAGTAATTTTCATTTAAATGCTTTATTAATGCCTTTTAATTTTATGTAATTAGGGTTTCACTAATTTAGCATTTAGTTTCAGTGGGCTAATTGATTGTGTTTTATTTTTGGTTTGATTTCTTATTTTTAAAAGTCTAAAATAGTATGATTGTACCATTTTATATGGTTGTTGTACCTCTGAGGGTGTGCCATTTATTGTGGCTTTTTGGACCAATTTTGGGTTATTTTGATGTCGTCATTTCACGAGTTGGATCATAATGACGAGTTGGATCATTATTGATGATTATTGTTTTGTCATATTTGTAATCGACTCCAGGAGGCCGGTATAGTAAACTACTTATTGTGAGTTGCGACTATTAGTGTGTGCACTTAAATTTTATAGGTCTGGATGTATGTTTTTTTTGAAGAAAAATGAATTTTCATTCCTTAATCATTCGCATCATACATCACCGAATCCAACACTGAATGTGGAGGACTAAAAAAATTCACATAGCAATTTAGCTGACAAGGGATTCGAGCCATAGAATAGGCTACCCTATTAGCTAATCTTCTAATATGTCTAACTCTAACATCGTTCCTGGAGGTTAATTTTAACCTACAAGCTTCAACAACATGGCCAACTTCCAGTTGATAATCGGCATTACCATTGATTGCTTGTACAGTTAGGAGCGAATCAGACTCGACAACTACATCTTGTACCCCCCTCGACACGATCCATGACTACTGCTTCCTCGACTCGACAACTACATCTGGATGTATGTTATTGTGTCTAATCAAAGGGTTTCCCTTTGATTAGATTTTATTTTTACAGTTGATTAGATTTTACTTTTATTTTTCATTGAAATAATGTTTTAATATCACTAGGATTTAGGAATAACTAGTTTAAAACCCGTGCAATGCACGAATTTTTTTTAATATTATATGAAACTTTTTCATTATTTTAAATTAATTTTTTAAACATGAATTTTGAAGGGTTAAATTTTTATATGAGATGATTTGATAATAATTATATAAATTTTATCCGTGATATTTCTAGAAAATGAGGGATTTTAGTTAGAAAATATAGAAAAGATGATAGGTTTTATTTGAAAAAGGTAATCGGTTAATTATTAGTGATTATAAAATTATTATTTTATTTTATTAAATAGAATGCCCATGATACAATTGGAAAATTAGATATTTTAGTTATAGAAAAAAGTAAGGTAATGTGAAAATTAAAAAGATGACATGGTTTATGTGAAAATGGTAATTGATAAGTTTATAATAATTATAATTTAATTATGTTATTCTACTAAATAAAATTGCTCATAGTATTTAGAATTGAGAAATTAATGTTGCCCGTAATATTTCTAGAAAAAAAAAAAGAAATTTAATAGAAAAAATAGAAAATATGATACGTTTTAGCTGAAAGGTAATCGGTTAATTATTAATATTATAATTTTATAATTTTATTTTTATTAAATAGAAACGTCCGTGATATAATTGGAAAAAGAGAGGTCTTAGTAAGAGAAAATAAAAAAAATGTAACGTGTTTTAGCTGAAAAAGGTAAACGTCCATGATATATTTGGAAAAAGAAATACTTTAGTTAGAGAAAAGGTAACGTGTTTTGCCTGAAAAAGGTAATTGATTAGTTAATAGTAATTCTAATATAATTATGTTATTTTATTAAACAAAATTGCTCGTAGTATTTTTAAAAAATTAGAAATTTTATTTAGATAAAATGTAAAAGATATTTTATTTTACCTGAAAAAGGAAATTATTTAGTTATTGAAAAACAGAAAAAGTAATATGTTTAACCTGAAAAAGGAAATTGATTAACAAAGTAGAAATTTTAGTTAGATAAATTATAAAAGATATTGTATTTTACCTGGAAAAGGAAAAGGAAATTATTTAGTTATTGAAAAATATAAAAGATAATATGTTTAACCGAAAAAAAGGAAATTGGTTGGTTAGTAGGATGAATTTTATATGTAATTGAGTAAGTAAGTAAAATCAATAGGTACAGTATTTTAATTAGAAAATATAGAAAAGATGGTACGTTGTAGCTGAAAAATGACATCGATTAATTATTAACATTATAATATAGAAAAGATGATACGTTATTTGTATTAAATAGAACCGTCCGTGATATAATTGGAAAAGAGAGATTTTAGTTAGAGAAAATAGAAAGGTAATGTGAAAATTAAAAAGATGACATGATTTAATGTGAAAATGGTAATTGATTAGTTTATAATAATTATAATTTAATTATGTTATTTTAGTAAATAAAATTGCTCATAGTTTTTATAAAATGAGAAATTAATGTTGCTCGTGATATTTCTATAGAAAAAAAGGAAATTTAATTAGAAAAAATAGCAAAGATGATACATTTTAGCTGAAAAGGTAATCGGTTAATTACTAATATTATAATATTATTATTTTATTTTTATTAAATAGAAACGTCCGTGATATATTGGAAAAATAGAGGTTTTAGTAAGAGAAAAGAAAAAAGGTAACTTGTTTTGGCTGAAAAAGGTAACCATCCATGATGTAATTTGAAAAAGAGAGACTTTAGTCAGAGAAAAGAGAAAATATAACATGTTTTGGCTGAAGATGGTAATTGATTAATTAATAGTAATTATAATATAATTATGTTATTTTATTAAACAAAATTGCTCGTAGTGTTTTTTTTTAAAAAAAAGAAATTTTAGTTAGATAAAATGTAAAAGATAATGTATTTTACCTGAAAATGGAAATTATTTAGTTATTGAAAAATAGAAAAGGTAATATGTTTAACCTGAAAAAGGAAATTGCCCGTAATATAATTGGAAAAAGAGAGGTTTTAGTAAGAGAAAAAAAGGTAACTTGTTTTGGCTGAAAAAGGTAACCGTCCATGATATAATTGGAAAAAGAGAGACTTTAGTTAGAGAAAAGAGAAAATGTAACATGTTTTGGTTGAAAAGGGTAATTGATTAGTTAATAGTAATTATAATATAATTATGTTATTTTATTAAACAAAAGTGTTCGTAGTGTTTTTAAAAAAAGACAAATTTTAGTTAGATAAAATGTAAAAGATATTGTATTTTACCTGAAAAATGAAATTATTTAGTTATTGAAAAGTAGAAAAGATAATATGTTTAAACTGAAAAAGGAAATTGATTAATAAAGGAGAAATTTTAGTTATATAAAATATTAAAGATATTGTATTTTATATGAAAAAAAAAAAATTATTTAGTTATTGAAAAATAGAAAATATAATTTGTTTAACTTGAAAAAGGAAATTGATTATTTAGTAGGATGGATTTTATCTCTAATTGAATAAGGGTAAATAAGTAAAATCAACAGGTACCGTACCGACCGACCAACCAAACTTTTAATTTTTCGGCTTTTATATAATAGTATTGATTTTTGCAGTGTTATTTACTTTAATATTAATTATAAATATTATTTTTTTAATCAGTTTTCTTGTTGTTTTTCAGGTGAGAAGACTTTGGGAAATCTCTTTTTGGACTTTAAAATCTTATTATCTAAATTTTCGAGGAAATCTATGTATGCCCTTCGATTAGATGATAAACTTTATTGAATGAAAAAAACTAAATCTCTTTCTCCAATTTTGCTGGTATTGTATTTCAATACAATTCATATACGAGAATGTATATTCTTGACAAAAAAAAAAATTATAGAAAAAGGTAATTAGGCATTTCATCCAAACTTTTTATAAGACACTTCGAATAATAAATAATTTTTTTTTACTATTTTAATTCTTCATCGACCAACTAATTCAAATGTTGCCGACAAACTATAAAATAATTAAGGTTTTGATTTTAACATTACAATATATTATTGTCTATTTTACAAAAAATATTAAATCTAAATTTATAGATAAATTTTCATTTGATATTATTGATATATATGAAACTATGACGTGTTACTAGTATTTTATATAAACTTTTTTTCAAAGGTTTAAAATAGGTCATCCTTTTCATTTCAAATTGAATCTTAATTTTTTTTTTTTTAAATTTTTCCGAATGTCTTATATTTTTAAAACATCTCATTCAAATTAAATTTTAAAATATATTACATTGTACAAGACACTGAAAAAGAGAATAAAAATGTTATTGCATTGATCAAGACGTTCAACACTTACAACTTACAAGCATATATTGAAAAAATAATTATTTGAGAATAGGGAATGATAGTGTAAAGGACAATAAAAGAAATTAATTATCTCAGAATAGGGATTAATAGTCCGGAGGATAACAAAAGATGGGCATCTATCAATATCACCTTTAGGGGTGTTCGCGGTGCGGGCGGTGCGATTTTTTCCTCAAACCGTAAACCAAATTGCGCATACGGTTTGAACAAATTTCCAAACTGCGACCGCACCATGTAATACAAAATCCGCGAAAACCGCACCACGAAAACGTGGTGCGGTACGGTGCGGTTTATACATTTAAACATATTTTGAGGATCTAATGTACATTGCTTGTTCATCTAGTTAATTTTAATCCAATCATATCGGCCTATAATTAAAAATAAAAACATGCTGGTAATCCATAATACTAAATTTATAATAATTAACTAGATTCTTGTATAAAATGAAAGTAAATAAATGATGAATTAATATATATAATGTAATGAATATTTCATCGTGAGGTATTAACCTATTTAGCTTTTTAGTATTATTAATAAGTTTAGATTGGACCTGTTAATTTAAATGGATTGACCACTGATAGAGTTATAAAATATATAAAATACATATAATATATATAGAGAAAAAGGACCCTGAGATATATCTCAGGGAATTTTTCCTAAGATACATATAAAATATTCTTTATATCTTGCTGGGCCCGCAGGGCTAATTAAAAATCTCTGAAATTACTAAAATACCCACCCCATTTTAATATATAAAAAACAGTTATCTCAGGGAACTTACCTGAGATATATCTCAGACTCCCTACTCTCATATATATATATAATTTATTAAATATTGCAGTGCGGTGCGGTTTGGTTTGAACCGCGTAACTGAAATTTGAAACCGCAACCCGCACCGCACCGCGCGGTTTATCAAGATTTTAAACCGCAACCGCACCACGAAAAATAAAACCATGCTTCGCGGTGCGGGTGGTTTTTACGGTTTGTGCGGTTTGATGAACATCCCTAATCTGGCTAATCACCTCCCAAAATTTAATTTATAATTTGAGTCAACCTTTTATTTACATTTCATTTTTAGTTGAAAAATCAAGTATATTTTGATTTTCAAACGTTGGGTTTTCTAGTTCATTGTTCTAGCCTTCTAGGGGCTACAAGCACCGAGCCACCCCGTGCTCTACTCATGTTCTAAAAATTACACACGTACACCCTTTTTTTTTGTCATACACATAAACCCTCTTTGAAAATATGAAATAACCGTTAATTCCACCGAAAGTTACCTCAACTGTCTAAACGGTGTTATTTACAACACTGGCTATACTCGTAAAAAGTTTATTACCACACTGGATATACTCGTAAAAAATTTAGCCTGCTAGTAGGGGCGAATGTTAAGGTAAGCGGGCCCAGCTTCCGCTGGGTAAAAATTTATAGGTAAAAAGTAAAAAAAAATTACCACTGGATAGGAAAAAATAATAAGATATAAATTTCATTTATAAGTTTTTTCTATAACTTGTTACTTGTCCTAAACTAAACACCAGAAACAAACTACAGAGAGCGGATATTCATCATCCAAATTTAGATATTCATCATTAAGAAAATTTGAATATTCATCATTAAGAAAAGGTAGTTCTCTATGTTTGAAACAAATATTGACTCGCATTCTAAGTGTTTGAGCAAATGCCTCAAAGAAAAATTTCAGTTTTGTGTTCATATAATTCTTATTATTTACTAATGTACCGTGTTCTACTCCCAAAGACAACAATTGTCTTAATTTTTTGCTAACTTCTTTGTCTATATCTATATATTACTACTACACATGGACTATTTGCAAATAAACTGTTCTAGCCCACTTGGTTTAGGTGCAGAATTCTCTCACAGATGGCCAAGTTTCGATTCTAGCAGGCGGCTACATTTTTTTTACCTTTTCAAAAAATTTTCGCGCTTCGCGCGGGAGCCTTGCAAATTCCGCTGGGAAACAATTTTTGGTTAGGTCCGCCACTGCCTGCTAGGCACTAGCTGCTATACATAGTCAGAAAACTAATAATCATCTTATATGCATCTCCAATCTTCGACCATCTGATATGGAGCTACTTTCACATACAAGAATATGAAGAATGAAGCTCAAATTTGCAGAAGCACAAACATGTACTTTGGTACAGCATTAATTAGAAGTTAAAAGTAATAGATAAAAATTTTTATACCAACAAAAACGAAAATTTAAAATGTTATTGCAGAGAATCTGAACTTAGTCAACATAAAGCTTTCCAAAACCAAAAAAATACGAACAACCGTTTAGATTACAAGAACTAAATATCCGTTGCTGGAGTAATTTAAACAAGGGCCGGGTACTGCTTGGCCTGCTGACGAACCCTCTTCTTGTACTCCACTGTATCCTGCAAGGTTTGCTCAAAACATTATGTTAAATATACACTCCTATACAATTAAACATGCTATTATAACTGCCATTAAACATGTTATTATAACTGCCATTAAACATGTTTTATAAAACAATTAAACATGTTATTATAACTGCCATTTCAATGTATCATGGGTAATTTTCTTCTCATTACTGAACTGGAAATTGCATGTTTGGATTTTCTTTAGCAGAAAGATGTCTGAGCATATTATGCGTCTACAAAAACGTGCTTACTATCTAGAAATAAGCATTTATGCGGCAAATAAAAATAATGCTAAAAGCACAAAGTTCAAAAGAGAGAACAGAAGTCATAGGAAAAAAGACTCGGAACATTACAAGTTCGGATTGACATAACATGAAGTCACGAGACAACATAGTTTTTAACACTAGTACACATTATGGCACATGTACAAAGATCCATGATGAAGCTGGATGATCCTCTCCTATGCAGGAGGGCATGTTTCATATGAACACTTTTGTTTAAGCACTTAGCAAAATCATAGTTACCTGGATAAAGAGATGATATCCTTCAGTCTGAGCAGGATCAGCAGGATTGGGCTGGTCCAACAAATCCTGAATGCCCACTAGAATCTGTTTCACCGTAATTGCTGGCCTCCACCCCTAGAACCATAATCCAAGCTCAAGTACAGTTAGTTATTAGCTCCTATATTTTTCCTCAACATGTCAAGTTGCTAAGTGTACTTACACTATCTTCATTGAGAATAGATAGACACACAGTTCCAGAGGGGTAAACATTCGGGTGGAAAAAACCAGCTGGAAACTTGCACTTGGGAGGCTTGCTGGGGTAATCTTCACTAAAGTTAAGTGTAAGTGGATAGCAGCCACCCTCCCAGTCAGTCTGCAACCACAATCAGTTTGTATGTCAGTACTACCCAAACCAAAAATGATATTAAAGCAATTTAACGCAAATCCAGACACAACGAGAGGGATGTGACAGCCAGAAAAACATGGTAACAGCAAGATATACTTTACCCCTCGAGTAGAGATGCATATCCAGCCCAGCTGATACTTTTGTTTTGGCTATGTTCTTATTTTACATTTTTTCATACCAATATACTGCTTGAAATTTCAACATATAATGAGTTTATTCTGCCATGCAGCAAATTACTTGGAAAATAGAAAGCAAAACACTGGAAGTATAATGTATCACTTCCATCGACATAAGAATAGCAATCATCAAAAAGACAAAGTGACATAAAAACATGGAGACTATTTTGCCTTGAGCTTGATTAGCGTAGAATCAGACAAAAAATAAAGTTGTGGTGAATATTGTTGAGAGCTATTTAGTAGGCATTTCGCAAGTACATTATACCATACTTTGCTATAAATCTTACACATTTAATAATGTAAAACTTAACACACAAATATTACTACTAACTAGCTACGCACCAACTCTTCGTTTGCCCTTGACTTGAACTTGCAATGTGTAGCCATCTAATAGCACTGAGATTAGCTTATATATGCACTCGTAATATACTAGGTACTATAATTAAATGTCAAACTGCACAAAGTAATATCTTCTTTTTTTGCCAAGTAGGAACTTGTCTTCCCCTGCAACCTAATTACCTAGTTACCGCTGAAAGCTTAATGGTAGTATTTTGTCATGTTCACTTCTTCAGATAGTTTTTCTATAGTGCTAAAACCTAACTACTTCAGTTACTCTATCTAAATGGAGAACGAAATTTTAAAAAATGCAGTTATCAAAAACTTAACTACTTCCTCACAGATCCCCCTGCAGCACAGAACACTGAAGCTACAATTTGTTTAATGTTAAAAGACTAGTCTATAAAAAATACTACCTCTGGTCCTCATCATAAGACATTTAATTTAAGAGAAATAGTTTTGGTCCTTAACATAGGGCAGAGCATTCAGCTAAACAAGGACTCCTTAATTATGTTGAAAACTGTAAAAGTGTCTCAATGTGCTAAAATAACTCTTCAGCTTTATCACTAATAATTATCAGGATTTAACCTTCCGTCAATACAATAATTTTTTTAGAGAACACCTTTAGTTTTTACAGACTTATAAATCCATCCGAGATGCAGCTTCACTGATGTTTCAGTCAAAAAGTACAAGGCAGTGATTAAAAAAAGTACAGAAGATATTTTTAAAAAATGAATAACCATTAGCACAAAAAAAATATTTTTTTCTAAGAGCATCTCCAATGCTTAGCTTAGCTTACTCAGTTATAATACCACTCAAAGTGGTGTCTGAGGAGGGTAGTTGTACGCAGACCATGCCCCTATACAATAGGGAGGCTGTTTCCGAAGGACCCCCGGCCATTACAAATACAGAAATACAAAATACAGAAAGGAAACCTAATACAAACTAAGAAACTCACGCACACGCAGGAGTCGAACCCCTGACCTCCTTCAAAGGAGGCCAGTGGCTCAACCACTGCACCAACATGTTGTTGGCCTAAGAGCATCTCCAATAAGGGTTCTAAATCCTATGTGGCATGACTGCCTCCCTATTGGAGTCACAAGGGTGCCCAAGGGGTGCCAATAGAAGTTACCAATTTTTGGCACCCTCTTGGCACCTCCTCTAAATGGGAAGATTCAAATATTTGTACAAAAAAGTATATATATCTCATAACTATTATATTATATCTAGTTTTAAAATTATTTGTTTGGGACCATCTAGACACCTTACATGGAATGTCAACTATTGGACTTGAAGGGTGCTATATCACCATAAAAAATTATTATATAGTGAGTCAGACATGTTTGGCACCCCTCAAGGGTGCCTCTATTGGAGAGTACCTATTGGAGAGTACCTGCATAAAATAAATACATATAAATATAATACTATAAAGCTTAGTTTCTATATGATATAATTATTTTTTTAAAAATATAAATACAAATCATCTTATTTATAAATATATGCACACCTAAACTTTCATCAAATCAAGATACAATAACAAGACTAATTATACAATTTAGAAATCAATTAAATGAAAACATCCTCCACGTAGATGGTTAAAAATTGTTTTATTTATTTTATGTTTCATTAGAAAACATATGGTCATATGCTAGAAAGCAGGGATACTTCACATGGGTGAAGAACTACGTACAGGATACTTCGCAGTGCGGGGGTGCGGCGGGATACGTACGGGATACGCCACATGGCGTATCGGTGACGTCAGAGACGGGGATACGTAAATGGGGGTGCGGGGATACGTCAGAGTGGCAAAAAAAAAACCAAATCGTTGAGTTATGTGTATATATGTGTGTGTATATGTGTCTATCCGCTTCTCTGCGTTGTGTGTATATTTGTATATATATGTATGTTAGCGTGTGTATATATGTGATTTCTTTCAATTTTAGCAGTGTCATATATGGAATCAGAGTAAATGATACGCGGGGATACGTAAATACATGCATGTATTTGGCTATTTAGGAAGTTCAACTTATTTATTTGATTACTTTGTTTAATTAAAATGCAACTCTTGAATTATATATATATAATATAATATATATAATATATATTTTTAATATTTTAATATTTGCCGTATCCCCCCCACCCGAATCCCCATATTTTTGAATTTGCCGAACTCCCGTATCCCCGTACCGCGCACCCGCACCCCCGCATCCGCACCCGCACTCATGCTTCCTAGGTCATATGCACATAAATTATATTTTACCTTTAATTATACATCTACGACTTTGTGTGTATATTTGAGAAGTAGTTTTTTTGGAATTGAGATAGAGGTTTTCCTAAATTAGGAAAAGTTATAATTAAAATATATACTATTTTTGTTTAGGAAATAAAAGTTTGTAAAAATTAGAAGCTCAAAATACAAAAGAAGAAACATAATTTCAAGCTAATGATTACAATTTTCAAGAAAGAATTTAACTAATTCATAAACCTTAATCAGTGCATTACCCTCATGCGTCCCAGGTGTATAATCTGTAAGAACCACCGATATAGTAAAACTTAAAGATACTTCAAATCTTAATAAAACAATACATATTCCATACAATTAGCAATACCGCTATAGCAAGAGCTATAATTTCAAAAGCCCGACAATTTTAATTTTAAAAAATTATTAAAAAAACAGAAAAAATAAACCTAAAAGAACAGCTTATAAAATTTCACTAACAAAAAAATCGTTTAACTAGGCACCGCTATTCTGTATAAGGTAAACAGTAAACGGACATCAAAATCACTTAAAAGTTTTACCTTAATTCACACAGAAATTCAAGCCTAAAAACACAGCTGTACAAGGAAATTTAACAGCTTTTCAATTTTGTGCTCAAGAATTGTCACCAAATCGACTAAAGCAATTGACTTGGCACAACAACAAAATTCAATTCCCTAGCCTATATAGCCTAGCGGATACCGCTATTCAAGGTCTAGCCTTGGGGCCTCGGTCCAGACCCAGACCACACTGTGTTGATATCTATAATTTGTGTAATTAAACTTTGAGTAAAACAATGTAATCAAACCACTTGATACAGACACATAACATTTCAAATCCAAAAAACATAACAATATATGCTTGGTGATGATATAACTTACCCCAGCTTTACCAGGGATAGTGCATTGCCACACCATTAAATTCACAGAACCATCAGCAAGCGCCTCGGGCTTGGCCACAAAACCCTAACATCACAAAATTCAATCAGCACACAAACTCGTAATTAAAATTAATCGAAATTATTCATAATCAAACAATAACACAAATAATATAAAAAAGAAAGATAGAAGTCAAACATGAGGATGGTTCTTTCGCCACGACTTGCGTTCTTCAGCCAGACGACCACGAGCAATCCCTCCAGACATTCTCTCTCTCTGTCTCTCTCTCTCTCCCCTAGTCTTTTAATATTCTCTCTCTGGATCTGGAGAGAAGAACTCAACTGGGCTTTTGGCTGCTGGACTACAAAAGGGGGATGGGGTATTTATATAGACACAACACAACACAATAGGGATGTGTTTATCTATGAAACTCGAAAGGAGGGAACGAAAAGAACGATATTCTATCCCCGTTTCTTTTTTTTTTAGACCACTTTTAGTGTAAAAGTCAACATAGTACACCATTTTTAATTGTGTATAGCGTATAAATCACGCGGTCTGCCCTAATTTATCACGTGAATTGCAAAGGTGTGCACCCCCACCAGACTTAGGTCCACCTCCTAATATGGCTATAATTTGGATGTAAACATTGCAAAAATTGCACTATACTTTAAACAAATTGGACTGGGATGTAAACGAGTTAAATACGTGCTAACAGTAATATAATCAGTTGTGGATCGAATTTATAATTATATATTTTAATTTGATCCGAATTTGAATTAATATAATTATATTTTGCTCAAATTCGACTCGAATTCAAATATGAATGTTCATATTTGATTCAGTTCGACTCGATTGAGTACTGAACAACACATTTTTGGATATTCGAATTCATTCAAAATAATTTTAAAAAATTAAGAATATTGGAATAATTATTTACAAGATACTAAAATATGTTAATTTGTAGAATATTACTTATATATATATATATATATATATATATATATATATATATATATATATATATATATATACACACATAACTTATGAATTCTAATCGAATACGTATAATAAACACATTATCGAGTACTCTAAAATTATTCGAGTTATTCTAAGAATACTGAAGTGGTGACATTCGACTCGATATTCGTTCAAATTAATAAAATAAGATTCGAATTCGCTCGTTTATTGTACGAATATGAATAATATTCATTTTCAACGAATCGAATCCGGAATTGAACCCGAATTACTCGGATTGGTGTTTAGCACTAACATCAATCAAAGTGTAATTTTTCTTTTCGAAATTATCACATTATATAACTACAAAAATTAACATTAATATTCGAACATAAAAAGAGAAGTTATATTTATTAATACTAAAAATTTGAAAAATGTAAAGGAAATAACATTTTTAACATTGAAATTTGTAAAAATCTATCAAAAATAGAAAAATAGATCGGAGCGATTTGAGAGCCGCCACCTCACCACCTTCGTCTTCTCCTTTATATAATAGTATTGATTGATTGTATAATTAAAATAAGAATTGATTATCATTTATATCTATGATTTTATTATTCACCATTATAATAATATTTTTTTTTTCAATCATCATCTTTAACCATCATTTTCGACTAACATCTTTGGATACCCCAAAAAATTGATAATAGTTCATCACTCATAAACGGTTAGACATAGTTGTACAATATTTGTAAAACAACTTCATTTTTGTTTGTTGAGTATGAAATACACAATAAGAAAATACTGGGGGGTTGAATGTATTTTCCAACGTTTCTTGATTTTCTTAGTTTATAAAATTGTTTGAATCTGTTGTGTGATTGTAGCTATGAGTGTGTATGTTTAACAGATAAAAAATGCGGAATAGAACACACAAACCCACTTCAAATCTAATATCTCAGCTTCGTTTTTCTCTAAGAGATATTATAATGTATTGCAATGAAAAACTTGGTAACTAAAGAAGTGAAGTTGTGCACTTATAGAGCAGGTACACAGTTAACTTTAACAAAACTAGTAACAGAAAAACGAACTTTTCTAACTTCTCTATACTATTTTGGTGCAAGTTTAGCCATCATGTGATATGACTTTATTTCATTCAGACCAGATCCACTTCTTCAGCTACTTTTCCTTTGAATTTCACTCTAAGCTTCTTTGTAGGCTTTGCCAAGTGCACACTACAACAATTGGACCACTGCAGGTACCTTGGTTTGTGTTGATTCTTTGTCTCCAAATCTTTGTACCACTACAGGTGCCTTGGTTTGTGTTGATTCTTTGTCTCCAAATCTTTGTAGAAGTTTGTCTTATGTTGCGTTGAAAAACTGTTAAGTCCCATTCGATATCTCTGAAATAGTTGATTGGATATGTTGACTTCTCGAACCAACTACCTTATGACTTTTCGAATCAGTGTATTTTGACTTCACTATTTGAGACATCTCGAATCAATGTATTTTGACATCACGAATTGAGACGTCTCGAATCAATGTGCTTTGACTTCACAAATTGAGACATCTCGAATCAATGATTTCTTCACTTCTCGAATCAATACACTTCTCTAATCTTCAATATAGCAAATGTCGAATTGGTGACTTCTCTAATCAGTGCGTGTTCTTCAAATTGATTTGTCTGATGATAAGTGGATTTCATATCCACTTGGAACGCTTCGTTTCGGCTTAAATTGGTGACTTGATCTCAAGTAAGTCGAGTTTTTTATGCGTTTTTAGTGAGATTGTGCAGGGATACTATCTTGAAGCAAGGAGATGCTTTTGCATGTTATATGGTGGATTTAAGCTTAAGAGTTGAAGAACGACAGCTTGCAAAAGAAACGGAAGAGAAAACGAAGAAAACGAAGAAAAAGCAAAATTTGGCAGAAACAGAGAGCGCGGGCGCGCCTCAGGACCGCCCGGGCGCGCGAGAGAGACAGCAGAGGGCGCGGGCGCGCGCTAGGGCTGCGCAGGCGCGCGATGGATGGCTGCCAGTTTTCCTGATTCAACTTAAAATCGGATTTTGGGTATTTTCTTGGAGGTTAAGACGCTGGGGTTATAAATACGCCTCTAGACAACAGAAAGAGCACGTTTTTACAGAGAGGGAGACGAGAAAGACTTGGAGAAGGATTCCTAACACTCGTGACAAGCAACGGAGATCTAGATCTACTTCATCTTTTGTATTCTTCTTTAGGCGATACTCTTGGATGTTTTTGGGATTTGTTTTCTTAACTCTATTACTCTAGCACTATTGTTTTAATTCAGACTTTGTTTGTTATCATGTTATCTCTAGATCCCATGATGACGAGCCGTTTGATTATGAACTAATCGTTGTCATGAGATTCTAACGGATTTATTTACGGAGTTTAGTAGTTTGATTGCTGTAAAGATTTGTGTGTGACGAATTATTGATTTCCTCGTACAGTTATACTTAATGTTTTTAGATGCGCAGCTAACATCTAAATTGTTAATCTTTATTGAAGCGACAGTGGATATAAAGATTAGAACTTGCCATGCTAGCATAGGTTTATGAATGTTTTGACATCATGATTCGTAGTGTGGTTTTAACCATCTTACACTGCCCTATGTGATCTCAATGGATAACTTGTTCTTAAACCGTTATGTTTTCAAATCTTATAGACATATAGGGTCTAAACATAATTGGTGTCTGCTTAACTTCTATCGCTTTTGTGGATGTTTGAGTAGTTTGGTATACGTATACTGACAGGTAGTGTGTACTTGTTTCGTGTTGTCCGATCAGTTATCATAACCAACGCATACTTTGATTAAAGGCATCAACTCTAGACGAAGTATTTAATGAAGTTAGGATCCCATGTTTATTCTCTCATTAGTAAATCAGTTTTAAACCACGTTAGTTAGTAGTTAGTTAGATCTTAATTTTGCTAAATTGCTTCTTAGTTAAATTAGATAATTAAAACCTAAATTTGTTATTGTCTTAGCAGTGAATAATAATCAAACATTGTTGCATAGGTGCATATTCTGAAATATACCAGTCTCTGTGGGAACGAACTTAACTTTATCTTATATTACTTGTGACCGCGTACGCTTGCGTGATTTAGTGTGAACATTTGATTTTTTTTTATCAATTTGACCAAATTTTAAATTACTTTTAAAAATAATTAACTTACATTTTAATAAATCTTTAAAATGTAGGCTACAATGGATAATCTATATTTTCTAATCATAATTTTTCATTAGTTTAACATCTAATGTGCGTAATTTAAAATTATAAAATTAATTAATTGACCAAGAATAAAGTATTTATAAAATAATTATGTGGGATAAATATTGGACACTAGTATGCAGAAATTTATGTTTGTACTACATTTTTTCTCCCATATTTTTATCGAAGATTACAAATTATTCTTAAATGAAAAAATATATGTTAATTGAATCACTATTTAAGAATTCAGTCCTGCATGCAAATTGGTTTTAGTAACTAAATTTATGAGTTGGGCCATTTTTAAATTGAACCACGCATCATTGCATCTACTACTTTGTCCTTGCTTTTGTTGTGAGGAACAAGAGAGGCATCCAAAGAGGAAGAAAAAGAAGCAATCTAAGTCTATCAAGTAATTTCAAAAATTTGACAATTATTAACATTATAGTTTTACACATAAAACTAATTAGTTAGACCATAAATGTTAATTAATACTATTAAAACATAACTGAGTTTCCTAAAATATTATATGCATTAATTAGTTTGTCGTTTTAATTACAGAAAATTTTTAAGTACTAGCAATATACACTGAATGGATATGTTCAGTGAACCATAAAAGTTGTAACTTGTCTTGTGATTAGTAAGTTAATTGAATCACTAAGAAATTATGTCCTGCACACTAAAATTATGAGTTGTGCCATTTTCCTAAAATGATTATACGCATTAATTAGTTTGTCATTTTAATTACATAAAATTTTAAGTACCGGTAATATACACTGAACCATACAAGTTGTAATTTGCCTTGTGTACTTTGAGCTCCTTCAATGCCTATTGAACAGAAGAGCAGCCACGACACCATTTTCAATGATACAGCAAGAAGAAAACAAATGGATACTTATCAGGAATATATTATGGAAACACAATCTAACCTTCTCTTCCTTCTTCTTCTGGAGTTTAGCCAAATCATCCTGCATAGAAAAACATACTTGAGTACAGAAGTGAGGAAACAATGCTTCACTTGTTCCATAACTACAGATGTGATGTGGACAAGCCTTTGTTTTTTATATAAACTTTCAAAACGAATTGGTATTACAAAAAATTTGACATTCTTCTGAAGATAACAATTCAAATTTTTCTCTACTTTTCACTTATGATCTAACGGTTCAACTTTGCATATGGCAAATGGCATAATGGCTATGCTAAGGGGCAGTGAGTTAATAATGTTTACATAAACTACTAGGTACCCTTTTGTACATGGAATAAAAAAACTCAATACCTCATTACTCTATTTATGTATAAGGATGCAAAATAACAAGACTCAAGAGGAAAAAAAAACAACTAAGAAAACAGATGGAGCAAGTTTAGGCAGAATAAGAGAACTGAGCAATCCAGAACTTCTATCTTGCTGACAACTGAGCCGGATAGAATTTTGAGCTACCAATGGCATAGTGGCGTAGGTGCAATGAGTTGATAATGTTTACTATTTAGGACTAGTTTCTCAACTTTAAAAACTTTCCTGTTGTGGCAATTTCTACTTATTGAACAGCCAGCAAGCAAACTCATTTATGCTCTTACAGTAGTGATTTACTTTGCATACAGACGTTGGCCAATTAAAAAAAACAAAAGAGTAAACAATTGTCAACTTTTAACATGATGGATGTTCTGCAATTCCATAACTAGCACAAGATTTCTCAGTACCTTTTGTGACAATACAATTCCAATAAAGAAAGAATAGCTACACAGTACACAATAGCGGATATAGCGAAAGACCTAACAACTTTAAGATATGTAAATGTCATATTAAACACTTTCTTACAAACAGCCTTACTGATTGCATCACTATTGTCGTTCTTCAATCCAAATGAATCACGATATCCTTGTCCTCATTCTAAAAAACTATAACAGTTCAGATTTACTTTATAAGCATGTCAGCGTAAAAAAATTCAAAGAATATCAGTATGTTCATTAATATAATATATCAGTACCTGTTTACTTTTTTTCAATCCATATAGTTCACGTACCCAATCAGCTCCACACAACAGCACTTCAACAGTTTCAGGTTTCAAACAGGAGCGATGCGGTTTGATCACTCTACTACCGGCGCTAAAAGTCGACTCTGAAGCCACAGTACTAATAGGAATGCTAAATACATCAGATGCCATCTTAGACAAAACAGGAAATTTTGAAGCGTTTGCTTTCCACCAAGCAAGAACATCAAATTTTGAACTTGAAGGAATAATACTCTCACTCAAGTACTCCTCCAGTTCTGACTTTGTAGGCTCAATAATGCCACCACTCTCCCGAATAAAACTCTCAAAATCGTTGATGCCTTTTGGTGTTTCATGCTGTTTATTAAAGAAATTAGCATCGGACGAAGACACTTCACTTGATTCATTCCTTATCATATTAGCATCTTTTTCTTCCTTGCAATATTCTAAATACTGATCAGTCAAAGAATTTCTTAAGTATGTCAAATTTTTTTCGGAATCACTTGCAATTGGATAAAGGGTAGGATAGCAAAACATTGGAAGTATCAGTTTAAAGCGTGGATCCATGACGGCACCAATCGACATCATTAAATTAGTTTCCCCCCAATATTTTTCAAACTTCAATTCCATTTTTCGTGCCATCTCTTGAATATGCAGATTCTGATCAATTGCCCTTTTGTCTATTATTTGTTTCACTCTCCTAATTTCTGATAAAAACAAGTTTGAAGTTGAATATTCCGAACCAGAGACAACTTTTGTGACATCAAAAAATACCTCAAGAAATGAGCAAACACCTCCAACTTTTTCCCAGTCCCCTTCACTTGGTACATACTCTTTAAACCCCAGATCAGATGCGAAATAGATAAGAAAAGCATCCTTAAATTCGATAGCACATGACAACATGTTAAAGGTCGAATTCCAACGACTTGAAACATCTAAAATCAACTTCTTACATTTCAAGCCTAATGACATGCAAATTTCAGAGAATTTAATTCTACGACCTTTCGAGGCTACCACATATTTTGTGACACCCCTCCAAATCCGGGGTCCAGATCCGGGGGTCACCAACCAATCACAACCAAAAATATCAGAATACACAACCGACCCCGCACACCAAAGATCGCAAAACAGGTTATTGCATGAATACAAGCAGACATATTCCAGAATAAACTAGTCACTTATTACAAACCACCAACTCAAATCAACTTAAAACCAGTCTAATTCAATTTTATTATTACATCCCGTTTTATTTAAAATTCTATCTAGCGCCAACTGAAACGCACAAGTACCTGCACAGCCTGAGGTGCGGATACCCGACCCCTCTGACTCCCTCTAATACTGTCTGGACTGCTGATCGGAACCATACTTCCCGTCTGGAAAGGTTTAGTGAAAGCAAGAGTGAGCCAAAGAAAAGCCCAGCAAGTATATATAAACAGTTTCAAAATAAAACCAGAACAAATGCTGCATAATATCAACTGAAAAGTAAAACAGTTTATAAAGCATACTGAATCAACAACTGAATTATAATTCGATCATAACTGAAATCATTCGACATGACATAGAACTGAATCATTTGTCAACTCGCAATATATAATAGCCATTCGGGCGATATGGATTGGATATACATAACTGAAACACCATTGCCCCCTGATCAGGTTCAAAAGCAATGGGACCCTTTATACTCCACTGGTACAGCTATACCCGTGTGTATAATCCGGATTTCATGAGGGTACCAAAATAGGCAAGTAATGTTAGCCTATAGGAAGATGGAATGGTTACCATATCCTCCTTAAATATTGCTGGACCATGACAGCTATCATGGCCTCCTACGCTTTATCATTTTCCAAATCCAATAGAGCAATTTCCGAATTCAACAGGAAATGCTTAGTTTCACATACAGTCCACATCCCTATTATTTACTACGATAATAAGGATATGAAGAGTTTATCTTAAACAATTCCCCACATCAAGGGTACCAATATCAAGTAACTTTGTTCGCACAAAAATATTTAAGAATCACAAATAGCTCTGAACAATAACTATTTGTCATGATATGAATCAATGAAACATAAGATAAAAGTGTTTAAGATGATCAAGGGAGAAAATACTTGCCTGGATATACTGCTGGTAATTTATGCTGTCTGGCTAGGGTTTTCTCACTTCTAGAAATACTGCAGGTAACTCTGCCCACTAGCTAGGGTTTCTCCCACTTCTACAATAAAACATGCTATTTCAAATATCTGGCTAGGTACAAGGTCAATTACTGATCAAACCTCGGTTCTAGGGTCTACCCGTACGTTGCATGGCTATCGACTAAATATTTTAATCAAATAATAACAAGTACAGAGTAATCAAACACGTAATTTACATAGCAGATATGACTCACCATATAAAAGAACACTCAAGGTATTTTTAGAACCCTTATAAACATTTTTAGAACATTTTTCGGAATTTTTAAGGAATTTAAATTACCCTTTTTGGATTAAAAAGGATAATTTAAAACCCTACAGATAATTATTGGGTCATTGAAATATTTTTCTAATTATCTAATCCGGTTTTAGAATCAATTTTAGAATTTTAAAACTATTTTTACCCTTCCCGGATTATTTTTAGGATTTTAGAACAATTTTATTTCATTTTAAACAAATAAGGAAATAAATATTAAAGGTAAAATAATATTTATAAAATAAATAAATTATTTTATTTTTCAAAATAATTAAATTTGATTATTTTTCATCATATTTAAATAATATCTAATTAATTAAATTAATTGATTATTATTAATTAATCAATCAATTTAAATTAATCAAAATATTAGCTAAATAGATTTAAAATAATCAAATAAAATAAATTTCGAATTAAAAATAATTTATTAAAATTTTAAAACTATTTTTCGAAATTAAAAATAATTTTTCAAAATTTAAAAATAATTTTTCGAATTTTTAAAAGTATTTTTCGAATTTCTGAAAATAAAATTCGAATTTTATAAATAATTTTGAAAATAATTTTCAAAATCAGTTTTTAGAATTGATTTTTAGGTTTTTGAAGATCAAACGAGTACTGTTCATCACCACCTTCAGTGTTCTTCGTATGAATGCTCGAAGAACACCACTCGCCGTCAATGGCTGCCACCCAGAATCCGGCGACCGGAAAAATTTTCCGACGAGCCACAAAATCGTACCGTTTGGTACGTTTTACATACCAAAATCGTTCCAAATCGTGTCCTAAACACGATGGTACCATTCGTTCCATCCTAACACTAACCGAACTCAGAATCCGGCCAAAAATCAAAGAAATCCGGCGAACTTCACCGGCCAAAACTTGAATTCACTCGTTTCTTAACCAAATCGAACGTTTAATATACCAAAACGAAGCTTGGGACTTGTACAAACTATACAAATCATCAACAACAACAGAAAAACATCCAAGAATCCAGAATTTAAAATCAAAAATTTTACCCACACTAAAAAACTCGACTTCGAGTTCTAGGCTAGATAAAATCAAACAAAAATTATCACTACACTCCTGAGATTATATACAATCTATAGGAACTAACCACAACAACAACAAATCAGTATACAATCCAAAATAAATTCAAGAAAATTCGAATATTAAACTAAAATTATAAATTTTTGATTCAATCAATTTAGGATGTTAAAACACACATAAACATGTAGTAGAGATCAAGAGATTCAATTTGGTTACCCACATGAACGATTTGGATGCCGGAATCACTGTCAAAAGTGAGATTGATCCTCAAGAACACCAAGAACAATTTTCCAGAATTTTCAGAAAATAAAAATTAAAAACTGATTTTTCTGATTTTTATTAAATAATTAATAAGAAAATTAGCTATTTATACTAATCTGAAAATTAATACTCCAAAAATATTTTTAGCCCCTAATTAAAATTATTAAGCCTTAAAAATAATTTTTATGAGATAAAAATGTAATATTTTTAATTTTAAACAATTATAATATATATGCCAAAATTTCCCAAAAATTGTGAATATTACAAAAATTACAATAAAATTCATTTTTATACATCCTACCATTTTATAAAAATATTGGTATCAAAAACAGGGTCTCAGATTCAGTATAGGGGCTGGTTCCGGAATTTAAAATGCAAAATAATTGTATTCTAAAAATATAAAAATTACAGAAAAATAAAATAAAATAATCTATGCTACACAGAAGTCACATAACACGTATGGGATGATTTTCCTATTTAATAAAAATTATAATGTATTTAAATGCATTAAAAATTAAATAAAAACACAATAAAATCAACTAAAAACATATTTTAACAGAATAAAATACACGTAATTTTCCCAGTCGTTACATCCTTCCCCCCTTATAAGGATTCTGCCCCCAGAATCCTACTTAAGAAAATAACTGAGGGTACTGAGCTCGCATTTCACTCTCTACTTCCCATGTTGATTCTTCAACCAAGGGATTCCTCCATAAAACTCTAACTAGAGGTATTGTCTTATTTCTTAATACCTTATCCTTATAATCTAATATTTTAACTGGCTGCTCGACAAAAGATAAATCAGGTTGAATATCTACAGGTTCATATTCTATTGCGTGCATTGGATCCGGATTGTACTTCTTCAGCATCGATATATGGAATACGTTATGGATGTTCTGCAGGTGAGGCGGTAATGCTAGTTCGTAAGCCAGCTTCCCTACCTTCTTCAATATCTCAAACGGTCCTACATATCTTGGATTGAGTTTACCTTTTTTCCCAAATCTGGTCACTGCTTTCCATGGTGATACTTTCAGCAATACCAATTCCCCAACTTCAAAACTCTGGTCCTTTCTGGTTTGATCTGCGTATTTCTTCTGTCGATCTTGAGCGGCAATCAATCTTTTCTGTATCAATCCAATCTTTTCCTTCGTCTGTTGGAGTAGTTCTGGACCTAAGATTGCGCGTTCTCCTACTTCTTCCCAATACACCGGAGATCTACATCTTCTGCCGTAAAGAGCTTCATATGGTGGCATTCCAATGCTAGCATGGTAACTATTATTGTATGAGAATTCCACCAGTGGCAAGTGCTCATCCCAACTACCTTTAAAATCTAGGGCACATACCCTTAGCATATCTTCAATGGTTTGGATTGTTCTCTCGCTTTGCCCGTCCGTCTGAGGATGATATGCCGTACTCATGTTTAGTTTGGTTCCTAAACCTTCTTGAAATTGCCTCCAGAATCTTGAATTGAAACGAGGATCTCGATCAGATACTATAGATACGGGAACCCCGTGTCGTACTACAATCTCTTTCAAATATAGTTGAACCAGTTTCTCTAGCGAAAATCTTTCGTTGATTGGGAGGAAATGTGCTGATTTGGTCAACCTATCAATGATCACCCAGATTGCATCGTGGTTTGATTTAGTCTTCGGAAGTCCTACTACAAAATCCATTGCGAGATGTTCCCATTTCCATTCTGGAATTTCCAAAGGTTGTAGCAATCCACTTGGCCTTTGATGTTCAGCTTTAACTCTCTGACAGGTGTAACATTTGCTGACGTATTCTGCAATTTCTTTCTTCATATCGGGCCACCAAAAGTGTTGCTTCAAGTCTCTATACATCTTGGTACTGCCAGGGTGAATAGAATACCTAGAGTTGTGCGCGTCACGTAAGATTTCATCCTTCAGTTCTGCGACATTAGGCACCCATATACGTGAAGAAAACCTGAGAATTCCTTTATCATCCTTTTGACTCCTGATTTCCTCTCCAGTTAAACTTGCTTTGTCTTGGTCCATTACCTGTTCTTGACATCTACGGATCTTTTCCAATAACATTGGTTGAAAGGTCATAGCATACAATACTTCACTGGTCTCTTCTGATGTATGGACCTCTATTTCCAATTTCTCGAATTCCTTCAGCAACTCCTCGGATGAGGTTAAGAGATTTAACCTTTCCTTCCTGCTTAGTGCATCTGCCACTACGTTGGCCTTGCCTGGATGATAGCTGATAGTACAGTCGTAATCCTTGATCAACTCCAACCAACGTCTTTGCCTCATGTTGAGCTCCTTCTGAGTAAAGATATATTTCAAACTTTTGTGATCCGTGAATATTTCACACTTTTCTCCATATAGATAGTGCCTCCAAAGCTTTAGTGCAAAAACAATTGCTGCCAATTCCAGATCGTGCGTTGGATACTTCCGTTCATGATTCTTGAGTTGCCTAGACGCATAAGCAATTACCTTACCATCCTGCATCAACACACACCCTAACCCCTTCTGAGATGCATCGCTATAGATTACAAAATCTCCAGTTTCGTTGGGTAAAACTAATACTGGTGCAGTCATCAATCGCTTCTTTAATTCTTGGAAACTCTGCTCACACTTCTCGTTCCATTCAAATTTCTCATTCTTCCTGGTGAGTTTTGTCAAAGATGCTGCTATTTTAGCAAAATCCTTAACAAACCTTCTATAATATCCAGCTAATCCCAGAAAACTTCGAACTTCGGTTGGTGTTCTTGGTTGCTCCCAACTCTTAATAGCTTCGATCTTGGCTGGATCCACTTTAATCCCTTCGTTAGTGACAACGTGCCCCAGAAATTGTACCTCCCTTAACCAAAACTCGCATTTCGAAAATTTGGCGTATAGCTTTTCCTTCCGCAAAATTTCTAAAGCTGTTCTTAAGTGCTCCGCATGATCTTCCTCTGTCTTAGAATATATCAAAATATCATCTATGAAAACGATCACGAATTTATCCAGATATTTCTTGAAAACTCTATTCATCAAATCCATAAAAGCGGCTGGTGCATTAGTCAATCCGAATGGCATAACTAAAAATTCGTAATGCCCATATCTCGTACGAAATGCTGTCTTGGGTATATCATCTGACTTGATCTTCAACTGGTGATATCCCGATCGTAAGTCAATTTTGGAAAACCATGATGCTCCTTTTAGTTGATCAAACAAATCATCGATCCTCGGTAATGGGTACTTGTTTTTAATCGTCAATTTGTTTAACTCCCGGTAGTCAATACAAAGTCTCATGCTTCCATCCTTCTTTTTCACAAACAATACTGGTGCGCCCCATGGGGATACGCTTGGTCTGATCACTCCTTTGTCTAGCAATTCCTGCAGCTGCTTGGCCAATTCTTTCATTTCCACTGGCGCCATTCTGTACGGAGCTTTCGATATAGGTTCAGTACCTGGTGCCAAATCAATAGCAAACTCAATTTCTCTATCTGGAGGTAAGCCTGGCAATTCATCAGGGAACACATCCAGAAATTCATTTACTATTGGAATCTGTTCTATCTGTGGCACTTCCTTATTGGTATCCATTACATAAGCTAAGCATGCTTTACATCCCTGCCGCAACAATCGTTTGGCTCGCATCATAGTCAAAAGTTTCTTCACTTGCTTTTGTCCATGAAACACTACTTCTTTATCCCCATCCAGCTTCAGCCTCAACTCCTTCTTCTTACAATCAATCTGGGCATTATACTTTGTCAACCAATCCATTCCCAGTATAACCTCGAACTCTCCCAACTTGAAAGGAATCAAGTTGGCATGAAAATGTTGACCGGATATTTCGATATCACATGCTGGGTAAATTTGTCTAACGGGTATACGCTCCTGATTAGCTATCTCTACTACTAATGCTTCATTTAATAACTGACATTCACATTCTAGCTTACCCGCAAACTTTTCCGAAATAAAAGATTTAGAAGCTCCTGAATCAATAAGTACTTTGGCATTAGTAGAGTTTATGGAAAGTGTACCTGTAATAACATCAGAATTCTGCTCTGCATCTGACATGGTCATATTGAAAACTCGAGCCCTTGGCTGCCCCGCATTATTTGTCCCAGTAGCTTTATTCTGGTTTCCCGAGTTTAAGTTAACTCTGCAATCTTTAGCAAGATGCCCTTTGTTTCCACATTTGTGACAACCAATCCCATTAGCTGCTGGCATATCGCATCCGTTGGCATAATGCCCTTTCTTGCCACACCGAAAACACACTACATTAGCCAGATTACATGCACCTCCATGGTTCTTTCCACATATTCCACATGCTGGCAGGGGTGGTCGCATCCCTTGTTGCTGATTATTGTTTGGAATTCGACCTCCTTGTTGTTGATTATTGCTCAAAAACCGACTTCCTTGCTGTTGATTGCTATTCCGAAATCGATTCCCCTGATTCCCAAAATTCTGGGTTCCATTCCCTGGTCCTCCGTTGCCTCTAGGCTGAAATGCTGGTCCATGGCTAAAATTGTTCTGCACTCTGCCTTGGAACGAATTCCCGGATTGACTATGGAATTTCCTCTTCTTACCTTCCCTTTCTTTCTGAGAGCTATCACTTTCTCCTTCTATGATCAGTGCCTTCTGGACCACAGCGGAATAGGTAGTCAATTCAAAAGCGGCTACCCGGCTTCGGAGCCACGGCTTCAAACCCTGCTGAAATCTCCTTGCTCGCTTCTCTTCAGTATCAACCAAGTCTGGAACAAACCTGGCTAATTCTGTAAACTTTGCTTCATAGTCAGTGGCACTGCCTTCTTGTTTTAATTCCAAAAATTTAATCTCCATCTGATTCTGCATATAGCGGGGAAAATACTTTTCCAAAAACAACTCCTTGAACCTTTCCCACGTAGTTACCCCTTCTCCTTCCAAAGCCTTCCTGGCTTCCCACCAGTAGTTCGCTTCTCCTTTCAAAAAGTAACTCACGAACTCAGTCTTTTTATTCTCTTCTACATTCACCAATGCAAGAGCTTTCTCTATCTCTTTTAACCAAGCTCGGGCCTCAACTGGATTCGCTGAGCCTTGGAATTCTGGGGGTTTAACAGATTGAAAAGTTTTAAAGGTCGTCACCTGGGGTACTGGCGGATGTTGCTGCTGACGAGTGAGGTTTTCGGTCTGCTGTCGGAACAGCTCCAGCATTTGCTGCATCATATTAATATTGCCCTGCTCCCCGGCGTTCTGATTATTATTCGCATTTCCCGCGTGATTTCCATGTGGTTGCTGATTATCCATAATCTAGTAAAGGAAAATACACAAGTTCCTTAGTAGTTGGCTACACATGTTTTTGATAGACATTCATTGAAAAGAAGTATGAATCAAGAATATTTATCAACTCATGTCACCCAATCACTAATTCACTTGAATATTGAAAATAAATAAATGCATGCTGGATGGTATCGATACACGTAACACTACAAAAGTACTGCTGATATATAGATAACCACTTACAGTCATACATGACTAGTGATCGGCTCACTACATCATATCGCTCATAACCTACCTTAACGACTTTAATGTCGGCTATGTACAACAAAATTCCCGACTTATTCTACCAAACTGCTGCTAATACACACATACACTATTTTACAAACAACCAAAACCAAACAAACACAGGTAGCATTCTTCCTGCTATGTCTCTGTCCCACAGTCTCTAATCCCAACTGGGATCTACCATCTGCTGAAGATCCGCTAACATCCTCTGGAGGATACGGTAGGCCCGACGATAATCGATAGTACCAGAATCACCCAACCTCAACGCCTCCAACTCATACGTACCGGCTGCAATCAACTCCCGGAGGTTATGACGAATCTCGGAGTCCGAAACAGGACGACCTGTCACCCTACGCAGCTCCATATTCTGCCCTCTCAAAAAGTCATATGCCTCCCAGAGCTCGCGGTACTCACCAAAAGGAACAGTGTGCGGTGCACCTATATGACCTCTCGACTCAGCCTCTGCCCCGCCTGTAACCTCCTCTATCAAAGCACGCACTCTCTCCTCTCCTGGTGGCATCTGATGCCAAGGTATAACTGGTGAGAGTGGTACATAGGGACCCTGAACAGTGGGGTCTGACTGATCCGTGAACTCAGCTGGCATGAGAAATCCTCCTATAGCTGCCTCCGCATCGGGTAGATGAAGCTCAGGTAAGGCGGGTGGCATCACTACTCCCTGCTGCTGATCAGGAACAAACATCCGTACGGGGACTGGTGCTGGAGGGTCAATTACCATGATCTCCTCCTCATAAGCCATACCCAAATGTGCCACATAACTCGGCTCCCCAAGCACTGGCAAACCCATCCACTCACCTGGATCAACAGGATGAACTGGTGGTACGGGACTCATCGGCTCCCGCGGGAACTCCCAACCCAGCCAATAGTCTACCCCCATCACTGGGTAGTCAGGATCCATAATAGCTGGAATAGGTGGTAAATCCATAGGTGGGAACAGCGGTGGTGTAACTGACTCCAGGGCCGGCATAGGCTGAGGGGCAACTACCGGTGCAGTCACCACAACAGACACCTGCGCAACCCAGTAACATAATATCACAATCACCTCACAACTTAGGCTTAGACTAAAATCAAACGCAACGTAACACAAAAACGTCGTCCTATCTCATGTGATCTGCCTAATCTTTCATATGGTATATATCTGCTTATTTCAATGGCTATAACCTGTCAGCTCTGATACCAACTGTGACACCCCTCCAAATCCGGGGTCCAGATCCGGGGGTCACCAACCAATCACAACCAAAAATATCAGAATACACAACCGACCCCGCACACCAAAGATCGCAAAACAGGTTATTGCATGAATACAAGCAGACATATTCCAGAATAAACTAGTCACTTATTACAAACCACCAACTCAAATCAACTTAAAACCAGTCTAATTCAATTTTATTATTACATCCCGTTTTATTTAAAATTCTATCTAGCGCCAACTGAAACGCACAAGTACCTGCACAGCCTGAGGTGCGGATACCCGACCCCTCTGACTCCCTCTAATACTGTCTGGACTGCTGATCGGAACCATACTTCCCGTCTGGAAAGGTTTAGTGAAAGCAAGAGTGAGCCAAAGAAAAGCCCAGCAAGTATATATAAACAGTTTCAAAATAAAACCAGAACAAATGCTGCATAATATCAACTGAAAAGTAAAACAGTTTATAAAGCATACTGAATCAACAACTGAATTATAATTCGATCATAACTGAAATCATTCGACATGACATAGAACTGAATCATTTGTCAACTCGCAATATATAATAGCCATTCGGGCGATATGGATTGGATATACATAACTGAAACACCATTGCCCCCTGATCAGGTTCAAAAGCAATGGGACCCTTTATACTCCACTGGTACAGCTATACCCGTTTGTATAATCCGGATTTCATGAGGGTACCAAAATAGGCAAGTAATGTTAGCCTATAGGAAGATGGAATGGTTACCATATCCTCCTTAAATATTGCTGGACCATGACAGCTATCATGGCCTCCTACGCTTTATCATTTTCCAAATCCAATAGAGCAATTTCCGAATTCAACAGGAAATGCTTAGTTTCACATACAGTCCACATCCCTATTATTTACTACGATAATAAGGATATGAAGAGTTTATCTTAAACAATTCCCCACATCAAGGGTACCAATATCAAGTAACTTTGTTCGCACAAAAATATTTAAGAATCACAAATAGCTCTGAACAATAACTATTTGTCATGATATGAATCAATGAAACATAAGATAAAAGTGTTTATGATGATCAAGGGAGAAAATACTTGCCTGGATATACTGCTGGTAATTTATGCTGTCTGGCTAGGGTTTTCTCACTTCTAGAAATACTGCAGGTAACTCTGCCCACTAGCTAGGGTTTCTCCCACTTCTACAATAAAACATGCTATTTCAAATATCTGGCTAGGTACAAGGTCAATTACTGATCAAACCTCGGTTCTAGGGTCTACCCGTACGTTGCATGGCTATCGACTAAATATTTTAATCAAATAATAACAAGTACAGAGTAATCAAACACGTAATTTACATAGCAGATATGACTCACCATATAAAAGAACACTAAAGGTATTTTTAGAACCCTTATAAACATTTTTAGAACATTTTTCGGAATTTAAATTACCCTTTTTGGATTAAAAAGGATAATTTAAAACCCTACAGATAATTATTGGGTCATTGAAATATTTTTCTAATTACCTAATCCGGTTTTAGAATCAATTTTAGAATTTTAAAACTATTTTTACCCTTCCCGGATTATTTTTAGGATTTTAGAACAATTTTATTTCATTTTAAACAAATAAGGAAATAAATATTAAAGGTAAAATAATATTTATAAAATAAATAAATTATTTTATTTTTCAAAATAATTAAATTTGATTATTTTTCATCATATTTAAATAATATCTAATTAATTAAATTAATTGATTATTATTAATTAATCAATCAATTTAAATTAATCAAAATATTAGCTAAATAGATTTAAAATAATCAAATAAAATAAATTTCGAATTAAAAATAATTTATTAAAATTTTAAAACTATTTTTCGAAATTAAAAATAATTTTTCAAAATTTAAAAATAATTTTTCGAATTTTTAAAAGTATTTTTCGAATTTCTGAAAATAAAATTCGAATTTTATAAATAATTTTGAAAATAATTTTCAAAATCAGTTTTTAGAATTGATTTTTAGGTTTTTGAAGATCAAACGAGTACTGTTCATCACCACCTTCAGTGTTCTTCGTATGAATGCTCGAAGAACACCACTCGCCGTCAATGGCTGCCACCCAGAATCCGGCGACCGGAAAAATTTTCCGACGAGCCACAAAATCGTACCGTTTGGTACGTTTTACATACCAAAATCGTTCCAAATCGTGTCCTAAACACGATGGTACCATTCGTTCCATCCTAACACTAACCGAACTCAGAATCCGGCCAAAAATCAAAGAAATCCGGCGAACTTCACCGGCCAAAACTTGAATTCACTCGTTTCTTAACCAAATCGAACGTTTAATATACCAAAACGAAGCTTGGGACTTGTACAAACTATACAAATCATCAACAACAACAGAAAAACATCCAAGAATCCAGAATTTAAAATCAAAAATTTTACCCACACTAAAAAACTCGACTTCGAGTTCTAGGCTAGATAAAATCAAACAAAAATTATCACTACACTCCTGAGATTATATACAATCTATAGGAACTAACCACAACAACAACAAATCAGTATACAATCCAAAATAAATTCAAGAAAATTCGAATATTAAACTAAAATTATAAATTTTTGATTCAATCAATTTAGGATGTTAAAACACACATAAACATGTAGTAGAGATCAAGAGATTCAATTTGGTTACCCACATGAACGATTTGGATGCCGGAATCACTGTCAAAAGTGAGATTGATCCTCAAGAACACCAAGAACAATTTTCCAGAATTTTCAGAAAATAAAAATTAAAAACTGATTTTTCTGATTTTTATTAAATAATTAATAAGAAAATTAGCTATTTATACTAATCTGAAAATTAATACTCCAAAAATATTTTTAGCCCCTAATTAAAATTATTAAGCCTTAAAAATAATTTTTATGAGATAAAAATGTAATATTTTTAATTTTAAACAATTATAATATATATGCCAAAATTTCCCAAAAATTGTGAATATTACAAAAATTACAATAAAATTCATTTTTATACATCCTACCATTTTATAAAAATATTGGTATCAAAAACAGGGTCTCAGATTCAGTATAGGGGCTGGTTCCGGAATTTAAAATGCAAAATAATTGTATTCTAAAAATATAAAAATTACAGAAAAATAAAATAAAATAATCTATGCTACACAGAAGTCACATAACACGTATGGGATGATTTTCCTATTTAATAAAAATTATAATGTATTTAAATGCATTAAAAATTAAATAAAAACACAATAAAATCAACTAAAAACATATTTTAACAGAATAAAATACACGTAATTTTCCCAGTCGTTACATATTTAACACCATCGTCCACTATTTCCTTAGTTGGTTCTAAACCATTTTGCACACATAAGTTCAATATATGTGCACAACATCGTGCATGGAACATTTTCCCATCAATTGATAATTTCTTTCTAAGACTAAAAGTTTGTTTTAAATATCGTAAAGCAACATCATTTGCAACAGTATTATCAACGTTTAATGTCCAAATTTTATCAATGATCCCCCACTCATTCAAACACTTAAATAAAGCCTATGAAATGACAAATCCACTATGTGGAGGAGGGACATTACAAAAAATCAGAACCCTCATGTTAAGCTTCCAATTGGAATCAATCCAATGACCCGTGACAACCATGTATCCTAATTTTTGATGTGACGAAATCCACATATAAGTAGTAATGTTAATTTTCCTAATAGATTTAAAAATTTCTCTTAATTTATCCCTTTCAATTTCAAAAGTACTAACACAATCCTTTTTAAGAGCATGTCTACTAATTTTCTGCCAATACGGGGTAGCTATTCGCATAACCATGTAAAACATAAAACTTTCGACATGCCTAAATGGTAATTCATTTACCAAGATATAATGAGAAATGATTTTTCTCATCAGAGCATGATCATATTTAAAATTACCAAGTGTTACCTCAGAAGATAAGGCATCGCTCGGTTGAAACTGAAGTAGTGCTTGGTTCGTTTGGTTCGTTTGTCCATGTGCAGCCCGACATTTATCCACGTGCCTGTTCAACGTTGTTGTGCACCCCGTACTCCCACATTTCATTCTTGTTTTACAAAATTTACAAATTGCAAATTTCTGATTGTTATCCTCAACAACGTCCAAATGCGGCCAACAACGAGCTTTCTTCTATCTTTGCTTCTTTGATAAGGCTGATTAGATTGTTGAGTTTCAAGGCTGTCACCTTTTCTTTTTCTTGAAATTTCCTCCTGTTCAGATGTGCCTTTATCATTACCACCGTCTTCAGATAGCGATTCATCACCAAGACTTTCTTCACCAAGACTTTCTTCACCAAGACTTCTTACTTCTTCAAATTCAGCATTTTCTGGAATAATTTCAATGTGTTTCTTATTTTTGGAAGATGCTATCCGAATCTGCAATATCAATAAACAACAAATAAAATTAAACACAAAGTTTAGAGTTTACAGAAAATTAAACACAAAGGAACTGAGTACAATTCAGTGCAAAACAACTACACTACTATTCATCAACAAATAAACAGCAAATTAAATTAAACTGCACTTCCATTCGACTACACTGCAACTCAAACACACAGTCCACACAAATCAAAATCGCTGCAAACTCAATAACTCAGTGAAGAACAGCAAACACAAAAATGAACAAAAACAAATTGACAAAAACAACTTGACAAAAACAGCAACCTACAAACGGAATTTAACAAACAAACAACAAACTAAACCGAGTAACAAAACCGAGCGACGAAACCAACTCTAACTTAGCGATAACTCGTTACTCATAACTCAACTTGCAGCGAAAACTCAGTAAATTACAAACTTGATTAAGAACGAATTCAAAAGAACACACCGCAAATCGGACAGAAACGGAACCTCTTTACGGAAACAGCAACTCAGGAACAAGCTATGTAATTGCGAAGAAACAACAAAAAGGAAATTCATTAATTGTGAATAAATGAAGAAGAACAACTTACCAGTTATATAATTGCGTGTAATTGAACAAACGAAGAAGAAATGAAGTAATTTAGGGATTTGGGGGTCGTGTGCGGCGTATGAATTTTAGGAATTTTGTGTGCGAATGAGTGAATAAGTTTAGTGTTTAGGTTTAGACGTCTAGTTGTTCAGGTAATTGGTCTAGGCTAAACAAAACAAGCTTCTTTAGTTGGGCCAAATGAATTGGGCTTAGTGGTCCATAAAGCTCATGTGCGAATCGGCTCGTTAAAGCTAAAAAAAAAAATCAAAATTCTTAATTTTTATTTTTTTATCTCCAACCAAATTAATTTTTATTTTTTGAAAATTTGGGAATATCAATAAATTAAATATATCTTAACATCCGTACGGTTGGATCATCGAGAAATATTTTTTAAAATAGAAACAACAATTCTGACAAAGCACTAGTTACTAGTACTAGTTAGAATAGTAGTGATCTACTAAGATCTCCAACCAAATTAATTTTTTATTTTTTGAAAATTTGGGAATATTACTAAATTAGATATATCTTGACATCCGTACGGTTGGATCGTCGAGAAATATTTTTTAAAAAATAGAAACAACAATCCATGACAAAGCAATAGTTACTAGTGATAGTTAGAATAGTAGTGATCTACTAAGATCTCCAACCAAATTAATTTTTATTTTTTGAAAATTTGGGAATATCACTAAATTAGATATATCTTGACATCCGTACGGTTGGATTGTCGAGAAATATTTTTAAAAAAATAGAAACAACAATTCGTGACAGAGCACTAGTTACTAGTACTAGTTAGAACAGTAGTGATCTACTAAGATCTCCAACCAAATTAATTTTTTATTTTTTTGAAAATTTGGGAATATCACTAAATTAGATATATCTTGACACCCGTATGATTGGATCGTCGAGAAATATTTTTTAAAAAATAGAAACAACAATTCGTGACAAAGCACTAGTTACTAGTACTAGTTAGAATAGTAGTGATCTACTAAGATCTCCAACCAAATTAATTTTTTATTTTTTAAAAATTTGGGAATATCACTAAATTAGATATATCTTGACATCCGTACGGTTGGATTGTCGAGAAATATTTTTAAAAAAATAGAAACAACAATTCGTGACAGAGCACTAGTTACTAGTACTAGTTAGAACTAGCATAAAAGCCCGTGTAAGGCACGGGCCTGTTAATAAATCGTTGAATTAAATTTTCTAATAGTTATATTATTTATTTTAATTAATTTTATTATTTATTTTTAAAAGTTTTAGTTTTAAACTCATTTATACATTTTGATAAAAATATTTATTAACCGATATAAATTCCTTATTGAGTATATAAAAATAAATATAATATTTAAAAAATAATTAATAAATTATATGTATATTATGAACTTATATCTATGATTATTATATATTTTAATTTATGACTAAATTATATTTGTTTATAACAATTTAATGTATTTATTGTAAAAAGTTCTATTTTACAAATCTTTTAATTTTTTACACAAATTTACTACTCCAATCTAATTTCGTATACTTAAATATTTTTTTTTCAAACCCATATATTTAATTGTATATATTATAATTGATTGATTATTATATTTTGTATAATTATATATTACGACATCACGTTAATATTTTCTTTTTCTCGCAACCACAAATTTTGCGGGTACCCACAACCTCTCGTTAATAGCCACTTTTACTCATACTCGCAATCTATAAATGTGATTATATATCATGAGAATACTGATTCGATATCCAACGATGACATAAATTCGTTATTATCTTATATAATATTGATATTGTAATTAATTATAACTCAATTGCATATTTTATTTAAATATTTAACATATTTCAAATCTAATTTTGTTATATATTATTTTGTTTTTTTTATTTTTTTTAAAAATTTGTACTAACAAAAATTTTGAATTCAACTTTATGAACTTCATTTCTCATATTTAAAAAATTATTAATAAATAACTCACATATGATGGTGTGACAAAAAAACTCATATATAATGCATTTATAACATGAAAAGTAAATATATGACAAAATGGGTGATGGTTTGTGTATTATGATTTTTAAAAGGAAGATAAAAATCTAAGTAGATCAAGTGGGCATAAGAATAAACTATGTATCACGAGATTGTTGGTTCGATACCCAATGAAAACAAAAAAATAAATTTTTGTTGAGTATTGAATACAGTAAAAGAATACAGAGGGGGGGTGAATGGATTCTTTGAACTTTTCTTCATTCTTGAATCTTTGCAGCAAGATATGTGTTGAGTGTGTGAGATATGTAAGTGCGGATAATAAAGACAAACACAACACAATATCACTTTAATCTAATATTTTATTAGATAAAGATTCTGCTACAATATGTGAATACAAATGATAGTATTCTCAGCTTCGTTTTACTCAGAAAGATATTTCTTGTGATGTTTTTCAAAAACTTATCTGCTAAGGAAGTGAGGCTGTATCCTTATAGACATGGATACACCTACTTACTACAAATAAGGTAGGTAAACAAAATACTTTCCAGTCTGTCTATCTCATTTGAGTAAGAGTCCAAACGGCTACAGATTTGACTTTCCAAAGCCTGTTCAGATCCACTTCTTTAGCTCCTTGTCCCTTGACTTATCTCTCCAAGCTTCTTTGTAGGCTTTCCAACGTGCTTTATAGTACATAGTCAAATAAAGCGTCTTGGCTTGTTGCAGGTTTCTGACTTGTACAATTCTTCAGTATTTTGTCTTCAAGAATGTATTCGAGAAGTGACTAAGTGAGTGATTCGAGAACTAGAATTGACTTAATCGATAACTCTGAGTTCTCGAATAATGTTATATTGACATATCGAATCACTTCTCGAATAGCTCTTTTCTCTAGGAGTCCTTGAGATATCGAATAGAGCATTTTGACATATCGAATCCCTGAGATGTCGAATAGCATCTTGAGTCTTTGAGATATCGAATGTAGCTTTGACTTGTTGACCCTTTTGAGAACTCGAATATCACCTTTGACCTATTGAATCCTTGAGTTCTCGAACAGAGTAATAGACATATCGAATCTCTGAGATATCGAATGAGATATCGAACAGTGTATTCAGAGATATCGAATAGTGTCTTCTGAGATATCGAACCCTTGACTTCTCGAATGCTAGACTTCTCGAATAGACAAATGTACTTCTCGAATTGGTACTTAGGCAAATTCTTCATTTCTTCAAATCCCAACTGTGATTATTTGGCAATCTTTATCTCCTTGCTTGAGGCATGAACCTTGGAACTTCTTTCAAGCATTATTCTTGACTTAAAAGGTATAGTTACATAGCTAGAATTTGATGCCTATTACAAGTACAAAACCAGTAGAAACTTTACAACTAGAGGTTCCCTCAGTTAAGAGGTCATGTAAGTAATGCATAACATTACAAACAACTTAGGCTTGTTATTAGATGTATTCAGGCATGCCTCTGTGACTAACAATCTCCCCCAAATTGTGAGTAAGACCCTTAGTCACAATTTCATGTCTGATAACAAGCCTAACATACATAAAGATAAAACTTGACAGAGGCTGTAGGATTGACCTTTGGAGTTGAAGATTCATCAGGCAGAGGGAGATCCACGTGCTTCATCATATCAGCTAACATGGACTGTTGATGTAGAAGAACATCAGCCGTGGTGGTGGCTTGAGTGTTCAACTACTCAGTCAGAGTATTGACAGTGTTTGTAAGATGAGCATTAGACTGGGTGAGAGAGGCTACTTCCCTTTCAAGAGCATTGACCTTGGTGAACAGTTCAGTAGATTTGAAGCCAGACAAGGATTGTTCTTTCAGTCTCTGCACTTCAAACTTAGACATAGAATGCACTGGGACTTCAGTAGGCAGCTTGTCTCCATACTGATTTGCAAACATAGTTCTTAGCATGGCATTGGCTTCTGTTGTCTGATCAGAAAGATTTTGAAATTTGTGCCCCAGACCTTTGACAATATCTGATAGAATGGCTAAACCATTGTCCATCTTTGTACAAGTAGCCTTGCAGGTTCGAATGTCCTTGAGAACAGTCTCCATTTGAGGGAATTTAGCATCAAAAGTCCTTTTTATCTCATGCACCTCTTGAGTTGTTGCTGTGCAAACTGCTTCAACTTCTGTTTTTAGGCCCTTGCCAAGGTAGTGTGCAGCCTTGAGAATGCCTTTGTAGGTGTCATTGATTGCCTCATACACATCATTAGGGGTGAGAGATTTGGCATTGGACCCTAGTGAAGTGATGTACTCCTCTCTGAGGTACTGGAGACCTTCTGAGAGAGGGATGTCATATTTTCCTTGTAGCCAAACATCTACATTTCCATCTCTCTCAGTTTCATCTATGATCTTTGCCTTCTGTATTTCTACATCATCTATGTGGCATAAGAGGATAGCTTCATAGTCTGGATTGGGCATGTTTGCAGTGAGAAGGTGCTGAGCAATCTTTGTGAACTCAGGGATCTGATCCACAATTAAGCTTTGGAGTGCTTCAACCGTCAATTGTGGTGGAACAGACCCTGATCCTGAAGCACTGTCATGTTGCACAGGCTTCAGCCATTGAGACATATAGTGAGAGCTAGAGCTAGGCAAGCTAGACTCCTCAGTTACAGATGCAACTTCTGTAACCGGATGGACAGACTATACTACTGTTGTCTCCACAGGAGTGGGATGAGTTACAACAGTAGGTGACACAGGCACAAAGTCTCTATTGAAAACTAGTGAATCCTCTGTGTTTGTGATGGTGTCATTAGGATATGCCCCAGCATGCATTCCCTGACCATCTAAATGAGGTACCCGGGTGGTGAGCAAAGTGTCAGGCACTAAGTCACTTGAGTCCATTGGCTCACCAAGAGAATGGAATTCTTGGTGATCAATGCCTTGCTCCTCAATTTCTTGAGTTGCAGGCTCCAAAGAAATTTCAATGTTAGATTCTGGAAGAGAAGAGTGTTGTAGAATGGATTTTGGCAACTCTACCTGAGAAATAGAGGGAGTTTCAAGTGTGATGTGCTCTCCACTCAGTGTTGTGCCAGCCTTATCACTCCCTTGTGCTGACTCTTTACAGGTAGGTGCATTGGGGAGGATGCTTGATTCTATAGATGCACCCGGTTGAGAGGATACATCTAGTGAGCTGTGTGCCCCTGATTTTATAACTTCAGCCATTTGGGTGACTGAAGAGGTGGTTTTAGACTTCTTCTTCTTCTTTAGGCTAATGATAGGTGACTCAGGTTCCTCACATTCTAAACCTAGTTCTACAGCCAAGGCTGCTTCAGTTAAGATGTTTAAAGGTTCAGAAGCAACCTGTTTTCTCTTCTTTTTACTAACATCACCCTTTTGAGAGGATGATGCAGTTGGCTCTGTGTTTGGTAGAGTGTTTGTCTGAGAGGGTTGGTTAGCAAGCCTTGGGTTAGCATTTTGTTCTACTTGCTTAGGCTGTGCTAACTGAGACTTAGAATCAAATATTGGCATGTTGTGGGGGTAAGACCTAAACAAACCCTCCATGTGGGGAGTTATGTTAAGCCTTACATCCACATCATTCCTAGTCTCCAAGTTACCAAAAATGAGTTTGGTCATGGACTTAGGATAGCCTATTTTACTTTTATCTATTCCAGGCAATTCAATCAATGAAACATTTTTAAAATTAAGTACTGATTGAATAAAGCGAGGAAAGAAAATTTCAGTACCTCTCTTGGCTGTGTTCTTACCAAGTCTCCCATATAGCTCCTGTAAGATGATATGTCCAACATCTATCTTTCTCCCATGAGCCAAGGCATAGGCCAGCTGCTGCACAGGTGTACTAATCTGGTCAAAGCTCGATTTCCTTGCAGTGAATACTTGAAGGAGTGTAGGCTGTGTAGCAAAAACATAGCTCCATTCTTTTCTCAAGTACTTCCTATTCAGCTTCCCAAGTTTAATAGCATCGGAGTAGTTGATAAATTCAAAGAATTCTTCCAACTCAGCATCGGTGGCCAGGGAGTCATATGCCTCTTGCTGCAAATCTAAGGCTTGATTCATGTCTGCGGTAGTGATAGTAATATCCTCGCCTTGAATCTTGCAGTAGACAACATATGAGGTGATAGCATTCTCAAGGGCGATGACCTCCACAGTAGCTGTCCTCCAGAATTGTTCTAATAAGTTTAGGTACAGGGTTGGGTTGGCTGAGAGTGCACCCTTGATGTAAGATTCAGACAACCATCGAACAAAGCACTTGAAATTAGCATTTGGTGCTTCCACATCACTGGTAATTGCGATGAAATTGGTTTGAGATGGTATGGTGAGTTGAGTGTTTTCCATTTGGGTAGAGAAGAAAAGAGAATTAAGGTTGAAGAAGAAATTCGCAGTTAGGGTTTTCAGAGGTTTTAGGAGTTTAGATGCTTGAGAAATCGAACGAAATGAGTTGAATAGTTGTGAAATTGTATATATATGAATAACCTGAGTTGTCGATTAGATATATGATCTGTATCAACAAGTCATTCGAGAAGTATAAAACAACTATTCGATAAGTTAAGAATGACTTATTCGATATCTCAGGCAGTTTGTAACTCATAGCTGGCAGTTATTTAACTCAGAAATTAATTCTAAGCTAAATAAAATATGTTTTTATGAGCGAAATGAAATTTTGAATATAAATCCAAAAAGCGATTAAGTGTCAGCGAAAAATCAGCCTTTTCAAATGATTCGATAACTCAAATACAGTATTCGAGAACTCCATCACTAGAGAACTAAAATACTCTATTCGAGAACTCAGAGTGTGCTATTCGATTTCTCCAAAAGACACTATTCGAGAACCCAAGAGGGTTCTAGATAGGCCTATTCGAGAACTCGAGCCATGACATAACAATGAACCATTCGAGAAGTCTGACTTATCGAACTATACTTTTCACTCATAAAATTCAATTTTCACTATCTTTTAAAATTTACCAGAAATATTCACTGAAGAATATTCTACCAAATTAAATAGTGATTCTCTCAAAATTTCACAGAAATTTCAAGCTAAAGATGTATGATTTTCAACATATGCAGCATTATAGAATATTTATAAATCATTCTCCAGCCAATACTTACTTCAAAAATATTGAGCATTTGATAAAGTAAGTATTTACTGCTGCAACAATCTAGTTGATATATTCACTTAGCCAGAATTTGAAGAATTCAGCATTCCAATCTCACTAACCAACCTTGTGAAGGTGGCTTCATCTAATGGCTTAGTGAATATGTCAGCTAGTTATTTTTTTGTGGGGACATAATGTAACTCATTGGTTCCATTAGTTGCATGCTCCCTTATGAAGTGATATCTGATGTTAATGTGCTTTGTCCTAGAATGATTGACAGGATTGGAAACTATAGAGATTGCACTTGTGTTGTCACACATGATTGGAATTCTTTCCAACACAAGTCCATAATCTCTAAGTTGGTTTCTGATCCAAAGCACTTGAGCACAGCAACTTCCAGCAGCTATGTACTCAGCTTCAGCTGTGGAAGTTGACACAGATTGTTGTTTCTTGCTGTACCAAGAGACTAACCTTTATCCAAGAAACTGGCAGCTACCTGAGGTGCTTTTCCTATCCACTATGCATCCAGCATAATCAGCATCAGAATAACCAACCAGATTGAACCCTGTGTCCTTAGGATACCATAACCCCAAGTTTGGTGTGCCCTTCAGATATTTAAAAATCCTCTTTATTGCTATCATATGTGATTCCTTTGGATTTTATTGAAACCTTGCACACAAGCATGTTGCAAACATGATGTCTGGCCTACTAGCAGTGAGGTAGAGTAGAGAACCAACCATGCCTCTGTAGATTGAAATATTTACCTTCTTGCCCTTAACATCTTCATCTAACTTGGTGGCAGTGGCCATGGGTGTCTTTGCAGGTGAGCATTCTTCCAAGTCAAATTTCTTCAATAGAAACTTGATGTATTTGGTTTGACTTATAAAAATGCCATCCTTCCTTTGACTAACTTGCAGCCCAAGAAAGAATGTTAATTCTCCCATCATACTCATCTCATATCTGCTCTGCATGAGCTTAGAGAATTTCTCACACAGCTTCTCATTTGTAGAGCCAAATATGATATCATCCACATAGATTTGAACTAAGATAATATCATCACCATGTTTCTTGTAAAACAGTGTCTTGTCCAGTGTGCCTCTAGTGAATTGATTCTCCAGTAGAAATTGTGATAGTGTGTCATACCATGCCCTAGGAGCTTGCTTAAGTCCATACAATACTTTAAGCAATCTGTAGACAAAGTGAGGGAATTGTGGATCCTCAAAGCCAGGTGGCTGTTGCACATATACTTCTTCTTCCAACTCCCCATTCAAAAATGCACTCTTGACATCCATTTGATAAACCTTGAAATTAAAATGTGCATCAAATGCCAAGAAAATTCTGATGGCCTCTAGTCTAGCAATAGGGGCAAAAGTCTCATCATAGTCAATGCCTTCCTGTTGAGAGTATCCTTTTGCAACCAACCTTGCTTTGTTTCTTACGACTACACCATTTTCATCCATCTTATTCCTTAGAACCCATTTTGTTCCAACAATGGTTCTATCCTTTGGTGCAGGCACAAGTTCCCATACTTTGCTTCCTTCAAATTGATTTAGCTCCTCTTGCATAGCAATTATCCAATCAGGATCCAACAATGCATCATCAAGTTTCTCAGGCTCAACTTGGGATAGAAAGCAACCATAGAGACATTCATTTAGAGTTGCTTTCCTTGCCCTCACTCTGCATTTGGATCTCCAATTATCTGATCTGCAGTATGTGATCTATCCCATTTACTTGTATGTTCAGATTGATTTCTCAGCCTTGATGTTGCTTCATCATCCAGATCATGATCATTTACATTTCCTCCCCCTGTGAAGTTGCCACTAATCACAGGTGTGTCTTGGATGCTTGTTTCTTCATTGTTGATTGACACAGGTTCTTCATTCACTTGAGTTTGTTGGATTGTGGGCTCAAATTCAGTTTCAATCTCCTCATCAGAATCATCTAGATTGTCAAACTTCAAAGGATCTTTATCTTCATCATTGGCTTCTTCTAATCCAGGTAGTTTGGTGTCATCAAATGTCATATCTGTGCTTTCCATAACTTTCTTTTGACTGATGACATAAACTTTGTATGCAATTCTTTCCATAGAGTAGCCAAGAAAAATTCCTTCAAATGCTTTTGCATCAAACTTTCCAACATATTCTGAATTGTCTTTTAACACAAAGCATTTGCTTCCAAAAGTATGAACATACTTTAGAGTAGGCTTCTTTCCAGTCATCAAGTTGTAAGGTGTCTTTCCAGTGTTTTTGTTAATGAGGGTTCTGTTTTGGATATAGCATGCAGTGCTCACAGCCTCAGCCCAAAAACATGTAGGCATCTTTGCATCAAGTAACATTGTTCTAGCAGCCTCAATCAGAGTTCTATTCTTTCTCTCAACAACTCCATTTTGTTGTGGAGTCCTTGGAGCTGAGAATTGTTGAGAAATACCATTCTCTTTGCAGAATGCTTCAAGCATGGCATTTCTGAACTCTGTTCCATTATCACTTCTTAATGCAATCACACTTGCATTGTTGGCCTTTGCTTCCTTGTCAATTTTCTTTATATGCTCAATGATTACTTGTGGAGCCTCATCCTTTGATGCCAGAAATTCTACCCATGTATACCTTGTGAAATCATCAACCATCACTAGAGCATACTTCTTCCTTCCTAGTGACACAATATTGACAGGCCCAAACAAGTCCATATGAATTAGTTGTAGGGGCTTGGTTATTGATGTCACTATCTTTGACTTGTGGCTTGATCTTTTCATTTTTCTTTTTTGACAAGCCTCACACACTCCTTCTTGACAGAATTCAAGTATGGGCATGCCTCTCACTAACTCCCTTTTGACTAGAGAATTAATGCCTTTGAAGTTCAAGTGTGATAGCTTCTTGTGCCACAGCCAACTATCTTCATTTGATGCTTTTGAGTAAAAGCAACAAATTTTGTCCTTGTTTGCCGAGTTCATATTGGCTACAAACAGGCTTCCTTTCCTTACTCCAGATAGAGCAAAGTCACCAGTCTTCTTGTGGGTGATCAAACATTCATCTTTGTCAAAATTCACTTTGAAGCCTCTGTCAGTAAATTGACCAACACTCAGTAGATTGTGCTTGAGCCCCTTGACCAGTGCTACATTTTCAATGATGACATTTCCAATTTCAAACTTGCCATATCCCAATTTGTTGCCAATGCTATCATCTCCAAAAGCAACCATTGGGCCAGCCTTCTCCTCATACTGTGATAGCAGGGCCATATCACCAGTCATATGGTTTGAGCATCCACTATCCAAAATCCATATGACCTTCTTTTCACTTTCTTTGCCCTGCAAACACAAAGGTATTACTTCTCCTTTGGTATCCAAACAAGTTTGGGTCCATGTGGCTTAGCAACAGTTTTATCATAAACAGCATGCTTATCAATTTTCTTGATGTTAGTCTTCTTGTCACTGTTAGAAGTCTTAGAATCAGGGTTCTTAGACTTAGGTGACAGAGGTACCTTCCTAACTTTAGGAGGACTTGAAGACTTTGTTCTTGTGTAGTGTGTGTGAACATTGTGACTGATGCAACCTTCCATGAATTGTCTTCTCAAATTAAAACAACTGGTCATTACATTCATGTTACATGGCATACAATCAAGTCTATCACAGAAAGGAGAGTCTCTGTGTCTTAAAGGCACAGAGCAATCATAGAATGGTTTAGCAACACTACCAGATGGTTTCTTGCATGCATGAGTTAAATGATTAGTGCTAAAACAGTTTTGACAAACTTTCCTAGGGGCATTTGGCACATAAGCATAGTTGTTGACCTTGTTAATCCCCAATTTGCCATTCCTGTTTTGTTTCTTTTTAGCCACTTTCTTCTCAAACTCATTATTCCCAGCTGAAACAAACTTCACAAATTTCTCAGGTCTAGGTCTACCTCCCACTGGCTCCTTGGCTTTGGTTTTGACATTCTCACTCTTAGAGGATGCTTGTTGTTCATTTGATTGTGCCTTATCTTCATCATCCAACATTTGCTTAATGAGTAAGGCATCCTCATCAATCTAAAGTGTTGGTGTTTTAAATATTGGGGTCTCAGTCTTTTTCAAAACCTGAGGCACTTCCTCTTGAACAACAATGTCATCTTCAATGACTGCATAGCCTTTCCTCTGTTTAAGAGTGTCATAATCAAGTCCAATGGCAGCCTTAGGTCTAGCTAGATTTTTCTCATGGTAGGACTGCAATAGACTAGAGGAATTCTTAAATGTTTTCAATTTAAATTCATTTTCAGCTAGTTCATCCCTAAGAGCTTTCTCAACTTGACTAGCACATAGAACCTTATGCTTTAGATATTCAATTTCTTGTTTAAGGTTTTCTACTTGCATAGCAGTTAGTTCTAGTTCCTCATTTCTTTTGTTCAACAGTTCATTCTTAGTAGACAGTTTAGCAATTTCTTCATTAGCAGCAGTCATACTAGTATGAATATTAAACATCTCAACAGATAGTTGTTCAACCATAGATTTGTATTCAGAAACAGACATGTCTATGGTAGTGAGGGATGGTACCTGAGAGTCTGATGCAGATGGTTCTTCCTTGGAGTTGGCCATCAAGGCATAGTTGCAGAATTCTACATCACTATCAGAATCATCCCAACACTTCCCTTCAGCTATGTAGGCCTTACCTGGTGTATGCTTCTTTAGCAGCGCCTCATACTTAGCTTCAATCTCAAGAAACTCCTTATCCTTCTTTTTAGGCTTCTTGCATTCACTGGCAAAATGCCCTAGGTCATTGCATCTATAACATCTCACAGATGACCTATCCACATAGCTGGTTTTGAATCTGTTTCTGTTTGCTTTCACAGGTGCCTTGCTCTTGTTGAATGAATGATTTTGAGATCTAGGCTTGAAGGGCTGGTTCCTCTTAAATATTATGTTTGGGAATTTTCTAGCCATAAAAGCATATGAAGTGTTTTCCATGGCATCCAACTCTTCAAGAGTGTAGAACTCATCTTCTTCCTTTTCATCAACAGGTTCAGTCACTTCTTCTTCAGTTTCTTCATCATCTACTATCTCTTCTATTCTCAGCTGACTTGTAGATGCTTCCAGGTCTTGAACAGATTTGTCGACAATCAAGGCACAGGATGTGTTTATCATTCTGCCTTGGTTGGCTTGGATAGCCCTCTTCTGAAGCAGCTCAAGCTCATGAGTCTTTAAAACCCCATAGAGCACATCATATGTGACTTTGTTCAAATCTCTTTCTCTTAGAGATATGACCCTTTGCTCTAGATGGTTTGGTGCAGATAGTAAAAACTTCATGTTTAATTCCTTAGTGCTGTAAACCTTCCCATTCATTTGAAGCTCAGTCACCAGCTTGTGAAATCTCTCAAACATATCAGTAATACTTTCTTTGGACTGTGCCATGAAAGCCTCATACTGTGTGACCAGTACCTATTTCCTATTCTCTCTTACCTCCTCTGTCCCTTCACATAACACCTCGATGTGGTTCCACATGTCCTTGGCTGATGTGCATGATGCTATGTTGGCAAACATCGACATATCCATGGAGTCTGTGATCAGCAACATGAGATGACTGTCTAGGACAACCTTTTCCTTCTCTGAGTCCGTCCATTTGGATGGCTCTTTTGGAACATATGATCTAGGAATGACTATTGTGCCCACTATAGATTCATCAATTTCTTGTTGTGGTACAAATGGACCATTCTTGAGGATGTCAGGGTAGAGAGGATTGGCAGCTTTGATGAACAACAACATTTTTATTTTCCTGAGGTTGTAATTCTCTTTGTCGAACTTAGGGACCTTTACCGTACCTGTAGTCTTTGGTGTATTCGAACTCATGATCGTTTTCTGTTTAGATTAAACAGCCTGCTCTGATACCACTTGTTGAGTATTGAATACAGTAAAAGAATACAGAGGGGGGGTGAATGGATTCTTTGAACTTTTCTTCATTCTTGAATCTTTGCAGCAAGATATGTGTTGAGTGTGTGAGATATGTAAGTGCGGATAATAAAGACAAACACAACACAATATCACTTTAATCTAATATTTTATTAGATAAAGATTCTGCTACAATCTGTGAATACAAATGATAGTATTCTCAGCTTCGTTTTACTCAGAGAGATATTTCTTGTGATGTTTTTCAAAAACTTATCTGCTAAGGAAGTGAGGCTGTATCCTTATGGACATTGATACACCTACTTACTACAAATAAGGTAGGTAAACAAAATACTTTCCAGTCTGTCTATCTCATTTGAGTAAGAGTCCAAACGGCTACAGATTTGACTTTGCAAAGCCTGTTCAGATCCACTTCTTTAGCTCCTTGTCCCTTGACTTATCTCTCCAAGCTTCTTTGTAGGCTTTCCAACGTGCTTTATAGTACATAGTCAAATAAAGCGTCTTGGCTTGTTGCAGGTTTCTGACTTGTACAATTCTTCAGTATTTTGTCTTCAAGAATGTATTCGAGAAGTGACTAAGTGAGTGATTCGAGAACTAGAATTGATTTAATCGATAACTCTGAGTTCTCGAATAGTGTTATATTGACATATCGAATCACTTCTCGAATAGCTCTTTTCTCTGGGAGTCCTTGAGATATCGAATAGAGCATTTTGACATATCGAATCCCTGAGATGTCGAATAGCATCTTGAGTCTTTGAGATATCGAATGTAGCTTTGACTTGTTGACCCTTTTGAGAACTCGAATATCACCTTTGACCTGTTGACTCCTTGAGTTCTCGAACAGAGTAATAGACATATCGAATCTCTGAGATATCGAATGAGATATCGAACAGTGTATTCAGAGATATCGAATAGTGTCTTCTGAGATATCGAACTCCTGACTTCTCGAATGCTAGACTTCTCGAATAGACAAATGTACTTCTCGAATTGGTACTTAGGCAAATTCTTCATTTCTTCAAATCCCAACTGTGATTCTTTGGAAGTTTTTATCTCCTTGCTTGAGGCATGAACCTTGGAACTTCTTTCAAGCATTATTCTTGACTTAAAAGGTACAGTTACACAGCTAGAATTTGATGCCTATTACAAGTACAAAACCAGTAGAAACTCTACAACTAGAGGTTCCCTCAGTTAAGAGGTCATGTAAGTAATGCATAGCATTACAAACAACTTAGGCTTGTTATTAGATGTATTCAGGCATGCCTCTGTGACTAACAACTTTTTTTAGCAAAACTTTCTAAATAGCGGTACATACGTAATTATACAAAATAGAAGGGCATAACATTCATTTCATAGTCATTAAAATGGTAAACTTTGCCCTTATGTTCTCCTATTATATATAGTAATAGATAATAGTGATCTACTAAGATCTTCAACCAAATTAATTTTTTATTTCTTGAAAATTTGGGAATATCACTAAATTAGATATATCTTGACATCTGTACGGTTGGATCGTCGAGAAATATTTTTTAAAAAATAGAAATAACAATCCGTGACAAAGCACTAGTTACTAGTACTAGTTAGAATAGTTGTGATCTACTAAGATTTCCAACCATATTATTTTTTTATTTTTTGAAAATTTGGAAATATCACTAAATTAGATATATCTTGACATCTGTACGGTTGGATCATCGAGAAATATTTTCTAAAAAATAAACAATCCGTGACAAGCACTAGTTACTAGTACTAGTTAGAATAGTAGTGATCTACTAAGATCTCCAACCAAATTAATTGTTCGCGAACAGCTCGAGCTCGGCTCGACTCGGCTCGAGGCTATTCGTGAACAACTCGAGTTCGGCTCGGTTCGGTCAAAACTCGACTCGGTTCGTTAAGAAATCAGCTCGGTTCGTTAAGATCAAAGCTCGGCTCGGTTCGTTAAGGTCAAAGCTTGGCTCGTTTCGGTAAAAACTTGGCTCGGCTTAGTTCGTGAATAGCCCTAGTTATAATCATTTTTCACTTGAGCATGTTTCAAGTTTTTTAGACCAAAATTTTTCACATTCAATTAATAATATATACAATTAACATTCACCACACAAACATTTATCAATTTTTATCTACCTTAATTAGTACATATGTATCTGTTGTGTTGTGTTTGTTTTACACACTTTGTCTCGTTCTTCAAATCACTTTCGCGTGTCACTTTTGAGATTCGCATTTCTCTCATTTCTGTTATATTGTATAACAAACAACACATTTCATTTTTCTTCTTCAAAATCAATCACGTAATTTTCAGACTGCATATTTATGTAAATGCACATCTTATAAATGGACGAATCTTCGTCGGAGAATTTTAACGTGAAGGTTGCCGTGTGTTGTGACCAAAATCTCGCATGGATCAGATTTAGGCCCGTTATGAGTTTTGGGTCCAATCCACAAGGAAAGAGGATGTTTTAGAGGGCTTCCAAGGTACCCGTGGTAACCCATGAAAACTGATAACAGGGCTCCCAAGATAATAGGGCTCCCAGGTAGAAGGGCTCCCGAATGGCATGGCTCCCGGATAACAGGCTTCCAAGAGTCTATGACAATACATAGGGGCTACCATAAGATGGGTAACAGGTAGATATGACGATAAGGGTCCTGGGAATGGCCTCCCATGGATGATCCACAACCCATAGACATCATTACATAGCTTCCAGTACAGCTACCAGACGTGGCTTACCAGAATGGCTTCCATAACCAGCTTACCAAAGGGGTTGCCATAGTTTGGGTTACCGGGCGGTACCCCCAGAGGGGCTACCTTGCGATGAACATTGAAAGAATATAAGGCTTATGGTCCCAGGGATAGTCTCATCCATAGCCAATGATAACCATCAGAGAGGGCTTCCAGCATAGCTTCCGTAACTGGGTTACCGGAGGGGCTACCGGGTGGTACCCCCAGCTTCCCCGGAAGCCTGGCAGAAACACAGATTCAGACTAGGACAGCCATCAGATAAGGCTTCCAGTATGGCTTCCATAATTGGGCTACCAGAGAGTCTACCGGAGTCAGGTTACCGGAGTCAGGCTACCGGGTGGTACCCCCAGCTTCCGCCGGAAGCCTGATAAGTCCGCTAGATTGGATAAGGCAGGCCTCCTACTTTTTAGGAGCACGTCTCTACAGCTGAAATACACCTCTAAATGGATAATTATTCAGTTATTCGAGGATATACATCATATATACATGATAAATCCTTCATTCATGAGATAAACATCAGTGGATAGGCTTCCAACAGTCCTGATAAGGCTTGGAAACCTGATAACTACATCACAATCAGTTGATACACGATTTATATCAGCAACAACAGTCATTATCCCACTGGAGAGAGGATAAATCATCACAAACAATCGAACTTATCAATGAAGAACTACATCGGGGCTTGATCCACTATAAATAGTGGTATGTAGGCAGTTTACGGGATCCTTTTCGACACTTACACTCCTTGAGTAGCTAGAGCACGTGCACTCTTGTGTGACATAGTCAAATTAGGGTTCTTGGTTGGCCAACATTTGGTCCTTGAGCTCTCATCCCGTAGATTCAGCCCCAATCATCACCAAACCACCTTCCCGTGTTCTTCGGTAACCCCTAGCCGTGTGCCTTCCTGGGCGGCTAGCCATAAATCTCCGACTGTGAGCCTTTCTTGGCAGTTGGGCGATTCCATATTTTACGGCACTATTCCAGCAACGGCCTCCACGTAGTTGTGCTAAAATCCTCCCACAACAATTGGCGCTAGAAGGAGGGCACCTTTAATTATCGTCTTTTGGAGGAAAAGATGTTTGACCGCTCCGGCAATGATGAAACGCCGTCTAACGGTATTGACAAGGAAAATGGTGATAAAAAGCATATTGCTACCATCCACGACATGTATCAGTACATCAAACGAATGGGAGCAAAATTGGACTCCCTTGAAAGAGCTTCTGAATTGAAGAATGAGTGTGAAATGGAGCTTAATCCATTGCCAAAACGAGATGACCAAGAAACGATTCTGGGACGAAACTCGAATGAAAATTGGCCTTGAGATATTTTTTGAGATGATATGCAGGGACATGAAATTCCCTTAAAATATGAGATGATCAATAGTGGCATTGTTGGTACACAAAATAAGCCAAATACGGGATTGGATGGCCTAATTTTTGGCCGGAAACCGCACAAAATGGGTGAAATTTCCCTTGAAAGAAGTAATCTAAAGAGATCTCAGTTTGGGGCTCAAAAAGGCTTTCGAGGACGAATGCAATCAGGGTGCCAAGGGGGCTTCCACCTGGGATCCCCCCTAGGGGTACCATGGCATCATCATGAAAGGTGGGCGAAATTTCCCCTGAAAGAAGTAATCTGAAGAGATCTCTGATGGGGGATCAAAAAGGCCTTCGAGGATGAATGCAATCAGGGTGCCAAGGGGGCTTCCACCAAGGATCCCGCCTAGGGGTACCAAGGCATCAGCATGAAGGACTCCCGCTGGAAACCCATCAATACCAAGGCCAGAACGAATCTCAAACGTATATCCATGTCAGTGAAGGAAAGTTCCTATCCTTTGGAAGCCCAGTAGCTGGATGGATAAAGCATAAGTCAGGCTTCTTGCATACTTGCGGGCTTGGAGGCAACCGGGAAATGAATCCAGACAATATGGATGAAGAATATATACCCTCCAACGGGCAACCGAACCCATTTATTGTTGAAAGGCTGAGCAAAGCCTGGGAAGCATATGGGCCACCATTCCCCAGGTTCTGTGCAACGAGTGGCAGCCCCGAATATGATGGTAGCACTGGATCCGGTAGCCCTGGATTCGGTAGCCCTGGATCCGGTAGCCCTGAACTTGATCTCCTCCAATCTTACGATTCGGAAGCCCGGGATCCGGTAGCCCTGGATCCGGAAACCCTGGATCCGGTAGCCCTGAATCCGGTAGCCCTGGATTCGGTAGCCCTTAATCCGGAAGCCCTAAAATTCAGAAGCCCTGGATCCAGCCCCGAAGACAAAACACCAAGGAGCTAGACTGACCAATCACATGATTGGATTGGGGTCCCAAGGAAGACACCCTAAATTGCCACCCATCAGGAAGCCCCAACGGAAGGCCTCTTTTGGGCATAGGCTCAATGATATATAACTTATTAGTTGTAGTTGTGTAACTTTGAACTCAGTTATCATGAATTTTGTCATTCGTAGACACTCGGGGGTAGCGCATATGCACCACCCGTGGTAATAGCAAAATGTTGTACCAACTGAATATCTATAAAGCTGGAAGCGGATTCCTATTCGCTGTCTTCATAAGCAAAATGCTTGATACAATTGACAATTGAGATCAGTAGTCAAAAAAGAGAAATGATGACGATGTTCTAAACATGTGGATAAAAAAAGTCAGTAAAAAGAAGATGTGCACTTATAGTGCGGGGCTGCCATCATGGAAACCTCATGTCAAGGTTTCCAATTCGTTCGGGGGATAGCACCACCAATAATATTGATGTTGGAAGCTGGTAAGGAAAATCATGGAATTAAAAAACTCTTCCTGATGAGTAGTTTGATACTGTGGAAGCAAAGACAGGGCTTCATGTGCAATTGGTCAGCATCCCGGAACACAAATGCCAAGTAGAAAATGAGTGACCTACCAGCCACGTTGCTAAACGGGAACAACTCAGATGATGAGAAGGTCCTCAAATATGATTTTAGGAAAGTTGAACTAAGACATATCCTATAATTCTGTAAAAGGGTTACCGGCTGTAGAAGATAAGTGAGTGGTAGCCTCAATTGCCATTTGACCACGAGGCTTCCCATCCAAAATGAGAAGGGTTGCCTTGAAGGGCCACTAACACAATCTCGAAGAGCACTACCAAGTCTCTCACCCAAGAAGAAAAGGCATGAAAGCCCTTAAGATGAACTAATGGAGGTGCCAATACCAAGAAAACAAAGGAAGCTCTTGGAAAAGGGGCAACCAAGTTCCCAACAGCTCCAGGTAGCACAGTCATGACGGCAGCCTGACCAGAAGCCTCATGAGAACGACGAGGATGGCTAAGGGCTACCAAATAAAGAAGGCCTATATATCATGGTCACCTCAGGCTCCTAAAAGATTTATGAACCGGAAGTTTCCCTCATAAGATGCTCCTATGGGAAGCCTCTCCAACAGTTGAAGCTCAAATCATGAGATATCGTTGGGAAAGAATTATGGAAGCAAACAAATTTCTGGAAAGCTACCACTAGAATATTAAAGGGATACCAATGATCTCTCTACCAAAAAGGAAGCGATATGAGGCCCACGTATGGCATGCCACTTGGGTTGCCAAATATTAGGGCTACCAACTCTCTGGCAAGTGTAGAATGGAAGGTTATCCTGAAAGTATGCAAGGAAACCGGAGGCATCTAAAAAGGCCTCCTAATAAAAAAAGAACATTTCAAAGAGGTTGTTATGGGAAAGTGATGGCTTCCCCCTGAAAAATATGGCTGGCAGCCTCCCACATGAGAAGTGGAGAAAATCTAAAATGTCCAATAAAGGGTCTACATGAAGATGCTCACAAGAACAACCAATCAAAAATTAATGAAAGGAGGCTTCCTATCAAGAAGAAAATGGGCATAAGCCTCCTAACGATGAAAAGAAATGTGGCTTCCCAATTGAGGTTCATGAACCTGACAAGAGCTGCAACAAGTTATGATACAATACCCTGCTTCCCGGGTATAGATTTAAACCTTCTAAGGAAAGAAGTGAAAATATCAAAAATAGAGTTGAACCAGATGCCCGGGGGGTAATGGATGCACATATCCCCTGGATGCAGTTTGATGTAATCGTACTATTTGATTTTCAGTAAAAGGAGAAGTCGACTATTTCCTTATACATTTGTTGACTTATGATTAATTGGAAAAGAAGGGCATGGAAGCCCCACAAACATAGTTCCACATGGCAGTCAGGCTACCATCCAGAACTAGGGGGTAGTGGATGTACATCCCTCCGTAGTAGGTTGAAATTATCAGAATTTTAAACTTTTCATGATTGTTACCAGACATGTACGGAACCTTGAATGGTTCACATGGCTTAGTTGGTCACTAGGGCATGTATGGAATCCTGATCGGTATACATGACTCATTTCATTTTTTGGGCTTGTGTGGAACCCTGATCGGCACACATGGATCCCTTCATTACCAGACATGTATGGAACCTTGAGTGGTTCACATGGCTTACTTGGTCACTAGGGCATGTATGGAACCCTGATCGGCATACATGACTCTTTTCATTTTTTGGGCTTGTGTGGAACCCTGATCGACACACATGGATCCCTTCATTACCAGACATGTGTGGAACCTTGACTGGTTCACATGGCTTACTTTGTCATTAGGGCATGTATGGAACCCTGATCGGCATACATGGATCCCTTCATTTTTCGGGCTTGTGTGGTACCCTGATCGGCACACCTGGATCCCTTCCTTTTTAGTCATGTATGGAACCCTGATTGGCATACATGGCTTCCTTTGTTATTAATCATGTATGGAACCGTGATTGGCATACATGGATCCCTTCATTATTTAGGCATGTGTGGAACCCTGATTGGCACACATGGATCCCTTCATTACCAGACATGTGTGGAACCTTGACCGGTTCACATGGCTTACTTTGTCATTAGGGCATGTATGGAACCCTGATCGGCATACATGGATCCCTTCATTTTTCGGGCTTGTGTGGTACCCTGATCGGCACACCTGGATCCCTTCCTTTTTAGTCATGTATGGAACCCTGATTGGCATACATGGCTTTCTTTGTTATTAATCATGTATGGAACCGTGATTGGCATACATCGATCTTTTAATCACTAACCTATGTGGTTACAAGAGTTAACTCGTATGGATTATCAAAGATGTTACTAATGTAGCCTTGCAGGAATGGCTTACATGGCATTATCACACTCAATTCATAAAATAATTGGGGCTCCCGGAATGAAGGCTTCCAGGCCAAGCTTCCGGCACCCAGGCTACCAGTAATGGGTTACCACCAGTAAGGCTCCCAGAGCCAGGTTTCCATACTGCGGGCTTCAATGACCTATAGGGTTACCGGACGGTACCCCCACACCCAGGGTGGCAACCACGCGGACTAAGGATAGGGCCCCGGAACAAACGTTTCCAGGTTGGGCTGCCGGTGCTAGGCTTCCACAAACAGGGCTCCCAGAATCAGGCTTCCGGGTGACCAGCTCCCGCAACGGAAGCCCCAAAGGTGGAAGTTGCAACCTCAAGGGATAAGGTAGATGCAACCCCATATGCTTTTGAGCAACCTACACGGGTATGTGAAGACTAAACTCACCCCCTTTGAATTATGGTAATGCTCATACACTCTATTACTCTTCCAAGCTTGCTATTAAAAGAATTAGCTTATCCACTGATGTTTAGTTAAAGAACTCATATGCATACCTTATGACTAAAAATGAAAAGTGATTAAGCATTTAGGAGTAGATCTATGATCCCCTTTAATGACTTGCAAAGGTTACCTCCTGTATGGAAGCCTAACTTGATTATCATTTTCACTTGTAGAGTAGTATTCTTTTCATAGTACACAATCCTATCAAACTTCGAACACCTCGCTTACTTAGGAAACCATTCACTATGACACTAAGCAAATGGTTAGCCCCTAATAATCAGATTTAGGCGTAGCTAGAATGCCTTAGCCTGAATATAACTGCTTAAGCATACTAGAATTTGAATGGTAGGCCTAATGTCTAAATAGAATTTTACTAAGTTGCTTATGCGCTAGATGGTAACCCATGCACTTTAAATGTTAAGTGATAGAAAGAGGTTACCTAGTGATGGATATAGATGCTATTAACATATGTCTAAGGCTAATAATAAGATAACTGTACCACATGCAATATGCATACATTCATAAAACTAGATAATAATTAGTTTATAAACCAACTAGCCTAATGATTAAATTTTAAGGTTCCTGTTGGTATAGTTCATAAAGTTTTGCAGGATCAGCTTTCAAAACTGAGCAGATTTTAGAAGATGAGCAGATTCCTACTCCAAAAATGGTTCCTGAATATTGGGGTTCCAAGACGGAAGCTCTAATACTTTTTACATCCACGATGGAGCTTCAAGGACGAAACATCCAAGATGGGGACCCTAGGGTGGGGCTTCCAGAATAAAACATCTAGAGTGGGGATCCCAGGATGGGGTTTCCAAGATAAATCATCCAGGATGGGTATCCCAAGGTGGGGCTACCAAGACGAGATGTCATGGTGGAAGCTCTTATATGAATACTGCAATCTCGAAGGGCATGGTTCTAGTCACCCACAGTGCATGTGCACAATCATTACGGGTTACCATTGAAACAATTGAAGGTTCCAAAGTTGGAAGCTCCTTCGCTACTCCTATGATGGAGACGAGGTAATATTTATGATGCGTCTAAATACACATGTCACAACCAAATTACACAGGTATGTGAGAAACTAAACCCTCTTTAATTGCATGAAATTGCACTCTATGACAAGTATGTGAAATGATTATCCCTTAGGCTTAAGATTATTACTTTTTGATATGCCGAATTCATTGAAATCCTTGCATGAATAGGAGAATTCGATACGCTAGAGGTATTAAGTCAAGATGATTAGTAAGACCTACAAGATATCTTTCATTGTGCATCCTATGTGTCTCTACCACATGAATATCTGCATGATGCTAAATGACTCTTGCCTACTAAAATTCAAATATGCTATTGTCATGTCCATATACTTCCTAAGTAATACATATGTTGTCACTCGCTTGGGATACATGAGATGAACATGAGGCATGCATTAGAATATATATTGTGAGATGAATAATGCTTGAGGTTTATAGATTCCTTGAATGTTTACATGTAGCTAATGGCTAGCCTATATCTTTATTGCTCACCTGCAATGGATAGCATGCAAGGTTAATGCTATTTGCTTATAAGTGACAACTTGCAGGTTCCTTGCTGTTTAGCTACTACTAATAGGTTTCATGCTATATACCTATTGTGACTGTTTACATATTAATTATATGCAATTAATAGCTTGTAGGATGATTACTATTCTCCTGAAGCAAATGGCTTCCGGGTTCCATGATGTTTACCCGTGGCTAACAAGTTTCCTTGTTATTTACTTATAGCTAACGACTAATGATTTCTTTGATATTCATCTGCAACTAATAGTATGCAGGTTCCTTGATACTTACTTGAAGCTTATAGCTAACAGCTTCCGACTAATAGCTTCCAGCTTTGTAGCTTCCATTCTGCATCTTTTGTCAAACAACTTGCAGGTTCATTGATGATCAGCTACAGCCAACAACTTCTAGACTTCAAAAAAGTAAGATTAAAGCTGGAACGGGCTGACATATTACATGAGAAAGAGATCTAAGGGCTCGGGGGTAATTCGGTTCCCCAACACCCTACCACAAAGAGGAAAAAGGGGTTTCCATCAGAAGTTCACATGAAACAAGGGGCTTCCACCCTCCATGTTCATCAACGAAAACCCAAACCCAGATTGGCACGATAAGAACAAAGATAAGTTCTACTCTACTGCCTTTGCATATTCACTTTTTCAACATTCATCTGAAAACTTTGCTGAGATGCATGTTCTGTCAGAAAGATCATTGTTTTGCCTTGCATAAATTCATAAGCATATGAATATGCCTACATTATCTGAATTATACTTGAACCAATACATGAAAGTCATCATGATTTACACAATGCATGTGTTTTATAAACATTTTTTCGAAATTGTTAGCTAAAACTGTCGAGTAAGTATCTAGGCACGCTATATGCCCCACATGTTACCACTTGAAAAGACATGGCAGCGATTGAAGGTGTCTCCATGACCTTCCATTGGTTCCCCTTGAGACACACATACAAGATTATTAATGAAATTGTCACACATATGAGATTATGTGTTGCCTCCTGAAAATTCATGCGAGTACAAATCACTTACAACTTATAGGAGAAGTCCTCAAAATACTCATTATAGGAGAAGTCCTCAAAATACTCATTATAGGAGAAGTCCTCAAAATACTCAACAATTTCTTCGGGGATCTGATGCGTTGGAATAATGGAAACATCTGAAAATTGTGGCACAACGCCTGGAAAAGTGTGTTCGCCAAGGTCTCTACTTGATTGGAGAAGCGGCAACATACATTTTTTTTACAAAATCATTTGCACTAGCATATTCATACTTTTCTGTATGCATCAAATATGTGTGATCTTGTGCATTATCTTTAAGGGCTACTTAGCCCTCGTTACTTATCTCTTTTTCTAGTTGTCTTGGTAGCCCAGGGTTTGGACGCTTGAGGCATCCCTACAACCGCAGGAGCTTCAGGACATCAAGGGATTCTTACATGAAGGCCAATTTGGTAGAGAATGAAGCATCTCAATTAGAGTGTAAAGTCATGATTCTAGAGAAGAAATGCCAGGCCCCGTGCTATGATGCCAACTAGAGTACCACGAATGATATGAAGTGAATAAAAGATATCCTTGATTTGAGAACTCACATTCAAATATGCATGCGGAAGCAAAGTGTTTCCTGTTTCTTACGCCGAGTTAGCTCATGTAAGCTTGGGAACACGATGTGGAAGATGTGTACTTCTCCGAGAGAATAATAAGAAAGGATTGGACCTTACCTTATTCTGGTTCCTATTGCACTTATACTTCAAGGAACCGGGGGGTAGTTGTTGTGACCAAAATCTCGCATGGATCAGATTTAGGCCCGTTATGAGTTTTGGGTCCAATCCACAAGGAAAGAGGATGTTTTAGAGGGCTTCCAAGGTACCCGTGGTAACCCATGAAAACTGATAACAGGGCTCCCAAGATAATAGGGCTCCCAGGTAGAAGGGCTCCCGAATGGCATGGCTCCCGGATAACAGGCTTCCAAGAGTCTATGACAATACATAGGGGCTACCATAAGATGGGTAACAGGTAGATATGACGATAAGGGTCCTGGGAATGGCCTCCCATGGATGATCCACAACCCATAGACATCATTACATAGCTTCCAGTACAGCTACCAGACGTGGCTTACCAGAATGGCTTCCATAACCAGCTTACCAAAGGGGTTGCCATAGTTTGGGTTACCGGGCGGTACCCCCAGAGGGGCTACCTTGCGATGAACATTGAAAGAATATAAGGCTTATGGTCCCAGGGATAGTCTCATCCATAGCCAATGATAACCATCAGAGAGGGCTTCCAGCATAGCTTCCGTAACTGGGTTACCGGAGGGGCTACCGGGTGGTACCCCCAGCTTCCCCGGAAGCCTGGCAGAAACACAGATTCAGACTAGGACAGCCATCAGATAAGGCTTCCAGTATGGCTTCCATAATTGGGCTACCAGAGAGTCTACCGGAGTCAGGTTACCGGAGTCAGGCTACCGGGTGGTACCCCCAGCTTCCGCCGGAAGCCTGATAAGTCCGCTAGATTGGATAAGGTAGGCCTCCTACTTTTTAGGAGCACGTCTCTACAGCTGAAATACACCTCTAAATGGATAATTATTCAGTTATTCGAGGATATACATCATATATACATGATAAATCCTTCATTCATGAGATAAACATCAGTGGATAGGCTTCCAACAGTCCTGATAAGGCTTGGAAACCTGATAACTACATCACAATCAGTTGATACACGATTTATATCAGCAACAACAGTCATTATCCCACTGGAGAGAGGATAAATCATCACAAATAATCGAACTTATCAATGAAGAACTACATCGGGGCTTGATCCACTATAAATAGTGGTATGTAGGCAGTTTACGGGATCCTTTTCGACACTTACACTCCTTGAGTAGCTAGAGCACGTGCACTCTTGTGTGACATAGTCAAATTAGGGTTCTTGGTTGGCCAACATTTGGTCCTTGAGCTCTCATCCCATAGATTCATCCCCAATCATCACCAAACCACCTTCCCGTGTTCTTCGGTAACCCCTAGCCGTGTGCCTTCCTGGGCGGCTAGCCATAAATCTCCGACTGTGAGCCTTTCTGGGCAGTTGGGCGATTCCATATTTTACGGCACTATTCCAGCAACGGCCTCCACGTAGTTGTGCTAAAATCCTCCCACAACACCGTGCATATATGTCCGTTGATCCGCGATGAGAAGCTTCAAGGTTGTAGGGAATGCGTTGCTGTTACTCCTGAAAAATATCAGGTACTTTCATCAATAACTTCATTCCATACGGTCGCGCTTTATCGAGAACATATTTTAATAAAAATTGTTCTCGACCGTATCACTTTGTGTGTAGATATAACCTTACAATGTGTGGCATAAGTTAATGTAAATATATTGCACTATAGTCAAGTATAATTGTTTTGCAAATCACGTTCTGTTTGCAACATTTTGCAAAACATACATGTATTGCTTGCGGAACATACAGGATTTTGAAGTTTTTGAACGAAATAGTGACTTTCATGTAACATGCTTTGCAAAATAATAAGTTTTGTAATGTTTTGAAGATGTTCGTATATGGTCTCCAAGGTCTACAATGAAATGATGTTCTCCATAGAACTTTTCTCTAGAATACCATATTTTTTTTTTTGGAAATTATATAATCTCATTTAAAATATAATTAAGCAGACATAATATTATTTATAAAATAAAATAATTTCATTGCATGTATGATTATTTATTTATATATAACACAATCAAATTTATATCACAATTATGTAAGGTTTTTATTTTTATTTAGACATGATTACATTTCATCCTTAACATACTTTGTTATCCCGTCTCTTACTTCATTACATTCTTAACAATAATCCTTGTATTGTCTTGCCTCTTACTTCATTAACATACTATATTTTATGCATTTCAACCAAGTGTCTTAACATCATTGTAATTGCATCAATACATGTTTACTCTCATGATCGATCATTTAAAGTAATTATAATCATTTTTCATTTGAGCACATTTCAAGTTTTTTATATTATAATTTTCACATCCAATCAATACTATGGCGCTGTTTGGGGTTTCATAAAGTTGGTAGCTTATGGCTTATAAGTCAATAAGAACTTATGAGGGGTGTTTGTCTACTCATTATATTGGTTCAACTTATAACTTATATATTGATAAGTTGAATGTTAACTGTTATGCCCAAACTTTGGCATAAGCCCTAAGCAGGCCTAATAGGCTGAAATGGTGTTCCACAACATATGATGGGCCTAGATATGAAGATTAGGTCACTAAAGCCCACCACTAGGAGTCAGTCCAATATACTATTAAGTACAATATGGGAACCAGCGACCCAAAGCTGCGGGCCGAGTTCACTAGCAAGTCCCTAGTCTCTGCAAGGTCCAGCGAGGCCTAGAATACTTTTATTATGAAGGCTCATGATTAAGCCCAATGAGGTCGCATGAGTAGGATTAACTCCATAGCGTGAGACCATCTCGTATGACTAAGCCTAGTGAGGTCGTATGCGAGGCCCATGTAGCTTCTCCATTAGCCTCGCTAGTGAGGCTATATGATTCTAGTATCATGTTAGCCATAGGTAATCTTTATTGGGCCATGGGTCATGAGCAGGATTAATGGATAAATTATATCAGCCCATAGACGACTAGTGGGTTTGGGCCATGACGGACCCAAAGAAACCCTAGCCCGTTAGGGTAACTTTTTCTCCAATAACTACGTCTGGCTTGATCCCTATAAATAGGATACGTAGCTGAAATATCAACAAACAAGATCAGCCACAAACATACACAAATCTCCTCCGTGTTCTTCGTGTTCTTAGCAGAATATCCGTATTTTGCTCCGTAACTCGAGCAACTTCCATAATTACTGTTATACCAATTTCTCCTTATAACATTAACAACGACGTACTTTCATGTCAACTTATTTCTTATTTGTTTGATTTCTTTACTTGTTTAATAATTTATAATTTATATTTTTGTTTTAAATATATTTTTAATTTAAATTACTTGTATGATATTATTGTGTTAAATAATATTTTTTTGATTTAATTTTAAAAATACTTCACCAACTTATAAGTTTATTTATCCAAAACCTTTATAACTTATAAGTATTCTTGCACTTATCACTTATATGACATTTTTATGCTTTTAAGGCGAAAACTACTCATTTTAAAATACCCCAAAACCCACTGTATGCAGTTAACATTCACCACACAAACATTTATCAAAATTCATCTACTTTGATTTGTTGTGCATCTAAAGAATACGAAACATACATACATTATATGTGTATGCATATAATATGTTGAAATGATATTGTCGTTAAGAATTTATTTGAAATGAAATGCATCTCAACTGATGCAATTTAGTTTAAATTATTTTGACAAAAAAATCATATAAATAGTTTAAAGATAAAATTAAATATCAAATTACTAAAATTTTAATATTAGTCATTCAAAAAGTAAAAATTTGAATTTAATATTGTTAAATCGTAATTTACTCTTATATTTACAATAAAATTTTAAAATTGATAAAAGCGAAAATTGCCATCAAAATCACTTTTTGTACTAGAAATTAATATATGTCCCCATATAACACTTTTATTGTCTTGCCTCTTGCTTCATTTCATCATTAACACACTTTTTTATACATTCAAACATTCAACCAATTATCACTTTTCATTTGTCTTAACATCATTGTAATTGCATTAGTTACATGTTTAATAGATCATTTAAAGTAGTTATAATCATTTTCACTTGAGCATCTTTCATGTTTTTTAGACCAAAATTTTTCACATTCAATTAATACTATATACAATTAACATTCATCACACAAACATTTATCAATTTTCATCTACTTTAATTTGTTGTTCATTTAAAGAAAACGAAACATACATACATTATATGTATATACATATGTATGCAAATAATATGTTTGGATGATATTATCGTTAAGAATTTATGAAATGAATCTCAACTGATGCAGTTAATTTTAAATTAATGGACAAAAATCATATAAATAGTTTAAAAGATAAAATTAAATATCAAACTGTTAAAATTTTAACATTAGTTATTAAAAAAGTAAAATACTCAGTTGTTGTGGAATAAAAACTAGGCTACTAGTATTGCGGCTAGGGTTTATGTATTTAATGTAAGGGTGTGTGAGCTTCGTGCTTTAATGGCTGCTCTTGTGCTCGTGGCTGATTCTGCCTTCACAAGATGCCTACGTACTTTGATGAATATCAAAGATCAAGCCAAAAAACGTAGTTCTGAGGGTGAGGGGTCTGACCCTTTATATAGGCTGAGAAGCCTTAGAATTAAGGTAGGAGTTGGAGACTTAATAGATAAGTCACCTCCTTGAGGAAAGTTCTAGACTCCTTCCTTGTAGGAGTCTGTTGCCATATCGAATTGGATGCCTTGGAGGCTAAGTCTTGTAGAGATAATGTCCTTATCCAACTCTTATTGCTGAGCTGTTTATTTCTCTCAATATAAATTACGAAATTAATATCAAAATAGGGATTCTGACCTCATTAATGGGCCCCACATTTGGACCATGCTGGGTCTAATTAATGCCATATTAAATGTGTCTTTAGGGCTTATTTTTAGCCCATATCATTTGCCCCCCAACTTCTAGGAAAACTGATCAGGTTTTCCTTGAAGTTTTAACGGTCCTTTCCAAGACTCGGGTCAGGGTTCATCTTTATACACTAGTGTTTCACGAGTATTGTCTTTATGTAAAGCGTGGAGCGACCGACGCGTTTACGACAATGTCAATTCGATGCTAATCGGCACTAATCAGCCATAACGACATTTAAACAATGTTTAAACGACGTTGAACGGCATAAAACGGCACTAAACGGTACTAACTAGCCTTAAACGACACATAAACAACGTTTAAGTGACGCCAACCGGTATTAAACGACACTGAACGTTGCTTATCGGCACTAACGGTGCTATCGGCACTAACGGTGCTATCGGCACTAACGGTGCTAATCGGTACTTAATCGGTGCTTATCGGCACTGACGGTGCTATCGGCACTTAATCGGTGCTTATCGGCACTAACGGTGCTAATCGACACTTAATCGGTGCTTATCGGCACTAACAAGCCTTGAACGACACTTAAACAATGTTAACCGATTCTAAATGGCGTTAAACGGTGCTAAACGGCACTAGCGGGGGTCCGGGGGCAGCAGCCCCCGGGCGGGGTCCAAGGGGCGGCAGCCCCTGGCGGGGTCCAAGGGGCAGAGCCCCTGGCTGGGGTCGAGCTTGGAAATTTTTTATTTCCAAGGGCTAGTACTATTCAGAAATTATCATTTCGACTCAAATTTCTGAATTTTGATCACAAATTTCGATCAGGAAACTTCACATTTTTCGACCAGGATTTCGACCAGGATTCTGGTCGAAATAAGGTCTCATTTTTATCCTGGTCGAACGGATTTTCGACCAGGATTCCTGGTCATTTCGACCAGGATTCTGGTCGAAATAAGGTCTCAATTTTCTTCTGGTCGAACGGATTTTCGACCAGGATTCCTGGTCGTTTCGACCAGGATTCTGGTCGAAATAAGGGTCCAAAATTTCTCCTGGTCGAACGAATTTTCGATCAGAATTCCTAGTCATTTCGACCAGGATTCTGGTCGAAATAAGGTCTCAATTTTCTCCTGGTCGAACGGATTTTCGACCAGAATTCCTAGTCATTTCGACCAGGATTCTGGTCGAATTAAGGGTCCAAAATTTCTTCTGGTCGAACGAATTTTCGATCAGAATTCCTAGTCATTTCGACCAGGATTCTTGTCGAATTAAGGGCCAAATTCGTGGCCTCGTCGAAGAGTTTTTCGACCAGGATTCTTGGTCATTTCGACCAGGATTCTGGTCGAATTAATGGCCTTTTAATGGCTTGGTCTGTCAAGACCTCGATTTTACGTGACTAAAAAGTAAGGTCTCAATTTTCTTGAGCCCATGACCGTGCCTAAAGCAAACTTCTCTATAGCGGAGTGATTCAAGTCAGCTTCATGAAGCACCTTGGTGACATAGTAAATGGGTTTCCAAACCTTCCACGAGAAAGCTTCAAAATCCTCTCAAAGGTTTCATGCTTGCCTAATCTTACATAGAATTACTTTGAACCTTTCATCCACCTTGTTGGAATGTTGGTTCAGTTACTCATTCTTGAGTTGTTCACGAATCTCTTGATCCAAGGTTGGATCTGATAGCTTTGTTGGCCTTCTAAGGCTTCAACTTAGTTCCTTAGCCCTTGATTTATAACACAAGGCCTGGATTCTAATGTTGATGTTGGTGTTCTGGATCACCAACATGAGGTTTCAGGTCAATATGAGGTGTTTGTTATGCCTTAAATGGTTTCGTGAACCTTGACTTGTGACCTTCCGGGCCTTAACTTATTTGCTGAGACCTTGGTTTTAAGGTTATTATCAACCCTTGATTCCCTTGATTCTCATTCTAAGATGTAGGAATGATGAAGTCCCTTAGTTCTTGCCCCCCTTGCTTCATACGGAGGAGGTCTTACTTTTCAGTTGATCGTACAGGGAGTTCACTTGCTCCTCAGCGTTTGACTTCAAGTCCGGTGTGTCTTGGCTGGTTGTTAACCTTCTTTTCTTGGTTCTAGGTTTCCAACCTTCTTCTTATGCTCACAGGACCTTGCTTTGGTTTATATTCGATTGAAGGCTCTTGATTCAAGTCCTTAAACTTCAAATGACAAATTTGATTGGAGGCAGACAACCTTTTTGGCCATCAAGGCTAAAATTTTGTGTCGGGATTTGAGATTCAAGATTTTAAGTAAGGAATGACAAAGGACCACTCATCTCAACACTCTCACTAACTATTTCTGTGCCTTCAAGGCATTATCAGGGAGCCAACTAGTCTCGAGATGAGCTCGAAGAGGGTCTATCCTTCAGCTTACATCAACTGGTGCTACCAATTTTGATTCGATGGTGGGGTCTTCAAGACCTGGAAGCAAAAGCTCTCTGCATAATTCTTTATCTCAGAAGTGCCATACTTAGACTGGGCTTCGGCCTTAATGTTCTTTTCTCTCTTGGGATATACTCAACATGGCTTTTGTCGAGCGGGGCTATCACGGCTTTCACAATCCTCAAGTGTTTGGCCATATTCTTTTCTCTAGCCTCAAACTCTCCATTGACTTGTGAGACTACCAGATTTGAGTCTCCACAAACTTTCAGGTTCTTCACCCTCAGGGCTCTCGTCAATCCAAGGCTGGCCAATAGAGCTTCATACTCCGCCTCGTTGCAGGTTGTTTGGAAGTCCAACTTCAAGGCATACTCGAGTGTGAACCCATCGGGGCTTTGCATAACTTAACCTGCACCACTGGTTTTTGTTTTAGATGCCCCATGAAAATAGAGCTTTTTGTTTTTGATGCCCCATCAAATAGAGCATCCAATATTCCTTCTTCTCTTCCAGGGGTTTCTCACCTTGCTGACCTTCCTGGTCTATTACCTCCTGCCCCCCGACTTCTTGGTTGTCAATGGTATATTCAACCACGAAGTCAGCTAGAGCCTGAGCTTTGATGGCCGTACTAGGCTTAACATCGAATTCTTTTAGTTAGATTACCCACTTGATGAGCCTTCCATTGGCTTTCATGCTATGCAATATGTTTCTTCAGCGGGTGTTCCATCAAGACTTCAACGTTTGTCTTTATCCAGGATCCTTCAAGGACTTAAATTCTTATCTACCGTAACCTAACTCTACCATTCGAGGTATGCATTCGTTTGTTTTCATTCGTGTATTCTTTTATTTTCGGTACTTGGTCTTCTTTGACTCACACATCAGGTGCTTGGCACATAAATAAAATCACAATCAATGAATGGAAAACAAACTTGCATTAATAACTTGAAATGGGTTCAACCCTTACATAGAGTACTACTGTCCTACTCGGAGCAACATGCTCTGCAATGGTTTTAATGAACCTTATTTCTACTTCTACTATATAAATATGAAGCTAAGTCCTACTAGAATAACTTAAGCCCAATCGGGGTTTTGGAAGACTAGGCCTGCACCACTTGATTTTGTTTTTGATGCTCCATCAAAATAGAGCACCCGCCACTCCTTCTGGTCTCCTCATTCTTATTCTGCAGTTCACTTCCTGCTCGGGGTACTACCTCCTGCCCCCCAACTTCTCGGTTGCCAATGCTGCACTCAACCACAAAGTCAGTTAACGCCTTAGCCTCAATGGCTGTCCGAGGCTTCTGTGTGATGTCCTCTGCTGACCTTTCTTTGTGTTCCTTACCACTGTGGACATCCATGTCTTCAATCGGAAGGACCTGCCCCCCGACTCCATCAGGCCTTAACGAGGCTACATAACAGCTTCGTGCCATCTTCTGATCACCTTTATGTTCTCCAACACCATTCCTGGTAGGGAACTTGATCTTCACATGATAGGTTGAGGCAACAGCCTTAAATGCATGAAGTCCAGTCCTTCCAAGGATAGCGTTGTACGTTGAAGCTGCCTTGATTACCAGGAAGTTCAACATCTGAGTGGCCTCCTTGGGCTCTTGCCCAATAGTTACAGGCAGCTGAATAGTCCCTTCAACTTTGGATTTTACTCCATTAAATCTGTATATAGGCATGTTATTGGGGGTCAACTGAGAATCAGTGTATCCCATCTTCACAAACGCATCATGAAACAGAATGTCAACGGAAGCTCCATTGTCTATCAAGACTCGCTTCACCTCCGAGTTTCCAATCACAGGAGTTATGACCAACGGGTCATCATGGGGGAACTTCACCCCTTCCAAGTCTGAGTCATCAAAGCTAATCGCTACCTCAGTTTTTGCACGCTTCCGGGCCTCTCCCACGATGTGCAACACCTCTCGGGCATAAGCCTTTCTAGAGTTCCTAGTTGTCCCGGCCGCAGTTGGGCCTCCTGAGATCATGTTGACTACTGGCCCTCGGGGCTGTGGGTTGCGATCTTGATCGTCATCGCTTCTATTATAGTCTCTTCTCTGATTAGCACGGTCTTCACCCTTAGTGAAGTGCCTCAGCTTCCCTCTACGGATCAAAAACTCAATCTCATCTTTGAGTTGCTTACAATCGTCAGTGTCATGCCCCACGTCTCTATGGAATCTGCAATACTGATTCTGGTTTCTCTTTGCGGGATCACCCCTGAGTGGCTTCGGCCATCTGAAATCCTTATCATTCTCAATGTCCAACAAGATTCGACTCCTAGGAGTATTCAACCTTGCATACTCAGTGAACCTTGACCCTTGGTTCTTCTTAGGGGCAGAGTCGGAGTCCTCGCTAGTTCGGGGATACTTGTCCCTAGCATCATACTCTTGATCATCATAGTCCTTGTCTTGCTTTCGCTTCTTGGAGTCATTGTTACTTCCTCCTCCACCTACGGTGGTTTCTTTATTCAAGCTATCCTCGGCTTTAATATACTTATCAGCCCTTCGTTGGAGCTCAGCCATGTTCTCAGGGGGATGCTTCGCCAATGATCTCTTGAAGAAGAGGTCAGTGGTTCCGTGTTCCAGGGCTACCATTGCCACCTTATTTTCCAAATCAGTGATATTCAGGGTCTCCTTAGTGAATCTCTTGAGGTAGTCCCTCAGATTTTCATTCTTTCCTTGCACCACATACATAAGAGATGCGGAGCTCTTCTTATGCACCCTTCCGCTAATGAATTGGCTAACGAAGGCGGCACTCAACTCCTTAAAAGAGCCAATAGAGTTCGCAGGCAATCGGCTATACCATCTCTGAGCCATGCCCGACAAGGTTTGGGGGAACGCTCTGCACTTTAGGGCATCACTTGCAGGCTGCAGCAGCAGTGCGTTCGAGAGCGTCCTGACGTGGTTTGCGGGATCACCCGTTCCATCATAAGCCTTTATTGTAGGCATCTTAAACTTCCTTGAGATGTGAGCATTCATCACTTCCTCGGTGAACGGGGGTGTTGGATCATCAGGATCTCCGAGAGGCATCAGATCTTTGGGGTTTCCCTTGGGAATTTCCATCCTTGTGGTTGTTCTTCCGAATGAGGCATCAGCCCTTCTTTGTCTCCTTGAAGACCTCTCCAAATCAATGATGGGAATCCTTCCTGCAGTTGGAGGAGGCTGAGTTTGATTTAGCCTAGCTTGTTCCCTTGCCATATCTTCCTTCAATTTTAAGATCTCGGCCTCATAAGCCTTGATCCTTTCAGCAGTTGTCAAAGATTGTCCATCACGGATGTCTTGAGTCCTCCTTCGAGGTTCTCTACTAGCACGTCGCCTCCTCGGGGCTTCATCACGGTCATCATCCTCATCGTCGGAGGAGGTTTCATCAGTATAAGGACCCGAATAATCGTGATACTCTCGATCTCGGATCTGCAAAGCGTGACCACATGGGCCTGTCCCTTGGATAGGAGGATAATTAGGCAGCCCGTATGTCGGGTTAGTACTCACGGGGAGATCTGTAGCGTGGATCTGGACCCCATGCGATGGGTTGTTCGGATCAATCAGAGGAGAGACCACCATCTGAAGAGGATTGGTTTCTCGTCTTGTACGGGTAATCGGAGATAATGTACTCTCAACTTGGGGGATCGCCCCTGATTGTTGAGAAACTTGAGATTGGGCGATCGCCCCTGATGCTGGCGGAGCTTGTTGGGCAATCGCCCCTGATGCTGGGGGAACCTGTTCGGTGATGGGTGGAGCAGATCTGAGAGGTATGGCCTCAGTTGCAACTGGTGTTGTTCTTCGTGTTTGAACCATGGTTGATGTTGTCGTCCCACAGACGGCGCCAAATGTTGTGGAATAAAAACTAGGCTACTAGTATTGCGGCTAGGGTTTATGTATTTAATGTAAGGGTGTGTGAGCTTCGTGCTTTAATGGCTGCTCTTGTGCTCGTGGCTGATTCTGCCTTCACAAGATGCCTACGTACTTTGATGAATATCAAAGATCAAGCCAAAAAACGTAGTTCTGAGGGTGAGGGGTCTGACCCTTTATATAGGCTGAGAAGCCTTAGAATTAAGGTAGGAGTTGGAGACTTAATAGATAAGTCACCTCCTTGAGGAAAGTTCTAGACTCCTTCCTTGTAGGAGTCTGTTGCCATATCGAATTGGATGCCTTGGAGGCTAAGTCTTGTAGAGATAATGTCCTTATCCAACTCTTATTGCTGAGCTGTTTATTTCTCTCAATATAAATTACGAAATTAATATCAAAATAGGGATTCTGACCTCATTAATGGGCCCCACGTTTGGACCATGCTGGGTCTAATTAATGCCATATTAAATGTGTCTTTAGGGCTTATTTTTAGCCCATATCATCAGTCCAAGGAGGGTGTCAGGTAGGCAAAATACTCAGTTAACACAGGAAGTGACGTTTGAGGAATTCACTGAGGCGGTGCATCAAATGCATCCGGACAAGGCAAGTGGTCCGGATGGTCTAAATCCCGCTTTCTATCAAAATTTCTGGAATGTAATGGGGAGGGAGGTGTTTGATTGTTGCAAAAGATGGCTCTGTGGCGAGGCGTTCCCAGCTGAATTGAATAGCACAAATGTGGTTTTGATTCCCAAAAAGGATGGTGCGTGTCGTATGAAAGATCTTCGTCCAATAGCATTATGCAATGTGCTATACAAAATTCTAGCCAAAGTCTTGGCAAATAGACTAAAAGGTGTGTTGCCAGGTCTTATTACGGAGAAAAAATCTGCTTTTGTCCCGGACAGGAGTATCACAGATAACGTGATAGTTGCGTTTGAAGTAGTGCATCACATGAGAAGGGCCGTATCTGGTGGGGAAGGAGAAGTTGCCCTGAAGCTAGACATCAGTAAAGCGTACGACAGAGTAGATTGGGGATATTTGAGGAATCGTTTGAAGGCTATGGGGTTTTGTGAGACATGGATCAGGTGGGTCATGAGGTGCGTGACAACGGTTTCTTATAACGTATGTCTAAATGGTGATTTGATTGGCCCAATTTATCCGAAACGAGGTCTCCGTCATGGAGACCCTCTTTCGCCATGTCTATTTCTATTATGTGTTGAGGGCTTGTCTAACGTAATAGATGAAGAAAATGCTGCTGGGAGAATACATGGATGCAGAATTAGCAGTAGTGCTCCGGAGGTCACTCACTTACTGTTCGCAGATGACTCTTTTATGTTCTTTAAAGCATCAACTGAGGAAGCTACCCATGTGAAGAGTATTCTGAACAAGTATGAAGAATTGTCCGGGCAGTCTGTAAATTTTAATAAGTCAGGAGTGATGTTTAGTTCAAATGTGAGACGAGACAAACAACTTCAGTTATCTGCAATCTTAGAAGTTCATAATGATATAAGCAACAGCAATTATCTGGGGCTTCCTTCTTTGGTGGGGAGGTCTAAAAAAAGAGTCTTTGGATTTATCAAGGAGCGAATTTGCAAAAGGATTCAAAGTTGGGAGGCTAAGCCGATATCAAGGGCGGGGAAGTTAGTTCTTTTGAAAAACGTGGCGCAGACAATAACTTCATATAGCATGTCTTGTTTTCTACTGCCAAAGACAATGCTACAAGAGATAGAGAGGATTTTTAATAAATTCTGGTGGAAGTCAGGAGCAGGGAGCAGTAGAGGGATTAACTGGCTATCGTGGGGGTCCATGAGTATGAACAAAGGCAGAGGGGGGCTGGGTTTTCGTGACTTATTTGGTTTCAATATTGCTCTGCTCGGAAAGCACATTTGGAAGTGTATAGACAAACCGGATTCATTAGTCTCTCGTGTGCTTAGGGCAAGGTATTTCCCTGAGGGTAATATTTTAAGAGCTAAGAAAGGGCAAGGGGGGAGTTATATATGGACGAGTATATGGCAAGCCAAAGAGGAGTTGCGAGGGGGTTTTAGATGGATTCTAGGAAATGGTGAGGATATTGTGGCCACCAGAGATCCATGGCTGAGGTTGAATCAAGAGTTCTGTGTTGAGGATGATCACATGTATGCAGGAAGGGGAGAAAGAGTAGCAGACCTATTTTATCCAGGTACGAAACTATGGGATGTGGGGAGGATTCGGGATATGTTTACTGTTAACGACGCTGCAGCTATTCTGGCAACGTTTGTGCCACAACGTCTAGTGGGCGATCGAATAGCTTGGGCCAAGTCAAATGATGGACTATATAGTGTGAAGGCTGGGTACCAATATTGGCGTGAGAAGAGCAGTGAAATTCTGGAGTCTGTTCCACAATCTGGGGGCTGGAAGAAAATTTGGAAACTTCTGATTCCACACAAAATGAAAGTGTTTTTGTGGCGTTTCCGTCGTAACAATTTACCTGTTAGAAGCAGGCTAAGCTCTAAGGGAGTGCAAGTGACGACCTTGTGTCCGTTTTGTGGTTTAGATATGGAGCATCTCCTCCATGTATTTTTCGACTGTGAGTTTGCTAGTAGCTGTTGGCAACACAAAGGGCTTCAGTATGATATGAGTGCAGTTGTTTCAGCTCCGGAGTGGTTGTTAAGTAAACTGGAAAAGGCTGGTAACGAAGAAGTTGTGAATATTTGCACGATTCTCTGGGGGATTTGGTTCTGGAGGAATAAGAAAGTGTGGGAGGATAGGGGAGTGAATGCCGCGACTGCTATGGAGGGAAGTTTTAACACGGTTCGGGAATGGAAGATTTCCAGAGCAACAAAGAATAATATCAGTAGCACTGCAAAGGTGGTGATGTGTAGTACGAACCAGAGATGGCAGAAGCCTGGGGAAGGGTCTATTAAGTGTAATGTTGATGCGTCTTATTTCCCTGGGGCTAGTACGTTCACAGTTGGAATGGTTTGCAGGGACTGGAAAGGTGAGTTTTTGGAAGGTCGAAGCGTGACATTGATGAACCCAGCTTCTGTATTTGAAGCGGAGTGTATCGGTGTACGTGAGGCGCTCTCCTGGGTGTTATCAAAGGGTTTTAACTGCGAGATTGTGGTGGAAACGGACTCGTTACTTACAGTGGGAGCTATTACCAGGAAGAAGGAGTTTAGACTTGAAATTGGTCATGTGATAGATCAATGTAAGCTTTTGCTTCAACAGTCACCACAGATTAAGGTGTCTCATATTCGAAAGCATGCGAACAGGGTAGCTCATTCTCTAGCTAGATTACCTTGTTTAGTTAATTGCTTTACCGTTTATTCATCTCCCCCTACCCATTTGGCGGAGATTATCTTGTATGACAATTTGAATTAATAAAAGTTTACCTTTGGTTTCAAAAAAAAAAGTAAAAATTTGAACTTAAGATTATTAAATCGTAACTTACTCTTATATTTACATAAAATTTTAAAATTGATAAAAGCAAAAATCGTCATCAAAATTACTTTTTGTATCAAAATTAATATATGTTGCCTCGTAAAATAATTATTTTTGATGAATATACTAATTGACGAACTTACGTATATTTGAGTAACTGTCCGAGAACCCACTGAACTCTAACTAGGGGTGTTCGCGGGCCGGGTTGGCCGGGTTGATGGCGTTTTTGCAACCCGATCTAATTAAATTGGTTTGAAAATTTTTAACCAAACGCGTAAAAAATAATTTCGTAACCCAACCCTACCCATTGTAAATCGGTTTGGGTTGGGTTGATTCGGTTTGAATGGGTTAAATAATTTTATAAAAAAAATTTAAAGCCCGCAAAGTATTGCTCATGTTGAGAATTTAAGTAAAATTAAATTACGTATAACTCACGATTTTATTGTTAGTATTTAATTTAATTAATATTATAATTTTAGTAATGTAAATTATATCGTAAATCAAATACATACATGCCAAATGTAATCATACATCTATAAATAAAAGTATGATATATTGTGTAATGCATATTTGCATATAATATATAGATTTATATTAAATTATCAAATAAAATTAATATTTTAGATCGGGTTGGGTTGGTTTGGCAAAAAAAAATATAAAACCCATACCCAACCCATTTAAATCGGTTTGAAATTTTTCTAACCCAATTAAGTATCGGGTTTTTTTTATCGATTTGAACGATCGAAAAAAAGATCGGTTTGATCGGTTTGGTGAACCCATGAACACCCCTAACTCTAACTTTGATAATAAATATGTAATCATTTTCAAGATAAAAGTTAAGTAAATATTTTCAAGGATCCACTAGATATTTTTAAGGAACCATTTGACAAATTTTTTAATAAAATATCACATAAAAATCCAAATTAAATGTAAAAGGTAAATGGTCCAAAAAAGTAAAAAATATTGATATTATTTAATAGATCATTTTTTTGAAAGACAAAAATGTTGGATAACAATTATAAAATATAGAATATTTTTCATGTGTATGAGTTTCGTTATTTTTTAATATTAATATTTTTATTTTTATTTTAAAAATCTTATTAAGAACCCACAGACAAAAAATTCTGAATTCGTCAATGAATATATTAGATATGAATGAACATGTTCAAAGTGCAGTGGATGATTTCTCACATTCAAAATGTTTGGGGTCTTTTTTAAATATCTTAAAACTTTTAGGTTTGTAGGTTATTTATATTTTTTGTTTTTATCCGTGTTATTTTGATAATATATTAAAAATGTAAAAAAGCTTCTCCGCCGGACTAGCGCGAGAAAGGTGCTGCTGCTGAGTCGTAGAATGAGTTAGCTGAAGATAAAAACAATGCAAAAATCAACTAGCTAAGGAAAGTAATACATATGTATCTGTTGTATTTGTTTTACACACTTTGTCTCTTTCTTCAATTCACTTCCGCGTGTCCCTTTTGAGATTCGCCTTTCTCTCATTTCTGTTTTATTGTATAACAAACAACACATTTCATTTATCTTCTTCAAAATCAACCACTTAATTTTGAGACTGCATATTTATGTAAATGCACATCTTATAAATGGACGAATCTTCATCGGAGAATTGTAACGTGAAGGTTGCCGTGCATATACGTCCGTTGATCCACGATGAGAAGCTTCAAGGTTGTAGGGAATGCGTTGCCGTTACTCCTAAAAAACCTCAGGTACTTTCATCAATAATTTCATTTCATACGGTCGCGCTTTATCGAGAACACATTTTAATAAAATTGTTCTCGACCGAATCACTTTGTATGTAGATATAACCTTAGAATGTGTGACATAAGTTAAGGTAAATATATTGCACTATAATCAAGTATAATTGTTTCAATTTTAGAATGTACAATGCTTTAACGTGACAATATATCACTAGTTTTGTTGACGGAAATTAAAGAGCTTATATGTTAAATCCTCTGCTCTTAAATTGGAAGTCCACTAATTGTTTGAGAGAAGAACTGATCAAAGTACTTGTCCAACTCTTCTGCTCTTAAATTGGAAATGTATCATTGTATCTACATTCTTCCATATGCATCTCTCCAGGTACATCTCCGTTTTTGAATATGCATAGCTCTAGTTTTGGACGATCTTCAGCTGAATCATTGCAACTGCATTTATATAATAATGTGAAGGAGTGTGTTTTTTTTTAAATTAACAACTTTTACTAGTCTGAATAAACTTGGGTACTGCGAGTAGTTTTATTGTGTGAATCCTGTAATCAAGCTAGAGAGACATTGTGTGGTTAGAGTAACAATGAATTGAGGAAAAAACTGTCTCACACAATTTGATTTTGATCACTCTCAGTTATTACTGTTCTATGCATTATAATATGTTAAAGACTAAGTTGAGCAGGGAAATTAGTGTGCATCCCTTCGTAATTACCTGATAAGGCGTGAATGGTTTGTGTACCACATATATTTATTTTAATTATACAGATATTACATAAGACAATTCAATTGTAGTTCCCTACAGTGTATTCCTTCTATAGTATTCAATCAAATCATATCAGAGTATTACCTCCATTTTCCGTGGTTTGTCAATTTTTGACATGATGATGTCTGGATTGAATTAGTCAAATATCTTGATCCTCCTTAACTTCTACATTTAATTTGGTGTTCGATGATGCAGGTACAGATTGGTGCACATTCTTTCACATTTGATTATATCTATGGAGAAAAAGGGTCTCCGCCAGCTTCCATGTTTAGAGACTGCATTTCACCACTGGTAGATGGTTTGTTCCAAGGATACAATGGTACTGTTCTTGCGTATGGTCAGGTACACGAGTTTGGGATCGGCGCTTATTCTCTGAGTTGTTTGTTAAAATACAATCAGTTTATAATCTATATGTTGCAGACAGGATCAGGTAAGACATATACTATGGGAACCGGATTGAGAGAACAAGGACAGGCAGGATTAATTCCACAAGTTATGAGTGCACTATTCAACAAGATTGAAAAGCTGAAGCATCAAGCTGAATATCAGCTGCATGTTTCCTTCATTGAGGTTTGTACTGTTTATCAGTTTAAATATGCCTTTGCCTATTACATGGTTACTACCCATGATCAGTGACCTTTTCAGTGTCCAAGCTGTTCTGCTGTTCTTTCTTTCTAGATCCTTTATCCATAAGATTATATTGCAATCTTAATTAGAGACTTTGATTATGAAGATTTTAAAAGAAGAAGTTAGGGACTTGCTGGATTCTACATCTCTTGGAAAATATGATACGAGTCAGGCCATTAGTAGACATGTTACAAAAGTTGCTGTTCCAGGAAAGCCTCCAATACAAATACGTGAAGCATCAAATGGAGTCATAACGCTAGTGGGATCAACTGAAATTAGTGTTAGTACATTGAATGATATGGCAGCCTGCCTGGAGCAAGGGCTACTAAATCGGGCCACAGGGAGTACAAATATGAATACTGAATCCAGGTGACCCTTGCATCTATTTTGGTTGATATAGGTAAACAGTGAAATAACTTGGAGGACAAGAAAATAACTTTGGAAACCGTATGTGAAAACTAAAATATGTTGTATAAAAATATTAATTCAGTGTTGTACTCAGAAACATGTAACTGCACTTCTTTTCTTCTTCTTTCTCTTTAATTTTATTTAATAATTTTGATTGAAGTATGGAACTATCACAAGGTCTTACATATTGGGTGTGGAAGCAACCGGCACTTGGACTTAACCATACTCTTCTTGCCTTTTCACACTGTTTGCAGTTTCTAGTTTCTCACCCACACTGCCAATTCACACTGGGTTGCGCACTTTAACTTATATCTATAAGTTAAACTGGCAATCCGAAACCTAGCATATAATTTCAAGCTTGTTTTAAGTTAATATAAATACATAAAGTCAACAGAATGAGGGGTTTTTGAGAGTTTGATCCCGTTTCTAATGTTGCTTGAAATATATTTAAATTTGATATATTTAAACTTAATCGCTATCTTTGTGTGAGATACAAATATATATAAAGAAAAAACAAAAAAGCTTGGAAAGCGGTTTGATCATATATTCATGTAATGTGTACTAGTTGAGTAAACGAGGTTTTTTTTTCATGTCTGTAATAGCCGGTCACACGCCATCTTCACAATCACATTAGAACAAATGTGTAAGCTTCCACCCATCAATTGTGATGAAATCAATCCAAGAGGGGATATGGATGGAGATTATCTATGTGCTAAATTACATTTGGTTGATCTTGCTGGATCTGAAAGAGCTAAGCGAACAGGTTCTGATGGGCTGCGTATGCTAGAAGGTACATGTCCCTCAGCATAAACTTTACTCCTGTGTTTCAAGCATCAGATCAATGGCATTAACTTTTGTATTTTTTGTTTCTTTCTGACTCTAAACAGGTATTCACATCAATAAAGGGCTATTAGCATTGGGAAATGTCATCAGTGCACTAGGAGATGAGAAAAAGCGGAAAGATGGAGTGCATGTACCTTATCGAGATAGTAAACTTACTCGACTGTTGCAGGTTTGACTAATTAATTTGTTTATGTGAAATTGATACTCATGATTTCCAGAATAATTTAGACTTCATTGCGGAAGGAATAGAGGATCTATATTATATTTTAATAAAAAATCTTCTGCCCCGATAAATCTGCAATAATATCTACTTGCGTCAAATATATCACACAAGTTTCTTCTGTCTTCCTAATGTACTGATATAGGAAATACATAGTTATCAGTCACTTATCACTACTTTCATTATTAATATATATTGATTCTGCGACTGCCAATATAGGCATTCCCAACCTTATTCCTTGCCTCTGTCTCTTCTTCTTTGTAGCAATATGTTAAATTTCTTATGGCTTTGCCAGAGCTTAGTTTTGTAAAATAAATCACAGAATATGTGGTAAAAAACTATGATGAAATAAGCATTCATCTGTCAGTTTTTTGAGATATATGTTGCCCATTTCTTATGTATGTTCAATTCTCAAATAATATTATCATTGAGTCCAGTCCGATTTCAACAGGATTCACTTGGAGGAAACAGCAAAACTGTAATGATAGGTAATACTTTTAATGTGTTTTTTCAAAGTATTTTGATGATTTAAATCTATGCATAATATTTACTGGCTCATAGTTCTTAAATCAAATTTATTAACCACTTTACTTTGTATCACTTTTATAAAAAGCATCAAACAGATATAAGCGGCTGAGATGCATTCTAGCATTTAACTGGTTGTAGAAGATTAAGTGGGATTCATCTTTACACTCATTGCTTTTAAAATATTCTTACATAAAATGAGTCACAATCGTACATTAATCTCAAGTTTTTATTGTTTTATAGTTTTGCTTATGGTTAATTGCATTAGTTTAAATACTCACACTCACATTCCTCCATGGGTACTTCAACCTTCCACCTCTTATTACCAAGAAGAAAGGGGTAACACCTCTTTATTGCCAAGAAGAAAAGGGTATCAACTAGGCTAAACCTTGCAGATATATAGTCTTAAATAATTAGTATACTAAGTACATTATTATCACATAAGGCTTGTTTGGTTCATGGTATTTTGAGTCTACTTAACAATAATTGGAACTTTGGTGTTTGGTTGAGAAAATTAATTTGTTGGAATGAGAATCTCATTTCCGTTAACCGCTTAAGCCTTTCCCTTTTACCCCATAGGTTTCCAAGTCATTCCCGTTCCCGATTCCCATTAACTATCGAAATGGCCTCTTAATATCCCTCCTATGTGAGGGTATGTTTGTTTATTTAATATCATTTTGTATATTAATATTACTAATTATGTAGGGTTTTATTAAAATATAGAATAATTTAGTAGTCAGTCTCTACTTTAAGTTCAAAAACCCAATAATTTGACTCGCTTAATTTGCTTGATTCACATTTTCTTTTTCCTTCTAAAATGATCAACTTGAAAATGAAATCGTTTTTTATTTACAATTTTCGTTTAGTCGGTTACTTTCTGCAAATTGGAATAAGATGGGTTTCATACTTGGGATTTATACTTGGTACATTAATTATTGACGTTTGTTTTTTGTAGCTCATACTTGAACTTATCTAAGTTGAATATTAATGTTTCCCTAATGTGATTTATGAATGCTACTCTTATGCATTTTAGCCAATGATTGGTTCATACATCAGTTGCTGATTGCAAAATATGCAGCTTTACTTGCGTTATTAACCTGTGTTTTTCCTCTTTGAATGGGTTAGACTTTTTGAATCAATATCACAATAATGTGAGCAAGTCGGTTTATATGCTCTACTTCTGTATATCAGTTAGTCTATTTCTGTTGTTTTTTCGATGGTTTATTTGGCGCCGGGAACGTGTGCAAGAGTGTGTAGGAGGGTACGTGGATTTGTACCTACGGTAATTAATGTATCCTTGCCTAAAGTTGCATGATGGTCCTTTTCAGCTTGCATTAGTCCAGCTGATATCAATGCTGAGGAAACTAACAACACACTCAAGTATGCTAATCGTGCTCGCAATATTCAAAATAAGCCTATTGTACGTTGCTGTAACAATGTTCTTGCCAGTTTATATAACTTTCTTTTCTCTTTCATTTCTTTATTTTGGTAGAAGCTGATGGCTATTGTAAATGTTCTTTCTATCAAGTAGGTAAACAGAGATTTGTTTTCTAGTGAAATGGACACATTGCGCAAGCAGATTGAGTACTTGCAGGAAGAACTTAGTATTAGCAGGAAAAGAGATTCATCTGACGAAGTTCAGGTAAGAAAGACTTAGTAATAGTCACGGTTCCAGAAAATGTGTATAGCTGCAATATCCAATGCATATTAGCACATCCACATATGTACAAGACTAATTACATCTATAAGCACAAAATTTAATCTTTTCTTTATTATAGACAATGAAAAATTAACCATGGTGACCATCACACTCTCCATCAACAGTGGTAGGTTTAAGGGAAAAAAATATGTATATATATATATAGATATTCTTTGACAAGTAAAAGTTTAATAGATAATACATTTACCATAATGGTTTCAGAAAATAAAAATCCAAGGGACAGTACAAATTTATCAAGATCTGTATTCTTGAATTTAGTGATTAGTACAATGATCACTTCAGACTCTACTGACTATTTCAGGCTCTTAGAGAACGAATTTCATGGCTTGAGACAACTAATAGAGACCTTTCTCGAAAGCTTCACGAAAACCATGGTAGACGTGGTGCTGTAGAGCAGTTTGAACCAGAATCTCCTGTATGACAATTTCATATATATAATTTTTGGCTTTTACATTGTGAATTTTCTTTTGATTCCCAAAATTAAGCATGCAGTCCTGACCTTTCTAATGACAACCAGTAGTTCTACTGCCTGTAGAGTTTTGAGGGTTGCTAATGCCATCTAATAACAGGAAGGCTGCAGTTATATTCTGAAAAAAGAAGGGCTTAAAAGGGGATTGCAGAGTATGAACTCCAGTTATTTAATGGATGAAACTACGGAGGGTAAGCCACTGGATATTGACTGGACACAGATTCATTTTGACAAAGTTGGATGTTCCTAGAACATACGTATTTTCTTTTGAAAAAGGGGCAGCATCCCATTGGTTTACACTATTTAGAGTGCATCACCAATTTCCAAAATAGCTTATCTCTTTGGTTATTACCTCCTATTACACATGCAAATTATCGTAGTTTCCCATTCCAAATTTTATGTGTGGATTAAAGTTTCCAAAGCTGCAGGTGAAAATCACAAGACAGCTGATGATTTCGCAGTGAAAGAGTGGGAGCATAAACTTATCCAGAGCACTATGGGCACAGAGCTAAATGAGTTGAATAAACGTTTAGAGCAGAAAGAGGTTCGAAACAATGGGTTTTATTTAGAGTACTCTTTATTATGTAAGTTTATTTAAATATGTATGGAGAAATAAATGATAGTGAATTCATGTTCTGCAACAAGGAGAAGAGTTACTTGAGCCACGTTTCCACTACAAATCTACAATAACCTCCCTTTCGTATTCCTTTCTAACCACAAAGTTTTACGAATTGCATTTGCAGGGGTGGCCCGTGGCCCTGATTATAGGCAGACAAGACCACGCCTAGGGTCTCCAAAAATTTAGGGCCCCGAAATTTCAGAATCATCTATATATAAATTCAAAAATATATTGCATATATATGAATTAGGGCCCCTTAAATCGAATATGATCAAGTCCCCGTAAACTTTAGGGTTGGCCCTGTGCATTTGGCTGGTTGGGATAATGGGGTTGGAACTGAATGGAATTCTAACTATTTACTTGGCATTTATGCATTATGTTCCTCCTTCGTCCATGCCATTTCATGTGCTAATATCAAAGTTAATTCCTTTTTAACATTATAATGAATGATCACTTGCTTCCTTAAAAATTATGAAATCTGTACACTATTCCGATTCTTGCACATTGTTTCATATTTTTAAAATCTTTCCCATTCATTTAATTCCAACTGACCGACGCAACATACATATGATACCAACATATCAACATTTCTTACCAAGTTATCGTGGTGCTATATCTGTAAAACCAAAGCATGTGCAGACATGATTTAATATTTTAATCACACTAGAAAGGTAAAGTATACATACTATTTTTGACATATCATTTATTATCTGTATTTCAATAGAAGGACATAAAGCTCAGGCTTACTGGAGTTATGCTCAACACCATCCTCCATTGAAGTATTTTCTCTGCAAAGAAATACATGTTAGGCATAAAATTAAATATGGAACACGTTATATGAGCTTAGGTGGTGCTCCTGCTATTGTAATATTCTTTTGATTAGACACCAAAATACAATTATTCTACTATTTTGTAGTTATGGATATACAGGTAATAATACAAGACAAGACCCTTCACTATTATTGTCATAAGTTGAGTTATACACTATTTCTGTTGTGCAGTCAGAGATGAAAATATTTGGATGGTATGATACTGAAGCACTTAAGAAACACTATGGAAAGAAAATTATGGAACTCGAGGAGGAGAAAAGAATAGTGCAGGTCATTATAATTGTAAATGAATATTTGTTTCCCTTATCAGTATCCTATCTCAGAAATAATAATATATAATAATCACAGGAGGAGAGGGACTGTTTGCTAGCTGAAATAGAACGTCTCGCCGCCTGTGATGTGCCATCTGTAGTGCAGAAAAATCATACGCAAAAACTGGAAGCACTTGAGGTGCAGGTGATTGTGCAGTTTCTCCAAATCTTTCATTTCTTTTTATTGATATGTTAAATATGTTTGTGAACTTTTCAACCACAGATTTCAGACCTTAAAAAGAAACAGGACAATCAGCTTCTTCTTTTAAAGCAAAAACAAAGAAATGAAGAAGCAACCAAGAGGCTCCAGACTGAGATACATTCTATAAAGGTTCAGAAGGTTGGTTCCTTAATATGACAAAGCATTCAAATATAGACATAAGCATTCACAAATATGACGAATAAGCTGACAGGGAAATATCTCCTGCATCTTTTTTTTTGCAGGTTCAGCTGCAGCATAAAATAAAGCAAGAAGTGGAACGATTCCGCCAATTAAAAGCCCTTCATGAAAAGGAACTGTTGCAGGTGCAAAACTCAAATTTTGTTGCACGCATATTCTTTGGTGTTGTACTGTGTTATTTCCACCTATAGGCACGTGTCCTCATCAGGCAAATGATTGGTTATGTAGGCATATATAAAAATGATATGTTCTTCCTTTTGTAGGTAAGTACGCAAGTAGAGTTATTCCCTGTAGGACCCTCTATTTGCCTCCACCTGAATGAGATGATTAATTTGAATTGTATCTTAGATGTCTGTCACAGAAATACTACACCAAAGGTCTCACAATTTCAGTAATATTATTGTGGGCATATTACTTGGTAGCTTTTCAATTTTCTTTGACTTGAGTTAAGTTCCTCACCACAATAGAGGCATTTCTGCGAGAGATCTGACTTTCAGTTTATCAGAATCGTCTCGTAACTGATACGTAAAAAGATTTTGTGCTGTCTTATCACCTGATATTCTTTGTCATAACTTGTAATAAAGATGAGACTTGGCATATAACATGTAAGCATTGATCTTAAGTTTCCTTTTCTTCCTTGATTTATGAAAGGCTAGATGTTGCTTTGATGTGATTCATACTCCATTTCCACAGAAGTTGACTTATTTCAAGACAAACAAATAATTAATGGCCTATTAAGCTGTATAATTAACATGATTCATCTAAAATTTGTAAATAATGAATTTTCTGGCCAAGTACATTTTAGTATTTTACAACCCAGTCCTTAAAATATAATTATCAATGAAGTTCAATGTAACATAATTAAATAAAAAATTTGAAATGTGCTTCTTTGAAATTATGACAACAATAATGTGATGTTTTTTCTCCAACAGCTGAGGAAGGAGGGAAGGCGAAATGAGTTTGAAAGGCATAAACTGCAAGCTCTGAATCAGCGTCAGAAATTGGTGAGGACACTTTTTTTATAGCTTGGAACCGAAATAATTATAGGATGAATGGACTACATGAAAAACCTTTTCACGTCTATCATTTGTAAATGATTTAATATACAAAATAAGGTTCTCTATGAAGGTTGTTCAGAGGAAGACAGAAGAAGCTGCTGTTGCTACCAAGAGGCTAAAGCAATTGTTAGAATCCCGCAAGGCTACATCACGTGACAACCTGGGTAAAATATTTTTTAGTGGATATTTTTCCTCATCAACTTTATCCTAGTAATATGCTCTTTTTCCCTTACAGTTTATCCATACGGACGTACGACGACTAGGCAGGTATTATGTCGCCAATCTTTACTCTGTAGAATTATGTGCTAGTTTCTAGTATTATCTTCTACGAAGTTTCCCTAGTTGTTTGTCTTCTCCACCTAGTTCGATGGCACCTCTACTGCCTTGATATAGCTGACCGCTAAGCACCAGGCACCGCTAGAGAGATTAATCTTCTACCACATCATTTATTGAAGGCATCGATTTCACCCATACTTATTGAATCTGTTGTGCCCTGATATTTTCTAGGTGATTTCTTTTGCAACATGTAGACTTTGATTTAACATCTACATTCTGTTTAATACACCACCTAAATAGATAAACCCTGCTAGGATAGGATAGCTCCTAGTCTGCCCAATGTTTTGTTGCACAACATTTTAAGTTCCCAATAATCACCCTAGCTTTTAATTGGAGAGATTAAAGTTTGCTATATATCTTCAGAAAATTATTAACTGATTTCTGGGATTAAAAAGGATAAATTAGGTTGGAAATTATCAATACTGGCTATACTTAGGTGGGGAAAAAGAATATAATATACTTTAATGGCTGCTACATTTTTGTTGACATTTATTAATCAATATTGGTATGTAGAGCAATGACAGAACTCTGCAAGCGTGGCTAGATCATGAGCTAGAAGTAATTGTGAATATGCACGCTGTTCGTTTTGAATATGGAAAGCAGCAAAAGTTGTATGTCTTCTATCCTCTTAAGTTTGAGAAACATGTATACAATATATAGCCAACAAGTGATTATCTTTGTTAAAACAAAAGTTGTATTTATACCTCATTTTTGTCCTTAGACGAGCTTCACTAGCAGAGGAGTTATCTTTGTTAAAACAAATGGATCAACTATCTTTCAAGGGAATTTCTTCTGAAAGAGGAGAGGAATATTCTAGGTACTAAAGTGTCCATACGTGTTGAAGTTTTATGCAACTGTCCATCTGTTTTCTTCAAGTATTATGGAGTGAGCATGTAATAAAGAGAACTAAATATAAAAGAAATAGCCGTTCATGCTGCAGCTTTTGTTTCCTTTTTTCAGTCTACCCCCGATGTCACCAAATGCAAGATTGGCTAGAATCTCCTCTCTCGAAAATATGCTGACCAGCTCTTCAGATACCCTTTCTTCAATGGCTTCACAACTTTCTGAGGCAGAACGGCGTGGACGTGGCTCTAATAGTTGTCGACGGTGGAGCCTCTTGCGCTCTATGGGAGATGCTAAGAAATTGCTTCAACATATGTTTAGTGTTACAACAGATACCAGGTGAATTTTAATATGTATGACATGTTTCTTAACCTGCCTGCAAGTGAAAGTAAATGTTTCGCTTGTTAGAGAAATAAACATGAAGAAATAGAGAATTCCTCATCATATTTGAAACTTGAAAGGAAAAGGGAATCTATGCAAATAGAAGCAACAAAACGCAGAAATATTAACATCTACATTACACAAAGAAGAGAATGGGCGCTTCTATAGAAAACTACTACTTACTCCCAGCTCTTGCTACGGTAACTGCGACATCGCCATGCTGTCATGGTGCTGACATTAGCGCATGTTGTCAAGCACGAGCTCCCATCTTAACAAGTACAACATAATTAACAATACAAAATTTGTAACTAATGAAATAACTTTTCCTCAATCCTTGTCCAGTGTTCCTGGTACTTATATGCAAGTTTTCTAAGATTATATGTCCTTTGTTCAGGAGTAGATTGTGGGAGATGGAACTGGAAATGAAGGAGATGAAAGTCAAATTGACCGAGCTTGGAACTGAACTGCAGCAAATTGAAGCACAAAGAAAAGAAACACTTAAAGAGCAAAAACTGAAAGATCAAGCTGTTGCTATTGCATTGGCAATTTCATCATTGGTGAGTTTATGTAATTAAGCTCTACTATTACTTTATGAATCATCGTTGTTGCGTAATGGTACTTTTCAGCAATCCAATTACGAATATAAATCCAGACTCCAGAAGATCAAAGGATTTTCCGTTGAAGCAAAAAATTGAAGTATCTTTAGATATATCTTGAAACATGTTATTTTGTCCTCGTACAGTGGTGTCTTGAACTTGTATGTGTGAAGGTTTATGATGTAGAACCTGTAGTGATAGTTCAAAACATTTTTCTCATAGTCCTTGAATTTGTATGGTTGAAACAGGGGAAATGCAAAGGAGATGATAAGTCTGCTCCTTCACCAAGGTTCCTGCCAGCAGAAAAGCAGTCCAAATATAAAGCTGGAACTGTAAATAAGCCAATCGGTGACTCGGCAGCATTAACAGACTCCAAGATGGTAAAATTTCATTATGTTTCTTAAATTTGAATGCTGTTCTCAATTGTCAATTACTGATTTTGAAAGGACTGCTGCAGAAGATGAGATCCATAAAGAGTTTGTCATCAGAGAAAATGAAATATCTTAGACAGGGTGGAAAACTCTGGAGGTGGAAGAGAAGTCATCATCAGTGGCTGCTGCAATTTAAATGGAGGTGGCAGAAACCGTGGAAGCTCTTGCAATTGTTGAAGCATAGTGATGAGATAGCATTGAGTTCAGGACATAATGTAGTCGTCCGATGAGCCTACAAATCAATGAACAACCTTTTCAGAAGGCACTACAAGTCGGGTATTTCTCTTTTCTTGATTGAGAAGTTTAGGCTCCAAGAGATATGTTTTACCGTAACTGAAATCGATTTCACTCGTGCAGTGCAATGCAAATTGGAAACAGCCTGTTTTAATTGAAAAAATGAAAAGTGTTCAGGACTTGGAGGTTGCCACCTGTTTGCTCTTGCTTCCTGATGACTGAGTCAACAAAGGGCTTCTCTTAGGCTTTACTTTCATCTTTGTTGTGTCAGATTAGTGAAAAAACACATGAGGTCCTTATTTGTTGCATTTGCTCTTGTTCTTGTATACTGCCGGCATGTTATGTACACAGTGGACACTGGACAGTGGCAATCAAACAGGGGTTGATGCATGTAAAGACAGTAGGAGGGGATGGCCCGGCTCAAATTTGGGTTCAAGTATATAAATTTGGAGGCTTTGCGTTATTTTTACGAAAACAACTAAACCCACAATCGCTTAATCTGCACCATTATTAGTGTCTCTTACAAAAAAAAAATTGGTCTTTACTCATATGTTATTGTTACTTATATAATGCTGAGTGAAATTTTCTTGATTGTCAATGCAAGCAAGTGTACATTTTTGCCTCAGCCTCCATCAACGAAAATTAGGTGAATGATCCACATAATTTATATCATTCAGATTTCAGAATGATGAAAACTGAAAGCTGATTTCCAAGTCCCTGCAGGGCTCAGCAACAGCACATACGTAACATTTAACATAAGCGAAGTCAGTGACACACTGACACCTGATTTAATTTAACTAATTTATCTTAAATTTGGTTGACAACTAACAAGCTAAATGAAGTGGTTTTATTAATTTCTGCAACTACGAAAATTCATACTTTGCCAAAAAAACAATGAAAATTCGTTGTGGAACGTATTTATTTTTATCTTACAAAAGCTATGATCGTGCCACAAATAAATGATAATAGTATAGGAGCAAAGTCTGATGATATACTGGTTAGGCTCGACTAAACACGACAAATACAATGCAGAATACATTGATAGCAGGCCGCCTGGATAATAATGTCTGTGTGTGACTCGTAACTGTAGAGAGCCGTATCTTTGATTTGCTTGTCTTTTAAAAGTTAAAACCCCTACGGCTACAACTTTTTGTGAAATAAAATGCTGTTGAACATTTGTTCGTTGCTCCTCGTGTTATTTACCGGCAAAGAAATTGCTGTAAACAATCAAAAGCTGCTTCCCTCTGGATTATCATCTATAACTGCAGTCTCCTTTATGTCTTGTATCATTTTTATCACTTGCCTCATCGAGGGTCTCTGTTCAGGCGAGGTTAAGCTACAAACACCAGCCAACCCAACAAGCATTTTCAGCCTGGTATCCTCTTCAACATCACTCCGCATTGCTGTGACCCAGTCCATGATATCATTTGGCCCAAGTGATAGGTGTTGAGATGGTGGCTTGCCTGTAAGCAGCTCTAACAAGAGAATGCCAAATGCAAACACGTCAGAATTTGTGGTAGTGTGGTGGTTTGACTTGCGTATCTCTGGGGCTTTATAGCCCCTGTAATTCAAATCATCTACGGAAGTAGGGTCTGCGAGTATGGAAAGACAGTAGTCTGTTAGACGGGCTTCGAAATCTGCACCAAGAAGAATATTGGAGGATTTCAGGTTGCCATGGCTGAGCCTTGAGGCTTGGTGAATGTAGGCAAGTCCCAGAGCCACATCTTCTGCTAGTTTTAAGCATGAGGTCCAGTGCAATGGTTTTGCTCTTGCTGATCTTGAACCTATTGTAGGTAGCCACATATATTAGCAGTGTTGTAAGAAAATAAACACATTCATATCCTAGCTAGTATCGACAAAAAATCATCATCTGGTAACTGCTATTGCTATATTATGTCCAAAGGACATGAAATTCGGTTTTGCTGATAATACAAGGGGATAAAAACTAAACCAACATCAGATGTCCATGACTTACTGCATGATTAATAATTTCTTCTAAACCAATGCACAGAAACTTCTTATTGCCTACAAATTTATGTATACTTGAGATTATCTATTCATTTATTAGCAGAAAACCATGATAGATACGAAACTTCTCTAGCTTTTTTTAGGTTTGTTGGTAGAGTTGACAAGTTAATCATGAAACGAGAGCTACTTGCCTACTTGACCCACAATCTCAATTCTCAAGTACGTACCAACCCTAAGTGTCCAACCATTCCAACAAAATATGAATACCGACGAAAAGTCATGTTTGGCTATGTAACAGAGCAAAAGCCATGAAATAAAACGAAAGCACTAAAAAAGCATTTATTATTTTTGGTCTATTACAGTAGGCTGACGGTCTTTCGCACACATTTGTTGCAGCATACCGTACCACGGAATCGTACCACATAAACTTTCTAGAGTTTCTGCGGTATGTAAAGAGATGCCCCATGTTTTCACATCAAAAATCCTACAGTACACGTGTCGTAGAAAATTTTTACGGTACGGTATGATGCACCAACCGTTTGACAAAGACCAGGCCCCATTACAGTATATGGTGGAAAGCCTAAAATCTATAGCGATGGATATGATGAATCAAACAGGGTAAAAATACTTGGCTTTAAAATCACCTCTTATTCGGATGTTGGAATAGAACCGGGTCATTATGTACTCGTACACTACTACCTCAATTATTGTTAGTTTCTAAAATAACATGTTATTCAACTTTTATTTTGCATCTGCTGCCCCATTTCGTAGATCATTCGTATAGCCTTTGATCATAAAGTCAAAACAAAACCAACATTATGGGCAAAAAGTAGAGTAACAAGTTAGCACACAATGAGAAAAACATACTTGCCACTTTCTTATCTCGTGTCGACACACTCACTTTATCAAACTCGAACTTATCAATCAGCGAGTCACTAGAAATGCAAAGCTTAACTTACCGTAAATAAGATTGAAGAGACTGCCATTAGGCTGAAACTCGTAAACGATCAACTTCTCTTGACTCGCCAGTGAATAACCTTTCACCGGGACTAGATTTGGATGGCGTAACATTCCCACAGTCTCCATGTGTCGTTGGAACACCTCGCCACTTGTATTCGCAGTTTTTACAGCGTCAAGTCTTTTTACGGTCACTGTAACCTGATTATACATCACGGCCTTGTACGTAATTCCTATTGTACCTCGTCCTAGCAACTCTGCTGAAGCTCCCATTAGCTGATCTAGATTGCAAAACGGTGTTTCGTTGTTACAGAATATCAAATTCCTGCTCTTTCTATGTCCATTCTGTAATTCACTACTCGAACTTTGCAGTGCATTTGAGCTTTCAGTAACATTCGTGTTCTCAGTCTCAGCGGTGAAATTAGCTATTTTAGCTTCACTCTGTTCAATTTGCTGTCGTGTTTGATTTTTATAGCACGCAATTATGCTTAAAGATGCAGCAACAAGAACTAAAGCTCCGATCAACAATGCTAGGATCACCCCAATTTTATTCGTTTGCTTCTTCGCAGACAAAGGAGCGGAAACAGTTACTTCTTGTGAAGGTGGCGAAGCAGATGGTGAATTGAACAACGTAGATGCATTTGAGTGACACGTTTTGTTAAGGATTTTACCGCAAAGGCTAGGATTCAATAAAAATGAAGACATGTTGAATCGTGAGAGTGCCACTGTGACAGGTATTTCTCCGGTTACATTATTACCCGAAACATTGAAGATACTGAGTGATGACTGATTGAGAGGAGGAAGAGTTCCGTTAAAGTGGTTAATTTCGAGACGTAGATATTTAAGCCGGTCTAATTTGTTGAGCTCAACCGGAATTTCACCTGATAAGTTGTTACTAGCCAGGCCGAGAATGTGTAGACGGTGAAGAGCGAGAACAGAGAGCGGAAAAGTTCCGGAAAACAAGTTATGGTCAAGAAGAAGAGTCTTGAGGTTAACGAGTCCGGAGAGGTCAGGAATAGGTCCAGAGAGAGAGTTGTTTCGAAGACTAAGAACGCGAAGCTGGTCTAGATTAGTTAAGGTGTTTGGTGCTAAAATGCCGCGTAAGCTAAAGGAGTTTAGAATGAAACGGACAACACGGCCTTGAGAACATTTCACACCTTGCCAAAGACAATGGTCGAAACGCTCGTTGATAATGTAGAGAAGCTTGTTGTTTAGGTCAGCTTTGGACTTGAACGACAGAATTGCGACTGCGTCGGAGGGGATGACCAAGTTGAGTTGCGGTGGAGGTGGAGGTGGTGGCGTGACGGCTGAGGAGAGAGTGAGGATGAGGAGGAGTGGGAAGATGTGGTGGTGCATTGTCAAGGAAATGAGGATTGAGGAAGATAGCTGGACTTCGAGTGGACTCTAGTACAAGACTCGACAAAAATCACGAGTCGGTGTCTTAACGTTTTTGTTATTTTTGTAGCACCCCATAATATCGTTTTCAAGAAAAATGAGTAACGCTTTGTTGTAAAAAGATGCTAAAGCAGAAAACAATTAAAATCGATATATGTTCGAGGAAGGGCAATGAGCAAGTGTTAAAACTGTGTCATCTTTTTATAAAAATAAACTGTTGGGCCATAGTCCCACTTAGATAGTAAAGCTCATTAAAGACCCGCTTAGGAGTACTATTTATATCCTTGTAACATCCACTTGTAGAGGGATTGATGTTCGCATTAAAGCACGCAAAGGTAAAGTTAAGTTCGTTCCCACAGAGACTGGTATATTTCAGAATATGCACCTATGCAACAATGTTTGATTATTATTCACTGCTAAGACAATAACAAATTTTGGGTTTTGATTAACTAATTAAACTAAAAAGCAAATTAACAATACTAAGAACTAATTAATTAACGAGATTAAAATCGAATTATTTATGGATGAGAAAACATGGGATCCTAACTTCATTAAATACTTTGTCTAGGGTTGATGCCTTTAATTGAAGTATGTGATGGTTATGATAACTGATCGGACAACACGAAACAAGTACACGCTACCTGTCAGTATACGTATACCAAACTACTCAAACATCCACAAAAGAGATAGAAGTTAAGCAGACAGCAATTATGTTTAGACCCTATATGTCTATAAGATTTGAAAACATAATGGTTTAAGAACAAGTTATCCATTGAGATCACATAGGGCAGCGTAAGATGGTTAAAATTACACTACGAATCATGCATGTCAAAACATCCATAAACCTATGCTAGCATGGCAAGTTCTAATCTTTAGATCCACTGTCGCTTCAATAAAGATTAACAATTTAGATGTTAGCTACGCATCTAAAAACATTAAGTACAACCATACGAGGATATCACAATTCATCACACACAAATCTTTAAAGCAAACAAACTACTAAACTACATAAATAAATCCGTTAGAATCCCATGACAACGATTAGTTCATAATCGAACGGCTCGTCATCATGGGATCTAGAGATAACATGATAATAAACAAGGTCTGAATAAAAATAATAGTGCTAGAGTAATAAGGTTTAGAAAACAAATTCGAAAGCGGGCATCCAGAAGTATAGCCTAATTAGAAGAATAAAAGATGAATTAGATCTAGATCTCCGTTGCTTGTCACGAGCGTTGGGAATCCTTCTCCAAGTCTCTCTTATCTCCCTCTCTGTAAAAACGTACGCCTTCTGTTGCTCACGTGTGTTTATATAGCCTCCCCAAGTCTTGTCCAACAAAAAATTACCAAGTCTGACTCAGAAAAGGAGGAAATTACCAAAACGAACTAAAATAAGGATTTTTGGCAGTCGTCCTAGCGCTCCCGCGCCTAGATACCGCGCGCCCGTGTTTGATTGAAGCCCTACAGCACGCCCGCGCCTGCGCCTGATTCTTCTGTTCAACTTGCTGATTTTCTTCTTTTTCTCCGTTTCTTCGCCCCCGATGCTTTATTAAGATGTCGTCCTTCAACTACCGAGCTCATATCCACCACCATATCATGAAAAAGTACTAATCCTGCCTGAAGTTCGTAACCCTGCACAACTTAATGAAAACACATCAAAACACCACATACTTGAGGTCAAGTTAAACAATTTAAGCCGATACGAAGCGTTCTAAGTGGATATGAAATCCACTTATCAATTGACAATTTATATTATTAGACTTGAACAATGGCACTAGAAGGAGCTCTTATCTCCTCATAAAAAACAAAAAACAAACACATCAAAATCAGTTAGATATATTAACAGATCGAGCTTAATATTTGTTCATCGATTCTAATTCTCCGTTTAAAAACGAAGAATGGCCGATGAAGCTCAAGGAACGAGCAATCCAGTTCTGAATACTCGCGATATTCCTAGTCCTAAACGAGTTGAGAAATCAAAAGTGTTAATGGCTCCACAAGTGTTGTTCACCTCATCTCCGAGACCGAGCCTATCAGATCCGTTGAACGGATCTCGTAAATCAAAGAGGGATTCTCGACAGCTAGTTCTTACTCCGCAAGGGAGACATGTGTTAACAAGTGATGCTCATTTACATTTGGAGAAGATTAAGCGGCAAAAACAAGCCCAAGAGAAGCAGATTGGAGCTTCAAGCAGTGTTATTGTTGATGATGAGCTTCGTCGTTTAGATTTAGAAAGGAAAATATTAGCTGAAAAAGTAAAGCACAAAAAGGAGATAATCAGATTGTAGAAGGAACTCCATGAGGTGTTGCAGAAGGAACTCCATTGAGGTGTTGCAGAAGGAAGTCCATGAGGTGTCTGAGGGTCATATTCCTTCAGAGTATCAAACTGAGACTTATGAGTCTTCATGGAGGACATCTATGGGGAGTAAATATTCAAAAACGGAAGCGTCTTCTGGTTCATTCTCATCAAGGAAACGTAAAAATAGAAACACAGAACAGGAGTATTATGAGAAGGAAGGCTCAAGCACGGCTAGCTTGTTATCGAAGGACATAAAAAGGTTCAAGGAATTCATCAGGTCACAATCGGGGGAGACTGAGGTCTCTTCAGAGAGTCCACTAATAAAAAGTATTGAAATAGCTAAGATAAACAGGGATCTTAAGGTACCGCCAATGGACCAGTTCGACGGGTCCAAAGACCCCTATGACTTCGTTAACCTCTTTGATGGAAGAATGTCTTTCTTTAGGCACACTGAGGTAGCGAAGTGTCAGTTCTTCCCGTCGTGTTTAAAGGGCACAACCCTCATGTGGTTCAACAACTTACCAGCAAGGTCTATAAAATCGTGGATTCACTTGAAAGAAAAGTTAAGGTCAAGATTCTCTACTAACAAAAAGGGAAAGAAGTTAACGGCCTCTCTCGTGAATATTAACCAAAGATCAAATGAAAGCCTTCGGGAGTACTTAAATCGTTTTCGAGCAGAGATGATTCAAATCCCAGATTTAGTGGAAAACTTAGCGATGACATACCTGGCAACAGGAATTGATAAGTCTAGACACAATGCGGTGCTCGAAGAATACTTTGAAAAGGAACCTCAATCACTTCAAGCAGCTATACAGTTGTTTGAACATAGACTAACTCTTCAGGAGGCTATGGGAAGCATACAGTCTTCTAGATCTCCAAGGGCTAGGATGAATAGGGTACTTGAACTGACCTCTCAAAGGGATATCGTCGAGGTGATTGAGGATACCGAGGTGTGCGAAGAACACAAGCAAGATCGCCAGTTCAACTAAAAAAGGAAGATGGGACCTCATATACATCAAGCAGGTCATTCGCATCATAGGTATCCCCATCCATCTTAAGAAATTCTACCCATAAAAGTCTCCAGTTTGCATCGCCTGTCTCTTTAAGTTATCTAAGTTAAGGTACAAAGTAAATCTCTAGCTTTTATGTAATCAAGTTGCTTTCATGATTCATTCTGCATGTGAATGAGTTGTGTTTAAAGTCGACATTTGTTTTAAGTTTATTATGAATGAAGGTTCAAGTTGAAGTCAAAATCTTAAACTTCCGTATTTCATTCACAATGTGTTATGTTACATTTTACTTATCAAAAATTGCTATGCATATTTTAAACTTCTAGTGTACAAAATGCACACATAGCTCCCTTCTATGACCTAAAAGGTCATCTAAAGTCGTTTATCCAATGAAAATTCGAGAAAATTGAAATTCATCTCCAAAGCGACCCGGCCTCCAAACGTAACTCCAAAGTAATCTCAACAGAGATCTCCATACATGATTGGAAAATTATATACAAGTGGCATCTATGTTGCAATTCACCAAATAACAAAGGAGAAGGTAAAGTTTACGCCAAAATACAAACGATATAACGCCAAACAACTCCATGAAGCTCAAAAGCTTCATCGACATCTCCAACTTCAAAACAGTGAAAAGGTAAAGTTTATGCCAAAATACAAAACAAAATAACGCCAAACAACGCCATGAAGCCCAAGAACTTCGTCGACATCTCCAACTTCAAAACGATGAAAAGGTAAAATTTATGCCAAAATACAAACAAAATAACACCAAACAACGCCATGAATCCCAAGAGCTTCGTCGACATCTCCAACTTCAAAACGATGAAAGGTAAAGTTTATGCCAAAATACAAACAAAATAACGCCAAACGACGACATGAAGCTCAAAAGCTTCATCGACGTCTCCAACTTCAAAACGGTGAAAAGGTAAAAATTTACACCAAAAACCAGGATTTGGTTACGCCATGAAATAGTAAGCTAAAAGAAAAGGTAAGAAAATCCACGCCAAAGGACAATACTTCGGTCACCTCAGGGTCCTCTTGGACATCTCCAAGCTCACCAAATCCACAAAAAAATTTTGCCAAATATTAATTCGCCAAATTAAAGTACGCCAAATATCAATTCACCAAGCCACCAAGTGTACAAGGAAATCAATCCAAAGTTATGCGATAAATATGCCAAGGGCTTCAAAAAAAGTAGAGTACGTCAAAACCAGGCTCTGGTTATGCCACGAAATAGCAAACCAAAAGAATAGTAAGTAAAATCTTGCCAAAGAACAAAGCATCGATCACCTCAAACATCTCAAGAAGCTCAGGGTCCTCTCGGACATCTCCAAAATTGCCAAATTCAAAGGAAAAGGGCAAAGTATACCAAGCCTACATTTTGATCACATCAAGGAAGTCTTCGCCAAGGGAAAGGAGTTCCAAAGAAAGAAAAAAAAGGAGTTACAATAGCCCAAGACATGTGAAAGCACGCAAAATTGCCAAATATAACTACGCCACAAAGTTCGTGGACATCAGGGGCCACACAGACATTTACAACTAAATGCTACAAAGCATATAAAGTACAGGAATGCATCTAAACAAGTTGTAAGGCAAAGGAATTCAAAATAGATCAAGCAAAAGATAATGTTAACAGAGTACATCAAACCAAAAGCCAATGATCGACAAAATTCCAACAGTTCAGTAGAGTTCAAAAAACTCAAATACGAGGAGTTAAAATTACATAATGCCTTTAGGGACATACCCTAGGTACAACAGGAAAGTCTTCAAGCTTCACGAGCAACTTCAGAGGAGTCAGTATTCCCAGTCTCATTCTTCTTCGTCACATCAACAAGATAGAAATCAAAGGTATGCTCATTTACATCAATCCCGAACCAGGCAAAGCGGGTGACACTCTCTCCATAACCTTCCTCAAACGAAGATAGAGCTTCAGCTTGGCATTTGACCAGTTGAGCATTTGAACTATCCAGCTTCTCAATCAGTTCAGTTCTCTCAGCTGCCCAAGCCTCTTTTTTCTTAGCAAGGTTCCCCTCTGAGGCTTTCGCAGCTTCATTCAAGCTCTGGACTTCCATCCGCAAATCCTTCACTTGCTTGCTCAAGGTATCACACTTGGTAATCAACTCCGATTTTTTATTCAAGGCAGCAAAAAACTTGTTATGGGTAACAGTATTATCGTTGGCTAAGTTCTTAAAGATCTCCTTCAACCCCTCGTTGAAGCTTCTTCAAAGCGCTCACTTCCTCGTGGAGCTTCTTCACCCCAGAGATGTCTACGACATCCTCAAGTTTCAACAACCCCTCCAACTCCATAGACAGCTACAAAGTAAAACAACCAAAAAGAGTGAGAGCAAACACATCATATCCAGAACAAAGAAAAATGAAGCAAAACAAATAAAGATAAAGTACCCTATCAACAAAACTCTTACAAACACGGAGACCGTTCCCAACAGCCACTCCATAGACTTTCATGATTAGCTCTCATCTGAGGAAAAGATCCCATGTCAACTTTAGGGAGCGAACCCACTCCACCAGAGCTCAGACAGCTCACCGGCTCCTTCAACTTCTTAGAATGATGACCTTTAGAGGAATGCCCATCACGATGTCTCCTCCTCTCACAATCTTTCATAACATTAGTTTCAGAGGCACCAATACCAACTAAACCAGAATGAGGCGCAAGGCTCCTCGAGACAATCTCTGGTCCATTTTCTACTCCAACACTAGGCATCACAGTCGAAGCCCCTGCACCAACAAGGCAGGCTAAAAATTCATCGGTCGGCATGTTTGCAAACAACTTCACTAGTTTAACACAAGGAAAACTTGCAACTACGCAGAGGTCCTAGAGCCTAAACGGTACACCGACTTCACGCGACCCGGGGAAAGAATCTGCCACGGTCCAAATGCCTCCAACTCATTGGAAAGTGGAAGGACAAGTCAACCGACCACTAAAACCACAACCGCGTGTCATCGCAAATTTCAAAAAAAAAATGAAAATGAGATTTTTTTTTCTTTTGTTTTTTCGGTTTCCCCCCTTTGTTTTGTATTGTAAACTTTTAAATATATGGTTTGGCCCTTGTAAAATAGGTGATTAAAAGATCTAAAGATCTTTTCTATGTACTTAGGGGGGACTGAATGTTGGGCCATAGGCCCACTTAGATAGTAAAGCCCATTAAAGGCCCACTTAGGAGTATTATTTATATCCTTATAACACCCACTTGTAGTGGGATTGACAATTTATATTATTAGACTTTAACATAAACTATGTTATTTATTTTTACAAATTATAACCAAGTCTTATACCTTTTTTTGCGAAAATACCAAATAAGTGTCTAATATATACCAAAAAAGAAGTTATAACGATGAGATAGGTCAAGAACTTATTTCTTGTCCTTGGATTCGATTCTCAAAATTTGTTAAAATATAGTTCATTTATATGACATATCAATATTTTTTATTAAAAGCACAAATCTTCTTTTAATGATTTGGTATCTCATGCATATCGTGCTATGCCACTAAATATTAAATTAATTTTATAAATTAAAATAATAATATTACATATTAATTTAATTTAATAGTGACGATATATATATACTAGAAGTCTATTAACTAAAAATCGAAATAAAAATCATTAATTTAAGATATATACTGAAAGTCTATTAACTAAAAATCGAGAATATAGTATTATATGCAACTTAGGGGTCCATTAATTAATATTTAAAAAGTACTTATAATAGATTAATAATAAATACAATTAATAATATAGCTAATTTATATTACCAGAGTTTAGTTAGATAAATTTAATTAATTAAAATAATAATATAAAATATTACTTTAATTTAATGGTGAAGTTATACGCTAGAAGTCTATTAACTAATAGTCGAAATAAAAGTTGAGAATATAGTGTTATATACAATTTGGGGCTCCACTAATTGATACTCCCTCTATCTCACTAGGTTCTTTACATTTGGGATAGAGGGGTTTGACACGTATTTTAAGACTCATATAAAGTATAGTTGCATAAATTATTTTAATTTTTTTTCTTTTGAATAAAAAGAAAATATTAACCTTTAAAGCTCATGTGCATAACTTTGAAATTCAGTAGCAAAATATTATATTTTTACTACGAAACAAAATAGGTTCTGCAATAAAACCCCATTATTTTGGGGATTGTTTTTTTGTAAAATAAGTTTAATAAAGTAAATTAAAATTTTTGAAGAATGAAGATTGGAAAAATTGAAAAAATTAGCCAAAAGTTACGTGAGATAAAAAATATTATTTAAATAAAAGATTTTAATAATTGAGTCATTGATTAAATTTCCTTATTTTAATTAATTGAACTAATAGTGCAGTTTTTATTTCCAAAAATACCCTTATAAAAATTATTTAAAAATGAATTGAATTTGTATAGCTGATTTAGAAATAATCCAATGACTAATAATGTTTAGGGTGAAGGTCCTAAATACCCACCTCCTAAAATATTTTGTCCGAAATACCAATATTCGTCCGGAGCGGCCCTAAATACCCACGGGACACGCATATGGGAAAGGAGTGTCCGGACATGCATGTGCCATATGAGTATCCTTCACAAACTTCAATCTGTGCTCTGTGAACAGTGTCTGGGGTGCGCATGTTGAGCATGCGTGTTTTCAGATGTGTTATTCCCAGATTACACACTTGTATAATTGTAGAAGGGGGGGTTAAATACAATTCTTGATATTTATAAATTTCTGATAAGAACTCCAGAAATCTATACTTAGATAATTGCTGTAGAAAGATTAATTCACAAACACATAAAAAATCAGGTGGTTAAATGCACCACCTGAAGCTTTTATTCGAAGAAAACTCTGTGATACAAAAGTACACAGCTTCTGTTTTACAACTCTTTGCTTTCTAAGAATATTCAATAAAAACCCTAAGCAAATGTATTTGTTTTCTTAGCCTACAAAGAGTTGCTACACTTGGTTATATATCCCAAGTTTTACAAGTTCTACTGGAATAAGATAATACTAATCTAATTCTAGTTGACTTGCTACTACACTCCAAATACACATGTAGCCGAAAGGTTGTCCTTGTGAACAGACATGTCTCATGCACCTTTCTTGTATTCATAGTGTAAACGGAATGCTTCTTTCTTCTGTGTTTCCAAAGTATGGCTGCCATACTGCTTTTTGTATCTACTATCAACCCATGTGATCTGTCAGTCAAACCTGTCCTTATCAACTGCTGATCCCCAACTTAGCATAGAAGACAGTGTCAATGATTATCCGTTGATATTGTACACTGACATCCGTTGATGATGTATTGAGCTGTATCCGTTGATAGAGTGGATTTCAGTTGTATCCGTTGATAGAGTGGATTTGAGTTGTATCCGTTGATAGAGTTTTGTCTTCATCTGTTGATACACTTTCACTTAGACAGAATTACATAGCATAGCTTATTTACAATTGGCTACCCTATCTTGCCTATCCGTTGATGGTCAACATGACTGTGGATAAAAACACTATCAACTGATAACATAGAGATACTGCAGTATGCTACAAAACCTCATCCGTTGATGAGCTACCTGTCAACTGATATAGTTATAAATCCTCATCCGTTGACAGCTACAAAACCTTATACAATTTGATTGATTGTGAAGTCATCATCAAGTACAACATATTCCTAACAATCTCCCTCAATTTATACTTGATGGCAATAAAGCATAAATTCAGGACCTTGATGATAACAAAACATTCCTAAAGATATATATATATATATATATATATATATATATATATATATATATATATATATATATATATATATATATATATATATATATAGAACAATGCAAAAATTGTATTAAGCTACAAAAATTAAAAACTGAAAGTTTTAGAAATTTACAGAGAAGTGCTCCTCTAGACTGAGCAGATTAAGACTGTTTCTTTTCTCTTGTTGGCATCACCCTTGATTTTCCTTCTTTGGCAGAGTTGGACTCAATCTGCATTTGGAGTTGCCTATAGAAGGCATCTTCTTCATCAACCTTTGGATTTAGCTTTTGTTGTAATCATCTCAGGTATTGAGAACTAGCCTTTGATAGTTGGTCTTCTAACCTGAAGAATCTCCTGTTACCATCTTCATCCCTGAACTCCATCATCCAGAAGGGTTGAAGGTGGATTTTCTGTCCATTGTATGAGATCTTCATCTTCCTTGGTAGACTTGATGGTGAGTTCCATTCCCTCCTTATCTGTTCTATTCTGTCCAGTATCTCGCCTTTTGCTATCTTGGAGAACCCTGTGTATCTCTTGATTGCAAAGAACACTTTGGTTAAAGTCAGATAATTTTCTCCAAGAACCCTCTGTAGTGGCCATGTCCTTTCCTTTCCTCCCTTGTATACAAAGACCAATCTCTCAGGCAAATGTTTATATTTGTCAATTCCTCTTACTTCTGACAATTCATCCAGATACAGATTCATGCCAGAGTATTCTTCAATATCTGCCTGATAGATAAAATCATCCTTGTTTTCCAAGATTGGCTGCCTGACAATAGCAGGTACCCTAGCAACTTGAATTGGTTCCTTTGAAGGTTGCTTCCTTGGTATCCTTTTCTTCTGTATAGGCTTCTGTTGAGGTTTCAGCAAGAATGAAGGAACCTCAACGGAGTCAAGATTCATTGGTTCCTCTTTAGGTACTATAGGATCACCATGGAAATTCACAGCTGAGTTGAATACTTTTACAGAAATAGGTTGTGATGAGCCAACTGTTTCCTTGCTTTCAATTTCTGGAGAGACAGGCCTCCTTGCCTTTGATTTCACTCTCTTAGATTTGGATTTGGGGACTGATTTCACTTTCCTTTTGGATTTGGGGACTTCCTCAGGTTCCCTCATTTCATCCTCTACCTCATCCATTAACTCTTGAGCCAGCCTGGCTTGCTTCTCATCTGAGTTTTCATATTGATTTTCTTCACTTGTATGAGCTTCCCTGAGAAGTCTGGAGGTCTCCTCTCTTTTTGCTTCAACAAATCTAGGATGGCTATTGGATATATTTAAGACTTTTCCATTCCTTATTATTACAGCCATCCATTCTTTTACACTTCTATTGACATTTTCCTTGAACTCCTTAATTTGCTTTCCCATTAGCTTTCCTTCATCATCCTTGGGAAATGGAAAATCCAATTGTAACTTGTTCTTCCCATTTGCCTTTGGTGGAGAGTAGGCTCTGGTTTTTATGTATGGTTCAAATTCTTTGACATAAGATGGTTCAGCATCATAGAATGTAGGAGCTACAATTGATACATGCAAATTTTATGTACATTTTATAGCATGTATCTCTCAATTATCCATAGTTTGTAATAATTTTGTCCTTGATTAGCATTGTTAGTAGCATTTTAATTTGGATTTGATGCTAAGATGATTTTTTTATGTTTATAGGATAATTTTGGAAGCAAAAGGAGCCCGATTTCACATCTTCAAGAGACCGTAGATTAGACCTGGACGAGCAATGAGGAAATAAGAATTGTCACAAAAATATTGAAAGTGATATATTCTTAAAGCAGGAATCCCGGTTGGAATTAATATAATTTTTGTCAAGCAAAAGGAATCCATTTCCAATCCCTCAATATACCGCAGCTTAGGATTTAAGAATTTATTTATATTAATAAATATTTAATTTATTTAGAAAATTATATTTATAAATATCTAATAATATTAGATATTTATTTTTATAATTTCTGGATTTAATTAATTATTTATTAATTAAAGATTATAAGCTGTGCGGGTAAAAAAGGCATTTCTACGAAGCCCATCCATGTAAAACAAAATAAGCCCCGATTTGTTTAATTTGTAGCAGGTCATGTACAAGTGAATAACAATAAACTAAACTAAAGGAAATGATTGGTGCATGTATAATAATTTAAATGAATTGTTTATACAAATCAAAAGTAAAGCATGTCTGCCAATTCTCATGTGCAAGCTGTCGGTGGCTCCACTCGCCTGCCAAGCGCGTGCACCACACGCGCCAAAAGGAGTCCAGTAAAACAAAGCCGCGTGTCTTCACCTTCCTGTTTCGAGACTGGTTTTCTGGCAGCCATGTGATAAAGAAAAAAATAGAAGAAGCATTATTTTTGCCGAAAGTTAGTCGGGTGGGTTAAAATTTTGGAGTGCTATTTTGTTGGGGAAATATTTTATTGTAGATGGTGTGCTAACTTTGGCTATAAATAGGAATATTTTCTTCAGGTTTGGACACAACCATCTGCTGAGTTCTCTTGTAATTCAGTTATATTCTCTCTTGCATAAATTTTCTTTTGTAATTTTAGTTTTATTTTATACACTTCAATTTTCTGCAAGTTTTATTTTGATTGAAGATTTAAAGGGAATTGCTTGGAGTGCTCATTCATTTCATCAGAAATTATTTCAGGAGGATAAATTCTTAAAGTTGTAATTTCTTTATTCTAAACTCTTTTAATTATGATTTTACCATTTATTATATGTTTATTTTCTTTATCTAGCATGAGTAACTAATTCTATAATCCGAGAATTAGGGAGTATTCATTGGTGATTTATGCTTGTTTGATTGTGATATTAATTCTCTATTTTTGCTAATCTATCATTGAGGGCTTAACCCAATTAAGGGAATAGCTAACCTTTAACTGTATTCATAGGGATTATGATAAATTGGGAAATGAGTCATAATTCTTGTTCATGATTTGATAGACATAGTTTAATTATTAAATCGGGAGATTAATAATAGGACTATGAAACTTATAATTCTCGGTTCTTAAAATTCTAAAATTGTATTTCGATTGATCATGGGAGTGACTTTTGAGATATGATTGTAGACATTATTTTGTATCTTGGGAGAGAACATTATAAAATTTAGAAGAATTGTTTTTAGCAAAATATGAGAAATATATATATATATATCACATTATAACAATATTATTGAACCAATTGAAGAACCCTATTTCTCGGATTGCTTTTCCTAATCAATTAAAATTTAGTTTTATTTGTTTTTACTTAGTTTATTCGAACACACCAATTATTTCTCACACTTCTAGATATTAAGAAATTAAAAAATTAAACTTGTATTAATAGTCCTTCCCTGCGAACGAACTTCACAAAAATTACAATAACAAATTGGCGCCGCTGCCGGGGAAGGCATCAATATTAAGTTTAGGTTAATTATTTCTTATAATTTAGATTTTATTTTGTTAGTAAAAAAAAAGAAAAGAAATTATTAGTTTCAGAAAATTTTTAGTAATTAATTTCCTGTCTCACACGTTAATATCAAAGGCCCACCCTGAGCCACGTTCATTCAGCATATCCGAGAACAAGGAACCTGGAATTATTCATTTAATCCTTTTAACCCTATTGTCGGACTTCTCACGATAATTATTTGAAATATTATAAATTTTGTCATTAATCTTCTACAACTATAATTTGATAATACTTTTGTAATGTTGAAAAAAAAAAGAAGCAAAAACAGAAAAAAAAAAAAAATTAAAATAAATAAATAAAAGAAATAATAACTAAATTTCTGGATTTAATTTAGAGTTTAAATAGTTTTTAATTATTTTTTTTCGATCCTTTCATTTTTTTTACTTAATTAGTTTAAAATAGTTTAAAGCTTCTTTTAAATTTGTAAAGTTGTTGTGGATATCCCTAATAAATTTAAAAATATATATATATACATATTTTGTTTGTTAAATAAGATTTAGTTTTAATTAGAACTTAAAATTGTTTAGATTAATTTAAATTTTTCTTGTCACTTTTATTTACAATTTTGTTGTTTGAAAATAATTAAAATTGGTGTTTTCTTTTCAGGTACTAAAACTCTTGTATGCGACATTCTACAAGTGCGGGAGATTTAAAATTTGATCCAGAAATTGAACGCACTTTTCGAGCTTTAAAGCGAAAAACAAAACAAAGGAAAGAAAGAACCAATATGGAGGAACCAGGAGATCGTCAAATTATTAATCCTCCTGACCCACCAATTATTATTGATGAGACTTCTATCTGGGATCATGAGACTCCCAATCCTGCGAATTGCATGTACAAGACTCCTCAGATTACCACAGCTCAATACAACATCAACCCGAGCTTAATTCAGATGGTGAGCAATTCAGCTTTTGAAGGGGACATTGAGCGAGAGGATCCACACTGACATCTTGAGCGCTTCGTACAAATGTGTGGTTCATTCAAAATTACTGGAGTTACTGCAGATCAGATTCGTCTTCACATGTTTCCTTACTCGATCAAAGGGAGAGCCATGGAATGGTTCCAACAGCTTCCTGAAACTGCAGTTGCTACTTAGGAGAGACTTTCTACCGAGTTCTTGTCCAAGTATTATCCTTCTGACAAGACTCAACAAATGAGGACAATCATTCTAAGTTTCAAAACACAACCAGGTGAAGGCTTGTATCAGGCATGAGAGAGATACAAGGCATTTTTGAGAAAATGTCCACATCACGGTTGTACTGAATGGATGATTCTGAGCACTTTTTACGGATCTTTGAACGCAGATGTTCGTTTAAGTTTGGATGTGGCAGCTGGTGGAGATTTCAAGAAAACACCGGTTCATAAGGCAAAAGCACTTCTTGAGCAATTGGCAGCAAATAACTATTCTTGGGCACCTAGTGGGACGAGCTCAGCTAAATCAGTACAAGATACTGAAATGATGAACTTGCTAACTCTTAAATTGGATGCTCTTACTCAAGAGGTACGTGGACAAAGGGCGAATGTCAATGCTATTTCTACTCCCATGGAAGGGTACAATGATTATGGTGTTAATCAGTGTTCTTATGCACCACAATTCCCAGAGGAAGCATCTTTTATTCAGGGAAGACAATCATGGCCTGTTCAGAATAACTCCTACTATAATCCAAATCAGAGGCCCAATAACAATTTGTCATACAGCAACAATCATGCGGCTAATCCATCATATGCATTTCCTAAGCAAAACCAACCTCCTGGTTTTCAACCACGTCAGCAGTATCAGGCACAACAACAATATCAACCACCACCAAGGGAAAAGAAAGAACCTGCTGATTGGGAGGTTGCGCTTAATAAAATGATACAAGGAACTACAGGGGCATTTGCCAACATGGATACCAAATTTGCAAAGGTAGAATCAAGACTTGATCAGATGGCTTCATCTCAAAAGATGTTGGAAACGCAAATTGGTCAAATTGCTAATAAGGTTGGTGTTCGTGAGCAAGGATCACTTCCTAGTCAACCAGACCTAAATGGTAAAGAACACTGCAAGGCCATCACTCTGAGAAACGGAAGAGAATTGCCAGGAATTGAGGCTATCAAGCCTAGAGAGAAGGTCCATGCAAAAGAAAATGAGTCAGTGGAAGCTGAAGCAGAAGTTTCTGAAAAGGTGAATGATGAGCAAAAAGAAGAAGAAGTCAAACCGAGACTACCAGTGAAACCATATGTGCCCCCAATTCCTTTCCCACAAAGGCTTCATAACAGGCAATTGGAGAAACAGTATGAGAAATTCTTGAAAATTTTTCGGCAATTGCATATAAATATTCCTTTTGCTGATGCTTTGGCCCAAATGCCACTCTATGCTAAATTTCTTAAGGAGATGTCGTCCAGAAAAAGGAAACTTGAAGATGTGGAAACTATTACTCTCAATGCGGAATGTAGTGCAGTCATCCAAAAAGCAATTCCACAGAAATTGAAGGATCCTGGGAGTTTCTCTTTACCATGCACTATTGGAGCAATGGAAAATATTAAAGCCTTGTGTGATTTAGGGGCTAGTGTGAGTTTGATGCCACATTCCATTTATGGAAGACTTGGTCTTGGAGAGCTCAAGAAGACAAGAATCTCACTTCAGTTGGCTGATCGTACTATCAAGTATCCTTTGGGAGTCATTGAGGATGTACTTGTCAAAGTGGACAAATTCTTTATCCCTTGTGATTTTGTGGTGTTGGAGATGGATGAAGATGTTGAGATGCCCATTATTTTGGGAAGGCCATTTTTTGTTACTGCTGGAACCACAATTGATGTCAAAGCTGGGAAATTGGCATTAAATGTTGGTGATGAAAAGGTTGAGTTTGATCTCAACAAAGCTATGAAGATGCCTTCATTTGATGCTACATGTTTCAATGTTGACATAGTGGATGAGATCGTAAGTCTTGAAGATGCAGACTTCGCAAAAGTGGAACAAACCTTAGATGATAAAGAAGTTGAAGAAGCACTTGCACTTGATATGCAAGAAAAAGGTACGCCGAAAATTAATGTGGCACTTTCAATTTCAGAGGCACCTCAGGTAGAACTCAAACCTCTTCCTTCTAATCTAAGGTATGCTTTTCTTGGTCCTAATGATACATATCCTGTGATAGTGTCCGCTTTACTCCATGATGATGAACTCGATAAATTGTTAAATGTGCTTAGGCAATTTAAATCATCAATTGGTTGGACGATTAAAGATATCAAGGGAATTAGCCCCGCTCTTTGCATGCATAGGATTTCCTTAGAAGATAATCATAAACCTATGATTGAGGGACAAAGAAGATTGAATCCTAATTTGCAAGATGTGGTTAAAAAAGAGATAACTAAGTTGTTAGATGCTGGCATTATATACTCTGTTCCACATAGTAACTGGGTTAGTCCAATACATGTTGTACCTAAGAAGGGTGGGATGACTGTCGTGCATAATGAAAATAATGAATTAATCCCCACTAGGACTGTAACAGGTTGGAGAGTTTGTATTGATTATAGAAAATTAAATAATGCTACTCGCAAAGATCACTTTCCTCTTCCATTTATTGATCAAATGCTCGAAAGACTTGCGGGCAATGAGTATTATAATTTTCTAGATGGATTCTTGGGATATTTTCAGATTCCCATTGCACCCGAGGATCAAGAAAAGACAACTTTTACTTGTCCTTATGGTACCTTTGCATATCGTAGACTACCCTTTGGTTTGTGTAATGGCCCATCTACATTTCAACGACTTATGACAGCTATATTCTCAGATTTTCTAGGAAAAACCATGGAAGTCTTCATGGATGACTTTACTGTATATGGTTCTTCCTTTGATTCTTGCTTAACCGGCTTGTCTCAAGTGTTGCAGAGATGTGAAGACACTAATCTTGTTCTTAATTGGGAGAAGTGTCATTTTATGGTAAAGGATGGTATTGTGCTTGGGCACAAGATTTCTAGTAAAGGCATCGAGGTGGACAGGGCGAAAATCGAAGTGATCGAGAAATTACCACCACCCTCATCTGTGAAGGGGATTAGAAGTTTTCTTGGACACGCCGGTTTTTACCGACGTTTTATCAAAGATTTTTCTAAAATTTCTCGTCCTCTTTGTAATCTACTTGAAAAAGACAGTATCTTTGATTTTGACGAGAGTTGTCTTGTTGCTTTTAATAGGTTGAAGAAGGAGCTTACTTCTGCACCTATCATGTCAACCCCTGATTGGAGCTTACCTTTCGAGCTCATGTGTGATGCTAGTGACTATGCCGTGGGTGCTGTTTTGGGCCAAAAGAAGGAAAAACTCATGCATGTGATATACTATGCAAGCAAGACACTTGATGATGCACAAATCAATTATGCTACCACTGAAAAGGAGCTACTTGCTGTGGTTTTTGCCTTTGACAAATTCAGATCCTAGCTTGTTGGGTCTAGGGTGATTGTTTATACGGATCATGCTGCGATTCGTTATTTAATGAAAAAGAAGGATGCCAAGCCTCGTCTAATCCGTTGGATTCTTTTACTCCAGGAGTTTGATCTTGAAATTCGAGACAAGAAAGGTTCTGAAAACTTGGTAGTTGATCATTTATCCAGGTTGGACCAGGGAGATGAAGTGGTAGGAGTTAATATACCTATCAATGATGCATTTCCAGAAGAAACACTTCTTGCAGTATCTTTATCTACACCTTGGTATGCGGACTTCGTAAATTATCTCGTGGGTGGCATTGTACCAAGTGGACTGACTTATCAACAAAAGAAGAAATTCTTATTTGATGTAAAACACTACTTCTGGGAAGAACCACTTCTTTACAAGGAATGTGCTGATGGTATCATGAGGAGGCGTGTGCCACACGAGGAAATTCCTAATGTCTTGAATCATTGTCATGCTTTAGAATGTGGTGGTCACAATAGTAGCACAAAAACTGTTGCAAAAATTTGGCAGTCTGGATTTTATTGGCCTTCAATGTATCAAGATGCCAGAAGCTTTGTTGCAACTTGTGATCGATGTCAAAGAACAGGAAATATTGCAAGACGGAATGAGATGCCTTTGCAACCTATTCTTGAGGTTGAGCTCTTTGATGTTTGGGGTATAGATTTCATGGGTCCGTTCCCATCATCTTACGGGAACAAATTTATTTTGGTGGGAGTTGATTACGTCTCTAAATGGGTGGAGGCGATTGCTAGTCCTACAAATGATGCTAGAGTAGTGAAAAAGTTCTTACAGAAGCATATCTTCACACGTTTTGGAGTGCCTAGGGCCATCATCAATGATGGAGGGTCTCATTTTTGCAATAAATTAATTGAATATCTTTTGCGAAAATATGGAGTGACTCAGAAAGTTGCTACACCTTATCACCCTCAAACTAGCGGGCAAGTGGAGATTTCAAATCGAGAGCTGAAACAAATTCTTGAGAAAACAGTTGCTAGCTCAAGAAAAGATTGGGCAAGGAAGCTTGATGATGCTCTATGGGCTTATAGGACGGCATTCAAGACACCTATCGGTATGTCTCCGTATAGGTTGGTGTTTGGAAAATCATGTCATTTACCCGTGGAAGTGGAGCACAAGGCACTTTGGGCGATAAGATTCTTGAACATGGAATTACAGGCTGCAGGACTTAACAGTTTGATGCAACTAAGTAAACTTGATGAGTTGAGACTTAAGTCTTATGAAAATGCAGCAATATACAAAGAGAAGACAAAGAAGTGGCATGACAGGCATATTAGACCGAAAGAGTTTGAAGTTGACCAGCAAGTTCTACTGTTTAACTCAAGGCTGAAACTTTTTCCCGGAAAATTGAAGTCAAGATGGTCTGGCCCTTTTAAAATTGTCAAGGTATATCCGTATGGTGCTGTGGACATCACTCGAGATGGTTCCGATGTGTTTAAAGTGAATGGGCAAAGACTCAAACCATATTTGATTGGTGATGACATTCCAAGAGGAGTCAATTGGCTTCTCTCCAATCCTCAAGCTTAAGTTCATCACGAGAGACGTCGAGCTAATGACGTTAAACAAGCGCTATTTGGGAGGCAACCCAAGGAATTTTGTTGATTTGAATAATATTTTTGTGTGTTTGGACTATTCAGGAGGATCTTCATTTCAAAATGGATGCCACAATTGGCAGTTCTTGGTTGCACACTACCACCGAGACCATGATTCAGGGGAGTTCTTTCTTTTCTTCCTCGCATATTAGTCCATTGTATGTGTTTCTTGTGGACAAGAAACGTGATAAGTTGGGGGGTATGTGTGTGTTCATTGTGATGTAAAAAAAAAAAATTAAAAATCACAAAAAGAATTCTGGCCTTGTAAAAAGATCACATACACTAGCAAGTTGAAACTGGTAGACTTTTTGAAGGTTGTAAGTGATTAAAAGGACATGAATATGTGCAAGATGATTTGGTTTGCATGCTTTGAGTACAAGTAGGTGCATTAGAGAGACTTTTACCTGGGATTGATTATGCTTTGCCGCACCAAGTGAGTTTTGAGCCTATATGCATATCTTTTGCATTTCATATTCGTTTGCTTGAGTGTCCACATGTTGTTTGCATTGCTAGCACTTGTTTGAGGTCTTTCTTGAAATGCATGACATTATTTGATGATAACATGATAAAGGCATTTAGGTCATATTTCCTATATTACCACACCATTTATACATGATCAATTAGTTACCCCATTGAGCTTATTCATATTTTTTCGGTGACACACCACATTACTTGCCTAGACCTTTTTCTTTTATTGGCCTTGCTTTAGCTTGAACCAAAATTGTCAAAGGCTAGTAGAGTGTTTGAGGGAGTAAAAAGGTGTGCAAAGGGGGGTTTATTGATGATCATTACTTTTGGGAAAATATTGGGTTTGGTTGTTACTTGTTAGTCGAAGTTTGTAATAATATCAATGGATCATTGTTCTTGTTTATAATTAGCTCTCTTAAAAAAACTATTAGTTATATGAGAGCATACTTATGTTTTTATGATCCTTTTTCATTCGACTAGTCAAGTTACTTGTTAAAAGAGAATAAAAAGATTCAAGTGTGGGGATAATAGGGTGGAGTTGAATGAATTATGTTGTTGGGTACTAGCTTTTGACATTTAACCTGTTTTGGCTTTACTTGACATACCTTGTCCCTAGCCCCATTACAACCCGAATAAAGACCTTTTGATTATCATCAGTGGTGTGTGTTTCGTTAAAGTTAGATTGATACCAAATGTCAAGCATGTTTATGATTTTGTTGGAATTGAGTGATACATTTACCCTTGTTCTTGAGTGAATATTCTTTTGTGAGTGAAAGGTGAGTGATTACTTGTATTTTGCATATGTTATCCCAAGTTTTGACTCAAAGATGTACTCTTGTGGGCTTAGCATGATTACCAACTTATTCTTACATCTGACATGGACTTTTGAGAACTTATGCATCTTCTTTGAGTAGACTATGTGAATACTTGTACCTTCGAAACCAAGACATTGTAGTATTCACTTTGATTCTTAAGTTGATGTGGCATGAGAGGACTTGTATGTGTGGTGTTGTATTGACATTCGATCTTTTACATGAGCTAGATGGATTTTGTGGGTACATTCACTATAGGCCCTCACGAGACAAAACTCGTCCTACTAGGGCTACCTAGGGGTTTAACGGCTTGTTGCATGTGCTCAATGCAATCGTGTCACCTACGAAAGTGGTATTAATAAGTAGTTATCTTATAGTGGTTTACTCGAGGACGAGCAAAGGTCAAGTTGGGGGATATTTGATACATGCAAATTTTATGTACATTTTATAGCATGTATCTCTCAATTATCCTTAGTTTGTAATAATTTTATCCTTGATTAGCATTGTTAGTAGCATTTTAATTTGGATTTGATGCTAAGATGATTTTTTTATGTTTATTGGATAATTTTGGAAGCAAAAGGAGCCCGATTTCACATCTTCAAGAGACCGTAGATTAGATCTGGACGAGCAATGAGGAAATAAGAATTGTCACAAAAATATTGAAAGTGATATATTCTTAAAGCAGGAATCCCGGTTGGAATTAATATAATTTTTGTCAAGCAAAAGGAATCCATTTCCAATCCCTCAATATACCGCAGCTTAGGATTTAAGAATTTATTTATATTAATAAATATTTAATTTATTTAGAAAATTATATTTATAAATATCTAATAATATTAGATATTTATTTTTATAATTTCTGGATTTAATTAGTTATTTATTAATTAAAGATTATAAGCTGTGCGGGTAAAAAAAGCATTTCTACGAAGCCCATCCATGTAAAACAAAATAAGCCCCGATTTGTTTAATTTGTAGCAGGTCATGTACAAGTGAATAACAATAAACTAAACTAAAGGAAATGATTGGTGCATGTATAATAATTCAAATGAATTGTTTATACAAATCAAAAGTAAAGCATGTCTGCCAATTCTCATGTGCAAGCTGTCGGTGGCTCCACTCGCCTGCCAAGCGCGTGCAACACACGTGCCAAAAGGAGTCCAGTAAAACAAAGCCGCGTGTCTTCACCTTCCTGTTTCGAGACTGGTTTTCTGGCAGCCATGTGATAAAGAAAAAAACAGAAGAAGCATTATTTTTGCCGAAAGTTAGTCGGGTGGGTTAAAATTTTGGAGTGCTATTTTGTTGGGGAAATATTTTATTGTAGATGGTGTGCTAACTTTGGCTATAAATAGGAATATTTTCTTCAGGTTTGGACACAACCATCTGCTGAGTTCTCTTGTAATTCAGTTATATTCTCTCTTGCATAAATTTTCTTTTGTAATTTTAGTTTTATTTTATACACTTCAATTTTCTGCAAGTTTTATTTTGATTGAAGATTTAAAGGGAATTGCTTGGAGTGCTCATTCATTTCATCAGAAATTATTTCAGGAGGATAAATTCTTAAAGTTGTAATTTCTTTATTCTAAACTCTTTTAATTATGATTTTACCATTTATTATATGTTTATTTTCTTTATCTAGCATGAGTAACTAATTCTATAATCCGAGAATTAGGGAGTATTCATTGGTGATTTATGCTTGTTTGATTGTGATATTAATTCTCTATTTTTGCTAATTTATCATTGAGGGCTTAACCCAATTAAGGGAGTAGCTAACCTTTAATTGTATTCATAGGGATTATGATAAATTGGGAAATGAGTCATAATTCTTGTTCATGATTTGATAGAAATAGTTTAATTATTAAATCGGGAGATTAATAATAGGACTATGAAACTTATAATTCTCGGTTCTTAAAATTCTAAAATTGTATTTCGATTGATCATGGGAGTGACTTTTGAGATATGATTGTAGACATTATTTTGTATCTTGGGAGAGAACATTATAAAATTTAGAAGAATTGTTTTTAGCAAAATATGAGAAATATATATATATCACATTATAACAATATTATTGAACCAATTGAAGAACCCTATTTCTCGGATTGCTTTTCCTAATCAATTAAAATTTAGTTTTATTTGTTTTTACTTAGTTTATTCGAACACACCAATTATTTCTCACACTTCTAGATATTAAGAAATTAAAAACTTAAACTTGTATTAATAGTCCTTCCCTGCGAATGAACTTCACAAAAATTACAATAACAACAATCTCTGGAGTGAGCACCTTCAGAATTGTAGTTGATATTGTTGGAGCTGAGGACTGAGTAGAGAACAGATTTGATACAATTGATTCATTGATCATCCTTTCTGTTCTCATCATTCTTTCATTTGCCTCCTTGTTGATCTTTTCTAAGGCCTCTATTCTGGCTTGCCTTTCACCATCTGAGATTTCTGATAGATCAGGAATCACAGGCAAAGCCTTTTGTTTCTTCACAGGGGAAGCCTCTATAGTAAACTCTTTTGGATTGACCACTATCATTGGCTGTTGCTCCCCCTCAATTTGTGCTATCTTGCTACTGGAAGCTGGAATATGACTAGAAGTAGCTGCAACCTCTTCTACCTTTTTCTCCCCCTTTTTGTTAGCATCAAGGGCTGGAGATGATGCTGCAAGCAGCCTTTCCAGTAGCTCAGTCTGTTTGGCTTGATTGGCAATGAGTGTCTGCATTTGAGATTCCATACTATCCACTCTGGAGGAGAGATGCTGAACAGATTTGGCCAGGCTATCTTCCTTCAATAATTTGCTAGTCAGCACCTTCTGAGTGATAGTAGGGGCTAGTGCCTCAATCCTGGCATCTAGTTCCACTTTCATTTCTCTAATTGCAGTTTGGACCTCCTCCTGTTGTGTTCTTTGAATGACCATGTGCATTTTGTGAAGTTTCAGGGAGTCCATTAATTGCTGAAGGACAGCCTTTCTCTGTGGATCTGCATGTTGGTGCTCAGCCCTAGCAGATTGATATTGCTTCACAATCTCCACATTGAAGTCACCAGCCACAGTGGCAGTAGAAAATAGCCTGTCTGGAGTATCTGCCACATTGATTGCTTCATCATTTGCTGTGCTTTCACTATCATCACTGCCAAACTCTTCACTGTCAGCATCCGGAAGCAGAGTTGTCAAAGCTTCCTTTGCTCATTGTAGAGATTGTGAGGTGTGCAATAGTTGCATTGCCTCCTCTGCTTCCACATTGCCCTGTTGTGCCATGACTTGATAGGCAGAAACAGGGTGAGTAAAGGTTTCAGGATCCAAAGAGATGGAGTCAATAATTGACTGATATTCTTGTCGAAATTCCATCTTTTTAGAAGCTTCATTAACCTCCATTAACTCACTTGCAATGGCTGGATCTTCCTGCCTTATTTCTCCTGTAGTCCCTTCTCTCCTCTCATCTCTCTTTTCTTGCATCAGGGGCTCCCCTGGCTCACACCTCTCACACCCTTACCTTCACCTACTAAGGTGGAACTCTCTTGCTCTCCTTTTGCCTGACCTGAAGAAATGGTCAGCCTCTCATTATTTGCCTCTCCTTTTGCCTGCTCACAAGGCAGCCTCTCACTCCCTTCCCTCAATCCTAAAAGTGTTTCAACTACTGAGAACTCCTCCACACTTGACACAGGAATGTCAGATATAGCAGTGGTAGAGTGAGTTATCAACGGATAAGGGATATCCGTTGATGGAGTAGTTATAGCTGTCAACAGATGGCTAGACAGAGGCGCATCCGTTGATGGAGAAACACTTGTCAACGGATGAAGGATATCCGTTGATGAAGGAATGATAATATCCGTTGAAGTGAAAACCAACACTGAATCTGTGGAGATTGATTTTAAAGATGAGGCCACAGATGTTGTTGTGAATTCAGGAATGGAAGGTTGATGGCCCAACAAATCATCAAAAAGATGATGACCACCAATTGCAGAGTGGGGCTTCTCCAAGAATCTTAAAGATGGAGAATCAGGAATTGATGTAGATATCATATCCACATCCAGAGATGGAGTTGGTGATGGTGGATTGTAATGTGTATCGATTTGAAGGTTAAGATCAAGGGGCTGTGACTCCACATTTATTGAAGTCACATCAAACTGAATTTGAGAAGGTACAGTTTGCTGTACTGTGTGTGCACCATGTGCTTCCCCTATGGTTTTAGATTTTACTCTTCTTCCATAGGTTTTTGAGTGAGAGCTAGTGTCCCTTACCCTTCTGTGCAGAGTTGCTGTAGAACTAGTAGTCACACCCTGTTGAGAGGATGTAACTTGGGCTTGGCTATTTGGTGCACTTTCCTCACCCACCTTATTCTTAGGGCTTGCACCCTGTCCCTCACCACTCACTACCTCCTTCACACTCCCCTCAAGAGTTGTGGTAGTTTTTGCAACAGGTGCTTTTTGAGAAACACCTGAGGTTTGTCTCTTAGATTTTGGTTTGGAAACTTTTGTTTTAGTCACTTGGGTAGGAGCCCGTTTGGTCACTACTACAGACTCCATTGTGACTGAGGAAGGCAAAGAAATTTGGGGGTTAGAGATAGGAGTTTCAAGGTTAGAAAGAGTTACCTGAACAATTGGTAGATATACCAATTGTACTTCTGCATTGGAGTTCATTCGAATTAAATCACTTAAGACTCTCTTCTCCTGAACAAAACATGTGAACTTGCTATCCGGGCTAGCAATGGATAGCTTATTCTCAGATACATGCAGTGCTAAGAGCATCAAAAATCTAGCAAAATAGATATTCTTGCCCCTAGTTTCCTTTTTACATAATTTTGCTGCTATCTCATACATGACTAGTGTGCCAAAGTTATAGAATTTATCAGTCAGAAGCATACACAGCATAACTAGCATGGAATGGGTAACATCATCAAAGTTACTAATTTTGCCTGAAAAAGTTTTAATGAAGGCATCACAAAAATAACTCCATTCTTTTAACCATCCCTTTCCTAGCAATTTTTCCTAAATTATCAGTACTAAGGGCATAATTTATGGAATTAAGCATGGCAACTATTTCAGCATCACTGGGTACTTTCAGACAGTTATTCTCAGGCAATTTTAAACAAGCAGTTATCACATCAGAGTTAACTACATAGTTTTTACCCTTTAGAGAAAAAGCAATTGTACCGTCTGTGCCATTGTACTCAGCAGATGCCCACACCTCTTCGATTACTTCGTGGATTAGAGGAGTGGTGGCAGTCATAGCATACGAAAGTTTACAGTTCTTCACAAAATTCATCATGGTGTGATAAGCTTCTGGGGCATTCACTGTATCGACATAGGCCGCGAAATTGTTCTTCTCATAGGTGAACCCAGTGGAAGACATCATCTTAACAATAGGCGCCATTGAAGAGTTTGAACTTTTGTTGGAGAGAGTTTTTGTGAAGAAGATGCAGTTTACTTAAGAGAATCTTGAAAGTCGATAAAAGTGAGATGTGAGAGCACAAGACAGCCTTTTATACTTTTCAAGAATTGAAAATGAAATAATTAAAAGTAATTACCCATTGGTCAAAAGTAACTGTAAAATAATAAAAGAAAATAAATATAACCAGTCCTATATAGATACACGTTTACCAACGGTTATATTTAAAAGAAAATATGTATATCAACGGATATGGAATGAACGGTTGAGAAACAGTTTATCCGTTGATAACGTGGATAAGCTATTATCCGTTGATATACAAAAATCTAGGAATGTGTTTATGCTATCAACGGGTAAAAGGATATCCGTTGATAAGATAATTTTGCCTTGGACAAAATTTCTGAAAAAAAAAAATTTCTGAGAGTTTTTAATTCTCAAGTAAATCAAAACACATTCCTAGCTGCAATGCAGTGAAATCAAATATCACTAGGAATCATGACAAGTTAAGCATACCTAGCTCACCTACCAATCTTGTGAATGTAGATTCATCAAGAGGCTTGGTGAAGATATCTGCAAGCTGCATTTCACTTGGCACAAAGTGCATTTCTACTGTACCATTCATCACATGTTCTCTAATGAAGTGGTATTTGATGTCAATGTGCTTGGTTCTCGAATGTTGCACTGGATTCCCTGTGATGGCAATAGCACTTGTGTTGTCACAGAAAATTGGAATCTTCTCAACTTTTAGACCATAGTCAATGAGTTGATTTCTCATCCATATAATCTGTGCACAACAGCTTCCAGCAGCAATGTACTCAGCTTCAGCTGTAGAAGTGGAGACTGAGTTCTGTTTCTTACTGAACCATGAAACAAGCCTGTTTCCTAGAAATTGACAGGAACCTGTAGTACTTTTCCTATCAACTCTGCAACCTGCATAATCTGTATCTGAATAGCTAGTTAGATCAAAACCAGATTCTCTTGGGGTACCAAATGCCAAGGTTTGGTGTTCCCTTGAGATACCTGAAATTCTTTTAATAGCTATTAAGTGAGACTCTCTAGGGTCAGCTTGCAATCTAGCACAAAGACAAGTAGAAAACATTATATCAGGTCTACTAGCTGTTAGGTATAGAAGTGAACCTACCATGCCTCTATAGCTTGAGATGTCCACAGACTTTTCCTTAGTATTCAACTCAAGCTTAGTTGCAGTGGCCATAGGTGTTTTTGCAGAGGTACAATCCATTAAGTCAAATTTCTTTAAGAGATCATAAATATATTTTGTTTGACTTATGAAAATGCCCTCATTAACTTGCTTTACTTGTAGGCCAAGAAAGTAAGTTAATTCACCCATCATGCTCATTTCATACCTACTTTGCATAAGTTTGGCAAACCTTTTGCAAAGCTTCTCATCTGTAGACCCAAAAATAATATCATCTACATAGATTTGAACAAGTATTGAAGAGCCATTAATATTCCTATGAAATAAGGTTTTATCTACTGTACCTCTAGTGAAGTGGTTCTCCAAAAGAAATTGAGATAAAGTGTCATACCAGGCTCTTGGTGCTTGCTTCAAACCATAAAGTGCTTTCATGAGAAGATATACATATTCTGGAAATTCTGGATCCTCAAAGCCAGGAGGTTGATGGACATAGACCTCTTCTTCCAGTTCCCCATTTAGAAAGGCACTTTTGACATCCATCTGATAGACTTTGAAATTGGCATGTGCTGCATAGGCTAGAAAGATTCTTATTGCCTCAAGTCTTGCCACTGGAGCAAAAGTTTCATCAAAATCTATTCCTTCTTCTTGAGAGTAGCCTTTTGCCACTAATCTAGCTTTATTCCTCACAATTATGCCATTTTCATCTGTCTTATTCTTGAGAACCCATTTAGTACCTATGACACTTCTATCATCAGGTTTGGGCACAAGTTTCCATACTTTATTTCTTTCAAATTGGTTTAGCTCTTCTTGCATTGCTAAGACCCAATCTGGACCTAGAAGGGCATCTTCCACTTTCTTAGGTTCCTCTTGAGACAGGAAGCTACTGTATAGACATTTTGCTTGAGTGGCCCTTCTAGTTTGGACTCTTGAATTTGATTCACCAATGATTAACTCAAATGGATGATCTCTAGTCCATTTTCTTGCAGGTGGAAGGTTTGATCTTGATGAGGTTGCTTCATTTCCATGAGCATGGTCATGTTGATTTAGCATTGAATTTTGACCTTGAGAAACTCCCCCTGAGTTTGTTGTCCTTGCTGAATTATGAAGTTGACTGTCAATGGATGCATCATTTTGCCTGTCGACGGATGCTTGAGAATCTCTGTCAACAGATGCATCTCTAATAATGTCAACGAATGCTCCAGAATGACTGTCAACGGATGCTTCATTTCCAGTGTAAGCATCACTTCTAGTTGGTACAACAACTCTTGGTGGGTCTCTGTGGTCATGATCTTCATCTTCCTCATCATCATCATAGTACATTCTTGCTTCACCTTCATTCTCAAATTCCAACTTTTCATGGGAGCCTTCATCATTTAGGCCTATAATCTTTTGATCATCAAACACAACATGTACAGATTCCATAACAATGTTGGTTCTTAGATTGTAGACCTTGTAGGCTTTCCCTGCTGCATATCCAACGAAAATAGCTTCATCTGCCTTTGCTTCAAATTTGCCCAAGTTATCTCCATGATTCCTTAGCACAAAACACTTACATCCAAAGACATGAAGGAAAGCTAAAGTTGGTTTCTTGTTGGTTAATAACTGATAAGGAGTCATTCCTCTAGCTTGATTGACCAAGGAAATATTCTGAGTAAAGCATGCAGTGTTGACAGCTTCAGCCCAGAAATATGTTGGTAACCTTGATTCACTTAACATTGTTCTAGCTGCTTCAATGAGAGTTCTGTTTTTCCTTTCAACAACCCCATTTTGTTGAGGTGTTCTGGCAGCAGAAAACTCATGGACAATTCCATTCTCTTCACAGAAAATCTTCATTGTGGAATTCTTGAATTCAGTACCATTGTCACTCCTGATTCTTTGTACTCTGTCTTCAGAACCATTGTTTAGTATTCTGAGGTGATTGATGATGATTTCACTTGCACAATCCTTGGAGTGCAGGAAGAAGGTCCATGTGAACTTAGAAAAATCATCTACAATCACCAGACAGTATTTCTTCTTTGAAATAGACATGACATTTACTGGACCAAATAAGTCCATATGCAGCAATTGAAGAGGCTTAACAATGGATGACTCTGTCTTGCTTTTGAAGGATGATTTCTTTTGTTTCCCTAATTGGCAGGCATCACACAGTCCATCTCTGACAAACTCCAATTGAGGGATTCCTCTAGCAAGATCCTTTCTTACCAAATCATTCATAACTTTAAAATTCAAATGTGACAGCTTCTTATGCCATAGCCAACTCCCATCCTTACTTGCTTTGCTGAAGAGACAAGTAATGGATTCTGAGCATGCTGAATTGAAGTCAGCTATGTAAACATTTCCTTTTCTAAAGCCTGTCAATACCACATTGTTGTCTTCCTTGGCAGAAACAACACAGGCTTCATTTGTGAACTTTACTTCATAGTCTTTGTCACAAATCTGATTGACACTCAGCAAATTGTGCTTCAAACCTTCAACTAAAGCCACTTCTTCAATGATGACATTGTCTTTTGAAATCAGGCCATATCCCTTAGTATATCCTTTGCTGCCATCTCCAAAGGTAATTCTAGGGCCAGCTCCTTCCTTGAACTCTGTGAGCAGGGTTGAATCTCCTGTCATGTGCCTAGAGCATCCACTGTCTAGGTACCATAGATTCCTTCTGTTTCCCTGCACACATTTCAAAAACAAATCAAGTTGATTTTGGTACCCAAGCTTCCTTGGGTCCTTTCTTGTTAGCCTTTGACTTTGCACTCTTAGCATTCTTCAACTTAGGTGTAGATGCTTGAGTGATGGGGTTTGACAAATGCTCATTTGCATGAATATTTGATGCACGCATTTGAGGAAAATTGGCATACATATTATTCATGCTAGGAATGTTCCATGACATTTGTGGCACATTCACAGATTGAAAATAAGGATTAGACACATATGGCATGTTCACATATGGATTTGAAAAACTAGCATTTTGATACAAACCAGGCATTGCAGGCATACATGGCATTGTTTGAGGTATATGAACAGGAGCCTTGTTGACAATCTTGCAATTAGAAGATAGGTGATTGACACTATTACAATTACTACAAGTTTTCCTAGGAGCAAACTTGTCAGGAGAATAATTGTTTTTCTTGTTGATACCTATCTTACCATTTCTGTTCTTTTTCTTTTTACCCTCAATTTCTACCTTTTCATTATCTGATTTACCAACAGCCTTTTTGTTATGTAAATCACCTGCCTTAGCCTTCCCACTGGATTTGGTTTTGCTACACTCACCACTAACAAAATTCTTGTTGACTGGACCATACTTGATATCCAGTTTCCTGAGTTCCTTCTTACTAACAAACTTTTTGTTAGTCGACGGATACCTCTCATCCGTTGATGGTTCATCTGTCAACGGATGATCACTATCCGTTGATTCACAAATAGTCTTTAGATCCTCAAGGCCAGGTTCTAGCTCCTTTTTCTTTTGAGTCCAGGTATCCTTCACAAATGAATCTATTCCCTGGACTTCTATTATGTTTTGAGAAATATTCCTACAACTTTGAAATTTAGCAATTATCCCTTGTTCTTTTTCAAGCTGGTCTTTTAAAATCAGTTCTCTTTTTAACAAAGCTTCAAGTTCACTTTTAGCATTATTGCAATCAACTCTCATTTTCTCAAATTCTAGAAATTGAGCTTCTAGAGCAGCATTTCTATCACTTAAAAACAGATTAGACTCTTTAATCCTATTGTTCTCTTTAGTAAGTGATTTAAGAGTAACACTTAAGTGATATAGTTCAGTAGACATTTCATCTATAACACTATTGCATTCCTCTTTGGTGAGCTCAGAGAGATTAGTAGAAAATACCTGATTGCTAGCTGAACTTGCTTCCTGCTCTCCAGAATCAGCCATTAAAGCAAGGTTGAGAAACTCAACATCATCATCAGAATGATTGTCATCAACAGCCCTGTCATACTCTTGGGTCAAGAATGCCTTTCCTTTCTGCCTGAGAAGATCAAAATATTTCTTCTTATATTCAACAGCCTCAGTTGACTTTCCCTTGTTCTCAGATCTAGGTTTCCTGCATTCACTTATCATGTGACCAGCAATTCCACAATTGTAGCATTTAATTTTGGATTTATCCACATAGTTGCTTGTGGAAAAATCCTTGTTAAATGGCTTGGCCACCCCAGAGTTTCTCTTGAATTTCAGCTTAGAGAATCTCCTAGATAGAAAAGCTAAATGCTCATCTATCTCATCCAATTCATCCTGCTGAAGGACATTCAATTCCTCAGACACCTTTTCCTTGCTCCTGCTTGATTCTGCTCTACCTTTACAAACCTCCCTGTTTGGTGTAGAACTAGCAGCTTCTGTCCTTTCCTCCTTTTGCTCCAAGTTGGCAACAAGTGCAACTGACCCACTTTTCTTTTGAGACTTCTCAATCTCTTCATCCTGCTCTATTTCCAGCTCATATGTCTTTAAAGTTCCATAGAGCCTTTCAAGAGTAAATGTCTTGTACTCTTGAGTGTTTCCTAGAGAAACAGTCATTGGCTTCCATTCCTTAGGTAGTGATCTCAGAAATTTGAGATTAGAATCTTTAACTTGATAGATTCTTCCATACAGTTTCAAACCATTTAGTAGCTTTTGAAATCTACTAAATGTATCATTCAATGTTTCTCCACTCTTAAAGTGGAAATGTTCATACTGTTGGATTAGTAGTTGCATCTTGTTTTCTCTCACCTGTTATGTTCCTTCACACAGGGTTTGAACAGTGTCCCATACTTCCTTGGAGGTAGTACAGTTAATAACATTGTCAACCATGTCTGTTTCTAGACCATTGAACAGTATATTCATGGTCTTTTTGTCTTTGTGGACTTCTGCAATATCTTCAAGACTCCACTCAGAAACAGGTTTGGGAATGAGAGTGTCAGGCACACCTTCAGCCAGGCCAACTCTTGTTGCAGTCTTCATTGGAACGTGAGGACCCTTGTCAATGCAATCCACAAAACCCTCATCAATAGACGAGAGATGTAGACGCATTTTTACTTTCCAGTGAAAGTAATTCTCTCTATCAAGAACTGGAATCTTTACTCACTAATCCTTCTTAGACATGTTGGAAGTGTGTTGATCTTTAAACTTCAAATATGTTAGAAGCTTGCTCTGATACCAATTGTTATTCCCAGATTACACACTTGTATAATTGTAGAAGGGGGGGTTGAATACAATTCTTGATATTTATAAATTTCTGATAAGAACTCCAGAAATCTATACTTAGATAATTGCTGTAGAAAGATTAATGCACAAACACATAAAAAATCAGGTGGTTAAATGCACCACCTGAAGCTTTTATTCGAAGAAAACTCTGTGATACAAAAGTACACAGCTTCTGTTTTACAACTCTTTGCTTTCTAAGAATATTCAATAAAAACCCTAAGCAAATGTATTTGTTTTCTTAGCCTACAAAGAGTTGCTACACTTGGTTATATATCCCAAGTTTTACAAGTTCTACTAAACCAAACCAAACCAAACCAAACATACCCAGTATATCCCGCTCAGAGCAGGGTCTGGGGAGGGTAGGTTGTACGCAGACCATACCCCCACTTTTAGAGCGGGGAGGCTGTTTCCGTGAAGACCCTCGACTGAGTGCACAACATACATAGAGTGTGGTAAAAGCAACGGGAATGATACGGAAATGGACAATGACATACCTGAGACCCATGGCGTTCTCCACATGGGGCCTACCTGTCTGCGAGGATTTATGCTACTCCTAGCTTGATGCGCTCCAACCACACGGAAAGTCCCGCACAGAGATACCACCGAGCCAAGCTCCCTGCAACTGCAAAACCAGAAAACAGAAGATACTGAAAACGAAGAGTGAGAACGCTAAAGCCGAGCTTCTAAAAAATCGCTAACCGAGACAAGGCACCTCTTAGGCTCTCGACAACAGATCCACAACCTAAAAGGGAATCCACCACTTTGATACGCCGCCTCCAGGAACACCTATCCGCGAGCATGGTCTCATTTAAGTCTAAGGCCTTCAAATCCATCCGGAGCTGCTCTTCTCACGTCCTCCTCGGCCTGCCTCTCCTCCTCGCCCCAACAACCGCCAGACTCTCGACCCTCCTAACTGGGGCTTCCGCCAGCCGCCTTCGAACGTGGCCGAACCATCTCAACCTTCCTTCCCTAACTTTCGCAGATAACGGCGCCACTTCCAGCTCGCTCCTAAACACCGAGTTCGAGATTCTGTCCAGCATCGTGCGCCCACAAGACCACCGCAACATCCTCATTTCAGCCCCTTCCAACTTGCTTACGAGAGCCTTCTTCTCCGCCCAACACTCAGAACCATACAGCATCGCAGGACGAATAGCCGCTCTATAGAATTTCCCTTTCAACTTTAAAGGGACTTTCTTATCGCACATAACCCCTGACGCTGCCCTCCACCTTAGCCACCCAGCCTTGATACGATGCGTGACATCGGCTTCAATCTCCCCTTCCTTCTGGATGATCGAACCCAAATACCTGAATTTGTCCGTCTGCGGGACGGTCTGATCTTCAATCCTAACCTCCACCCCTTCTACGTTGGCCTCACCACTGAAGTTACACTAGAGATACTCGGTTTTAGACCGACTCATACGTAGCCCTTGGGACTCCAAAGTAGATCTCCAAAGCTCCAATTTGTCGTTCACCTCCATCCTCGATTCCGCCACTAGCACGATATCATCCGCGAAGAGCATGCACCAAGGGACAGCATCTTGAATCCCCCGCGACATGACGTCAAGGATAAGGGCGAAAAGAAACGGACTCAGGGCCGACCCCTGATGAAGCCCCATCTCAACCGGGAAGAAACGGGAGTCCCCCACTGGGGTCCGAACGCATGAACTAGCTTGGGAGTACATGTCTTGAATCACCCTAACGAACGCCGACGACACTCCCCTCTCCTCAAGGCTCTTCCAAATAGCTTCACGGGGGATGCTATCATAGGCCTTCTCAAGATCAATGAACACCATATGGAGGTCTTTACGACGATCCCTGAATTTCTCCATAAGGCGTCTAACGATATGAATGGCCTCGATCGTTGATCTCTCAGGCATAAATCCAAATTGATTCTCTGAGATTTCAACTTCTCTTCTAAGCCGACTATCAACCACTCTCTCCCAAAGTTTCATAGTATGGCTGAGTAATTTAATACCCCGGTAGTTATTACAACTTTGAGCGTCGCCTTTATTCTTGAAAAAAGGGACCACAACACTACGCCTCCATTCAGCTAGCATCTTATCACCCAAGAGAAGGACATTGAACAGATCAGCTAACCATTGGACGCCAACCTCACCAAGACACAGCCAAACCTCGATTGGGATAAGATCCGGACCAACCGCCTTCCCTCTGGCCATCTTTTGCAAGGCACCCTTGACTTCATCCTTGCTGATGCGCTCACAGGGAACGGAGGAAATCACATGCGAAAGAGAGACCTCTAGATCCGTACCGGCACCACTCCTCCTAGCCTCGTTGAAAAGATTATGGAAATACGAACTCCACCTGTCCTTAATAGCTGGAATAAGATAATACTAATCTAATTCTAGTTGACTTGCTACTACACTCCAAATACACATGTAGCCGAAAGGTTGTCCTTGTGAACAGACATGTCTCCTGCACCTTTCTTGTATTCATAGTGTAAACGGAATGCTTCTTTCTTCTGTGTTTCCAAAGTATGACTGCCATACTGCTTTTTGTATCTACTATCAACCCATGTGATCTGTCAGTCAAACCTGTCCTTATCAACTGCTAATCCCCAGCTTAGCATAGAAGACAGTGTCAATGATTATCCGTTGATATTGTACACTGACATCCGTTGATGATGTATTGAGTTGTATCCGTTGATAGAGTGGATTTGAGTTGTATCCGTTGATAGAGTGGATTTGAGTTGTATCCGTTGATAGAGTTTTGTCTTCATCTGTTGATACACTTTCACTTAGACAGAATTACATAGCATAGCTTATTTAAAATTGGCTACCCAATTCTGCCTATCCGTTGATGGTCAACATGACTGTGGATAAAAACACTATCAACTGATAACATAGAGATACTGCAGTATGCTACAAAACCTCATCCGTTGATGAGCTACCTGTCAACGGATAGAGTTATAAATCCTCATCCGTTGACAGCTACAAAACCTTATACAATTTGATTGATTGTGAAGTTATCATCAAGTACAACATATTCCTAACAAGATGCGCATGTCCAACATGCGCATCTCAAGCACTGTTCATCTCCTTCCCCAGCCGCCGCCGGAGACATTTTTGCTCTTTTTTTTGACCACATCGTTCAGTCCTTTCTAGGCTTCATTCACTTGCATACTATACACCAAAATGTTCGTCTTTTCACCCTCTACAGGCCTATACCACTCGATTAGCGTTTGTTACGGATTCGAAAGCCCCAAAACCAAGCTTTTTTCGATTTCGTTTTCCGATGTGCTCATACACGCCCCTGCGGGGCCAGAAATCAACAAATGAATAGGGGAAAAGGATGAGGGAGTTGTGGGCATTAGGGGTGTGCATGGGTCGGTTCGGCTCGATTTTTACCGGAAACCGTTACCAAACCGTACATGTCGGTTCGGTTTGGTTTTTACTTATTAACCGTAACCGAACCGTTCGGAACGGTTTTTTTCGGTTCGGTTAACCGTTTGTCGTTTTCGGTTTTTTTTGGTTTTTTATTTTTAATACTAAATACCTTATATTCTGGAAGGCGCCTGTTTACTATATGAAATCAGTGTACGCAATTGATATGAAACCAGTGTACGCAATTGACCCCTGGAAGTTGTATAACAATTTGCAGTGTACTAGTTAAATTGGTTTTCTGTATTATTGTATAGAATGAATTTTTGAAGCCTTGTACTCACGCATGTGCATAGACATTTTGCACCAGCCATGCTAACATACAATATTAGTTTTAGACTTTTAGTATAATATATACTAAATGGTCAATTAAATTAGGGTTAGTATAATATATATTTTTATTTAGTATAATGGATATAAATTGTATAAGTCTGTACTCTATATCTATAAAATCCTATATTTTATATAAGTATATAATATAAAATTATAAATTATTAAAATAATATATTTTCGGTTCGGTTTTTAAGTCAATACCGAAACCGTTACCAAACCGCGGTATCGGTTCGGTTCGGTTACGGTTTTTTTTCGGTACGGTTTTTCGGCTCGGTTTCGGTTTTTCGGTTTTTTTCTTGCTCACCCTTAGTGGGCATCGTTTTGATGTCCTCGGTTTTGGTGGAGATGGTCGGAATGTGGAGAATGGAGGAGGCGATCGAAGTGGCGATTTAGAGCTTCAGAGCAACGCCGAAGCTACGATTGTGAGAATGATGTTAGTTGACGTCATCACCCAATGCGCGCATCTCCCAGGACACGCATTTCATAGATGCGTGATTTGTGGGTATATAGGGTCATCTTTCCGAAAATCAGTATTTCGGGTCATGGAGCTTCAAATCTAGGCATTTTGGGCATTTTCTCTAATTAATGTTTATTCAGTTCTCTTTTAGTGTTTGGTTTTCTCTTGATTGATTCAGACCCTATAAATATTATTGATAATTAAATTATGGTCAACTGAAACATAGAATTTTATTTTAAAATATTAGTATCAAAGTAAGTAAATGTCATTAAATTATTTAATCAAAATAATATAATAAAAAATTTTATTTAAAAAATTTAAAAATAAAGTTTAATATAATTGAACACGATCCGTGTTTTACGCGGGGTTATCCGTTAATAAATTTAATCATTCAAAATAAGGTTACAACTAAACGAGTACACTTGCAGGAAAAAAACTTATTCAAACTAATTCTTAAATAATTACTTCATACGTTTCTATTTAAATACTCTTTTTTATTATGATTTAGTCAAATTGACCGATGTGTAGCAAAAAAAAACATGGAAAAATAATTGAAAGCAAGTGAAATGACATATAATTTGATTTACATAAAATTACGTTGACGAGCACCGTGGTTAGAGGAAAAAAAGAAGTAGTATGTCTAAACTTTGACATACCTGCCTAAATAATTCGGATCGGGTGTCCTTGGATCCACCGCCCTAAATATCCGGGGAGCAGAGCAGGAGCTTCAACAACTAATCTAAAAATGGTGGACTTTCACTATCATCACCATCCTCTTCAACAACAAGCATCACCAAAATAAACCCACATTTTTTTAATATTCACTTACATTAATTTAAGCAACACAACACACATTCATTCATTCGTAAACTTAAAGCAATATATTTCCTCCTTTTTATAATTCAAATTTACGCCTTAAAACAACCAACTACATTTAGATCTGAAGTTTCAAACTCACAAAATGAAGCTCTCGCCCTTACAGCTCAGCTACTTGAATCGCCGGAGCAACAGTTTCCGATCACCTCTTGATTCCGGCGACTCCTCCGTCAAATCTCCGGCAGCTATTTTCTGGTTAGCATTTCACGCTTTATGCTGCTTAATTAGCTTAATTCTCGGCTTTAGATTCTCTCGTCTTTTATTCTTGCTTCTATTCACTACCACTACTACTACAACTATTTACACTACGACGCCGTTTCGTAGAGCTGCTAGTTTAGTCACTGGCGGTGGACGACCGGTTGTGAATCATCAAATTCCGGTGAATGAGACGAATGTTAAGGCGAGTGGCGTCGTGGTTGGACGCCACGGGATTCTGATACGGCCGTGGCCGCATCCGAATCCCGATGAGGTAATTAAGGCTCATAAGATGATTGAGAGAGTTCAGAAGGAGCAGAGAGCTCAGTACGGTGTGAAAAACCCTAGGGCTTTGATTGTGATTACGCCGACTTATGTTAGGACTTTTCAGGCTTTGCATCTTACTGGATTGATGCATTCGCTTATGAATGTTCCGTATGATCTGACGTGGATCGTTGTGGAAGCTGGAGGTGTTACGAATGAGACGGCTTCCTTGATTGCGAAATCGGGGAGGAGGATTGTGCATATTGGATTTGAGGAGAAGATGAAGCTGTCGTGGGAGGATCGGCATTCGATGGAGGCTAGGATGCGAATTCGTGGATTGAGGTATGTTTATGTTGTTTTCGGTTTATGTTGTGATTAGTGTTGAATTTTGTGTATTGTTGTTTTGCTAATGTGTTGGATGATTTTTTTTGGTGGTGTAGGGTTGTTAGAGATGAGAAATTGGATGGAATTGTGATGTTTGCGGATGATAGTAATATGCATAGTATGGAGCTTTTCGATGAGATCCAAACTGTGAAAGGGATCGGAGCTGTTTCTGTTGGTATTCTTGCTCATGGGGGTAACTCGGATGAAGAGCTTGATGTAGTTCAGAAGACAGTGGGAGATAATAAATCGAGATTGCCAATTCAGGGTCCGGCGTGTAATACTTCGGAACAGTTAGCTGGTTGGCATACTTTTGATTCATTGCCATATGCCAGGACGAGTGCTAAGTTTATTGGTGATAAGGCTGTTGTGCTTCCCAGGAAGATGGAATGGGCTGGTTTTGTATTGAATTCCAGGTTGCTATGGGAAGAAACAGAGGATAAGCCGGAATGGGTTAAGGATTTGCGCAATGTTGTTATGGGTGAAGTTGATGTTGAGAGCCCGTTGTCTATATTGAAAGATTCTTCGGTAGTGGAGCCTCTTGGAAGTTGTGGCCGGAAGGTTATGATGTGGTGGCTTCGTGTTGAAGCACGTGCTGATAGCAAATTCCCATCCGGGTTAGTCCTTTACTCTTACTTCTGTTGTGTTAATAATGTCTCCTTGTGAATGCTGATCCTGTTTTTACTAGAAATTCGTTTCAGTTAAATTTGAGTTTGTACAAAGAATCTTAATACTGTGCCTTCTGGCATGAGGCCTAAGCAGTGCTTATTGCCCCTTCTAGACCAAGGTAGAATGTTGTTGCTAGGCTTGCTAACACGATTGCAAACTCTCCCCCACAATCCAAATTAGCTATGAAGGCCGCCCCTAATGTTAGGCAAATTAATAGAACCACTCCATATATGAAGTGGTGGAGCTTTTAGCTAATCTACTACTAGTACTCGTATATGAGTACTTGCTGCACTTAATGGGTATCTGTATAGTTAGTTCATTTCTTGTTTCTTCTAGATGACAGGAGCATAAGTTGCCTATTCATTTGAATGGCCTTTCACTTCTGAATATCGCAAGGCCTTTCTAATACTACTTTCAGCAGATGAATTCTCCATTGCATTGTTAGCTAAATTCCTACTAATTCCACGTATATATCTCACAGCGGCTTTTTACTATTTCCCTCCGATATGGCCTTTATGTTAAATTATACTTGACATTGTCAGTCTTGATGACAAGGTGATATGGGTGTTAAAGGTAGAGACTGGAGACAGGAATATTGTGAAATGTGCTCCCTTCATGAGGGCATTTTAAGGGTTGACACCTACACTGTGTTATTCTTATTGATCTAGAGCAGCTTACTGTTCTTCGAGATCACAAAGAGTCAAAGACTCTGTTGGAGCTAGTGCCTGCGGTCATGGGCCGTAATCCTTTAAAAGGGAATTGATTACCTTGTAGGCTAAGATTTTTCCAAGATAATCTAGCACGAGGAATGAGATGGGATAATGAGAAGAGCTTCTGATAGTGAAGGGATGGATAGTCTTTAACTCTTAACCGAGGACTTGTGGAAGATATGGATAAATATGGATGGCATTGCCATGATAAAATGGTAGCTGCTAAATATGGATAACTGAATAGAAACTCACATTTCCTAGTATCTGGCTAAGAAACAGTTTGCAAGACTGTAATTAGTTTCTGAGAAAATTATCTTTATCATGAATGCAATCACAATTTTGGCCAACTGTCCACAATATTTTAGTTGGCAGGAAGAGTTTTAGCAATTGCACTATTTCAATTGTTGTTTTGTCAATTGTTCTCTCTAGCATCTTTATAAAATGTTCACGCCTTCCTTTTTTTATTTTATTCAGTTAAGTTTTTCCATTACTCAAGGTGCATATTTTGCATTAGGGGGTAGAAAAGAGTAAGTGACATAGGTGGTTTTCCGAAATGAAAAGTTAAATGCAAATTTTTAGCTGTAAATTTACTGTGTGTTAGTTGAGTATCAACCTTCTTTGTTATTCAGGTGGATTATCAACCCTCCGTTGGAAGTTACTGTCCCAGCAAAACGAACACCATGGCCTGATGCTCCTCCAGAGTTGCTTTCTCATGAAAAATTGACCAACATTCAAGAGAGCACTGAGAAGCGTGCAACAAAGACACGAACACCCAGATCAAAACGCAGTTCTCGGAAGAGAAAACATGAAGCACAAAGTGTAGACAAACACATTTCTACAAGCAACACTGGTAATAAGTAGAATAACTCCTATTGCCATATGGTTTTTAAGAACTGTATGTTGTGTGCATTTGCAAATGTGAGCAGCCACCACCTCAACAAATTCAGAAGTTCATCAGTGCCATGGCCAAGTAAATAGAAGACATTTTTTAGGTGGGTTGGAAGATCCTGCATTTTGGTTTTTATACTTTACCACAGCCTATTTTGTTTTTGGCAAAAGAAGTTTTTCATATGTTGGGGGGTTTTCTTAAATATCTGTTGATGTACATGGGATATAGTATAATGTATATGTCAAACCAGCTCCCATTATTTCCTTTGTGGCTGGGGATACATTGATCCGGAGGTTTATTTTTTTTATTTTCAACATCATAGTCTATAATAGAAATCACAGGTCTGTCTTTATTCTTTAAATTACTTGAGAAACAGGACATGTGCATACATTATAAATTGAATATTGTTGGTTGAGAGTTGTGTGGCCGGCTTGAAGTAGCAAAACTGTGGTGCGCAATCAATATGTACTATGTAGTGGATTATTGGCTCTTTGTCCGTTTGTCGTAAAATCAAGTTAATCAGGAGAATGAATTATATAGAGTAGTACAGTATACATTCTACAACATAAGTTGAGCGCATTTGAACAGCACCTTGTTTCCTCAGTTACCAAAATACAGGGAATTAACTTTAACATATAACAAACACTCAAACAGAATCAAATTATGTCGCCATTTGTCAAATAAATGTTAATAAAAACATTATTCGGCTGTAAAATATACTGATACAAGCCATTAAGCATTAACAATTTTCCAGAACCAGATAAAAATTTTGAGGACAGGCAAAAACAAAAATACAAAAAAAAAAAAAAAAAAGAGTACATACAGGTCCAGCCACGAGCCAACGAGAATAATATTTAGTACCCGACAAATGACAATGAACCCATTTAGCAAAACAAAAACAATAAACCCTTTCTCCTGTGGAAGACAGCATCCATATTATTCTAAGGGGGTGTTTGGGGGAACTTATTCTCCAGAATAAGTCAACTTATTTTAATTTGAAAGTTAGAATTCCTAACTTTTCAACTTATTTTCCAACTTATTTTTGCAACTTATTGAATCTGAAACATACATTAAATACTTGTTTAAAAAAAAGTTATCAAAATATTAAATTTTTACCCGAAAAAAAGTCCATAAGTCCTTAATTTAAGTTTAGCCAAACATGCACTAAGGTTGTGTTCACTTGGTGGGAATAGAATGTGGATGGAATGGAATGAAAAATTATATACAAATTTTATGAAGAAAGAAGAATATATGAGTGTGTGAAATCATGAATGAATATGAGGGAGTCAAAATTTTCCATGATAAAGATTGTAGGAAAATTGATGTAGAAATGGAATGAGCATTCATTCCAAAACATGTGGGTTAGAATCCAAAACATGTGGGTTAGAATTCTAGTTCAAATAGTTTTGAATGAAATAAAAGAAAGAATGAAAATTTTAAACATTTTCCTCAAACTCACCCAAATAAGAATCAAAATTTCATTCCATACCCCCTCATTCCATTTCATCAAAGTGAACGCAGCCTTAAATGAAACAGTTTTTGAACTGGAAACTAGGGTGAGATCCAAGTATTACTTGAACATGGAAAGGCAGAACCAGTACCTAAACAACAAAAATTGCAGAACCAGTACGGTACTGGCAGTACCCATAAAAAGGCAGAACTTGGTTTTCTAATTCTCACCTAAATGTAGTGGACACAACTTGGAAATACTTCTAATCCAACAAATAGAGATCAATTAGCTGCCACATATTAGACCTCCAAACACTCCTAAATACAAACAAAACAAAACAGCCTACAACAATCGTCTCAAAAACCACAGCATTAGATTTATGGGTCAAAGATGCGTTCAAAAAAGAGGAAAGATGCACATGAGTGCACATAAACTAAGGAGGAGATTTGGGTCCAAGCAGCTGGAGACAAGATTTTGATGCATCACCCCCATCAAATTATAAACCGTCCCAACCCCAAACTGAAACAAAATCAAACATCTTTTCGTACCCACACAGCACACCACATTCAATCCCACTAGTGATTATCAAACCAAAATCCAATACCCTAGATTTTTTTTTATCCAATGGTAAACCTCCAGTCAAAAGAGAAACAGATCACCATTGCTCTAGTCATCACTCCATAAGAAGTCGGAACCTCCTCTCATCATCACTCTAAAACCATCACCTCTGTGCTCATGATTAACTCCACAACCTCAGACACCATCAGCAATCCCTTTTAAGACGTAACATGAGCTAGAAATAAAATCAAATGACTCAAAGCTTAACATAATCTTACTTAGCACAGATGAAACCTCGTCATCACCAAAGTAAAAAAAAAAAACCATCCAGACACAGTTACAGGAAAATACGACCTAGATTAAGCAGGTCATAAAAACTCAAAGAAGTACCCTCTGGAAAACAAACTGAATAAAAACCGGCAGAGGAATTTAGGTGCCTTCCCATAGCTTCACTAGCAGATACTACAAACCTTGTATGTTTAGCTCTTCGCAATCCCCTCAAGGGTAGACACTGAAGGACAACCTGATAGTAAAAATTTACCTTAAAAATGACAACGATATCTCCATGCAGCACTTCAGATTGTTATCATTTCAACATAAAAGAAGCTGGTAGTTTCCAGCATGAACCTTACAAATACACCATTTAAGTGCCAAAAGGGACTACTACAAATAAACAAAAAAATAACGAAAACAAACAAATGGACCCGACCCAAACAAAGAGAAAAACAAACAATCACTTTAAAATAAAGAGTTAAGTAAAAGTAAAAGACTAAAAATCAAATGTCTTAATACGAAGAAACTCTATCAGAGTATCACTTCCAAATAAACAGCCATTTGGGCCCTCTTATTACATATAGATAAATAATACACAAACAACAAAACTAAAATACCTTATGCTCCTTTCAAGCCCAAATCAGTTGGGCTCAGGGTCATATGTTGACCCTGCAATACTCTTCCCAAAATACAAACAAAACAAAGCCAACAATATAGAGCTAACACCTAAAGATCCATAGGTGCAAGATACTCTTGTTCCCTACAAAAGGATAAAAACCAATCCAAGGCACACATTAGTGCACATGGGACAGAAGAGGAGGACCTATAAACCAAAAACATCATCTCCAATGTCTCGGCCGAAAGGAAGGCAGTCCAAATCATCCTTCACAACCCCCAACCCAACCCTCTAAACACACGCACACACATATCTGTACTAGAAGCAACAGTGGATAATAGTCAGTCCTCGGTCATCACTGGTGACGTGTTAAGACAAGATCAATGCTATCAAGGCTTACAGCTAAATGATTACACATACATAACTTCATCGAACAATAACATCAGATTCTATCAATTACAATAGTGAGTCAAGAATATCCAGAAATCACGACTTAAAAAAAACATTACAAACTAAACTGTGTTGTTATATGAACAAAAGTTATCCTACACATCCTTTTTAGAAAGAAAAGTAAGAGAGAACTGATAACTGCCAACGCATGCTGGATAGACAGCGCTCAACTAAAAACCAATTCTTCCACAGTATTATGATTCAAACTTTCCAAGTACCCTGAGCAAGCAACATTGACAGGCAACTCAAGAAACTAGAACAGAAGTTCAAACATCACTTATCATTGATAAAAAACAGCAAAAGCACATTATCCAAAACGATAAAACAAATAAAACATGTAAAAGAACAAGAGTATTACATTGCAACTCTTGTTTATCACTCACGGGCTACTGTTGTTGGAGCTACTATTACGATTAGACCACCTCCTTAAAGCGCAAGCCACAAAACTCCTACCTCCAAAAAGGCCAAATCTTGCCTTGGATGAGGATGCCCTTGTGTTGCTACTTGATGGAGCATTAACATCGCCACCAGCAATAATTTCTTCGCTGAGCATTGGTTGAAAATCCACTACCTCCTCCTGTACCCCACTATCACTAGCACTTGCATCAACGGCTTCAGCTTCAACCTCGCACACATCCAAGTTAACCATCAAAGATCCCCTCCTCACCCTCAGCCAATCTGCAACTTCACTAGTGACATCTCTACACTTCTTGACCTTAATCTTCACTAAATTGGGGCAGCCCCAAGCAAAAGCCTCAATCCCCGTATCCGACACAGGACACCCCTTAATACACAGCTTCTTCAAGGCAGCACATTTCGCAGCAATACACGAAATCTCAGCATCAGCAATAGTCTCACTACCGCAAAGTGCCAACCTCTCCAATTTCTGACAATTCGAAGCAATCGCCTCCAAACTAGCAGAACTAGGATTAACACCAATCAAAACCAACTCCTGAAGTCTAGCACTATGCTTAGCAATCGCAAGCAACCCTTCGTCACCAATCCTATTCGTCCTCCACCCATCAATATGTAGCTTCCTCATCAACTTACAATTCTCCGCCACAGAAACAACCCCAGCATTCGTACAATCCGGCGTCTTCACAATATGCAAAATCTCCAATTCGGGACAATTCGACAACGCAGAAAGCCCAATATCACTCACTTGCAACCTCTCCAAATGAACTTCAACCAAATTATTCTTCTTATTAGCAACCATTTCCAACAAACTATCCCAATCCCCTAAACACCTCAACAACTTCAACGACTTCAAATTCTTTGATCCGACAATAAGCGGACCAAAAAACTGGCCATTATAAAGCTCCTTCAAACAAATGGATTTCAACGAACCCCCCGCCACGCCAGGCCCAATAGGCTCAGCCCCTCCACCATCATTAATCCCTCTCAGCCTCTTGACCGACAATTCCTCGAGAAACGAACAATGATTAAGCACCGCATTCATCCCTTTGGCTCCGAACATACAAGATCCACAGGAGAATTTCTTCAAACACTTGGTGTGCATAGCGAAATTAGTCATTCCCACATCGGTCAACTCTCGACACCCTCTCAACTTCAATCTGGTCAAATTAGGACACCTCATCGAAATCAAAGTCAACGTCTCATCATTAACACTCTTAGATCTCCGATCACATCGTAACGCGAGCTTCGTAACCGAATCGAACCGCGAAAACAACGCCGGCACCACAGTAATCAACTCAGCCTGAGCGTTCAATGATAATCGATGGCGACTTTGGCCTTCGACGCGTAACCACCGTTGACAAACAAGCGAGCATCTTTTCCGGTCGCCGGAGCTCAAAGATTGAAAAATTAGGGCAATACATTCGTCAGGGAGATCGGAGATGAGGTCAGAATCGGGATTTATGGAAAGCATAGGGGTAGAAATGGAAATAGAGCGGCGAAAGAGAGGGGAGGAGAGGCGACGAGAAGAGGAGATAGAAGAAGATTGAGTTGAAGAAGACTGCCCCATACACTTGGTAGGGTGTTATTTATTTTTAATCAAAAATAAAAATAAAAAATGAAAAATGGAAGGAGAGGGGGGAGGCTTATAAGGGAAGGCCCGTCAAGTTGGATCTGAGTAACGGACGGCTGATGCTCTGTTTGTAATTTATAGGGGTTGGAGATATCGATGAGAGTTGGGGAGATGGGGCTATCAGCTAGAGGATGCGAGTGTTTTTTTTTTATTTTTATGTAATAAAGTGGTACTGTGGTAATATTAATTAATGGTAAGTAAAGGAGTTTAAAATGGACACTAGGTTGGGGGGAGAGAAAGACTCGTTCTCTTTGTTAGTATTTTTCTTCCACTATTGAGTTGGATACGATCATACGAGTGTTGGTTTGGAAAGGTGAGTCACGGGAGAAAGATGGGAGAGAGAAAGTCTTTAACGTAAAATTATACAATTGGAAGTAACGTAAAATTATAGTAGTACTATTGGAAGTAAGAACAAGTTAGTTGGTTCGTGGTTTGTGGCTGTGATAAGGACGTAATGATATGCTTGTGATCATAGACTAACTATTTAATAATTTGTGTCGTAACGGTTGATATTAAAAGAAAATTTTGTTTGTTCGTGCTTTTTTTCCTGCGGAGCGTCTATCTGTATGCGGAGTTTTTTTTTTTTTTGAAACCAAAGAAATACTTTTATTAATCAACGATAATCTGACATAATTGTCTCCAACAAAAACGATGGAGGAGACGAACTAAGTACAAAGCCATTAGACTCACAGGAGATTCTTGCTAGACTATGAGCAACCCTGTTTGCCTGCTTTCTAACATAACCAATCTTAATCCCATTCCTTTCTTTGAGAAACTCTCTATAATAGTTAATCAAATCACCCATCTCCAAAAGATTATTGCCACTCGAATTAATCGCATTAATACTAAGCTGGGAATCACTCTCCAGTGTTATCAATGTTGCCGTAGGAGCCTCATCTGTCCACTTTAGAGCCTCAACAATCCCAACCAGCTCTGCCTCCATCACCGAAACACTTCCTCCAAATCGCATTGTCTTCCCTTTAATATAATGGTCTTGATGATTTCTTATCACCATACCAATAGAAAAAGAATCCTCTCCTTCAAACACTGAGGCGTCCACATTAATTTAAAGTTCTCCGATAGCAGGTGGACACCATTTGATATTTTCGTTGTCTGAACTCAAACCAGTAACTCGACTAATAGAACAATGCTTTCTCTGAACTGACTGCCATTTTGAAATTTGTTTCGAACTCCACGACATTGCAGCCTCTGGTGTCAACTGCCTTCCTTCAAATATTTTCTGATTTCTGCCAAACCACAGAGCCCATAAAACTGTAGCAATCTTTACTAAATTGTCCCATGATTCCATGCTCAGCTTACTGAGTAGCCAATCAGATACATAATCTACTTCGCTCGTATCATTTGTGATTCCCACCAACTGCCAACATGATTTTGCAAAGTCACAGTCGAGAAACAAATGGCACATGTGTTCTACTTCCCCCACACACATAGCACAACCAATTGGTACAGGAACCCCTCTTCCCCGCAAAAGAATTCGAACAGCAATGTTGTTGCGACATAATCTCCAGAGAAAAATTTTAATTCGATGAGGCACTCCAATACGCCAGATTTTGTTCCAACCTTCTGACTGCATAATCTCTCCATCACCTACATGGTTTTTATGCCATTGTTGGTAACCCGACTTCACAGTGTACTGTCCATCTTTAGTATAGACCCAGGCCAACCTGTCTTTAGCACCTATCTGTGGAATACGAGTTTTCAAAATAAGATCTGCATCCTCCCAGTCAAAATGTAATCTGACTTTAGTGTCATCCCAGCTAAGGTCATTCTCCTTGAAAAAATCACAAACCTTTAAATTTAGAGCTTCATTACTACAACTTGCCTGATCTACACAAAAGTTTTCTTTTCCCCTCAGCCATCTATCGTTACCGATGCTTATTGTTCTACCATCACCTATCACCCACCTCAAGCCCTTTTTCAACTCCTCCTTCGCTTCCCAAATACCCGACCAAGTATAACTAGCTCCTCCCGTTCTTGTAGCTTGCAGTAGATGACCATTAGGATAATACTTTGCCTTTAATACTCGTGATACTAGGGCTTCTGGTCTGTTAATCAAACTCCAACATTGTTTACCCAGAAGAGCTAAGTTGAAACCATGAAGGTCCCTAAAGCCCAAGCCTCCCCTCTTCTTCGACATACTCATCTTGGTCTAAGCTAGCCAATTTATTCCCTTTCTATTCGTTGAGTTCGACCTCCACCAGTAAGCATTCATTAACCTTTCAATCTCATGGCAAAGTGTCTTTGGAATCAGAAAGCAAGACATAGTATAAGCCGAAATTGCCTGAGCAACGTTCTTTAACAATACTGTCTTTCCTGCCCGAGATAACAGCTTAGAATCCCAACTTTGAATACGTTGAAACACCTTATCCTTCAAGTATCTAAACACTACTTTCTTTGATCTACCAATGAGGGATGGCAGCCCAAGATAGCGACTGTCACCTATATCAGTAAAAACTCCCAGAATTTGCTTGATTTCTAACTGTTTATCCCTTCGAATATTAGAACTGAAGAAGACTGCCGATTTTTGAAAATTTACTGCCTGACCAGAAAAAGCTTCATAAGCATTCAGCAGCTCCTTAACTGAGTTAGACTCATCAGCTGTGGCCTTAAAAAACAAGAAGCTATCGTCTGCAAATAATAGATGAGTAACTGATGGGGCTGATCTACAAACACGACAACCATGAATCTGACCATTTCTAGCAGCATTTTTCAGAGACAATGAGAGCCCTTCCACGCATAACAAAAATAGATAGGGAGATAGGGGATCTCCTTGACGGAGTCCTCTATTCGGAATGATAGGTCCAATCATAGAACCGTGAAAAGAAATAGAATAAGACACCGACGTTACACAAAGCATCATCCATCTAATCCACTTATCCGAAAAACCCATTTCTTCCAATCTATGCCTTAGATACTCCCAACGAACTCGATCATAAGCTTTGCTTATATGAAGCTTCAAGGCCACTTCTCCTTCCTGACCATTACTCTTACGTTTCATGTGATGCAGCAACTCAAAAGCTACCAGAACATTATCAGTGATGTTGCGACCGGGAACAAAAGCAGATTGCTCTTCAGAGATGAGCACAGGAAGAATTCTTTGAAGTCTGTTGGCCAGAACTTTAGCTACTATCTTGTATAAGACATTACACAGAGCTATTGGTCTCAGGTCTTTATGTTATTCCCAGATTACACACTTGTATAATTGTAGAAGGGGGGGTTGAATACAATTCTTGATATTTATAAATTTCTGATAAGAACTTCAGAAACTTATGAAGAGATAATTGCAATGTAAGAATTATACACAAACACATATAAAATCAGGTGGTTAAAATGCACCACCTGAAGCTTTTATTTGAAGAAAACTCTGTGATACAAAATGTACACAGCTGCCGTTTTACAACTCTTTGCTTCTAAAGATATTCAAGAAACCCTAAGCAAATATGTCTGTTTTCTTAACCTACAAAGAGTTGCTACACTTGGTTATATATCCCAAGTTTTACAAGTACTACTGGAATAAGATAATACTAATCTAATTCTAGTTGACTTGCTACTACACTCCAAATACATATGTAGCCGAAAGGTTGTCCTTGTGTTCAGACATGTCTCCTGCACCTTTCTTGTATTCATAGTGTAAATGGAATGCTTCTTTCTTCTGTGTTTCCAAAGTATGGCTGCCATACTGCTTTTTGTATCTACTATAAACTCATGTGATCTGTCAGTCAAACATGTCCTTATCAACTGCTAATCTCCAGCTAATCATAGAAAACAGTGTCAATGATTATCCGTTGATGATGTATACTGACATCCGTTGATGATGTATAGAGCAGTATCCGTTGATATTGGGACTTGAGCTGTATCCGTTGATAGAGTGAGTTTGAGTTGTATCCGTTGATAGAGTTTAGTCTTCATCCGTTGATACACTTTCACTTAGACAGAATTACATAGCATAGCTTATTTACAATTGGCTACCCTATTCTGCCTATCCGTTGATAGTCAACATGACTGTGGATAAAAACACTATCAACTGATAACATAGAGATACTGCAGTGTGCTACAAAACCTCATCCGTTGATGAGCTACCTGTCAACGGATAGAGTTATAAATCCTCATCCGTTGACAGCTACAAAACCTTAAACAATTTGATTGATTGTGAAGTTATCATCAAGTACAACATATTCCTAACAATCTCCCCCAATTTATACTTGATGGCAATAAAGCATAAATTCAGGACCTTGATGATAACAAAACATTCCTAAAGATATATAAAGAACAATACATAAATTGTATTAAGCTACAATAATTGAAAAACTGAAAGTTTGAGAAATTTACAGAGAAGTGCTCCTCTAGACTGAGCAGATTAGGACTGTTTCTTTCCTCTCGTTGGCATCACCCTTGATTTTCCTTCCTTGGCAGAGTTGGACTCAATCTGTATTTGGAGTTGCCTATAGAAGGCATCTTCTTCATCTACCTTTGGATTTAGCTTCTGTTGTAGCCATCTCAGGTATTGAGAACTAGCCTTTGGCAGTTGGTCTTCTAACCTGAAGAATCTCCTGTTACCATCTTCATCCCTGAACTCCATCATCCAGAAAGGTTGGAGGTGGATTTTCTGTCCATTGTATGGGATCTTCATTTTCCTTGGTAGACTTGATGGTGAGTTCCAATCCCTCCTTATTTGTTCTATTTTGTCCAGTATCTCCCCTTTTGCTATCTTGGAGAACCCTGTGTATCTCTTGATTGCAGAGAACACTTTGGTTAAGGTATGATAATTTTCTCCAAGAACCCTTTGTAGTGGCCATGTCCTTTCCGTTCCTCCCTTGTATACAAAGACCAATCTTTCAGGCAAATGTTTATATTTGTCAATTCCTCTTACTTCTGACAATTCATCCAGATAAAGATTCATGTCAGAGTATTCTTCAATATCTGCCTGATAGATAAAATCATCCTTGTTTTCCAAGATTGGCTGCCTGACAATTGCAGGTACCCTAGCAACTTGAATTGGTTCCTTTGAAGGTTGCTTCCTTGGTTTCCTTTTCTTCTGTGTAGGCTTCTGTTGAGGCTTCAGCAAGAATGAAGGAACCTCAATGGAGTCAAGATTCATTGGTTCCTCTTTAGGTACTATAGGCTCACCATGGAAATTTACATCTGGGTTGAATACTTTCACATCAATAGGTTGTGATGAACCAACTGTCTCTTTGTTTTCAGTTTCTGGAGAGACAGGCCTCCTTGCATGTGATTTTAATCTCTTGGATTTGGGGACTGATTTCCCTTTCTTTTTGAATTTGGGGACTTCCTCAGGTTCCCTCAATTCATCCTCTACCTCATCCAATAACTCTTGAGCCAGCCTTGCTTGCTTCTCATCTGAGTTTTCATATAGATATTCAGTGCTTGGTTGAGATTCTCTTAGCAGCCTTGAAGTTTCTTCTCTCTTAGCTTCAACAAATCTAGGATGGCTGTTGGATATGTTTAGAACTTTTCCATTCCTTATGATTACAGCCATCCATTCTCTTACACAACTGTTAGCCTTCTCCTTGAATTCCTTGATTGCCTTACCCATCAACTTCTCTTCATCATCCTTGGGAAATGGAAAGTCCAGTTGTAACTTGTTCTTCCCATTTGCTTTTGGTGGTGAGAAGGGTCTTGATTTGATGTAGGGTTCAAATTCCTTAACATGAGAAGGCTCAGCATCATAGAATGTAGGAGCCACAATTGCTGGAGTGAGCACCTTCAGAATTGTTGTAGATATTGTTGGAGCTGAGGTTTGGCTAGAGAACAGATTTGATGCAATAGATTGATTGATCAATCTTTCTGTCCTCATTATCCTTTCATAGTTTTCTTCTTTCATCTTTTGGAGAGCTTCAATTTTGGCTAGCTTTTCTTCTTCTGTCAAGTTTGAAAGATCAAACTCTCCATATAGAGGTTTGGATTTGCTGGGGGAAGCTGTGACAATGAATTCTTGTGGATTGACCACTATGGTAGGCTGCTGCTCCCCCTCACTTGCTGCTTCCCTTCTTTCAGAAATTAAGATTTGACTTGAAGTTGCCACAGCCTCTTTTACTTTCTCCCCCTTTTTGTTAGCATCAAGGGTTTGACTAGAAGTTGGGGCTGCAACTAACCTTTCTAGCAGTTGGGTTTGCAGTTTCTGATGTTGAAGAAATTGCTCCATCTGGGATTCCATCTTTTCCACTCTTGAAGTGAGAAGTTGCACAGATTTAGCCAGGTTGTCTTCTTTGAGAAACCTTTGTTGCAACACCCTCTGAGTGGCTGTAGGAGCTAGTTGCTCTAGCTTGGAATCCACAGAGATTTTCACATCCTTGATTTCTTGTTTGACCTCCTCTAAATTGGATCTCTGAATCACCATTTGCATCTTTTGTAACTTTAGGGAGTCAATTGCCTGTTGAAGAACAACCTTTCTCTGTGGATCTGCTTCTGGGTGCTCAGCCAGGGCAGATTTATATTGCCTTATGATTTCCATATCAAGTTGGTGATAGGTGTAGTTTTGAGCAAATGCAAAATCATGAATACTGCTACCACCTTCATCTTCAGAGCTCTGGCTGTCTTCATCTTCAGAATTGTCAAATTCATCACTCTCAGCAGTGGTTGGCAGAGCTGCTATAGATTCCTTAGCTCTAAGTAGAGATTGTGAGGTGTGCACTAGGTGCAGTGCCTCCTCTGCTTCCACATTGCCCTGTTGTGCCAGAATTTGATAGGCAGGAACAGGGTGAGTAAAGGTTTCAGCATCCAGAGAAATGGAGTCAATCATGGACTGATATTCTCTTTGAAATTCCATTTCCTTGGATGCATCCTCAACCCCCATTGACTCACTAGCAATGGCTGCTTCTTCCATCCTTATCTCTCCTGTAGTCCCTTCTCTCACCTCATCTCTCTTTTCTTGCATCAAGGGCTCCCCTTGGCTCACACCTCTCACACCCTCACCTTCACCTACTAAGGTGGTACTCTCCAACTCTCCTTTTGCCTGACCGGAAGAAATGGCCAGCCTCTCATTATTTATCTCTCCTTTTGCCTGCTCACAAGGCAGCCTCTCACTCCCTTCCCTCAAACCTAAAAGTGTTTCAACTACTGAGAACTCCTCTACACTTGACACTGGAATGTCAGATATAGCAGTGGTAGAGTGAGTTATCAACGGATAAGGAATATCCGTTGATGAAGTAGTTATAGCTGTCAACGGATGGCTAGATAGAGGCGCATCCGTTGATGGAGAAACACTTGTCAACGGATGAAGGATATCCGTTGAGGAAGGAATAATTATATCCGTTGAAGAGAAAACCAACACTGAATCTGTGGAGATTGATTTTAAGTTCGAGGCCACAGTCTGTGTTGAGAATTCTGGAAGGGAAGATTGATGGTCCAACAAATCATCTAAAAGATGATGACCACCAATTATAGAGTGGGGCTTCTCCAAGAATCTTAAAGATGGAGAATCAGGAATTGATGTAGATATCATATCCACATCCAGAGAAGGAGTTGGTGATGGTGGATTGTAATGTGTATCGATTTGAAGATTAAGATCAAGGGGCTGTGACTCCACATTTATTGAAGTCACATCAAACTGAGTTTGAGAAGGTACAGTTTCCTGTACAGTGTGTGTGCCCTGTGATTCCCCTGTGGTTTTAGATTTCACTCTTCTTCCATAGGTTTTTGAGATTGGGCTATATGTGTCCCTAACCCTCTTGTGCAGTGTTCCTTGTGGGGAACTTGATTCAGTAGTCACACTCTTTTGGGAGAGTGTGACTAGAATTTGGCCTGTAGTTACATTAGCAGTCTTTTGAGAGACTGAAATGGTGGTTGCACTCATCTCTCCTTCCTTATCCTTAGGGCTTCTTTGATGTTCACCCTGTCCCTCACCACTCACTACCACCTTCACACTCCCCTCAAGAGGTTTGGTAGTTTTTACAACAGGTGTCTTTTGAGAGACACTTGAGGTTTGCCTTTTAGAATGTGGTTTTGGAACTTTGGATTTGGTCACTTTGGTAGGAGCCTGTTTGGTCACAACTACAGACTCCATTGTGACACTAGAAGGTAAAGAAATTTGGGGGTTGGAGATAGAGGTTTCAAAGTTAGAGATAGTTACCTGAACAATTGGTAGATATACCAACTGTACTCCTGCATTGAGGTTCATTCGAATCAGGTCACTTAAGACTCTCTTCTCCTGAACAAAACATTGGAACTTGCTATCCGGGTTAGCAATGGATAGCTTATTCTCAGACACATGCAGTGCTAAGAGCATGAAAAATCTAGCAAAGTAGATATTCTTGCTCCTAGTTTCCTTTTTACCCAACTTTGCAGCTATCTCATACAAAACTAATGTGCCAAAATTATAGAATTTATCATTTAAAAGCATACACATCATTGTTAGCATGGACAGGGTAACAGCATCAAAATTGCTAATTTTTCCTGAAAAAGTTTTAATGAAGGCATCACAGAAGTAGCTCCATTCTTTAACCATTCCTTTTCTAGCAATTTTCCCTAAGTTTTCAGTACTAAGGGCATAATTAATAGAATTAAGCATGGCAACAATTTCAGCATCAGTAGGTACTTTCAGACAGTTATTCTCAGGCAATTTTAAACAAGCAGTTATTACATCAGAATTAACCACATAGTTTTTACCCTTTAAAGAAAAAGCAATTGTACCGTCTGTGCCATTGTACTCAGCAGATGTCCACATTTCTTCAATTACCTCGTGGATTAAGGGAGTGGTAGCCGTCATAGCATATGACAGTTTGCATTTCTTCACGAAACTCATCAAAGTGTGGTAAGCTTCTGGAGCATTCACTGTGTCAACAAAGGCCGCGAAATTGTTCTTCTCATAGGTAAACCCAGTGGAGGACATCATCTTAACAATAGGCGCCATTGAAGTGATTGAACTTTGGTTACAGAGAGTTGTAGGGAAGAAGATGCAGTTAACTTTTGATATGCTTGAAAATGAATAAAAGTGAGATGTGAGAGTACAAGTCCGCCTTTTATATTTTTCAAGAATTAAAAATGAAATAATTAAAAGTAATTACTCCATTGGTCAAAAGTAACTGTCAGATAGTAAATAAAAAGAGAATAAGTACAGCCATGATTAGATATACACGGTTACCAACGGAAAAGAAAAAAAAAATGTATATCAACGGATATAGAATGAACGGTTGAGATACAGTTTATCCGTTGATGACGTGGATAGCCTGTTACCCGTTGACATGCAAAAATCTAGTAATGTGTTTATACTATCAACGGATAAAAGGATATCCGTTGATAAGCTAATTTTGCCTTAGGCAAAATTTCTGCAGAAAATTTTTCTGAAAGTTTTCACTTTCAGGTAAATCAAAACACATTTCCAGCTTCAAATCATTGAAATCAAATATCACTAGGAATTATGACAAATTAAGCATACCTAGCTCACCTACCAATCTTGTGAATGTGGATTCATCAAGAGGCTTGGTGAAGATATCTGCAAGCTGCATTTCACTTGGCACAAAGTGCATTTCTACTGTACCATTCATCACATGTTCTCTAATGAAGTGGTATTTGATGTCAATGTGCTTGGTTCTCGAATGTTGCACTGGATTCCCTGTGATGGCAATAGCACTTGTGTTGTCACAGAAAATTGGAATCTTCTCAACTTTTAGACCATAGTCAATGAGTTGGTTTCTCATCCATAGAATCTGTGCACAACAGCTTCCAGCCGCAATGTACTCAGCTTCAGCTGTAGAAGTGGAGACTGAGTTTTGTTTCTTACTGAACCATGACACAAGCCTGTTTCCTAGAAATTGACAGGAACCTGTAGTACTTTTCCTATCAACTCTGCAACCTGCATAATCTGCATCTGAATAGCCAGTTAGATCAAAACCAGATTCTCTTGGGTACCAAATGCCAAGGTTTGGTGTTCCCTTGAGATACCTGAAAATTCTTTTAATAGCTATTAAGTGAGACTCTCTAGGATCAGCTTGAAATCTAGCACAAAGACAGGTAGAAAACATTATATCAGGTCTACTAGCTGTTAGGTATAAAAGTGAACCTACCATGCCTCTATAACTTGAGATGTCCACAGACTTTTCCTTAGTATTCAACTCAAGCTTAGTTGCAGTGGCCATAGGTGTTTTAGCAGATGTACAATCCATTAAGTCAAATTTCTTTAAGAGATCATAAATATATTTTGTTTGACTTATGAAAATGCCCTCATTAACTTGCTTTACTTGTAGGCCAAGAAAGTAAGTTAATTCACCCATCATACTCATTTCATACCTACTTTGCATAAGTTTGGCAAACTTTTTGCAAAGCTTCTCATCTGTAGACCCAAAAATAATATCATCTACATAGATTTGAACAAGTATTGAAGAGCCATTAATATCCCTATGAAATAAGGTTTTATCTACTGTACCTCTAGTGAAGTGGTTCTCCAAAAGAAATTGAGATAAAGTGTCATACCAGGCTCTTGGTGCTTGCTTCAAACCATAAAGTGCTTTCATGAGAAGATATACATATTCTGGAAATTCTGGATCCTCAAAACCAGGAGGTTGATGGACATAGACCTCTTCTTCCAGTTCCCCATTTAGAAAGGCACTTTTGACATCCATCTGATAGACTTTGAAATTGGCATGTGCTGCATAGGCTAGAAAGATTCTTATTGCCTCAAGTCTTGCTACTGGAGCAAAAGTTTCATCAAAATCTATTCCTTCTTCTTGAGAATAGCCCTTTGCCACTAATCTAGCTTTATTCCTCACAATTATGCCATTTTCATCTGTCTTATTCTTGAGAACCCATTTAGTACCTATGACACTTCTATCATCAGGTTTGGGCACAAGCTTCCATACTTTATTCCTTTCAAATTGATTTAGCTCTTCTTGCATTGCTAACACCCAATCTGGATCTAGAAGGGCATCTTCCACTTTCTTAGGTTCCTCTTGAGATAGGAAGCTACTGTATAGACATTCAGCTTGAGTGGCCCTTCTAGTTTGGACTCTTGAATTTGATTCACCAATGATTAACTCAAATGGATGATTTCTAGTCCATTTTCTTGCAGGTGGAAGATTTGATCTTGATGAGGTTGCTTCATTTCCATGATCATGTTGATTTAGCATTGAACTTTGACCATGAGAAACTCCCCCTGAGTTTGTTGTCCTTGCTGAGTTATGAAGTTGACTGTCAATGGATGCATCATTTTGCCTGTCGACGGATGCTTGAGAATTTCTATCAACGGATGCATCTCTAATAGTGTCAACGGATGTTGCAGAATGACTGTCAACGGATGCTCCAGAATGACTATCAACAGATGCTTCATTTACAGTGTAAGCATCACTTCTAGTTGGTGTAACAGCTCTAGGTGGATCTCTGTGGTCATGATCTTCATTCTCCTCATCATCATCATAGTACATTCTTCCTTCACCTTCATTCTCAAATTCCAACTTTTCATGGTAGCCTTCATCATTTAGGCCTAGAATCTTTTGATCATCAAACACAACATGTACAGACTCCATAACAATGTTGGTTCTTAGATTGTAGACCTTGTAGGCTTTCCCTGCTGCATATCCAACGAAAATAGCTTCATCTGCCTTTGCTTCAAATTTGCCTAAATTATCTCCATGATTCCTTAGCACAAAACACTTACATCCAAAGACATGTAGAAAAGCTAAAGTTGGTTTCTTGTTGGTTAATAACTGATAAGGAGTCATTCCTCTAGCTTGATTGACCAAGGAAATATTCTGAGTAAAGCATGCAGTGTTGACAGCTTCAGCCCAGAAATATATTGGTAATCTTGATTCACTTAACATTGTTCTAGCTGCTTCAATGAGAGTTCTGTTTTTCCTTTCAACAACCCCATTTTGTTGAGGTGTTCTGGCAGCAGAAAACTCATGGACAATTCCATTCTCTTCACAGAAAATCTTCATTGTGGAATTTTTGAATTCAGTACCATTGTCACTTCTGATCCTTTGAACTCTGTCTTCAGAACCATTGTTTAGCATTCTGAGGTGATTGATAATGATTTCACTTGCACAATCCTTGGAGTGCAGGAAGAAAGTCCATGTGAACTTAGAAAAATCATCTACAATCACCAGACAGTATTTCTTCTTTGAAATAGACATGACATTTACTGGACCAAATAAATCCATATGCAGCAATTGAAGAGGCTTAACAATGGATGACTCTGTCTTGCTTTTGAAAGATGATTTCTTTTGTTTCCCTAATTGGCAGGCATCACATAGCCCATCTTTGACAAACTCCAAATGAGGGATTCCTCTAGCAAGATCCTTTCTTACCAAATCATTCATAACTTTAAAATTCAAATGTGACAGCTTCTTATGCCATAGCCAACTCTCATCCTTACTTGCTTTGCTGAAGAGACAAGTAATGGATTCTGAGCATGCTGAATTGAAGTCAGCTATGTAAACATTTCCTTTTCTAAAGCCTGTCAATACCACATTGTTGTCTTCCTTGGCAGAAACAACACAGGCTTCTTTTGTGAACTTTACTTCATAGTCTTTGTCACAAATCTGACTGATGCTCAGCAAATTGTGCTTTAAACCTTCAACTAAAGCCACTTCTTCAATGATGACATTGTCTTTTGAAATCAGGCCATATCCCTTAGTATATCCTTTGCTGTCATCTCCAAAGGTAATTCTAGGGCCAGCTCCTTCCTTGAACTCTGTGAGCAGGGTTGAATCTCCTGTCATGTGCCTAGAACATCCACTGTCTAGGTACCATAGATTCCTTCTGTTTCCCTGCACACATTTCAAAAACAAATCAAGTTGATTTTGGTACCCAAGCTTCCTTGGGTCCTTTCTTGTTAGCCTTTGACTTTGCACTCTTAGCATTCTTCATCTTAGGTGTAGATGCTTGAGTAATGGGGTTTGACAAATGCTCATTTGCATGAATATTGGATGCATGCATGTGTGGAAAATTGGCATACATATTATTCATGTTAGGTAGGTTCCATGACATTTGTGGCACATTCATAGATTGAAAGTATGGATTAGACACATATGGCATGTTCACATATGGATTTGAAAAACTAGCATTTTGATACAAACCAGGCATTGCAGGCATACATGGCATTGGTTGAGGTATATGAACAGGAGCCTTGTTAACAATCTTGCAATTAGAAGATAAATGATTGACACTATTACAATTACTACAAGTTTTCCTAGGAGCAAACTTGTCAGGAGAGTAATTGTTTTTCTTGTTGATGCCTATCTTACCATTTCTGTTCTTTTTCTTTTTGCCCTCAATTTCTACCTTTTCATTGTCTGATTTACCAACAGCCTTTATGTTGTGTAAATCACCTGTCTTAGTCTTCCCACTGGATTTGGTTTTGCTGCACTCACCACTAACAAAATTCTTGTTTACTGGACCATACTTGATGTCCAGTTTCCTAAGTTCCTTCTTACCAACAGACTTTTTGTTAGTCGACGGATACCTCTCATCCGTTGACGGTTCATCTGTCAACGGATGATCACTATCCGTTGATTCACAAATAGTCTCTAGATCCTCAAGGCCAGGTTCTAGCTCCTTTTTCTTTTGAGTCCAGGTATCCTTTACAAAAGATTCTATTCCCTGAACTTCTATTATGTTTTGAGAAACATTCCTACTACTTTGAAATTTAGCAATTATCCCTTGTTCTTTTTCAAGCTGGTCTTTTAAAATCAGTTCTCTTTTTAACACAGCTTCAAGTTCACTTTTAGCATTATTGCAATCAACTCTCATTTTCTCAAATTCTAGAAATTGAGATTCTAGAGCAGCATTTCTATCACTTAAAAACAGATTAGACTCTTTAATTCTATTATTCTCTTTAGTAAGTGATTTAAGAGTAACACTTAAGTGATATAGTTCAGTAGACATTTCATCTATAACACTATTGCATTCCTCTTTTGTGAGCTCAGAGAGATTAGTGGAAAATACCTGATTGCTAGCTGAACTTGCTTCCTGCTCTCCAGAATCAGCCATTAAAGCAAGGTTGACTAACTCAGCATCATCATCAGAATGATTGTCATCAACAGCCCAGTCATACTCTTGGGTCAAGAATGCCTTTCCTTTCTGCCTGAGAAGATCAAAATATTTCTTCTTATAGTCAACAACCTCAGTTGGCTTTCCCTTGTTCTCAGATCTAGGTTTCCTGCATTCACTTATCATATGACCAGCAATCCCACAATTGTAGCATTTAATTTTGGATTTATCCACATAGTTGTTTGTGGAAAAATCCTTGTTAAATGGCTTGGCCATCCCAGAGTTTCTCTTGAATTTCAGCTTAGAGAATCTCCTAGATAGAAAAGCTAAGTGCTCATCTATCTCATCCAATTCATCCTGCTGAAGGGCATTCAATTCCTCAGATACCTTTACCTTGCTCCCGCTTGATTCTGCTCTACCTTTACAAACCTCCCTGTTTGGTGTAGAACTAGCAGTTTCTGTCCTTTCCTCCTTTTGCTCCAAATTGGCAACGAGTGCAACTGACCCACTTTTCTTTTGAGACTTCTCAATCTCTTCATCCTGCTCCATTTCCAGCTCATAGGTCTTTAAAGTTCCATAGAGCCTTTCAAGAGTAAATGTCTTGTACTCTTGAGTGTTTCTTAGAGAAACAGTCATTGGCTTCCATTCCTTGGGCAGTGATCTCAGAAATTTGAGATTAGAGTCTTTAACCTGATAGACTCTTCCATACAGTTTCAAACCATTTAGTAGCTTTTGAAATCTACTAAATGTATCATTCAATGTTTCTCCACTCTTAAAGTGAAAGTGTTCATACTGTTGGATTAGTAGTTGCATCTTGTTTTCCCTTACCTGTTCTGTTCCTTCACACAGGGTTTGAACAATGTCCCATACTTCCTTGGCGGTAGTACAGTTAATAACATTGTCAACCATGTCTGTTTCTAGACCATTGAACAGAATATTCATGGCCTTTTTGTCTTTGTGGACTTCTGCAATATCTTCAAGACTCCACTCAGAAACAGGTTTGGGAATGAAAGTGTCAGGCACATCATCAGCCAGGCCAACTCTTGTTGCTGTCTTCATTGGAACGTGAGGACCCTTGTCAATGCAATCCACAAAACCCTCATCAATAGACGAGAGATGTAGACGCATTTTTACTTTCCAGTGAAAGTAATTTTCTCTATCAAGAACTGGAATCTTCACTCCATAATCCTTCTTAGACATGTTGGAAGTGTGTTGATCTTTAAACTTCAAATATGTTAGAAGCTTGCTCTGATACCAATTGTTATTCCCAGATTACACACTTGTATAATTGTAGAAGGGGGGGTTGAATACAATTCTTGATATTTATAAATTTCTGATAAGAACTTCAGAAACTTATGAAGAGATAATTGCAATGTAAGAATTATACACAAACACATATAAAATCAGGTGGTTAAAATGCACCACCTGAAGCTTTTATTTGAAGAAAACTCTGTGATACAAAATGTACACAGCTGCCGTTTTACAACTCTTTGCTTCTAAAGATATTCAAGAAACCCTAAGCAAATATGTCTGTTTTCTTAACCTACAAAGAGTTGCTACACTTGGTTATATATCCCAAGTTTTACAAGTACTACTGGAATAAGATAATACTAATCTAATTCTAGTTGACTTGCTACTACACTCCAAATACATATGTAGCCGAAAGGTTGTCCTTGTGTTCAGACATGTCTCCTGCACCTTTCTTGTATTCATAGTGTAAATGGAATGCTTCTTTCTTCTGTGTTTCCAAAGTATGGCTGCCATACTGCTTTTTGTATCTACTATAAACTCATGTGATCTGTCAGTCAAACATGTCCTTATCAACTGCTAATCTCCAGCTAATCATAGAAAACAGTGTCAATGATTATCCGTTGATGATGTATACTGACATCCGTTGATGATGTATAGAGCAGTATCCGTTGATATTGGGACTTGAGCTGTATCCGTTGATAGAGTGAGTTTGAGTTGTATCCGTTGATAGAGTTTAGTCTTCATCCGTTGATACACTTTCACTTAGACAGAATTACATAGCATAGCTTATTTACAATTGGCTACCCTATTCTGCCTATCCGTTGATAGTCAACATGACTGTGGATAAAAACACTATCAACTGATAACATAGAGATACTGCAGTGTGCTACAAAACCTCATCCGTTGATGAGCTACCTGTCAACGGATAGAGTTATAAATCCTCATCCGTTGACAGCTACAAAACCTTAAACAATTTGATTGATTGTGAAGTTATCATCAAGTACAACATATTCCTAACACTTTACACTCCTCGACATTATCCTTATTCGTCAACACTCTATCCAACCTAGTTTCAATCCATGTTGTCGTTCCCCTCCCTCTCTCCCAGGTATACTGATGACCTACAATATCCATATCAGTCAAACCCACTGCTGCCAACGTCTCATTGAAACCATCCACTAACCACTGAGGGTAGTTTGCCCCTCCTATCGTATCACACTGAGAGATTATATTGTTCAAGTCTCCAATTACACACCACGGTAAGTTGGAATCCCTCGCTAGATTACGCAAAAGGTCCCATGTTTTTCTCCGCAGATTCCTATTGGGTTCTCCATAGAAACCTGTAAGACGCCACTTCTCTGTGCTATTAGTTATAACCTCCATATCGATATGGTTTTGAGAATAGCTCAAAAGATGTGCTTAATCTATATCTTTCCACATAATAGCTAGACCACCGCTCCTCCCTTGAGAATCTACTGAAATCATCCCATCATATCCTAGCTTCAAACGAACCCATTCCATCTTTTCTTTACGACACAACGTTTCACAAAGGAACACGAAGTTGGGCTTTATTTGACGAATAACGTCTGAAAGGAACTGAATTTTCCAAGGAAGCCCAATACCCTAGCAGTTCCAGCTTATTGAACTCATAATGACTGGCGGGCCTGCGTTGCAGCACCCGCCATAAGCAAGTTTTTTTGGTCCAATAAAACTAATTCTTGGGTATTCATTATTGTATCCATATCCTCTTCTGTACTTTCTTTGGGCTCATCCGAGTTGGGCTTTTCTGTTCTGCGTCTTTTTTGGTCCTTGATTATTAAAGCATTGTTTTCTACCTCGTTTAAATTTCCCTCCTTGTCACTTTGTCCAGCTATGCCATTTGAATTTTGAATTTGATACTGCATATCTTCAGCTGATTTACCTCCGTATTTACTTCCCTTAAATGTCGGCTTTCCCTTCTCAACAATCACTAACGAACTCCCTGATTTTTTGGAAATACCCTCATCTCTGACATCAATCTCGGACTCTCCATTACTGCCATCAGTCCTTGCCGGAATAAGCATTGCACCGTCTGCCCCCTGAATCCACTGGTTTACTCTACTTTTTCCTTGATTCTTTGGCTGTGCCCTCAACGAACTATCATATCTCCTTGTTTCTTGACCCTGGGAACTATCAAACCTGAGCTCACAGAACTTCTCTGAATGCCCTATTATGCCACAGTAAAAGCAAAAGGATGGAAGTCTTTCGTACTTAAATTGAATCCACAACCAATCGCCTCCTGATTTCTTAATTCTCATCTTACTCCTCAAAGGACGAGAACAATCAATAGCAACTTGTATCCTCAGGAAATTCCGGCACATTCCTTGAACGTTTCTTGGATCCGAGTCCAAATACCTTCCCACATAATTTCCAATTGATTTCAAGATGAACTCTGAATTGAATCCGATAGGTAAATCATATACTTGCACCCATATGTAAATCTCCGACAGTTTGACATCTTTTATCTGCTCATCCGCATTCAACTTCTTCAACAGTAGGACTTGTTGATTAAAAGTCCACGGACCATCATTTAACACTCTTTGCATATCCAAATCATGAAAAAACTTGAACAGAAACATATTCGTCCGGTTGGTTTCCTCCATAAAAACACCTTTAACCGGTCTCCAAATCGAAGATAATGTGTCCTGCATAGCCATGAAATTCACTTTTCTATCCGATAAAAAACTACCCACCAAGCATCTCTCCAAACCTTCTGTACTCGTACTATCAGGGATATCTTCCAAGATGAGTCCATCGTCTTCCTCAGTGTTCAGTGAAAGATTAGCATACGCATCCTCTAGATTATTACCACGTGACGAACTTGCCATTAGATCAGGCTTGTAAAAGAAATGGATAAGCTACCACAGAAATGAATAATTATAATATAAGGATTATAAATACTATCAACTCACCAACAGGTGAGACGGAGAAAACTCATCAACTGATGAGACTAATTCATTTCTATGTAATATTAATAGAAGTTTTAATGTAATATTAAGTTTAAAGTTTTTTAATTTTAGAAATATTTGCTAACCATAGTTAAGAAAAATTAACTTGAGGGGTTTTATTAAACCTTAACTTAAATTACAAGAGGTTATTCGAATCCTTTTAAATTACGGGGACTTATTTGCTCCTATACGTATATCATAGGGTGTTTTTTGCTCCTTAACCCTAAAAAATATAACTGCTTTTTGTTTAAAACAAACAAATCAATTATTTATACAATCTGTGCATGATTCACGCACTTTTGACCATATCACGCGACCAATTCAGAGTTTACTCAGGGTTGTCCAAAATATTTTACTAACAAGTTAATTAATTATACAAGTATAATTGAATATTATCTGCCTAGTACATCTCTCGCAACATAATTCTAATTGATTGTAACGAGGGCGAGGATTAGTTAATCTGTGAAAGAAGGAAAAAACGATAATTGACAATGATGCAGGCGTGAAATTAAAAAAATGTAGATACACTTGTCAAGTTTGGAGAAGAAAGACAACAGAAATTGGCTTGATAGAGAGAATGCCTAGTGAGTAATTTTTTGGAGTCGGAACTTTAATTATTGTGAACAAAAGAGAGATGAAGCACGCCAAGAGTAAAGAATTGAAAGGGGGACACTTCATTTTATTTGCCAGGATTATTTATATCTGCATTCAAACTCAGCTCCTTATTGTTCCGCTGCATTATAACACGAATGATGATGTTGCTAAACTGGACGACGATGCTCGACAGGCTTCAAATTTTGGTATCATTGCAGGGGACGGATCTACCAAGAGGAACGAAAACAATGGTTTTACATGTTTTTTTTAGTTTAACCAGCGTAAATTAATGGATTTTTTTAAAAAATACCCATGTTCAAAAACTTTTTTCAAGAATACGATTGCAATCTTTGCAATCTCAAATGCAACCTGATTTGCAACCCCAAATGTAACATTTGCAAACCCAAATGCAACCTGGTTTGCAAACCCAAATGCAACATTTGCAACCTAATCTGCAACTTTAGGTATTATTTTCAAAAATATTTTCAAAAAATTGGATATTTTTATGAATATCGCTAAATTAATTGTTAAAAGTCTTCATATAATTTACTTTTTGTCGAAAAATTTTATCCGAGACAAATACTCTGTATAACAGTTAACAACTGAGAACTTAAATTAATAAACTAGCAATAAAATACTCTGCATTTCAAAGGTTATGAATGTTGTTTAACAATGTAGTCGAAATAAGAGCCTGTATGGTTCCCATATATGTACGTCATCTGGAATTAGATTTGGGCTGATCTTTCAAAACATGTTTGGTAACTTAAGATATGATAAAGGTAAGCCTCTTCTCAATTAATTCATGTACCTTGTTGGGCTTACTTTCTCCATCTCTTTTTGCAAGTCATGTTTATTGCTGGGGAAGGTCATTCCAAGGCCGTATGAATCACCATGTACTCCCTCCGTCTCATTTTATATGAACCTTATTCCTTTTTGGGACGTCCCAAAAAGAATGAACCTATTATACTTACTATTTTTGAACACTACTTTTCACTATTACAACCACTACTTCTTCATTTCATACTCTTTTTTATATTAAATAAACACTATTACACCCACTACTTTCCTCCACAATCTCAAATCTATTATTAAATATTGATAGGTCCCACCACTTTACCCACTTTTCAACTAACTTTACTCTATTTCTACTACCTTTTCTTAATCTCCGTGAAAGTCAAACCAGTTCATATATTATGGGACGGAGGTAGTACTAAACTATCTCCAGTTCTTGTCGGTTTGAAATCTGCTCTACTTTGACCTGAGTTTATTTTTTGCTATATATTTCATACAAGTTATCTATTAATTAAGGGTAAAGATTTATGTAAACTACTCTAAATAAAAGAGTTAGAAAATGTTATGTATAAAGATTATAATCTTACGAGTAAAAGGCAATTTGGCTGGCTATCTTTTTTGTTTTTGGCACTTGGATGGCTGAGAATAATTTTTGACATTTTGTCTGGCTGTAATAAAATTTTTAAGCACTTGAGGGGCTTGACATTTGGTATGAGGGGCTGTAATAAATTTTTTTACATTTTGTCTGGCTGCAATAAAATTTTTGACATTTTGTCTGGCTGTAATAAATTTTTTGACATTTTGTCTGGTTGTTAAAACATGAATTACCGAAAATATTCAAGTTTTTGGGTTAAATCCTAACGGCACTTGACGGAAGCCCCTCAAGTGCTTAAAAATTTTATTACAGCCAGACAAAATGTCAAAAATTATTCTCAGCCATCCAAGTGCCAAAAACAAAAAAGATAGCCAGCCAAATTGCCTTTTTCTCTAATCTTATCTATGTAAAATTTGGATTAGAAAGTGTTGAATAGGAGAATACAACATCTTTCTTTATTTAGCATACGCAATCACTCACACATTTTTGAGTGGAGTAGGGTGAGATTTACGCAATTTTACCAGCTCACAAGAGTAGATAAGCTGTTTCAGCAAAATGTTCTTCGGTATATTGTATACAATCGGTCATGAATTGGACACCTAAACCACTAGATCAACGTAACAACCGTATAATAATATATAATATGTTCAAATTAATTTCAACTCATAAAATCTTGAGATTTTAATAAAATTTCGTTTTCCCGTGGACATGCAACTATAAGAATGGTAGATCAGCTAACAAGCAAAAATCATCTTTGATCATTCTCTTTATAATTTTTTTCATGAATGTGGTCAGATATAAAATAGACTTTTTGTGTTAAAGATGGGTACATATAACATTGAACAAGGCAATAAAGGGATAAGTAGTAGTTGTATCTTGAAATACATGGCCTTGGTTGTATTCTTTAGACTTTCAAGTTCTCTAGGTAATGATTTGTGGGCTGCTGTGGAGTATATATGAACACTTGTTGGGCACCAAAAGATTCAGAAATCTGGTCAAATATGCAATAATGTTATGGATCGGATATGGTAAATAGAGGTGGCAAAACGTACATAATACCATCACTCTGGTTTATATTGCTCAGGCCCGCAAGTTATTGAAGAATAATTTTCTTAAGATTGCCATTGTTTATCCTAAACATTTTGATTAATTATTTAAATATTAGATTAATATTTAGTAATAATTTTGTTTGATATTTCAACTGTTAATTGCCCGTAGTGGTTGGTTGAATTGCTCGATTAAATAATTCAATACTAGATTAATCATTGTGTTAACCGTTAATTGCAAGGTTGAAGTCTTGGTTAGTTCCTCTTGGTTCCGCCCCTATCCTCGCACCACAGAGTAGCAGACTGTGGTTTCCTTTGTTTATATAGTGATGTACATTACCTTTCCTGCTCTCCTCCCCTCAGAACTCGTGTCATGATCCAGTAAAATTGATACTTACGCGTTGGGTACTTGTGCCTTGTAGTATTTGACAAATGCTTCCTCCAAAACAAAAATAGTATTTGATATTTGTAATCATATTATTATGTGGTAATTAAGAAGGGAATTTTGTCTAATACTTAGTTACTATTGGTCCAAGTAAAGAATTGCAGAGAGTAAGGGTAAGTATCCAAGAGCTGTATAAAACAAGTGAGTACAAGTTTTGTGTTTTACTGATGCTTATACAGGCTGATAGCAGTTGTAGATCGGGGGGAGAGCAGGTGTAGAGTTTCTTTATAGAATCTTGAATCTATATAAATATATCAAACAAGGGAAACGACAATTGCGGCATGCGTTTTTACTCTGTAATCACACAAAAACGAAGAAATTTAACAAAACGTGTAGTAGCTCTAGCTTCACGTATAAGGACTGGCAGTGTTTTTTAACTATCTCAACTTGTTGTGATACAAATTCAAACAAAATTCAAAATATATTTAATTTCTGAACTTCATTTTTATGTCAATACCTTGTACAGATTGATGCGATGAACGAGACGGTTTGAATCATGGGATTTCAATCCCGTTAATGGGAATAAAATATATTAAAATCTCATTCTCATTTAATTAGGTAAAAATTTCATGATCCAAACATATACAAAATTTATCTCAAAAGATTATTTACTACAATTTATTGAAAGTTAACACATGCATACTTTTATTGCTCTATGACTGCAAACCTATATTTTAAACATAACTAAAATTTTCTTTTCTCTAACGGTATCATACACGATTGCTTACTCCTTTTAAGTCTTAACAAAAATAAAGTGAGCGAGTTTTACTCAACGCCTCAATACTTCAAAAGGGATCATCAAAGAAATGCCTCGAATTCGAAAAATCAATTTGTTTCTTTGTTATGATTTCTCTATAATAAGATATTTATGGCAATTTTTTTTTTTATAATCCGGTATCCGGACCAGCTTTCGCGCACCTCGACTAATCTTGGAGGACTACTAGCACACTCGTATCCACCTAGCATGACAATCCACTTACTTCCGTACCTATGACCTTGGGATGGTAAGCCCCTAAAGTCACGGTCTAACTAATTGGGACATCATCGTGGGTTATATTTATGGCAATCTACTTGTGCGAGTTGTTGGATATTTTAGTGTAATTGGATTGACTAGTTGATCAATGTAATCGTAATGTTACATCGAACAAGTCGGGAGAGTGCGGAGTGCATGCTCTGTTCGAGTTCGTTATGATTTCAGTATTATTGCTTATGAGACATGTCTATTGACATCAAACACATCTGTTAGAATGAGATGAATGAGATGTGTCTGTTGGCAAAAGACACATCTTGAGATGTGTCTGTTAGCATTAGACATGACTGTTGGAATGAGATGTGTCTGTTGGCAAAAGACACATCTTGAGATGTGTCTATTGGCAAAAGACACATCTGTTGACATCTATATATAGGTGTTGCATTGATCATTTTCAGTATGGGTTCATTTTGAAATTCACAACAAAACACATTATCTCTTCTTGCAGAATTTCTGATTTTATCCGATTGAATTATTTGGGTGAACCACAAATAACTTCAATCTGAAAGTGTTCACACGACTTCAGAAAAATCCAAGTCATCACCCTATTCCCCAACACAGATTGAAGTTAACTATTTTCTGAAGATGGCGAACGCAGAATCTACAAAAGATATGACAAGCAAGTTTGCAAAATTGGACAAGTTTGAGGGTCAGGATTTTAGAAGATGGCAGAATATGTTTTGAGTACTCCCATTCCAGAAGTAATTGAGGATGAAACCGCTGAACAAACACAGAAGCGTTGCAAATGGGAAAACGATGACTACATCTGACGCGGTCACATCTTAAACGGTATGTCTGATTCCCTTTTTGATATATACCAAAATGTTGAGTCAGCAAAAGAATTGTGGGATTCTCTTGAATCCAAGCACATGGCAGAAGACGCTTCTAGTAAGAAGTTTCTAGTCAGTAATTTTATGAATTATAAAATGGTCGATTCTAGACCGGTGATGGAACAATACAATGAATTGTTAAGGATTCTGGGACAGTTTGCCCAACACAATCTGAAGATGGATGAATCTATCTCAGTTTCTGGTGTTATAGACAAACTACCACCATCATGGAAGGATTTTAAACACTCCTTGAAACATAATAAAGATGATATGACTCTGGTTCAACTTGGAAGTCACTTCAGAATTGAAGAGGCTTTGAGGACTCAAGAAATTGAGAATAATCCCAAGGGAAAGAACCAAGTCGGTAACTCTTCTGTGAATATGGTTGAAGATGGTGGATCTTCCAAGAACTCTAAGAATGGCAAGGGTGATAAACGAAAGTTTAAAGGAAACAACAACAATTCTTCCAACAAAAGGCCTAAGATGGCATGTTGGAAGTGTGGCAAACCTGGACATTTCAAGAAGGATTGTCGGGTTGGTAAAGGCAAGCAAGAAAAGCAAAATGTTGGTCCAAGTGGATCCAATGATCCAGAAAAGCAACAAGGTCAGATTTTAATACAAAATTATAATTCTGGTCAGAATTATGTATCACTAATATTTGAGGCATTTTATGTGCAGGATGACAATGTTGCTTGGTGGATTGATTCAGGAGCAACGAGTCATGTATGCAAAGATCTTCGTTGGTTCATAGACTTTCAACTAATCGAAGATGGGTCTATATTAAAGATGGAAAATGTTGCAACTGAACTGATCAAAGGACTAGGAAATGTCAAGATAGTTTTTACTTCTGGCAAATGTATATTGTTAAATAAAGTGTTGTATGTTCCTGGGATTCGGAAGAATCTCTTGTCTGGTGTTGTATTGAACAATTGTGGATATAAACAAGTTTATGAAAGTGACAAATATATATTGTCAAAACATGGCTCTTTTGTTGGCTTTGGATATTTGTGTAATGCTATGTTTATGTTGAATGTAAATACTCCATTTATTGATGAATCTGCTTGCATGGCTTCTACTAGTACTAGCAATAATTTGAATAAACCAGAATTATGGCATGCTAGACTAGGACATGTACATTACAAAAGAATAAAGGATATGTCAAAAATGAGTCTCATACCTGCTATTGATTTAGACAATGAAAAATGCAAAACATGCATGTTAACAAAGATAACTAGAATGCCCTTTAAAGAGGTTAATAGGGTGTCTGATGTTTTAGAACAAATACATAGCGATTTATGTGATTTTCATTCTACACCATCATTAGGAAATAAAAAGTATGTAGTTACTTTTATTGATGATGCTACTAGATATTGCTACGTATATTTATTGAATGCTAAAGATGAAGCTCTTGACTTCTTTAAAATTTATAAAGAAGAAGTAGAGCTACATCAGAGTACCATGAGTAAAAATCTACGTACTGATAGAGGAGGTGAGTATTATGATCCGGTTTATTTTCAATCTACTGGTATAATACATCAAACCACGGCTCCTTATACACCACAGCAAAATGGTGTGGCAGAGAGAAAAAATAGGACTTCGAAAGAAATGGTTAATTCCTTGTTATCCTACTCGGGTTTGAGTGAGGGATTTTGGGGTGAGGCTATGTTGACAGCCTGTCATTTATTGAATCGAATTCCTAGTAAGAGGAATAAGATTACCCCTTATGAACTTTGGTATAAAGAGTCACCAAAATTGAATTTTCTGAGAGTTTGGGGATGTAGAGCAGTTGTAAGACTCACTGAACCCAAAAGAAGAAACTTGGGTGAACGAGGTATAGATTGCATATTTGTTGGTTATGCTGATCATTCCATAGCATATAGATTCTATGTGTTAGAATCTAATGACTATGTATCTGTGAACTCGATTATCGAGTCAAGAGATGCTATATTTGATGAAAACAGATTTACATCTATACCTAGACCAAGGGACATGCTTCAAAATTCTTCTAGTAGGAACTCAGTTTCTACTGAAGATGTGTATGAACCGTTTGAACCAAGAAGAAGCACTAGAGCTAGAAAAGCAAAGTCTTTTGGAGATGACTTTCATCTTTATCTAGTAGAAGGCTCTAGAGATGAAATTGAATATCAATACCAATATTGTTTTGTTATTGAGGAGGATCCAAATACTTTTAGCGAAGCTATGAAATCTAGGGATGTTGCATTCTGGAAAGAAGCTATTCAAGATAAAATGGATTCTATCATGAATAATAATACTTGGGAATTGAGTGATCTGCCCCCTGGCTGTAAAGCATTGGGAAACAGATGGATCTTCAAAAGGAAAATGAAGGTGGATGGTACAATAGATAAGTTAAAGCCAGATTGGTAATCCAAGGTTTTAGACAAAAAGAAGGGATTGATTATTTTGATACTTATGCTCCTGTTGCTAGAACCTCCACTATTAGGTTGTTAATAGCAATTGCTGCTATACACAACCTTGTCATTCACCAAATGGATGTGAAAACTGCATTCTTGAATGGTGAATTAGATGAAGAGATTTATATGAAACAACCCGAAGGGTTTGTTATGCCTGGTTGTGAGAACAAGGTGTGTAAATTGAAGAAATCAATTTATGGTCTGAAACAAGCACCGAAGAATTGGCATGATAAATTTGATACTGTGGTCTTGTCTAACGGTTATTTTCTCAACCAAGCAGACAAGTGTGTATATAGCAAATTTGATGCTTCTTGTAAAGGAGTTATAATTTGTTTATATGTGGATGACATGTTGATTTTTGGTACTGACGAAAATCAAGTGGATAAAACCAAGAAGTTCTTGTCATCTAATTTTGATATGAAAGACATGGGGGAGGCTGGGGTGATTCTTGGTATAAGGATCAAGCGTGAGAACAATGGTATTTCAATTTCTCAATCTCATTATATTGAGAAGATTCTGAAAAAGATTTAACTTTAAGGATTGTTCTCCTGTTAGCACTCCTCTTGATCCTAGTATTAAACTCCTACCTAATACAGGTATTGCAGTATCTCAACTTGAATACTCAAGGGCTATTGGTAGTCTTATGTATGCCATGATAAGCACTAGTCCAGATATTGCCTATGCTGTTGGAAAGCTTAGTAGGTACACTAGCAAACCAAGTTCACATCATTGGCAAGCCTTAAGCCGAGTGTTCAAGTACTTGAAAAGAACCATGGATTATGGTTTGTCATATACTGGATTTCCTTCGGTGATTGAAGGTCATTCAGATGCAAGTTGGATTTCCAATAAGGAAGATCATTCTTCCACAAGTGGATGTGTATTCCTTCTTGGGGGAGGTGCTATCTCTTGGGCATCAAAGAAACAGAGTTGTATTACTGATTCAACGATGGAATCTGAATTTGTGGCATTATCAACGGCTGGTAAAGAAGCTGAATGGCTAAGAAATCTGATTTATGAGATTCCATTGTGGCCTAAACCGATTTCACCCATATCTATCAGATGTGATAGTGAATCTGCCTTGGCTAATGCTTATAGACAAGTGTTCAAAGGCAAGTCTAGACACTTAGGTGTTAGACACAGCATGATTCGTGAGCTTATCACGCATGGTGTTATATAAGTGGAGTTTATAAGAACTCAACATAATTTAGCCGATTATCTAACCAAAGGATTGAGTATAGATCTTGTGCACAAGTCGGCTGTGGGGATGGGATTAAAGTCCATCAAAAACCTCTCATGTTGAGATACCCAATTCCCATCTAATATGACATTAGGTGCTGAATTCAATGTGGAAAGATTAACATCTAGAGATTGGAACACATTAGTATTATCATCCCAAGGTATGTGTTCAGACCTACAAGTTGAGGAGGTTGAAGTTTATCTTCTTAATAGTTCTTTTGAAAAATTGCATATGCAGGTGCGAGAATAAAAGAACTACCTATTTGAGCATGAAGTTTAGCCGCTTTAAGAAGCTTGGACTTGGCTTTGATATGCTTAAGAAGGATTGGACACTAGGCTAGTAAAATATAGTGTCGAGTAAGAACATTTGAGAATGTAAATTTATGTGTATATTATCTTCATGTATTCACTATGAATAACGAAGGTTAAATCCATAGTGACACCTTGGTATTCGAATATTTGGAATGTATAATATACTAATGTGAAATTCAATCGTCACGATATTTCATTTATGCATAAGTTTGTTGTGATTTTGTTTAGTTAATCATGGATTACGCTAAAATGGGGGAGGATTGTTGGATATTTTAGTGTAATTGGATTGACTAGTTGATCAATGTAATCGTAATGTTACATCGAACAAGTCGGGAGAGTGCGGAGTGCATGCTCTGTTCGAGTTCGTTATGATTTCAGTATTATTGCTTATGAGACATGTCTATTGACATCAAACACATCTGTTAGAATGAGATGAATGAGATGTGTCTGTTGGCAAAAGACACATCTTGAGATGTGTCTGTTAGCATTAGACATGACTGTTGGAATGAGATGTGTCTGTTGGCAAAAGACACATCTTGAGATGTGTCTATTGGAAAAAGACACATCTGTTGACATCTATATATAGGTGTTGCATTGATCATTTTCAGTATGGGTTCATTTTGAAATTCACAATAAAACACATTATCTCTTCTTGCAGAATTTCTGATTTTATCCGATTGAATTATTTGGGTGAACCACAAATAAGTTCAATCTGAAAGTGTTCACACGACTTCAGAAAAATCCAAGCCATCACCCTATTCCCCAACAAAAGTGAGGCATAATGTTACAATATATGTCATCTACCAACACCAAAAAAAATTAGTAGAATTTGTGAATTACTGTAATTACAAGCACATAGAGTAATACACACATGGATGATCTGCATGATGTGCAGCTTTCACATATCTATCACTAAGCTGAAGAGTATATGGGAATCCTATGTGTTTTACTATTCACTTAATATTATGAAATTGTACTTGCCCGTTTTAACTGGAATAATGGTAAAACTTAATTTGGAGTCTTTGAAGATAAGTGAACATAAGATTGCCGGAAGCCTAGAGACAGGAACATAGTTTCGGCAATATATATATACTAGTAATTGACTCATTAGTTATTGTTTTCTGTCTCTTCTTTCATCTTTTTCACTCCCCACGACTCAAAGATTGGTTTCTGGTCATGCATTGTCCTCTGTTCTAGCTTTCAACAACTGTGTCCTCTGGCATTGTTTGTTTCTATTCCCCTCCTTTCAATGATAGTAGAATTGCATACTTACATTAAGATAAATCCAATGATAAACACGGAATGAATAAAACTATTATAATGTTCACTTTTGTGCCTTGACCTCAAGGAAAACACTTCAATTGATTTCAGATTAAATTAAAACATAATAGGTCTAATCATGTACTCACTTTCTTTTAGGTTTCAAGTAAAAATGAATTACAAACATCGTATTTGTGTAAGGACAATGGTCAGTGGCATCCGGTTGCTAAACAACTGTTTGGCAACATATGGTTTTATAACCGTTGGATGGTTGATCCAACGGTCCTAATTTAAAAAAAATGGTACCGTACCGCAGAAAGTTTCTGCGGTAGAGTAATTACCAAAATGTCCCCTGTTTTCACACCAAAAATCAACGGTTCATCGTATCGCAGAAACTTTCTGCGGTACGGAGAAATTACTAAAATGCCCCCCTGTTTTTACACCAGAAGCACGGGCATTTTGGTAATTCCTCCGTACCGCAAAAACTTTATGCGGTATGATGTTGATTTTTTTTAAATTAGGACCGTTGGATCAACCATCCAACGGTTATAAAACTGTATGTTGCCAAACCGTTATTTAGCAATCCGATGCCATAGTCCGGGACCCTTTGTGTAATATGTATTCAGAAGATTATTATGGCACCGAGGGAGTACTGTACTGTACTAATTTACGGAAAACTGTGATTTTATACTTTAAAAGAATAGGATTATTACATGAAATTGCATGTACCAAAGCAAGTGTAAATGTATGAGGTTTGTCTTGTTGCTTTGAACTCAAGATTACAATTTTCAACATACAGTACCTCAATGGCTCCAATGTCACATGGATGTGTGAATCACGTTCTCATGAGATGTCCCTTTTTGTGACACCGGTTATGAATGGAGATAGAATATCCTAGTATTTGTTGATTACACTTTACTTTAGATTTTTTATCACTTTTAATTACAAATTTTACCTTTCCATTCTTTTTATCACATTTGGGAATGTCTAACAATTTTCCTCTTTTCATTTTATTAAAATTTGTGAGCTTTTGTATACTGTAGTCGACAGTAATAAGTTGCAAAGAGTCGAAACTTCAACGGCCAGAAACAGGTCATTATTTGGTCCTCCCAAGACCTAAAAAAACTCTCAATTCATCTCAAAATGTGAATGGTCCCCCTATTTCACATGTGATTCCACCGGAAAGCCTGAACAGTATTGATTTATATAACCGGTTTGAAATGCTCCTCTATCTTGTTCATTTTACTTGTACATTACAATTTCCATGAACCAATATTTGATAAAAGAATATATAATTAAGTATTTACATCTTTTTTTTCGGATATTGTATTTAAATAAGAGAAAAAAAAAATCCTGAAATACATCTCAGGATCCTTCGTGGACATAGATCATAGATGTCGTACTCCTTTGTTTTATGAAGAGAGAGATCTATGAATGAATTAAAAAAAGTAAAGAAAATATTAAAAGTAAAACAAGTGCAGTTGTCATGTGTAGAATTGGTTAAAATACGGTATCGGTTTTATGTCATCTTGATTCCTGAAATAAATCTTAAGTTCCCCATTCTCTTTAATTACCATGTTCATATACTTTCATTGAATATTAATGCGATATTTATAAAATTATCTAACTTTTTAAAATTATTTATAAAATATGGTTTTTTGGTTGCAAAAATTGCAATTGCAATTGAGTTTAAAATGCAGGCAAAAACAGGTTGCAAAACTGGCACCGCAGGTGAAAAATGTTACAAATGAGCTTAAGATGCAGATAAAAAAAAATTGCAAAACTGACATCGCAGGTGAAAAAAGTTGGAAATGAACAACCACGACTAGTACTAGTAAATAGTATCCTCTTTGTTTTTTGGTTGATAGGTCGCCCTTAGATTTTTGTACAGTTTCGAGTGATGATTAACTGGCAACACTTAATATCAACTTTTATTGTTTGACCAATTTCCCTCTTTTATCATTTCTCTAATCAACCGAGAAAATAATTTGCTGTCCAAAAATATACCTTGGCCATTTCCCAAATAGAATAGAAAAAACACACACATATATTTTCAGTGACAGTGTATATAAAAACATAAAATCCATTAAGCCTCTCACTCATTTAGGTACTATCTTTCTTAATTCTATATTATTATTTTTGCAATATACTACGTAATTAAATTGTGTAAGAGCTAAGATGTTAATGGGACCAACCAAAATATAGCTTCATGTCTCTCTTCATCTTCTACTTCACTACTTGTTCTCTTCTTGAAGATAATGAGTAGAGCCTCTGCTATTCTCTTCTCTCATGGTTTCTCAAGAACATGAACCCCTTCTTGAAAACCCCTTCTTTTTTCTTGATGGTCTCTTCTGTGAAGAGCCCTTTGAGGAGCAAGAAGATCTGGGTAGCCTTTCTTTTAACCAAGAAATAAGCACAACAACTCTTAGTGATAATAAAGCTATTTCCTTGTTTGAGCATGACTTTTTTTGGGAAAATGATGAGCTTTTAAGTCTTTTGTCTAAAGAAAAATTGACCCTTTTTAAGTTTGAAGATGAATCTGTAATGCAATCAAGAAAAGAAGCCATTGGTTGGATGTTGAGGGTGTGTTGTTACTATGGGTTTAATGGGTTGACTGTTGCTTTAGCTGTTAATTACTTTGACAGGTTCTTGTCAAGTTTTAATCTTCAAAATGATAAACCTTGGATGAGTCAATTAGCTGCTGTTGCTTGCCTTTCTTTAGCTGCAAAAGTTGAGGAGACCCAAGTGCCTCTTCTTGAATGCTTACAAGTATGTGTGTGTTTTTACTGTGTGTGCAATGGGTGTTTGTGGAAATGTCATGTTTATGCACTTTTTTTTTTTGGGCATTTTGAATATATGTGTGATTTGGTGATTGTGATGGTTTTATATAGGTAGAGGAATCGAGGTTCTTGTTTGATTCAAGGAGTATTCAAAGAATGGAGCTTTTGGTGCTCACTTCGCTCGAATGGAAGATGAATCCAGTGACACCATTTTCATTCTTTGATCACATCATAAGGAGGCTTGAATTGGAGAGCTGCCCACACTGGGAGTTTCTAAGAAGGTGTGACTGCCTTTTCCATTCGATTGTCACCGGTAAGCATTCAATTAACCACTTTATTTACCATTTCTGCAGTTAAAATTATATTAAACTAGACTTAGGAATGTTTTAGTGTGGAAAAGTAAGTTAATCTACTCAGTTTTATTAATCATTTCGACAATGTACGTTACTTACAGATTCTAGGATTCTCTGTTACCTTCCATCCGTGGTAGCTAGTGCCATAATGTGTCTTGTTATCAAGGAAGTTGATATTAATAATGCACTGGAATATCAAAAGCAGCTCCTGGAGATCCTTCAAATCAGCAAGGTTGTGTTTTGCTACATGGAAATACACACAATTCTGTTAATTTTTAATCACATGGATGGATTTTATATACCCTTGTCAATCAGGCTGTCTAATTGTTCATCTGGAATGTGACTAATTGCAGGAAAGAGTTGATGAATGCTGTAACCTGATTACTGAACTACTTGGCGATTGTGGTTACAAGAAATACCTAAACCATAAAAGGAAGTACTGCCCTGTGCCTAGCAGTCCTATTGGTGTCGTCAATGGATATTTAAGCTGCGATAGCACTAGCGACTCATGGGCAGTAGCTTCCTCAGTTTCATCTTCGCCAGAACCTTGCTTCAAGAAGAGCAAAGCTACAGAACAACAGATGAGATTGCACCTCTAAATCATGTTTACGTCAGTGTGCTTATCTGTCCTACTTAAGCTTCATTCGCTCACTTGCTAAGTATATTGCAATGGAATTATATTAGCCTTGTTCTATGTAGTGATTGCAATATGTGCTCCTAAGACACTCTGATGGCTTTTAATGTACAACAGTTATATTACTCATCTAATATTCAATCCCAACAACCTTTATTGAGTACATTCCAGATATTGATCTGATAGATTTTTTGTGTTGAGTTGAATGCAAAGTAGTTTTCCATCCCACATCATATGTTATGTATCTGAAAAATTATATAAGCCACGGTTATTATTGCATAAAGCATATGCTGAGGAAACTTATTACAAATGTAAATTTCTTATATATATCCGGAGGTATCAATATACATTTGGTTGTTCCTCACACTTGTGTTATGTAGGAGTTTAGTGTATGATACTTTGAGATTGAGGGTCTAGGTCTTCGTATTTTCTCAACTATCAGTTTGATGCAAAGAGCAATAATCAACAAGAGCATGTTGGCAGTACAGTTCCTTTTAGTTTCGAGGGGATGTCTTGAAGGATGACATTGATTGTGCAAGTTCGATTTCCGTTTTAGACTTCTGTAGTTTGATATTTTTCTCTCCAGTGAACGATGTTTAGTTAGTAATAATAAACAGGATTAGAATATTTAGAGTACTATGGTTGTTTTGTCTCTCCTCACACAAACAGAACTTCTCTATTATTTTTTCTTCCACTTCCAAATGGAGAAAGATACAACTGTCCGTATATTACATAACATGATGTTTAACAGGTAAGGATGTATAATACACCTAATTTACAATCTGATACTAGTTTGTTATCTTAAAGGTATATGCTTCCTAATTTCAAACTTCATGCTTGTTAGTGCGGCTTAAATCCCAATTTAAGGACAAGTTTAAGGTTCATTATCAATTCTGCGTGATCATACTGATACATGTGAAGCAGTGGTACTATGTAACCGCTTTGTTTTCTTAACATCGTCTGTCAGTGGTTGGATTTTTCAGCCAGCATCTTAATTTGTTAATGGCGAGGCATTTATCACCCTAGAGAGTAGAGACCATTGCTTGCCATTTTATCTGCTATTTGTCTCAGCTGTATGTATAAATTGAACAGTAGGTTGTAATATTTTACTCTAATGCCCTTGTACCTAATTGTGATGGTGTTTAATCAGCCATTGTTCTATTGTCACCTGAAAATTTGCTTAACTTGGAGTAGTATTTTTGAGTGTGATAGTAAGTTTAACATGCAATCTAGTGTATGAAAGTGTAGTCATTTAGTCATCATATGGTGATAATGTGCTAAAAAGTATAACTAATAGGCAAATAGGAAATGCATTATGCAATAGAAAAACCATAAAGCATTGATGCTTTAGTATAAGATACATATTTAATTAAATATGAAAGTACAAAAAGGATAAGAAACTGAGGGATGATGGTAGTACTGTATAAATTTTGGGCATTTGACTTTTCAGATAGAATTGTGGTACCTCTTGATCTTGTGGGGTTGAGGTGTCTCCAATGTCCTGGAGTCTCTTGCTTTTCCCGCTTTTTGATTGATCTGCATCTGCTCTCATTCATACATGATGCATATATACATTTACATACTGTCTCAGTCTAATAATTATTTAGAGGTGAGATAGGTTGAGACTTGAAACTTGAAAGTTGTCAAGGGAGCAGAGTAGCTAACCCATTTGGGCTCCACTTGATTAATATGGAATGATATGATGCTTACTTTTCCTTTTTTCTTTTTGCTTCATTCAATTATTCATAATCATCTCCTATTAGTTAAGTACTTGATTAGGGTCTTAGGGAGTAACACTTGTTTTTATGCGAATACAAAAGGCTTATTCTTTCCTATCGCGCTTAAGACAAAATTTTATGATTTTCATTCTACTACACCTATTATTCGCGCTAAATATATTGCAATAATCATCTATTATGAGCAACTCCAACCCATCATTAAATCACTATAATAGTGATGGATATAGTGTCAAACTCACTCCAATGCAACACTAAAATGGTGACCCAAGATCATCAAATGAGTTTTGGGTCACCAAATTTGGTGACAAAAGTACATTTGGTGATCTTTGGTCACCAAATTTGGTGACTTTCAAAATTCCAATAATACCCCTATATTTGTTAACAAAACAACTTTTTTCCATCTATGTCATACTATTTGTTCTTGTAATTTTTTTCCAACTTATTTGTTCTCATAATTTTTAACTTTAAATTTTTATCAATTGAAACTTCTTTTCTTCTTAGCTCTTGTTAAATTTTTATCTATGTCCTACTATTTATTCCTAGCTCTTGTTAATTCTAAAATGTCGTAATTCTAAAATATCAATTTTCAACAAATTTGGATATTGATTTTTTTTATAAATAATTTTTATATTAATAAATTTAATATTATGTGACCATAACATTACAATTTAAAATATAATAGATATTAATAATGTAAATGCAACGAACCCACTAAGGCCATACAACACACTCACATATGCAAGGAGGCCCAAGTGAAAGCCAAAGAGAAATAAGTTATTAGCCTTACTTTATTATTTAGTATCAGCCCATTATGTTAAGGGTAATTGTGTCTTTTTATGTAAGAAAGGGGGGATATGGTTGAGGTGAGGGGATTAGGGTTGGTATTGAATTATTATGTTTTGAGTTACTTTCAGGAGACGCCTCCGTCTCGAATGTGAGGATTTGTATTCGCTTATTGTCCAAATTAATCAAGTATTCTTATTGTTGTGCGTAATTCTTGAGTGTGTGTAAGTTAATTCATAGCAATTGGTATCAGAGCACGACGGTCTTGTCGTGGGTCAACGATGGGAGCACCACCGTCCAATCAGGCACGAATCGAGTTGTTGGAGCAAGGTCTGGGTGAACTTCGTTCCTCCCTTCCTAATCAGATCTCACTAGCAGTTAACGCGGCGTCACAGGAGAGGCAACAAACCCTAATTGACCATTTAAATGTAGTAAAGGAACAAACTACTCAGCGATTGGAGGCGAGAATAGCGAGGTCTCGTGAGCAGAATGAAGTGTTATTCAACACTCTCCGAGATGAACAGGTTAAGATGCAAGAGGAGATGCGTTCGTCGCTCACGTCTTTTCGTGGGTTTGATGGCAACTATCGTACTGGAGGCTCGTCATCGGACCCAACTAGGAAGAACAAGGCTGGTGTGCAATTGGGGGAGGTGGAGTCGGGTCGACCCGAGGGTTCAACTAACGGGTCGGGTCGGTTTGGAGTTACAATGGGTCAAATCGGGTCGGGTCCTGAAGATGGGCATACAAACCGAGTTGGTGGGAATTTAGGGGGTCTAATTGGAGGCACAAGAAATTAGATTTGCCTGTGTTTTCTGGTACAAATCCGGATGGATGGATTCTTCGAGCGGAACGGTTGTTAACACAAAATCACGCAAGCGTACGTGGTCACAAGTAATATATAAGGTTAAGTCCAAATTCGTTCCCACAGGGATCAAGTTATGGTTCTTTTCAGTAAATGCACCTATTCAACAATGTATGATCTTAATTCACTTCTAAGATAATTAACAAATATGGGTTTTAATTATCTAAATTAAACTAAGATGCAAAGTAAAAAACTAATTAACTAATGAGAATTAAATATGAATTAATTATAAGAATAAAAACATGGGATCCTAACTTCATTATCTACTTCACTTAGAGTCGCAGCCTTTAATCAATACATGTGATGGTTTTGATATCTGATCGGATAACACGAAACAAGTAAAAGCTACCTCTCGGTATACTAATACCAAACTACGCATGCATCCACAAAAGAGATAGAAGATGGGTAGACACCAAATATGTTTAGACCCTATATCTCTATAGAATTTGAAAACATAAAGGTTTAAGCACAAGTTATCCACTTAGATCACATAGGGTAGCATAATATCTCTATTTACGCCACAAATCATGATGTTAAAACATCAACCTATCCTATGCTAGCATGGCAAGTTCTAAATCTCAAGATCCACTCTCGTTTAGCAAGAGATTAACAAATTAGATGTTCGCGACGCATCTAAATACATGAAACACAACCATACGAGGATATCAAGAATTCACCACACATAAATCTTTAAAGCATATAAACTACTAAGCTACATAGATAAATCCATTAGAATCCCATGACAACGATTAGCTCATAATTGAACCGTTCATCGTCATGGGATTTGATGAAAACATAATATAAAACAAGATATGAATAAAAGAAATAATTATATTGATAAACAAAGAGTTAAGAAAATAAATCTAGAATCCAGAATAACACAAAGGCTGAAGTAGATCTAGATCCGTTGCTTGTCACGAGCGTTGAATCCTTCTCTTCTTTTCCCCCTTGCAGATCTAAGCTATGTTACAATAATAATAAGTAATAATATGTCTATATCTATTACAATGGTATGATGTGTTTAAATAGGCTCTAAAAGTCTTCCCCAGCAAGAAAATAAAAAAACAGAATTATAATAGAATTTCTGCAAGATACGTTTCCTAAATTGATTATGTTTTTAAGGAAAATTCGTGGCTGACTTTTCTTCAGATTTTATGGAATGTTCCTAACGTAATTGGACCTCTGGACTAACTTAGAATGATAGAAAATCTCGTTATCTTCGCGTGGACTGCTTACGGGCCTCAAACGGACTTCTAGAACTCAAGATATGGCCAAAACAGTGTAAACTGCGCAACCCTTCTCGAAAATCCGAATTTTAATCAATTAATTCCCCAAAAATTATAGAAGCATCCACCTTAGTCAACATTCTCGTAAATATGCACAATTAAGCAAAACACATCAAAACCACCACAAACTTGAGTCCAAAACAATCAATTTAAGCCGATATGGAACGCTCCAAGTGGATATAAAATCCACTTATCACACCCCCAAACTTAAACCGATGCTTGTCCTCAAGCATAAACAATTACAACTAACTAACTAACTAGTACCACTTCCGTAGGTGATCACGGTTGCATTTGGCATATGCAACAAGCCCTTTAAACCCCTAGGCAGCCCCAGTGGACGAGTAAGGTCTCGTGAGGGCCTATAGCGAATGTACCCACAAAATCCAATGTAATGCAATGCATGAATGCAACTAATATGAAAAATGCAACGATCCCTTTCAAACTAACCAAAACCAACTAACAAGCAAATATCTCAAAGAATGCAACTAAATCCAAATAGAGCTCGACCAAGTTCCCGTATACTAACAATACATGAACAGAAACGTGCGTGTGTGTAATGCTCATCAGAAATACTCCCAAAACTAGGTCAAAAATCATACATGCTCTTCGTCAAGACAATCACATGTTTATAAATAGAATAGACTGTAGACACTTCATAACCTAGGAACACCTCCATCCTTATCCAAGGTAGACAGAAATTCATGCTTTATTACTAACTACTACGACACATATATACAAGCATGCTTATTTAACCGTGCAATGGATGAGACCCCGAAAGGCTTATACAATAATACCCATGTAGCGAGCGTTAGGTTAGTGGATCCCAGACTATAAAAGCCTTAGGTCATTAGGCACAAAGTCCCCGCGAACTTAATTGCTCGAGTATTAAAGAGCTCACCCTAGTTAATTTTGCATAAAACAATTGACTACTTTTGATTTTTTTTTCTTTTTCTTTTTCTGCTTTTTCTTTTTCTCTTTTTTTTCCTGCCTTTTTTTTTCTTTTTTTTTTCTTTTCTATGCAATCTGGAATGAGAATTCTCAATTCCAACCCTAGACTACTCATATAAATATGAGCCGGCTACTAGCCATTTGACACCTAGCCAACAACTAGCATGAAATTCCTATTTTCCCCCAAACTTAGACTTTAGTGTTCTAGGCCATCAAGGGAATAACGAAAATTCTAAATATAAACAAGTGATTAAACCTCAAAACATCCAAACAAGCATGACCCTAACCTAGCCCAAAAGCACCCAATGAGACTATGTAATTAGTTTTGTTCCCGTAACATGCAAGTCAATTTCATAGAAACTATAAATCAACCCTCTATTCATCATTACCACACTCAATTAGACACCTACCTATCAATCAGAATTAGCTCATTCTAAGGGATCATGAAATATGCATGTTATGCAAAAGCAACTAATATGAACTCACATGGTATACGAAAAATAAAAACAAAATGTCCTATATGAAACAAACATAATTAATACGAACATAAATGCATGAATTACTACTAAGCATGCAAAACATGATATCCTACATGAACACATAATACAACAACTACTAATCCCTCAAACCACCCCCAAACTTAAAATATTCAATGTCCGCATTGAATGGAAGTAAATAGGAGGGAAAGTAGAAAACATACCTAACCAGCTGAATCATAACCCTCCTCGGATGAATCTGGTGGAGGATAATGCGTACGAGCTCCATAGACTAGCCACCTCCCAAATAACAAGAATCCTACAAAACCCCCAATTACAAGAACACAAATTAGTAATAAAAATAATATTAGAGAAGATTTAAACCAATTACGAATCAAAGAGGTGAACTTGTAATTAATTCCTCTTTAGAATTGAATTTAAATAAATAGAAGAGGAATTGGATTTGTATGTATGGGTGTGTATATATAATGGAGGGATTGGGTGAATAAAATTAATGTGAAAAGGAAAAATTTTGGGAGGGTATGAAATTTGATGTAAGATAGAAATAGGATTTGATGAATTAAAGAAAAAGATTTAGAATAAATATAGGATTAGAATTTTGGAGGAGAGATGGGGGTTTTGGAATTTATAGGATTAGGTTTGGGATTGGAGAAAAGAATTGGGGTAGAAGAAAAAAAACAAAAAAAAAATTATATATAAACAGCAACAGCAAGCTGCGCCCCACTCAGTAACGCAGGCGCAGCCTGCGTCATATACAGAAACGCAGGCGCAGCCTGCGTTACGCAGGTGCAGCCTGCGCGACCTCTCTCTTTTTTTTTTTGCACACACTCTTTTTTTTTTCTTCTCTCTACACTACACTTTATTTTATTTTTTTTCCTACACTAATGCGTGGGTTGCCTCCCACGAAGCGCTTCTTTAACGTCAATAGCTTGACGTTACTTCCTCAACTCATGGCGGTTTCAAAAGAATAACTGAACCGTCCTCAACAGATAGACCATTCATACGAACGTTGACCTCTTGTTTGCTGGCTTTCCACAAATTTCTTCCCTCGGACCTCAACCTTATTTTACTATCCAACGGCCTAATCCTCTTCTTTTTCTTCTTCACACCTCTAAGGTGCTTCTCCAACTCGAACGACTGAACAAAACTTTCTTCTTTCTTATCATCAGCTTTCCACCTTCGCAACACGTTGTCATGCCCCTCTTCAAAAATCATAAGCTCATTATTCAAAAGAACATACCTCAAATGTGGTGGAAGTTTCCCAAGCTTTACACTCGAAAGATCTCGAGAAGAACTGTTAATGAAATCACTGATGTGATGCTTTAGCACGTGTGTGTCCGACTTGTCGCTCAACAACTGATCAAGTTCCTTTCTCTGACCCGTATCAACTATTTCCACACTACAACACTCTTCATCCTCAGTTGGAAATTTCATAGCCTTGAAAACATTAAAGGTGACATTCTGATCTTGCACCCTCATTGTAAGCTCTCCTTTTTGCACATCAATCAAAGTATGGCCTGTAGCTAGAAAAGGCCTTCCCAAGATTATGGGAATCTTCTTGTCTTCTTCAAAATCCAAGATAACAAAATCAGCTGGGAAGATAAGCTTATCAACTTTCACCAAAACGTCCTCCACTATGCCCCTTGGATATGTGATAGATCGATCAGCCAACTGCAAAGAGATATTGGTTGGCTTTGGCTCCGGTAGCCCAAGTTGCTTGAACACAGATAAAGGCATGAGATTGATGCTAGTTCCCAAGTCACACAAGCACTTGCTAAAAGAAAGGTTGCCAATAGTGCAAGGGATGGTGAAACTTCCCAGATCTTTAAGTTTGGGTGGCAACTTCTGCTGCAGAACTGCACTACACTCATCCGTTAATGCCACTGTTTCAAATTCTTCCAACCTTCTCTTTCGTGACAAAATATCCTTCATGAACTTTGCATACCTCGGTATCTGCTCAAATGCTTCAACAAAAGGAATGTTAATGGACAATTTCTTGAAGACATCCATAAACTTCTGAAACTGAATTTCTTGACTTTTCTGCACGCGTCGAGGAAACGGAGGAGGAGGATAGATTTGATTATTCTTTGAAGATTGCTCCGGAGTAGACTTTTCAACAGGTTTCTTGCTCTTCTCACCATCAAGCTGATCAGCCACTAAATCAGATTTCTCAATTTCTGGCAATGCAGATTTTTCAACCTGCTGATTCTGAACATCTTCATCTTCTTCAGCTGCTGATTGAGGGCCTGCTGTAACCTTTCCCGATCTCAAAGTCACTGCATTAACCTGTTCTTTGTTCCCCCTTCTACCTGGATTTGTTTCCGTATCACTAGGAAAAGTCCCCTGTTGCATGTTCAACAAAGCACTTGTAATCTGTCCCATCTGGTTTTCCAAGATCTTTTGAGAAGCTTGAAGGTTCTTCAACATCATCCTCATATCATCCATTTCTGATTTTTCATTAGATGATTGCCCCGCATGAGCCTGGGGTTGTTGCTGCTGAAATCCAGGAGGTTGATATGGTGCCCTTGGAGCATACTGTTGTTGATAGCCTTGATTGAATGGCCTAGCTTCCTGACTTTGAAACTGCTGATAGGACTGCTGAGGTTGTTGAGCACTTTGGTTGTTGCTCCAGCTGAAGTTAGGATGATTCCTGTTGTTCGGATGATAAGTGGCTGGAACTGGTGCAGCAGGTCTCTGGAAATTACTAACGAACTGTGCTGATTCAGAAGAGATAGCACACTGACTTGTCTCATGTGCGCCCGCACATAGCTCACAAATACTAGCAACCTGCTGAATCCCATAATTAGCAAGAGAATCCACCTTCATCGTAAGAGCCTTCAACTAAGCTGCAATAGCTGAAGCCGTGTCAACTTCAAGAACACCTGCTACCTTTTAAGTACCTGAAAACACCACGAAACAAACTAACTAAGTAAGCAAAAAAAATCCGAATCAGACAAGCACATAAACTAAATTAAACACCGATGATCCCCGGCAGCGGCGCCAAAAACTTGTTAACACAAAATCACGCAAGCGTACGTGGTCACAAGTAATATATAAGGTTAAGTCCAAATTCGTTCCCACAGGGATCAAGTTATGGTTCTTTTCAGTAAATGCACCTATTCAACAATGTATGATCTTAATTCATTGCTAAGATAATTAACAAATATGGGTTTTAATTATCTAAATTAAACTAAGATGCAAAGTAAAAAACTAATTAACTAATGAGAATTAAATCTGAATTAATTATAAGAATAAAAACATGGGATCCTAACTTCATTATCTACTTCACTTAGAGTCGCAGCCTTTAATCAATACATGTGATGGTTTTGATATCTGATCGGATAACACGAAACAAGTAAAAGCTACCTCTCGGTATACTAATACCAAACTACGCATGCATCCACAAAAGAGATAGAAGATGGGTAGACACCAAATATGTTTAGACCCTATATCTCTATAGAATTTGAAAACATAAAGGTTTAAGCACAAGTTATCCACTTAGATCACATAGGGCAGCATAATATCTCTATTTACGCCACAAATCATGATGTTAAAACATCAACCTATCCTATGCTAGCATGGCAAGTTCTAAATCTCAAGATCCACTCTCGTTTAGCAAGAGATTAACAAATTAGATGTTCGCGACGCATCTAAATACATGAAACACAACCATACGAGGATATCAAGAATTCACCACACATAAATCTTTAAAGCATATAAACTACTAAGCTACATAGATAAATCCATTAGAATCCCATGACAACGATTAGCTCATAATTGAACCGTTCATCGTCATGGGATTTGATGAAAACATAATATAAAACAAGATATGAATAAAAGAAGTAATTATATTGATAAACAAAGAGTTAAGAAAACAAATCTAGAATCCAGAATAACACAAAGGCTGAAGTAGATCTAGATCCGTTGCTTGTCACGAGCGTTGAATCCTTCTCTCATTTTCCCCCTTGCAGATCTAAGCTATGTTACAATAATAATAACTAATAATATGTCTATATCTATTACAATGGTATGATGTGTTTAAATAGGCTCTAAAAGTCTTCCCCAACAAGAAAATACAAAAACAGAATTATAATAGAATTTCTGCAAGATACGTTTCCTAAATTGATTATGTTTTTAAGGAAAATTCGTGGCTGACTTTTCTTCAGATTTTATGGAACGTTCCAAACGTAATTGGACCTCTGGACTAACTTAGAATGATAGAAAATCTCGTTATCTTCGCGTGGACTGCTTACGGGCCTCAAACGGACTTCTAGAACTCAAGATATGGCCAAAAAAGTGTAAACTGCGCAACCCTTCTCGAAAATCCGAATTTTAATCAATTAATTCCCCAAAAATTATAGAAGCATCCACCTTAGTCAACATTCTCGTAAATCTGCACAACTAAGCAAAACACATCAAAACCACCACAAACTTGAGTCCAAAACAATCAATTTAAGCCGATATGGAACGCTCCAAGTGGATATAAAATCCACTTATCAACGGTACTTCAGTTTCTACCGTTTGACCGAGGAGGAGAAAGTAGACGCTGCAGTTGTGTTACTGGATGGGGATGCCTTGTTATGGTATCAATGGGAGCATGGGCGGCGTCCGATCTTAAGGTGGGAAGAATTAAAAGGACTATTGTTACATCAATTCCGACCCTCATCTTTAGGCACTCTCTATGAACAATGGCTAAACCACAGACAGACGTCGGGGGGTGATTGCATATAGAAGGCGGTTCATTGAGATTTTGGCTCCTTTAACTGGTGTTTCGGAGGAGATAGCAAAGGGCCAGTTCATAAATGGGTTGAAGGAGGAGCTTCGAGCAGAGTTACGGTTGTTGGGGCCACAGAATCTAGATCACGCCATGGAATTGGCCGTCAAGGTCGAAGACAAGCTGAACTGTGGGAATCTCAGGCGTACAGAACAGAAAGGGTTCGGTATGAGTTCCTATTCAGCAATATCTTACAACCCACCTCCAGGTAGTTCATCACACTCCTCTTTTAAATCGCAAACACAATCATCTCCATCAAATCGTTCTGTATCGTCTTACTCACAGGGGTCGTCCAGTCCTACAAGCTCGGTAAACCAAATTTCTCCTTATATACCAGTTGCCCGCCTCGTAGGAGAAGTTAGGAGGTTGAGTGATAAGGAATTCCAAGCAAAACGGGAAAAGGGGGAATGTTTTCGTTGTGATGAAAAATGGAGCGTAGGTCACCGTTGTAAAAAAAAAAAAGAGCTGAGTGTTATTGTATTGCAACCGGAGGAAGGGTATTGGGAGGATGACGATGGAATGGAAAGGGATATAAGGGCAGATGATCAGGTGGAAGTTGGAAACGCTCAGCCAGAAATTTCTTTAAATTCCATGGTGGGAATTACTAGTCCAAAAAACTTGAAGATGCTAGGGAGTATTATGGGGCAAGAGGTAGTGGTGATGGTCGATCCGGGGGCCACACATAATTTTATTTCCCTGGAGGCGGTGCAAAAATTGGGCATTCCAGTGATACCTTCTAAGGCATTTGGCGTATCTCTGGGAACGGGCGAGGCGGTGCAAGGGGAAGGGGAGTGTAAATCAGTGGTATTGCAATTGACTGGAATCACTGTCATTGAGGACTATTTACCTCTGTCCCTGGGCAATTCAGACATCATTTTAGGGGTACAATGGCTTGAGAAGTTGGGGACCATGTCCACAAATTGGAAGACGCAGACCATTAAGTTTAGGTTGGGGGCTGAAACTGTAACGTTGAAGGGAGATCCGGCGTTGGGGAGATCCAGAATTTCTCTTAAAGCGATGCTCAAAACCTTAAGGAAGGAAGGCGGTGGGTACTTAGTGGAATTCAATAACTTAGTTGCAAAAGGGGTGAGTCAGAAAAATCAGGAGTTAATACGGAGTGTACCCGCGTTCTTACAGTCCACCATTCAAGACTTCCAATCTGTTTTCCAGACCCCGACAGGGCTCCCACCATCTCGTGGGCATGAGCACGGGATCACTTTGAAAGAAGGAACAGACCCGGTAAGTGTTCGACCCTACCGGTATGCCCAAACACAGAAAGATGAAATAGAGGCTTTGATTGGTGACATGCTCAAGGTAGGTATTATTCAGCCCTCGTCCAGCCCTTTTTCTAGTCCGGTATTGTTAGTTAAGAAAAAGGACGGATCGTGGAGGTTTTGTGTGGATTATAGGGCCCTTAATAAAAGCACAGTAGCTGATAAATACCCCATTCCCGTAATTGATGAGCTGCTTGACGAGTTACACAGGGCTAGGGTATTCACTAAGTTGGATTTAAAGTCCGGGTACCACCAGATTCGGGTCAAGGCTGAAGATGTGCCTAAAACGGCGTTCCGTACTCATGAGGGGCATTACGAATTTCTCGTAATGCCATTTGGGCTAATGAACGCTCCAACGACTTTTCAAGCATTAATGAATTCGGTTTTCAAGCCATTTCTAAGGAGGAGTGTGTTAGTATTCTTCGACGATATCTTGGTGTATAGCTCGTCTCAAGAGCGGCATGTCCTAGATGTGTACCAAGTCTTGGCAACGTTGAAAAAGCATCAGTTATTTGCAAATGGTGGCAAGTGTGAGTTCGGGCAGAATCAACTTAACTACTTGGGGCATGTTATTTCAGAAAATGGAGTGGCGATGGACATGGATAAGGTCCAGGCAATGCAAAAATGGCCTCTACCACGTAACATTCGGGAGCTTAGAGGATTTCTAGGCCTCACCTGATATTACCGTAAATTTATTGCGAACTATGCTACTATAGCCAGGCCCTTGACTGACCAGTTATGTCACGATCAGTTTGGTTGGAATGAGGAAGCCACCGAAGCATTCTCAAGATTAAAACAGGCCTTAATGGAAGCCCCCATATTAGCTATGCCAGATTTCACCAAAGATTTTATCGTGGAAACGGATGCATCGGGTTTTGGACTAGGGGCAGTGCTGCTACAAGAAGGACATCCAATTGCGTATTACAGTAAGGTGTTAGGTCCTCGGGGAAGACTCAAGTCGATATACGAAAAAGAGTTAATGGCTATTGTGCTAGCTGTCCTCAAGTGGAAGCATTTTCTGTTGGGAAGACATTTCCTCATTCGCACCGAACAACAGAGCTTGAAATATTTAATGGAGCAGCGGGAAATTGATCCAGAATACCAGAAATGGGTTAGTAAATTAATGGGATACAACTTCACAATTCAGTACAAGAGTGCGCCTTCAAATAGAGTAGCGGATGCACTATCTCGTGAGTTTGTTGGAGAGGTAGAGTTGAGTTCAATTTGCATGTCTGGCAGTATTGATTGGGCTCATCATGCTAGCAGCGTCCGCAAAGACAAGTTCATCTCGCAGCTCACAACTGATATACAAAGTGGCAAACAGGTAGCAAAAGGATATTCAGTAGAGCAGGGGGATTTACGCTACAAAGGTCGGTTGGTGTTGCCCGCAAAATCGCCACTCACCTTAGCTCTTCTTCATGACTACCACGACTCACCTCTAGGAGGGCATTCGGGAGATTTTAAGACATACAAACGAATTGCTTCAGATTGGTTTTGGCCGGGAATGCGAAATGATGTGGCAAAATACGTTCGGCAGTGTGAGGTATGTCAACAAGCCAAGTCGTCTTCGTTGAGCCCAGGTGGGCTGTTGCAGCCTCTTCCAGTCCCTGCCCAGGTTTGGGATGAAATTTCTATGGACTTCATCGAAGGACTTCCGAAATCTCAAGGGGTAAATTCAATATTGGTGGTGGTCGACCGTTTAACCAAATATGCACATTTCATACCCCTGAAGCACCCATATACAGCCGTGATCGTAGCAGAAGCTTTTGCTAGAGAGGTAGTCCGACTCTATGGGTTTCCATCCTCAATTGTATCCGACCGAGATCGCGTTTTCTTGAGCTTATTCTGGTCTGAGATATTCAAACTACAAGGCACTGCATTACATAAGAGCACGGCTTACCACCCGCAGTCGGACGGTCAAACCGAAGTTGTAAACAAGTCGGTGGAAACTTACCTGTGATGTTTTATTCAAGGACACTCCAAAACATGGTCAAAGTGGCTTTCGTGGGCGGAGTTATGGTACAACACTTCAGCACATGTATCTACTGGTTATACACCATTCAAAGCCTTGTACGGCCGCGATCCTCCTTCCTTGATCAGGTATGTACAGGGGGAGACATCAGTGGCAGCCTTGGAAGACCAGCTGGTTGAAAGAGATGCGATCCTTGATGATTTTAAAGCTAACTTAATTCGAGCTCAACATAGAATGAAGATTTATGAGGATTTATCTCGAAGGGAGGTGGAATATGCAGTGGGGGAATATGAATATCTGAAACTTCAACCATATCGACAACAATCGATAGCGCGAAGGCCATTTGACAAGTTGGATGCACGATGTTATGGACCGTTTCTCATCACTGAGCGAATTGGAACTGTGGCTTACAAACTCCAGCTGCCGGACAGCTCTCGTATACACCCAGTTTTTCACGTATCGTTGTTGAAGAAAGCAGTGGGGACGGTTAATGTATCACCCCAGTTGCCGACAGTCCTCACAGAATCCATGGAAATTGACAGCCACCCAGAACAGGTGTTGGGGATGAGGATGACTCGGGCAGGGGCACTCAAGGATAGGGAAGTCTTGATCAAGTGGCAAGGGATGTTTGAATCAGAAGCCACCTGGGAGCAGTTTGACAACATCAACAGCATTTTTCCCTCCTTCCACCTTGAGGACAAGGTGGTGGTTTGGGCCGGGGGTAATACAACGAACCCACTAAGGCCATACAACACACTCACATATGCAAGGAGGCCCAAGTGAAAGCCAAAGAGAAATAAGTTATTAGCCTTAATTTATTATTTAGTATCAGCCCATTATGTTAAGGGTAATTGTGTCTTTTTATGTAAGAAATGGGGGATATGGTTGAGGTGAGGGGATTAGGGTTGGTATTGAATTATTATGTTTTGAGTTACTTTCAGGAGACGCCTCCGTCTCGAATGTGAGGATTTGTATTCGCTTATTGTCCAAATTAATCAAGTATTCTTATTGCTGTGCGTAATTCTTGAGTGTGTGTAAGTTAATTCATAGCAGTAAATTGAACAAAGTTAGAATATTCTATTTTATTGGTGAAAGATTCCTTTTAGTGTCAAGTATAGTGATCATGGGTTGGAGTGTATTTTGTGAATGGTGTATTTTTGTCACCAAAATAGTGTCCCTAGGACACTATTTTAGTGTCTTGGGTTGGAGATGGTCCATGAGCTCATTATAAGGAAATTCTCAATGGTACCACTGTACTTTTGGCTTTTGTCAATGGTACCATTACGTTTTTGACTCCTCTTAACGGTACCCTTAACAAATTGACTTTCTAAAAGAAATACCATTCTGTTAAAAAAACGTTCTAGAAATGTTAAGTAAGGTCAAAAGGACATGGTACCATCGGCAAAAACCAAAAGTACGGTGGTACCATTGAGAATTTCACTAAAATATATTTGAAGAATATTAGTTGGTCCCAAACCTGTTAAAAAAATATAAGAACAATCTTGGCCATGCGTTGCAGTATGCAATAAGAAAAAAGGTTGAATATTGGCCGCAAACCCTACTTAACGTTTCTATAACGTTTTTCTAACAGAATGGTATTTCTGTTAAGAAGTCAATTTGTTAAGGGTGCCGTTTAGAGGAGTCAAAAACGTAATGGTACCACTGAGAAAAGCCAAAAGTACAGTGTTACCATTGAGAATTTCCCCTCATTATATAATGTGGTAAATTATAATTATTCTCTCCGGCTTGTCCAATAAATCTGCCTTCTACTTATTTTGGAGAACTAATGCTGATCTTTGATATCACGAAATATTCCCATTGTGATCTTTTGGCACCTTTTCCTTGCCTGGGAAAATTGTTGACTGGTGTGTTCATGTGTTGTGTCAGAATATGTGGGATAGCTTAATACAGGTTTAGTGACAAATCCAGAATGGTAAATGCTTTTATCATGGTTTCTACTTTCTAGATGGTCCTTAGTGGTTAATAATAATTTAGATGAATAGATAAACTTCTAACGCAATATCTAATGTAAGATTCTTTTCCAGGAACTCTGAAAATTAATGTGACAGTGGGCACAGATCACAGTCCATTTTGATTATTTGCAGCATTGAACTGCCCTCTGAGTCCTTTACATGTATACAGACTGAGAGTATTTATTTACATGGAATGTGCATTTCCAACTTATTTATTGTTGATATTGATTAGCATGCCTTTTTACCGAGAGTAAAAACTTGGTTGGTGAGTACTGAAGATTTGAAACCCCACACTTTTTTATATCCTGTCTCTTACTTTCATGCATACAGATATCTGCTATATGAATGGCTGAATGCAGGCCCGCCAGAGGGAGGGCGACAAAGGCGACCATCTGGGCCCAAACATTTTAAGTGATCCAAAATTTTGCCGATCTTTAAATTAGTAATAGTATGCCTCAATATTTGGTGTGAAAAAATTTGTGAGTTGTGTGTTTGTGATGTTTTAATGATTATTCAATTTTACAAATTACAAATTAGGACCCTTAGAATGATTCCCTTTCAAGTTTGCAAAGTAACGGAATGCATTCTTTTAAAAGATGGAGACAAAAACTATTCGGTAATTTGCGAACTTGAAAATTTGACAACTTTTTTTGAAATGCAATCTCAGGTATGCCTATCACTTTACAATTTATTCTTAAATTAATAATGTAATTAAAATCTATTTGTTCAACTCACCGTTATTTATCTTAATTTTATACGCTTTACCCTCATCTTAATTTTGTGAAATTGTGATGTTATGTTGTTTAGGGTTTGTGATTTTTTTAAAAATTAATGCTTAATTATTATTTCACTTAAATTTTATTTTATATGATCATGTTTTTTCTTGTGAAAATAAAAAAATTAAGTAGTTACTTTTCATTTTCTTTTTTGTCTTATACTTATTGCATTGATATTTATAGAAAAAAGTTTCTAATACAAATTAAGGATGACATTTTGGTAAATTTTATATTTTCCTTCCTTTAATTTACATAAATATCCTTATACATGTATTGACAAATTTCTTGACCTTAGACTATATTAGGCACATGATACTATATTTACTTGAATTAATTTATGTTTAATTAGGAAAAAAAATTGGGTCACAATTTTTCGATTTCGCCTTGGATTCTCGAATTGTATAGGAGGGCCCTGGCTGAATGATATAAAAAATATTTCTAATACCTGAAGAATCTGAAACTAATTAGTCGAATAGTATCTATACTTTTTATTAAAAACAAAAACCTCTTTTTAATGGTATGCCATGTATACCGCGGTATGCCACTAAATATTAATTATATTTATTTAATTAAAATAGTAATATTAAATTTTAATTTAATTTAATTTTAAAGTTATATACTAGAAGTATATTAACTAAAAATTGAAATAAAAGTTGAGAATATATTATTATCTATAACTTAGGATTCCATTAATTAATATTTAATAAGTATCTATAATAGATTAATAATAAATACAATTAATAATATAAATACTCTTATATTAATATAACTACTCTTATATTACCAATATTACCAGAGTAAAGTTATATAAATTTAATTAATTAAAATAACAATATTAAATATTAATTTATTTTATTACTGAAGATATATTCTAGGAGTCTATTAACAACAATCGAAATAAAAGTCGAGAATATAGTATTAACTAGAAGTAATCCAAGGACTAATAATGGTTTTTCAGTTCTCTTTTAGTGTTTGGTTCTCTCTTGATATAGACATTATAAATATTATTAATAATTAAATTATGGTCAACAGAATCATGTGTTTTTATAAAATATTAGTATCAAAGTAAGTAAATGTCATTAAATTATTTAATTAAAATATTATGATATATAGTTTTATTCAAAAAAATTAAAAAATAGAAATTTAAATTAATTGATCCGTGCTTCGCATGGGTTATCGGCTATAAAACTAATTAGTTGAATAATATAAGATTATATTAGGATCCTTCTTCCAATACCTTAAATTCTAAAACGAATGATTACTTACCATGAATCAAAGCTCGAGTTAGAAAGTGAATGTTGAATAATATAAAATCATGTTAAGAGCTTTCTTTGATATCTTAAGGTTTTCTAACGTTTGGTTTACTTAATGTTGTATTTTTGCTTAGAATCTAAATCTTTATGGCGGTACATATAGATATAGTGCATGTTTGGTTCGTTTTAATATAAGCTCAAAAATATTTATGGGGATGTTTACCTATTTAAGTTTTACTAGCCGATAATTCGTGCGAAGCATGGATTGTAATAAATTATCTTAAATTTTTAATTTTTAACTTTTTTTAATAAAATAAAATCTTGAAGCACCAAGTTGTAATATAATATTTAATATTAAATTAATATTTAATATTGTTATTTTAATTAATTAAATTTACATAACTTTATTCTGGTAATATAATATAAGAGTAGCTATATTATTAATTGAATTTATTATTAATCTATTATAGATACTTTTAAATATTAATTAAAGGAGTCCTAAGTTCTATTTAATACTATATTCCTGATTTTTTTTATTAATTAAAGGAGTCCTAAGTTCTATTTGATACTATATTCATGACTTTTATTTCAATTTTTAGTTAATAAACTCATAGTATATAATTTCATTATTAAATTAAATTATTATATAATATTACAATTTTAATTAATTAAATTAATTAATATTTAGTGGCATACCGCGGTATACATGACATACCATTTAAAGGGGATTTGTGCTTTTAATAAAGAGTATAGATGTCAACTTATAACTTATATGTTGATAAGTTGAATGTTATAACATTTAACTTATTCTTATTTCTCGATACACGCAATATATAATATCCTTCAAATCTTCAAAATCATATATCTTTTGATCCGTTAATAAAAAATTTATATGCATATATCAAATTTCTCTACTCATCGATATCTATCCATTGACATCCATTGATATATATTAAAAAACAAATATTTTGAAAATAATAAAAAAGTTAACTTATAAGTTCTGATTTTCCAAACATTCTACTGATTTATAAGTTTTGATTTATCAAACACTCTACTGATTTATAATTTTTGATCTATTTATTACTTATATGACACTTATGCTTATAAATCATAAGCTACTTATTTTACGGTAAGCCAAACTGCCCCATAATTATAGAACAACATCATTTAGAATGAGTTTGATTACAAAATCATATGAACTGATTCGAAATCCAAAGATGGTAAATTTGTAAAAAGGAGCGTCATATCGAAAGGGGCAAATGATAGTCTTAAACTCTGATACGTCCATCATCTCCAATGGTTTCTTTTCCAAATTTCCTTTGAAGGATATTCAAATTACTTTTATTGTTTCTATTTTTTGGCCATAAAAATTAATATTCAATACATATTACTCCATCCACTATTCCTTAAAACTAATATTAAATATTCACTACTTCACCCACTAATTATTACAAATAATATTCAATACCCACTACTCTACCCACTACTCTTTAAAAATAATATTTAATACCCACTACTTCACCCATTATCCTAAAAAAATAATATTCAATACCCACTACTCTTTAAAAACAATCAATACCTACTATTCCATAAAAAAATAATATACATTCCTCATTATCTTAAAATCCGTGTTATTGAGCAAACAAAAAAGAAAATAGGAAGGGTGGGAGTATTTTTTTGGTACATATGTACGGGGACTGTATTGCTCAATGCTTGCTGCATGAGTTGGTGAGTTGTCTCGTCAAATCAAAGGCATATAAAGGCATATAAATCAGAGGCCCCCCCCATATTGAAATGAAGTCGTGGCTCAGAGTATTTATTGAACAAACAGTTTTCGTTAGAGGGAAGGGAAGCTCCCTTCTCATCAATTTAATTCCACAAACTACAATGAGCTTTGTGACTAGGCTTGTCGAACAACGGAATGGTCAAATTGCTTACTCGACTATTTTCAATATATGGAACCCACCTGCGCGTGGCTTTGTTCATTTGATTTTCATGGGTACTATGCTGCAGACTGCAGGAGTGAATTTTTACTTCTCACTGTTTGATAATAAGCGTGTTAAGATGAAAATTGAAAATCTAAAAACTCTTGTCCAAAGGCCTAACCGTAAGAGTGAGTGGGTTCCCAGTATTTACATATAAACATGTTTCACTCTTCTACCACTGTAAGTGCGATAAAGTATAAAATAATTGCAACAATTATCTATCAGGAACCGAAACCGTAAAATTAAGCACCTTAACTTTAAGGTTGGTAAAACTGAATCATGCAATTATAATTTCTTGCGCAAGTGTAGGTAAAATCTTTTGACTTTGGAGTAGTTCACAAGTATTTTCAACGGTGCAAAAGATAAAAACAATCATACAATTGATATAGTTAACGTAGTTTTTCCGACTTCATTGAATCTTCTTTGTTAAGTTTCGAGATTCTGACTGGTGTTTAACGTTTGGATGTACATAAAACATTCCTCAAAATCCCACTACATGAGTTCGCATGTGTTGGTTTTGTATTGGCACTTTGAGTAATGGTTTTGAGTTCACACAAACACACGCACAGTGTGAATTAAAAGCCTGATTTGTCTTTTCAAGACAGAAGTTGCTTGACAGTTGACAGATAAATGAAATGAATTACTGTGTTTCAACAACAAGATACAAAAGGAAAAGAACCCAAACTGTGTGACATGACTACAATATGCTGTTTATCTGCAATTTCTTTTATTTCTAGCCGTGTTAGTTAAGTTGATCACAAAAACTAGCGTGGATATGTGTTTTCCCACCAATGCGTAGATGAAAAAATCTTGTCATAGTGGGGATATGTTTATCAGGAGAAAGATTGATGATTAGGAGACTATAGTGGTTTAAGACGTATCCCTAGCTTTGGAATTAGCTTGTGTTCGATCTCTGGCCCAAGTAGTAAAAACAAGAGAAATGTATCTTAACTTTCTACCCATATGGCTGTCCATTTCTTTCGATATACTTGTAACGTTATATGTTTCGTGTATACCAAGATTTTCGCTGCATTTTTTCTGCCATTGTACAGCTTCTCTCCCCTTCTATATCTGATTATGATGTTAAAATCCATGAACATGTACAAATTATGCCCTTAAGAGATGATGAAAAACCTCAAAATCTGATCATCATGATTCACAATCATACATGTATCGTCAATTACAATTTAAATCTATCATCATTTTCCTTAAACACGATCTAGAAACTCTACATGCTTTGTGGTAAAAAACCAGAAAAGTTAAAATATTTTCGATAGAACAATGAATCAAAGGGGTTAATCTGAAATAGCTTCTCTGGCAGTTTGAAGGGTTGCTGTGGCAGAAGCAGCAGCATTTTCCAGGACACCGCCGCTCGTGTTAGACTTTTTGGCAGGGGGGTGTTGCTGATGAGTCACCAGCACCGGCCTTTGTTCTTGTTGTTGCCCTCCAGCTGATGACCTGTAATCTACCGTCTCCACCTTCTTCTCTCCTGCATTCCTGATCCCAGCTGCCTTTACATGAAAATAACCAGACACTTATATAACAGAAAATCTGTCAAAGTTCATTTCACAGATTGATATATTAAATTATTTGGGTACAAAAACTGTTAAACCTGTTGCATATCTGCATTTTTTACCTGATTATTGGTTGATGGGTTGCTGTTGCTCATGTTGGCTCAAAGATTACAATTTGTTAATATACTCATCTACTCAATTTTGTTTGAGAGATGATAATGTATCTTACCGTCAATAGTGATATAGAACATTTTTACAATATTACAAGCGTTTGCCTCCTAAGGTTTTGGATGGTAATCAGCTATAGCCGATAATGGGGATACTTCCTATTTTTGTGGACATTTTAGAGGTAAGTTCCAAACTAATGAAATCTTCATTGTCTAAAGTTAGCCCTACCCAACTGATATAAGTTCCAAACTAATGAAATCTTCATTGTCTAAAGTCCATTGTCAACATCCCCACGAGATCAACTACTTTGTACTAAATAATCTCTTCAACACGAGCTCTTCGAATTGTACATGATGTGTATTATAAATGTAAGCACAAATTAATGAAATAACTTTTTGGATACCAATTGGAAGGTCCTTGACATTATTTAGTTTAGTAACCAGGTGAAATTGATGTTTGAACAGTAACAGAAAATTCACGATTATGTATTATAACAGACAGCAGAACATGGATTGCAAAAACAATTGTCTGTGATCTACTTTAACATTTACTGGGAGATATCATGGTGAGAAAAATGTCTTCAGAACCAGATATGCCCATGGTATTCATACTTAACCAGAGAAGAATCAGAAAGTGATTAGAGGCGCTGGACTGCAATTGACATCAGATGCATCAGAAATCCTTTGCCTTGGTGAAGCTTTGTTGGTGGCAGCTGCATCAACCTCAACATTGACAATGCTTTTTCTCTTCTGAGTATCAACGCTTTCTTTATCTTCTACAACCTCAGATATAGGACTCAGAATATCACGTGGCTTCTTTTGCTGACACAATATGGCCCTTGCTTCTTCCACTACCGAAGCATCATCGTCTGCAGCATACAGAATCCTTAATATTGCTTCAACGACCTGAGATTAAAGATATACTTTAGAATTCAAGGTTAAAATATAATTTTGTTTGTGAATATCAATGAGAATAAAGCAAGAAACATACAGGTAAATTCTCAATCTGTGGAGACTGGCACAGGATCTCGATATCCCTAAGCTTAGCAAAGTAGAAATCCCTCTCTTTCTCAAGACCATCAACTGATAGCTTCAATTCTGTGATCTGCATATTGCTGTGGAAGTAAGATTCTAGACAACATTTTATATTAAGGTCAAAGTTCAATAATGTGCTAATTATTTTACCTGTTTTTCATACTCAGGCTCTGCCTTTGAAGTAGGCCTAGAAACCTTGACTGTTTGATTAGCTGCACTTGTATGAGGTGCATCAGTTTTTCGAGCAGCATGAGTCCTAGGAGCTACTCCTGCAGGCTTCTGCGAAGCTTGTGATGGTGCACACTTCCTGCTAGCATCTTTCCCTCCTTTACTAGGCTCTCTTCTTTCCAATGGATTGTAACTGACATTTAACCATGGTAACAGATTCTTAGAATAATGTCAAGTACTGATACACAAGGAATGACACAAGCAAAACTGAGCAGAATTTCTCTATCGGTGCGTCTAACTTTTGAGAAAAGATATGCTTGTAAAATTAAAAAAGTCTATATAGACAGATGAATTCTTCAGAGAACAAAAACAATGAGAAATTACCAATTTCACAAGAGGCTAGAAGATTGATATTAACAAAGTGAGCTACAAATTACGATCGACAAGGATTGAGAGTCTGGTTTTTGAAAGTAGAGTGTGGATTACTTTCCTTCAACACCTATCGAAAGACCAAAATTTCTGCCAGGTACTTTCTCAGGTAAAGTACATTATTACAGCAATCTGAGTGTTTAATGACTCATATAACATTTTAAAATTAAAACCAGCTGAAATCTTGTCTGACTAATTCATGACTCGTGAGATCAAAATCAAAACACAGTTATATTTACCGATTCACCTGCTAACAACCTAAAAGCAACCAGTACCATTTCAGCAGATGCTTATAATAGATTAACAGTATATCAACATTGAAAGATAGGGTACTTGGACATACTGATCTGTTACTGAGGGAAGTAAAAAAATAATTTAAGCAAAAACTTTGCAGGCAAACAGAGAGATGGTACACCTTCCACTTCTTTTATGCATTTTAAATAAATAATTTATTCTACTTATAACATCCATACATACACACAGAAAAATAGTAATAATAATAAAATTGATAAATAACTTAACTGCAATCAATCAAGTATTATTGTATAACTATTATAGTATAACATCCATGCCTATGATATGTCATTGGTAATATAAGAACCTTTATGCATCCAAGTACACAGGGCAAGATCCCAAACAACTTAGAGAGCATGGATGACAGTGGCATAAATATAACCGATGAATCTTTACCTGTGCAGTTTGTCACCCCCGCTTACAGAATCACAGTATCTCTTCATCCACTGCATAAATTCAAGATTATCCAAGGGCCTTCCTTTCACTAGCTTGCTCACCTCAATGTGCTGAACCAAACATATTTGTCAAGTCATGTAAAAATCTAGAACACTATTTTATTCCACTGTCGATAACTACAAATTACCCACTCACAAAAAATCAAGTACTGAATACTGATTGATGTCACATTAAAAAAACACAAAATGAACATGTAATGGACGAAAACAGTAACCAGAGTATAACGAAAAGCAGAAATATGAAGAAATGTTTGCAATTTATCTCCTCAAACAACTATCTAAGTTCCATTGACCTCTTCAGACAATCAAAATGAAACATTATACAGAAATGGAAACAACCTATCAGGCATCAAGGGCAATAGAAGGTACCAATAGGCATGAATCTTTGAAAGTACTAGCCTCGTTAAAATATAACCAACTCTACTTAACCTTAAGGTGTTGGCATAAACAACTAGATGGATTTTTATAAACTTACCCCCCCCCCCCCTTGCTCTCTCGAAGGCCCATGTAGCGTAAAGAGTGGATAACAATAACAATCCCATCGAACAAATGTGAGAATATTAGGGCTAGGAGCATTTGAACCATAGACCTCTCCTAAACCAAGTTCTTGTAAAATCATAAGGTATCGACAAAAGGCACTTAATGCATCTCATATAATGAACAAGTATATATGCAATTCTTTATATTACAATCTCAATCTCGGAACAACTTGTAACATTTCACATAAAATCTAAATAATCCATCGTCTACGATTCTAAATCAACCAATTTACAACACAATTGTAACAATTACAGTCATAACACTAAGCCAATAGCATAAAACCATAAAAATTTACTCACACACATACACACAAAGCGACGGAAATAACCTTAGTAATCTTAAGCTTAGTGAAGATATCCTGAAGAACTTTATAGTTCTGAATCATTTCGTACTCGCTTTTGGCATCAAAATTGACTTTGTGCATCGGCACCATCCCAGGATGAACAGCATCCATCAATTGACAATGAACAGCACCAGAACAAGCCTTCAATTAACCACAATTTCATAAATATAGACACAAATTCATGAAAGTATATACTTGGATTGAATAAAATTAGATTTGGGGGTTAGGGTTTTGAAAATAAAGGAGTACCTCTTCGACTTTGGAGAGATTAAGCTGAAGAGTAGTGTTAATCCACGATAAGATCTCAGATCTACCGACGAAATAAGCACCGTCCATCATCCCTATGTTTGTCGCCATTTCTCAAGCTTTCTCTCTCTACAATTTGTGTGTGTTTTGATGTGGTTTAGAGAGAGAAACCCGGTTTGAAATGAGGATTTGAGCGGCCCTTTTATGCTTTTGAAATACGGGAAGAGCGGTTCTCAAAAGTTAAAATATATTTTTCTTTAATTTTTGCTTAAAAAATATTTCCTTATGCTTTGTGTTATTCATTTATTACCTTTTATAGAGACTAGGGAATTTTGCCCACGCTACGCGTGCTCCATAAAAAATTATAATTTTTAATTTTTTTAAAATGTTTTTATTGAAAAAAATTGTATGACTTTTATTTTTATAAAATTATAATTTTATACATTTTTCATTTTTCGTTTGTCAATCTATTCGTCGATACATATCTTTATAAATATTGTTTTAGTTGTAAACATAAATGTCTTAATAAAATTATGTAATTAGGTTTTTTATAATAAATTCGTTGATATTTATAAAATTACTGTCACTGTACCCCGAATTGTTTACATTGAGGAAAAGTGGTGTGACACGTATTTTAAAACTCCTAAAAAATATATTTTCATAATTTTTTTTATTTTTTTCTCCTAAATAAAAATGTAATGTTTAAATTTTTATTAAAAAAAATCAAAATTAAGTTATAGAACTATAATTTATATATACCTTAAAATGTGTGTAAAATAATGCTGAAAACATGTAAAGAAATGAATTGAGTATATTTTAATAAAATCGAGTACTTTATTAAATTAATTCAATGAACAAACTAATTTAACATTTAACTTGTATTTTCTTGATATTATTTTATTAAATTTACATTGTCACATTATATTCATGATTTATAATAATCAATAATTTTTGTTTTTTATTTAATTTAAAATAATTAATACATATTTTTTGGATATTAAAAATTTATTTTACATTTATTTTAATGAAATAAAATTTGCAGTACAATTTTTAATAGTATTCCACTAAATTGGTTAAGTTAACTTTTTTTTTTTACTAAAACCAATTAAAGCACTCTATAACATCCACCTAGATTATTTGTGGGGATAGAGGCAAAAGTGTTGTAGTAACCCAAAATAGTATATACTATGTTAAAAGCATAAAACACAATAAACCCAATTATAATAGTACATGCAGAGCAGGAATATATGATAAAAATCATCTCACATTAGGAATTAGAAGACGAAGGCACGGGACCAGTTGCATAATTCAAGATTGTAACGATGGAGGTATGTAATTTTCTACTTATTGATCTATCAATTTCATACATGTTGCTCACGTTTTTTAACTTTCTTCGACAATAGTATTGATGAAGTTTGAGTTTGTTGGAGGTATGTAATCAGCATATTGGCAATCTATAATCTAAGAGTATATAGATGATTTGGTTCAAATAATGTTGATAATGTTTATAGATGTATGCAATTGGGGTTTGCATGTAGTTTATGTTCAAGTTATAAATCCCGATTTAAGATTAGTATATCTTTCATATTGGAGAATTTGGGTTAATTTTACTCGATTTAGACAATTGATAACCTACATAATATGTATAGGAATGTTTATACTTAATTTGGAGCTTATTCCTTGTTACCTAGCTGCTAACATCATTTTTTCATGCAGGTATTTGACAAATTTACCTGGGAAAAAAAGTGGAAGTCTGTTTTCAGTAATGGTATGTATGTTTACTACGCTATAACTGTATGAATCTTCATTTAAATATACTTGGACGGTTTCTAAATCATTTACTATGTATCAGGAAAAAAACAATTCTGTCAAGCTTTATGTTGTCAAATAATCATTTGGGATCGTTGGGAAGTTTTGTAAGTGTACTTTATATGTATACCTTGTTTACCTTTTTAAACTATAGCGAATGTTGGACTTGATTCTTGTTTGTGTACTTGTTTCTTTGCAGCCTGTCCCAACAAAATTCCACAAAGAAATTGGACATAATCTTAATTCTGCTATATATATAAAATGCAAAAAATGTGTTTGGCAAGCAAAGTACAATACAGGTTCACTGGAAATCAGTGGATTACCTAATTTTATGATTTATTATAGGGTCGAATTGTTCAATCTTGTACAATTTGAATATTATGGCAATGATATCTTCAACGTCACAATATTCAAAGAATCTGGAATTGAATGTAAGTACCCTATTACTCATCCTGTCAAGTATTTGGAAAGTGAAGAAGCAAGAAAATGGAGAAAGGGGAAATTGATACCTGAAGTCGGTTCCATGGAATGTGAAAAAAATGTTGCTCTGTTTTGTTTTAATGCTTTAAAGAATGTTTCTGACTACTATGAGATTGATATTATTGAAAATTTGTAATATAGATAATGAATGAGGACTTGCGAAAACTATATGAAAATTGGGAAACAGGTTCAAAAGTTATCCTAACACTTTGTAAGAAATCTTGGGAAATTGAGATTGAATGGTTGGGAGGAAAATGTGCTTTTGGGAAAGGATGGACAGATTTTTTCAATGCAATAGAGCTAGAAGTGGGTGATAAGTTAGTTCTCTATGAATCTACAGAAACAGATAATAGAATTCTGAATGTATGCATCTTTAAAGGGCATGAGTATATTGACGAAGAAGGTGGCAGTATTTCTTCTTTAAATTTATTTACAAACATCTTTAATACACTTATATTGTTAAGTAAATCAATTTAAGGCTTCTCAGTGTTTAATTTATTTGTAGGAATCAATGCCAGTAAGAGATCTTTCTTCAAAATTGTGACAAAAGAGGTGTTAGAAGGAGGAATGATGGTACTTTTTTCTGACTTTTAGTTGTATCTCTATCTCTCAAGTTTGTTTTTTGTTTCTTCTTTCTTACTATTCAAAAATTGTTACTGAAACATATAATGAATGGTGACAGTTGGTTCCAAAAATTGTGAAAGATAAGTACACTGAGGATCTTGAAAGTTTGGATAAACTTGAAGTTGCAGGAGAAACATGCTTTATTGTTTATGACTCAAATGATGGACGAATGACTAATATTCGAGAGATGATGGATTTATTCAAAATGAAAGAGAATGATATTATTATTTTCAAATTTTGTGAGAGGAATGTGATATCTGCAAAAAATTTTGAGCATGATGGAATGGAGTTTGATTACTACAGTCGAACATTGGAGTTTCCAAAAAATTCTAGCACTGATTGCTTTTGGAATTTAGAGAACTACTTCGAATCAGGTATTGAAATTTAGATATTTTAGTTGTCTAATGAGATAATCAATTAGCTGAATAGAATCAATTATGACTTTTGCTATATTTTTGTAATTCAGATAAACATCTTGGAAAGAACAAAGGCGAGAATGGAAAAGAGGAAGACGTAATTAATAAATACAATTTCTTGCTAAGATTTTTAATAAATTTGCAAAATATATAATTTACTAATTACATTTCTGATTGCTATGTTTAGATGGCTGTTGATAACTCAAATTACCTGCGTTTTATCATTGTCCTTACTACTGAACAATGTGCGAGTGATGTTTTGGTAAATATCTTACTCTCGGCAATGTAAATTTGATTGACTGTTATATTTGTTTAATTTTAATTTAATTTATTCAATATTTGTACAGGTTTTACCAGAGAAATTTGTTTATGACTTAGTAGAGGAAATACCTTTTCAAGTTCGGTTACAGCTACCAAGTGGTCACAGGATTTATGTCCAATACCGAAAGGATATTCAAGCTTTGGCCAATTTTGCTGATTTAATCAATGAGTGTAAAAGAGGGCCTGGGTCAATCGTGGTGTTTTCTTATAAGGGTGCTGGAATGTTCTTGGTATACATATTAGATGAATTCGGATCAGAAATAGAGTACATGTTACCAAATAATTATGATTGCCATACATTTTGCCATCAAGGTATATCATTTCTTACCATTAATATCTTACTAATTATTAAGCTTTTCTAAAATATCACATTTATTAAATCTAATATATCTTGAGTAATTTGTTATTAACAGATACAATTAATGGGATTGGGTGGAAGTTTATCACATTTGCTGATGAGTGTACAGTTCTTGATGGAGAAATTGTGAGTTACACTAAGTTTTCTTTCTCTGAATAGTTGCTTTATTATTTTCCTATGCCTATGTTAGTACACATGTTAGATAATTCTACAGCTATAGTTAGACGACTATTTAATATTAATAATGTCTGTCTATTCAGGATATTCCAGATCCATTTTTCAAACGTTTTGGTAAAATGATTCCTCCAGCTGTTGTTTGTGCTCTGCCATATGGAAAACTATTCGAATGCCGATATTCGAAAAGTTCGAGTTTGTTATATGGTCTTACGGATCTGGTCAGATACACTAAACTTGACATAGATGATGTCATAATGTGTACATATTGGGGAAGTGGACAATTTGATATTGTCTTGTTTGATAAGTCAAGGGTTGAAATGTCAATTCAGCAACTTCGAGATAATGCTGGTAAAACCTCTGCATTTTGGATTTTTACATGCATTCAGTTCAGATGCCAACTTTACATTTTTATGTTGTTTATATTTTATAAATGGATACTAATAATAATGTTAATGTAGACGGCAACAGTGAAGACATAAATGAAACCGAAGCCAATAATGCAGATGATGGTAATGATGTTGAAGAACCGGAACAAAACATAGATATTGTTCCTCAAGAGTTTACAACAGTGATGAATAAATCCAATGCTAACAGTACCTCCCATGGAGTGGTAAAATTTCAACACATCCTCTTTACATTATTACATTACTGTAATCTAATTTATTAGCGTAATTGTTAAACTATGTTACAATCTGTTTACTTTCAGTACATTCCGAAGACTATAACTCCTCATGACCGTCAATGGATAGCAAGCGAACAGGTTATGCTTATAACAGAAAATGGAGAATGGGCCGTTGGATTAGTGCTTTCAAAAGGATTGCCGAGATTTTCTGCGGGATGGAATAAATTTGCAAAGGACAATCATCTAAAGCCTAACCAAGTTTTGACATTTAATTTGTTTGAAGATGAACATGATGGAGCTGTTTTCCAAATTGATTTGCATTAGTCCTTCCTGCCTATCCGTTAAAAATTATGCCTGCAACTTTATTATTAATCTAATTATGCAATGAAATGGTGGATATTTGGTGAAGAACAAATTTGTCAAAGATCAGGAACTGAACCGCAATAACAATTTGCGTTTCACTTTGCGCGAGGAAGGCGACAATGCTGTCTTTGATATTGAAGTTAATCCTTGGAATTAAGTATTTATGTAAATGCACTATTGGTCAGTTAAACTAAAAGTAACACTATCTTATTAGTAATGGTGGTGAAATATTGGATTATGATTTTGTCAATTACTTATGAATGACATTGTAACCTTGGGTACTATTATTACATGATTATGACTATTGGGAGTTGTTTGCTAAATTAGGCTTCATCTTTTATCGTCCACTCTTGTTGATATATGCCTAAGTAAACTTCATGTTTGCTCTATTATATCTGCTTTTCTCAAATTCAGGTTCTCTCTTAGGTTAGCCAAAAGCATAGTTTTTCCATGTTTACATATAGCAAGAACTAATTCAGGTTCTCTCTCAGGTTAAGCAAATGCATAAGTCGATTAATCCTTAAAAAAAAAATGATGGATCATAAAGTAATTTATTCTGAAAAATGCTTACACTGCTAATGCTAATTACACTTAAAATGTTGGTTTGTGCGCAAAGATCAAAACATGAAAATTAGTTTATTTGTTTAATAAATTGCTAATGTAAGTATCTCCAAAATTATATTTGGCCGCGTTTTGTTTCGACCAGATGGATACTTCACTTTAACAAATAATTTTGTTAAAATATATTGTAATTAAATAATTACAAAATTAAATTAAATAATTTTGTAAAAATTGTGAATACGGTTATATTTATTTTATAGCAAAATGATTTAAACAAAGACGAATAATGATTTTAACTGTGAACCTCATTTACTAACTATACAAAGTAAAAATGTGAATTATTTATGAAATATTAATTAAAATTTCAATATCAAAATATCAATTCAAGTATCAATTTAAGCTGTACTTTAATTATAAGACAAAACATATATTTCAAATTTCACAGTAATATTTTTTACTTTAGTTTACAGTTCGCTTGTTAAATTTTTAAAAAGTTATTCTATAAATTACAACAAAAATTTCAAAAAATTCCTATAAATTTCGCAAATAATATAAAGTAAGATGTAAAGGTGCAAAAAGTGTAGAAGAACACTCACAAAAATAACAAAGATACCTAATTAAAAAAAATGATAAGCAGTTAAATTTAAACGTGGAACTAATAAAACCAACCAATATCTCTGTTGGTTAAAAAACTGACCATAAAACATATATATGCAAAGATCAAAGAAATTCATAATGGATTAGTGTAGAACATGTCAAAGAACGTGGAAGTTAAAAAACCAACCAATATCTTTGCCAGTTAATCAAATGTCTATAAATTCAATTAGTCAAAGGGGAACAATCATCATTGTTCTATAAGGTTTTCTTATCATTGTTGTATAAGGTTATCTTATTACTTAGTATCAAAAGCAATGAGTTCATCAAGATCAGCCAAAAGGAGAAGGTACTCAAACATCAAGTCATTGTTGGTGAATGACTTGAATAACATCAATCTGACTTCTGCAGATTTAAACGAAGATATTCGTTTAGCAAATGTAGATTTCGACTTGTTTTTCAAGAGCATGGAGGATAGGCAGACAGAACTATTTGCTCGAACGATTGGAATCGAGGAAAAATACATGTACATAGCTATGAACAAACATTATCCTGATGTTTTGGTTTTCTGCTTTATAACAATGTGCATATGGTTTTAAAATGTAGGAACATAACAGAGGTGCTGACAGGAAATCAACATGTATCGACTGGCCAATCTGCACAGGAAGGAGTTCAAGTTGACAATTCTTATCTAGGAAGAGAACGCAGATTTGTAGAAGATACCCAGGTATCTCTTGTTGGGCATGTGAAACAGTTTTGAATGCTCGTGGAAGAAATGTTAACAGGATTCAAGAAATTTGAATCACATTGGACACAAAAGCTAAATGACTGGTTGACTAAGGCTGATGAAGTGGAGGAACAACGTGCAAAAATGAGCGCAGGACTTGTGGATTTCACACGTAATATATAGTTCTGTTATGAGTCTTAATCTAACAATATGCATTGGTACTATTTACAAATTCTATATTGTATGAACCTTAATTTTAGTTATTCTCATAAGTCTAGGAAGAGGCTGCTGTAATATATCCAAATTTGTGTACTATTGTCGAAGTACACACTTTATCTGTTTTATCCTAAGTTCCTATGACTTATTCCTGTTCTCTATTGTTGAATGTTGTATTCTATAGCTTAATTAGTTAGTAACTAAACAACACTCTGAAACCGTAATTGGAAATGTAGCAGGAGAATTAATCAAAAGATAAAACAAAGATAGTAGAAGCAGGAGCAGCTGACATTGTGGCGTGAAATTTGATAAATGGAGATCAATCTCTCTATATGCATTTGGCCATTTGCAGTCTCATATAAAGTCTCAAATTGCATCACATTCATCATTAAAACAGGAATAAGTCTACAACTTCAAATGTCCAGGACAAAAAATACACCACCTGGAACTATCATTTAAAAGTCTGATCCATCTTAAGTTTTAGGATGTAGTCTGTGTAATATTCTAACTTTGTTGAAGTTTGTCATCTATTGTTGAATGTTGTATTCTATAGATTAATTTGGAAAATACTAAGCTACAATTTGAAAGCTTATTTCAAAATGCACCGGGAGCATTAGTCAATATATTAAACAGATATACCAGATACAGAAGCAGGACACAATTGAAAGTGTTTGTCCTAAATCCAATCATGTATGATGAGTTAGGAAGAACTTTCATGTATTCTTGTTTGATTTCATTAATAATAATAAAAGACTTGTTTTGATTTTATTACGGGCATTATCTATTTAAATTGTTTTAAATAAGATGTTCCATAGTTTAGAGTAAAGCTTCTAGTATTATAATGAGATTATAATAGTGAGAACTAGAAGATGATAACTCTAGACTTAAACAGTTCCTGATCATAGGATAACTAATCGGAAGTTAGTGAATCCGCAAAGATTGGTACATACTGTGCTTGCTCCCTTCAGGAGGATGTCTGTTCTCATAGGCATTTGTGTGGTGACACTATAGCTAGTATGTAGGTGCTTATTATGGAATAAGTTCACTGAACATGACTCGATAAGTTGGACAACTAATGGAGTTTACTCACGTGTCAATAGTTATTCACTGAGTGATAGTTGTACAAGTGTCCTTAGACTTGAGATCGTTAGAGTAATCTTGTATATAATGAACTGTGCTTTGGTTTAGTCCTTAGTCTCAAGGACATACATTAGGTGTTAGGCCGAATACACAAATAATAATCAACTTTGTATGAGAGATTAACAAGTAAAAGCTTTTATGCACTTAAAAACTTCTTGTATTTCAAACCCTCTTCGTGATGTAAAATATCACAAAGAGCTGCTAGGTTACAATAATGATAATTCGTTATCGATACCCTTCTAGGGTTAACCTATCTGTATTTATATAACATACAGCTACGATACAATCTCTAATTGATATTCCTAATAATCAGCTATACAATGATATCAATTACAGATTGTCACACGTCTCCTATGTCAACTCGATCTCTTTGATAGCTATCCAATCTTCAAAGATATCGCTTCCATAATTAATCTTTAATCACTGTTGAACAGTAGACGCGCTTCCTCCAGACAGAGTTTAACAAACTCTGTCGAGCTTCCATCTGTCAGAGTTTACACAAACTCTGACTGCTTCCAGCTAAACTCTGATAACTCCCTGTAACACTTAAACACTGATCAAAACACATCAATTATATTTAACAATCTCCCCCAACTTGTTCATTATCAAAAATGTACAAGTTAATGACAATAATTGATGATGTCAAAACAAACGATAAATACAGTGTTTATACAGATTCAGAGTTTAAGCTTAAAAACTATAGAGAATAATAAAATTCTTACAGAACTTCAATCTCTAATCATTTCAAGATCTGGCATGGTTCTGAGATAATCAATCAGCAATCTTCTTTCTGCATTTTCAAGTTCAGTCTTCATTGCTTCTTTGATTTCTCTGAGTTGAGGATCACTTTCATCTGTTTGGTAAATAGCAGCCCTAAGATCATAAATCTTGTTTCTTCTCATTTCATTACCCAGTCTGATAAATCTGTCTTTTTCTGCCTGAGTATTGAAGTCAAGTACTGTGATTCCCAAATCAGTCTTTAACTTTGCAGTACCTTTCTTCATTTCAATGAGATTGCCTTGGTAATCCCTGTACTTAGGAATGTATCTGCTGTTATATTTCTGTCCTCTAATAGCCAGATTCTGAGTCATCTTCTGTCTTAGAACATTAGCAACAGATTGAGTCCTTCGACTATTCACCTTAACAAGATATAGAACATACTCTAGTTCTTCCCAATATTTCAAGCTGATATCATTCTCACCAACTTTGAATACTGTCCCATCAGCCATGAAGTAAAGAAGAAAATCTTTGTCTAAACTCTTCTGATGAACCAACTGCACTGATTCCAGTCTATCCAGACTCTCTTGAGGTACACCACGACCTGGAACAGCCAGTGAAGAAGGATCCCTAGGACCAGTATATTGCCTTCTGTCTCTAGATGAGCCTAATCCAGCCTTATTATTTCCAATCTTACCAGATAAAGCTTTTCCATCAGAAATATTCATTGAGACTCCAGATAACTCATTTGGATCAGAGATTGTTCCTTTGCCAAAAACAGATTTCAACTGAGAAGATAGAGGTTTAAACACAACTTGTGTAGCAACAGAGGTTGTATCTTTCTTCTTTGAATCTTCTCCTTCCATAGCAATGCCTTTCAGCTTGTGTTTAGTTTCAGCTTCTGTTGATTTCCTAGATAAATGTGATCTTTGATCAGCATCAACATTTTCCTTGATCACAACTCCTTTAAGAACAGGCCTAGGAGCTTTTTCTTTTTGTACCTTGTCAGACTTTAAAGCTTTAAGATGTTCTTCATGTAAACTCTTTTCCTCAGCTTCAATGTCTTCAATCGTTACTCCTTCCTCATTCTCTTCAATGAATAACTTAGCAGCCAACTCTTCATCAGTTTGTAGATTTGAAGATAACAGTAAACTCTTGGTCCTTGAAGTTCCTTGAGTTCCTTGAGTATCAGTATTTCTCCCAGCAGACTGTGATTTGGATGACTTACTAGTTCTCAGAGTTTGAACCTCCTCAGCCTTTTTCTTTCCTTTGTCTTTGTTACCTGCCCCTCCATCTCCAGAACTATCCCTTTTAACAACTCTCTCCCCCTTTTTGACATCATCAGGCATAAGGATAGAAGTAATTAACTCCAGAGAGGTAGCAATAGAATCAATTTTAGCAGATAAATCAGACTGATTCTCTTCAACTTTACTCAATCTGGCAAGGATATTGTCTTGAGCTTTAGAGAATTTTGTAGTCACTAGTTTTGAATGTGTTTCCATCTTCATCTCTCTAGCTACAACCTCAGTTCTCAAAGAAGTGATTGCCAAATTAGTATCATCAAATCGTCTATCCAGAGTTTTAACTTGAACTATAGTTGCTTTCAAGCAAGAAAGAATCTCTGGATTAGAGATAGTATCAGCACTTTGCTTAACAAACGTAGCTGCTCTTCTTGATGGAAAAATACAATCTTCTTTGTACCATTCAGCAGCATTCTTGGCAAATTGTGCTCTTTCAACTTCATGAGAAGAACAAGGTTGAGAAAAAGGTGTATGTTTATCATCAGTTTGTACTGGTGCACTCAGAGAAGTATCAGAGTTTGCACTACTGTCACCTTCAGCTTCAACACTTGTAGCTTTAACTGGTTCATCTTCAGCCATAGATTTAGCAATATCTTCTGTAGGCTTTTGAGGATTTTCTTCATGTTGCTCATTCTCAGCAACAGGCATTGACTGAGAAATTACTTTGGTTGCCTGATCAATTTCTTCACCTTCTTCAACAGTGTAGTGAGCATCAGATATTATCTCAGTATGAGATGCCACAACCTCAGAAGGTACAGATGTAAGTTGATCAACTACACCAACATTAGAGATAGGATCAGAAAATGGCATAAATGAATCAGGAACAGAATTTATTGGAGAAACACCATCTCTTGCATCCTCTTCTGCAGGAATTTTATCCTCTGCAGGCATTACATCCTCTGCAGGTATTACATCCTCTGCAGGTAGTGCAACTTTCTCAGCCTCAACAGAAGGTATTTGCTGTGAAACAACCTCTGGAGCTTCAATATCTTCATCCACAGAATCAGAGAATATCACTCTTCTTCGTTTTGCTAGAGGTACATTATCTGAATCCTCTTCACAAGGTGATGACTTAGGCATGTTTGCTCGAGCTTTCAGTCTCTTCCCTTTTCTAGTGTAAACAGCTTCAGGAGATTTTCGTTTTGATTGCCTCTTTGTCTCTTCTGCCTGTCTTAGACTTGCACGTCTTGCAGCAAGTGCTTTCTTAACACCTTGAGATTTAGACTTTGATGTTATTGGAGAATCAGAGTTTGAGTTTGAAGTGGGTGAAGATTGCTTTGCAGGTGATTCAGTGTTTGGTTCTGGTTGAGGTTCAGGGTGTGGTTCAGGTTGTTGTGGTTCTTGTTCAGGTTCATCTTGTTGTGGTGCATCGTGTTGTGGTTCCTGTTGGTCTTGTTGTGGTTCTTGTGGTTGATTTAGAAAATTTCGTAGAGCAAGAGGCATGATAAACTCAGGAAGATTTTCTTTACCAACATCCTTGTTAGTCATATCAGAGAATATGCGCTTATTGACTCTAAAAGGATCAACTTTATCAGTTTCATCAATGTCAAGACCAGGTACACATGCATTGAACAACATTTGACAAAAACGAGCATAGTAGACAGTGGTAGTCTCTGACAATTTATCACCTAAGTTCATCAAAACATATCGACCAAAATCAAAATTAATACCATAGAGCAAAGAATACCCGATATGGAGACTATCCATTGGAATGGCATCCCAGTTTGTGACTTTCTTCTGGAATGTTCTTGTTATGCAATCAAAGAAGAAATTCCATTCCTTTCTTAGATTTGGTCGCTTTATACTGCCAAGCTTGTCAAGAGATTCCATGTAACCTATCTCTTGTAGCATATCTCTCAGATAACTTTCATTAACCAGAGCATAAGAAGTATGTGTGTCAAAACCCATCGTATCTCGTACAGTCTGTGGAGTAATCACATGGTCTTGATCTTCATAGGTGAAGATAATGGTAGGAGTTCCACTTTCTCCTCCATCCACATAAACTGAGTTCTGCCAGAATGAAGCAATTTGAGACGCAGAAAGAGTAGCAGGTCCAGTCAGAGCTTGTCCAATCTCTGAATCCCTCAAAAAGTTCTGCATGAGATGAAACGATTCTGGAACGCGTTCATGATAGAGTGGAGCTTCATAGTTATTAGGAACAAACCGTAAGCCAAGAGCATTGAATGCTTTAGATGCCATTGAGTTAAGAATTTCCAAGAATTTCCAAAAGATATGAATGTAGAAAAGGTGTTTGCGTGAGTGCCCAAGAGAAAAATAAGAAAACTGTGAGAGTAAGAATAAAGCAAACTCGTTTGGACACAAAAGTGATTAAATTAATAAAAACTCAATCTCTTATGTAACAAATACTCAATCAGTTCCTTGATTAATGTGTAGTGGGACACGATAATAGGTAAGTGGAACACATTAAAGGCGAGTGGGTCATGTGCGCCTATTTTTAAAAAGAGTATATTAAAATTAAAGCATTAAAATATTTGATTTTAACAAAAATCAAATAATACTCTGTTAAAAATATCTGGACCCAAGTAAAATCAGAATTTGAAACGTTTACCTGTTGCCTTTAATAACCAGAATACGAAGCGATTAAGGACTTCATTCTTACCCATCTCTATTTAAGGCCTAGAGACTTGATCAGATTATTTCATTAAACCTTTAACCTTTCAGTCTCCCCTGTAAAATCACAAACCTTTCAAACCAAATACTCTTGAAAAACAATGGCTAACCTTACCATCAAAGAGAAAAACCTTCATCTTGTCGAAAACAGAGACATCTTCAGCTATACTCGTGAAGAGTTTGAAGCGTTTGAGTGGGAAAGGCAGCTTGAGACGCTGTGGCTGCAAATGGATGCTGGTCTGGAAGAGCTCGAGAGAGAGAAACCTGCAAAGGTGATCGACATCGATGCTGCCCTCCAAGCAACATTGGCATGGCTCTCCTCGAAGGCATCCTCATCCACCACCACCAACCATTGTTAATGAATATGTCAGCAAAAATAACCTTATCCCTTCAACTTCCACCCAAATAAAGTGGCAAAGATGGGATCTGGGAATTTTTGCTAACAATGGAGTGGTGTGGACGAACCTTTTACTTTCCTGTTGAATAGATTAGCAGATAGAGAGAACAAAAATATGTAATATTTGCTTGTAATCTCTTTCTTATTATCAATGAAAATTTTGCTTTTCTAATCATATTCATTGTGTCCTGCAACTGTTATTTGAGTTATATGAACTGTTCTTCAAGAAAATGCATCAAGAAAAGAATATGAAAACTAATTAAAGTAATCATATAAAGAACACATTCATCAACTATCCACTGATTAACAGTTGTCAAAAACCCTACTTACTCCAAGACTTTCAAATTGTCCAAGTGAAAATTTACCTTAGAGTACAAATCACGAATCAACAGCGTTTGTCAATTCTCCAACTTTATCATCGAAACCCTTTCATAAATTGCACAGTTGTGAATATGTGTGTGTGTGAAGCAGAGTTTACTAAGTCAATTTTTAGAGCATCTAATTTTTCATAAGATCCATAAAGTAAATCAATAAACACTGGATGCACAAACTGTCATAGTAAACACTGACTGTATGATGAAAGCTAAACTCTGAAGTACTCTGAAGCTAAACTCTTCTTTTTTTTTTTTTTTTTTATTTATTTTATACCCTCTTTATATACACATTTTTTTCATTTTTTTTTTATTTTTTTTTTCATTCCAGTAATCAGAGGTTGGAACCAGTCACCAAAAATTCAAAAATTTTAGCCCTTATCATTTTGATAAGTTCCTGGGTCATCCTAGTATTTAACTAGTCACCAAAAATCAGAGAATTTTAGCACATATTATATACCAATAGGTTCCTGGGTCATCCTAGTATCCAACATAATCTCAAAGGAGTATAACAACCTATATACACTTTCTTTGGGGTATTGCAGTAAACATTTTATTTTATCAGAGTATAACTAACAGAGTTTAGAGTTCATCAACATCAGTAGTTCTTCATGAAAGGTAATGCACACAGTATTTATAGACTCAGAGTTTAGGACAAAATAAACTAAGAGATGCTATAAATATGAGCCAGTATCATGCTGTGTTAACTTTCTGCACAATCTAAGATTAGATCTCAATAACTCAGAAAGATTCATGATTAATTGCTGAGAATCATGCTTCATACATATTTCTTCATCGGTGTTTTCATTCAGACAAAAATCAACTTAAAGTTCACAGAGTTTATCAAACTTATTAACAGTGTATGACATATATACATTCGATATCTCAAAGACTCAATATGCTATTCGATATCTCAGGGATTCGATATGTCAAAATGCTCTATTCGATATCTCAAGGAGTCCCAGAGAAAAGAGCTATTCGAGAAGTGATTCGATATGTCAAGATAACACTATTCGAGAACTCAGAGTTATCGATCAAGTCAACTCCAGTTCTCGAATCACTCACTTAGTCACTTCTCGAATACATTTTTGAGGACAAAATATGACAGAGTTTAACAGAGTATGCATAACAGAGTTTAATCAACAGAGTTCACTTAGTATTTAACCAATCAGGAAATATGATTAATACATCACATAAGTAAAGTTTGAATCTAACCAACATTTCTAGTCAGAACCAGAAATCATTCCTAGTTCATTAACCAGCCTTGTAAATGTAACTTCACTCAATGGTTTAGTGAAGATATCTGCAAGCTGTTGTTCTGTAGAGACAAAATGTAGTTCAATATTTCCTTCTTCCTCATGTTCTCTGATGAAGTGGTACCTTATGCTGATGTGCTTGGTCATTGAATGCTGTACTGGATTACCTGTCATAGCAATAGCACTTTGGTTATCACAGTAAATAGGTATATTACTGTACCTCAATCCATAATCCAGCAATTGATTCTTCATCCATAAGATCTGTGCACAACAGCTACCAGCTGCAATATACTCTGCTTCAGCTGTAGATGTGGAGATTGATTTCTGTTTCTTGCTGTACCAGGAAACAAGTCTGTCACCAAGAAATTGACAACTTCCACTAGTGCTCTTTCTGTCTACCTTACAGCCTGCAAAGTCTGCATCGGAATACCCAAGTAGCTTAAAATCTGATTCTCTGGGGTACCACAGACCTAATGATATGGTGCCCTTGAGATACTTGAAGATTCTTTTCACAGCTGTCAGATGTGGCTCTCTAGGATCTGCCTGAAACCTTGCACAAAGACAGGTTGCATACATGATGTCAGGCCTACTCGCTGTCAAGTATAGGAGAGATCCTATCATGCCCCTGAAGTTTGTCATATCCACTGAAACTCCTGTGTCTTTGTCCAGTTTAGTTGCTGTTGCCATGGGAGTTGATGCAGATGAACAGTCAAACATACCAAATTTCTTGAGAAGATTTCTGGTGTATTTTTCTTGATTAATGAAAATTCCATCTTCTGTTTGTTTCACCTGTAGGCCTAGAAAGTAACTAAGCTCTCCCATCATGCTCATTTGATATCTGGACTGCATGAGCTTGGCAAACTTCTTACAGAGTTTATCATTAGTAGACCCAAAGATGATGTCATCAACATAAATTTGAACTAAAAGGAGGTCACTTCCTTGGTTGAAATAAAACAGAGTTTTGTCAATTGTACCTCTGTTGAATCCACTTTCTAGAAGAAACTGAGCAAGTGTCTCATACCATGCTCTTGGTGCCTGCTTAAGTCCATATAGTGCCTTATCTAGCCTGTAGACATAATCTGGATATTTGGGGTCCACAAATCCTGGTGGTTGTTCAACAAACACTTCTTCTTCAAGCTTTCCATTCAGAAAAGCACTTTTCACATCCATCTGGAACACTTTGAATTTCTTGTGAGAGGCATATGCTAGAAAAATTCTGATTGCCTCCAATCTTGCTACTGGAGCAAATGTTTCATCATAATCTATTCCTTCCTGCTGTGAATAACCTTTTGCTACCAGTCTAGCCTTGTTCCTTGTGATAACACCTTCACTGTCAGTCTTGTTTCTGAAAACCCATTTAGTACCAACAATAGATCTGTTCTTTGGCCTTGGTACAAGGGTCCAAACTTCATTTCTTTCAAATTCATTTAACTCTTCCTGCATTGCTGTTATCCAGTCTGCATCTTGAAGAGCTTCTTCCACTTTCTTTGGTTCATTTTTAGACAAGAATGCATGAAATAAACATTCACTTGCAGTAGCACTTCTTGTCTTTACTTTTGCATCTGGATCACCAATTATCAAATCAGGTGTATGTGATTTAGTCCATTTCCTAGCAGAAGGCAAATGACTTCTATCAACATGTGATCCTCCCCCTTGATCCATGCTCTCCTGATTCTGTTGTGATCTATTTTCGTTTTCTGAGACTCCCCCTGAACTTGACTGTCCAGAGTCAGAATTTGAATTTTCAGAGTTTGAAGCATCAGAGTTTAATCCAGATTTTTCAGTTGACTCAGTATCAGTGTTTGAGTCTTCATCTTGATCATGCTCCCCCTCAACTGGTTCTCCTCTTTGTTGTGACTGAGAAGTTTCTCCAGAATTTACCAGTAGAGGTTCAAAGTTTGTTTCAACAGAGTCTGTCAGAATTGTTTCATCAGTGTTTCCTTCATCAGAGTTTAAAACTTCATTTTCAAAGTTCAGTTGATCATATTCGTCTTTGTCTTCAAGTCCAGTTATCTTCTTATCATCAAAAGAAACATGTATTGATTCCATGATCACTTTAGTTCTCAGATTGTAAACTCTGAATGCCTTTGTTGACAGTGGATAGCCAACAAAAATTCCTTCATCTGCCTTTAACTCAAACTTGGTCAACTGTTCTGGATGAGTCTTCAAAACGAAACATTTGCACCCGAAAATATGAAAGTATTTCAGGTTAGGCTTCTTTTTCTTCACCATCTCATATGGTGTCTTTCCATGCTTATTGATCAGTGTTGCATTTTGAGTAAAACAAGCAGTTTGAACAGCTTCTGCCCAGAAATAAGTTGGCAATTTTGCTTCATCAAGCATAGTTCTGGCAGCTTCAATTAATGTTCTATTTTTCCTCTCAACTACACCATTTTGTTGTGGTGTACCAGGTGCTGAAAATTCTTGTTTCACTCCATTGTCCTTGCAGAATTCTTCCATTGTTGCATTTCTGAACTCAGTTCCATTATCACTTCTGATGATTCTTACTTTGTTGCTTGATCCTTTGTCCAAAAGCTTCACATGCTCCATCAGAGTTGATGCAGTTTCATCCTTCTTTGCTAGAAAATACACCCAGGTGAATCTAGTGTATTCATCAACAATGACTAAAGCATGTTTCTTCCTTGCAATAGACATAACATTTACTGGACCAAATAGATCAACATGAAGAAGATGATGAGGATCAGTGATAGAAGATTCTGTTTTGCTCTTGAAAGATGACTTCCTTTGTTTAGCCTTCTGACATGAGTCACATAGGCCATCAACATTTAACAGGGTCTTTGGAAGTCCTCTTACAAGATCCTTTCTGATCAATTCATTGATGTTGTTCAAGTTCAAATGTGAGAGTTTCTTGTGCCACTTCCAACTCTCTTCACTAGACATTCTTGTAGACAGGCAAACAGCTTTTCCAACAGAGTCTATCAAAAGCTTGATTTCATAAATGTTGTTTTGCCTGTGACCAACTAGAACAACCTTTCCTGTAGATTTGCTGATAACTTCACAATATTCAGGTTGAAAATCTACATGATATCCCTTGTCACAGATTTGACTCACAGATAGCAGGTCATGCTTGAGTCCTGGGACATGAGCTACATTGTTGATGATGACATTTCCAAGATTGATATTGCCATATCCCAATGTTCTTCCTATATTGCCATCACCATAGGAAACTTTTGGGCCAGCCTTCTCCTCATATTCTGATAGCAGGGCTTTATTTCCAGTCATGTGTCCTGAACATCCACTGTCCACGACTAGGGTTGCCTCCCTGTTACCCTGCAATCACAAACAATTACTGAGGATTAGTTTTAAGGATCCAGACTTGCTTTGATCCTTTGGCATTCTTAACTTTGTTAGCTTTTGCAGCGGAATTAACATTATCAGAGTTTGAGCTAACAGTATAAGTGTTTGCACTTGCAGTATCAACTTTAACCCATTTTAGATTGGGTTTCAGTTCATAGTAATTATGATAGATAGCATGATATTTTCTGCAAGTATAGATGGAATGCCAAGTGCTTCCACAGTGTGTGCATAGAGTCTGTGGCTTAGTTCTAGCAGAATCCTTCTTTACCTCAGACTTTGTAGGTAAAGAATTTATATTTTTATTTTTCTTGCAGAAGTTTGCAAGATGCTTAGTACTACCACAGTTATGACATGTCTTTCTTGGAGCATAACTAGCAAGCATTGGTTTATTTCCTGAAGTGATGCCTACTTTTCCATTTCTGTTCTTGTTTGACACTTTCTTTTTCTCAACAGATTTTAACTCCTTCAATTTATGTTTGAGTTGTTTATCTGTCATTGAACCAATATTAACCTGTTTAACACTAGTTTTTACTGGTTCTCTTTTAACAGCTTCTTTTTCATTCTCAGACAAAAATTTACTGGTTCCATGAACAAATTTAGTTCTGACTTTAACTTGATTTTGAAATCTAAGTTCATCTTCCTCATTATAACCTAGACCAACAGTGTCTGTTTGAAAAATCTGTTGAGTGTCCTTTCCAGAATTAGTCCAAGTCCTAATTTTCTTATTTGCTTCCTCCAACTCAGATTCTAGTTGTTTATATTTCTGAAGCAAAATCTGTTCTTTGCAAACAGCATCATCTCTCTCTTTCTGAACTTGTTGCATGTTTTCAAGTTTCTCTTCAACAAGTTTATTTCTCTCTTTAAGTTCAGAATTTTCAGCTTTTATCCTCTCATTTTCTAAAGTCTGATCCCTATAACTTATATGCAATGACTTAAGAAAAATTCTTAATTGAGCAATGTCATCAATATTATAAGCATAGGTAGTTGGAGGTACCTGATTTTCAGAGGATTCTGATTCAGTAGTAGCCATGAGAGCATAGTTCACTTCTTCATCAGAATCTGAAGTATCTGCCCAATCTCTGCCTTTAGTGTAGAGTACCTTTCCAGTTTTACCCTTCTTGCACTCAGGAGCATAGTGACCCATCTCCTTACACTTGTAGCATTGAATTTCAGACTTATCCTTCTTCCCTTTAGAATCTCTCTTATCAGACTTCCTGTAGCTTTTCCTGTCTTCATTTGAATCCCTAGAAAACCTTTTTCCTTTCTTGAAATTCTTGAAGCCCATTTTCTTGAAAGTTTTCACCATCAGCACAGCCATTTTTCTCATCTCTTCTTCATCATCCTCAGAGTCAGATGATTCACAAGAGTTTGAATCATAATCAGAGTTTGGTGAATCACTTTCTGAGTGTATGACCAAAGCTTTTCCCTTCATTTTCCTTCTTGTTGCCTCTTTCTTCTGAGGCTTCTCTTCAACATTAAGAGCAACAGACTTTCCTTTTCTACTTGATCTCCTGTTTCTCTGCTCCATTTCCAATTCATAAGTTTTGAGCAGTCCATAAATTTCATCAATCTCTGTTTCAGCAAGATCATAGTTGTCTCTAATAGTGGTTGTTTTCACATCCCACTTTTCAGGTAGAGAAAGAAGAAACTTTAGATTCGAGTCTTCTAGATCATACTCTTTGTTGACCAATGACAGATCATTAATCAGTTTACAGAATCTATCAAATGTTTCTGTCATGGTCTCTTCAGGCTTAGCCTCAAAATGCTCATACTCTTGTGTGAGTATGTTTCTCCTATTCTTCTTAATAGCTGCAGTTCCTTGACACCTGACTTCAAGTGCATCCCATATCTCTTTTGCAGTGGTGCAGTTAATGACTTTGTTAGACATGACATTGTCTAAGGCACTATGTAGTAAATGCCTAACTTTTGCATCCTTAGCAATTGATGATAGATCTTCAGGAGTCATGTCCTTCTTTTCCTTTGGAACCATTTTTGCTGCTTCACCAGCAACTGCAACAGATAGCTTTGTAGGATTGTGAGGACCTTCATAAATCCTGTCAAGATATTCTGGATCTGTAGCCTCCAGAAACATAGTCATCTTGACCTTCCACGTAGCATACTCTAATGGCCTCAGAATAGGAACCCTGATTGGTTCATAACGACTCACAGTAGTAGGAGCCTTTTCAGAAACAGTAGGTGTTGGTGGAGGAATTTCTGACATGATTATTGTTGTGTTTGGATCTTAACCTGTAATAAAGTAACAGATTGGCTCTGATACCACTTGTTAGGCCGAATACACAAATAATAATCAACTTTGTATGAGAGATTAACAAGTAAAAGCTTTTATGCACTTAAAAACTTCTTGTATTTCAAACCCTCTTCGTGATGTAAAATATCACAAAGAGCTGCTAGGTTACAATAATGATAATTCGTTATCGATACCCTTCTAGGGTTAACCTATCTGTATTTATATAACATACAGCTACGATACAATCTCTAATTGATATTCCTAATAATCAGCTATACAATGATATCAATTACAGATTGTCACACGTCTCCTATGTCAACTCGATCTCTTTGATAGCTATCCAATCTTCAAAGATATCGCTTCCATAATTAATCTTTAATCACTGTTGAACAGTAGACGCGCTTCCTCCAGACAGAGTTTAACAAACTCTGTCGAGCTTCCATCTGTCAGAGTTTACACAAACTCTGACTGCTTCCAGCTAAACTCTGATAACTCCCTGTAACACTTAAACACTGATCAAAACACATCAATTATATTTAACATTAGGTCTATTCTGGGTACAGGGATTTATGTATGGAGATAGTTAACGATCAATAAAGAATCTACCCCTTCCAGTAAGGAAGTGAATATCCTATGTTATTCTTAGTATGCGAGTTCTGGAATCTCTGGCCAGAGTGTATGAAATTAGAAAGAAGTTTCTAATTTGCATTAATATGAACTTTGCGTTATGAATAAGAAATCATATGATTAAATTTGATAGGCCTGACACGAGATCCATGCCTTGTATTTAATCGGGATATTGTAGGGTAGAAGGAATTGATTGTACGGTAACTAGTCACTGACAGGTTCTTGGTATTCTAAGCAGTGAATTCATATTATCCGGATAGTCGCGATATGTTGAGAAGCATCACTCACGATGTAGAATAAATATAATTAATCAGTTAATTATATTTAATGAATTATTAGAATTCATATAAATAATAAATAAAATGTTTATTATTATTTATTTCTACTACCGGCTTAATATTGAACCTACAGGGTCACACCATAAAAAGATTAATTTATTGATGAAGGTATTTTGAGAGAGCAAGTTGTTTTAATAATGATTAAAATTATTTTAATTATTATTTAACATTTTATAAGGTAAAGTGTAGGATTTATATATTAATATATAATGATATATTAATGTTAAAAACCTACTTGTGCCCTATAAATAGAATGAGATGAGGACACTTTTGATACACTTGGTTTTTGTGAAAAAACTTAAAGCCTCCATCTTCTTCATCTCTCTCTCTCTCTCTCAAACCTCCATTTTTATAAAAGCTTAGTTTTATAAAAAGCTTCGTCGAAGAATTAATCTTGGTGGATACCGGTAGAGTGCTTCACACTCTGAGGAGCAACTGCTAAAACACCATTTTATAAAGCTTCGATTTTTCAAGGTATGATCACGATTCCTCGTTTATTCATTTTTACATGATTTTCTATATGTGCGATACACGGTTTTTACGGAAATAATTGTTATTTGCGCTTCCGCTCATTCGTAAATTCCTTCAATGGTATCAGAGCTAGGTTCTTGCATATAGAGAGTCATATAAAAATTTCAGATTTTTTTATGCATGTATGGATTTATTATGATTTTTGTAAGTTTATTTGGATTTAATTATGAATTAATTCGAAATAATTTTTGCATATGATTTTGACCACTAATCTGAGTTCTACAAGTGTTGTAGATGATCTGGGTATTTTTCTCATAATTTTGTGATGTGTAGATTATTTGTTATGAATTTTTTAAAATTGTTTTAGTTAAAATTCATAAAATAATTATGCATGTGAAAATATTATGATTAAAAATATTGCACAAGGACCCCTAACCACCTGATAATTTTTGCTGCTCATGATTTTCAGAAATCATGTCTTGATAATTTTTTATTAATTTATTAATTAATTGTCAATTAATTTATTAATATTAAAATTATAAAGATCATAATAAAAGTTATTAAAGTGGCTGTTAGTGTTTTGATTCATTACTCGGCAGTTTCTTGTTTTGGGTAATAAAGCTCACAACAACAGTTACAAAAGGCACCTGACTCTAGTAACAAGCAACGGTCGGCTATTATAATTAAAAAAAAAAAACTGTTGCTGGAACTTGCTGTCTGGCGCGTGCAGAAAACGCGGGGGGAGGGGTCACGCATTTCCGAAATGCGTGACATGGTGTTGCGCGAATTCAGGATGCGTTACAGCATTTAATGGCTTTAAATGCTTGTAACGCATTCCCGGAATGCGTTACTGCCTTTCTGTCCACAATAAATTTGATTTATTGGGAGTTTCGTAACTCCGTTTTGGGCGTGCGATATATCGTTGGATTCGTTTTTCCGAGACGGATCTAATGGAGTGGTCAAATATTTTTTATATAATAATTTTGAATTATTTATATTTCCGGAAGTGTTTTTAAAGCATGTTTTAATTGGATTAATTGCTTTTAAATACTATAATAAATCCATACATCAATATATCATTGTGTGACATGATATTGCTTGCATGCTTACTTGTTGATTTAATTTTATATATGTGATATATGCCTATGTTTACCATGCGATGATAGATTTAGGTGAACTTAAATCAAAATAAGGCGTGCTCTAGAAAATCTAGAATAGGAATCGTTTCTTGCCTTAATAATAATATTATGAATACAATCATGAGATTCTTGTGTTTGTGAAACACGTAATTAAATATGAATTTTCAATATTGAGAGAATGGATGATTCTGTCAAAAACGGATTTCGATCTGTAAGAAAGGGGTATTAAGTGACGCCTCTTGACAATGCTCCCCCCGATTTGGGAATCATCCAATTATCGATTATTGATTTGAAATATTTAATTTAAAAGGAAGAATCTCTTTATAATATGATTATGATTGTAACATAATATAATCCCTCTAAAATTAAATAATATCAAGTAGTAATTAGCCAATGACACAACGGGCTTGTGTCGGTCATAGCCTTCCAACATGGTAGAAAGTAGTTCTTATTTTTGAATCATTGTCGTTTCGTGCTACAGCCGAGGGCTTTGATTTTGAAATAAGAAATACTTGTCTATTACATAGAGATGTGTACAATGAATTAGAATCTAATGGTCGTTACGTGCTACAGCCGTGGGCCGTTGGAGACTGATTCAGTTGTACGGAATGTTGGGTTAGACTTGACTTAGAATATTGAGTTTGTCGTGCCACAGCCGTGACTCAATTATTCAAGAGGCTAAAGTTTTATTAGGGAATAACATGAGATGTAATTGACAAGAGTTGTCTGCCTATTGAACATCACATGGCGTTTCGTGCCACAGCCGAGGTTGTGTGATGGAATATAGGATCCCTATTCCCACTAGCATTATGAATGCTTAATTTTTCACTTAAGTGGGTTGAATAAATTAGATAAACTAGTGGGAGTCACTTATGAATAAAGACCCGATTCATATAGTGTTTTTAAAATGAAATTGAATATTTGCTAAGTGTTGTTATGTGTTTATCATTTACAGATTTACTATATACACTATGTCTGGTGCACTATCACTCCGGAGCATACTAGATGCTCACAAATTGACTGGTCCGAATTTTGCTAACTGGCTTCGAAACTTGAGAATTGTTCTCAGGGTTGAGAAGCTGGAATATGTGCTTGACTCACCTAAGCCTGCTGAACCTGCTGACGATGCACATAATGATGAACATGTTGTGTATCGTAAGTGGATAGATGATGCTAATGTTGCTCAATGTATCATGCTAGCTTCCATGAACGATGAGCTACAGAAGCAACATGAGCTTATGGATGCTCACACTATCCTAGAGCATCTGCAAGAGTTGTATGATGTGGCAGGGAGGACAGCTCGATATGAGATATCGAAGGAGCTGTTCCGTTGTAGGATGTCTGAGGGATCATCCGTGAATGACCATGTACTTAAGATGATCAATTTGATTGAACGTCTTGGGCAACTTGGTTTTGTCATGGATAGGGAACTGACTCAAGACTTGGTCTTGCAATCACTTCCGGGTTCATTTTCGCAGTTTGTTGTGAACTTTCACATGAATAAGTTGGACGTCAGCCTGGCTGAACTCCACAACATGTTGAAGACTGCGGAATCGAATTTTCCCTCTAAGAAGAGTTCTGTTCTTCTAATTGGTGAGGGTTCCAATCCTAAGAAAAGGAAGAAGAACCCTTCAAAGAAGAAGAAAGTTGGTGAGAAAAAGCCGGTTCCACCAAAAGCTGAAGACCCCAAGAGCAAAGCTGTTTGCTTTCACTGTAACAAGGTGGGGCACTGGAAGAGGAACTGCAAGGTTTACCTTGCAGAAATGAAAAAGAAGAAAGATAGTGAGACTGTCGCTTCTGGTTCAGGTATGTTCATGATTGAAGTGAATATGTCAATAAATCAAAATTCTACTTGGGTATTAGATACCGCCTGTGGTTCTCACATTTGCAATTCGTTGCAGGGACTAAGGAGAAGTAGGACTCTCGAGGAAGAGGAGGTGATTCTACGGATGGGAAATGGAGCAAGAGTTGCTGCTGAATCTGTAGGATCGTTTGATTTACATATGCCTACGGGCAAGACTATTGTTTTAAATAATTGCTATTTTGTTCCCTCGATTGTGAGGAATATTATTTCTATTCCCATGTTAGACTTGGATGGATTTTCGTTTGTTATTAAGAATAATGAATGTTCAATTCTTAGAGATAATGTTCTTTATGGTAGTGGTATTTTAAATAATGGTCTATATGTGTGTGACATAGAGCATGATTTACTACAAATTGAACATACTAATAAAAGGAAAAGGGATGATGAAAATCTCACCTATTTGTGGCACTGCAGACTTGGTCATATTAGTGAAAATAGACTTCGGACATTGCATAAGGAAGGGTTACTTGACCCCTTTGATTTTGAATCATATCCTACATGCGAGTCTTGTCTATTGGGTAAAATGACCAAATCTCCATTTAGTGGACATGGAGAGAGGGCTGTAGAATTGCTAGGACTGGTACACACAGATGTATGTGGACCGATGTCTACGCAAGCCATGGGCGGATTTTCGTACTTCATTACTTTCATAGATGATCGATCTAGATTCGGATATGTATATTTGATGAAACACAAGTCTGAGGCCCTTGAAAAGTTCAAAGAATATAAGAATGAAGTGGAGAAACAAACCAAACGTAGTATTAAAACTCTTCGATCAGATCGAGGTGGTGAATACTTGAGTGGAGAATTTCTAGATTATCTCAAAGAAAATGGTATAGTCTCTCAGTGGACTCCTCCATATACTCCACAGTTGAATGGAGTATCTGAAAGGAGAAATCGAACTTTGTTAGACATGGTTCGGTCCATGATGAGCTACGCAAATCTTCCAGTATTCCTTTGGGGTTATGCATTGGAAACCTCAGCATATTTACTGAATAAGGTGCCTTCCAAATCTGTTCCTCAAACTCCATATGAGATATGGAAAGAAAGGAAACCGAGTCTTAAACACGTTAAGATTTGGGGATGTCCGGCTTATGTCAAGAAAGTTGACCCTGATAAGCTGGAATCTCGATCCGTGAAATGTAGTTTTGTGGGATATCCTAAAGAAACTTTAGGGTATTACTTCTACACCAATCATAGTGTATTTGTCTCCAGACATGCTACCTTCTTGGAAAAACAGTTTATCCTAGAAGGAAACAGTGGGAGCAAAATAGAACTTAATGAAGTTCAAGAAGCACAAACTACTACGGTTCAAGAGGAAACACCTGTTCAGACTGAACAACCTTCTGTGGTACAGCCCATTCGTAGGTCAGAAAGAGTGTCTCGCCAACCTGAGAGGTATTATGGCCTTGTCATTGAGAATGACAATGAGTTATCAATCGTTGATGATGACGACCCTATGACCTATAATGAGGCTATGAGTAGTGTTGACTCAGAGAAATGGCAGAGTGCCATGAAATCCGAAATGGATTCTATGTATGCCAACCAAGTATGGACTTTGGTTGAAGCACCAGAGGATGTGAATCCTATTGGATGCAAATGGGTATACAAAAGAAAGATTGGAGCAGATGGCCAGGTGGAGACCTATAAGGCCAGGCTCGTGGCAAAAGGATTCAGACAAAGGCAAGGGATTGACTTTGATGAAACTTTTTCGCCTGTAGCCCTGTTAAAATCAATTCGGATTTTGCTTGCGATTGCTGCTTACTACGACTATGAGATCTGGCAAATGGACGTGAAAACGGCCTTCCTCAATGGGAAACTTGAAGAGGAAGTGTATATGACACAGCCAGAGGGGTTTGTTTCTAAAGGGAATGAACACCTAGTGTGTAAGCTGCTAAGGACCATATATGGATTAAAGCAAGCTTCTCGTAGATGGAACATTCGTTTTGATGAGACAATCAAAGAGTTTGATTTTATCAAGAACATAGATGAACCATGTGTCTACAAGAAGGTTAGTGGGAGCGCGGTAACATTTCTTGTATTGTATGTGGATGACATACTTCTTATAGGAAATGATATACCGATGCTGCAATCAGTCAAAGTGTGGTTATCAAAGAACTTCACTATGAAGGACTTGGGTGAAGCATCCTACATTCTCGGTATGAAGATCTATAGAGATAGATCTAGAAGAATGATAGGTCTTACCCAGGGTACATACATCGAGAAAGTGCTTAAAAGGTTTAGCATGGAAAACTCCAAGAGAGGTCTCATACCGATGAGCCATGGAGTATCTCTTTCCGAGAAGATGTCTCCTAAGACACCTGAGGAAAGAGAGCGTATGAGTAAGATTCCTTATGCTTCAGCAATAGGATCTATCATGTACGCGATGTTATGTACTAGGCCTGATGTTGCTTATTCAATTAGTGTGACAAGCAGATATCAGTCCAATCCAGGTGAAGACCACTGGAAAGCAGTGAAGAACATCCTTAAGTACTTGCGAAGGGCTAAGGATATTTTTCTTGTTTTTGGTGGATCTGAATTGAAAATAGAGGGTTATACTGACTCTAGTTTTCAATCAGAAAGTGATAGCAAATCCATGTCAGGGTATGTGTTTACTTTGAATGGTGGTGCGATTAGTTGGAAGAGTTCCAAACAGTCGACAACGGCTGACTCCACAGCGGAAGCAGAGTATATAGCTGCAAGTGAGGCTGCAAAAGAAGCCGTTTGGATGAGGAAATTTGTTTCTGAGTTGGGAGTTGTTCCAAGCATTGAAGAGCCTATTGTGTTGTATTGTGATAACAATGCAGCAATAGCACAAGCCAAGGAACCTAGGTCTCATAAAAATTCCAAACATGTTTTGCGGCGCTTTCATTTGATTAGGGAGATCATTGAAAGGGGAGATGTCAAGGTTGAGAGAGTTGACACACATAACAACATAGCAGACCCACTCACAAAGTCATTGTCTCAGATTCACTTTGATCGTCATAAAGAGAAGATGGGTATTAGATACCAGGGTGATTGGCTTTAGTTCAAGTGGGAGATTGAAAGTGTTTGTCCTAAATCCAATCATGTATGATGAGTTAGGAAGAACTTTCATGTATTCTTGTTTGATTTCATTAATAATAATAAAAGACTTGTTTTGATTTTATTACGGGCATTATCTATTTAAATTGTTTTAAATAAGATGTTCCATAGTTTAGAGTAAAGCTTCTAGTATTATAATGAGATTATAATAGTGAGAACTAGAAGATGATAACTCTAGACTTAAACAGTTCCTGATCATAGGATAACTAATCGGAAGTTAGTGAATCCGCAAAGATTGGTACATACTGTGCTTGCTCCCTTCAGGAGGATGTCTGTTCTCATAGGCATTTGTGTGGTGACACTATAGCTAGTATGTAGGTGCTTATTATGGAATAAGTTCACTGAACATGACTCGATAAGTTGGACAACTAATGGAGTTTACTCACGTGTCAATAGTTATTCACTGAGTGATAGTTGTACAAGTGTCCTTAGACTTGAGATCGTTAGAGTAATCTTGTATATAATGAACTGTGCTTTGGTTTAGTCCTTAGTCTCAAGGACATACATTAGGTCTATTCTGGGTACAGGGATTTATGTATGGAGATAGTTAACGATCAATAAAGAATCTACCCCTTCCAGTAAGGAAGTGAATATCCTATGTTATTCTTAGTATGCGAGTTCTGGAATCTCTGGCCAGAGTGTATGAAATTAGAAAGGAGTTTCTAATTTGCATTAATATGAACTTTGCGTTATGAATAAGAAATCATATGATTAAATTTGATAGGCCTGACACGAGATCCATGCCTTGTATTTAATCGGGATATTGTAGGGTAGAAGGAATTGATTGTACGGTAACTAGTCACTGACAGGTTCTTGGTATTCTAAGCAGTGAATTCATATTATCCGGATAGTCGCGATATGTTGAGAAGCATCACTCACGATGTAGAATAAATATAATTAATCAGTTAATTATATTTAATGAATTATTAGAATTCATATAAATAATAAATAAAATGTTTATTATTATTTATTTCTACTACCGGCTTAATATTGAACCTACAGGGTCACACCATAAAAAGATTAATTTATTGATGAAGGTATTTTGAGAGAGCAAGTTGTTTTAATAATGATTAAAATTATTTTAATTATTATTTAACATTTTATAAGGTAAAGTGTAGGATTTATATATTAATATATAATGATATATTAATGTTAAAAACCTACTTGTGCCCTATAAATAGAATGAGATGAGGACACTTTTGATACACTTGGTTTTTGTGAAAAAACTTAAAGCCTCCATCTTCTTCATCTCTCTCTCTCTCTCAAACCTCCATTTTTATAAAAGCTTAGTTTTATAAAAAGCTTCGTCGAAGAATTAATCTTGGTGGATACCGGTAGAGTGCTTCACACTCTGAGGAGCAACTGCTAAAACACCATTTTATAAAGCTTCGATTTTTCAAGGTATGATCACGATTCCTCGTTTATTCATTTTTACATGATTTTCTATATGTGCGATACACGGTTTTTACGGAAATAATTGTTATTTGCGCTTCCGCTCATTCGTAAATTCCTTCAACAATGTGGAAGTGAATGTGATAAATTAAGACAATCTCTCTATACGGATTTGGCCATTTACACTCTCATATATACTCTCAGATTACATGACACTGAACATAAAAACATAAAGAAATCTACAACTTCAATTGTACAGTCCAACAAATAGACAACCTGGAAATATCATTTCAAAATTCTGAACCATCTATGTATTAAGTTGTCTTCTTCCTTTCTTAATGATAGCTATCTATCCATGGTTGCTTTGGGCAATATGATAAATGCATGTTATAATTAGTGTATTGTGCATATATCACTCAACATTATATACATTAAAACAACATGCAACAGAATTTAACATAAACAAAACATATATTGACGGACTTAAGGCAAACATGCATCAGTGTCTACAATCAGAGATGTTGAGTAAATATATTAGAGTAAATAGAACATACATCCATAAAACAAATTGTTAATAAACTCATCAAAATAGCAATTAGTTATCATACGGATTTAATTTAAAATGTTTAATCAACAACAGCAGAAAGGAGAATTTTGAACAACAGGATTTGCATTTTGCAATAAGCACAATTGGTATTCCACATATGTGCCATTGCCAAACATCTTCCATATTCTTGACTTTTATGGCAAATAATACTTTCAACTGTTTCATCGCATAGTGAGTTCCACAACTCATCTCCAAGAGGATGACCTTCGAGTTGATACATTGGTCGTTTGTTTCTTGCATTTGGGCAAAACTTGTAAATCGGCAAAAGATAATCCTTCTCAAACAAAAAACAATACATTTCTTCGAGAAACTTAATAAGTCCAATTATCGTAGATCTCAAATGTGTCTGATTAAGAAGTTCATGCAGCTCTTGAACAGTCTCATCTCTATGAAAGGTTCTGTTTATTGCTTTAAAAAAATGAAGCAAAAATGAGAAGGAAAATGGTTACCTGATAGAGAGGATAGAACATCAAGATGATGTGTAACATTCTGATTCAAGAATAAGCACCGAATGGAATTGTAATACAAATCTTGTTCCACGTTATGTCTAACAGCAAAAGTGATAAAACCATGAAACTGGTCTCGTGTAACCTCTATAGGATAGTTATGGAACTGATACAAAGAATCCCAGTTAAGCCTTTCAAGAACATCTCTGATTCTAGGAGTAGTTTGCTTAATGACCCATGCCATAAGACACTTAACAAGACTGTTGAAATCTCCTACATCTATTACGATGAATGAAAAGAGCAACGCAACAATATCTGAATGAAGATTTTGAAGCATTTTGATTAGAGATTTAGAATAATGATAGCCTAAAATTTGTGATAGAAAGATGCAAAATGAAAGAGCAAAGCAGTGTATAGTCTGTCTTGGAGAATGCGAGTAGATGGAGCAGCAGATGGGTAAATGTGCTTGTCTGTACAGCTTGCATGCAAAGAGACTGTTGATCTCCCAAAAGATTTTTTATACCTTTAAATTCATGTAATAATGTAGCCTATGTTATTAGATAACGTATGTAGATCTTTAACTTGCAAATCTAAAATTAATCATGACTTGGATTCTCTAAAATTTAAATCAATAAGATTGAGTTTGTTGTCTGAAATGAAATGCCTTGTAATGTTAAATAATATTGTGCATTCTCTTTAGATAAATTAATTTGTAATGAATCTATAAATTATAAAATAATTGTATTTGAAACTTTATAAATATAAAACTTTGTTTTATCACTTGAAATTTAAAATAATAAAATTGTGAAAAATAATTATATGTAGAATGTGATTGGAAATAAATTATATGTAGAATGTGATTGTAATGAAAATTGTAAATTATATGTAGAATATGAGTCTTAATTTTGGAATAATATTTTTTTAATTTTTTTTCGACGATCCAACGGTACGGATGTTAATATCTAATGATTTGAGTGATGTGCACAAAAAATTAGAAAAAAAAAAGAAATCATGCTTCATTCGAGAACTACCATTAGATAGCTCTGAGTTCTCGAATAGTATAAAATTGACATATCGAATCATTTCTCGGATAGCCTTATCTCCAGGATTCCTTTGAGTTGTCGAATAGGCTTTTGACTTGTCGAATCCTTGAGATCTCGAATAGCTTCTTTAGTCCCTGAGATGTCGAATGAAACATTGACTCATTTCTCGAATAGCCTTATCTCCAGGATTCCTTTGAGTTGTCGAATAGGCTTTTGACTTGTCGAATCCTTGAGATCTCGAATAGCTTCTTTAGTTTCTGAGTTGTCGAATGAAAATTGTAAATTATATGTAGAATATGAGTCTTAATTTTGGAATAATATTTTTTTTAATTTTTTTTTCGACGATCCAACGGTACGGATGTTAATATCTAATGATTTGAGTGATGTGCACAAAAAATTAGAAAAAAAGAAATCATGCTTCATTCGAGAACTACCATTAGATAGCTCTGAGTTCTCGAATAGTATAAACTTGACATATCGAATCATTTCTCGAATAGCCTTATCTCCAGGATTCCTTTGAGTTGTCGAATAGGCTTTTGACTTGTCGAATCCTTGAGATCTCGAATAGCTTCTTTAGTCTCTGAGATGTCGAATGAAACATTGACTCATTTCTCGAATAGCCTTATCTCCAGGATTCCTTTGAGTTGTCGAAAAGGCTTTTGACTTGTCGAATCCTTGAGATCTCGAATAGCTTCTTTAGTCTCTGAGTTGTCGAATGAAAATTGTAAATTATATGTAGAATATGAGTCTTAATTTTGGAATAATATTTTTTTTAATTTTTTTTTTTTTGATGATCCAACGGTACGGATGTTAATATCTAATGATTTGAGTGATGTGCACCAAAAATTAGAAAAAAAAAATCATGCTTCATTCGAGAACTACCATTAGATAGCTCTGAGTTCTCGAATAGTATAAACTTGACATATCGAATCATTTCTCGAATAGCCTTATCTCCAGGATTCCTTTGAGTTGTCGAATAGGCTTTTGACTTGTCGAATCCTTGAGATCTCGAATAGCTTCTTTAGTCTCTGAGATGTCGAATGAAATCATTTATTCTAAACCAGGAAAGAATTGTGGACTTGAGAAGTTTGAAAACTGTTTTCTTTTTGAGGAAGGTCATAGAGATCCAAATTTGGATTTGGGTATGTGCTGTAATATACTTTTTTGGTTTTCTTTCTATCTAAAAATTCTTGCAAAATAACATCATCATTCTTTGTATATGACTCTTGTAGATTATACAAAACTTATGGATGTAGTTACTCATGAAGAATTTCCAACAGACAATGTTAGTCGCCATACTTTGATCAATTTTGTGGAAACTGATGATATCGACCATGCAATACCTGATGCAATGGAGATTGTGGATGTTGATTTCATAGAGAATGCGGAAGATGCTGTTGAAAACCAGTTCTCCAAGCGGTTGATTGCTTGCAACATGAATGGGAGATGTCATGGAAAGGTATGTTGCCTATTGTTCAAATTTAAATTTTATCCAACATGTATTATTAAGTCTATGTTCACTATGGAGGCCTCAATTATATCAAGTTGCAATAGTATAATATACATATTACGTCTTTGTACATTTTGTCGGATTTCTCAATTATCTGTATATGTTGTGCAGCATATACCTCCGAACATTAAGATTGATAATCGAGATTGGAAAAAAGGAGATGTTGTCATCTTCATGTCTTTTGAAAGAAGTTGGAATATCACCATTGTTTTAAATAATGGGAATGCCAGATTTTCTGGAGGTTGGAGCAGATTTGTCAGAGATAAAAAATTGAAGTTGAATTATAACCTGCATTTCACTTTGCACGAAGAAACAGGCACTGCTATATTTGATGTTGAAGTAAATCCGACAGATTGAGTATTTCTGAAATTGGGGAACTTGTAATCTTAACTTTAATTGTCATGGTCCTTTTTAGAAATGAAGGTTATATATTGTAGTTAGGAACGTTAGTAATGACTCATTTTGGACCAAGTGTAAATTATTTTATGATCTGCTGACATTTTCTTATGATCATTTACTTGTATGATCTTCTATCATTCTGGACACAGAACAATGTAGTATTATTTTGGACTTCCAAACTTTTATAATTTCTGGAAAAGGTTGTCTTGATGAAGTTTTCTGTTTTGTGTTATCTTGTTTAGTTTCTGAGTACATTTCGCAAGAAACAGTTAAAATATCTTAAACATTTGTGGTTATATATCCGTTAAATCTGTTTGCAGATTTATAAGTTATGATTTTTGATTTGTGTCATCCATTATCTTGGAAATGTACAAATAAGTACCATGATTAACCGTTTGAGAATTCTTGGATACATTCTCATAATCGCAAAATTTCTTACAAAACTTGGAAATATAGTCGGAATGACACTAATGCTACAAATGCTTTATTTCAGAAATAGTAAATGGGTGTAAAACGAAAGACACAATTTGCGTCTGTTGTTGTCCGCACATCATCTCAATCAAGATGTCCTTGAGGTTGAAATCCTTCGCGTTGAATCCTAGAAAATAATACAAATAATTGTTGTTGTTCTATACTTCAACATAAAAGAATACATAGATTAGAAATTCCCCAGGATAAAGGAAGATATTAATAATATAAGTGTTACCTCTTCCTAAATAAAAGAAAATGCTCAGTATGCTCATTAATGTAGATCTTTGTGGAAGGAATAGTAGAGACCTCAATTGTACCTTAATTATCATAAAAATATATATATCATGCTATAATATTCAATCGCGTGCAAAAAGAAAAAAAATATTACTCTCTCAGTATTAAAATATCAACTTACCTTCAAACTTACAAAGTCTAGTACTGGCAAGAATTACAATAATAAGAGACTGCAGGCCATGTTAAAACAATTTACCAATAGATGCGATATGTTCATCCCAAATATTAACTTTTGCCGAAGACCTGTAAACAGTAGAGATTAATATTTTTTTTCTGCTTAAATTTGTTAAAGCCAGCTTATGACATAAATGATTGACAATTTTATCACCTTCCATCCGTAATTGTAAAACCTACTAATAACTTGCCACCATATATAGTTTGGACCATATCTGGATGTTGAAGATCTTGTACCACTCCAATAACATCTACATGAAATAGTAAATTATAAAGATATATAATGTGTATTAAGAAAATTTCCCACAATTTAATGAATGCATCTAATTAGAAATATATACCTATAGAGTACAACGGACTTCGGTTTTCTTCAAACGTGCTAAAAATAGCAGGCAAATCTCCAAATTTAGAAAAATTAAATTTGTACATAGGAATTATAAAGTTGTCTGTGATGACAGGTTGTACAATGGTAAAATTAATAAACATGATAGACATGTCTGAATGAACTGGCCTTAAACTTCCGGTAACAACTTTGACAATAAAGTTTGACACAACATATACATTTCCTTCAACGATTTGATTCCAATAATGTTCAATATATCGCCTTTAACGAAAGCATGAATTTGATGATTCTGTAAATGGACAATCATAAGCTAACTGGGGATGATAAATAATAAATCATGATATAAAATTAGGCTTACATGTTCATCTAAAAGAATAAGGTTGGATCCTTGAAAAATGTCCCCATTATTGGCCCATGAAAATCACTGCCTGCTCACACGAACTCTAATTGTCCATGTTGTCTTTGTTCGATCAAGCAAAGAAATTCTGTCGTACAAATCCATTCCTGTGAAACCAACTAAAAACAATTAAAAAACATATTGGAGGAATTTGATTGTATAAAGTTTAACACTTTACAGAAAAAGGCCAAGCAACTGACGACCTGATATGTTTCAATGATAATGTCTAGCGTGAATATGCTTTGTGTGTTAATGTAGAGAAATATATTGTACATCATATATAGATATCACATTGATCAGCAACATAAAAATAGGATAACAAACAACTTGATGTAATGCAAATTTCTAGGAAAAAATATATATCTAATCATGATTATGATTTTATCATTAATGTGAATGATATGATCATGTAAACAGGGTTAGTAAATTGAGATAATTCTAATTAATTTAATATATTGTATCAAGTCTAATATAATTATAATTGTGATACACTTATCAAAAATAAAAATATATGGAGATATTTATCTTAAATATCGTTAAAAAAATTTATATCGGACATAATATCAATGATCATGATATACTAAAAGATATTCAAGCGTTCACTAAAACAAATTTTGACGTATCTTGAATAATTATCAGAAGTAATTTTCTGTGATTTATTATAATAACGTATTGAATTATGGCGTTATAACATGTTGACGTCTTGAATGATTTTGTAAATTATTTGTATATCAAAAAAATGTATAAACTTGTTTTTCAATTTGCAGTTACATATATTTTGTCGTGATAAGAAATTTAAATTTTACAGATTTTAAAATATCTCAACTCATACTGCTATGTTGGAAATATAATTTTAATTTACAATTTCTTGAAAGCACATTCAAAAAAATTCAACAATATCATGAATCACGTTATATACCAAGCCTTTGACAAAAATTTCATTCATGACGTTCTCAATAATTAGATCATTATCCTTGGTTCAATTATTATCACATTAATGAATTTTGGGTGCCTTTTTAAATTAGAGGTCTTTAACTACAATATGAAATTAACTTAAGGAAATTTGATGCTAGATTATAAACTATATTTATTTTTGTGATAAATGCTTTACGAAGCAAATACGAAAATTGTAGCACATATTCGCAAAACCATGACATATATTAAAATCATAATTTGGAGAACAAACAAAGTCTCAAATCCATAACATATCCAAAAACATAAGCAAGAAAACAGTTCACGATCACTTATTCCCGAAAAGTAATATAATAGCAAACTTTAAAAAGGCAAAACTGGAAGAATCCTTTACGTCCAATCTTCGCAGCCATGTGTCCGTAATCAAGGTTCCTGAAAAGAGAATGATAAATTAATCTTTGTTACATTTTTCATTTAATTATGTAATGTGTTAGTCTCAAATGAAATAAGCATGTTTCATGTAGCTGTACCATCTTAATTTTTTTGGTGACTGATTTGGCGGAGCCTGGAGACTTTAGAAACTCATCACCTTTAAAATTCTGCAACAATGATGCTAAGTTAAGCAACTGATACATGATCATGATAAACTCGGTAATTCATATGTAACAAACTAATAAACTTACATTAGTGGTTAAATTAATAGTGGGAATGTCGGAAATACTTGCAGAGTCAGTCAAAGCTGGCTTAGTCATTGCAAAATCATAAAGATCATCAACCTCAAACAGAGTGCTATCCTCAGTAACATTTTCTTTGTTCAAACTGATCTGAACTGAAATTTCTTTCCCAACCAGAGCTTTAATAAGGTTAGGAAGACCGTCCTCCGGAACCTGTCAAATCATGATAATCATCATGTAACTTACTTGTACTAACTTGAAGAAAAAATGAAAAAGTCTATACATACATTCTTCAAATCGTCAACCATTTTTGCAGCGCTTGTACCAAGAAGTCTTCTAGCAGCACGATCCATAAGAACAACATTACATGCATATGTAGAATCCTCAGCAAGGACCACGATATGGAATCTGATTCACAAAACAATTGTTGTCAAGCATGCATAATTGCCAAAAGTGAAACGTGATTTGATCTTAAAAAAATAGGTAAAAAATGGTACCTTTTAGGAGCAACTGGAATGATTCGAGGACAGTTAGAACATTTAAATCTTGTCTCAATACCTTCAACTTCAGAACGACATTCGTTACAACTGAAAAACCACCAGCTAGTTTCTTCATCCACTTTAAGAATAGTAAAAGTGCAGTATATCTTTTTCTACATCACAATGATACTAAACAAAATTAACAACTGAAATTAATAGCACAATCCCAATATAAAGAGAAAATTTAAAAAATCAAACCTTGAGATGATCATATGTCAATTTCTCATTCAACTCCTTCAGTGAAAATCTCTCAAAGAAGGTTGAGGACAGCTCATAATTTGAGGATTGAATGGATTTCTCAGCCTTTAATACATACTTCTCTTCTTTAAGCCTTTAGATAGATTATAACTGACTAAGAATACATGATCCAAGAGATAAAATAACTGCACATTTTTATTACACTATACTACCTCATCCTCATGTCTGTAACAGTTTCATCATCCAGATTTAGATATACTTTTGAGGAAGGCAATGTACCAATCTGCACAGAATCTGTATATAGGAAATGTTAAAAATAAACAATGACAATAACGTCTTATCGTATTAGTCTGGTATAAAGGAAATGTACTTACTCATGAATGTTTGCAATTTGGTGCTTGTACAAATTGCTATAATTGGTTTCTCAAGTTGTCTCCCATACATTTCCTCTACATATACGGCAAGATCTCCCCAGACAGTAACTTTGTGCTGATTACTAAAATCATTTTTTTAAAAAAAAAAACTACAATCAGTTTTAAAAACATGAGTGTTGTTTACAGGAATATATGTTGTAGTACATGATCTAGGTGCTACAAAATATATTATTTTGTAGCATATTACAAACCTTGAATCACAGATTCTAAATCTCACAATGTCTTTTTCCCCAAATTTTGTGTCAATCTTTTTGGAAGGTTCATAATCCTCAGGAACTCCAATGACATCTGGTTTTTACATTAAAAACATAACATTGTTTGTTTGAATGATAATTAAATGTATTGGCTTAAAAACGTGCACAATATATTAAGTTGGAGAAGTAATGTACCAATAGCAAATTCTAGATTTTCATGTGGCTGATATTTATTGGCCTCGGCTTGTAGATCTCCCAAATCCAAGAATTCAAATTTATAGAGAAGAATCATGCCATCATCTGTAACCTCTTTCACAATAGTATCTTTAGTAAACCTAATGCAGACCTTTGTTTGAACCGGCTTTAAAGTCCCAACAACATCTTTCACCGAAAACTGTTCAATAACGTATACACCTCCTTCCACTATGGTAGTTGTCAATGCATTCCAAATGTTGTGATAGGCAAATGCATGAACATGATTATTCTACAAAAATATTGTTACGAAATGTTATAAAATCTATGAAATACAGGAAAATTAAAGTTTTAAATTTAAAAAAAGAGAGGGATTAGTCATAAGCTTACATCATCATCCAAGAGAATAAGATTGAATCCTTTCAATGATCCAGTTTCTGCAGTAACGCTCGCCCACGTCCTGGTAACTCTAACTTTGATTTTCCAGTTTGTAGTAGACTGGTCTAGGTTCTCAAGATGATCAAACACAGCAAACTCCATTGAAAATAAGCCTATAAAAACGATGCAAGAACACCAGCACTATCGTTAAAACATTTATATTATGACAAAAAAATAGTATGTGAACATGATAAATTCATGGAATGAGAAGTTGAGGCTTTCTTACTCTAAATGTAATGTTGATGAGAGTGAAATGAAGTGGACTTTGTATTGTAAACAAATGTGAAAATTTGTTTTTATAACTGTTTAGACCGCCACATTTATACACCGACATAAAATAATTATGATAATGTTGGTTTGATTTTGATATTGATTGTAACTACTAATTGATTTGTGATTGATTCTATGAGAGTTTTGATAATGATGGACTTATTCCCATGGTGATTGCTTAAGAGTTTTGATAATGATGGACTTATTTTCTATGATTCTGTAAATCATAACCATATATAGTATTGTTAGTTATCTATGTAATCTTGGTTATCAAATTTGAGAAATATCAATTATTTCAGTAAGTAAAAAAACAATCATATATTTGTCAATTATTTTAGTAAGTAAAAAAACAATCATATACAATAAAGATAATTGTTCCTTGAGTCATACAATAAAGATAATTGATCTTTCAGTCATATAATAAAGGTAATTGATCTTTGAGTCATAAAACTAAATAATGCATCAACCATCTACACTTGGAAGATTGTAAAAAACTTACTCAAATACAACATTTGACGTAATATTTGTGGTAATACCAGAATCACTGTCAATCAGAATGTGAAGACCTTCAGGCCTTGTAACTCGCGAGATGGCAACATATATGTGACCATGAGAAAATGCAGCTCTAGGAAGATATAAACCTACAGTATCAAGACTCTGTCCTTGGCTCTTGTTAATCGTCATTGCATAACAAATTTGGATTGGAAATTGAATTCTTTTTAATTCAAATGGCCAGATAGTATCAGTTGGCACCATCTCGATTCTTGGAATTAGATGTTTAGTTCCGACATGTGACCCGCAAAGAATTTCACATTCAATACTGTTTTTCTTACATGCAGTAACAATCATCCTCGTCCCATTGCATTATCCCATTATTTGGTTCAAGTTCCTCATAAGCATAACGACGACTCCAACTTTGACCTTTAACTCATGTTTGGGAATGCACGACATATTTATTGAGTTGAGGTATTCTACTGGAAATGCAGTACTGAAATCATTATCTTCATCACCATCATCATCAATGGAATCCTGACTAAGAAATGTGTGTAGAGTTCCAGGGATCTTGTCAAGTATTTGGTTGTTAATGTCATCGACCACAATATTTGTTGGTGTCAGTATAGCTCTTGATCTCAGGTAAGAATGTGAAGACATGTGGGAAAGAAAATCTGGATAAGTGATCTCAAAAAGAGTCCTGATAGGATCTTCAGAGGAATGTACAACATACTGGTCTGGTATCTTTATAAACATGTCACAAATGTCTGAAGAAGTACGAATGTACTCCACCTTGCCATCTCCAACAGAAAGCTGCCATTTACTAAAATCAGCAATGATCTTATTCTGTGCTTCTGTATTACCTGAATGTAGCCGCATATTCTGTTTCAGTAAAAATACTTGACAAAAGTCCCATAGCTTAGATCTATTCAGAGCAGCGTATACGATTTTAGCCCTTGTTGCCTTTGGAATGACAGGCAAAATTTGTCTAAAATCTCCACCAAAAACAACTGTTATACCACCAAATGGCTTCTTTGATCTTTTTTTGTCAACAGCAGACATTATATCCCTCAAAGATCGATCTACACGTTCAAAAGCATGACGGTGTTGCATAGGAGGTTCATCCCAGATAATAAGATTAGTTTGTTGAATTAGTTCTGCAATATCAGTTCCATGTCTAATCCCTGCGGTACAATATTGGTCAAGTTTCAGAGGAATATGAAAGCGCGAATGAGCAGTTCTTCCACCAGGCAACAAAACAGCTGCTATACCACATGAGGCAACAGGAAGTACAATTTTACCCTCTAATCGTAGACGACAACATAATGTTTGCGACAAAAAAGTCTTCCCACAGCCTCCACTACAGTAAACAAAAAATACACCACCTTTCTCCTCATTTATATTATGTATAATACGATCATACACAATTTTTTGTTCAGCATTGAGGAGTCGATGGTTTTTCTCATGTTGAGTTTTCTGCTCTTCTCTATCATATCTAGTTTCTTCAATGATGAAACGGTTAACATTGTTTCTGAAATAAGCTTCGCCAGGAAATGGCATAGTAGAATAGTCTCTTAAACTCTTTCCAATATCATTTAACAATTTTTCTATCTCTGAAACAAAACAAAATTACATAGATTAAGTTAAATTAGTAAATAACTATATTGGTATAGTAGATAATTAGGCAATGATACAACAATTGTGTGTAATGAAGCTAACCTGCTAGAGCATAATTCCGTACATCGTGCTCTGAAAGACACAAATAAGGATCATTAAGCAAATGTCATCTCAAAAGAATAATGTCATCAGACATGCATCGCCAGTTAGCTTCCCAAAGTCTCAAGGGATCTGAAATTGGACTGTAAGCCAATATGTTGACAAACATTGAACGGATCTGAGGAGGCATGGATGTATGTGAATTTTCAGCAATAGCCTCATGCCATTGGTTATCATTTTGGAGGAGACCAAGTGCGGAACATGTATCCTTAAAAGTTTGATGTACATGACCATTAACAGTTCTCAGATCCTCAAATGATGTAGCACCTTTTTTCCTACACAGAAGCATGCGTAAATATAACAATTCACCACTCGTTGAATGAACTTCTGAAAGTCGACCAATAACATCACCTTTTTTCCTTTGTTTCCATATACCAGGTCTTGCATGCCAAGTGAATTTGCTTGGAAAATCAGAGTAAGTCCAATTCTTTGCATTAGGCAAACTTTTATTTGCATCAAACCAAGCTTCTAACTTGCTTTTTTTAGAATTTTCTTTCTCCACAACTTCATGCAATTTATCTCCACTTTTAAAGGAAACGTGTTTATCACCAGGTAAATGCATAGGCAAACGATCAACTGAAGGCCACCGCGAATGAATGTCAAAACCAAATATCCTCCAAGCCGCTTCAGATGCACAAACATATCTACCATCTAAATAATGTTTGACCTCATTTATAGGACGTTTTTCAGCATTCTTTGAAACTGTAGCAAAAATACCTGGACCATTTGTTTTCATTTTGAGACACATTGTAGCAGTATCGTGTCCTTTTAAACAGTATTTGAACAGGTATTTTAGCGATCTTGAACTATTGCATATCTCCACATTTGTATGGCATTGAAAACGAACTAAAAGATCGCGGTTGTATGGGACAACAAAACGATTATCCAGGTCAACTCCCTTTTTTTTAACATACACACCAATCCTCATTCTCTTGTATATAGGAAAGCCACAATCATCGAAGAATGTATGGGAATTATACCTTTTAAAAATTAATAAAAAAAATTGGGCATGTATTAAAAATAAAGACAAAAATGCAGTATAATACATAAAAAAGGGAAATTATTTAAAAACTAACCTTTTAGGAAAATGTTTAATACATTTCCCTTTAACCATACATGGAGAACTGACACAATCAGTCCCGCATGGTCCATGAATCATGTAATTGTTAACAGCATGATATCCTACCCGATCCGTGTCTGGATTTGGAATTTCTGCAGAGACTAAAGCATCGATTTGTTCAAAAGTTTTAGGCCTATCATTTGGGTGTAACCATATAAGCATATGTGCATGAGGCAGACCACGTTTTTGAAACTCAATCACATGCATTACTACCCGAAGTCAACACAAAATTATAATATCTGGTTAGAATGTATTTAAAAAACAAAATAACAAAATAGTGGTTTTTAAATTGTATTAGTTTTCAATAAAACTTCAAGATTTCATACCTCCTATGCAACGGCCGAAATAATTTTTCTTTTTTACCAGATTGATAAGCTGGTCAACTTTTAATTTAAAAACTCTTGAAACAACGTCAGGGGCATCAGCAACATCAACACCAGGTAAGTATTTGAGCATTCATTGAATTTCTGGCCATTTGGTGTTACATGTCATGGTCAAGAATAATGAAGGATGGCCTAAGGTTCGACAAATAGCCAAAGAATCCTTAAAATACTGATTCATATAGCGTCTACCACATGTGAAAGAGGCAGGAAGAATAATTGGTCTACCAATAGTAGATGGATTGTGGTCACCCTTTTGTACTGCATCCCGAATATTATATATAGATCAGAACGTATAGTAGTTTGATGTCCACTAATCCAATCCAATCTGTATTGCTCAATTGCGGTAAATGCATCTACAACGTATTACTGCCACAAACGTCCACCCAAATGTGGAGTCAATCCTGTAACATGTGAGGTCAAATTTAATCAGAATGCTATTTACACATTAGGAAGTAGAATTACAAAAAATTAAATTTAGAACTAATGGAAACACCTTCTGTTGGACGTATCATTAGTTTATAATTGTAGTACTCTTTCATGGTTACGTTTTCTCGAGGTCCTCTTTCATCTGATTCAAATGTTTGCTCAATTTCTGGATCTTTGCGAGGTTGCTTATCAGGCTTATTTAAAGGGATTTCAAGGTGAAATCCTACATCTCCAAGTGGAAAGAGGATTGGATATTGTAGTGACATAAAGCGTGCATCTGTTTCAAAAATCCTCCCCAATCCGTCCACTTTTGAATCAATTACTGTATCTCTATATCCCTTAGTATAATCATCTTTCACAATCAGTCCTGCAACCTCATTTGATGGGCCAATGTGGTTTGGCCATCCACTTTCTGAGCTTGAGGATATAAGCACCAATTTGAATTCATCTACTGCATTATGTTGCACTCTATCCCGGGCCATACGAAAACCTTTTACCAACTTGTTATGTTCATCCAACATTTGCAACAAAGACTCAACAATTTCCTGATCAGTAACGTCACTGGCACCATTAAACGCATTAATTCTATTGTTTATTTCGTCTTCTGTGTCATAAATGTATAGCTGACAGAATTTCGGAACCTCTACATCAGGTGGTAGGAAGCTTCCTATTAAGTGAGAATTTTGGCCACGAAGTTTGAAACAGTAAGGAGCACCACCTCTGTTGATCTTATGATCAATCTTGCCACCAGTAGAAGTCATTGCAAACATACAGTTGTACATTCTAATATTTTTCTTGAAATGTTTAGTTTTCATACCACCAGAGAGGAGTGTAGCTAAAGGCTCAGGAGGGTGCTTTTCCTTTTCAAGATGAACCTGTCCATTTTTACAACACAGTGAGAATGTTGGAGCTTTATTAGTTGTAGCTTTATTGTTCCTCTCTTCATCCACATCACAGCCTCACATTTTGAACATTTTTTGTTTGGACCACCAATATCCATGTAACCATTCCAAAAATCTTGCTGGCTATAAAAACTTTCATAATCAAGATCTTCAAGATCACCTGTTTGAATGACAATTGCTTAAGTATGAATTGAACAAAACTAAAATTATTGAAATAAAGATATAAACTATCTTACAAAAATGAATACCTTGTTCAGATGTATCACTTTCACTACTAAAATTGTCCTCAACAATGTTGAAATCATTGATCAAATTCTTAATTCCAGAACTCTCACCAACTTCAAAACTACTTTTTACACCCTCCATCTTTGAATTAATTGGAACTGGAGTTTGTATTGCACAACTTTTTTAACAACTTCTGTTGTATCCTCTGAATTCGGTTTCTTGTTTAGTTGACGACGTTTTTTTACTGGTGAAACACTTGGGATAGTCTTGCAGAAAGTGACGGTACTTTTACCAGATTGATCTCCAAATGTAGGGATATTGTTATTCTGGTTCTTTGGTGTATTACCTGATAAAAAATGAAAAATAAAAAAAGTATAAAATGTTATATAACGCTATTTAAAATTGTACTACTTGATACGTATGTCTTCAAAACTTGTCAAAAGTACCCGAGTGATTAATTTCAAAAAGACTACTTTGGAATGGAGTCATAGGTGTTATAGTAGAAGAATTTGAGAGATTTGAACCTGCTAAAACATTGAGAAAGATTATATAATTAATTTTGTAATAATTTACAAAATTATAGGCGCAACCATGACGCAAAAACAGAGTTTCTGGTAAAAATCATTACCGGAAGATATGGTATTTTTGGTAATGGTTGATCTGATATCTCCATTATAATGTTGCTGATCAATATTACTTTTGACACCAAGAATAGAGCTCTGGCCTGGCGAGCAATGGCTTGGCGATTTGTCTTATGATGTAAATCTCAACAACGAATTATGATCAATTGTTGCCAAAGGAGGTCTAGACTTGGCAGCATTTCGTAATAGTACAGCAGACATCATCTTATCAACATTTTTGCCACGTAGTCGACTTTTGCTCACTGCATTCACATAATAGTATGAAGAATTAGATAGGATAACCTTAATATTCAATCATCATAAAATATGCATAAATACCATTTTTTGGAGTCGCTTTAATACTTTGACTGTCCAAGGGTGAAGAAGCATGAACTTTGCTGACTACATTCAAATAATAGTATGAAAACATCATATAGGAAAAGCTTAATATTAAATCATAAGATAAAAGAAACAAATACCATTTTTCTAAGTAATTTCAAGACTTTGTCTGTCTGATGGTGAAGAAACAGGAATTTGAAGTATACTTTGTGGCAGTTGTCTTGATCTCGTCCTATTTTTTGGTAAATTAGGACTACAATTCTCTTTATTATTTAAAGAAGTAGAATGAATTTGTTGCTGTAAGCCACGTCCACAGTCGACTAATAATTGAAAACAACAAATCAAAGATTGTTAACATCAATACATATCATGGGAAAATATGAAACTTTGGCAAATAAGAAAAAAACAAATGACAAAGATATACCATGGGAAGTGTTTGTGGCATAAACTACTGGTTCAGAAATAGGTTTTAATGTATGATCGGTAACCTTACTTGACAATAGTTTATCCACATTCTTTCCACGAACACGACGTGGTGTACCTATATTCAAAGGAACACATGGACGTCAGACAATTACTGAAGATTTCAGTCATGCCTTTCAAAATCAGAAATACCTTGATTTTCATCATTATTAATGGTTCCCAAGATTGTTTCGAAATTTAGACCACGCACATGACGTTTTTTACCTGGATGATTACAAAGATAAACAGCAACATATAACAATCATTATTATATAATAATAACTTAACACAAAGAATGAAAGAATGGATGAAGCACCTGATGAAGAACTTGTTAGAGAATCCATCGAACAATTATATATTTGGATTATTGTGATGAAACGCTTAATCCATTTGGCTCTGGAGATGAGAAACTCGTTAGGGTTTCAGTAACGACTGCTGAAAATCTTGATTTTAGTACAAGATTGAGAAAATTATGGAAATTTTTATTGAGATATAATCTTCGTAACTGATTTTTTTGAAATTCAAATAGATTATGGAAAGATATAATAACAAATGGGTAAAATATTGGGTGGGTAAATGGATTATCCGTGGATACTTACCAAAATAGCATGATTTTAGTACAAAATATGGGTCATGGGTAAAATTTTTTACCCATTGGGTAAATTCCTCATTACACTTTAAGAGTATATAGATTATTTAGGTGTTTTGCTATAATTTTTGTTTTGTTTTTGTTTGTAAAGTCGTGTTTCAATAAAAGGGTTGGTTTTTATTTAGGTGTAATTTTTTTTTCGGATTTCAAATTTAAGGGTGTGTTTGACATTGTTGTTGCAAACAATAACAATAATTTTTTAAGACAAAATGACAGTTTGTAACCCCTATGTATATGGGTTTTGTCAAATTGGTCCAGATTTACGTTTTTTAGCACTTTGCAACCCCTATCTTCAAATCTTGCTTCATATTACAACCCCTCCCGTCTAATTGACCTATTTTACAAGCAAAAATGAGTCAAAAACCTCTATACATAAGGGGTACAAACTGTCATTTTTGAAGATAGGGGTTGTAGTATGAAGCGAGATTTAAAGATAGGGGTTGCAAAGTGCTAAAAACGTAAATCGGGACCAATTTGACAAAACCCATATACATAGGGGTTACAAACTATCATTTTATCTTTTTTTAAAAAACCAATTGGAAAGGTATTTGGTAAACTAATATTCAGTTTTTCAGAAAATAATTTTGTCCTGCTTTTAGAGAAAGTAGGTCCTCCGTAATTTTGAAAAAACTGTTTTTCAATTTTTGCGAAGTGCAACTGTCGGTTTCAACATTAAAATTCACCAAACACATTATTTTTTAATATAATTTTACATTAAAATATACATATATCAAAAATATTACCAAACAATCATCAGCTCTTTACAACAACAATCTTTCTGACAACATAACAAAATTTAGACAACAATTTCAAGAGGTTCCCAAAGTCTCATGATTTTTCAAATATTTTTGCAATATTATTCATAAAAGTGAAAATATCCGACCGTTAAGTGTTTATTTGCAATATTTGCGTTTGTATTAGTATTATATTATTGTTGGGACATGTTTTTGGGCATTTTAATTTAAAAGTAATGTTACATATCCCGAAAAAAGTCCCAAAAGTGTTCCCGAATGACACATAGCATCATTTTATTTGTGAGATTCATATTAATGTACGAGGGATCAATCTCATTTATAAAAACATAACCAATCATGTAACGACAACTCAACATTCGAAATTGTTATAGGAACGGTTTCGTAAAATGTAGCATTTTCCTTAATTAAAATGTTTACAAATGTGTCTGTGTTAAAAGTCAACTTACACCCCTTTCCTTAAATTAAGAAGCATTGTTCCTCATTTTAGCACCAAAATCCCTACCATTAGCCAACGAATGCAACATCATTCCTTTACATTTCTTTAAACCATTAAGTTTACGTTGCAAAAACTCTCTCCGGAAACCTATCTAATGCAGAAAAGAGTTAGCTCTCATAATTTTTTAACTTCAAGCTTCTTTTGTTAGTCGGTAATCTACTCGTTAGGTTTTAGTTTCTATCTATGAGATTAAAAGCCCAATTGGATTACCCTTGTTTTGGTCCACAAGGAGATAAAAATAAAGGAGTCATATATATATATATATATATATATATATATATATATATATATATATATATATATATATATATATATATATATATAAATATAGGAGGATTATATTTAAAAATAATAGAGAAAAAAAATAGACAAAAGAGAGATATAGAGATAAAATTCGTAGGAATTTTTCTGGTTGTACAAGCTGCCTTGTTTTTGCGATTCCCGGAGTTCTACCGATCGGATCATCCTGAATTTTGGAAAGCATCTTCCTTACACCGATATCTAAATTCTGAACGGTGGAGATCGGATTTGGAGGTCCAGAAAGTCAGTAGTTAAGGGGCTGAACAGAAGCTGTTTACGCCACGGTAAGGGTTAATCTCCCCGCGGTTAGTTTCTCATTGTTGTCTTATTTGATTCCATACTTCTTGACGACTCATTCCAAGAGTGTGAAGGTGATTTCATTCCTCTAGTTTTATCTAATTAAGACTTGGTGTATTCCCATATAATTTGTGATAGTGAATTGTTTGGGTGGACTACGGTCCCGTGGTTTTTACTCCTTACCTTTGAGGGGGTTTTCCACGCATAACTTTGGTGTCTTGTTTTTCGTTTATTATTACTTTACTTGTTTGTTTCATCAAAGGTTCATACGAGTAGGGTTAAGTATTGTCCAACGAAGTTTAATTCCGCACTTAGTTGTTACCGTTGTGGTCACTTTTTCCCATCAAATTGGTATCAGAGCTTGGTTGTTATTGAACTTATTTGAAAGATAAAAATGAATACAAGTAGAATGGTTAATTTGAATGGTTCTAATTATCATGTTTGGAAGGGGAAGATTGAAGATCTTCTTTATGTGAAGGAATATTATCTACCTGTGTTTGCTACGGAGAAGCCTGCAAATAAAACAGAGGCAGAATGGACTATTTTGCATCGACAGGTTTGTGGGTATATACGGCAATGGGTGGAGGATAACGTGTTGAACCATATTAGTGGGGAGACACATGCGCGTACTTTATGGAACAAGCTTGAGCAACTCTATGCTCGAAAGGCTGGAAACAATAAATTGTTTTTGATTAAACAGTTGATGTCTCTAAAATATCAGGATGGCATTGCAATTTCTGATCACTTGAATGCATTCCAAGGAATTATGAATCAGCTTGCTGGAATGGGTATCAAGTTTGAAGATGAGATACAGGGATTGTGTCTTTTGGGTAATTTACCAGATTCTTGGGTGACATTTAGGATGTCTTTGTCGAACTCAGCTCCGGATGGTATTGTCAGTATGGAATTAGCTAAGAGCAGTATTCTGAATGAAGAGATGAGAAGAAAGTCACAGGGTTCCTCTTCACAATCAGAAGTCCTAGTCACTGAAAGGAAGGGGAGAGCTCAAAGCAGAGGTCCAACCAATAGAGGTAATCAACGGAGTAGTTCTAGAGGTAAGTATTCTAATGTTGAGTGTTATCATTGTGGTAAAAAGGGGCATACAAAGAAGGTATGCAGAAAGTTGAAGCGAGAAAATAAAAAGAGTTCCGACAATGATCAAACCAAAACTGACAGTGGTAATGATAATTATATGGTGATTGCTACTACTGATGAGCACATGATCTGTTGTGATGGATATATTGTTAACCTTGCACAAGATGATCTGAGTTGGGAAATTGATAGTGGTATTTCGTGTCATGTTGCTTCACGAAGGGACTTCTTTACATCTTATACTTCTGGTGATTTTGGAGATGTTAAAATGGGTAACACTGACATATCAAAAGTTGTTGGCGTTGGAGATGTGTGTCTGAAGTTTGATACAGGCATGGAGTTATTTCTTCGTGATGTTAAGCACGTTCCAGACATGAGAATGAATTTAATTTCTACTGGCCTTCTTGATGATGAAGGGTATGTTAGCAGCTTTGGTAATGGTCAATGGAAGCTCACTCGGGGTTCTTTAATTGTTGCAAGAGGGAAGAGGTCTCTGAAATTATATATGACACAATCGCAAATCTCCAAGGGCGTTGTTATTGTAGTTGAGAATGTTGATATGATTGATTTATGGCATAAGAGACTTGCTCACATGACTGAAAAAGGAATGAACATGTTGTCGAAGAAAAAGTATTATCTAGTTTGGCTGATATACATTTGAAAAGGTGTTCTCATTGTGTAGCATGTAAGTAGAACAGAGTTTCTTTTAAGAGTCGTCCTCCCTCTCGTAGAGAGCATATACTTGACTTGGTGCATTCCGATGTTTGTGGTCCTATGAAAACCAAAACTAATGGTGGTTCATTATATTTTGTTACATTCATCGATGATCATTCAAGGAAGTTGTGGGTTTATACCTTGAAGATGAAAGACCAAGTGCTAGATGTGTTTAAGCATTTTCAGGCTTTAGTTGAGAAACAGACTGGGAAGAAACTGAAGTGTATCCGGATAGATAATGGAGGGGAGTATACAGGTCCCTTTGATATATATTGCAGACAACAGGGTATTCGACACCAAAGGACTCCACCAAAGACACCTCAGCATAATGGTTTGGCATAGAGGATGAACAGAACATTGGTGGAGTGAGTCAAATGTTTACTTTCACATGATGAGTTGCAGATGTCTTTTTGGGGTGAGGCACTAAATACTGCGATAAATGTGTTAAATCTCTCGCCTTGTGTTCCTTTACAGTTTGATATTCCAGATAGAGTTTGGAGTGGTAAAGATGTTTCTTATAATCATTTACGTGTCTTTGGATGTAAGGTTTTTGTGCATATTCCCAAAGATGAGAGGTCTAAACTTGATATGAAGACTAAATAATGTATATTCCTTGGTTACAGCCAAGATGAGTTCGGCTATATGCTCTACGATCCAGTTTCAAAGAAGATTGTGAGAAGCCGAGATGTTATCTTTATTGAAGATCAGACTTTGAAAGATATTGGGAAGGCAGAGACAGATCCTCATTATAATAATGATCTAGTTGATTTGGATCCAGTTCTTCCAAGACATGTGGAGTCATAGTTTGGAGATGATGTTTATGATGATGACCAACATGGTACTAATACTGATACTCAAGAAAATAGTGACATGGATGATGATGCCCATGAGGAGTCACCAGTACACAATACTCCACCATTCGTTCTACTCAGGCGGTCTACCAGAGATCGTCATCCTTTCAACAGGTATTCTGCTGATGAGTATGTTCTATTAACTGATAGTGGTGAACCTGAATCTTATGAAGAAACTATGAAAAATGAGTACAAAAAGGAGTGGGTCTATGCCATGCAAGATGAGATGAAATCCTTGTATGAGAATAATACTTTTGAGTTGGTGAAGCTACCTAAAGGAAAATGAGCTTTGAAAAATAGGTGGGTTTACAAAGTGAAGCAAGATGAACATACTTCACAACCACGGTACAAAGCTAGGTTGGTCGTCAAGGGATTCAGTCAGAGAAAAGGTATTTATTTTGATGAGATTTTTTCTCCAGTTGTTAAGATGACATAAATTTTTGTGGTGCTTGGTTTAGCGGCTAGTCTTGATTTGGAGGTTGAACAAATGGATATCAAGACGACTTTTCTACATGGTGACTTGGACAAAGAAATTTACATGGAGCAATCTGAAGGTTTTCAGGTAAAAAGTAAAAAGGATTATGTTTGTAGACTTCTTAAAAGTCTATATGGTTTGAAGCAGGCACCTCGGCGATGGTATAAAAAGTTCAAGTCATTTATGAAGGATCAAGGCTACCGTAAGACTATTTCTGACCATTGTGTTTTTATTCAGAAATTTTCAGATTATGTTTTTATCGTATTATTGCTTTATGTGGATGACGTGCTTATTGTTGGCAAAAATGCTGGAAGAATTTCCCAGTCGAAGCAACAGTTGAGTAAGTCCTTTGCATGAAGGACTTGGGGCCATCGAAACAGATTCTTTGCATTCGTATTCATCGAGATAGAGCGGCCAAGAAGTTGCATATATCACAGGAGCAACATATTGAGAAGGTGCTTTGCAGGTTTAATATGGATAAATCTAAAGTTGTTAGTTCTCCTCTTACTACCAACTTTAAGTTAACTGATAAGGATTCTCCTTCTACAAAGTAAGAAATTACAGAGATGGATGGTGTTCCATATGCCTCGGTAGTAGGAAGTTTGATGTATGCTATGGTATCTATGAGACCTGATATAGCCTTTGCAGTTGGTGTTGTCAGTCGCCATCTAACAAATCCAGGTAAGAAGCATTGGGAAGCAGTTAAGTGGATTATGTAATATCTTAGAGGTACTTCCAAATTGGGTTTGACATTTGGGAATGGTAAACCGGTGCTTGTTGGATATACATATTCTGACTTGGCAGGTGATAAGGATTCATTGAAATCTACTTCTGGATATTTAATGACTTTGGTAGGGGGAGCGGTCTCATGGCAATCTAGGTTGCAAAAGGGTGTTTCATTTTCTACGGGGGAGGCAGAGTATGTAGCAACAACTGAAGCTTGTAAGGAGTTGTTGTGGTTGAAGCGGTTGATGCAAGAGCTTGGCTTCTCGCAACAATGGTATGTGGTTCTTTGTGATAATCAAGCAGCTATTGACATAGCTAAACATCCTACTTTTCATGCAAGAACAAAGCATATCGATATGAAATAGCATTGGATTAGAGACGCTCTTAAAGAAGGGTTGTTTGTAGTGGAAAAGGTACACACCGATGATAGTGGTTTCGATATGTTGACAAAGTCTTTAGCTAAAGTGAAGTTGAAGGTATGTTGTTCAATCGCCGGAATGGCGAACTCTTTCTCGTAGTTAGAAGGGGTAGATTTGTTGGGTTTCAGTTTCTATCTATGAGATTAAAAGCCAATTGGATTACCCTTGTTTTGGCCCACAAGGAGATAAAAATAAAGGAGCCCTATATATATAAATATAGAAGGATTATAATTAAAAATAAGAGAGAAGAAAAATAGACACATAAGAGATATAGAGAGAAAATTCGTAAGAATTTTTCTGGTTGTACAAGCTGCCTTGTTTTTGCGATTCCCGGAGTTCTACCGGTCGGATCGTCCTGAATTTTGGACAGCATATTCCTTACACCAATATCTAAATTCTGAATGGTGGAGATCGAATTTGGAGGTCCAGAAGGTCAGTAGTTAAGGGTCTGAACAGAAGCTGTTTGTGCCATGGTGAGGGTTAATCCCCACGCGGTTAGTTTCTCATTATTGTCTTATTTGATTCCATACTTCTTGACGACTCATTCCAAGAGTGTGAAGGTGATTGTATTCCTCTAGTTTTATCTAGAGAAGACTTGGTGTATTCCCATATAATTTGTGATTGTGAATTGTTTGGGTGGACTACGGTCCTGTGGTTTTTACTCCTTACCTTTGAGGGGGTTTTCCACGTATACCTTTGGTGTCTTTTTTTTTTTTCATTTATTATTACTTTACTTGTTTGTTTGATCAAAGGTTCATACGAGTAGGGTTAAGTATTGTCCAACGAAGTTTAATTCCGCACTTAGTTGTTACCGTTGTGGTCACTTTTTCCCGTCACTACTCTCTCCCTTCTTCCTTAATGAGTTAAAGAAGTTAAACTAACTTTGAACAACAAGTTAAAGGTTGCTCGATTATTTATATTTCTAGTTATATAAATGAGCCTTTCTAGTTTTATTCTTAAAGCTGCATTAATTCGAAGTTCGAGTTTAAGACCTCTCGTATAAAACATATATTAATTATAAACGAGCCCTTATTTATTAATTTATTTAAGTAAAAACTCGATTGGTTTCTTTATTAAAGAAACATCCGTATAAGTCGATTTACGACATAAATGAATTATCTTCCTCGAAACTTAGCGATTTGTCTTAGTTTGTTCTAAGTTAAACTCTAAGATAAGTCTAGTAGATTTTACTTTGTATTTTGAGGGATTAATTTGTAAATAAGATCCCAGATAAATACTTAGTGTTGTAAAGATTTTCCCGCCTAACATAAGTAGTTCATCTTTTTATAATGTATTTTGAGGGATTAATTTGTAATTAAGGTCCGAGATAAATACTTAGTGTTGTAAAGTTTTCTCCACCTACTATAAGGAGTTCATCTTTTTATTGTAAAAAAATCCAAAGTTCGGGGAGGAGCTCAGGGACTGAATTAGGGGATGAGTGGATGCATTAGAGGTTGCGTCATCATGAATCAGGATAAAATCTACCGTGTCATACTCTGTTTCTTTATCTCTTAATTTTCCGCACTCGATTTACTTATTTACAAGTAACGAATTTTCAATAGAGTAGTGATAATTGAAAAACCTGAAGCTCTAATTTTAAAAAATAAGAAGTAATTCAACCCTCCTTCTAGCTTATTAACCCATCTTTTAGGTTCTAAAAATATATAATATAAATATTATTTTACAAAATTACGATGTGCTGCGATTAGGATCGCATTATCAATAACTATATGGCAACTCGTACTTATGAAAAATTGAAACCAGAATCGCAGTATGAAAATTAAAAATTGTGTTTTGTGATGTAGTGCGATGCAGTGTGGGCGATCACTGCAATACTTTTTGAACAGTGTTTTGGTGTCATATTAAAAATTACCTTAAACTGGTCTATCACTCGTGCAATGTACAAAATTTATATAATTTATCAGTATATAGTTTAATTAATATTATTCGATGCACATTGTACAAATGATTGTAATATATAATTAATTGATAGTTCCGGATGTGTATTGTTGAAAAATATAGTACACTTGATATTTTTATGTATGTTTATAAAAAGTAATATGTTTTAATTAAAAGATGACGTGTAAAAAAAAGTTATCGAAGTGTTACTATTAATATAGTATAAATGATATTTTTAGATGTGTTTATAAAATTTAATATATTTTAATTAAAATATGACATGTTGTAATTAGAAAAGATAATTGACTAATTATCATTAATTATATTAATTTATTATTTATCAAATAGCGGAAACAAACCAAAAACGTAATTGAATTTTTTTAATGTTTTATTTTTAATAAAATTGTAGACATTTGATATTATACCAAAATTTTAGGAAATTTTTATGTTATGGTATTGTCCTTTTTATATTATTTATATAAAATAAATTTGTTATTCTTAATCATGCTAGTTTATTATTTTTGTATTTTAAATAAAATATTTATACAATATATGAAAAATAAATTTAATATAGTATTAAATTTTAGAAGGAATGAGTTGGAGTTTAAAGAAAAAAATGATAAAAATAACTTATTTTTTAAGTTTTTTTTAACAAAAATGACTTCTTTTAAAAAAGTGGCCAATTATAACCAATCTAATACATCACCGTCGAATGCGTATTATGTATTAGTTCGATGTTTGTCTTCTGCTGCTTCTAAAAACAAAAGGATGAAAAGAAAAAAGCAGTGGGTGGGGACACGGTCAAAAGTCACATGGGGTTGTGTAGCTGTCCTAGTGGGGTGGGCCGTGGCTGGTGTCTTCTCCTTTAGGAGTAAGAATATTATAGGCTAACCTGCTGAGTTATTATTATTTTTTTTTGAAACAAAGACAACTTTTCATTAAGATACTAGAAACTCAGAAACAATGGTCTCCAACACATTAGCCGGAGGAGACACAAAAACATTGAAGCTACCTAGCTCACAAGGGACACGCGCCTTCAAATGCAGTGCCTCGTTCGCTTGTTTTTTAACAAAATGAAGGGATAAATCAGGTCTAAGATTCAAGATTTCTCAACAAAGATCAAAGACATGACCAATCTCAAGATGATTTGCTGCGTTCTTGCTTATAGCGTTAACTGCTCCCAGAGAATCGCTCTCGATCTGCACTGCCTGACCACACCTAGATAGCAACCAAAGCAGGGCCTCACTAATACCAATGGTTTCCGCTTCCAAAACAGAGAATTCACCAGCAACATGCATGCATTTCCCTTGAATAAACTTCCCTCGACAGTCACGAAGCACCATACCAATTCGAAAGGAACTACTGCCTTGCAATACAGACACATCCACATTGAGTTTTAGAACACCCTCCACAGGCGGTGCCCAACTCTGAATTCTTCTCATCTGATCACCCTTGCTATTAGACTGCTCCGTCATTCTTCTGGCCAACGCTTCTCTCCACTCCATTATTTGCTTGCTACTACCTTCCATTGCCAAGACAGGACTCAACACTTTGTTCTCCCAAACCTTCAGGTTACGGGCATACCAGACTCCCCATAACACAGTAGCTACCTTGATTGCTTCATCACTCGAAACTGTAGCCAACTTATGTAGTACCCAGTTAGGAGCTTCATATACTTCCCTCATATCATACTCTGTGATCATAACTCTCCAGCATTCCGAATCATACTCACAATCAAAGAAAACATGCAGCAAGTGTTCTATGTCCTCGTTACACATAGGGCACATGATTGTAACCGGAACTCCCCTCCCTCTAAGAATATTTCTCACGGGAACGTTATTTCTACAAATCCTCCATAAAAACATACGAATCTTATGAGGTATCTTCATAGACCACAATATTTTCCACCCAACAGACTGCATAACCCCATGTTGAGATTGATTCTGCTCCCACCACAACCTGTATCCTGTCTTAACACTATAGCTCCCATCATTCGAATGAACCCAAGCTAAGCGATCCCTTATCTGATTTTGAGGAATTCGAAGTGCAAGTATGATTTTTGCATCAACTTCTTGGAAATAGCTTCGAACTAGCTACGTATTCCATTGCTTAGAGTCTGGTAGAATGAAATCACATACTTTCTCACTTCTAGTGTTGTTTGTATGCCAATCTTCCACACAGAAATCAAGCTTCGGTTTTAACCTAGCATCAGAAAATGCATTTATCTCCTTACCATCTCCTAAAATCCATTTAAAACCTTTCCCAATGGCCTCCCTAGCTTGCCATATACCTGACCATATGAAACTAGAACCCCCCCTCGACCAGCTTTCAAAACACTTGTTTGAGGAAAGTAACGAGCTTTGAAGACTCTTGACACCAGAGTCTCAGGCCTGTTAATAAATTGCCAAACATGTTTACCAAGAAGCGTAAGATTGAAACCATGAAGGTCTCTAAACCTTAACCCTCGACTGCGCTTAGCCATGCTCAAACTCTTCCATGAGTGCCACCTAATGCCCTTATCAGATGCAGAATTTGTCTTCCACCAGTACCCATTCATCATAACTTCTAACTCCGAGCACAAAGATTTTGGAATCAAGAAACACGACATGCAGTAACTTGGAATAGCCTGTGCTACGTTTCTGATTAGCACTGCCTTCCCAGCTTTAGACAACAGTTTAGAATTCCAACTCTGAATTCGCTTTCCTACACGATCCTTCAAGAAAGAGAACACCCTCTTCTTCGACCTCCCTATCAAGGATGGAAGTCCTAAGTAATTACCTTCACTCAGATCATTTCTAACTCCCAACAACTCTTTGAACTCCTCTTGCTTGTCTCTCCTATCATTAGCACTAAAGAAAATGCCCGATTTCTGAAAGTTAATGGCTTGCCCTGAAAGAAGTTCGTACCTCGACAAGATAGATTTTACCTCCCCAACTTCATTTGCTTGTGCTTTAAAGAATAGAAATGAGTCATCTACAAAGAGAAGATGTGTAACTGCAGGTGCATCTGCACAACTTTGCACCCACTAATTGGACCAGCATTAGCAGCATCTCTCAACGCTAAAGACAAACCTTCTACACAAAAGAGAAAGGGTAGGGTGATAAGGGGTCACCCTGTTTTAGCCCACAATTCGGATTAATAGGCCCAATATTCGCACCATTAAAACATACTGAATACGAAACAGTTGAGACACACAACATAATCCACTGAATCCACTTGTTGCTGAACCCCATATGTAACATACGCTCTTTCAAAAACATCCAATCTACTCTGTCATAAGCCTTGCTGACATCAAGTTTAAGGGCAATTTCACCTTCCGAACCATAATTCTTCCTCTTCATAAAATGAAGCACTTCAAAGGCCACAAGAACATTATCAGAAATATTTCGACCAGGGACGAAGGCCGATTGATTCTCCGATATAAGACCAGGCAATATAGCTTTCAAACGATTAGCAAGAACCTTAGCAAGGATTTTGTAAAGCACATTGCACAGTGCGATTGGTCTCAAGTCCTTCATATTTTCTGCATCTTCCTTCTTATGAATAAGCACTATATTCGTGTCATTCAATCCCAGAGGAAATGTATTATCCGCCAACCAACTACGGCAACATTTAAACACCTCAACTCCTAGACAATTCCAGAAATGTTCGAAAAACGCAGGATTCAATCCGTCAGGACCACTAGCTTTATCAGGGTGCATTTGTTTTATTGCCACAGAGAATTCCTCATACGTTAAATCTGCCACCAACCTATCATTCTGAACATCCGAGATTAACAATTCATTTCTTGTAGTGTCAACCTGCCTATCCACTACGTTGCCATTGAAGACCCTCGAAAAATAATCTTTCACCAGAGCGCACATTCCCTCGTGATCATCAACAATCCTCCCCACATCATCTTTAAGAAATGTAACACTGTTCATTTTCTTACACAGAAACGCAGAGGCGTGAAAGAAACGGGAGTTAGTGTCCCCCTCCTCAAGCCAGAACATTTTAGCTCTTTGACGCCAATACGATTCCTCTTGAGCCAACAGGTCATTTAGAGTGTTCTTCTCCTTAAAATAAACACGGACACTTGAATCATCCACACAATTCACCAACCCATCAACTATATCCTTCTGTGCTTTTATTTTGTCACGGAACTTGTGAAAGAAGTTCTTCCCCCACTTCGCCATAAACACAGATACAAAATTCAGTTTAGGAAGTAAATTGCTAACTGGTAACTGGGACCAATAGGCCATAACCTCATTCTTGAACTGAGCTTCCTTCAACCACACATTTTCAAAACGAAACCTGAACTGCTTCATGGGAAATTTAAAACTCATCAACTCCAGGATGATAGGGTCATGATCAGAGCTTACTGTATGAGTGACCAAAAGTTTACACAAAGGAAATTTACTCCACCAAGCTTCACTGGCAAAAGCTCTGTCTAACCGCTCCCTAACCCACTCAGACGTGCCTCTACCACGTTCCCACGTGTACTTGCCTCCAACCAACTCTAGTTTAAGCAAGTTACTATCCTCCACAGTTAGACGAAATCCATCCAACAAAGACTGAGGATGTAAAACTCTACCCATCTTATCCGAAGCATATAGCATATCGTTAAAATCTCCAAAGATACACCATGGAAGAGGTGACTTGGTTGCTAACCTCCTAATCAGATTCCACAACTCATTTCTCCTGGTTCTTTCTAGGTAACCATAAAAACAAGTAAGACGCCAACTATGCACTCCATTATCAGAAATGCACACATCAATAAAATTATTCGAAGACTCCAAAATACTAATACGCATTTTGCAAATGCATATTGTGTCCATCTACCATAATAAGAAATGCACCTTTTTTCTCATATATTTCATAATACTTTGATCCTAAATGCGTATTAGTGTTTATTTTATGTTCAATTTTTTAATTATTATTTTTTTAATTTTATCTACATTTCCTTAGGGGTTCAACAATTAACCTTTGGGGTTCAACATTTCCATATTGGGTTTTAGAAATATTCGGAATAAATAATAAACCGTATACGGACTTAGGGTTGTAAACAACCCTAAACCCTAGACCCGAAACCCTAATTTATCATGATTTTAAAAAAATCAGATCGCCGGACTCGGTAAGAAAAAATAATTTTTTTATTAAATTAAATCGCCGGATTAAATAAGAAAAAACAATTTGAATTGACCATATTTGAACCCCAAATTTATATATATTATTTTTTTAATTAATAAAAAAATTTAATTTAAGATACCCATGTTTCAATGGCGTATTGTTGTATCAATCAGAATTGCGTATCCAGCAATACCCCAACTCCAGTTGCGTATTTGTATTTGAAATTTTTTTTAAAAATCATGGTTTACACCCGTAAAGCATGCGTATTCAGCTGACCTAGTTGTCAGATGCGTGTTCGATCAGCTATATTTGGCCAATATAACGAAATAGGTTATTCCTGTTAAATTTGTACGCAAAATAGGTTATTCAGAGCAACTCCAACAATCTCCTTGCATTCTCCCTATAAATAATATAATTAAATTACCTCTTAACTATTTAGGAAAATAAATCAAACATTTTCTCCAACAATTCTCCAAAACTTACTACTTATTCATTTTTTTAACTAATTAACTATATCTATACATATACATAACTAAATGTATTTATCTATATTGAAGTCAGACACCCATAACTTGAAGTTATGGTGCTTGTATACCATAAGTTGAAGTTACGATATACGGTAACTTTCATGGAAAAACACTCACCCGTAACTTGAGGTTACGGACCTTGTATGGAAAATGATAAATGTTACTATCATCAATGTTTTAATGTTTTAAGACAAAGTGTTTACAACGAAGAAGATAAAGAAAAAAATACAAAGAACTCAGACATGAGAAAATGATAGCAGGTGGAGAGTTGGTGGGAAAAAATATAAAGAACCAACTGAACACGAACACCTGTGATTTAAAGTCACGGTACCAATGTGTGAAAGAACCAGAGGGAAGCTGCAAATCATTCATTCTGTACATCACTCATATTAAAAATTAGCATAAAAGTAAGGCGCCATCTACACGACTTTCAAATTGAAACAGCTGGAGGGAATCTATTATTCCCTCCGTCTTTCAATTTCTTATCATTTCAAAATAGGGTATCTGACACGTATTTTAAGGATTGTTTCATAACTTATTTTTGATTTTTTTTTTGTATAAAAATATAACAATCCTATTTTTATACAAAAAAAGAAGGCGCCATCTACAAATCGAATATTAATCCTTCCGAGTTTTCGGCATCACAGACGGTTTTAACCTTCAGTACTCTCTGGTAGTTTCTTTACCTCTCTTTCCTTCGTTTATTATTTTTTCCACAGTTTTTCAAAACTCATATATATTTTTTAAATTTTAATTGACTTTGTGTGTGTTCTCCATTACATTGGATTATCCTATGACCAAATTACACTAGTGTGTGTGTGTGTGTGGGTGTTTAGGTCGATTATATAAATGTTGTGCAATTTTGTACTTTTAATATAGTATAGTGTGTGGTTGCTGTTCGGAGTTTAAAGTTTTGACCATATTAATTTGATGTGGTTTGGTACTGAAGTGATGATGTGTTTGTATTTTAAGGTGCATTTGAATTGAATTAAATTAGATGTGAAACGAAGAATAGGTAAGTAACCTAGATTTTTATTATATGATCGTATCAGAGTTCACTAATTTTTCATTATTTATTGTGAATACTGAATTAGTAGTATTAGTGTTGGTTGCCGTAGGGAATTTAATGTTCTCTTTTTGATTTGCTTGTTGTTATTGCTAGGAAGCAGTGTGCCTAATTGATTTGTGTTTTAAGGTGCCTTTGAATTATATTAAATTTGATGTTAAACAATTAAAGTAATAGCCTAGATTTTTTTAGTACTGGTTTGCTGGTTCCTTTCATTTTTGGTTGCGGCTTGGAATTTGAAGATGTCCTTTTGATTTATTTTCTTTTGTTGTGATTTGCTAGGGAAGTACTGTGCCTAATTGATTGTGCCTAATTGATTTGTAGGTGCCTTGCAATAGTGGTAAATTGGATGTAAAGGGAGGAACTTATATATAATAACCTAGATTTTTACCTTATTACCGGTCCTCTCCCTTTGATTGCTTCATATCTAAATTTGCTAGTTTATTGCTTCATATCTAACTTGAGATTTAGATATTCTATGATATCTAAATTTTTAATGGATTTGTTTTGGGTTAATATTAAGTAGTTATCAAAATTTTATAGGATTTGTTTTGGATTTCTAATGTCTGGGGTAGTCAATTTTTTTAAATCCATTAAAAATTTTGAAGGCATTCAATAATTTTGATTAATAATTTCTAGAATTTTATAGGATATAAAAATGGGAGAATGTTCTAGGGAGGATATTATCAGTGATCTACCTCAAAGCATTATTGGATCCATCTTATCAGAACTGCCAATAAAGGATGCTGTAAGAACCAGTATTCTCTCTACCAAGTGGAGATACCATTGGGCTACTATGTCACAGCTCACGTTTGACGATCAATGTGTATCGAAAGGCGAAGAAGATGCTGAAAAAGAACTTCTAAACTTCATCACGTGCTTTCTTTTACGTCATGACGGCCCTATTTATAAGTTCAAACTAAACACCGAGTACTTGAAAAGGTTTACTGATTTAGAGCAATGGTTACTTTTCCTATCAAGGAAAGATATTAAAGAGTTTGACCTTTTCATATTCAGACAATATTGGATTCTCAAAGGCCAAAGATTCTGCACACCTCCTTGTATTTTTTCTTATCAGAAACCCACTAAACTAAAGCTTTTTGGGTTTGAACTGAAACCTCCACCGGGATTTCAAGGATTTCCATGTTTGAAGTACCTTAAAGTACATGGTGGCACAGTTACTGCAGAAGCTATTGAAAATATTATAACAGGTTGCCCTCTTCTTGAGAAGTTTAAATTTATAAATCTTTTTGACCCTCTAGCTTTGACCGTGTGTGCCCCGAATCTGAAGCTTCTTACATTGGTCAGTTTCTTTGAAGATGTATATCTTAAGCATACCCCACTTCTGGTTGCTATAAATATACAATTCCTCACAACGGTAATTAGCTGATAGTATTTCAACTTAGCTCTACATCTTCTCTAACCTTCTTTGTATTTACATAAGATTCACGCCTTTTTGTACACTCACTTTCTTTTTGTTGGCCTTTTTGTTCAGCAGTGGGAAGGTAATATTCTTATAAAAGATCCAGTCACGTATGACTGTCTAAAGCTTATTGTACTTGCATGCATAAATTTTGAAGAGATGAAAGAAGTGTTGTATGCTCTTCATTTGATTTTGCAGTCCCCTAATCTACAAGAACTTCAAGTTATAGTGAGTCAGATGTCCTGTTATTTTGTTCATCATTATATGCCTTGGTGTTTGGTTAGTATTCTTTATCAGCATTTACTTTTTTGTGTAACTTTTGATTGAACAGACTTTCGGACCTGAACGTGGTTATGAAGAAGCTGCTGATTTGGATTTTTGGGAGAAAAATTGTCCTACTGATTTCACATTCAAGCATCTCAAAATTGTAGAGATATCAGATCTGTCCAACGAAAATGACATGGAATTTCTCAAATTTGTGCTTGGACGTTCTCCGGTGCTTGAGGTGTTGAGCATTTCACCTCATGCCGATTACAAAGGAAAAATGAATATGGTGAATCAAGTTCTCCGTTTTCAACGAGCTTCTCCAAAAGTTGAAATTAAATTCTTTGACCAGCCATCTTAATATGTATCATGCATTTCCTGATGTACGGCGAATCACTTCCCAGAGATAATGACATCGCGGAATGTTGGGCCTCAAATCAAGTGGGAGCCTTCTTCGACAAAAAAATGCCTTGAAATTAATGTGGACGCTTATGTGAAAAATGATGTGTCAGGAGCTAGATTAAGGGCTGTTATGCGCATAGCGGTAGGCTATGTGGTTGCTGTCGGTACTTCTAACAATAATGCACCTATTGATGTTCTTTCGGTTAAAGTTTTGGTGCCTAAAGAGGGGATTTATTTTGCATTTGTATTGGGTTGTAGCAAGTTTTCTGTTGACTAAGATTGTGTAAATGCTGTCACTCTTTGTCCAGAGCACTTGTGTCTGAATTATCACTATGATGTTTTTGATATTTTTTTTTTGGTTAGAAAGATGTTCTTAATATTGAAATATGGAAAAGAACATGATGTCAAAATTGTATTTTGTTAGAAGAGGGACTATCTTCGTAGCTCACTAGATTGCTAAACACTCATTGTCATTGTCAAAATTGTATTCAAATTTTTTGTTTCTTACTATAGTTCCCTTTCTGTTCTTTTCATTAAATTGCACAAAAAATAAAGTTCTAATAAAAGTATAACAAATTTAATATGATTCACAAGATAAAATTTAAAGGTCCCGTTGCAAATTTATTAAATGATGCATGGAGTAGAATAATAATGTAGAATCTGACACTAACAGGGAGTAGAATAATAATGTAGAATCTGACACTAACAGGGCTACTGCATCCGTGAGTATAAATGTGCCAAAACCTCCGTCTCACAGCTCATGGGTTCGACTCTCGATCACTCCGAGAATTATCTTAGAACAAATACTAAATTTTAAGGCATATAAGGCTATATAGTAAAAAAAAAAATGTGCCAAAACCTTAAAAGGATTGGCGATCCTCGGGAGTCTCATCAAAGCCACCCGGCATACTGAATAATGCTGGAAAGGTTATGGTGGCTAATAGTGCAGACACTACCATATGGTTGATGATTACTTTTCTATACTCTGCGACTTCTTCCATGTTAAGTTGTTCACTATGTTTAACAACTCTTTTACCGGACTTCATGTCCGCTCTTCAAGTGTACGCCACAAACGCGAAACACCAGTGCTTTCTAAGATCGGCCCCCATAAGTGAACTTCTAACCCTGACCTGCAATGGAGTATTCTCATTGTGAAAACTCATAAGTGTATAATAAATATATAGTAATAGAAGTCAATATACTTTGCTCTTGTAAAGTGTTTCACTTTTTCTTGAATTTACAATGCAAATAGAAATCGGCACTTCGTTATCTACACATTAGTTTAAAATTAGACCTCCATGAATGTATCCCATCCAATGGACTAATGGAGTACAACCAGCGGTGGCAGAAGAAGTCCTCCATGAAATTATGTACCCTAATTTACGATATTTTCTAAGCAAATCGTAACGCATTTGAAAGGCAAACATGTACCGATGTACGAAGGATAGAACAATCCACAAACTCTTTTATTATTTCAAATGAAAAGAAACAAACAAACTTAAGTTAGAAAACGCTATATGATAAGTTGATAACAATGATCTCAGGTCATTTCTAGCTTAGAAATCCTACTAACTACATGTTGAAACTGTCTAAAAAAACAAAAGATACAATCAGTTAACACAAACAAGTCAGTGGCTCAGCTTCCCTAGTGACCATAATAATAAGATGACGGTGAAGATGATAAAGGAAACTTATCAAGAATGTGAAGGGCCTCTTTCATATTTGGTCTCTTTTGGGGCAATGGAGAAATACAACTGTATCCTAATCTCAATAATGCCAACAAGGATTCCTCTTTTCCCTCCATATCAGCACGTATTGCCATGTCAGCCATTCTCAATATTTTGTTCTTTTCCAACGTGGCAGATCCGGATCCGATTATTGCATCTGGGCCAAACTCATCAGAGATAATAACCTTTCCAGTTAACAACTCAAGCAACACAACACCAAATGAATATACATCCCATTTTGAAGTGGGCTTTAAACTCCGAAGAGACTCCGGTGCATAATAAGGCGAACAACCCATTGAACTTGGGCTTGGACTTGGTGTCGCTCCACCAATATATTCTGGAAAACTATCACGAGATGCTGTGGACCTCTTGCTACCAAAATTTCTAGTAGAGGCACTGCTTTTGTAGCTATTGTCACCTGAAACAAGCCTTTCAAGCCCAAAGTCACCAATCTTGGGCTCCATATCTAAGCCCAATAACACATTCGTGGGCTTTAAATTGCCATGAACTTGCTTCTTGTCGTGGATGTAAGCAAGTCCACGTGCCATGCCCTTTGCTATCCTGAGCCGTACTTCCCACGGCAAAGCACAAGGTGAGGAGCCTACCTTTCCTGAAAAAATGGCGTCAAAGTAAAAAAGCGAGAATTTCACATGCGCAAGATAGTCAAATAATTGCAAACCCTTTTCCATACGATAAAGCCAATTGAACGCGAGTGTCGCTTTAGTGCGCACTATACATGTCTGACTATCATGCGCCATGGTGAAAAAATCAAACTATGAAGCAACCACTTTTTAGTCCTTTTTTTAGTACTACCATCTACCAAGTTGAAATTAACCAAGTTGGCAAATAACACTAAAATGGTTAAAAAGTTAACATTAACCACCGTCTGATAATATGGCGCACTTTAGCTGGAAAACAGCATGCTATCCTACGCATATATAATAAGTAGCTAACATTCCGAATGTTGTGATGAAATAATGATCAAGCAAGGATCCTAGTTTTACTGTAACGTGCATCCCTTTTCCATGCAAAAAACAGGGATTAACACTTTTAAAGTGCACTATACACATGTCCAGCTATCATGCACCGTGGTCAAAATCAATCCAAATAACTACACAAGCTACATGCCAGTTTGACTTTATAGACTTACTATCAGACATTAATTTTCAGTTACACCCACTCCCCAGTCCCACCGTCCTCCATCATACACAGCACACTTTAGCAAATTATACAATAATACTACTAACTTACGCAAAAACAAGCAGCTAACATGCGCACATATTATGGAGTATCAGAAAAATATAGCATGATCAAAAAAAACTTACTGTAACGAGCATTAGCAAGGCTGCCATTAGGAACGAACTCATAGATAACAAGCTTCTCATCAACACCCCAATAAAATCCACGAATTTTAACCAAGTTAGGGTGCACCAATTTCGCAATAACTCGAACTTGATTCTCAAAATCTCTGAACCTCTCCAGCCCACTTTCACCGATTCTTCGAACAGCCAGGGCAGTTCCATCTTCCAGAACAGCCTTATACATAATGCTCGAGCCCGTGGCGCCTAATATATAGGCTGAGGCCTTGAGCAATGTCTCTAACTCTAGCTCATGATTTTTTTCTCCTCCATCAACTGTTACAAGTGAGCCTGAGCTTTTTTGAACTTCTTGTGGCTTTTGTGCATTCACATCAAACACTTGTTGTTGTCTTTCTTCTTCACTCTCTGTAGATGATGAATCAAAAGACTCCTGTTTATCATTTCTTCTGTTTAATAAACACGCCCATGATTTTAACCATTTACTTTCCTCTGATGAAGATGTTGCCCAGTTGAAATCTTGAGCTGCTTCTTGTTTTTTTCTTTTTGCCACCCTTTTTTTGTAAATGTATATCAAGATCATAGCAAGAATTGCTATTCCAGCTGCATCACCCACTACAATTCCTATTATTGTTCCGGTTTTTACTCCGGTTTCGGGTTTTTTACTAGTACCATTTCCTGAGGATGGGGATGAGTCTATGGTTTTAGGAATGGCTGCTATTGCTGGCGGGGATGTGGAGGAGGTGACATTAGGTGCAGAAGAGTTGGTTGATGGTATTGAGCAAAGTTTTTTCAGTGGTTTACCGCATAATTCAGGATTTCCGGAAAATGCTTTGATGCTCTGATTGTACAAGACACTTGATTCTGGAATAAGACCTGTGAGATTGTTGACAGAAAGGTCTAAGGTTATGTTTACTGGAAGTTTGTCAGCAAACTGTGGCGGAATTTCACCGGATAAATTGTTGTATGAAAGGTTAAGGTAACCAAGATTGCTGCTTCCGAAACTCGAAGGCAATGATCCATTGATGAAATTAGAAGACAGATCAAGAACTTTAACTGAATCAAATCCACCAGGAATATCACCAGAGAAGTAGTTGTTTTTTAAAGAAACAACAGTTAAGTTGTGCAGAGTAGTGAGGTTCATGGGAATTTTTCCACCCAATACATTATCGGATAAATTGAGTGAATCAAGATTGTTTAAACCTCCTACGAGCTCAGAAAGCTCACCAGAGATGAGATTATTGGAAAGATCAAGTGCACGAAGACTCGACACGTTGTAAAGAGACAGAGGAATTGACCCATTAATTGAATTGCCTGAAAGATTCAGGCTTTGAAGGTGTTGGATGACACCAAGATCAGCAGAAATAGAGCCTAAAAGGTCAGAATTTGGCAAGGACAATCCTGTAACTCTAGAAAATGCATCCAACGTACCCGGAGCTTCACATGTAACACCATTCCAATGACAAGGTGTTTGATCATATGAATTCCAGTTGCTCAAGACATTCCGCGGATCGCTGATTATCGAGTACCTAAAAGAAAGTAAAGCAACTCCATCTATGTTGAGCTGAAATGATGTATTTACAAGAAAACAAAGAATTATAGTCCACCTTAAGTGAAGATCAAAAGGTAGCAACTTCATTATGATGCCTCACAGAAATCACACATATTTTACAAGAGAGTGAAAATGAAAGAAAGGGGAAGAAAAAAAATGAGGATGGAGCGAATGTTTATACAAAGAAGAGAGGGATTCAGGGCTAATGCCATGTGATGGAGAAAAATGTATATTATTATTGAGTTGAGAAGAGCAAGCAGGCCAGGGGAGACACAGCTCACCAAAGACCAAAACATCTTTACCAATATTCTCTACTCAGACCCTTTAGAGTAGTTAGTAAAGTATAGTATTAGTCTAACTTTCTTTTTTCTTTTTTTTTTCTGACAAACAAACAAGATTTAGCCTGAATAACATGATTAAATGCAGATTTCAGATTAACACATTTAAAGATTAAGTAATCAGATAAATGTGAATGACCATGGCATCTTTGGCTAGGGTGACATTCATGTGAAGCAGAAACAATGTTTAATAGACTTGGAGTTGTTAATTTTGAGAAGATATAAATAAAAGGTTGTCATTATCTGTTTGTTAAATAAAAACTAGAAGTTCAGGAAACTTAAAAAGAATCATCTTAAGGATTTTTCCATAGCATTTTTGCATGGCAAACTGAAGCTAAATAGCTACAGAGGTTCGAATTGGAGCTTGCAAATCACTAGTAAATTGTTCTTGTGAAAAATCAACTCGATGCGTTGGATATTAAATTAAATTTTGTTGTCAATTTGTAGGTATATTCATGGCAAACTAATTTTTCACTGGTCGACTTCATGATGAATGAAAAAGTGATTGGACCCATAGTGGGTAATCTATGGAAAAACAGGGCGATGTTGGTGAGTGTTAGTCTTGATTAATGACATATATTATGATATTATCACATCTAGAATGTCCAATCATATTTGATTTAGTTTAAACTAGGTATAAATCAGATGGTAATGACTAATGACTAAGTGATCCACGCCTCACAATGCATTGTTGAAAATCGATTTTATGGGGTTATGTTGGGTCTGTTTCTCAAATTTGCAACTTATAAGTCATTTATTTCAGAAAAAATTTCGTATTTACATTTTTTTTTCGGAGAAAAATGTGTATGGGACATTATCTTACAAAAATAAGTTACTTATTTTAGAAAAAAATACATATTTACGTACTTTTTTCCAGAATAAGTAACTTATTTCTAAAAAATAAGATTTCCCAAACGGACCGTTATATGATTCAAATTGAGTTTATAAAATATAGTATCAAATTATAGATCTTATTTCATTTTTGATATGAAACTTAAAATTGTTAAAAATAAATTAATTTCTAGGGAAATTTTCAAAAATATTCATATTTTTAATTTTTTTTCAAAAATAATGTAAAAGTTATCTGAAATTGCCCTACAAACAGTTGCATTTTAGATTGCAATAAGGGCATCTCCAACAGTTTGGTCTAGATTTCTCCAAATAAATGATTATTTAATGTTTTAAATGTTATAATGAAAAACATTTCATTTAAATTTCGACTATCTTGGTGAAAATCGATTTAATTTGGATGACTAAATTCATAATTTAATTCGCATTACATTTTCATTTAAATTGTATTTTAATTTATGTTTTATGTGTTGTTATCTTTATTTTATATGTTTAAATGTATTTTCAATTTGAGTTATGTATTGTCAATTTGAATTTAAAAAATGCAAGCATATATGATTTAATTATGTTTTAATATTTTGTTAATATTAAATTAAGAATAAATAATAATTATATTCTATTATTAGATAATTATATGTATAAATATCTTTAATCAAATTTTTATCTAATAAACTAAATAAATAAAATTGAAAAGTTATTATTTTAATATTAAAGTACATTTGGACCGATGAATAGTGTCGATCCAGATTTGGAACAACACTATTCATCGGTTCAAATTTGGACCGAGATTTAGGCCACTGTTGGGTGAATTTGGACCGAAATCGGTCCAAATTTGGATTTTTAGGTCACTATTGAAGATGACCTAATAGCATTTTAGATTGCATATGAGATTGCAAAATAAAATTTGTAACATAAATATTTTTGAAAAAATTCCTACTTTATATAGATTGAAAATTAGATGAATTTGGATAAAATTGATTATCTATGCTTAGCAAAAAAAATAAATTTATCGATTATCATATAGAAAACGGAAAATAGGTTTGGAAATTTGTCGTGAGTCCATCTCAAATTTTGTAATTTGTTATATTTTTTAATTTCATCGTACGTTTGTCAAATTATTGTTGAAACTAGTTTTATAGTCCTTGCAAGGCACGGATTTGCTAACTAAATTATGTTAATATGCATTTACGTTGCTCTATATTTAAATAATCAAATGGTATTTTTAATGTGTTGATGCTCGGATCGATGCAAATAAATCAAAGAGGGATTATGTGTTCATGGTGTATATTAAATATACAACTAAAAATATGTATCATTTGCAATGTGCTAATCTCATTTCAAGGATTACTACTTGCCTGAGTTAGGAGTCTAAAAATATTTACATGAGTAGTGACTGTTTTGAATTTGCATATTAGCAAAAGATCGATACGTTTGAATAATTTATACGAGAGACCAACTCTAAATTGCTCGGGGATCAACCGTGTGATCCAAACACCATGAAATTAAGCGACTTAAATTAGTACTTCAGTTTTTTTTAGTTGATATTACCAAAATGGGCTGAACCTAAATTTTAAAAATGGAGAGAGCAAACATAAGAAATTTTCAAACCCGTAGTGTCATAAGAAAGAGATAATAGATCGATGTGTTTCTGTTTCGCTATAATTAAATATGTTAATATATAGGTGGTTAATGTGCATGTAATTTACCGCACGAGTTTTGCTAGTAAATCATGTTAATATGTATTTATATTGTTTTATAATTAAATGGTGCTTGCAACTTGTAAATGATTATTATGCAAAACATATATAAGAAATTATCTATTCATGATGATTGATGTATGTACAACTAAATAAGTAAATTTCAGTGTGCTAATCTCTTTGAACGAATGTTCAAATGATTGAGTTATGAGCATAAAAGAATTTATATTAATAGTGATTGTCTGATCATCCACAACTGATTTGTGCATTTTAACCCAGATTAAAAGATATGCGTAAGATATAAATTAAAACACAAATTATAGTATCTATCTTCTAAATCCTAGTAACTTGTTTTTACTACAGAATAAAAAAATTGCTACATACCTATGTAATGTTCGCAATATTCTCAAAGTTTTATAATCTAATCAAAACTAATATCTAGCATAGTAATGAGAAATCTCACTCCTAAGTCAGAGGTTAAGAGTTAAATTTCCATTTTTTTATCATTAATATAATATAAGAGGGATAATTTAGTAATTTTATGATAATCAAATTGTCCCACAATATATTAATAATGAGTTTTACAATATATCCAAAACTGATATATAGTATAGTGGTAAAGAGTCTTTTTTTTTTTTTTATGTTAGATGTCAAGGGTTCAATTATATCTAGTAACAATTATTTTATCAGTAATATAATATATGAGGATTGTCTCATGATATATTAATAAAGAGTTTTATAATACATTCAAAACTCATGTTTAGCGTAGTGGTAAGAATTCTCACTTCCTAGTTAGTGGTTAAGGTTCAATTCTCACTAGAAACTATTTTTTTTATCATTAGTATCATATAGGAAAGGTAAATTAGTAATTTCATATTGAATAAATTGTCACACAAACCCACAAACCCCCTTGTTGTGCTATTAATAATATAATAGATAATATTGAATATAAATTGTTTATTTTATTAGAATTGTAGAGTATTGCTTTTATAACAATACTATTTCTTTATATTCGCGATGAGATAAATTTATATAATAATAATAATAATAATAATAATAATAATAATAATAATGTAATGATAATTTTATTATTTATTTAAATTAAAAAATGTAGTAAATTAAAAAAATGCATTATACAATATATCTATACTATTATATTAAAGCCGAAACATTGAAAGTTTTGGTTATCCTATTTATTTTGGTTTTCGGTTTGTTAATTTAATTTTTAATTAATTTTAAATATAAAATAAATCAATTTTAATCCGTTGTTGGCTATAGGCCTAAAGACACAATAGTATTTTATATTTACACCATTACTAATACAGCTAAACTTAAAACCTCCGTTGCCTTCACGAACACTGTGCACAGAACTCTATTCTTCTAAACCTAATTTACACCATCTTCATCAATTCAATACACGGTTTGATAGAATGGGATAAAAGTTGGGTCTGATCCATAAAAATATTAATCTACAAACAATCCATCCAACTCCAATTCGCAGCCCATCCAAGCCCGGTAATCAAAACTATCACATTTAACAAAATAATTTAATTATATCCTTTATATACTTATTATATCTATCTATCTATACTATTATATTAAAGCCAAAACATTGAAAGTTTTGCTTTTCGGTTTGGTTATCCTAATTATTAAAATAAATAATTATATTACAAAAACAACTCAAAAAGCTAATTACCAATGTTAACGTAATTATATTCCGATTAAAATTCCTTCATACACATTGAGCTTCTACTTGGACTCTTTTTTCTCCTCCAACAACTCAATTACCCATTTTTTCTAAAGATTTTACTTCTAATTAAAACACTTTACCATTTAATTTAAAACTAATATTACAATAATTAATATATATCCAAAATATCACACCATATCTTTCCGTAATTATTTTTAGTAGTAATTTTTGTAATTAAAACACGTTACTTTTTAATTTAAAATTAATCTTGCGATCACTAATATACACCCAAAAATATCTCACTATATATTCAAATCATTATTTTTAGTAATAAATAAAAATCGTTAGATCTAATAATAAGATATATTATATGATTAAATTAATTTACTAAAAATTTAAAGTTCGAACCCGTCAACGACATTTTTAATTTAGAATTTTACAAAATAAATTTTAAACCATGCATATCATTATATAAATTTATATTAAATTAAAATTAAAAAATTATTAAAAATAAGGATTATATAAAAACATAATTATAATGTTAAATAAATTTTATAACCTATCAAAAGAAACCCGTGCTTCGCACGGGTTATAAACTAGTAACTATTATATGTGCATAATTATATGTGTATGAAGATAAGAAAAGTCTAACGATTTACGGTCCCCCAGGGGTAATTAATGGCCTGTTTGGCAGACTTAAAAGTACTTTTAAACTTATTTTTGGGTAAAAATTTCATATTTTAATAAAAAATTTTATACAAGTATTTAATGTATGTTTGAGATTTTATAAGTTGCAAAAAAGTGTTAGGTTAAGGGACTTACACAATTCGAGATTCACAATCACCAAAACAGAGCACACACATAACCAATCGATAAGTTGACAAGATCTACCAAAGCACAAAATAAGAACACACAAATACTTGACGTTGAAACACCCACGCCCCAAACTTGTATTATTAATCTTAACAATAATCAACAATACATCAAAAAAATAATAACTTAACGGTGTCCCAACCCGATACTTGAGCCAACAAGGCTCAAGCACCTCCCAAACAATACTTAAGACTACATCTCTTATTCTTTCACCTCCCCAAACAAATACAACATGACTATGTATATATAGCCATCACAAACTTAGCCACCAAGATATCCTAATCATACTTGGTTTCCAATTACGATCCTTATCATACTTGGTATCTAAATATACCATCTATAATAATTATCTAAACATATAATTATTACCCAATCCATATATGTTTTGGATCACCAAAACCCATACCATATTGGGTTGAAACCCAACAATCCTCCCCTTCAACCCAATACCCATATCGGATTGAACAGTACTCATCAAGCCATCGACGTCCATTCGCTAACGCCTCCCCTCGAACAAGAATCTACTCATCTTGCTCTTCCGATCATTGAGTGTCGCTAAAACCCGTTTAGTGACCCTCTAAACCCATCATTCTTCACCATAACGATGTTTCCATCTACAAAATCACGTGCATTAACCACCACGAGTGCTCTTCCACATGTTGAGTCACCCGATCCTTGCTTTCACAATCCTTCGGTCTCCTGAAGAAAATCACTAGTATCATCAAAATAGTTCACCTGGTTGATTAAGCCATTGAAACAATTTCGATGACCTCTTCCATCTTCTTCCATCTCGAGTCCGAACACAGGATTGATCCACGGTGCAAGCCAACCGTCAAACCGCACGTAACTTTGTCTCTTCCCGCTTTAGCAGCAATCTCCTTGTCAGCAAATCCTTCATTGTACTCTGCCAGATCAATTGAACCTCGAACTTTCCCTTAACCTTATCCATCACGAACCCGAACCTTGGCTCTAGATACCACTTGTTAGGTTAAGGGACTTACACAATCCGAGATTCACAATCACCAAAATAGAGCACACACATAACCAATCGATAAGTTGACAAGATCTACCAAAGCACAAAATAAGAACACAAAAATACTTGACGTGGAAACACCCACGCCCCAAACTTGTATTATTAATCTTAACAATAATCAACAATACATCAAAACAATAATACCTTAACGGTGTCCCAACCCGATACTTGAGCCAACAAGGCTCAAGCACCTCCCAAACAATACTTAAGACTACATCTCTTATCTTTCACCTCCCCAAACAAATACAATATGACTATGTATATATAGCCATCACAAACTTAGCCACCAAGATATCCTAATCATACTTGGTTTCCAATTACAATCCTTATCATACTTGGTATCTAAATATACCATCTATAATAATTATCTAAACATATAATTATTACCCAATCCATACATGTTTTGGATCACCAAAACCCATACCATATTGGGTTGAAACCCAACAAAAAGAAGTTGACTTTTTTCAGAAAAAAGTTAGAAATCTCTAGCTTTGTATAAAAATAAGTTGACTTATTCTGAAAAAAAGTTTCCCCAAACACCGCCTAAATTTTAAGATCCCACGTTCTACTGTATCCTAATCCTAGTAGAGGTGGTTTAGAGCAAGTCCAACATATGCTTTGTTTCCTAAATATAATAAAATAATGGTTTTTAGTACTTTAAGGATTTTATTTGTCTATGAACTCCAACAATCATCCGTATATTCAGAGAAAATAGAAGTACAAAATTGTAGGGAAGTGATTTTTAATTGATAAAAATGGAGTTAGGGATGGCTAGACATTTCTCACAAGTATGGAATGGTTAGTGGTTCCTAGTGTTTTATGGAACCCAGGAGTTATATTTTATGTTAAATTCCCTAAATTTTAGAGTTATATTTTATGTTGAATTAAATTCCCTAAATTTTAGAGTTATATTTTATATTAAATTCCCTAAATTTTAACTTAGTAACTCAAATAGAAAAAGCTGTTAGACTTGCTCTTAATTAGGGAAGTGAAATGTGGGTGCACATTCAATATCGATTATGAGACTTAAATATCCTTAAGTTTTTCTTTTTCTAACCAATTATCTTGTTAATTAATTATTTAGTTTTATTAAAAGAAAAATACATGGAGATTTAGATTCCGTTCAGGTGAATTACAAAACAAGTGAATATATAAAATTTTCAAAAAGGAAATATGAAATTTAGGTTAATATATATTTGAATAATTCTTTGATTATAAAAAAATTAGATTTAAAATTATACATGTAAGTAATGTAGATACTAATATATAACTTCTTATTAAATAAAATTATAAATACTTAATTAATAATAACTTTTATTCTTTAATTTATTTTATTTTAATACTTTTTTTAACATAATACAAACTAGCTTGTAATTCGTGCGATGCGCGGAAGATTTTAAATATTTTTATCTTAATATTTAACATTTTTATCTTATTATTCATAATTTTAATATTTGCTTTTTAATTAGTAAGAAAATAAATTATAGAAGATAATAAAATATAGTAATACATATTTGATAGTATTCTAAATGATAGTGTTTTGCTTGTATACTGAAAATATATAAATAATTTTTTAAATTTAATATGTTGTTAGTAGGAAATGAATCTTGAAATTTTTGGAGTAGTTTATAATATACTTCCTCTTCCTCTATTTTGAATTTTCAAAATCATACTGATCGTGTTTTGATTAATAATCAATAAATATTGATTAACATATAAATTGCAAAAAAATGATCATAAGAAAATTTATGTAAAGTATTATTAAAATTAATTTTTAAATTTGTAAAAATATAAAACAATAAATTATAATTTACAGTTAAATTTCGATGAATTTAACTTTGAATTTTGAAAAGTCAAAATGGGACAAAATAAGTGGGACGGAGGGAGTAATATAAATATTTAATGACAATATGGTGAAAATAGATAATATAAATTTTTAACTAAAATAAGTTGTTGAGGGATTTATATATTATAAAAAGAATATTTATTTAACATTACATATAACGGTTCTCATTAATCTATCTCAAAATTCAACGGTTGCTATTGAGTGTACCAAAAAAAGTACAAAAAAAAAAATGTACTAAATTATCCACTAAATACAATAATAGTATAGTATAGATTGGGAGACCGTAACTTTGACAAAACAAAAATCGTTGTATTGGGGATATTTTAGTTCAAAATCAATATTAAGTATACACATATAAATGTGGGCATGCATCAATAAAGAAAAAAGGTTTGTCTCAACCCTCACCAAACAAATCATTGTATAAAATCTTTTTAAGAGAATCATTTTCCCAAAACGAAATGGCCTGTAATATCCATGGGGAGAATGCATTTATACGAGGGAACAAAAATGTAATATAGGAGTAATAATATATAGGGTACTAATGAGGTAGGAGCATTTATTTAACTGAGGGAAACCATTTGCTATTTACGTACTGTACCCAGAATGTGTAACCAATTTCACCGCTATTTTTTCCCATAATTACGAGGTTGCATACTGCATATTCAATTTGGACCACCACCAATTAAAGTTTTGTTCAGACTGCTTTATTTTAATTGAGTAATTTTTTGTACATATTTACTTGAATTTATCAACAATGCTATATTATCAGTGTCTGTTTGTGCATATGGTGTTAAGGTTTTAGGTCCACCTGCAACAACTCCACCACCTTTGCATATTTCGCGTTCAATTGGCTATTCATACATACATTATAGGAGACTGTATTCTTTATGAACAAGTGAACAACCTACCTGGCTAAGGAGATGGGAATCTAATAAAAAAATAACTTAATCATAAGCCTCCTCATACTTTTGTCCTACCTTTATGTAGTGGCTGCTTTATGGACCTTATTATATAATGAATAAAAAAAAATCTTTCAAAAGGTTGATGTTCCCTTTTGTATTTATTTATTTTCTCTACATTTACTAGATTTGATGTTATTTTATAAATAGGAATGCAAATCCATCATTTATAAATACACATCCATTATAAATAAAAAGACTAGAATGTTTTTAATTTGTATAAAATTAAGAAATAAAAAATGCAGTAATCATTAGTGATATTTGAATTTAAAATATAATATTTACAAACATATTTTTATGCTTTTTTGAAAATAAACATTTTTTATGCTTAATTTTCTATATTATGCTAATATGATTTTGAATATTAAATTATTTTTTCCAACAATCATTCAACAAGTATAAGCATTGCAATCACCGGAAAATGTTGTTTATTTTATTGCTATCATTCAACAAAAAAAATTAATTTATTATTTAAATATACATCATGTGAAAAATGGCTACCATTTTATAGTCTACTTACTAAAGATAATTATTATTTATTATTTTTTCTAACCCGTAATAATCATCATGTTTGATTTTTAGTGGTTAAATTGACTCATTTTTAATTAAAATTTAAATTTTTATTGTAATTTTATAAAATTAAACATTACATTTTAGAATGGATTAAATATAATTCCCAATAATAATATCAAAATTTATAATTTATGTATGATTCATGAAAAAAACATATATTTGAATATATCACTTATGTTTAAAATAAAAATTAAGATTTAAAATTAGAATTAAAACTAAATTTCATTAATGAAAACAAATTAATTCACTAATGCAGTTAGTTTATTATAAAATTATAACTGAACTAGTAGAGTACATCTAATATTATTGTTAGTACTTTATCATAATTAAACTAATGAGAGTCGTGTAAACCTAATCTCTCTACCCCCTCCCCCTTCCCTCCATTCCGCCGCCCCCCCCCCCCCTCACGCCCCCCCCCCCCCCTCCCTCCCTCCCTCCCTCCGTGTCCTTTCTCCCAGCCCCTCTCTCCTCCGTATTCTTCCGTTTTCAATTCAATAAAACTTTTTCAGTATTTTACAGTCTCCTTCAATAAAACTCCGATTATTCTCAATTTTTCTCAGATCTACTTTAATCTGAGATTTTTGGATTTTAGGAGTTGGTTTTGTACCCATCTTTTTGGGTGTTAGTTGTGTTACCCATTTTTTTTTTTGGGATGTTAATGATCGTTTTTTTGATGTTGGTGTTCGTTTCGTACTTGGCTCTTTTGAAAATGATTCACGAGGTTTCTTGGAAGATCTGGATTTTGTGCATTGAATTTGGACTGGTGTTTGATGTTGCAGGAGCTTGCTTTTCACAACTAAATTTTGTTCAGTATATGAGATTTACCACTTTCGGCATGTCTATAGCTGGTTTCTGGCATGTAGATAGCTGGGGTGTCTCTGAACTTTGGGCTACAGGTGATGCGTATGTGAAAGCCATTTGCGATATTGCTGGTTCCAGGATTGGTGCAGATTTGATTGATTGGGAAGCTATTGTAATCGTTTTTAATTCGAAGAATTTTGAAATTCTATGTGTTAAGCGATCTGAAAACAAAGCGACTATTTGTTTAGTTCGTTTTTTGTTTCATAATCAGGTTGCAGTTGACAGTTCGGGGATTTGTCCTGGCTGAGTTCAATTGTTTTAATGAATTTTTGCTATTGTTTGTCAAAAAAAAAAATATTATTGTTAGTTGTTACCGTCTTACCGACAAAATTGTGGGCGAAAACATATGTATAAAAAATAAAAAATGTTGGGTGTTAGAAATATATTATAGCAACTAAGATATATTAGAGAGGAGAAAGATGTTAGAAATATATTATAGCAACTAAGATATATTAGAGAGGAGAAAAAGATGAGATTGTATTATTTTCAAGTGAGTCTACAATGACATGTAAGATGTCTATTTATAGGCCTACTACATGAAGTCTAAAAGTCTAAGGATTTGTAAAGCCAAAAGTCTAAAGTTACAAGAAGTTGAAATACTAAAAGTTTTGTGCTAGAAAACTTTTAGGACATCCATTCATAACACTCCCCCTTGGATGTCTATTTTTCAATAATCGTGGCTCGTTAAAACCTTTCTAGGAAAAAATTCATTGGGAAAAAAATTCTAGTAAAGGAAAAAGAGTACATCGATTTTGAAAATTTTATTTGAGGTCTCTGAGCCGATGCATCCCGATCTTGTGTACCAATTTTTCATAAGTTGTTGGCGGCAATGACTTTGTGAGTAAATCTGCAAGATTGAACGAATCTGTTGAACTTCAATCTCTCCATTTTCTTGAAGATCATGTGTGAAGAAAAATTTGGAGATATGTGCTTAGTTTTGTCACCCTTGATATAGCCTTCCTTCAATTGTTGGATACATGCATTGTTGTCTTCAAACATTACTGTGGAGATTGTTCTATCATGATACATGCCACATGACTCCCGAATATGTTGAATTATTGACCTCAACCAGACACATTCTCGACTAGCTTCATGAATTGCAAGAATCTCTGCGTGATTAGAAGAAGTAGCGGCCAAAGACTATTTTACAGAACGCCATGAGATGGTTATATCGCCATAAGTAAACAAATAACTTGTTTGTGAACGAGCTTTATCTGGATCAGATAAATATCCTGCATCTGCATAACCCGTTAGTACTACTTTAGATTTATTAGAATAAAATAATCCTATATCAGTTGTGCCCCGGAGATATCGAAAAATATGTTTAACTTCATACCAATGTTGTAATAACCGCAAATTTTCGAATTATATTTTCTACTCGTTATTTAAATTTATTTAAGGTCAATGCATTAAAAGATTTAATTAGCGTATTTTTGGTTAAATTTTAAAATTTTATATTTGTATGTAAATAGATATTTATTATATTTATTTACTTATAATTATTAGGTGTTTATTTAAATTAGAATATTTAGGAAAAATAGGATTTTGATTTTGGTCGAATATTATTATTACATCGCAGAATTTATTTTAGAAAACGAATTTGGGTCTCGTTATAATTGTCCGGCAGGAAAAACGTCGATATTTATGTTTCGGTTTTAACTGTTCGGGTCGTTAAACACGAGAAGAGACAGCATTTCTCGATCGCAGAAAACGAGCTTTATTCTCACAAGACACGAAATTCTTTTTACAGACACGAGACATTCTTTCACAAAACACAAAACATTCCAGCACATTTTCTTTTGTTATGTCACCCACGTTTTGCTTCTCTTTACGGCTTTACAACTGAGAACAGATAAAACCCAACCTCATATTTGTTTTTCATACAGTATCACCATTTCGTTTACACAGGAACAAAACACAACACCAAAAAAAAAAAAGCCAGTGTTAAAAACAAAACCCAATTCCTTACTCTCTAAAACAAATACCCAACCAAAGTCTATTTCTCTCTTTATTTCTATCTTCAAAACCGATTATCACATCAGGTAGATTAATTGTGTCTTTCTTTTATTTCTTCACTCATTCCTTTTTCTTCCCTTGTTTCTTTTCCTTTCTCTATTACGTTTTCTTTTTCCTTTTCTTTCTTTGGTCGACTGCGTTGTTTTGATTATTGGTGGTGTGGGTTGTAAATCGAATTCGAGGGAGGAGAGATGGCTGGTGTGTTTGAGAGTGGTGATGGGTTTGTACGGTTGTAGTTCGTATTGGCAGTGAAAATCTTTGTGTGTATTGGAGAGGTAAGAACGAGAGAGAGGGGAGGGGTTCGACTTAGGAAAACAGTGAGGATTGTGGGTATGTTGAGTTGTGAAGGGTTGTGATGGGTGTTGTTTATTGGTACGGTTGATGTCGATTAGAGGGAGGGACGAAACAGAGTTGTTGGTTGTGTTGGAGTCGCAAACAGGGGCGACGCAGAGGACCTTGTGGTTGTTGTTAGAATTTGCCTCCATGGGAGTGATGAGACCCGAGATGGTAGCGAGGTAATTTGCTCCCGTGGTTACGACTGGTGTGCTTGAGAGTAGTTTGATGCTGTTGATTAGAAGAGAGAGATAGGGGTGAGAAGATGAGTGATGGTGGTGTTGAGTGTTGTTTTCGAGGGAGTACAGACAGGGAGAGTAATGTTGTGGTGTTGTCGGAGGGAATGAAAATAGAGAAATGTGGTGTGTGGATTGGTATGATGGTATCAAATTCGTGAGAGGGGAAATAGTGTTGGCGTGTCGAATGGTTGAAGTAAAGGAGTCTGTTGTGTGGTGATTTTTACTGCGAGGGATAGCATGGGAAGCCGTTTGCTGTTGTGTTCGTGGGGAGGGGAGTCGGGTATATGTGCGTGTGTTTTGTGTGCATATAGTGCTGTTATGGGTTCGAAGGCAGGGAGATTTAGGAGGACGGAGAGAGAGAGAGAGAGAGAGAGAGAGATTGTAAGAATGGTACAGGGGAGAGGTGAACGCAGGGGTAGCCGTGTTCCGGACTACGGTGATGGCGTGTGGGCCCCACCCGTTGTCGTGTTCTTTCTTTCTGTCGACCGTGCCTAATTCTCGAGCCGTAGACCGAGGTCGAGCCCACGGGTAGAGTATAAATCTTTTCTGCTTTTCCCACACTTCGAGATCGAGGCGTCGTATGAAGAAAAGTAAGTTGCCGCCATGGAATTTCTTGGACAAGGTGCGAAGGATTTATTCGCGATTTTCTGCTTCATGCTCAGGACCAGAGGCAAGTTTATCTATGCATACTCTATCGTTCAGAGTATCCGTATTTTGAAATATATGAAATGTGCGAACTAGTTTTAAATCCATAATTGCAAATTATTTAATTTATGCTATATCGTTCAGAGTATATCCTATTTTGAAAGTATGATGCATGTATTGCAAGTTTACTAACCCGTACTTCATCATTCAGAGTATTTATATTGTTATCTATATATAGTATGCTGATTAAGCTTCCGATATTCAAAAGCAAATATTCTTTCTAGTGGTTTATACCAGATCTTATCCATGCAATTTACATGCATATCTATTATTGTTGAGCTGTTATTACACGAGATGTTTGCAATTTATTTTATAAGTTGGTTTATATTGTTGAGACGTTTATCGAAATACTTCATTTGTATTCGTAGAAGAGATGATAAAGATATATTTAATAATATTTTCATACCACAGAATATTTATATTTTAAAGTGGGATTATATATATGTATATATATATATATATATAAAGTAAGTTGTGATTTATTGCTTCTAAAAGCAAAAGTGACCGGAGTAACGCACCGGCCCAACGGTTACATATAAAGGGTGAAGGGCCGAGAAAGACGGCTCATCCTTCTGAGAAGTTTTATTTGGGTGGTTCGAGACGTCGACCATCCTTTCTATCGATAGAAATTGAGATGTGACAATGGACTGATCATCCATTACTTGAGAAGGCGTTTCGAGAAGAAGTCCAATCTTAGATACCTTAGACTGTTAGCGGATGCCTTTGTGGTTCTGTTAATAGTAGAGGGTGTTGATCCGAGAAGTTATTAAATTATATTCGAATGGTATTTTGAGAAGTTATTGATTTATCTTTGAGCAGTATTTTGAGAAGTTTTTGAGATGTATTTATTCTTTCATATGAGGAGTATTTTGAGAAGTTTTTGAGATATATTGAAGTAGTATTTCTAGATTTATAAGAATTTCTGAGTTGACCTCTTTTCAAAAGTAATTATATTTATAAGTCGTATGGAGTGGTAAAAATATATTTTCAATGAGTAGTGGTAGTATTTTAGTATACTCTATTATATTACTTGCTGAGCGCCTCTTTCGCTCATTCTTGCTTTTGTTTAAATCTTATTTTTACAGAGATAGATAGTGGATGCAGTTGACTTAGTTTAGCTCGAAGCAGGGCAAGTCATGGATCGAGTTGACGACCGGCATCAGAGTGATTCTGTATTTTGAGTTTGTCTACCAGAGGTTTAGTTAGACTGGTATGGTATTCATATTCCTGAGATTGTAATATTTGTTGTATTAGAATATTGTGGTTGTTGTATACCTTATGTCAAGGTGATACTAACAACATAAGACTGTATAAGAGAATTGTTGTACCAAGAGTTGTAGTTATTATAAGTGTTTTCGGTTTTCTTGTTTCCAAGTCTATAACCTGAAAAGATTCTTGGTAGTTAGGGGTCGGATGTCATATTAAAGATTTAATTTTGTCAGTTGATTTGTTTGGTTGTTAAGGTTTTCCGCGGTAGCGACCCATATTCCTGACCCCGGATTTGGGGGCGTTACAGAATGGTATCAGAGCGAAGGTTATAGAAACTGGAAACAAGTGAGAGCGTAGGATTATATGTATAGTTATGAGGGGGTGTCTGAACTCACATAGAGTTCGTGTTGGATTATCGGGTATATTCCAGTGAGTAAGTCGAGATTAGGATTCTACCTTAGGATGATGGTTCCGAGCCGAGTAGAATTTCCTTGCGATTGGAGATTGCGGCAGTAGAGTCTTTAAAGACTGTTATGAGTTGTTATCGATGTAGGGTATCGTGTATCTTAAGACGTTGCGAAGAGAGTTAGAATTGATTGATCGTTCGTCAGAAGAGCCGACCGAGGATGCATCTGTGGAGAATCGCGACAATATTCTTTTTCGTCCATAATTCATTTGATACTCCTTCATTGGAGGATTGTGTTAGAAGATATATTCCGTCTTCTAAGTTATTTTCGTGTCTTAACAAATGACGACATGGTGATCATGTTCTAGCATTGTTGCTCGGTAAACAGTTGAATAAGGAATAAATCGAGATCTTCCGATTGTTAGGTTCCTCGATCGACATTGTACGTTGAAAGTGGAATCATGGCCATTAGGGATTTCTCGAAATTCTTATCACGGTTTAACCCGAAGCACTATGGATATGAAGAATTGGAAATGTGTGTACCGAATCGTCTGAGTCGCGAGATAGCGAAGTTGCGGGGATTTCCGTAGGCCTTGGGAATTTCAGTCAGAAGGAAGCGGTGCGTCTTAGAATCCCGTTCTTTATTCTGCGGATTCCGGGGACGGAATCCTGTTAAGGAGGGAAGACTGTAATAACCGCAAATTTTCGAATTATATTTTCTACTCGTTATTTAAATTTATTTAAGGTCAATGCATTAAAAGATTTAATTAGCGTATTTTTGGTTAAATTTTAAAATTTTATATTTGTATGTAAATAGATATTTATTATATTTATTTACTTATAATTATTAGGTGTTTATTTAAATTAGAATATTTAGGAAAAATAGGATTTTGATTTTGGTCGAATATTATTATTACATCGCAGAATTTATTTTAGAAAACGAATTTGGGTCTCGTTATAATTGTCCGGCAGGAAAAACGTCGATATTTATGTTTCGGTTTTAACTGTTCGGGTCGTTAAACACGAGAAGAGACAGCATTTCTCGATCGCAGAAAACGAGCTTTATTCTCACAAGACACGAAATTCTTTTTACAGACACGAGACATTCTTTCACAAAACACAAAACATTCCAGCACATTTTCTTTTGTTATGTCACCCACGTTTTGCTTCTCTTTACGGCTTTACAACTGAGAACAGATAAAACCCAACCTCATATTTGTTTTTCATACAGTATCACCATTTCGTTTACACAGGAACAAAACACAACACCAAAAAAAAAAAGCCAGTGTTAAAAACAAAACCCAATTCCTTACTCTCTAAAACAAATACCCAACCAAAGTCTATTTCTCTCTTTATTTCTATCTTCAAAACCGATTATCACATCAGGTAGATTAATTGTGTCTTTCTTTTATTTCTTCACTCATTCCTTTTTCTTCCCTTGTTTCTTTTCCTTTCTCTATTACGTTTTCTTTTTCCTTTTCTTTCTTTGGTCGACTGCGTTGTTTTGATTATTGGTGGTGTGGGTTGTAAATCGAATTCGAGGGAGGAGAGATGGCTGGTGTGTTTGAGAGTGGTGATGGGTTTGTACGGTTGTAGTTCGTATTGGCAGTGAAAATCTTTGTGTGTATTGGAGAGGTAAGAACGAGAGAGAGGGGAGGGGTTTGACTTAGGAAAACAGTGAGGATTGTGGGTATGTTGAGTTGTGAAGGGTTGTGATGGGTGTTGTTTATTGGTACGGTTGATGTCGATTAGAGGGAGGGACGAAACAGAGTTGTTGGTTGTGTTGGAGTCGCAAACAGGGGCGACGCAGAGGACCTTGTGGTTGTTGTTAGAATTTGCCTCCATGGGAGTGATGAGACCCGAGATGGTAGCGAGGTAATTTGCTCCCGTGGTTACGACTGGTGTGCTTGAGAGTAGTTTGATGCTGTTGATTAGAAGAGAGAGATAGGGGTGAGAAGATGAGTGATGGTGGTGTTGAGTGTTGTTTTCGAGGGAGTACAGACAGGGAGAGTAATGTTGTGGTGTTGTCGGAGGGAATGAAAATAGAGAAATGTGGTGTGTGGATTGGTATGATGGTATCAAATTCGTGAGAGGGGAAATAGTGTTGGCGTGTCGAATGGTTGAAGTAAAGGAGTCTGTTGTGTGGTGATTTTTACTGCGAGGGATAGCATGGGAAGCCGTTTGCTGTTGTGTTCGTGGGGAGGGGAGTCGGGTATATGTGCGTGTGTTTTGTGTGCATATAGTGCTGTTATGGGTTCGAAGGCAGGGAGATTTAGGAGGACGGAGAGAGAGAGAGAGAGAGAGAGAGAGAGAGAGAGAGAGATTGTAAGAATGGTACAGGGGAGAGGTGAACGCAGGGGTAGCAGTGTTCCGGACTACGGTGATGGCGTGTGGGCCCCACCCGTTGTCGTGTTCTTTCTTTCTGTCGACCGTGCCTAATTCTCGAGCCGTAGACCGAGGTCGAGCCCACGGGTAGAGTATAAATCTTTTCTGCTTTTCCCACACTTCGAGATCGAGGCGTCGTATGAAGAAAAGTAAGTTGCCGCCATGGAATTTCTTGGACAAGGTGCGAAGGATTTATTCGCGATTTTCTGCTTCATGCTCAGGACCAGAGGCAAGTTTATCTATGCATACTCTATCGTTCAGAGTATCCGTATTTTGAAATATATGAAATGTGCGAACTAGTTTTGAATCCATAATTGCAAATTATTTAATTTATGCTATATCGTTCAGAGTATATCCTATTTTGAAAGTATGATGCATGTATTGCAAGTTTACTAACCCGTACTTCATCATTCAGAGTATTTATATTGTTATCTATATATAGTATGCTGATTAAACTTCCGATATTCAAAAGCAAATATTTTTTCTAGTGGTTTATACCAGATCTTATCCATGCAATTTACATGCATATCTATTATTGTTGAGCTGTTATTACACGAGATGTTTGCAATTTATTTTATAAGTTGGTTTATATTGTTGAGACGTTTATCGAAATACTTCATTTGTATTCGTAGAAGAGATGATAAAGATATATTTAATAATATTTTCATACCACAGAATATTTATATTTTAAAGTGGGATTATATATATGTATATATATATATATATATATATATATATATATATATATAAAGTAAGTTGTGATTTATTGCTTCTAAAAGCAAAAGTGACCGGAGTAACGCACCGGCCCAACGGTTACATATAAAGGGTGAAGGGCCGAGAAAGACGGCTCATCCTTCTGAGAAGTTTTATTTGGGTGGTTCGAGACGTCGACCATCCTTTCTATCGATAGAAATTGAGATGTGACAATGGACTGATCATCCATTACTTGAGAAGGCGTTTCGAGAAGAAGTCCAATCTTAGATACCTTAGACTGTTAGCGGATGCCTTTGTGGTTCTGTTAATAGTAGAGGGTGTTGATCCGAGAAGTTATTAAATTATATTCGAATGGTATTCTGAGAAGTTATTGATTTATCTTTGAGCAGTATTTTGAGAAGTTTTTGAGATGTATTTATTCTTTCATATGAGGAGTATTTTGAGAAGTTTTTGAGATATATTGAAGTAGTATTTCTAGATTTATAAGAATTTCTGAGTTGACCTCTTTTCAAAAGTAATTATATTTATAAGTCGTATGGAGTGGTAAAAATATATTTTCAATGAGTAGTGGTAGTATTTTAGTATACTCTATTATATTACTTGCTGAGCGCCTCTTTCGCTCATTCTTGCTTTTGTTTAAATCTTATTTTTACAGAGATAGATAGTGGATGCAGTTGACTTAGTTTAGCTCGAAGCAGGGCAAGTCATGGATCGAGTTGACGACCGGCATCAGAGTGATTCTGTATTTTGAGTTTGTCTACCAGAGGTTTAGTTAGACTGGTATGGTATTCATATTCCTGAGATTGTAATATTTGTTGTATTAGAATATTGTGGTTGTTGTATACCTTATGTCAAGGTGATACTAACAACATAAGACTGTATAAGAGAATTGTTGTACCAAGAGTTGTAGTTATTATAAGTGTTTTCGGTTTTCTTGTTTCCAAGTCTATAACCTGAAAAGATTCTTGGTAGTTAGGGGTCGGATGTCATATTAAAGATTTAATTTTGCCAGTTGATTTGTTTGGTTGTTAAGGTTTTCCGCGGTAGCGACCCATATTCCTGACCCCGGATTTGGGGGCGTTACAAATGTCTCCCTGTTGGAGCACAACTATGCCTTGCTAACAGATTTACAGAAAATGCTATGTCGGGCCGTGTGTTATTAGCCAGATACATTAATGCACCGATAGCACTAAGATATGGCACTTCAGGACCAAGTACTTCTTCGTTTTCGTCTTTTGGTCGAAACACATCCTTCTTCTTATCAAGTGATCGTACAACCATTGGAGAGCTAAATGGATGTGATTTGTTCATGTAAAAATGTTTTAAGATTTTTTCGGTATATGTTGACTGGTGCACAAATATTCCACCAGATAGATGCTCAATTTGCAATCCAAGGTAGAGTTTTGTTTTCCCAAGGTCCTTCATTTCAAATTCTGCCTTTAAATAATCGACTGCCTTTTGGAGCTCTTCAGGAGTTCCAATAATATTTATATCATCAACATATACAGCAACTATAGCAAATGAAGATTATGTTTTCTTTATGAAAACACATGGACAAATAGGATCATTCTTGTACTGTTCCCTTAATAAATAATCACTTAATCTTTTATACCACATTCGACCAGACGGTTTTAATCCGTATATGGATCTTTGTAACTTAATCGAATAAAGGTCATGTGAATGTGATATAGATGCTTTAGGCATTCGAAATACTTCAGGGATCCTCATATATATATATATATATATATATATATATATATATATATATATATATATATATCTTTTTCGAGGGAACCATACAAGTATGCAGTCACAACATCCATTAAGCACATATCTAAATTTTCAATAACAGGCAGGCTAATAAGGTAACGAAAAGTTGTAGCATCCATTACAGGGGAATATGTTTCCTCATAATCAATGCCTGGCGTTTGTGTAAATCCTTGAGCAACTAGACGTGCCTTGTATCTCACAATCTCATTTTTATCATTTCTCTTTCGCACAAATACCCATTCATAACCAACGGGCTTTATCCCTTCAGGGGTTCGGACTACAGGTCCTAAAACCTTATGTTTTCAATTCTTTTTCAATTGCTTCTTTCCATTTTGGCCAATCATCTCTACGTCGACATTCATTGACGGATTTTGGTTCAAGATCCTCATTTTCAATCATTATATCAAGCGCTACATCATATCCAAAATTTTCGTCGACGATGATATCATTTCGGTTCCATCTTTTTCCTGTGACAACATAATTAATTGAGATCTCTTCATTTTCCTTTTCAGGTACCTGATCCTCTTCTGGGGTTTCATCTTTCATGTCACAGGACTCTTCTAGAGATTTTATTTCCTCTATTTGGGCATCTTTACTCCTTGCTCCTTTTTTTTTCGAGGATTTTTATCTTTGGAACCGATCGGTCTACCACGCTTCATGCGAGGTTTTGACTCATTTGCTCTAATTAATTGTCCTTCCGGGACTTCTACTTTTGCAGGAGCATTTTCAGCTGGAACGTGTGACTTTGTTACTCTATTTAAATCAGTGAATCCATCAGGAAATTGATTTGCAATGCCTTGTAAATGAATAATTTTCTGAACTTCCAGTTCACATTGGTTTGTTCGAGGATCATAAGTATTTAATGTTGATGCATTCCATGTAATTTCTTTTTCCAGCTGTTTATTTTCTCCCCCTGATTTAAAGATAACCTTGTTCTCTCCCCTTAACCATGGGAAAACCTTTTCATCAAAATGACAGTCATCAAATATTGCTGTAAACATATCACCTGTCAATGGTTCATGATATTTTATTATAGAGGGAGATTCATAACCAATATATATTCCCAATCTTCTTTGGGGACCCATCTTTGTTCGCTGCGGCGGAGCAATTGGGACATATACCGCACATCCAAAGGTTCTCAGATGGGAAATATTAGGCTCTCTTCCGGAAGCAAATTGTGGGGGGGGGGGGGAATTTATGATAACTTGTAGGTCTGATGCGTACAAGTGTTGCTACATGCAAAATAGCATGCCCCCAAACTGAAGTGGGGAGATTTGTTCTCATAATCAATGGTCTTGCAATCAATTGGAGTCGTTTGATGAATGATTCTGCGAGACCATTCTGTGTATGAACATGAGCGATAGGATGTTCAATATTGATTCCAATTGACATACAGTACTCATTGAAGGCTCGTGATGTGAATTCTCCAGCATTATCTAAACGGATTGTACCAATATTATGATCAGGAAATTGTGCTCTTAATCAAATTATTTGAGCAAGTAGTCTCGCAAACGCCATGTTACGAGACGATAATAAGCACACATGTGACCACTGACCATCGAGTTGATGCATCAATTAATACCATAAAATATTTAAATGGTCCACATGACGGGTGAATGGGCCCACATATATCACCCTGTATCCGTTCTAAGAATCTAGGAGATTCTATTCCAACTTTTTCCAAAGAAGGCCTGATAATTAATTTTCCTTGAGAACAAGCAGCACAGGAGAATTCATTCGATTGAAAAATCTCTGGTTTTTCAACGGATGCCCATGCGAGTTTTCAATAATTCTCTGCATCATAGTCAATCCCGGATGTCCCAACCGGTCATGCCAAACAATAAAATTACTTGTATCAGTAAACTTCTGGTTTACGATTGCATTTCCCTCAATTTCACGTATATTTGTATAATATAATCCGGAAGAAAAAGCGGGAAATTGTTCCTTCATATATTTCTTTCCCGAAATGATGCATGTTATACAAAGAAATTCTTTATTTTCTTTACTAATTGTTTCAATATGATATCCATTTCTGCGAATATCTTTGAAACTTAACAAGTTTCTTTGTGATTTTGGAGAGAACAATGCATCAGTTATAACAAATTTTGTTCCTCCAGGTAATAACATGTTAGCTCTTCCAGAGCCTTCAATCAAATTAATACTTCCGGATATAGTGTTAACATTTCCTTCGTACTTTTGTAAAGAGGTAAAATATTTTTCATTTTTAAGGATAGTGTGCGTAGTTGCGCTATCAACAAGACAAATATCTTCATCTATTTTATGACCAGCGCGAGAATGAGAAATATCCATATCACTTCAAATAAAAGCACACATAATTAGAAATTTCATAATAATTAAGCAGACTAAGTCTTACACATAATAATTAAGATAAATAGTCTTTTCAACCAACATAGTGTTTATATAATTCATTGCATCATTCATTGCCGCTTCCTTCAGGGATTTCATAAAAATCAGACACTTCCAAATGTGTCATATCAGAGGGGTTGTATTCGGGTCCATTATCTTGAAAAGCAAAGTTTGCTTCAACAGATTTTTCTTTCTCCTTCTAGAATGCTTGGTATAGGTCAACCAAGTGTTTAGGCGCACGACAGGTACGCGACCAATGACTCTTCATTCCGCATCGAAAGCAGACATTCTCAACATTCTTTTGTCCTCTTTTAACTTTCTCCACTTTTTCCAACTTCGGGTTGAAATTTGGTTTTCTATGTTTGAGAAAATGGTTGTTTCTCACAAAATTTCCTCGGCCGCATCCACGACCACGTCCACCACCACGTTCACGCCCAAAGTTATAAGATGCCGCATTCACTTCAGGGAAAGGGCTAGATCCAGTAGGGCGAGATTCGTGATTCTTCATCAAAAGCTTATTATTTTGCTCAGCAACAAGAAGACATGATATTAAATCTGAATATTTTGTAAAACCTTTTTCACGATATTGTTGCTGGAGGAGTACATTTGAGGCATGAAAAGTTGAATAAGTTTTTTCTAACATATCTGCGTCAGTAATATTCTCTCCACATAATTTTAGTTGAGAAGTTATTTTAAAAAGTGCGAAGTTATATTCACTGGCGGTTTTAAAATCTTGAAGCCTCAAATGCATCCAATCATAACGAGCTTTTGGAAGAATCACAGTCTTTTGATGATCATATCTATCTTTTAAATTTTTCCAAAGTTCAAGTGGATCTTTCACCGTAAGATATTCAGTTTTGAGTCCTTCGTGGAGGTGGCAGCGAAGAAAAATCATTGCCTTCGCGCGATTTGATTCAGATTCTTTATTTCCCTCTTTGATTGTGTCTCCAAGACCTTGTGCGGCTAAATGAATTTCGATGTCTAATATCCATGATAAATAATTCTTTCCGGTGATATCAAGAGCCTCGAATTCAAGTTTAGTAAAATTTGACATTTTCTTATAAAGCTATAAAATAGTCATAAAGTCAGACAATATAAATGTTCAAGAATTGAAGATAATCAATTACGAGAATGTAAATATTACCAAAAATATTATCATTAACAAAACATAAAATCAATGATTAAGAGAGTCACTTAGTGGTTACTACATATGGTGCAATCATTATTTGTAATTAAAAGATAAATGGCCTAACTTTAATCACAAACATGGTGGAAATGAAAAAGTTAATACTGGTGCCGCATATAATCCCCTTTCCTTTTTTTATGTTGATTTAAAAATCATGGACTACTATAAGTTCTAATCCTAATATATGTGTGTGTATATAGCATGACCATGATTATATTCAGGGACGGAACTAGAAATGTAATCAAGGGGGAGCGACATTTATATAGAAGAAATTTTTTAATTCATACACAATAAAGATACTTAATAAATAACATGATCAATGTTTAATACAATTATTAATTAACACGCGAGAGTTGACAACGCCGATTCTCCATATTCTGAAACCGTTGCCAAATAGTTTCATCATTAATAATCATAAAAACTTCTCTCTCAATATAGACAACTAAACAATCATTCATTCATTCGTCTCCCATTTTTTTTCGCAACCTCATTTTCACCACATTCATTGCCACACTACTTGTAGTTATCAAACCAACACTAAGTCTAGGTCCGGGTATTTTAGTAAAATAACGATCCATAGCAATTCTACAAAAATTAAAAATACTCAACGAAAAAATTACAGTTTAAATAAGTGATACGTTAAACGATTAATTTAGTAGAAAGAAGATAGAAGAGCAATGGAGTAGCCGAGCCTGGCCAGGGAGATAGAATAGGCACCGAAAGAAATTAAGAAAATGTAGTTGAATTATCTAATTACCTAATTGTTTTGTTTGTAAGACTGTAAGAAAATATAGTAAAAGGCCCAAAAATTAAAAAAACAAGAGAAGCCCAATTCAATAATTAAGTTAAAAAACAAGATAGGCCCAAAAGTTAAAAAAAGACAGCCCAATTCAATATACATATATGACGTTGTATGTATTCATCTTCTTCCTCAAGGAAGATATATAGGTTATATATATTGCGCCCCATCTCAGAACTCAGGGTGCGCGATTTTAACTAATGTTTGAAGAAGGGGTGCGCGACCGCACCCCCTGCCATGCGCTAGGTCCGTCCCTGATTATATTTAAAAGAAATTTTAAAGCAATCATACAAGAAGGTATGCACACTCACGAAAATAAAAAAAGAACCATATAATAAACTTCAACATGCATGAAGTTCAAAAAGTGAAACCATTTACTCCTTTTACACCCTTAAAATTTTATGGGTACCATTTAATTTATGTAGTTTATGTGTTAATCATACAAACAACATAAGCATATTTAAGTTATAATATGTATAATGAAGCAAGTGCAATCATAAAAAATAATTGTCATGTGGCACTAATCTCATTCACATGTAAATGTAGTTACTAGTTACAAGACAATAGGAATCAAAATAATAAAAATCACATACCTTAGATAAATGTGATCTTTGACTTCAAACGGATGAGTAGCTACCCCAATCTGGAGAGCAACCTCGTGCTGATAACGTGTTAGAAATATATTATAGCAACTAAGATATATTAGAGAGGAGAAAGATGTTAGAAATATATTATACTCCCTCCGTCCCATAATACAAGTCTCTTTTGGAAAAATTACGCATATTAAGAAATTATAACATCAACAATGTTTTTCCATTTGTACCCTTATTAATTACTTTGATTGAAATGATTGTACAGCTAGTTTCAAGGAATAATTCTGACTGATGATTATCATTACATTAATTACAAGAAAATTTTACTCCAAACTTTCTACTCAGACTACTCCTGATATTCCTAATTAACAATGTAAAATTTCATTTTTTTGTTCATTATCCATATTTCCCTCCAAGAATTTTAGATCAAATTTAAACAATCATTTTGAAATGAATTTCATCAAGTTCAAATTTTTATTTTTTCCCACCAAAATTGCTTATATATTGACCTATGAACACAACAATTTCCCTATCAAAAACTATTCACATGAATAGGCGAGGGGGATTTAGGATTGGCCATGAGTTTTACAATTTATTTTGATTTAAATTTTTCACCAAGAACAGAAGAGAGACTACAAAATGATGATCAAACATCTACTCATATTGTCGAAGAAGGTTCTATACATTAGATGTTCCAGAAAGTAAGAAGACTAAATCAGCCAGAAAAATAAACAGTAAGAAGACTAAAGTAAAAATGATTAGAATAACATTTCCATTCCAAAATGATGGTCATTACAAAATCTTGCTAACATCTTCCAAAAGCACAATGATACTTAATTTATTCTTGGCCAAGAAATTTTAAAACTAATGGAAAATAAGTTGCAGCGAAAAAGCGGACAACATCCCACATGGATTCATTTGGTAAGATATCTTCTTCGGATTTAGGCAACTCATTCAGATCAATTTCAATATTAGATCCTTGATGGATACCAATATTAAGCTCAACTTGGACATTTTCTTCAACCTTGCCAAAGCCATCTTCATCTTCTTTAACCTGGGCAAAACCATCTTCTTTTGGTAAACAATTCAAATCAAAATTACTCATCTCAATATAGTAGGAGTAGTAGCCAAATTTACTTACGACCCATAGTGTTTGCAGTATGTAGCAACGCCTATATATACATAAAGTAGTCATAGTTTCCACCAAAAAATAGAACGGGAACTCTTCGTTTAGCTGGGTTAGTAATTAACAATCAGTGTAGGGAAAAGAGTCGGTCTTGGAAACACTAAAGTAGAAGGGTAGTATTGGAAGTTTGCTTATAAAATTGTATTGGAAATTGATATGGACAAGTATTGTGGGAATTTTTTTTTCTCCAAAACAGACTTGTATTGTGGGACGGAGGGAGTAGCAACTAAGATATATTAGAGAGGAGAAAGAGATGAGATTGTATTATTTTCAAGTGAGTCTACAATGACATGTAAGATGTCTATTTATAGGCCTACTACATGAATGTTACAAGGATTTTGAAAGTCAAGAGTCTAAGGATTTGTAAAGCCAAAAGTCTAAAGTTATAAGAAGTTGAAAGACTAAAAGTTTTGTGTTATAAACTTCTAGGACATCCATTCATAATATTGGGGGATTTTTTTTTTTTTTTAAAGTGCTTTTCAATTTCAAAGCTAGAAAAATCAGGCTCTTACGTTTCTGAAAAAAAAAAATCGTTTATTTTTGTTAAAAGAAATGTCAATACTTCTTCTCATAAGAAATCTCACCTCAAGACAGGTAACCGTAACATATCAAATTATCCGTTAACTTATTGTACAGACAAAACCAAACCAAAATAATAGACATAAGTAATGAATTCCTCAGCTTTCCTCAGCTGACTGCTTGTCGATACGGAGATAAGTAGATAGTCCCCTTTTCGGATTTTGGTTACGTGAATGAAGGGCTTGGAATTAAGTGGGTCATGCATCGATAATATTCATAATAATCGACCTAATAACATCGCATCAAGTGGGCACCAATTTTGTATATGCTAGAGCCTAGAGGTGAATCATTTTTAGGGTCAAACTCGGCACCAATGACGATTGTGTCCTCGAATCTATACATGCACAAATAATTCATTTTGATAGCAAGTGCATTTTAGAATACAAGTAGCAACTTTTAGTGTCGGTCACTTCCAAAAGTCAAAAATAGAGAACCATTTATCTTACTTGCTATCTTTCCATTTTATATCCTTTTCGTTAGGAGCCTGCAGGCCTTGTCTATCGGTTTTGCTTTGTTGTGTACGTAGTGTGGACTCTGGAGCAGTTCCTACGAGCATGCATGCTTCACGTTTATCAAATTGATCTTTACAAGTTTTACACCTTTTAATTTCGTTAATTCTATTCCATTAACGTTATTTTATGCACTATGCAGAGAGGAATCAGAATCTGATTCTTTAAAATATCCATAATTTTTTAAAATTTAAATAAGCCAGAAAAAACGGATACAAATTATTAAGAAATTACAAAAACCGTATATGTAATATGTGTGAATGTGTCACACAAAATCTCAGCCTTCTTATTGAACTAGGGCATCACCGGTTCAAATATCCATTATATGTACATCTTTACATTATATTGCTAATGAAACTTGAGAAATTTGTTTTTTTTTTTTTAAAAAAATAAGTAGGTTTATATACCTTATAAATGAGTATTTATTTTAATAAAATTAGAGAATCGAATTCAGAATCTAGGACGATAAAAAATAAATTCTTATCATTTGAGTTATCTCATAGCCCTCAGCCCCTCACCAGAAACTGAACTTAGTTATGTTGAACCCTTGTCTTCTTTGTAGGAGGTCAAGGGTTCGATCTCTGGGTGTGTGTGAGTTTAGTTTGTATTAGTTTCCTTTCTTTGTATTTGTATTTGGCCGGGGGTCCTTCAGAAACAACCTCCCTATTGTATAGGGGCATGGTCTGCGTACATCTACCCTCCTCAGACACCACTTTGAGTGGTATTATAACTGAGTAAAGTTTCGTTTTCGTTTTTTAAGCAATAACTATAATTTTCGGGTAGGTTAAAAAATAACAAATTTAGGTGTTTACGTGCTTAAAATTTTGACAAATATGTAAAATAAAAGTATTCCTTTCAACGCCTCTGTACTTCCTGTTTTTTAGAAAAAAAATAAATCTAACGCATTTTCAAAGAGACAAATTCTTTAGCTAAAATTTTGAATACATAATTTTTTAAAATTTCACCACTCAACCGAGCATTCCCTTTGTTTAAAATTTTAGCCAATCATTCATATTCTTCCAATAATGTCATCTCTTATTCGTTTTCTTCTCATAATTTACCAAAAGAATTTAAAAATAATAATAATAGTCACTTTTTTTGAAATATAATCAACTAATATAGTCAACTTTCATTAGAGTAAAACACCTATAAATTCAACAAATTTTAACTAATTGTTATTTTTCGAAATTTAACCAATCAATTTAATCAATATTGTTGATGATGCTCCCATCGTTAAAAACTGAAAATAAAGAACGCGGACCGAAATAATTTACATCAGAAACAGTTTGCTTATCTTTACGCAATGAATATTTTTTTCAATGGCAGTGGCAGTAAAAAAGCTGTAACGCACCGAAAATATAATAAATATAGTGGGGGCAGTGGAATTAATTTGGTCGAGATTAGCGAAGCACTGGATTAAGTAGTTCTATCTCCGTCCTAATAATAATTTTTTTCGAGAGAATTTTTTTATTATAATATATGTTTATTTTCAATATAAATTTATAATTATTTTTTCTAAAATATTTTTTAAAAATGTATAATAATTAATGAAAAATGATCAAAAATAAAATAATTTATATTCTTAAAAGTCAATACATTTATAATGGATATAAGAAAAAATATATCATATAATTAATATTTTTTTAAAATATAAAGAAGAATAAAAAATACTTATATTCTGGGATGGAAGGAGTAAGCTACTCCATAGTACAGGATAGATATACAAACAAACATCATGGTATACTAGCTTATAACCCGTGCGATGCACGGTTTTTATAAATTTAAATAATATTTTATTTATATATTAATAATTATACATCTCATATATATTACTTAATATAATATTGGCAAATATATATTATTAAATAATAATCGTTTAATTATATGCTAAATTGTTCAAATTATGATTATATTTTGTCATAATAATATAAATATAAATGGAAGTATCGTATAAACTTACATTCAAAATTTTGTTGATATTATCATATTCAAATTATGATTCCACAATACTCACTAATGTAATATTTGTCTAAAATAAAATTTAATATTAATATGTAATTTTGTGAAATTTTCCTTGTTTATTATATAGTTTTAGTTTGTTTCACTTTGTTGATTGATAATTTGTTATAAATTTGTTAATAAATATGTGATATTAAAATTATTTAAATTGATTTTGAAAATATTTGATTTCCAAGTAATTGAATAATTGAAGAGTCTAAAAAAGTAGGGTGTAGGTGATGAATTTTAATTCAAATATAACTAAAGAGTATGTAATTGAATATTAATTGGAGTATAATTAAAAGAATTTGTTATTAAGTTAAATAAAATTTTATACGCATTTTAATTTATTTTTCATTTTTAGAAGGTGTTAACAAATTTTTAGGAAGGTGTTAACCAACCGACTAACCAACCAATTATACTCTATTTCGCTTATAATAGTATAGTAGCACGGTTTTTTTTAATTTAAATAATATTTTATTTATATATTAATAATTATATATCTCATATATATTAATTAATATAATATTGGCAAATATAATCTTTTAATTATATGTTAAATTGTTCGAATTATGATTATATTTTGTCATAATAATATAAATATAAATGGAGGTATCGTATATACTTACATTCAAATTTTTACCTGTGCGATGCACGGTTTTTTAAAATTTAAATAATATTTTATTTATATATTAATAATTATATATCTCATATATATTACTTAATATAATATTGGAAAATATATATTATTAAATAATAATCGTTTAATTATATGTTAAATTGTTCGAATTATGATTATATTCTGTCATAATAATATAAATATAAATAGAAGTATCGTATATACTTACATTCAAATTTTTGTTGATATTATCATATTCAAATTATGATTCCATAATAATCACTAATATAATATTTGTCTAAATAGAATTTAATATTAATTTGTAATTGTGTGAAATTTTTATTGTTTATTATATAGTTTTAGTTTGTTTTCACTTTGTTGATTTATAATTTGTTGTAAATTTTTTAATAAATATGTGATATTAAAATTATTTAAATTGATTTTGAAAATATTTGATTTCCAAGTAGTTGAATAATTGAAGAGACAAAAAAAGTAGGGTGTAGGTGATGAATTTTAATTCAAATATAATTAAAAGAGTATGTAATTGAATATTAATTGGAGTATAATTAAAAGAATTTGTTATTAAGTTAAATAAAATTTTATATGCATTTTAATTTATTTTTCATTTTTGGAAGATGTTAGCAAATTTTTTAGAAAAGTGTTAACCAACCGACTAACCAACTAATTATACCTATTTCGCTTATAATAATATGGTATAGATTCCTGTGTATAAATAATCAATATGTGCGTATTGAACCAAGCTAAGCAAACTAAGCAATGCTCTGTAAGTGCATGTGCTCTGTAGTAAATTAATTCATCAAAAAAGATTAGGAGTATATTAGTGAGAAATCGAATACTAATTGCCTCCCTAAGCTTCGACATTCGCAATCTAACACGTGGATAAAAAGACACGACTTGATACAAATACTCATTTCTGTGTAGTTTCGATCAATCATTTATTATTCAGGCTTTCGGTGGTTTAGAGTTTGTGTTCTTACTATTCACATGCAGTCGTACGTGTTTTCTTATACTCCCTCCGTCTCATAATTCTTTTCTCGTTTAATATGTCGGGACTGTTCATAACATGAGACAAATTATTAATTTACGTCTAATCTACAAGTCCAAATATAATCATGAGTGATCTTGTTGGATTCGTATTTATGAGTACTTTAATACAGTGAAATTTTTATATTTAAAACTAATACGAAATTAAAGATATTAACGATCAAAAGTGTACGTTGGCAAACGTGATAAAGGTAAACAGGAAAAGTTTTAAAAGACGGAGGGAGTACATTTCTTTGTTTACGTCTTTGCTTTTTACAATGTACTCAAAATATTAACCATCATACATAATCCGAAGGGGATGTCTAGTAATTCGGTTAATGAAATTCGAAATCTTATTTTTTTTTATTGGATATTTGACCTCGTCCACACATCCATTTTGTTTTTGTCAAGTGTTATAGACAAAATTCGGTTCGGGTATTTTTCAAGATAGATTCGGGTCAAATACGGGTTCAATTTGGGGAATTCTAGGTTTAATTAAGGTTTTGGTAGAAAAGGGAGAAGTCAGGCCGCGCCCTCTCTTTCTCTACAAAGAGGGCGCGCCCTAAATAACAGAAACATGGTGACGAATTTATTAAGTTGATTTTCTAAGACATTGAAGAAATCTCTCCTAGGATTCCATTCAAGATGGGATTCTATTCAAGTTGGAATTCCAAGATGATAATAATGTGGATTTCGTGTTTGATTATTGAAGAATTCCCTCCTGTCGTATCTCAGGAGGGGATGTCCGTCGCAGAAGGCCTCTAGGGGTTTGCCTGGATATAAGGATCCTTCTTAAACACTAAGGGTGCGCCCTAAGGTGGAAAGATGGGGACTTTCTGGTGTGTGCTTTGGGAGCTCTGTTCCTGTATTCAATGGGCGCACTCTCATTGGGGAACTTCGGAGTAATCCTGCACTTTGCACCCAAAAGCTCTGGATCACCTGTCCAGCTATCTGGTGGGTGCTTCTCATTCGGGGGACAGGGATGCGTTCTGCACTTGGGGTAAACCACGGCTATACCTGCATCCTTGAAATCAAGAAATAGCTGGTAGCGGAAAGGATTAGTCCTCGACGGGGGAAGTTTCCTTATCCGTGAAGTCTTGAGATCTTGGATGAGCCTTGGGCCTTTGTGGTTAGGCCTCATAGTAGAACATCCCGGATGCTGGACCTACAATCCAAGCCCATTTGGGTTTCTTGCTCTCCAAGAACTACGTATGGCTTGATCCCCTATAAATACCGGGGTACGTAGGCCGATTGAGGGGTTGGAAGTCGAGAGCTCTGAATAGCTGCCACTAACCCTATCAATCTCAGCCACCAATTACGCTCAACAACCACACATTACCGTTTTCTCCGGCAAAGAACCACTGCATCAGATCTTGTTTCTGGCGACGTACCTCGAATTTTGTTGTTCCCAAATTCCTCCGTTACAAATTGGCGCTAGAAGGAGGGGTGCCAATCAAGATCTGCATCTTAGGAGGAAAAGATGTCTCACAATCATGGCAGAGGTTCTCGAGAAGAAGATGGTTACGATTCTGAAGATAGCTTGGGAGATAACCAAGCGCGTCATGAAGCTTATGTTCCGGAAAATATTGCTGCTCCTCCGCGACATCATGGAACTCCGGCCGCCATCGGTGGACAACCGCCCGTTCTTATCAGTAATTCGGCATTAATGGAACAGCTGTATGTTATGCAAGATGCCATAAATAGTTTCGGGGCGAGATTAGGTTCTGTGAAGGAAGAGCAAGAATCAAGGAGAAAATCTCAGAGTATCCCACGAAATCATCGCCGATTAGGGAAATCCCCTCAGATCGAGGAAGATTCTCGAAGGAGGGAGGAAAATCACGAAAGGAGATTTCAACTGGTCACTCCTCGAAGGTTAGATTATTCTGATCCTATTGTTGAACATCCTAGTGAAAATAATTCTGACCGCAGGTTGATGAATCCTCAAGAGAGGGCGCGCCCTCATCCTCACCGTTCGGGGCGCACTCCTAGTGAGATTCAAGGGGATGAGGAGCAAATGGCTAGAGAAAGGAGAGATTTTGCCAGCTTGAAAGAACGTCTTGGAATAAGGCTTGATGATGACGATTTGAGGATGGTGCTCCTCGAGCTCCAGAAGAAAGACAAATATAAGGAATCGAGGCCCCATGATTCACAGCGCGTGCCCCCTGATAACAGGTCGAGGCCCCTTGGACATGAGCGAGCCCTTCCACAGAGTCATGATCCACAGCGCGCGCCCCCTGACAACAGGTCGCGGCCCCTTGGAAATTAGAGAACTCTTGCTCGAAATGATAATCCACAGCGCGTGTCCCCTGTTTATAACAGGTCACGGCCCCTTGGATTTGAACAAACTCCTCATCGTGATAACATTGGAAGAAGAAACCGTGATAATGGTGATTGAAGAATGGATTGGTATCAGGGGAATAGGCGCCCCCGTAACCAGGGCGCGCCCTCAGGTGGAAGATCCCCCCGTATACATCAAATCCCCTCAAGCACCTCCAGTGAGTCCAGGTCGAGGACGCACTCTCACTCGGGAGGACAGTATCAGAGAGGTTCTCAAGGAAATTCACAACCTCATGGAAATCCTGAGGGTCAGCAAACTCAAGCTCAAGAGGATGTTGTGATTCAACCACAAGTAGAGGTTCAAGGAGGCATTCAGACAGCGGCTCCACCGCCGCCTCCACCCCCCGGGGGGTACTCAGACTGTGGGACAACCAAATATCCAGAATATTCCTGGAGTAGGAACATTTAATGTGGATGATTTAAAGAAACTCCTTGCTCACTTGGATGGAGGAAGAATATCTGTAACTGCGCCAACATCTTCTCCCTTCTCGACCGAAGTTAGAGAGGCACAGCTCCCTGCTGGGTATAGATCAGTGACAAATGATTTACGATTTCATGGAAATGCAGATCCTGTGGAGTTCCTTGGACGTTTCAATATCGAGATGGATGTCTATCAAGTTACGGAATTGGCTAGATGTCGATTGTTGGCGGCAACTTTCAGGGAGAGTGCTCAGCAATGGTTTCAGAAGCTCGGTCCAGGGGTAATTACATCATGGCAGGTGATGAGGAACTTGTTCTTGACTAAGTTCCAGGCTGCAGTAAAATATGCTCCTCCGGTCACAACCTTGGCCAATATCAAGCAAAGGGAAGGAGAGAGTTTGCAATCCTATTTCAAGAGATTCAACTCGGAATCCACTATAGTGAGAGGAACAACAGATGAAACGCTCAAGAGTTTCCTAATAGCCGGATTGTCAGTAGGAACTGATTTCTGGAAATACCTTCAATGACGGGATCCACCTACGTTGGCTGATGTGTTTGCACAAGCTGAGTCTTTCAAAATTGTGGAACAATCCTTGGCGGATAACCGAAAAACTGACAGTCAGAACAGCTCTAAGGGAAGGACCGGTAAGAGGAAGGATAGGTCTCCTAGTCCTACTCGCCGTATAACAACTGGTGCGAATCGGGTGAATTTAGCCGAAGCTGGAAGGAATAGGGGTCCACCTGATACATACACTTACGATCAAAGGCCGGGTAATTACTATTGACGGAGGAATTTGGGAACAACAAAATTCGAGGTACGTCGCCGGAAACAAGATCTGATGCGGTGGTTCTTTGCCGGAGAAAACGGTGGTGTGTGGTTGTTGAGCATAATTGGTGGCTGAGATTGATAGGGTTAGTGGCGGCTATTCAGAGCTCTCGACTTCCAACCCCTCAATCGGCCTACGTACCCCGGTATTTATAGGGGATCAAGCCATACGTAGTTCTTGGAGAGCAAGAAACCCAAATGGGCTTGGATTGTAGGTCCAGCATCCGGAATGTTCTACTATGAGGCCTAACCACAAAGGCCCAAGGCTCATCCAAGATCTCAAGACTTCACGGATAAGGAAATTTCCCCCGTCGAGGACTAGTCCTTTCCGCTACCAGCTATTTCTTGATTTCAAGGATGCAGGTATAGCCGTGGTTTACCCCAAGTGCAGAACGCATCCCTGTCCCCCGAATGAGAAGCACCCACCAGATAGCAGGACAGGTGATCCAGAGCTTTTGGGTGCAAAGTGCAGGATTACTCCGAAGTTCCCCAATGAGAGTGCACCCATTGAATACAGGAACAGAGCTCCCAAAGCACACACCAGAAAGTCCCCATCTTTCCACCTTAGGGCGCGCCCTTAGTGTTTAAGAAGGATCCTTATATCCAGGCAAACCCCTGGAGGCCTTCTGCGACGGACATCCCCCTCCTGAGATACGACAGGAGGGAATTCTTCAATAATCAAACACGAAATCCACATTATTATCATCTTGGAATTCCAACTTGAATAGAATCCCATCTTGAATGGAATCCTAGGAGAGATTTCTTCAATGTCTTAGAAAATCAACTTAAATAAATTCGTCACCATGTTTCTGTTATTTAGGGCGCGCCCTCTTTGTAGAGAAAGAGAGGGCGCGGCCTGACTTCTCCCTTTTCTACCAAAACCTTAATTAAACCTAGAATTCCCCAAATTGAACCCGTATTTGACCCGAATCCATCTTGAAAAATACCCGAACCGAATTTTTGCTATAACAACTACCCCCCAATTCCATGTGAAATCAAAGATAATATATGGAATTCTCTTCAAAAAGTCCAAAATTCTCACAACCTATTTCACAGGGCGCGCCCTAGAAGAGGGCGCGACCTTAGAATTCTAACCGATCCCGGTTCATCCAGCTGTCATCCACTATCCTTCCTCTCACCTATAAATACCTTCTCCTCTCTCACTTTACCCTTTCTACTTTCTCTCTCTCTCCACATATCACTCAAGCGATTTTCTTTTTCCGAGCAACAATCCGGCTAATTTCTTCGTGTTTTTGCGAGTTTCTTCAACAAATCACACTCAAGAACTTACAAGGTACGTTTTCATGTCCTTATTTTGCATTTTGACCGTGTAAATTGTCCATTTCGACAATGCAACTGTTCACATACCCGATGTTCTTCATTTTCCGTTGTATGTATATATGTATGTATGTATACGTGTTTGATCTGTGTTTCCCAACATAATTCTTTATCAACATGATTTTAAACACTAGACTGAATCCTTGGGCGCGTCCTATACTAAGGGCGCGCCCTAAGGTCTTCCAATAAATGCTAAATGTTTATCTAATAACTTTAGGTCACACTTGATTTAAGTTGTAGTACAAACTCTCTTTCATTCTTCTTCCCTTGGGCGCGCCCTTAGTGCTTTTATTTTTAATTCTTTGCAGCTGGAGGTCGCGCCTTCACCTTTTCATCCTTTTAAGGAGTTCAATAAAAACAAAGGGATATACTCTCCCTTGCCAACTCCACTTCCTCCAAATCATTACCAACCTCTTTTCTCATTTATTTCTTCAGAAGACAGGGCGCGCCTTATCGAAGATTTTAACGAAGGCAGAATGAGTTTTTCCAGTGAAGACTCCTTAGATAATGTCCCCCTTAGCAGCCGTTTGAAGAACAACACAGAAACTTCAAAACCAATACCCGAAAAAACTCCAAACCCTTTGCATACAGATCCCTCTGATAATGATTATACTCCAGACTTCAATTCCTCCAATGACACACACTCTTCTGATACTTACTCCTCTGAGGGCGCGCCCTCAGCTTCTTCTATTTCGCCTATGGCTGACTCCGAACCTACATCTCCATTACCTTCTCCTGTCCCGTTTAGACATTGGGAAGTCCTTGATGAAGAAATCGATATCGACTTCGGTAAATACGATGGCATGTCTGAAAAGGAGAAAAATCTTCTTAGAAAGAAACGAGGCAAATTAGCTTGTGTGAATATGTCTTCTATCGCTACGAGTGATGAAGTAGGATGGGCTATGCAATATTATGGCCAAGAAGGAATCTGGGCCATCCCATATGCTCATCACCGCCCTCATATCTTCAATTATGGTAAAAATTTCAAAATTCCAAGGATGGTCTTAACTCCTAAACTTGTAGCTCTTGGTGTGGGCGCGCCCTTACACCCCTACCTCCAACAAATACTGAGGTGGTATGACATAGCACCCATCCAACTCTCCCCCAACAGCTACAAACTTGTGTTGGCTTTATTTATTCTTTACCATGACCTCGAACTAGGAGTTCCTTCTATGCATGAGGTTAGCTATTTCTTCAGCATTCGACAGTCCAGCATTGGTTACTACTACCTCGTAATCAATAAGCTTCACAACAACAAAGGTTTTTCCGAAGGAAGAATCAGCCATCTCAAGTTTTGGAAAGAACCTTTCTTCTATGTCTGGGATGTTCCTCGAGTTCGTGTACAATTCAACACGAATCCTTGTAAGTCAGGGCGCGCCCTATTTCTTTCTTATCTTTTTAATTTCCAATTGTTTATTGACTTCTTCGAATTACAACAGATAAGAGAACACAGAAAACACTCGAGGGCGCGGCCTCAATTCGTGCAAAAGCCGTTCTGAAAGTTGCCTCAGAAAAATTCAACCTCCAATCTTTAATCACAGAAGAAAATTTAAAGAGAGTAGGAATTTTGTCTGATAGAGTTGGACATATTTGCAAGTTTAAAAGGTTTAGGAAGGGAATTCCCGTTCCCACATTCCCTTCTAGCAATAGTGAAAATGAAAATTCTTACTCCGATGAAGGTACAGAAGTTGTAGCATAGGGCGCGTCATAATCTTTCTTCATTACTTGCCATAAAATTTTTTAGTATAACCTATCTAATGCCTTTTTTATCCAGGGCGCGGCCTAATCTTTCTTCTTTTTTGTCTTGTACAGGTATGGCTCCTAGGATTCCTCGGGGATTTGGAGCTGCCAAAAAGAAAAATGACAAAGAGAAGAAAACTGAGCAAACAGGTACATTTGATTCCAGGGCGCGCCCTGTGCAAAGAAAGGACTCTGGTGACGTAGTCACTCCATCCACAGAGTCCTTAAAAAGGAATGCTGATACTCAAGAACCCTTCATCGACAGGGGCAAGAAACCGAGAACCGAGGGCGCGCCCTCATATGTCGAAACTTTGATTGGCCCAGCCGCAGCTCCTCTTATTGGAGAAGATGAAGTCAATTCATGGCAGAACATGAATGCTGATGAGGAATCCGAATCCATGATTCGAGCATCTGCCCAACTACTCATCCAATCTCTAGGGCGCGCCCAGAGAGTTCACAAGGAAAAACTGCACATCAACAGACTTGAGGCTGATAACAGAAAGTATTCAAAAATGGTTATTGTTAGGCCGAATACACAAATAATAATCAACTTTGTATGAGAGATTAACAAGTAAAAGCGTTTATGCACTTAAAAAACTTCTTGTATTTCAAACCCTCTTCGTGATGTAAAATATCACAAAGAGCTGCTAGGTTACAATAATGATAATTCGTTATCGATACCCTTCTAGGGTTAACCTATCTGTATTTATATAACATACAGCTACGATACAATCTCTAATTGATATTCCTAATAATCAGCTATACAATGATATCAATTACAGATTGTCACACGTCTCCTATGTCAACTCGATCTCTTTGATAGCTATCCAATCTTCAAAGATATCGCTTCCATAATTAATCTTTAATCACTGTTGAACAGTAGACGCGCTTCCTCCAGACAGAGTTTAACAAACTCTGTCGAGCTTCCAACTGTCAGAGTTTACACAAACTCTGACTGCTTCCAGCTAAACTCTGATAACTCCCTGTAACACTTAAACACTGATCAAAACACATCAATTATATTTAACAATCTCCCCCAACTTGTTCATTATCAAAAATGTACAAGTTAATGACAATAATTGATGATGTCAAAACAAATGATAAATACAGTGTTTATACAGATTCAGAGTTTAAGCTTAAAAACTATAGAGAATAAGAAAATTCTTACAGAACTTTAATCTCTAATCATTTCAAGATCTGGCATGGTTCTGAGATAATCAATCAGCAATCTTCTTTCTGCATTTTCAAGTTCAATCTTCATTGCTTCTTTGATTTCTCTGAGTTGAGGATCACTTTCATCTGTTTGGTAAATAGCAGCCCTAAGATCATAAATCTTGTTTCTTCTCATTTCATTACCCAGTCTGATAAATCTGTCTTTTTCTGCCTGAGTATTAAAGTTAAGTACTGTGATTCCCAAATCAGTTTTTAACTTTGCAGTACCTTTCTTCATTTCAATGAGATTGCCTTGGTAATCCCTGTACTTAGGAATGTATCTGCTGTTGTATTTCTGTCCTCTAATAGCCAGATTCTGAGTCATCTTCTGTCTTAGTACATTAGCAACAGATTGAGTCCTTCGACTATTCACCTTGAGAAGATATAGAACATACTCTAGTTCTTCCCAATATTTCAAGCCGATATCATCCTCACCAACTTTGAATACTGTCCCATCAGCCATGAAGTAAAGAAGAAAATCTTTGTCTAAACTCTTCTGATGAACCAACTGTACTGATTCCAGTCTATCCAGACTCTCTTGAGGTACACCACGACCTGGAACAGCCAGTGAAGAAGGATCTCTAGGACCAGTATATTGCCTTCTGTCTCTATGTGAGCCTAATCCAGCCTTATTATTTCCAATCTTACCAGATAAAGCTTTTCCATCAGAAATATTCATTGAGACTCCAGATAACACATCTGGATCATGAAGTGTTCCTTTACCAAAAACTGATTTCAACTGAGAAGATAGAGGTTTAAACACAACTTGTGTAGCAACAGAGGTTGTATCTTTCTTCTTTGAATCTTCTCCTTCCATAGCAATGCCTTTCAGCTTGTGTTTAGCTTCAGCTTCTGTTGATTTCTTAGATAAATGTGATCTTTGATCAGCATCAACATTTTCCTTGATCACAACACCTTTAAGAACAGGCCTAGGAGCTTTTTCTTTTTGTACCTTATCAGACTTTAAAGCTTTAAGATGTTCTTCATGTAAACTCTTTTCCTCAGCTTCAATGTCTTCAATCGTTACTCCTTCCTCATTCTCTTCAATGAACAACTTAGCAGCCAACTCTTCATCAGTTTGTGGATTTGAAAATAACAGTAAACTCTTGGTCCTTGAAGTTCCTTGAGTATCAGTATTTCTCCCAACAGACTGTGATTTGAATGACTTACTAGTTCTCAGAGTTTGAACCTCCTCAGCCTTTTTCTTTCCTTTGTCTTTGTTACTTGCCCCTCCATCTCCAGAACTATCCCTTCTGACAACTCTCTCCCCCTTTTTGACATCATCAGGCATAAGGATAGAAGTAATTAACTCCAGAGAGGTAGCAATAGAATCAATTTTAGCAGATAAATCAGACTGATTCTCTTCAACTTTACTCAGTCTGGCAAGAATATTGTCTTGAGCTTTAGAGAATTTTGTAGCCACTAGTTTTGAATGTGTTTCCATTTTCATCTCTCTAGCTACAACCTCATTTCGCAAAGAAGTGATTGCCAAATTAGTATCATCAAATCGTCTATCCAGAGTTTTAACTTGAACTATAGTTGCTTTCAAGCAAGAAAGAATCTCTGGATTAGAGATAGTATCAGCACTTTGCTTAACAAACTTAGCTGCTCTTCTTGATGGAAAAATACAATCTTCTTTGTACCATTCAGCAGCATTCTTTGCAAATTGTGCTCTCTCAACTTCATGAGAAGTACAAGGTTGAGAAAAAGGTGTATGTTTATCATCAGTTTGTACTGGTGCACTCAGAGAAGTATCAGAGTTTGCACTACTGTCACCTTCAGCTTCAACACTTGTAACTTTAACTGGTTCATCTTCAGCCATAGATTTAGCAATATCTTCTGTAGGCTTTTGAGGATTTTCTTCATGTTGCTCAGGCTCAGCAACAGGCATTGACTGAGAAGTTACTTTGGTTGCCTGATCAATTTCTTCACCTTCTTCAACAGTGTGGTGAGCATCAGATATTATCTCAGTATGAGATGCCACAGCTTCAGAAGGAACAGGTGTAAGTTGATCAACTACACCAATATTAGAGATAGGATCAGATAATGGCATAAATGAATCAGGAACAGCATTTATTTGAGAAACACCATCTCTTGCATCCTCTTCTGCAGGAATTTTATCCTCTGCAGGCATTACATCCTCTGCAGGTATTACATCCTCTGCAGGTATTGCATCCTTCTCAACCTCAACAGGAGGTGTTTGCTGTGAAACAACCTCTGGAGCTTCAATATCTTCATCCACAGAATCAGAGAATATCACTCTTCTTCGTTTTGCTAGAGGTACATTATCTGAATCCTCTTCACAAGGTGGTGACTTAGGCATGTTTGCTCGAGCTTTCAGTCTCTTCCCTTTTCTAGTGTAAACAGCTTCAGGAGATTTTCGTTTTGATTGCCTCTTTGTCTCTTCCGCCTGTCTTAGACTGGCATGTCGTTCAGCAAGTGCTTTCTTAACACCTTGAGATCTAGACTTTGAATTTAATGGAGAATCAGAGTTTGAGTTTGAAGTGAATGAAGATTGCTTTGCAGGTGATTCAGTGTTTGGTTCTGGTTGAGGTTCAGGATGTGGTTCAGGTTGTTGTTGTTCTTGGTCAGGTTCATCTTGTTGTGATGCATCGTGTTGTGGTTCCTGTTGGTCTTGCTGTGGTTCTTGAGGTTGATTTAGAAAATTTCGTAGAGCAAGAGGCATGATAAACTCAGGAAGATTTTCTTTACCCACATCCTTGTTAGTCATATCAGAGAATATGCGCTTATTGACTCTAAAAGGATCAACTTTATCAGTTTCATCAATTACAAGACCAGGTACACATGCATTGAACAACATTTGACAGAAACGAGCATAGTAGACAGTGGTAGACTCTGACAATTTATCACCTAAGTTCATCAAAACATATCGACCAAAATCAAAATTAATACCATAGAGCAAAGAATACCCGATATGGAGACTATCCATTGGAATGACATCCCAGTTTGTGACTTTCTTCTGGAATGTTCTTGTTATGCAATCAAAGAAGAAATTCCATTCCTTTCTGAGATTTGGTCGCTTTATACTGCCAAGCTTGTCAAGAGATTCCATGTAACCTATCTCTTGTAGCATGTCTCTCAGATAACTTTCATTAACCAGAGTATAAGAAGTATGTGTGTCAAAACCCATTGTATCTCGTACAGTCTGTGGAGTAATCACATGGTCTTGGTCTTCATAGGTGAAGATAATTGTAGGAGTTCCACTTTCTCCTCCATCCACATAAACTGAGTTCTGCCAGAATGAAGCAATTTGAGACGCAGAAAGAGTAGCAGGTCCAGTCAGAGCTTGTCCAATCTCTGAATCCCTCAAAAAGTTCTGCATGAGATGAAACGATTCTGGAACGCGTTCATGATAGAGTGGAGCTTCATAGTTATTAGGAACAAACCGTAAGCCAAGAGCAGTGAATGCTTTAGATGCCATTGAGTTAAGAATTTCCAAGAATTTCCAAAAGATATGAATGTAGAAAAGGTGTTTGCGTGAGTGCCCAAGAGAAAAATAAGAAAACTGTGAGAGTAAGAATAAAGCAAACTCGTTTGGACACAAAAGTGATTAAATTAATAAAAACTCAATCTCTTATGTAACAAACACTCAATCAGTTCCTTGATTAATGTGTAGTGGGACACGATAATAGGTAAGTGGGACACATTAAAGGCGAGTGGGTCATGTGCGCCTATTTTTAAAAAGAGTATATTAAAATTAAAACATTAAAATATTTGATTTTAACAAAAATCAAATAATACTCTTTTAAAAATATCTGGACCCAAGTAAAATCAGAATTTGAAACGTTTACCTGTTGCCTTTAATAACCAGAATACGAAGCGACTAAGGACTTCGTTCTTACCCATCTCTATTTAAGGCCTAGAGACTTGATCAGATTATTTCATTAAACCTTTAACCTTTCAGTCTCCCCTGTAAAATCACAAACCTTTCAAACCAAATACTCTTGAAAAACAATGGCTAACCTTACCATTAAAGAGAAAAACCTTCATCTTGTCGAAAATAGAGACATCTTCAGCTATACTCGTGAAGAGTTTGAAGCGTTTGAGTGGGAAAGGCAGCTTGAGACGCTGTGGCTGCAAATGGATGCTGGTCTGGAAGAGCTCGAGAGAGAGAAACCTGCAAGGGTGATCGACATCGATGCTGCCCTCCAAGCAACATTGGCATGGCTCTCCTCGAAGGCATCCTCATCCACCACCACCAACCATTGTTAATGAATATGTCAGCAAAAATAACCTTATCCCTTCAACTTCCACCCAAATAAAGTGGCAAAGATAGGATCTGGGAATTTTTGCTAACAATGGAGTGGTGTTGACGGACCTTTTACTTTCCTGTTGAATAGATTAGCAGATAGAGAGAACAAAAAGATGTAATATTTGCTTGTAATCTCTTTCTTATTATCAATGAAAATTTTGTTTTTCTAATCATATTCATTGTGTTCTGCAACTGTTATTTGAGTTATATGAACTGTTCTTCAAGAAAATGCATCAATAAAAGAATATGAAAACTAATTAAAGTAATCATATAAAGAACACATTCATCAACTATCCACTGATTAACAGTTGTCAAAAACCCTACTTACTCCAAGACTTTCAAATTGTCCAAGTGAAAATTTACCTTAGAGTACAAATCACGAATCAACAGCGTTTGTCAATTCTCCAACTTTATCATCAAAATCCTTTCATAAATTGCACAGTTGTGAATATTTGTGTGTGTGAAGCAGAGTTTACTAAGTCAATTTTTAGAGCATCTAATTTTTCATAAAATCCATAAAGTAAATCAATAAACACTGGATGCACAAACTGTCATAGTAAACACTGACTGTATGATGAAAGCTAAACTCTGAAGTAATCGAACTTTATACAGTAATTTTTATTTTATACCCTCTTTATATACACATTTTTTTTTATTCCTTTTTTTTTTTTTCATTCCAGTAATCAGAGATTGGAACCAGTCACCAAAAATTCAAAAATTTTAGCCCTTATCATTTTGATAAGTTCCTGGGTCATCCTAGTATTTAACTAGTCACCAAAAATCAGAGAATTTTAGCACATATTATATACCAATAGGTTCCTGGGTCATCCTAGTATCCAACATAATCTCAAAGGAGTATAACAACCTATATACACTTTCTTTGGGGTATTGCAGTAAACATTTTATTTTATCAGAGTATAACTAACAGAGTTTAGAGTTCATCAACATCAGTAGTTCTTCATGAAAGGTAATGCACACAGTATTTATAGACTCAGAGTTTAGGACAAAATAAACTAAGAGATGCTATAAATATGACCAGTATCGTGCTGTGTTAACTTTCTGCACAATCTAAGATTAGATCTCAATAACTCAGAAAGATTCATGATTAATTGCTGAGAATCATGCTTCATACATATTTCTTCATTGGTGTTTTCATTCAGACAAAAATCAACTCAAAGTTCACAGAGTTTATCAAACTTATTAACAGTGTATGACATACAGACATGCTGACAGAGTTTAACAGAGTATGCATAACAGAGTTTAATCAACAGAGTTCACTTAGTATTTAACCAATCAGAAAATATGATTAATACATCACATAAGTAAAGTTTGAATCTAACCAACATTTCTAGTCAGAACCAGAGATCATTCCTAGTTCATTAACCAGCCTTGTAAATGTAACTTCACTCAATGGTTTAGTGAAGATATCTGCAAGCTGTTGTTCTGTAGAGACAAAATGTAGTTCAATATTTCCTTCTTCCACATGTTCTCTGATGAAGTGGTACCTTATGCTGATGTGCTTGGTCATTGAATGCTGTACTGGATTACCTGTCATAGCAATAGCACTTTGGTTATCACAGTAAATAGGTATATTACTGTACCTCAATCCATAATCCAGCAATTGATTCTTCATCCATAAGATCTGTGCACAACAGCTACCAGCTGCAATATACTCTGCTTCAGCTGTAGATGTGGAGATTGATTTCTGTTTCTTGTTGTACCAGGAAACAAGTCTGTCACCAAGAAATTGACAACTTCCACTAGTGCTCTTTCTGTCTACCTTACAGCCTGCAAAGTCTGCATCAGAATATCCAAGTAGCTTAAAATCTGATTCTCTGGGGTACCACAGACCTAATGATATGGTGCCCTTGAGATACTTGAAGATTCTTTTCACAGCTGTCAGATGTGGCTCTCTAGGATCTGCCTGAAACCTTGCACAAAGACAGGTTGCATACATGATGTCAGGCCTACTAGCTGTCAAGTATAGAAGAGATCCTATCATGCCCCTGAAGTTTGTCATATCCACTGAAACTCCTGTGTCTTTGTCCAGTTTAGTTGCTGTTGCCATGGGAGTTGATGCAGATGAACAGTCAAGCATACCAAATTTCTTGAGAAGATTTCTGGTGTATTTTTCTTGATTAATGAAAATTCCATCTTCTGTTTGTTTCACCTGTAGGCCTAGAAAGTAACTAAGCTCTCCCATCATGCTCATTTGATATCTGGACTGCATGAGCTTGGCAAACTTCTTACAGAGTTTATCATTAGTAGACCCAAAGATAATGTCATCAACATAAATTTGAACTAAAAGGAGGTCACTTCCTTGGTTGAAATAAAACAGAGTTTTGTCAATTGTACCTCTGTTGAATCCACTTTCTCGAAGAAACTGAGCAAGTGTCTCATACCATGCTCTTGGTGCCTGCTTAAGTCCATATAGTGCCTTATCTAGCCTGTAGACATAATCTGTATATTTGGGGTCCACAAATCCTGGTGGTTGTTCAACAAACACTTCTTCTTCAAGCTTTCCATTCAGAAAAGCACTTTTCACATCCATCTGGAATACTTTGAATTTCTTGTGAGAGGCATATGCTAGAAAAATTCTGATTGCCTCCAATCTTGCTACTGGAGCAAATGTTTCATCATAATCTATTCCTTCCTGCTGTGAATAACCTTTTGCTACCAGTCTAGCCTTGTTCCTTGTGATAACACCTTCACTGTCAGTCTTGTTTCTGAAAACCCATTTAGTACCAACAATAGATCTGTTCTTTGGCCTTGGTACAAGGGTCCAAACTTCATTTCTTTCAAATTCATTTAACTCTTCCTGCATTGCTGTTATCCAGTCTGGATCTTGAAGAGCTTCTTCCACTTTCTTTGGTTCATTTTTAGACAAGAATGCATGAAATAGACATTCACTTGCAGTAGCACTTCTTGTCTTTACTTTTGCATCTGGATCACCAATTATCAAATCAGGTGTATGTGATTTAGTCCATTTCCTAGCAGAAGGCAAATGACTTCTATCAGCATGTGATCCTCCCCCTTGATCCATGCTCTCCTGATTCTGTTGTGATCTATTTTCGTTTTCTGAGACTCCCCCTGAACTTGACTGTCCAGAGTCAGAATTTAAATTTTCAGAGTTTGAAGCATCAGAGTTTGATCCAGATTTTTCAGTTGACTCAGTATCAGTGTTTGAGTCTTCATCTTGATCATGCTCCCCCTCAACTGGTTCTCCTCTTTGTTGTGACTGAGAAGTTTCTCCAGAATTTACCAGTAGAGGTTCAGAGTTTGTTTCAACAGAGTCTGTCAGAACTGTTTCATCAGAGTTTCCTTCATCAGAGTTTAAAACTTCATTTTCAAAGTTCAGTTGATCATATTCGTCTTTGTCTTCAAGTCCAGTTATCTTCTTATCATCAAAAGAAACATGTATAGATTCCATGATCACTTTAGTTCTCAGATTGTAAACTCTGAATGCCTTTGTTGACAGTGGATAGCCAACAAAAATTCCTTCATCTGCCTTTAACTCAAACTTGGTCAACTGTTCTGGATGAGTCTTCAAAACGAAACATTTGCACCCGAAAATATGAAAGTATTTCAGGTTAGGCTTCTTTTTCTTCACCATCTCATATGGTGTCTTTCCATGCTTATTGATCAGTGTTGCATTTTGAGTAAAACAAGCAGTTTGAACAGCTTCTGCCCAGAAATAAGTTGGCAATTTTGCTTCATCAAGCATAGTTCTGGCAGCTTCAATTAATGTTCTATTTTTCCTTTCAACTACACCATTTTGTTGTGGTGTACCAGGTGCTGAAAATTCTTGTTTCACTCCATTGTCCTTGCAGAATTCTTCCATTGTTGCATTTCTGAACTCAGTTCCATTATCACTTCTGATGATTCTCACTTTGTTGCTTGATCCTTTGTCCAGAAGCTTCACATGCTCCATCAGAGTTGATGCAGTTTCATCCTTCTTTGCTAGAAAATACACCCAGGTGAATCTAGTGTATTCATCAACAATGACTAAAGCATATTTCTTCCTTGCAATAGACATAACATTTACTGGACCAAATAGATCAACATGAAGAAGATGATGAGGATCAGTGATAGAAGATTCTGTTTTGCTCTTGAAAGATGACTTCCTTTGTTTAGCCTTCTAACATGAGTCACATAGGCCATCAACATTTAACAGGGTCTTTGGAAGTCCTCTTACAAGATCCTTTCTGATCAATTCATTGATGTTGTTCAAGTTCAAATGTGAGAGTTTCTTGTGCCACTTCCAACTCTCTTCACTAGACATTCTTGTAGACAGGCAAACAACTTTTCCAACAGAGTCTATCAAAAGCTTGATTTCATAAATGTTGTTTTGCCTGTGACCAACTAGAACAACCTTTCCTGTAGATTTGCTGATAACTTCACAATATTCAGGTTGGAAATCTACATGATATCCCTTGTCACAGATTTGACTCACAGATAGCAAGTCATGCTTGAGTCCTGGGACATGAGCTACATTGTTGATGATGACATTTCCAAGATTGATATTGCCATATCCCAATGTTCTTCCTATATTGCCATCACCATAGGAAACTTTTGGGCCAGCCTTCTCCTCATATTCTGATAGCAGGGCTTTATTTCCAGTCATGTGTCCTGAACATCCACTGTCCACGACTAGGGTTGCCTCCCTGTTACCCTGCAATCACAAACAATTACTGAGGATTAGTTTTAAGGATCCAGACTTACTTGGATCCTTTGGCATTCTTAACTTTGTTAGCTTTTGCAGCGGAATTAACATTATCAGAGTTTGAGCTAACAGTATCAGTGTTTGCACTTGCAGTATCAACTTTAACCCATTTTAGATTGGGTTTCAGTTCATAGTAATTATGATAGATAGCATGATATTTTCTGCAAGTATAGATGGAATGCCAAGTGCTTCCACAGTGTGTGCATAGAGTCTGTGGCTTAGTTCTAGCAAAATCCTTCTTTACCTCAGACTTTGTAGGTAAAGAATTTATATTTTTATTTTTCTTGCAGAAATTTGCAAGATGCTTAGAACTACCACAGTTATGACATGTCTTTCTTGGAGCATAACTAGCAAGCATTGGTTTATTTCCTGAAGTGATGCCTACTTTTCCATTTCTGTTCTTGTTTAACACTTTCTTTTTCTCAACAGATTTTAACTCCTTCAATTTATGTTTGAGTTGTTTATCTGTCATTGAACCAATATTAACCTGATTAACACTAGTTTTTACTGGTTCTCTTTTGACAGCTTCTTTTTCATTCTCAGACAAAAATTTACTGGTTCCATGAACAAATTTAGTTCTGACTTTAACTTGATTTTGAAATCTAAGTTCATCTTCCTCATTATAACCTAGACCAACAGTGTCTGTTTGAAAAATCTGTTGAGTGTCCTTCCCAGAATTAGTCCAAGTCCTAATTTTCTTATTTGCTTCCTCCAACTCAGATTCTAGTTGTTTATATTTCTGAAGCAAAATCTGTTCTTTGCAAACAGCTTCATCTCTCTCTTTCTGAACTTGTTGCATGTTTTCAAGTTTCTCTTCAACAAGTTTATTTCTCTCTTTAAGTTCAGAATTTTCAGCTTTTATCCTCTCATTTTCTAAAGTCTGATCCCTATAACTTATATGCAATGACTTAAGAAAAATTCTTAATTGAGCAATGTCATCAATATTATAAGCATAGGTAGTTGGAGGTACCTGATTTCCAGAGGATTCTGATTCAGGAGTAGCCATGAGAGCATAGTTCACTTCTTCATCAGAATCTGAAGTATCTGCCCAATCTCTGCCTTTAGTGTAGAGTACCTTTCCAGTTTTACCCTTCTTGCACTCAGGAGCATAGTGACCCATCTCCTTACACTTGTAGCATTGAATTTCAGACTTATCCTTCTTCCCTTTAGAATCTCTCTTATCAGACTTCCTGTAGCTTTTCCTGTCTTCATTTGAATCCCTAGAAAACCTTTTTCCTTTCTTGAAATTCTTGAAGCCCATTTTCTTGAAAGTTTTCACCATCAGCACAACCATTTTTCTCATTTCTTCTTCATCATCCTCAGAGTCAGATGATTCAGAAGAATTTGAATCATAATCAGAGTTTGGTGAATCACTTTCTGAATGTATGACCAAAGCTTTTCCCTTCATTTTCCTTCTTGTTGCCTCTTTCTTCTGAGGCTTCTCTTCAACATTAAGAGCAACAGACTTTCCTTTTCTACTTGATCTCCTGTTTCTCTGCTCCATTTCCAATTCATAAGTTTTGAGCAGTCCATAAATTTCATCAATCTCTGTTTCAGCAAGATCATAGTTGTCTCTAATAGTGGTTGTTTTCACATCCCACTTTTCAGGTAGAGAAAGAAGAAACTTGAGATTCGAGTCTTCTAGATCATACTCTTTGTTGACCAATGACAGATCATTAATCAGTTTACAGAATCTATCAAATGTTTCTGTCATGGTCTCTTCAGGTTTAGCCTCAAAATGCTCATACTCTTGTGTGAGTATGTTTCTCCTATTCTTCTTAATAGCTGCAGTTCCTTGACACCTGACTTCAAGTGCATCCCATATCTCTTTTGCAGTGGTGCAGTTAATGACTTTGTTAGACATGACATTGTCTAAGGCACTATGTAGTAAATGCCTAACTTTTGCATCCTTAGCAATTGATGATAGATCTTCAGGAGTCATGTCCTTCTTTTCCTTTGGAACCATTTTTGCTGCTTCACCAATAACTGCAACAGATAGCTTTGTAGGATTGTGAGGGCCTTCATAAATCCTGTCAAGATATTCTGGATCTGTAGCCTCCAGAAACATAGTCATCTTGACCTTCCACATAGCATACTCTAATGGCCTCAGAATAGGAACCCTGATTGGTTCATAACGACTCACAGTAGTAGGAGCCTTTTCGGAAATAGTAGGTGTTGGTGGAGGAATTTCTGACATGATTATTGTTGTGTTTGGATCTTAACCTGTAATAAAGTAACAGATTGGCTTTGATACCACTTGTTAGGCCGAATACACAAATAATAATCAACTTTGTATGAGAGATTAACAAGTAAAAGCGTTTATGCACTTAAAAAACTTCTTGTATTTCAAACCCTCTTCGTGATGTAAAATATCACAAAGAGCTGCTAGGTTACAATAATGATAATTCGTTATCGATACCCTTCTAGGGTTAACCTATCTGTATTTATATAACATACAGCTACGATACAATCTCTAATTGATATTCCTAATAATCAGCTATACAATGATATCAATTACAGATTGTCACACGTCTCCTATGTCAACTCGATCTCTTTGATAGCTATCCAATCTTCAAAGATATCGCTTCCATAATTAATCTTTAATCACTGTTGAACAGTAGACGCGCTTCCTCCAGACAGAGTTTAACAAACTCTGTCGAGCTTCCAACTGTCAGAGTTTACACAAACTCTGACTGCTTCCAGCTAAACTCTGATAACTCCCTGTAACACTTAAACACTGATCAAAACACATCAATTATATTTAACAGTTATCGATACTGATAACAAGTGGAAGAAAGAATGTGATGCCAAAGATGCCACCATTGCTACCCTTCAAGTGGATCTTCAAAAATCCATTGACTATGGCAAATATCTTTGTGATCAAGTCGAAAGGCTGAAGAAGGAGGAGGAGCATTTCCAAGCTCAACAGAATGCCCTGAAAATTGAAAAGGCTAAGTTGAAAGAGCAGAGGGAAGCCATTGAGGATGAGAACTTCGAGAAGGGATTCAACTTCTATCTTACTGGCTTTCTAGCCAACGATCCTGACTACAACTGGGAGGAGAAGTTTGGTCCCGATGCTGCTGAGGATGTAGCAAAATTCAAAGTTGAAGAAGCTGCTGCCATCAAGGCAAAAAGAGTTGAACTAGGATTAGAGGATCCCTCCGAGGACGCGCCCTCAACCGAGAATGTTCAAACCTCTCCTCCAGTTATCCCTACTCAAAACTCACCTCCTGCAGACGTATCTCCTCTCACCACTGTTCGTCATGATGATGGTCGGGACGCGCCTCCTTCATCTCCCAAAGTTGTTCCTTCTTCACCTTCTAAGGGCGCGCCTTAGGGTTGCAATCTTCAAACTTTCTTCAAACTTGTTCGTTCATACTTTTAAATTTTTAAGGTGCGGGTCCTTTGTAAAACCCTGCAAGTTGTAATTCCTAACTTTTAATGCCTTTTGAACTTTGCCATGCTTATTACTTATCTTCATGTTGTTTATTTTCTTGTCAAGTTCTTCCAGACAGGACGCGCTCTGAACGGGGGCGTAACCTTTATATTTAAGAAAAAATATCTTCAACTTGATTGTTTTACTGTGATAAAATTCCTTCAAAAAATCTTTAAATCTTTTACTCAGGGCGCGCCCTAAGGCATTGCCCTTTTCAGAATTTCTTTAACTTGTCAAAATTTGCAAGACTTCATAGGGCGCGCCCTAAGACATAGGGCGCATCCTCTTGTACTTCAATCTTCAAAAAATAGCTAAAAATGTCTTGATATACTTCATTAATCTTCAAATGAATTCTTTATTAAATTCAAGTCTCAAAAGAACAGGGGAAGGTATACATGTATTACCCCCCGAGCTAAGGAGAATAAACTTCAAAAAACGTGGAATAAAAATAGCAAATCTCGACTAGAACTAAGGAAGGCATATATGTACTACCCCCTAGACTAGGAGAACAATTATTGATACTAGTCTAACTTATATCTAAGCCTTCAAAAATAGGGGGCCGAAGCCGCACCCTACTGATAGTATTTTCTCAAATGCTCTGCATTCCATGCTTTTGGGATTGTGTTGCCATCCAAGTCTTCTAGATGATAAGTTCCTTCCCAGATGATAGACTTGATCTTGTAAGGTCCTTCCCAGTTGGGACCAAAGACTCCATGTGCTGCTACCCTTGTATTTGGCATGACTTTCCGCAGAACTAGATCACCCACCTTGAAAGGCTGAGTCTTCACCTTCTTGTTATAGTACCTTGCAGCTCTCTGCTGATAAGTTGCCAACCTCAACTGCGAATTTGCCCTCATCTCTTCTAGGAAATCAAGATTTAGCCTTTGATTTATCATATTTGATTCTTCATCATAGAAATCCCTTCGGAATGATCCTGCTCCAATTTCCACCGGCACCATTGCCTCACATCCATAAGACAATATGAAAGGAGATTCTCTAGTTGTGGTTCTTGGAGTTGTGTTGTATTACCATAAGACCATGGGAAGTTCTTCAGGCCAATTCCCCTTGCTTTCTTCCAACTTCGTCTTCAAGGTATGCTTGATTATTTTGTTGATAGCCTCTGTCTGCCCATTACTTTGAGGATGATACACAGCTACAAACTCTTTCTTTATCCCCAAGTAATCACACAACTTCCGTAACTCTTTGCTGTCAAACTGCTTTCCATTATCCGACACGAGTTTATATGGAATTCCAAACCTGCACACAATAGAGTTGAAAACAAAATCTCGAATTTTCCTTGCAGTAATGGTGGCCAAGGACATTGCTTCCGCCCAATTGGTAAAGTAATCCACAGCAACAACAGCATACTTCACACCTCCCTTAGCTTTAGGGAGTTCTCCAATGAGATCTATTCCCCACATAGCAAATGGCCATGGACTCATTAAAGAAGTCAAGGTAGTAACAGGGCTGGTAGAATAGTTGGCAAACCTCTGACACTTGTCACATGCCTTAACAAACTCATAAGCATCCTTCTTCAAGGTAGGCCAATAATACCCTTGCCTTAACACCTTCATTGCTAACGAACTACCCCCCGAGTGATTGCCGCAAATCCCTTCATGAATCTCCCTAAGGATGTAATTGCATTCATGTCCATCTATGCACTTGAGAAGTGGTTGATTGAAACCCCTCTTATATAATATTCCATCATATTCACAAATCTAGCCGCTTGATACCGAAGCCGCCTCGCCTCAAGCTTCTTACTTGGAAGTATACCTTCTCGGATATATTTCTGAATAGGAGTCATCCAAGAAACATTGGGAGTCGATTCCACTTCCATGACTTCTATCTCTGGAATACTAGGTACTTCCTGAATTTGCAAAGGTACTGTTCCCAACAGCATAACATCTTTTTGGGACCCTAACTTGGATAACACATCTGCACTACAATTCTCTTCTCGTGGAATACATTCTACCCGTACTTCTCGGAACTTTTTGATCAACCGCTGAGCGCACCTCATGTAAAGCTCTGTCCTTGGACCTCTGCACTGAAATCCACCCTTTACTTGTCCAACCACTAACTCTGAATCACTTAACACAATGAGATTCACTACCTTCATCTCCAAAGCCATTTTCAGCCCATTAATCAAGGCTTCATACTCTGCATCATTGTTGGTTGCTTGAAATTTGAAGTGAATAGCACTCATGAGTTGATTCCTTTCGGGGGTAAACAAGATTATACCTGCTCCAGCCCCCCCATTATTGACAGCTCCATCTACTTGTAACTTCCACCAAGGCTGAGGAACTTCTTCAAATGGGCTCGCCCTCTTAAGTGGAATTTCAGGCTCAACCAATACAATCGATTTTTCTTCATTTTCTGACTCGAATTCAAGAATGAAATCAGCTAAAGCTTGACCCTTGATAGCAGTCCTTGGAGTATATTCCAAATCAAATTGTCCCAACTCAATTGCCCATTTTAACATTCGACCAGAGGTTTCCGGCTTGTGGAGAATTCCTCTCAATGGATATGCCGTACTGAAAGGCAGAGTGTGTAAACTTGTAACACTATAACTAATGTAACTCAAACTAAAGGAAAAGATACTTAACCAGAAGACAATCAAGAACAAGAAGTCACAAGAAATCAACACTAAATGAAGACAAGGTAATTGATACAATTCAACATGTTAACTATGATCAATCGAAGAAGAAATCATTGAAAGAAGTTCAAGTCAAAGTTGTTCATGCCTCAGTGATTTGGAAAGCCAAGAATCAAGATCATAACTATCAGTATCAATAAGACCAATTGATTTCAAGTGAACAAGAAGGAAAGCAAATATTGGAAAGCCACATTTCTAATTGGATATGGTAATTTATTCAAGAAGCAAAAACCCTATCAAGACTAGTCACTTATGAACCAGACCGTTGCATCAAGTGTCAGGACATTGATAGCAAGTTTATGTCAGTAATAAAGATCCATATTCAAGAGCTTGGTGAAGAATAAAGAAGACATGAAGATATCACAAGTTCAAGATGTGCATTGAAGTTTCAAGTTGAAGACCAGAATATTTTCTAAGTACTAAATATTCTAGATGGCCAAGTAGAAGTTTCTAAGTAGAAGTTCTACTTAGAACTTCGAGATGGCTAAGTAGAAATTCTCAAGTAGAAGTTCTACTTAGAGTGCAGCTTCAACATGACACATGGCATCTTCTGATTGGCAGATTTCCAAGCTTTCAAGATAAGGCAAGATTTATGTGGACATCATTGGGCCACGTACATCTTAGTCTTTGAAGACTACAGGACATAGATTACATGTAGTATAAATAGAAGTACTTGTGTAATGTTTTAGTTAGTGAGCAATTCTTGAGAAAAACACAAGAGAAAGAGAGAGAGTGCATTCACAGAGCTTAGTATCATTCACTTCTCTCTGAACTTCTGTTATACTTTGTAATGAATGTTGTAGCAACCCTTTCAAGTTATATATAAGACATATATTCCTTGAATCTGTGTGTTCATTTATTGCATCGTATTTATCGCTTCTCATATTCGAAAAGTTGTATTCACCCCCCCTCTACAACACATTTGGACCTAACAATTGGTATCAAAGCCTATATGTTTAACATACAAAACATAGATCCTTGTGTTGAGTAGAAGAATCGTGAGTTTTCATTTTCTAGATCTACTTTTCATTTTCTCGAAAAGTGTGTTTTAATTCGTTGGTAGTGAAAACTCATTTGAAAAATTATTTAAATACTCCAGGTGTGATTATTTAGCTTGGGTGTATTTTAACTAATTGTTGTGAATTTATCTGGGTTCGTTCATATTTGGTGTTCTTGAGTGTTCATCATCTGTTCTTATCAAAGAAGACAACCCAACAACTTTTTGATCTCCTTTTCAAAAGTAAAAGAATAAAAAGGTGGTTTTGGACTTTTTGATTTGCTTTATTCGGCCGAAAGTATACAGACATACTCAGTACCTAGCATGTGGGTTAGGTGGGTGAGGTGAGTAAAGCATTCAAAGTCAAAAGGTGTTAAAGAGATAATATTGTTTATTCAATATTAAAGTAATCTGCAGAAAAATTATTCTAAGGACAAAAGTTCTACATAGAATTTCTACTTGAGAATTTCTACATAGAATTTCTACTTGAGAATTTCTACATAGAATTTCGACTTGGACAATTTCTACTTGGTGATTTCGACTTGAGCAAAATTTCTACTTAGAGAAATTTCGACTTAGGCAAAAGTTCTACATAAATATTCTACATAGCCTAGTCTTGGGTACTTAGAAACTTTTAGTGACCAGAATTGAGATGGCTCCTAAAAATGCATTCAAGATCCCAATGTTCAACAAAGATCACTATGAAGAATGGGTTTTCAGAATGAGACTATATCTAGAGACTGTTAACCCTGTGTAACACCCCCAGATCCGGGGTCCGGGATCCGGTGGTTACGGTTTCCAATTCTGTCCACAACAATTGAACTTTCCTTAACATAAAATAAATTACGTCTCTATGACCCAACACAACAATATAAAACACACCCGTTATATTCCCAGAGATGAAATCAGAGTAACCTATACGTCCTGATATTCAATACTACCAAATGTCGATCTACCTAACCCTTTATACGAAGCGTCGTTGGAAGCACAAAGTCTCTTTTTTTCCATTAAGCAATGCCAGCTCTTGGTCATTACCAATTTCACCTTTTAGCTCCAGGAAGATTTTCTCACATTTTTCTCTTTAACTGCTGATCGTATTACTTGATCTATTATAATTCTGCATCGGAATAAACTTAAGGTAACTACTATAATTCATTGAAAGAAGGAATTTAATATTCCTCTGAATTACATGCATCTAACATTTCTGGTTCATCATTTTACTGAGTTGAAATTAACCCTATACTTAGTCTCTGGCAGTAGTCTCATTACGAGTTCATCTTGACTCACTGGTCTTATCTTCCGGTAGGTTCTGAGATCATTGTCTTGCTTACTACTTCCTTATATAACTTTATCCAATCATGCTATCACTTCCCAATGTCTTTACTTTCTGACTGATTCATTCATAAAATGAACATTTCCCTTAATAAAACCACCTTATTAACCTCAATTTGGTTCCATAATTTACAACCTACGACACCTGCCTTCTCATGGCGAATTATTACTAACCATATTCATACTAATTCATTTATCAAATGATATGGCACTTACTGCCTCCTTCTCAACTATTCCTAGGGACTCTACTCCTCGCCCTAAATCGATGTCTTTGATAATCATACATCCCTCTAGCTCTTTCTTCGTTAATATGGAAGTCTCTAGGGATTCTCGTCTATTCCCGTATAAGATCTCAAGTGATCCTTTCAATCCGTCTTACTTGCTGGCACTACCTCCAGTAGACCGGCTACGAATCCAACATGAATCTTCAGTTCTCTTGCTAATAACTCAGTTCTTTATGCTCCCTTTTCTGAGCACTATACTTTAATCATCACAGTTTTTCTGGCCGCAACCCTCATTCCTCAAGGGTACGCTCCTTATCCTAACAGGATTTTTTCCTTATCTGCCGGAACCTCTTCCGGGTCTCCAGTAGGGTACTCCATCGAATTACCCGCTGATCTTCAGCATATAAAGCATCATCGCGCTGCTGCTCGTATGCCTCAAGGTCTGTCGCCTTACTCGTCGTTACGATATCGAGCTAAGTTACTATCATGATACTTAAGAGTTCCCATAAGGGTTTTATATGTCATCACTACATTAAGTAGTCCGACTATGAACTTGGCAAGAGTTCTTATTATCTTAGTGAATTTATTGTTTTAACGTCGCCTCATCTCTGGGGTTTATAACGTACGCTCTGATACCACTTCTGTAACACCCCCAGATCCGGGGTCCGGGATCCGGTGGTTACGGTTTCCAATTCTGTCCACAACAATTGAACTTTCCTTAACATAAAATAAATTACGTCTCTATGACCCAACACAACAATATAAAACACACCCGTTATAGTCCCAGAGATGAAATCAGAGTAACAATCAAATTTTTATTAATCACATTATGAGTTCTTACAATCCAAAAGAATTTCAATATAAATACATACTCTTTGCCATCCATTTACATAAGTCATACTAGACCATAATCTTGGTAATGAAAGAATAAATATATCCTACCAATAGCTTCTTCTTCAGCTCTGGTAGTCTAATCGTCCTCGCCCGCGTCGAGTGCGCCTTGTGCGAGTCATCTGGTCTAGCTGTTGTTGTGATATAATAATAAAGCAATGGTGAGCAATAGCCCACCAACAATAATATATAACTGAACGATAATGTATAACAGTTCAAAAGTATCTTTCAAACCATATGCCATGCATTTACGGAAATGATGCCAGTATAATATGAACGATGAAGTTACAAGGTAACTTAAAGTATTTGTTTATAGAAATATCTGCTACATCAAAATTTAACGAGATATTCTCATTGTTATTAAGAAGAGGAACTTGCATGAAAAGGTTGCAATTCCAGTTATAAACACTTTTCCAGCTCTGCCAACAGTAATCATGTTGCAGGAAATAAATAAGTTTGGATGATGAACCGATGATGGAGTATTCACCGCGCCCGCTGTTCCAATCTTGATGATCAGTCGAGATCGTACAACTCAATTTAGATTTACTACCGGTAGAAGGAAGAACTGACGGCTTTACTTGTATACCGCCTTACTAGCTCTCCCCGGCCAACGGTTGGGCCAAAGGGGATGGACCGGCGCTACTCGGCCTCTTACACGACTCCTAGTTCAAATAGAATTCATGATTCTGAATGTAACGTTCGTCCCCCTTTCCCCAAGTATAATACTTGTTGATAAGACTCTACAAAGTAGTCGTATCTAGTTGGAAAGGAAAATTCACCAATAACTTCCAAGCTATTGCTTGGTAACGAATATCAACTTGTTCCAACAATCTTACCCCTCGAAAGATGAGAAGGTAAACAACGACTTAATAAGTCCATAGCACCCGAGTTGCGAGTGAAGAGAATACTTTATGACCGGGAAGTCGACAAGATAAATAACATTTTCCAAGTAAGGTTCCCTTATTATTAGAGAGGTAGACTCAAAGAAGAATGATGTCTGAGAACCTTTCTTGATATAAGATTAATAATAATATGACTCCGAGATATTTTCTGTAATAATCGAAGAAGATAAACCTTATCGAGGTTATTCTAAGTATGGAATAAATATTCAGAGAATATTTATTGTATTAAAATATTTTACAGAATATTTAGGAATATGAAAGAATATCTTTAATCAGAGTATCTCTCAAACAATTCTTGAAGAAATATCGAGAGAATATTTATTGCATAATTAAATAATCAAATGAATATTCAAAATAATATTCATTACTTAATAAGACCTGAAAGGAATATTTAAAATATTTAAAATAATATTCGATGATTAAATAGAACCCTGGATGAATATTCAAAATAATATTCATAATTAATTAGGAATTTAAATGAATATTGATAAAGTAATATTCATTTAATGAATAATATTCTAAATCAATATCAAGTAATATTCATTTAGTAATTCAAGCTTTAAGGGAATATTCGAGATAAGACTCGATAAATAAATCAAGTTTCAGATGAACATTAAAATAATATTCGACAGGTAATTACTATCTTAAATGAATACTCAAATGTAATCTTCATTTAATGAATAATATTCTAAATGAATATCCAAATAATATTCATTTAGTAGTCCAACCTTTAGAAGAATATTCGAAATAATAATCGATAAATAATTCGACTCTGAATGAATATTAAAAATATTATTCGTCGAATAGTTACGTTCAAATAATTATTTGAAGTAAGGATCGTTAAAATAAATAATCTCGAACGAATATTCAAATAATATTCGTCGCCCGAATAATGGAAAATATTTACTTAAATATTTTCCTCCGAGGTAATCTCGATATATCAAGAAATATTGACTCCCGGTCTATATTTGATGAATAAGATGTATACGCCCTTCTATGAGGGTCTTACAATAACCGGCTTATAGTTGATACGATAGCTATCTAATTTATAAGCCAATAACAATCAGGGAACAAGCATAATGATATAACTTGAAAGTAGGCATGCATGCTATGGCATATGTATAACAGAAAACATATATATAAATTTATTCAATCACAACAACAGCCTAAAAGAAGGGAATTGAAACTTGCCTGGTAGTCGAGTACGGTAAGGGGTAGTGATAGCAGGTCCCGGGTCAGCTTGGTGATCTAAGAATAGCCAAGGCATTCGAGATTAATCACTTAACATCTTAAAAGTTAATTTATACTTAAATCGAAACACGTTCTCGGGTTATCTCGTTATACCCCTTTTAGTGGATTCCTTTTATCCTCGATCCGACCCGACATTCGTTCGTTAATACGACATGTCATTGTACTTACACTTGGGACATACTTAAGTCATACAAGTTCTAAAGTCGATCGTTACGAATCAATATTATGCTCCGAGTTTTATCGCCCGTTGTCTAAGTGTTTTACCAAAGTTATAATCAAGCGGGTTTTTAGGGGTTCGTTCGCGATTAACTTTGATTCGAACATTTTTATAAAATCGGAAAACGATCCTTTTCACATGAGGTTTTCTCTCACACCTTCCTTTTTACCTCTAGTATTTAATTACCAAGATTCGCCACTGACTTACGTATTTTATCGGGGTTCAATTTCAGTTACGAACTTTCGTTTACGGATTCGAACTACTTTTAGTAAACCGACCGTAACTCCTAAACCGTAAGTCCGTTTCACGCGTTCTTTATATCAAAACGAAGCTTATAACATAACCTATCTTATCATGGGAAAATAAAACACTGGACAGTGAGTTCATGCTACTGTGATGCACGGTTTTTAAAGATTATCGAAAATTCGGCATTACGACGGCTATGTTTACATGCTTTTCCAAATTTTTATCATCATCAAATCATCCTCCAACAACAACCAATTCAAGACCTAAAGTTTCTCATCTATTCTAAGTCATGATATCTCAAGAACAACTCAAATCCAACAAGTATGAAACATCAATAACAACCAATTATGCATACATGGATCTAAACATACTAACACCTCTCCATCATATATCCATCCAAAAAAAATCCATAAACTCAAAGTAGTACTAAGGGTTCTTGAGCTTTATACCTTCCTTGGAGAGTGAATAACACTTGTTAAGCCTTGAATGATCCTTAAGTAGCCTTAGTATACTTGAATCATTCAAAAGAAAACAAGAACACAAAGTTAATACTTAAAAGTTACTATTCATCATCATCTTCTTGATTTTATATCTCAAGATTGGTATGGAATTTGAAGATGAAATTCATAGGGTATCTTAGTTATGAAATATAGGACTCACCTTAATTTTCTTGAGATTTAACCATGGATGGAAGTTGGATTTCTCCTCTTGAAAAAGAGGGCAGGTCCAAATGGAGGTAAATGGAGGGGGAAAGAGTTTGTTTGCATCTTTTACTTGGTTGCTTGTGCTAAATGAATTATTGGGATGAGGTTTTGATAATATCTTGGCCAAAAGTCACTTTAATAAAGTGATTATGTCATGGATGATGTTTAAACAAGTGGACAAGTGGTGTGTCATGTACTAATATCTTGTATCCTTGGTTTGATTCTTAGTGTGCTAGTTACTCTTGCAAATAGCTTAGTTACTTGATCTCATCCACTTGCACATACTTGCATCTTGGTTCTCTGCTCGTTTCTTTGTCCGTTTATTGCTCAATTCATTGATCGTTCGGACGAATAACTAAGTAGTTTCACCTCTAGGGTTTACCGGGAAATTTCTCGATATTCATAATACCTTCCCCAATCCTTAATATAATCCTCATGATGACCATGCAGGATATTTAATCTCGATACGAACTTAATCCGTAATCTAGGATTCGTTCGCTTTATTGATTAATCTCGTTATAACATTTTAGCGGTTTCTAGAACGCTTGTTTCACTGCCTCAGTGGTTTCCTACCTTCATTCTTAAATCAAATATAATAACATCCCAAAATATCAAATCCTCAAAGTTAATATCTCAATTCTTGGATTATAATAATATTTAATCCACTGTCCGGTCAAATATTATACCGAGAAAGAATTTGGAATTTCTGAATTCCGATCGTCTCTGCATTCACTTATTTCCTCCGCGTATTACTAATATGACTTCGAAACATCCATATCACGTCCCGTACATAGGGTGGCGTGAAAAGTTTTCCAACTTACAAAATCACTATTCATCCACCAAATTACTATGCACGTACAGGAAATACTATGCACGTACGGGAAACACTATGCACATACTCATTTCCCTTCAAGGATCCATTAGCTCCTTCCTGGATGGTAGATTATTCTTATCTAGGTCCTCAACCATCGAATTACTCTCTTCTGACAATATACCAATGCATCAGGATCATTGTCCAAAGCAATATCCATTCATTACAATCATTGTCCTTTGAAACCACCATTCATTAGAGCTGGTGACCTTGTTGTCGGAATCATTGTTCCTCATTTTTTCATTACTTAATAAAAAGTTTTAATTATATCCAAAATTTGGGGTTCTTACAGTCTCCCCTCCTTAAAAGGATTCCGTCCCGGAATCAGGTAGGAAGCAAAGAGTCGTTTGCCTGTCGTTCACTTTTTAGCTTCCCGGCCAATTCTTAGTCGTTCTACCCTTCCTCAGCACATCTTCTAGTGCTATAATCCATACTGTATCCTTTTTCCATCAATGTTGCTACTTTTCGTACAACTCACTATCCGGGTTATACTCTTACTCAGTCTTATCCTTATTGATACCTGCAGTAACATTGGTATCACTATCACCCTACGAATTCGGAGGTAACCTCGCTCGTACTGTGCATTTCCTGATCGCTTTAATCTTCGCAATCTCGATCAATATAGAGAAGTGGAAAGATTTATTGAGAGATCACTATGATCAATTGAACATTTGTTATATTGCATAGTTAGTACAGAAGGGGGCCAGCCTTTAGTACTTGACAAGCAATTAAACAAGTTATGGTATTCCACTTAGACTTCTATCACATAGACAGATAGTCACGTAGCCGTACCTCCCCTCCTTAAAGGGTTGTTCTTCTCAATTCATAAAGAAGATGAGTAAGAGAGAAGAAAAAAAAAGAATTCTAAAGGATTATAGAAAGTTTTCATGATTGTAAAATATCATACTCAGAATTTACCTCTAAACTATAGAGGTTCATCAAAGAAGAAGTGATCATGATTATATCCAATACCATTTGATCGCAATCTCATGAGTCAACATATCTTGCTGCTTTGTCCATTATTCTATGGACTTATACTCTGGTTCAACCTTAGCAACATTTACTTTTGGAGAATCTTTGAACCTCTCAGGTTAAATCTTAGTTTCTCGTTTGACACCATTGTTACTGACATTCCATGTCACGCTACTAGCTTTTTCATATCTATAATATTAACACTATCAGGTTGTCATCCCGAGAATTTATCAAAAAAACCCTTTTATTAATCCATTCATAACATTCCTTGCTTCATATTCCATAGTTGCTTTCCCAGTCTTTTCTTTATCAATCACATCCTTCTTATTATCTGATTCTTATTTACTTTCACCTTCATCTTTTTATTGAGATATCTTTTGCACTTGGTACCTCCTTATTGGTATCCCGTTACATTTACTCTATAATCATCACATTATTCCAATTTAAATTCTCCGAAATGAATCTGGCCGATCCCTTTAACTCAGATTCAATATAATCTACTTCTGCCAACCTTGTTTCTCATCACTTGCTATTTTCTATCCGTGATTTTCCACAGGTTGTTCTTCGTAAGTCAGACCAGGTCGTATATCTACCTGCTCGTACTCTTATCATCTATCGAGCATCTGCATTTTACTGGCATAGCCTTGCCACATGAAACACGTTACGATCATGCTATAAGTTTTGGGGGTAGAGCTGGCTCGAATGCCATCTTCCGAACACTTGTCAGATGGCCCAACAAATCTCGGGCTCAACTGCCCTTATTTCTTTTTACGGGAATACATTTAGCATCATGAATCGTCCGCCTCATATTCTCTATCTTGTTTGCGCAGAAGTACACTAACACAACTTGCTTGTCATTCATCAACATGCCATTTAGCTTATCAATAGCATCACTTTCTTTATTTTTACGTTGTCATCTACTTTCTTAGAAGAATCGCCATCGCTTGTTGTTTAAATAGTGTGTTAATAGCTAACCATACGGGTTTCAAATCCTTTAGGGAGACAGAGTAATCACTATTCCTTATCCATAAGGAGCACTTCCTGAACTTGATGTAGATATCACATGAAGTAGATAAAATTGCAGAAGAGCTTCAAGCATCGCAGCTATGTCCGGTTGATGAAACTATCGCTCATGCATCTTCCATAAAAGACTGGAAACTTAACGGTTTACTTCGTCAATTTTGTATCATGGTCCTGGTCCGCCTCAAAACGGGACCTTCTAAGGTACGTAATATGCTTAAGACTCCATCAGGAATCGAATCTTTACTTAAACTATTATTACCTTCGATTCTTGCACAATCATCAAAAGGAATGTAACTTCCTCCACTCCAATATGACCTTCAAGGTCTTTCCAAATATCATTTTGTTTCTTAGGTATGAACATTTATAATTATTCCTTTATACTTAGACTATCGGCCACCTCATTGGCCTTTCCTGATAATAATAATTTCTGGTAATCCTTGTTCTCCGGATATATTCCAATTCAAACATTTCTACCTCATTCCCATCTTTGTTGGGTGAAAGCATTCTCCCTTAAGCTCTGCTGATGGAGAAAAATATATTTATCAGTCTTTCTCCATAAGTCATTGCTTCCACCTACCCGTGGGAACTTTATCACGTTTATTCCCAATCCTACTTAGGATACTTCTTTTCTTAGTTCTTTTCTTGTCTTAGGATAATCTCAACCTTTATAGGTTCAATCCATACTTCCTCAGGGTTTCATACATGCCTCATCTGGCATTATTGTTACTATGTCATACATTCCTTACCAAACTTCCATTTTGAAGTTCGGAATATTACCTTTCTCCTTGTAAGGTTTCATAGGTCATCCTCATCCTTCCTCCTGTATTTTCTGGGTACAGGGTATATCAAAATGTCATTGATCAATACTCTAATAATTCTATCTATGTTCTTTCCAGAACTCTTTTTAATAATCCTTACCGGTCATTGTTGCCTTAGCAAGTCCAACTCATATCATCTGAAGTCATAATGTCGTTATTAGGGTTAATGCCACCCCTTGTGCATTCCCCAGGGTTTGTCTTAATTTATGGATATCCTATCCTTAATTCAACTGCCAAGGAATTCTTGCATCTTATAATTGGCAATCAGATCATGTACCCTTAATAAAGGTCTCTTTTCAATCATTCTCATTTGATAATCGATCGGTGGCTTAATGCCACCCTCTTCTTTCAGATAGTTGTCAGCCTATTTGGCCTTCCAAAAGGCAACGTATGCCTATCTGCTCTCTTACAGAACTTGGTAATGGTAGCAAGGATGTTTTGGAAGATATTGGTCGAGTTTAACGTGAATCTCTTAGTACTTATCGTTCTTCTCAAATGTACTTGTCTTAGACAAAATTTCTACAGCATACTGATCCATCTCTGACCATTTCCATACTCTCTTCATAAACCTTCATTGTTTACTTCCCTTAGTCGTAATATGTTCATGGTATTCATGATACCCTAACATCATACCTCTCAAGTCACTATACTTCCATTTTACTCGTAATCTTGGACAACCATATACACATGAGTCACTTTAGTACGGGTTACCCCATCCCAAAAAGGTCTAGTAAATTCCCCATCAAAACATGGGTTGCAAAGGGTTTAGTAGAAGATTCCTACGATCTCATTAATATTTTCTTTATGTCAGAAGCCCTTGCAGTCGGTGCTTACTTAGAAGCAACCCTGCTTTGTCTTTTCGTTGCTGGTCTAGTCACTTTATAGTCCGTTGTGACTTGGCCTCAACTGGCCACACTAAAATAAAAATATATGATTTTAAGGGTTGGCTAATTAGCATTACTTTTCTAGCAATTGCCGGCATAGTGTCTTCTTCTTTGATACCTTTCTACCTTCCAAAACTTTACTTCATATAAGTCTTAATCGGCTACTCAACGCCGTCTCCGGTCGCCTTTCCTCTATTTTTATCTTTTCAACTATTCTTATCAATCCCGCGTGTCACGCAAGCTTACCATTCCTGGCATAACAGCCTTTTCACTTAAGTCAATCCCGGAGTTTCTCCGTCCGGCTAATTTCTTACTTACATTTCCTGTTTTCGTCCAATCTCACTTCATCATTTTATCACTACCGTCGATTGTAATGCTCAGGGTTCGTTTACTAACCCATTTTACAGCATCCTTACCCAAATCACAGGATTTGCTCCAGTTTCTACTCTCTTCCATGACATTCTCTGATAATCAGAAAGACAAGGTTTGCCAAAATTCACCGAATTCCTTTCCAGACTCGGGGAAATTTTGATCAATCTACCCACCTACTGGTAACATTAAGGAGACCAGTTTCGAAACCTGAAGAATAGTTCTATGAACCTCCAAGCAGGTGGAATCATAAGCAGTCATAGTTAACGAAATAATCATCATCAGATTGGAAGTTTACCCACAGGAGAGGAATCAATTATATCCATCCCTTAGAAGGGAATCAATAGTTTCAAACTGAAACCTGTCACAACGTCCTGATACCTATACGTCCTGATATTCAATACTACCAAATGTCGATCTACCTAACCCTTTATACGAAGCGTCGTTGGAAGCACAAAGTCTCTTTTTTTCCATTAAGCAATGCCAGCTCTTGGTCATTACCAATTTCACCTTTTAGCTCCAGGAAGATTTTCTCACATTTTTCTCTTTAACTGCTGATCGTATTACTTGATCTATTATAATTCTGCATCGGAATAAACTTAAGGTAACTACTATAATTCATTGAAAGAAGGAATTTAATATTCCTCTGAATTACATGCATCTAACATTTCTGGTTCATCATTTTACTGAGTTGAAATTAACCCTATACTTAGTCTCTGGCAGTAGTCTCATTACGAGTTCATCTTGACTCACTGGTCTTATCTTCCGGTAGGTTCTGAGATCATTGTCTTGCTTACTACTTCCTTATATAACTTTATCCAATCATGCTATCACTTCCCAATGTCTTTACTTTCTGACTGATTCATTCATAAAATGAACATTTCCCTTAATAAAACCACCTTATTAACCTCAATTTGGTTCCATAATTTACAACCTACGACACCTGCCTTCTCATGGCGAATTATTACTAACCATATTCATACTAATTCATTTATCAAATGATATGGCACTTACTGCCTCCTTCTCAACTATTCCTAGGGACTCTACTCCTCGCCCTAAATCGATGTCTTTGATAATCATACATCCCTCTAGCTCTTTCTTCGTTAATATGGAAGTCTCTAGGGATTCTCGTCTATTCCCGTATAAGATCTCAAGTGATCCTTTCAATCCGTCTTACTTGCTGGCACTACCTCCAGTAGACCGGCTACGAATCCAACATGAATCTTCAGTTCTCTTGCTAATAACTCAGTTCTTTATGCTCCCTTTTCTGAGCACTATACTTTAATCATCACAGTTTTTCTGGCCGCAACCCTCATTCCTCAAGGGTACGCTCCTTATCCTAACAGGATTTTTTCCTTATCTGCCGGAACCTCTTCCGGGTCTCCAGTAGGGTACTCCATCGAATTACCCGCTGATCTTCAGCATATAAAGCATCATCGCGCTGCTGCTCGTATGCCTCAAGGTCTGTCGCCTTACTCGTCGTTACGATATCGAGCTAAGTTACTATCATGATACTTAAGAGTTCCCATAAGGGTTTTATATGTCATCACTACATTAAGTAGTCCGACTATGAACTTGGCAAGAGTTCTTATTATCTTAGTGAATTTATTGTTTTAACGTCGCCTCATCTCTGGGGTTTATAACGTACGCTCTGATACCACTTCTGTAACACCCCCAGATCCGGGGTCCGGGATCCGGTGGTTACGGTTTCCAATTCTGTCCACAACAATTGAACTTTCCTTAACATAAAATAAATTACGTCTCTATGACCCAACACAACAATATAAAACACACCCGTTATAGTCCCAGAGATGAAATCAGAGTAACAATCAAATTTTTATTAATCACATTATGAGTTCTTACAATCCAAAAGAATTTCAATATAAATACATACTCTTTGCCATCCATTTACATAAGTCATACTAGACCATAATCTTGGTAATGAAAGAATAAATATATCCTACCAATAGCTTCTTCTTCAGCTCTGGTAGTCTAATCGTCCTCGCCCGCGTCGAGTGCGCCTTGTGCGAGTCATCTGGTCTAGCTGTTGTTGTGATATAATAATAAAGCAAGGGTGAGCAATAGCCCACCAACAATAATATATAACTGAACGATAATGTATAACAGTTCAAAAGTATCTTTCAAACCATATGCCATGCATTTACGGAAATGATGCCAGTATAATATGAACGATGAAGTTACAAGGTAACTTAAAGTATTTGTTTATAGAAATATCTGCTACATCAAAATTTAACGAGATATTCTCATTGTTATTAAGAAGAGGAACTTGCATGAAAAGGTTGCAATTCCAGTTATAAACACTTTTCCAGCTCTGCCAACAGTAATCATGTTGCAGGAAATAAATAAGTTTGGATGATGAACCGATGATGGAGTATTCACCGCGCCCGCTGTTCCAATCTTGATGATCAGTCGAGATCGTACAGCTCAATTTAGATTTACTACCGGTAGAAGGAAGAACTGACGGCTTTACTTGTATACCGCCTTACTAGCTCTCCCCGGCCAACGGTTGGGCCAAAGGGGATGGACCGGCGCTACTCGGCCTCTTACACGACTCCTAGTTCAAATAGAATTCATGATTCTGAATGTAACGTTCGTCCCCCTTTCCCCAAGTATAATACTTGTTGATAAGACTCTACAAAGTAGTCGTATCTAGTTGGAAAGGAAAATTCACCAATAACTTCCAAGCTATTGCTTGGTAACGAATATCAACTTGTTCCAACAATCTTACCCCTCGAAAGATGAGAAGGTAAACAACGACTTAATAAGTCCATAGCACCCGAGTTGCGAGTGAAGAGAATACTTTATGACCGGGAAGTCGACAAGATAAATAACATTTTCCAAGTAAGGTTCCCTTATTATTAGAGAGGTAGACTCAAAGAAGAATGATGTCTGAGAACCTTTCTTGATATAAGATTAATAATAATATGACTCCGAGATATTTTCTGTAATAATCGAAAAAGATAAACCTTATCGAGGTTATTCTAAGTATGGAATAAATATTCAGAGAATATTTATTGAATTAAAATATTTTACAGAATATTTAGGAATATGAAAGAATATCTTTAATCAGAGTATCTCTCAAACAATTCTTGAAGAAATATCGAGAGAATATTTATTGCATAATTAAATAATCAAATGAATATTCAAAATAATATTCATTACTTAATAAGACCTGAAAGGAATATTTAAAATATTTAAAATAATATTCGATGATTAAATAGAACCCTGGATGAATATTCAAAATAATATTTATAATTAATTAGGAATTTAAATGAATATTGATAAAGTAATATTCATTTAATGAATAATATTCTAAATCAATATCAAGTAATATTCATTTAGTAATTCAAGCTTTAAGGGAATATTCGAGATAAGACTCGATAAATAAATCAAGTTTCAGATGAACATTAAAATAATATTCGACAGGTAATTACTATCTTAAATGAATACTCAAATGTAATCTTCATTTAATGAATAATATTCTAAATGAATATCCAAATAATATTCATTTAGTAGTCCAACCTTTAGAAGAATATTCGAAATAATAATCGATAAATAATTCGACTCTGAATGAATATTAAAAATATTATTCGTCGAATAGTTACGTTCAAATAATTATTTGAAGTAAGGATCGTTAAAATAAATAATCTCGAACGAATATTCAAATAATATTCGTCGCCCGAATAATGGAAAATATTTACTTAAATATTTTCCTCCGAGGTAATCTCGATATATCAAGAAATATTGACTCCCGGTCTATATTTGATGAATAAGATGTATACGCCCTTCTATGAGGGTCTTACAATAACCGGCTTATAGTTGATACGATAGCTATCTAATTTATAAGCCAATAACAATCAGGGAACAAGCATAATGATATAACTTGAAAGTAGGCATGCATGCTATGGCATATGTATAACAGAAAACATATATATAAATTTATTCAATCACAACAACAGCCTAAAAGAAGGGAATTGAAACTTGCCTGGTAGTCGAGTACGGTAAGGGGTAGTGATAGCGGGTCCCGGGTCAGCTTGGTGATCTAAGAATAGCCAAGGCATTCGGGATTAATCACTTAACATCTTAAAAGTTAATTTATACTTAAATCGAAACACGTTCTCGAGTTATCTCGTTATACCCCTTTTAGTGGATTCCTTTTATCCTCGATCCGACCCGACATTCGTTCGTTAATACGACATGTCATTGTACTTACACTTGGGACATACTTAAGTCATACAAGTTCTAAAGTCGATCGTTACGAATCAATATTATGCTCCGAGTTTTATCGCCCGTTGTCTAAGTGTTTTACCGAAGTTATAATCAAGCGGGTTTTTAGGGGTTCGTTCGCGATTAACTTTGATTCGAACATTTTTATAAAATCGGAAAACGATCCTTTTCACATGAGGTTTTCTCTCACACCTTCCTTTTTACCTCTAGTATTTAATTACCAAGATTCGCCACTGACTTACGTATTTTATCGGGGTTCAATTTCAGTTACGAACTTTCGTTTACGGATTCGAACTACTTTTAGTAAACCGACCGTAACTCCTAAACCGTAAGTCCGTTTCACGCGTTCTTTATATCAAAACGAAGCTTATAACATAACCTATTTTATCATGGGAAAATAAAACACTGGACAGTGAGTTCATGCTACTGTGATGCACGGTTTTTAAAGATTATCGAAAATTCGGCATTACGACGGCTATGTTTACATGCTTTTCCAAATTTTTATCATCATCAAATCATCCTCCAACAACAACCAATTCAAGACCTAAAGTTTCTCATCTATTCTAAGTCATGATATCTCAAGAACAACTCAAATCCAACAAGTATGAAACATCAATAACAACCAATTATGCATACATGGATCTAAACATACTAACACCTCTCCATCATATATCCATCCAAAAAAAATCCATAAACTCAAAGTAGTACTAAGGGTTCTTGAGCTTTATACCTTCCTTGGAGAGTGAATAACACTTGTTAAGCCTTGAATGATCCTTAAGTAGCCTTAGTATACTTGAATCATTCAAAAGAAAACAAGAACACAAAGTTAATACTTAAAAGTTACTATTCATCATCATCTTCTTGATTTTATATCTCAAGATTGGTATGGAATTTGAAGATGAAATTCATAGGGTATCTTAGTTATGAAATATAGGACTCACCTTAATTTTCTTGAGATTTAACCATGGATGGAAGTTGGATTTCTCCTCTTGAAAAAGAGGGCAGGTCCAAATGGAGGTAAATGGAGGGGGAAAGAGTTTGTTTGCATCTTTTACTTGGTTGCTTGTGCTAAATGAATTATTGGGATGAGGTTTTGATAATATCTTGGCCAAAAGTCACTTTAATAAAGTGATTATGTCATGGATGATGTTTAAACAAGTGGACAAGTGGTGTGTCATGTACTAATATCTTGTATCCTTGGTTTGATTCTTAGTGTGCTAGTTACTCTTGCAAATAGCTTAGTTACTTGATCTCATCCACTTGCACATACTTGCATCTTGGTTCTCTGCTCGTTTCTTTGTCCGTTTATTGCTCAATTCATTGATCGTTCGGACGAATAACTAAGTAGTTTCACCTCTAGGGTTTACCGGGAAATTTCTCGATATTCATAATACCTTCCCCAATCCTTAATATAATCCTCGTGATGACCATGCAGGATATTTAATCTCGATACGAACTTAATCCGTAATCTAGGATTCGTTCGCTTTATTGATTAATCTCGTTATAACATTTTAGCGGTTTCTAGAACGCTTGTTTCACTGCCTCAGTGGTTTCCTACCTTCATTCTTAAATCAAATATAATAACATCCCAAAATATCAAATCCTCAAAGTTAATATCTCAATTCTTGGATTATAATAATATTTAATCCACTGTCCGGTCAAATATTATACCGAGAAAGAATTTGGAATTTCTGAATTCCGATCGTCTCTGCATTCACTTATTTCCTCCGCGTATTACTAATATGACTTCGAAACATCCATATCACGTCCCGTACATAGGGTGGCGTGAAAAGTTTTCCAACTTACAAAATCACTATTCATCCACCAAATTACTATGCACGTACAGGAAATACTATGCACGTACGGGAAACACTATGCTGTCTATGCACATACTCATTTCCCTTCAAGGATCCATTAGCTCCTTCCTGGATGGTAGATTATTCTTATCTAGGTCCTCAACCATCGAATTACTCTCTTCTGACAATATACCAATGCATCAGGATCATTGTCCAAAGCAATATCCATTCATTACAATCATTGTCCTTTGAAACCACCATTCATTAGAGCTGGTGACCTTGTTGTCGGAATCATTGTTCTTCATTTTTTCATTACTTAATAAAAAGTTTTAATTATATCCAAAATTTGGGGTTCTTACACCCTGAATATCTGGAAGTCCTTGACAAGGGTAAATTTGTCCCAATGGTAGTTATTCCTTCACATACGAAAGGAGGAGTGGTTATACCACCTCGGTCTGAGCCTAAAAAGGTCTCGGAGTTTTCGGATGCTGACAAGGAACAAATAGCTTATGATACTGCCATACGACAAACCTTGATGGAATCTCTTGATCATGAAATGTTCAACATAGTCAAAGGTCTGACTACAGCGAAGAAGATTTGGGACAAGATAGAAGTTGTCATGGAAGGATCTGCAGAGGTCAGAAGCAACAAGACACTCATACTCAAGATGGAGTATGACACCTTTAGAATAAGGAAAGGAGAAGGCATAACAGATGTCTACCTACGATTCAGTCAGTTGGTATTGGATTTGAATCTGAGAGGTGTAACTCTCCCCATGGTTGAGACTAATACGAGATATCTGAGGAACCAGCCAAAGAGCATTGAGCATAGGGTCTACGCAATAAGAGAAACCAGAGATTTGCATACAACTTCTCTGGAAGAATATTATGGAATATTAAAGACCTATGAGCTGGAAACACTTCAAGATCAAGCATGGGACAATGATTCAAAGGGAAAAGAAAGTGCATCAGGATTAGTTGCTGATGAGGAAGAGTCTAAGAAGGCAATGGTTGCAGCAAAGCCTAAATCATCACTTGCACCACATCAAGTTGATAATGATGACGAGTGCGCATCTGACAGTGATGATGACTACTACACCCAAGAAGAGCTGGACAACATGGACGATAGTGTCGTGGCATACATGGCAAGGAAGTTCAGCAACATGAGATTTAGAAAGAGCAACCGACCACAGAGAAAATCTTCATCTTATTATCGGGCTGCTAGGGATGGTGGTAGTTCGTCAGGCTACAAAGGAAAAGGCAAGAATACCAGCTACAAATCTCCCTTGGATTTCAAAATGAAGTTCAAATGCTATAATTGTGGTGAAGCTGGACACTTTGCCTCGGACTGCAAAAAGCCTAAACAGACTTATCCAAAAGAGACATTTGAAGCCCTCAAAAGCAACTATGAAGCACTGTTGAAGGAAAGACATGGAAAACGAGCTTTATTAGTGACAGAAGGAAGAGCTTGGGATGATTCAGATGAGGAAGATGTTACTCATGTAGCAAACTTTGCCCTCATGGCTGAGACATCAGAGGAACCAGAGGTACCAGTTCTGACTATTAAAGTAGAAATGTCTATTGATGATTATAAGGAACAGAACGGGGCTCTTAGTGAAGAGATCTATATGTTGTGCAAAAGCCTAGACTCTTCTCAAAAGGAACAGAAAACACTTGTTGCCAAATGCAGAATGCTCGAGGCAAAAGTGGAAGAGCTAGAGGCTGCTTGCACTGTAGATACTTCCCTAAGACACTTTATTAAATATCTAGAACACAAGCTCGTCCTTAAGGAAGAAGTAGAAGCATGTCTTAGGAACAATCTAGCTGAGTTAGAAACTAAATGCGAAGCTTACAAACTAGCTGCTAGTAAAGTGTATGTAGATAATGACACTTTTAAGAGGATAACTGGAGTAGGTGTAGGACTTGATTATTCTGACCTTCCTAAGAAAGAAGGAAAGAGACCTATTGACCCTAGTTCCAGTGACCTTAAACAGGAAACACCTAGAATTCTTAAATCGGCTGTCAAACCTATCTACAAACATCTTGTTCCTAGAATAGAAGAAGAAGAGACTGAATTGATAGCTAGATATGAGATTGAGATGGAAGATCGCCAGAAAGAACAACCTACAACTCCTATTAAACAAGTTAAAATCAATTTCCCTAGAGATGAATCTAGACTAGGATTAGGAGCTAAGGCTGTTAAGCAACAAGGAAAGAGAGAGAAAGGCATAAAAGAGGTTAAGGCTGAACGAATAAAGAAAGCATGTTATCATTGTAAATCTACTGAACATCTTTCTTATGCATGCAAAGCTAACATGAATGTTCCTGCTGCACATGCCATGCCTATCACACATACAATGAATAATCTGCATCAGAATCATGCACAGTGTGGTCAACCTAATTGTATGCCATGCACTTTTAATATCATGCAAACTTTTGTGCATTTAATGAATGCATCTAGCCAGTCATGCTCAAATACTGTTGCTAGTTCAAACATCAAGAAAAAGTATGGGAGAGCCAAGACTGTCAGTCCTCCTAAAGTTAGGAGTGACAAACCTTCTCCTAAGACTGACAAATCTGTCGAGTCTGAGAAAGGAAAGGAGATAGTCGAAAGCTCTAGTAATGTGAAGAAAAGTGCATCTCCTGTTGTTAAATCTGTTGATTCTCGATCTTATCGAAAAGCTGAGCCCAATCAAAGTTGGGTTCCGAAGAATGTCTAACCAATCTGTCATTGTAGGGCATTAAGCAGAATAGAAATAAAGTTATATGGGTGCTAGACAGTGGAGCATCGAGGCATATGACTGGAAACAAGTCTCTGCTTACAGAGTTGGTTATGAAAGCTGGCCCTTATGTTACCTTTGGAGATGACAGCATAGGTGTGACTAAGGGATATGGCAAACTGAAGACTGGCAATGTCATCATTGAAGATATTTCCTACGTTGAGGGACTAAAGCACAATCTGTTGAGTATAAGTCAATTCTGTGACAAAGGTTACGAAATTGTCTTCAACAAGAAAGGTGTATCAATCACTCACATCAAGGAAGGCTCACTAGCTTTGAGAGGAGTTCGAAAGGCAGATCTTTTTGTTGCAGATATGGATTCAGCAAATCAGGATGAGGTCACCTGCTTCTACAGCAAAGCCTCAGATGATGAAAGTTGGTTATGGCACAAAAAGTTATCTCACTTAAACTTCAAAACGATGAATGCTCTCGCGAGGCGAGAACTGGTGAGAGATCTACCTCAAATGGAGTTCGCTCCGAAAGGACTCTGTGAAGCTTGTGAGATGGGAAAGTCGAAGCGAGCATCGCATAAAAGCAAAGAAATTTCTAGTATTACTGAGCCTCTACAACTTCTTCATATGGATTTGTTTGGCCCAGTGAATGTCCTATCTTTGTCTAGGAAAAGATATGCTTTGGTAATCGTGGATGACTTCTCCAAGTATACATGGGTATTGTTCGCAATGACGAAAGACGAAGTACCTTTCTTAATCATTGATCACATCACTCAAATTGAGAATGTTTCAACACTTACTGTGAAGACGATTAGATCAGACAATGGCACTGAATTCAAAAACGCAGTGCTGAATGACTTCTGTGTATCTAAAGGAATACGTCGTCAGTATTCAGCCCCGAGAACTCCACAGCAAAATGGAGTAGTTGAAAGGAAGAATAGAACTTTGGTTGAAGCAGCAAGAACTTTGTTGTATGATTCAAAACTTCCTTTGTATTTCTGGGCCGAAGCAGTGAGTACCGCTTGTTACACTCAAAATAGAACCTTGATCATAAAAGATAAAGAAAAGACACCATGTGAGCTAATGAACAACAGAAGACCAACAATCAAATACTTTCATGTCTTCGGAGCAAAATGCTATGTGCTTATAGATGATGAAAATCTAGGCAAGTTTGCAGCAAAAGCTCGTGAAGGAATCTTTGTTGGTTACTCTACAGACGTGATGGCAGCTTATAGAGTGTTCTTGGTGAATGATCGAAAAGTGACTGAAAGTTACAACGTCAGATTCGACGATACCAAACTCTCATCAATTTCATGAGATTCTAGTGAACCTGAGTCCCTAAAATTTCAGAATCTGGACTTAGAAGATCTTGAAGATGAACCTGAGTTGGTTGTTCCATTAAATGTTCCAAGCGTACATGAAGAACCTGAGTCTAGTGAACAAGCTAATTCTACAAGATCAGGAGAGACTTCTTCAGTACGAACCGGCAACAACTCAGGGGGAGTAAATAGCAGCTCAAGGACTACTGTTCAAGGCTCGAGTCGAGTTGACTCTAGTTCTGTAGGAGCTGGCACTAACTCAGGGGGAGTTAGTGAAAATAATCAAAGTAGTCAGCACCCCAACTCAGAAAGTCAAGCTGAATCATCAAGACAATTTCCAGGTGAACGAGTATGAAATAGAGACCATCCGTTTGAGTTAATTATTGGTGATCCAGATGCTGGTGTGACTACTAGAAGAACTGCAAGAGCTGACATGGCTAATATCTCCTTATATTCTGGGTTCTTATCCAAGCTTGAACCTAAAGAAATAGAAGAAGCTCTTGGCGATGCTGATTGGGTGATTGCAATGCAAGAGGAACTCAATCAGTTTGAAAGGCAGAAAGTTTGGAAACTGGTACCCCGACCAAAGAACAAATCCGTAATTGGAGCTAGGTGGGTATTCAGAAATAAACTGGATGAAAACAGACTTGTAACACGAAACAAGGCTCGTTTGGTTGCAAAAGGTTATTCTCAGCGAGAAGGAATTGATTATGATGAAACCTATGCACCAGTTGCAAGACTTGAGGCAGTCAGGATGTTCTTGGCATTTGCAGCACATAAGAACTTCAAAGTTTTCCAGATGGATGTGAAAAGTGCCTTCCTGAACGGAGAGTTAGAAGAAGAAGTGTATCTGGAACAGCCGCCTGGCTTCGTTGATCCAGAACATGCAGATTTTGTGTATCTACTCTTCAAATCTGTCTATGGCCTCAGGCAATCCCCAAGGCGATGGTATGAAACCCTATCCCTATTCTTAATTGAAAATGGTTTTGTTAGGGGAGTAATTGATAAAACATTGTTCGATAAAGTTGTGAGAAATGACTTAATACTTGTTCAAGTATATGTGGACAATATTATTTTTGGGTCATCAAATGAGCGCTTGTGCGAGAAATTTGCCAAGCTAATGCAGGAAAAATATGAGATGAGCATGATGGGAGAGCTGTCCTTCTTCCTTGGATTACAGATCAGTCAAAGAAAAGATGGTATCTTTATCTGTCAATCTAAGTACGTTAGAGATTTACTCAAGAAGTATAATCTAGAAGATGCATCAGCAGCTAAGACTCCCATGGCAACAGCCACGAAGCTTGATGAAGACAAATCAGGTAAATCAGTTGACATCACAAGCTATCGAGGTATGATTGGCTCACTCCTCTATTTAACTGCAAGTAGACCAGATATAATGTTCGTAACTTGTTTGTGTGCAAGGTTCCAAGCGGATCCTAGAGAATCACATCTCATAGCCGTCAAAAGAATTTTTAGGTATCTCAAGGGCACACCAAATCTAGGGATTTGGTACCCAAGAGATACAGGTTTTAATCTTATTGGCTATTCGGATTCAGACTATGCAGGTTGCAGGATTGATAGGAAAAGCACATCTGGTGCTTGCCAATTTCTTGGCAGAAGATTGGTGTCCTGGCAAAGTAAAAAGCAACATACAGTATCTACTTCTACTGCTGAAGCTGAGTACATTGCTGCTGGAAGCTGTGTAGCTCAAATACTGTGGATGAGGAACCAATTGAAGGATTATGGCATGGAGCACAAGAAAATTCCAATCATGTGTGACAACACAAGTGCCATTGCCATAACCAACAATCCTGTAGATCACTCAAGAACCAAGCATATTGACATCAGGTATCATTTCATAAGAGAACATGTCGAGGAGGGGACTGTGGAGCTACATTTTGTGCCCACAATGCAACAAATTGCAGATATATTCACCAAACCTCTTGATGAAGTAACATTCAATAGGTTGGTTGGTGAATTGGGAATGCTTAACACAAGTTAGTAAAGCCTTCTATCTGTAAAATCCATGTTTATGTTTGTATGTGCAAGCTAATCAATCATTATGTGCTTAGACTTTAATATGCCTAATTAATGATTGTTATAGGTTGCATATAGTGTGATTTTGCATGAATACATTGTGTTTTAAGTGTCTTTTATAGCACAAATCTGTGAATTTATGCTTGTTAAGATTGCATGATCATAGGGGGAGTTAAATTCATAATATTCTAAATATTGCATGATTTTTAGATGAATTTACCTTTGATTTTCATGTAATTAGAGGCCTTAGAATTGAAAAAAAACTTCATAATTTCGAGTTAGGTTCTATCTCGAAACTCATCTAGAAATTCGAGTTGAATTTCGACTTAAGCTGTCAGAATGAAGTTTTTGAAAAATTCTAAGTCTGGGAAGAATTTCGAGTTGGCTATCTCGAAATTCATCTCGAAATTCGACTTAGAGTTCGAGTTCGAGTTACCAGTGTGCCTAGTTCTATCTTCAAAATATTCGAGATAAAGTCTATCTCGAATTTTATCTCATAGGTTGAGATGAGGTTTCCATTAAGGGAATATTTTGAAAAGAACTGAGAATTAACTTCGAGTTAGTCTATCTCGAAACTTAACTCGAATTTCGACTTGATGTTCGAGATAGAGTTCTTAGTCTATCTCGAAACTCAACTTGAATTTCGACTTGGTGTTCGAGATAGAGTTCTCAGTTAAGCTAAAGGGAATTTTTCGAGTTTCACTCCTAACTCGAAACATATCTTGAATTACCCTGTACTTTTTGCTTCAAGGGGGTATTTTGAAAAGAATTTGGGATTAACTTCGAGTTAGTCTATCTCGAAACTCAACTCGAATTTCGACTTGATGTTCGAGATAGAGTTCTTAGTCTATCTCGAAACTCAACTCGAATTTCGACTTGATGTTCGAGATAGACTTCTAACTCGAAAAGTATCTTGAATTTCCTTGTCTTTCTTAGAGGGGAATTTTCCAAGTTTACTACAAATCAATAATCTTCAAGATAGGATTTCCCTATAGTTTCTGCTGTAAAATTGGTTAAAGTGCTTATTTGTGCATAATTGTTCGAGTTAACCTCTATCTCGAACTTTATCTCGAAGTTCGACTTGATGTTCGAGATAGAGATGTTCGAGATAGAAATGTTCGAGATAGAGTTCGACTTAGATGTCCCCTGTATGGACTTAGTACTTTTCACATTTTTTAACAGGGACATTTTTGTCATTTTACATTCATCTATATATACATCTCTAACTCGATGCCTAATTCACTTTACCTAATTCTAATTTTCACAGCAGCCTCTTCACAAAACAAGGCGATTTCATAACTTCATACCATTAATCTTTGTTTTGTGATTAAACTCATACTAATCACGAATTACTGCCAATTTTTGGACTAATCTTGACTGTGTTATCCTTAATCTTTGTGTTGGTGTGTTTTGTGTTCATCCATATACACGCACATATACATACACACGAACATATAACTGTTTGTGTACTGTTCATAAAACGTGATTTCATATTCACCATTCATAAACACACACGATTTCTCTGGTACACACGAATATTCATCTTTGTTGAATATTCAGATTTAGTAATTGGCTTTTGATTGTTCATCCCGTAGTTTAATTTTCTCTAAGGGACTTTTGTTCTTTTTGATAAATTAAAAGGGATACATCATTTAATTCGTAAATTATTTGTTTTTCAAAATTAAAAAAATTTCACATCTTTTAAAGAAAAACATTTAATCAAAATGGCTCACCAATTTTCACTTGCTAAAAATAATTTTTATAATATTTCTACGGAAATTGGTGATCAACTCCCGCGGTTTAAGTTTTGGATACGATTTCTCAATTTGTACTCCAAAGCTAGCCATGCTTTTACTGCTAAACCTACACTAGTACATGATGCTTTACAGCAGTTATGGACTAGTGCGGTTACTTTTGGGAGCAAATCAACCCCCTTTGGTTTCAGGTTTACCTTAGCGGGTCAGGAATATGAGGTGACCGAAGAAATTGTCAACAGGGTTCTGGGATTTCCAATTAAAGATGCCTATGATCCAGAACCTACTGCTGCAGAATGCCTCAGATTCTTTGAAGAAATTGGATGTTATCCTCCAAAAGGCCCAATCACGGGAAATATCCAAAAACAATTCTTCCATGTGGAATGGAATTACTTTTTCGAGGCCATCACACGATGTTTTCGGGCACGCGAAAAAGATTTTCATCAAATTCCAATGCAAACCTTTGCAGTTGCCCTAGCAAGAGAACTGGATATAAACTATGGACGCATAGTTCTCTCTGAAATAGTGGGCTCAATGGGATCCCTTGCAAGCAGAGACCTCACTACAAATGATGTTGTCTGCTGGTTTCCTCGGTTTCTTCAAATGCTGATCAATGACTTAATACCGAAGGATGCTCTTGCTGTTAGACAGGGATTTGCCAGAAGCCCCACATCTGAATCGCTAGGGATGGGCACTAAGTCACTTTCAACCATTGCTAATCAGGATAAACATCAAGGTAAACCAATGTCTACTCCTGAAAATCTTCAAATGTGGCTTAGATATGATGCAGGAGTTACCAATTTGGAGGCATCATCACAAGTCTCATCACATGCTCAAAATCCATATGTTCATGCTGAGGCATTTGATGAGATTCCTGATGAGGAAAGCGATGATGCACAAGGTAATCAATCAGGTAATCTCTCCCTGCATACTATTCATTCCTCCTCCTATGTATCTGATTCCGCGACCCAAGAGACTGCTAACCCGCAGGATCTATCCCAGGGTGATAGCCATATTTCTGACTCTGAGTCTGATACACATTCCTATTCTCTATCACCCTTGTTAACGGAAGTCAGAAAGCCAGCACGTGTATATGTAGAAGATGATGAGGAGAATGAACCCGAAGTGCAGCAACTTATTCGAAAGAAAGCCAAACTTTTCCATGCTGCTACTTCACAACCACAGTCAAACCCTAGCGTGTCACACGCAACCACTCCACCTCACGCGAGTGGTTCACCCCTTGAACAATCTGCACATAGGGATTTTGATTTTGGTGACGATGATGTACCTCTTGAAGATACTGTTGCTTCAAGAGGACATGGAGTTTTAACAACTTCAGCCGTACCTTCACCGGTACGTACTGATGCTGCAAAGAGGATCGGTTCTGATGTCGTACAAGGACACTTTGCAGCCGCTCAGCCTGAGATTCCAACTCAGGAACAAACAGAATTTGATCCTATAACTGTCAACAACATTTCTTATCAATTTTCTGCAGGTACTGCTTCATTATTTGGATCAATCATTGAAGACATACACGAGCGTGAGACAGGGAGTGTGTGTGAGAGGTTAGGGAGAGAGGGACCTTCATTTTTAAGGCCCGAAACCGAGCGCCAAATACCAACAGAACGAGTATTAGAGCGAGGTCACCTAAACCAAACACCGTCCCTTAATATTGAAAATTTTGATACTCGTATGACTTCAATGGAAAGTCAGATGAGGCAGTTCGGGCAGACGATGGGGCAGTTCGGGATTAACATTGGAAACAACCAAAGGGCTCTAGACGACTACGCAGCAAGAATGGCAAGTCAAGCTACAGCTTTTGATGATTTGACAAATAAGGTCAATGACTTGGGCCATGCTGGTGGTGTCTTGGGAAGCACTCTCAATGAGAGGATGGGGGCATTGGAGTCTACAATGCATACAATGGCTGTGGAGATCAGTAGAATGATGTTCGCAGTCAGGAGTTTTGTGCCCCCGGAGTGCTTCGAGTCGCAACAACCTCCCCTCGATGCTGGTGCAGGTGGTGCTAGTGGAGCGGGAGCCTCTGGTTCTGGTTTTGGAGGTTCCTATGCAGCTGGTGGATCTGAAGACCAAGGTGGAGGTCAGGATAACTCACCTAAGGGGGAGAGTGGAAAGGAGACGAGACAGCAGGCAGTTCACATCGAAGAAATTGAAGAACCCGCTGATCTTGTCAAGGAACCAGAAGTTGAGCCATCTGTTGATGAAGAGGCTCTGAGGATGAGAAAGGGTAAGGCAGTAATGGTTGATGAACCATTTGTTGACCTGAGTCATCAGGAAACAGTACAGGAGGTACTTGACTCAGATTCTGACATGGAAGACGTACCGTTGGCACACGCTATAAAAAGATCTTTGAAGGAACAAGGTGGAGGTGCTGGGATGTCTTCCGGAATGCCTGAAGAATTTCCTGTTGATGAGGAAACCCTTAAAGCTCAACAGTTAGCTTTGGAACAAGCTCAGTTCCATAAAATGAAGATGATGCAAGAACATGCTGCATTCCTAGAAAAGAAGGGGGAGCTACAAGGGAAGCAGTATGAGTATGAGCTTGCAAGGCTAGCTGATCCTCAAGTTGATCTGGACAAACGAAGGATAGGGCAGAAATGGGATGAAGCAAGGAAGATAATGATGGGACCCTGTGCGAAAGGAGTTCATAACAAGGATGCAGATGATCTGTTCTACAACTTGAATTTGCAGAATCCAATGACTGGGGACTATATAAATGCTTTGAAGAGATTAATTTCTAAAGTCAGGGTTGGATACAATGCAAATCTTAAGGAGTGGCAGGTTATCTTGTCTTTGGTAGAAGGAGTCCCAACATCTTTCCTATATGTGGATGACCAATTCATAATGAGAAGATCTGCGTCAGAGTTGTTCTTGCTAGCGACTAAAATTCAATACTCTCAATCTGAGGAGCTAAGCATTCTGTACAGGGATCAGTTAATGCAGCTAGCAGAGGACAAGGGTCCAGAATTCTCAGCATATCCAAATTTTGTCCGGATGGTAGTTGACGGAAAGATGAAGAGGGTTAGCATGGAGGAAAATGATCTAATGGAGCTTTCAGTAGAATCTCTCAAAGCTGTCTGTAGACAAATGATGAGTAAGGGATTCGCTTCTGAGCTTAAAGATAAATCCGTGAAGATCATTGAAAGAGTTATATTCAAGAAGAGCAATGAGGTGTGGAAGTGTGATGTCATTGCTCCAAACCCTCTTGATGACGTGAAGATTGAGCCGGAGCTGATAGAGAAGAAATGAAATATTCTTCAAGCCATGAAGAATGTAGATGAAGCTCTGACTCTTCCTTCTGGAGCACTAGAACAAGGAGAAATAAGGGAGTCTATTGGTGTTCCAGGAAGTGATAGTGTATACTGGATACATGCTTATGTTGAAGATACAGCTGATGCCTTAGTATTCATAGATGCAGACCAGAATCAAAAAATCTTGCATATGAGTAGACAATGGCTGCTACGGACTCAAGATGCTGCATTTCTGGAGAGAGTATTATATGTATTCAAATGGGGCGAAGTGGAAGATAAGTTTGTTGAAGAAAAGCAGAGACTCATGAGTTACCTGTCTGAAGTAGTGGTGGAAAAGAAGCAAATGGAGCGAGATGCGGCTAGTGTCCACAATACTAACCGTGTCAAGGGCTACCCCAAGATGATCTATTGTCAGTTTAAAGCTGATAAAACACATTGGAAGTCTCAGCTCATCATGAAGAACTTTGAGGATATTCCAAAGATCAGGACTACTCAGGAGGTGGACAAACTCAGAAGGCTTTTCAAACATCCTTATCCAGAGCCCAAGAACCCTCTAGAAATGGAAGCTGTGAGTCTGTTGAATGCTAGGTGGAAGCAGCTTAAAGATCCAGTATACAAGAAAGAAAAGCAGCAGAAGGAGAAGCGCAAAAGGCAGAAAGAAGAGAGAGACCAAGCTGCTGAAGCTAGAAAGAGGAAACGGAATTCGGATTAAAGGTCAGAGTGGTGTGAACTTGAAGTTGGAAAAACTTCATGTCTTTCGGTTGCTTTAACTCACTTGAGGAAAATTCACCTTAGAGTGAATCCAATAAGGTGATACAAGTTTGACTAAAAGGTATGAAATAATCCAGGTGATAGGAATCACTCAAATGATCTTTAATTCGAAGTTCGAATTCTGTTTCTAGTTTAAGTTCTTTGTATTGTTTTCATGTAAATTTCAATTGTAAATTATTCAAGACTGTAATGTTAATTATCTTTTCTCGTCTCATTGTTTAGTTGAGTTATCCTTCATTAATTTGAATGTCATTGTTAGACAATCAAATTGGGGGAGATTGAAAGGCAGAGTGTGTAAACTTGTAACACTATAACTAATGTAACTCAAACTAAAGGAAAAGATACTTAACCAAAAGACAATCAAGAACAAGAAGTCACAAGAAATCAACACTAAATGAAGACAAGGTAATTGATACAATTCAACATGTTAACTATGATCAATCGAAGAAGAAATCATTGAAAGAAGTTCAAGTCAAAGTTGTTCATGCCTCATTGATTTAGAAAGCCAAGAATCAAGATCATAACTATCAGTATCAATAAGACCAATTGATTTCAAGTGAACAAGAAGGAAAGCAAATATTGGAAAGCCACATTTCTAATTGGATATGGTAATTTATTCAAGAAGCAAAAACCCTATCAAGACTAGTCACTTATGAACCAGACCGTTGCATCAAGTGTCAGGACATTGATAGCAAGTTTATGTCAGTAATAAAGATCCATATTCAAGAGCTTGGTGAAGAATAAAGAAGACATGAAGATATCACAAGTTCAAGATGTGCATTGAAGTTTCAAGTTGAAGACCAGAATATTTTCTAAGTACTAAATATTCTAGATGGCCAAGTAGAAGTTTCTAAGTAGAAGTTCTACTTAGAACTTCGAGATGGCTAAGTAGAAATTCTCAAGTAGAAGTTCTACTTAGAGTGCAGCTTCAACATGACACATGGCATCTTCTGATTGGCAGATTTCCAAGTTTTCAAGATAAGGCAAGATTTATGTGGACATCATTGGGCCACGTACATCTTAGTCTTTGAAGACTACAGGACATAGATTACATGTAGTATAAATAGAAGTACTTGTGTAATGTTTTAGTTAGTGAGCAATTCTTGAGAAAAACACAAGAGAAAGAGAGAGAGTGCATTCACAGAGCTTAGTATCATTCACTTCTCTCTGAACTTCTGTTATACTTTGTAATGAATGTTGTAGCAACCCTTTCAAGTTATATATAAGACATATATTCCTTGAATCTGTGTGTTCATTTATTGCATCGTATTTATTGCTTCTCATATTCGAAAAGTTGTATTCACCCCCCCCTCTACAACACATTTGGACCTAACACGTACGAACTTCAATCTTGTGAGCTTGAAAATAAGGCCGAAGCTTCCTGGATGCCAGAACTAAGGCATAGACCAACTTCTCCATGCTAGAATATCTGGTTTCCGCATCGAGCAAACGCTTACTCACATAATAAACCGGAGACTGATGATCAACTTCTTCTCTTACCAGCACCGCACTGATGGAATGTTCCGAAACGGCCAAGTATAAAATTAACGTCTCTCCTTCCACAGGCTTAGCTAAAAGAGGAGGATTTCCCAAATGCTCCTTTATTCTCTGAAAAGCTTCCTCACATTCAGATGTCCTCATAATGATGCTCTGGTAGTGGCAATTCAGATTGGTTCGAAGAATGTCCATCGGGTTTTCGTGGACAATGGAAGCTCGGTGAATATACTATACTACAGTACTTATAAGAAGCTGGGACTCTTAGATAAGGATATGATTCAAGACAACGGATGGATCTATGGTTTTTCAGGAGAATCGGTAAAAGTTATGGGAGCTATCAAATTACCGGTAACTCTTGGGGAAGGAACTCTTTCTGTGACTCAAATGATGGATTTCATGATTTTGAATGTGGATTCATCACATAATGCTCTGGTAGGACGACCTCTGTTGAAGGAAATGAAAGTTGTGACCTCCATCTATCATCTTGCTATGAAATTTCCTACGCCAAATGGTGTGGGAACTGTACGGGGCTCTCAGCATGACTCAAGAGATTGCTACCATAAGGCGATTAAAGGATTTAGAAGACAGCAGGATGGAGGGCGCGCCCTAACTGGGAGTGATTCAGGAGTCATGAGTGTTGTCCCAGAGGAGGTAAAAGCCCATTATCTTGTCCAAGAACCTGAAGAGGAAGAATGGCTGTACAGGGCGTGCCCTGAGGATGACACCTCGGTTCTTGATGATCTTCAAGAAGGAATGCTGGAAGAAATCGAGGAAGATGTAGAGGAAGTAATCTCATTTGATCTCAAGGGTGAGCAGGTTGAAGGGAGGTGAATGTTACTTGAAGGTTTGGTGCATACCCTTGTTTAGGAAGACTTCCCTCTTAAAGAGGATGTGCCCCCCAAGGATGCAGCACCGGTTGAAGATCCTCGAAGTTTTGATTTCGACCTTGATCCAAGAACACCACAGTCGGTTGAAAAGACTGGCCCTGCAGAGGATACAATTTCAATTTTGGTAGATGAAAAGGATCCGACTAAGGTTCTGAAGATTGGATCGCAGTTGAACTCCAAGTTAAGAGGCATGCTCACCAACTTCCTTTTAAACAATCTGGATGTTTTTGCTTGGAGTCATGCTGACATGGTTGGAATTGATCCGAAGGTTATGTGTCATCGTCTGAATATCGATCCTACCAAAAATGGAACCCGCTAGAAACGCCGACCAGTGAGTGGAGAGAGAGCTATAGCATTGAAAGAAGAGGTGGATAGACTTCTAGATGTTGGGCTGATCAAGGAGTCATATTATCCAGATTGGTTGGCTAATCCAGTTCTCGTGAAAAAACCAAATGGAAAATGGTGGACTTGTGTGGATTTCACTGATCTAAAAAAGGCATGCCCGAAGGATAGCTTTCCACTCCCGAGGATTGATCAGTTGGTGGATGCCACGGCAGGACACGCTCTTTTAAGTTTCATGGATGCTTATTCGGGTTACAACCAGATCCCTATGTATGAACCGGATTAAGAGCACACTTCCTTTATTACGGATCGAGGATTGTATTGTTATATTGGGATGCCTTTCGGGTTGATCAATGCTGGCGCAACTTATCAGAGGTTGGTAAATATGATGTTTAAAGATTTGATAGGGAAAACCATGGAGGTATACGTGGATGACATGCTTGTTAAATCCTTAAAAGCGGAGGAGCATGTAAAGCATTTGGAACAGATGTTCGAGATTTTGAGGAAGTTTAGGATGAAGCTGAATCCTCAAAAATGTGTCTTCGGGGTAGAGTCCGGGAAGTTTCTAGGATTTATTGTCAATCATCGTGGAATCGAGGCAAATCCAGCAAAAATTAAAGCTCTTCTTGACATGAAATTGTTAGGTCCAAATGTGTTGTAGAGGGGGGGTGAATACAACTTTTCGAATATGAGAAGCAATAAATACGATGCAATAAATGAACACACAGATTCAAGGAATATATGTCTTATATATAACTTGAAAGGGTTGCTACAACATTCATTACAAAGTATAACAGAAGTTCAGAGAGAAGTGAATGATACTAAGCTCTGTGAATGCACTCTCTCTCTTTCTCTTGTGTTTTTCTCAAGAATTGCTCACTAACTAAAACATTACACAAGTACTTCTATTTATACTACATGTAATCTATGTCCTGTAGTCTTCAAAGACTAAGATGTACGTGGCCCAATGATGTCCACATAAATCTTGCCTTAACTTGAAAGCTTGGAAATCTGCCAATCAGAAGATGCCATGTGTCATGTTGAAGCTGCACTCTAAGTAGAACTTCTACTTGAGAATTTCTACTTAGCCATCTCGAAGTTCTAAGTAGAACTTCTACTTAGAAACTTCTACTTGGCCATCTAGAATATTTAGTACTTAGAAAATATTCTGGTCTTCAACTTGAAACTTCAATGCACATCTTGAACTTGTGATATCTTCATGTCTTCTTTATTTTTCACCAAGCTCTTGAATATGGATCTTTATTACTGACATAAACTTGCTATCAATGTCCTGACACTTGATGCAACGGTCTGGTTCATAAGTGACTAGTCTTGATAGGGTTTTTGCTTCTTGAATAAATTACCATATCCAATTAGTAATATGGCTTTCCAATATTTGCTTTCCTTCTTGTTCACTTGAAATCAATTGGTCTTATTGATACTGATAGTTATGATCTTGATTCTTGGCTTTTCAAATCACTGAGGCATGAACAACTTTGACTTGAACTTCTCTCAATGATTTCTTCTTGGCTTGATCATAGTTAACATGTTGAATTGTATCAATTACCTTGTCTTCATTTAGTGTTGATTTCTTGTGTCTTCTTGTTCTTGATTGTCTTCTGGTTAAGTATCTTTTCCTTTAGTTGAGTTACATTAGTTATAGTGTTACAAGTTTATACACTCTGCCTTTCAATCTCCCCCTATTTGATTGTCTAACAATGACATTCAAATAAATGAAGGATAACTCAACTAAACAATGAGACGAGAAAAGATAATTAACATTACAGTCTTGAATAATATACAATTGAAAAGTACTTGAAAACAATACAAAGAACTTAAACTAGAAACAGAATTCGAACTTCGAATTAAAGATCATTTGAGTGATTCCTATTACCTGGATTATTTCATACCTTTTAGTCAAACTTGTATCACCTTATTGGATTCACTCTAAGGTGAATTTTCCTCAAGTGAGTTAAAGCAACCGAAAGACATGAAGTTTTTCCAACTTCAAGTTCACACCACTCTGACCTTTAACCATAATTCCGTTTCCTCTTTCTAGCTTCAGCAGCTTGGTCTTTCTCTTCTTTCTGCCTTTTGCGCTTTTCCTTCTGCTGCTGTTCTTTCTTGTACACTGGATCACAAAGCTGCTTCCACCTAGCATTCAACAGACTTACAGCTTCCATTTCTAGAGGATTCCTGGGCTCTGGATAAGGATGTTTGAAAAGCCTTCTGAGTTTGTCCACCTCCTGAGTAGTTCTGATCTTTGGAATGTCCTCAAAGTTCTTCATTATGAGCTGAGGTTTCCAGTGAGATTTATCAGCTTTGAACTGACAATAGATCATCTTGGGGTAGCCCTTGACACGGTCAGTATTGTGGACACTGGCCGCATCTCGCTCCATTTGCTTCTTTTCCACTACTACTTCAGACAGGTAACTCATGAGTCTCTGCTTTTCTTCCACATACTTGTCTTCCACTTCGCCCCATTTGAATACATATAATACTCTCTCCAGAAATGCAGCATCTTGAGTCCGTAGCAGCCATTTTCTACTCATATGCAAGATTGTTTGATTCTGGTCTGCATCTATGAATACTAAGGCATCAGCTGTATCTTCAACATAAGCGTGTATCCAGTATACACTATCACTTCCTGGAACACCAATAGCCTCCCTTATTTCTCCTTGTTCTAGTGCTCCAGAAGGAAGAGTCAGAGCTTCATCTACATTCTTCATGGCTTGAAGAATATTCCATTTCTTCTCTATCAGCTCCGGCTCAATCTTCACGTCATCAAGAGGGTTTGGAGCAATGACATCACACTTCCACACCTCATTGCTCTTCTTGAATATGACTCTTTCAATGATCTTCACGGATTTATCTTTAAGCTCAGAAGCGAATCCCTTACACTCATCATTTGTCTACAGACAGCTTTGAGAGATTCCACTGAAAGCTCCATTAGATCATTTTCCTCCATGCTAACCCTCTTCATCTTTCCGTCAACTACCATCCGGACAAAATTTGGATATGCTGAGAATTCTGGACCCTTGTCCTCTGCTAGCTACATTAACTGATCCCTGTACAGAATGCTTAGCTCCTCAGATTGAGAGTATTGAATTTTAGTCGCTAGCAAGAACAACTCTGACGCAGATCTTCTCGTTATGAATTGGTCATCCACATATAGGAAAGATGTTGGGACTCCTTCTACCAAAGAACAAATAACCTGCCACTCCTTAAGGTTTGCATTGTATCCAACTCTGACTTTAGAAATTAATCTCTTCAAAGCATTTATATAGTCCCCAGTCATTGGATTCTGCAAATTCAAGTTGTAGAACAGATCATCTGCATCCTTGTTATGAACTCCTTTCGCACAGGGTCCCATCATTATCTTCCTTGCTTCATCCCACTTCTGTCCTATCCTCCTATTGTCAAGATCAACTTGAGGATCAGCTAGCCTTGCAAGCTCATGAACATACTGCTTCCCTTGTAGCTCCACTTTCTTTTCTAGGAAGGCAGCACGTTCTTGCATCATCTTCATTTTATGGAACTGAGCTTGTTCCAAGGCTAACTGTTGAGCTTTAAGGGTTTCCTCATCAACAGGAATTTCTTCAGGCATTCCGGAAGACATCCCAGCACCTCCACCTTGTTCCTTCAAAGATCTTTTTATAGCATGTGCCAACGGTACGTCTTCCATATCAGAATCTGAGTCAAGTACCTCCTGTACTGTTTCCTGATGACTCAGGTCAACGAATGGTTCATCAACCATCATTGCCTTACCCTTTCTCCTCCTCAGAGCCTCTTCATCAACAGACGGCTCAACTTCTGGTTCCTTGAAAAGATCAGCGGGTTCTTCAATTTCTTCGATGTGAACTGCCTGCTGTCTCGTCTCCTTTCCACTCTCCCCCTTAAGTGAGTTATCCTGATCTCCACCTTGGTCTTCAGATCCACCAGCTGCATAAGAACCTCCAAAACCAGAACCAGAGGCTCCCGCTCCACTAGCACCAGCATCGGGGGGAGGTTGTTGGGACTCGAAACACTCCGGGGGCACAAAACTCCTGACTGCGAACATCATTCTACTGATCTCCACAGCCATTGTATGCATTGTAGACTCCATTGCCCCCATCCTCTCATTGAGAGTGCTTCCCAAGACACCACCAGCATGGCCCAAGTCATTGACCTTATTTGTCAAAGCATCAAAAGCTGTAGCTTGACTTGCCATTCTTGCTGCGTAGTCGTCTAGAGCCCGTTGATTGTTTCCAATGTTAATCCCGAACTGCCCCATCGTCTGCCCGAACTGCCTCATCTGATTTTCCATAGAAGTCATACGAGTATCAAAATTTTCAATATTAAGGGACGGTGTTTGGTTTAGGTGACCTCGCTCTAATACTCGTTCTGTTGGTATTTGGCGCTCGGTTTCGGGCCTTAAAAATGAAGGTCCCTCTCTCCCTAACCTCTCACAAACACTCCCTGTCTCACGCTCGTGTATGTCTTCAATGATTGATCCGAAATATGAAGCAGTACCTGCAGAAATTGGATAAGCAAAATAATTGGCAGTTATGGGATCTATGTCTGTTTTGTCCTGAGTTGGAATCTCAGGCTGAGCGGCTGCAAAGTGTTCTTGTACGACATTAGAACCGATCCTCTTTGCAGCATCAGTACGTACCGGTGAAGGTACGGCTGAAGTTGTTAAAACTCCATGTCCTTTTGAAGCAACTTCAAAAGGTACATAATTGTCATCAAAATCCCTATGTGTAGACTGTTTAAAGGGAGAACCACTCTCGTGAGGTGGAGTGATTGCGTGTGACACACTAGGGTTTGACTGGGGTTTTGAAGTAGCAGCATGAAAAAGTTTGGCTTTCTTTCGAATAAGTTGCTGCTCTTCTGGTTCACTCTCCTCATCATCTCCTACATATATACGTGCTGGCTTTCTGACTTCCGTTAACAGGGGTGAAAGAGAATAAGAATGTGTATCAGTCTCAGAAATGTAGCTCTCACCCTGGGATAGATTCTGCGGGTTAGCAGTCTCTTGGGTCTCGGAATCAGATACATAGGAGGAGGAATGAGTAGTATGCTGGGAGAGATTACCTTGTTCATTACCTTGTGCCTCATCGCTTTGCTCATCAAGAATCTTATCAAATGCCTCAGCATGAGTAGATGGATTCTGAGCATATGATGAAACTTGAGATGATTCCCCCAAATTGGTAACTCCTGCATCATATCTAAGCCACATTTGAATATTTTCAGGAATTGACATAGGTTTACCTTGATGTTTATCCTGATTAGCAATGGTTGAAAGTGACTTAGTGCCCATCCCCAGCGATTCAGATGTTGGGATTCTGGCAAATCCCTGTCTAACAGCAAGAGCATCCTTCCGTATTAAGTCATTAATCAGCATCTGTAGGAACCGAGGAAACCAGCAGACAACATCAGTTGTAGTGATATCTCTGCTTGCAGGAGATCCCATTGAAGCCACTATCTCAGAGAGAACTATGCGTCCATAATTTATATCCAGTTCTCTTGCTAGGGCAACTGCAAAGGTTTGCATTGGAATTGGAATTTGATGAAAATCTTTTTCTCGTGCCCGAAAACATCTAGTGATGGCCTCGAAAAAGTAATTCCATTCCACATGGAAGAATTGTTTTTGGATATTTCCTGTGATTGGGCCTTTGGGAGGATAACATCCAATTTCTTCAAAGAAGCTGAGGCGTTCTGCAGCTGTAGGTTCTGGATCATAAGCATCTTTGATTGGGAATCCCAGAACCCTGTTGACAATCTCTTCAGTCACCTCATATTCCTGACCCGCTAAGGTAAACCTGAAACCAAAGGGGGTTGTTTTGCTCCCAAAAGTAACCGAACTAGTCCATAATTGCTGTAAAGCATCATGTACTAGTGTAGGTTTAGCAGTAAAAGCATGGCTAGCTTTGGAGTACAAATTAAGAAATCGTATCCAAAACTTAAACCGCGGGAGTTGATCACCAATTTCCGTAGAAATATTATAAAAATTGTTTTTAGCAAGTGAAAATTGGTGAGCCATTTTAATTTAAATGTTTTTCTTAAAAAGATGTGAATTTTTTTTTAATTTTGAAAAACAAGTAAATTACGAATTAAAGATTGTAACCCTTTTAATTTACCAAGAACAACAAAAGTCCCTTTTAGAAATTAAACTACGGGATTCAATCAATAGCCAATTCGAAATCTGAATATTCAATAAAGATGAATATTCGTGTGAATATCAGTGAAATCGTGTGTGTTTAGATGGAGAATATGAATTCGTGTTTTATGAACAGTTACACAAACAATATATGTTCGTGTGTATGTATATGCGCGTGTATGAATGGTCACTAAACACAGTATCACAACGATTAATGATAACACAGTGAATATCAGTCAACAAATTGGCAGTAATTCGTGATTAGTATGAGTTTAATCATAAAAACACTGATTAATGGTATGAAGTTTGTGAAATCGCCTTGCTTTTGTGAAACGGCTGCTGTAAAAAATGGAATTAGGTAAAGTGAATGATGCATCGAGTTAGAGATGTATATATAGATGATTGTGAAATGACAAAAGTATCCCTGTTAAAAAGAGTGTTAAAGTCTAAGTACATACAGGGAGGACTTAAGTCGAACTCTATCTCGAACATTTCTATCTCGAACATCAAGTCGAACTTCGAGATGAAGTTCGAGATAGAGGTTAACTCGAACAAATAAGCACAAATAAGCACTTAACCAATTTTACAGCAAAAACTATAGGGAAATCCTATCTCGAACTTTATTAACTTGTAGTAAACTTGGAAAAATTCCCTTCTAGAAAAAAAAACAGGGAAATTCGAGATACATTTCGAGTTAGAAGTTTAACTCTATCTCGAACATCAAGTCGAAATTCGAGTTGAGTTTCGAGATAGACTAAGAACTCTATCTCGAACATCAAGTCAAAATTCGAGTTGAGTTTCGAGATAGACTAACTCGAAGTTAATCTCAATTCTTTCCAAAATACCCCCTTGAAGCAAAAACTACAGGGTAATTCAAGATATGTTTCGAGTTAGGAGTGTAACTCGAAAAATTCCCTTTAGCTTAACTGAGAACTCTATCTCGAACATCAAGTCGAAATTCGAGTTGAGTTTCGAGATAGACTAAGAACTCTATCTCGAACATCAAGTCGAAATTTGAGTTGAGTTTCGAGATAGACTAACTCGAAGTTAATTCTCAGTTCTTTTCAAAATATTCCCTTAATGGAAATCTCATCTCAACCTTTGAGATAAAATTCGAGATAGACTTTATCTCGATTATTTTGAAGATAGAACTAGGCACACTGGTAACACGAACTCGAACTCGAAGTCGAATTTCGAGATGAATTTCGAGATAGCCAACTCGAAATTCTTCCCAGACTTAGAATTTTCAAAACTTTACTCTGACAGCTTAAGTCAAAATTCAAGTCGAATTTCTAGATGAGTTTCGAGATAGAACCTAACTCGAAATTATGAAGTTTTTTAATTCTAAGGCCTCTAATTACATGAAAATCATAGGTAAATTCATCTAAAAATCATGCAATATGTAGAATATTATGAATTTAACTCCCCCTATGATCATGCAATCTAACAAGCATAAATTCACAGATTTGTGCTATAAAAGACACTTAAAACACAAGGAATTTATGCAAAAACACACTATATGCAACCTATAACAATCATTAATTAGGCATTTTAAAGTCTAAGCACATAATGATTGAGTAGCTTGCACAAACAAACATAAACATGGATTTTACAGATAGAAGGTTTTACTAACTTGTGTTAAGCATTCCCAATTCACCAACCAATCTATTGAATGTTACTTCATCAAGAGGTTTGGTGAATATATCTGCAATTTGTTGCATTATGGGCACAAAATGTAGCTCCACAGTCCCCTCCTCGACATGTTCTCTTATGAAGTGATACCTGATGTCGATGTGCTTGGTTCTTGAGTGATCTACAGGATTGTTGGTTATGGCAATGGCACTTGTGTTGTCACACATGATTGGAATTTTCTTGTGCTCCATGCCATAATCCTTCAATTGGTTCCTCATCCACAGTATTTGAGCTACACAGCTTCCAGCAGCAATGTACTCAGCTTCAGCAGTAGAAGTAGATACTGTATGTTGCTTTTTACTTTGCCAGGACACCAATCTTCTGCCAAGAAATTGGCAAGCACCAGATGTGCTTTTCCTATCAATCCTGCAACCTGCATAGTCTGAATCCGAATAGCCAATAAGATTAAAACCTGTATCTCTTGGGTACCAAATCCCTAGATTTGGTGTGCCCTTGAGATACCTAAAAATTCTTTTGACGGCTACGAGATGTGATTCTCTAGGATCCGCTTTGAACCTTGCACACAAACAAGTTGCGAACATTATATCGGGTCTACTTGCAGTTAAATAGAGGAGTGAGCCAATCATACCTCGATAGCTTGTGATGTCAACTGATTTACCTGATTTGTCTTCATCAAGCTTCGTGGCTGTTGCCATGGGAGTCTTAGCTGCTGATGCATCTTCTAGATTATACTTCTTGAGTAAATCTCTGACGTACTTGGATTGACAGATAAAGATACCATCTTTTCTCTGACTGATCTGTAATCCAAGGAAGAAGGACAGCTCTCCCATCATGCTCATCTCATATTTTTCCTGCATTAGCTTGGCAAATTTTTCGCACAAGCGCTTATTTGATGACCCAAAAATAATATCGTCCACATAGACTTGAACAAGTATTAAGTCATTTCTTACAATTTTATAGAACAATGTTTTATCAATTACTCCCCTAACAAAACCATTTTTAATTAAGAATAAGGATAGGGTTTCATACCATCGCCTTGGGGATTGCCTGAGGCCATAGACAGATTTGAAGAGAAGATACACAAAATCTACATGTTCTGGATCAACGAAGCCAGGCGGCTGTTCCAGATACACTTCTTCTTCTAACTCTCCGTTCAGAAAGGCACTTTTCACATCCATCTGGAAAACCTTGAAGTTCTTATGTGCTGCAAATGCCAAGAACATCCTGACTGCCTCAAGTCTTGCAACTGGTGCATAGGTTTCATCATAATCAATTCCTTCTCGCTGAGAATAACCTTTTGCAACCAAACGAGCCTTGTTTCGTGTTACAAGTCCGTTTTCATCCAGTTTATTTCTGAATACCCACCTAGCTCCAATTACTGATATGTTCTTTGGTCGGGGTACCAGTTTCCAAACTTTCTGCCTTTCAAACTGATTGAATTCCTCTTGCATTGCAATTACCCAATCAGCATCACCAAGAGCTTCTTCTATTTCTTTAGGTTCAAGCTTGGATAAGAACCTAGAATATAAGGAGATATTAGCCATGTCAGCTCTTTCAGTTCTTCTAGTAGTCACACCAGCATCTGGATCACCAATAATTAACTCAAACGGATGGTCTCTATTCCATACCCGTTCACCTGGAAATTGTCTTGATGATTCAGCTTGACTTTCTGAGTTGTGGTGCTGACTACTTAGATTATTTTCACTAACTCCCCCTAAGTTAGTGCCAGCTCCTACAAAACTAGAGTCAACTCGACTCGAGCCTTGAACAATAGTCCTTGAGCTGTTATTTACTCCCCCTGAGTTGTTGCCGGTTCGTACTGAAGAAGTCTCCCCTGATCTTGTAGAATTAGCTTGTTCACTAGACTCAGGTTCTTCATGTACACTTGGAACATTTAATGGAACAACCAACTCAGGTTCATCTTCAAGATCTTCTAAGTCCAGATTCTGAAATTTTAGGGACTCAGGTTCACTAGAATCTCTTGAAATTGATGAGAGTTTGGTATCGTCGAATCTGACGTTGTAGCTTTCAGTCACTTTTCGATCATTCACTAAGAACACTCTATAAGCTGCCACCACATCTGTAGAGTAACCAACAAAGATTCCTTCACGAGCTTTTGCTGCAAACTTGCCTAAATTTTCATCATCTATAAGCACATAGCATTTTGCTCCGAAGACATGAAAGTATTTGATTGTTGGTCTTCTGTTGTTCATTAGCTCACATGGTGTCTTTTCTTTATCTTTTATGATCAAGGTTCTATTTTGAGTGTAACACACGGTACTCACTGCTTCGGCCCAGAAGTACAAAGGAAGTTTCGAATCATACAACAAAGTTCTTGCTGCTTCAACCAAAGTTCTATTCTTCCTTTCAACTACTCCATTTTGCTGTGGAGTTCTCAGGGCTGAATACTGACGACGTATTCCCTTAGATACACAGAAGTCATTTAGCACTGCGTTTTTGAATTCAGTGCCATTGTCTGATCTAATCGTCTTCACAGTAAGTGTTGAAACATTCTCAATTTGAGTGATGTGATCAATGATTAAGAAAGGTACTTCGTCTTTCGTCATTGCGAACAATACCCATGTATACTTGGAGAAGTCATCCACGATTACCAATGCATATCTTTTCCTAGACAAAGATAGGACATTCACTGGGCCAAACAAATCAATATGAAGAAGTTGTAGAGGCTCAGTAATACTAGAAATTTCTTTGCTTTTATGCGATGCTCGCTTCGAGTTTCCCATTTCACAAGCTTCACAGAGTCCTTTCGGAGCGAACTCCATTTGAGGTAGATCTCTCACCAATTCTCGCCTCGTGAGAGCATTCATCGTTTTGAAGTTTAAGTGAGATAGCTTTTTGTGCCATAACCAGCTTTCATCATCCGAGGCTTTGCTGTAGAAACAGGTGACCTCATTCTGATTTGCTGAATCCATATCTGCAACAAAAAGATCTGCCTTTCGAACTCCTCTCAAAGCTAGTGAGCCTTCCTTGATGTGAGTGATTGATACACCTTTCTTGTTGAATACAATTTCGTAACCTTTGTCACAGAATTGACTGATACTCAACAGATTGTGCTTCAGTCCCTCAACATAGGAAATATCTTCAATGATGACATTGCCAATTTTCAGTTTGCCATATCCCTTTGTCACACCTATGCTGTCATCTCCAAAGGTAACATAAGGGCCAGCCTTCATAACCAACTCTATAAGCAGGGACTTGTTTCCAGTCATATGCCTAGATGCTCCACTGTCTAGCACCCATATAACTTTATTTCTATTCTGCTTAACGCCCTGCAATGACAGATTGGTTAGACATTCTTCGGAACCCAACTCTGATTGGGCCCGGCTTTTCGATAAGATCGAGAATCAACAGATTTAACAACAGGAGAGGCACTTTTCTTAACATTACTAGAGCTTTCGACTATCTCCTTTCCTTTCTCAGACTTGACAGATTTATCAGTCTTAGGAGAAGGTTTGTCACTCCTAACTTTAGGAGGACTTACAGTCTTGGCTCTCACATGCTTTTTCTTGATGTTTGAACTAGCAACAGTATTTAAGCATGACTGGCTAGATGCATTCATTAAATGCACAAAAGTTTGCATGATGTTAAAAGTGCATGGCATACAATTAGGTTGACCACACTGTGCATGATTCTGATGCAGATTATTCATTGTATGTGTGATAGGCATGGCATGTGCAGCAGGAATATTCATGTTTGCTTTGCATGCATAAGAAAGATGTTCAGTAGATTTACAATGATAACATGCTTTCTTTATTCGTTCAGCCTTAACCTCTTTTATGCCTTTCTCTCTCTTTCCTTGTTGTTTAACAGCCTTAGCTCCTAATCCCAGTCTAGATTCATCTCTAGGGAAATTGATTTTCACTTGTTTGATAGGAGTTATAGGTTGTTCTTTCTGGCGATCTTCCATCTCAATCTCATATCTAGCTATCAATTCAGTCTCTTCTTCTTCTATTCTAGGAACAAGATGTTTGTAGATAGGTTTGACAGCCGATTTAAGAATTCTAGGTGTTTCCTTTTTAAGGTCACTGGAACTAGGGTCAATAGGTCTCTTTCCTTCTTTCTTAGGAAGGTCAGAATAATCAAGTCCTATACCTACTCCAGTTATCTTCTTAAATGTGTCATTATCTACATACACTTTACTAGCAGCTAGTTTGTAAGCTTCACATTTAGTTTCTAACTCAGCTAGTTTGTCCCTAAGACATGCTTCTACTTCTTCCTTAAGGACGAGCTTGTGCTCCAGAGATTTAATAAAGTCTCTTAGGGAAGTATCTACAGTGCAAGCAGCCTCCAGCTCTTCCACTTTTGCCTCAAGCATTCTGCTTTTGGCAACAAGTGTTTTCTGTTCCTTTTGAGAAGAGTCTAGGCTTTTGCACAACATATAGATCTCTTCACTAAGAGCCCCGTTCTGTTCCTTATAATCATCAATGGACATTTCAACTTTAAGGGTTAGAACTGGTACCTCTGGTTCCTCTGATGTCTCAGCCATGAGGGCAAAGTTTGCTACATGAGTAACATCTTCCTCATCTGAATCATCCCAAGCTCTTCCTTCTGTCACCAATAAAGCTCGTTTTCCATGTCTTTCCTTCACCAGTGATTCATACTTGCTTTTGAGGGCTTCATATGTCTCTTTTGGATAAGTCTGTTTAGGCTTTTTGTAGTCCGAGGCAAAATGTCCAGCTTCACCACAGTTATAGCATTTGAACTTCATTTTGAAATCCAAAGGAGATTTGTAGCTGGTATTCTTGCCTTTTCCTTTGTAGCCTGACGAACTACCACCACCCCTAGCAGCCCGATAATAAGATGAAGAATTTCTCTGTGGTCGGTTGCTCTTTCTGAATCTCATGTTGCTGAACTTCCTTGCCATGTATGCCACGACACTATCGTCCATGTTGTCCAACTCTTCTTGGGTGTAGTAGTCATCATCACTGTCAGATGCGCCCTCGTCATCATTATCATCTTGGTGTGGTGCAAGTGATGATTTAGGCTTTGCTGCAACTATTTCCTTCTTAGACTCTTCCTCATCAGCAACTAATCCTGATGCAGTTTCTTTTCCTTTTGAATCATTGTCCAATGCTTGATCTTGAAGTGTTTCCAGCTCATAGGTCTTTAATATTCCATAATACTCTTCCAGAGAAGTTGTATGCAAATCTCTGGTTTCTCTTATTGCGTAGACCCTATGTTCAATGCTTTTTGGCTGGTTCCTCAGATATCTCGTATTAGTCTCAACCATGGGGAGAGTTACACCTCTCAGATTCAAATCCAATACCAACTGACTGAATCGTAGATAGACGTCTGTTATGCCTTCTCCTTTTCGTATTCTAAAGGTGTCATACTCCATCTTGAGTATGAGTGTCTTGTTGCTTCTAACCTCTGCAGATCCTTCCATGACAACTTCTATCTTGTCCCAAATCTTCTTTGCTGTAGTCAGACCTTTGACTATGTTGAACATTTCATGATCAAGAGATTCCATCAAGGTTTGTCGTATGGCAGTATCATAAGCTATTTGTTCCTTGTCAGCATCCGAAAACTCCGAGGCCTTTTTAGGCTCAGACCGAGGTGCTATAACCACCCCTCCTTCCGTATGTGCAGGAATAACCACCATTGGAACAAATTTACCCTTGTCAAGGACTTCCAGATATTCAGGGTTAACAGTCTCTAGATATAGTCTCATTCTGAAAACCAATTCTTCATAGTGATCTCGGTTGAACATTGGGATCTTGAATGGATTTTTAGGAGCCATCTCAATTCTGGTCACTAAAAGTTTCTAAGTACCCAAGACTAGGCTATGTAGAATATATATGTAGAACTTTTGCCTAAGTCGAAATTTCTCTAAGTCGAAATTTTGCTCAAGTCGAAATTCACCAAGTAGAAATTGTCCAAGTCGAAATTCTATGTAGAAATTCTCAAGTAGAAATTCTATGTAGAACTTTTGTCCTTAGAATAATTTTTTCTGCAGGTTACTTTAATATTGAATAAACAATATTATCTCTTTAACACCTTTTGACTTTTGATGCTTTACTCACCTAACCCACCTAACACACGTGCTAGGTACTGAGTATGTCTTGTTTCACTTTCGGCCGTGAATAATGCAAATCACAAAGTCCAAAACCACCTTTTTATTCTTTTACTATTTTTCTGTTTGAAAAGGAGATCAAAAAGTTGTTGGGTTGTCTTCTTTGATAAGAACAGATGATGAACACTCAAGAACACCAAATATGAAAGTACCCAGATTAATTCACAAAAATTAATTAAAATACATCCAAGCTAAATAATCACACCTGGAGTATTTAAATAATTTTTCGGATGAGTTTTCACTACAAACGAATTAAAGCTCACTTTTCGAGAAAATGAAAAGTAGATCTAGAAAATGAAAACTCACGATTCTTCTACTCAACACAAGGATCTATGTTTTGTATGTTAAACATATAGCTCTGATACCAATTGTTAGGTCCAAATGTGTTGTAGAGGGGGGGTGAATACAACTTTTCGAATATGAGAAGCAATAAATACGATGCAATAAATGAACACACAGATTCAAGGAATATATGTCTTATATATAACTTGAAAGGGTTGCTACAACATTCATTACAAAGTATAACAGAAGTTCAGAGAGAAGTGAATGATACTAAGCTCTGTGAATGCACTCTCTCTCTTTCTCTTGTGTTTTTCTCAAGAATTGCTCACTAACTAAAACATTACACAAGTACTTCTATTTATACTACATGTAATCTATGTCCTGTAGTCTTCAAAGACTAAGATGTACGTGGCCCAATGATGTCCACATAAATCTTGCCTTATCTTGAAAGCTTGGAAATCTGCCAATCAGAAGATGCCATGTGTCATGTTGAAGCTGCACTCTAAGTAGAACTTCTACTTGAGAATTTCTACTTAGCCATCTCGAAGTTCTAAGTAGAACTTCTACTTAGAAACTTCTACTTGGCCATCTAGAATATTTAGTACTTAGAAAATATTCTGGTCTTCAACTTGAAACTTCAATGCACATCTTGAACTTGTGATATCTTCATGTCTTCTTTATTCTTCACCAAGCTCTTGAATATGGATCTTTATTACTGACATAAACTTGCTATCAATGTCCTGACACTTGATGCAACGGTCTGGTTCATAAGTGACTAGTCTTGATAGGGTTTTTGCTTCTTGAATAAATTACCATATCCAATTAGTAATATGGCTTTCCAATATTTGCTTTCCTTCTTGTTCACTTGAAATCAATTGGTCTTATTGATACTGATAGTTATGATCTTGATTCTTGGCTTTTCAAATCACTGAGGCATGAACAACTTTGACTTGAACTTCTCTCAATGATTTCTTCTTGGCTTGATCATAGTTAACATGTTGAATTGTATCAATTACCTTGTCTTCATTTAGTGTTGATTTCTTGTGACTTCTTGTTCTTGATTGTCTTCTGGTTAAGTATCTTTTCCTTTAGTTGAGTTACATTAGTTATAGTGTTACAAGTTTATACACTCTGCCTTTCAGAAATCTCCGTCTAGTGTGAAGCAAGTTCAGAGTCTCACGGGAAGGATAGCTACCCTTAATCGTTTCGTATCAAAATCATCGGATAAATGCAGAGAATTCTTCAAAGCAATAAAGGGGGCAGCCAAGGATTTTGTATGGACATTTGAATGTGAGGAAGCTTTTCAGAGAATAAAGGAGCATTTGGGAAATCCTCCTCTTTTAGCTAAGCCTGTGGAAGGAGAGACGTTAATTTTATACTTGGCCGTTTCGGAACATTCCATCAGTGCGGTGCTGGTAAGAGAAGAAGTTGATCATCAGTCTCCGGTTTATTATGTGAGTAAGCGTTTGCTCGATGCGGAAACCAGATATTCTAGCATGGAGAAGTTGGTCTATGCCTTAGTTCTGGCATCCAGGAAGCTTCGGCCTTATTTTCAAGCTCACAAGATTGAAGTTCGTACGGCATATCCATTGAGAGGAATTCTCCACAAGCCGGAAACCTCTGGTCGAATGTTAAAATGGGCAATTGAGTTGGGACAATTTGATTTGGAATATACTCCAAGGACTGCTATCAAGGGTCAAGCTTTAGCTGATTTAATTCTTGAATTCGAGTCAGAAAATGAAGAAAAATCGATTGTATTGGTTGAGCCTGAAATTCCACTTAAGAGGGCGAGCCCATTTGAAGAAGTTCCTCAACCTTGGTGGAAGTTACAAGTAGATGGAGCTGTCAATAATGGGGGGGGCTGGAGCAGGTATAATCTTGTTTACCCCCGAAAGGAATCAACTCATGAGTGCTATTCACTTCAAATTTCAAGCAACCAACAATGATGCAGAGTATGAAGCCTTGATTAATGGGCTGAAAATGGCTTTGGAGATGAAGGTAGTGAATCTCATTGTGTTAAGTGATTCAGAGTTAGTGGTTGGACAAGTAAAGGGTGGATTTCAGTGCAGAGGTCCAAGGACAGAGCTTTACATGAGGTGCGCTCAGCGGTTGATCAAAAAGTTCCGAGAAGTACGGGTAGAATGTATTCCACGAGAAGAGAATTGTAGTGCAGATGTGTTAGCCAAGTTAGGGTCCCAAAAAGATGCTATGCTGTTGGGAACAGTACCTTTGCAAATTCAGGAAGTACCTAGTATTCCAGAGATAGAAGTCATGGAAGTGGAATCGACTCCCAATGTTTCTTGGATGACTCCTATTCAGAAATATATCCGAGAAGGTATACTTCCAAGTAAGAAGCTTGAGGCGAGGCGTCTTCGGTATCAAGCGGCTAAGTTTGTGGAATATGATGGAATATTATATAAGAGGGGTTTCAATCAACCACTTCTCAAGTGCATAGATGGAGATGAATGCAATTACATCCTTAGGGAGATTCATGAAGGGATTTGCGGCAATCACTAGGGGGTGGTTCGTTAGCAATGAAGGTGTTAAGGCAAGGGTATTATTGGCCTACCTTGAAGAAGGATGCTTATGAGTTTGTTAAGGCATGTGACAAGTGTCAGAGGTTTGCCAACTATTCTACCAGCCCTGTTACTACCTTGACTTCTTTAATGAGTCCATGGCCATTTGCTATGTGGGGGAATAGATCTCATCGGAGAACTCCCTAAAGCTAAGGGAGGTGTGGAGTATGCTGTTGTTGCTGTGGATTACTTTACCAAGTGGGCGGAAGCAATGTCCTTGGCCACCATTACTGCAAGGAAAATTCGAGATTTTGTTTTCAACTCTATTGTGTGCAGGTTTGGAATTCCATATAAACTCGTGTCGGATAATGGAAAGCAGTTTGACAGCAAAGAGTTACGGAAGTTGTGTGATGACTTGGGGATAAAGAAAGAGTTTGAACCTGTGTATCATCCTCAAAGTTATGGGCAGACAGAGGCTATCAACAAAATAATCAAGCATACCTTGAAGATGAAGTTGGAAGAAAGCAAGGGGAATTGGCCTGAAGAACTTCCCATGGTCTTATGGTCATACAACACAACTCCAAGAACCACAACTGGAGAATCTCCTTTCATATTGTCTTATGGATGTAAGGCAATGGTGCCGGTGGAAATTGGAGCAGGATCATTCCGAAGGGATTTCTATGATGAAGAATCGAATATGATAAATCAAAGGCTAAATCTTGATTTCCTAGAAGAGATGAGGGCAAATTCGTAGTTGAGGTTGGCAACTTATCAGCAGAGAGCTGCAAGGTACTATAACAAGAAGGTGAAGACTCAGCCTTTCAAGGTGGGTGATCTAGTTCTGCGGAAAGTCATGCCAAATACAAGGGTAGCAGCACATGGAGTCTTTGGTCCCAACTGGGAAGGACCTTACAAGATCAAGTCTATCATCTGGGAAGGAACTTATCATCTAGAAGACTTGGATGGAAACACAATCCCAAGAGCATGGAATGCAGAGCATTAGAGAAAATACTATCAGTAGGGTGCGGCTTCGGCCCCCTATTTTTGAAGGATTATATATAAGTTAGACTAGTATCAATAATTGTTCTCCTAGTCTAGGGGGGTAGTACATATATGCCTTCCTTAGTTCTAGTCGAGATTTGCTATTTTTATTCCACGTTTTTTGAAGTTTATTCTCCTTAGCTCGGGGGGTAATACATGTATACCTTCCCCTGTTCTGTTGAGATTTGAATTTAATAAAGAATTCATTTGAAGATTAATGAAGTATATCAAGACATTTTTAGCTGTTTTTTGAAGATTGAAGTACAAGAGGATGCGCCCTATGTCTTAGGGCGCGCCCTATGAAGTCTTGCAAATTTTGACAAGTTAAAGAAATTCTGAAAAGGGAAATGCCTTAGGGCGCGCCCTGAGTAAAAGATTTAAAGATTTTTTGAAGGAATTTTATCATAGTAAAACAATCAAGTGGAAGATCTTTTTTCTTAAATATAAAGGTTACGCCCCCGTTCAGGGCGCGTCCTGTCTGGAAGAACTTGACAAGAAAATAAACAACATGAAGATAAGTAATAAGCATAGCAAAGTTCAAAAGGCATTAAAAGTTAGGAATTACAACTTGCAGGGTTTTACATAGGACCCGCACCTTAAAAAGTTAAAAGTATGAACGAACAAGTTTGAAGAAAGTTTGAAGATTGCAACCCTAAGGCGCGCCCTTAGAAGGTGAAGAAGGAACAACTTTGGGAGATGAATGAGGCGCGTCCCGAGCATCATCGGGACGAACAGTGGTGAGAGGAGATACGTCTGCAGGAGGTGAGTTCTGAGTAGGGATAACTGCTGGAGGAGAGGTTTGAACATTCTCGGTTGAGGGCGCGTCCTCGGAGGGATCCTCTAATCCTAGTTCAACTCTTTTTGCCTTGATGGCAGCAGCTTCTTCAACTTTGAATTTTGCTACATCCTCAGCAGCAGCGAGACCAAACTTCTCCTCCCAGTTGTAGTCAGGATCGTTGGCTAGAAAGCCAGTAAGATAGAAGTTGAATCCCTTCTCGAAGTTCTCATCCTCAATGGCTTCCCTCTGCTCTTTCAACTTAGCCTTTTCAATTTTCAGGGCATTCTGTTGAGCTTGGAAATGCTCATCCTCCTTCTTCAGCCTTTCGACTTCATCACAAAGATATTTGCCATAGTCAATGGATTTTTGAAGATCCACTTGAAGGGTAGCAATGGTGGCATCTTTGGCATCACATTCTTTCTTCCACTTGTTATCAGTATCGATAACCATTTTTGAATACTTTCTGTTCTCAGCCTCAAGTCTGTTGATGTGCAGTTTTTCCTTGTGAACTCTCTGGGCGCGCCCTAGAGATTGGATGAGTAGTTGGGCAGATGCTCGAATCATGGATTCGGATTCCTCATCAGCATTCATGTTCTGCCATGAATTGACTTCATCTTCTCCAATAAGAGGAGCTGCGGCTGGGCCAATCAAAGTTTCGACATATGAGGGCGCGCCCTCGGTTCTCGATTTCTTGCCCCTGTCGATGAAGGGTTCTTGAGTCTCAACATTCCTTTTTAAGGACTCTGTGGATGGAGTGACTACGTCACTAGAGTCCTTTCTTTGCACAGGGCGCGCCCCGGAATCAGATGTACCTGTTTGCTCAGTTTTCTTTTCTTTGTCATTTTTCTTTTTGGCAGCTCCAAATCCCCGAGAAATCCTAGGAGCCATACCTGTACAAGACAAAAAAGAAGAAAGATTAGGCCGCGCCCTGGATAAAATAGGGATTAAATAGGTTATACTAAAAAATTTTATGGCATGTAATGAAGAAAGATTAGGACGCGCCCTATGCTACAACTTCTGTACCTTCATCGGAGTCACAATTTTCATTTTCACTATTGCTAGAAGGGAATGTGGGAATGGGAATTCCATTCCTAAACCTTTTAAACTTGCAAATATGTCCAACTCTATCAGACAAAATTCCTACTCTCTTTAAATTTTCTTCTGTGATTAAAGATTGGAGGTTGAATTTTTCTGAGGCAACTTTCAGAACGGCTTTTGCACGAATTGAGGCCGTGCCCTCGAGTGTTTCCTGTGTTCTCTTATCTGTTGAAATTCGAAGGAGTCAATAAACAATTGGAAATTAAAAAGATAAGAAAGGAATAGGGCGCGCCCTGACTTACAAGGATTCGTGTTGAATTGTACACGAACTCGAGGAACATCCCAGACATAGAAGAAAGGTTCTTTCCAAAACTTGAGATGGCTGATTCTTCCTTCGGAAAAACCTTTGTTGTTGTGAAGCTTATTGATTACGAGGTAGTAGTAACCAATGCTGGACTGTCGAATGCTGAAGAAATAGCTAACCTCATGCATAGAAGGAACTCCTAGTTCGAGGTCATGGTAAAGAATAAATAAAGCCAACACAAGTTTGTAGCTGTTGGGGGAGAGTTGGATGGGTGCTATGTCATACCACCTCAGTATTTGTTGGAGGTAGGGGTGTAAGGGCGCCCCCACACCAAGAGCTACAAGTTTAGGAGTTAAGACCATCCTTGGAATTTTGAAATTTTTACCATAATTGAAGATATGAGGGCGGTGATGAGCATATGGGATGGCCCAGATTCCTTCTTGGCCATAATATTGCATATCCCATCCTACTTCATCACTCGTAGCGATAGAAGACATATTCATACAAGCTAATTTGCCTCGTTTCTTTCTAAGAAGATTTTTCTCCTTTTCAGATATGCCATCGTATTTACCGAAGTCGATATCGATTTCTTCATCAAGGACTTCCCAATGTCTAAACGGGACAGGAGAAGGTAATGGAGATGTAGGTTCGGAGTCAGCCATAGGCGAAATAGAAGAAGCTGAGGGCGCGCCCTCAGAGGAGTAAGTGTCAGAAGAGTGTGTGTCGTTGGAGGAATTGAAGTCTGTAGTATAATCATTATCAGAGGGATCTGTATGCAAAGGGTTTGGAGTTTTTTCGGGTATTGGTTTTGAAGTTTCTGTGTTGTTCTTCAAACGGCTGCTAAGGGGGACATTATCTAAGGAGTCTTCACTGGAAAAACTCATTCTGTCTTCGTTAAAATCTTCGATAAGGCGCGCCCTGTCTTCTGAAGAAATAAATGAGAAAAGAGGTCGGTAATGATTTGGAGGAAGTGGAGTTGGCAAGGGAGAGTATATCCCTTTGTTTTTATTGAACTCCTTAAAAGGATGAAATGGTGAAGGCGCGCCCTCCAGCTGCAAAGAATTAAAAATAAAAGCACTAAGGGCGCGCCCAAGGGAAGAAGAATGAAAGAGAGTTTGTACTACAACTTAAATCAAGTGTGACCTAAAGTTATTAGATAAACATTTAGCATTTATTGGAAGACCTTAGGGCGCGCCCTTAGTATAGAACGCGCCCAAGGATTCAGTCTAGTGTTTAAAATCATGTTGATAAAGAATTATGTTGGGAAACCAAGATCAAACACGTATACATACATATATACATACAACGAAAAATGAAGAACATGGGGTATGTGAACAGTTGCATTGTCGGAATGGACAATTTACACGGTCAAAATGCAAAATAAGGACATGAAAACGTACCTTGTAAGTTCTGGAGTGTGATTTGCTGAAGAAACTCGCAAAAACACGATGAAATTAGCCGGATTGTTGCTCAGAAAAAGAAAATCGCCGGAGTGATATGTGGAGAGAGAGAGAAAGTAGAAAGGGTAAAGTGAGAGAGGAGAAAGTATTTATAGGTGAGAGGAAGGATAGTGGATGACAGCTAGCTGAACCGGGATCGGTTAGAATTCTAAGGACGCGCCCTCTTCTAGGGCACGCCCTGTGAAATAGGTTGTGAGAATTTTGGACTTTTTGAAGAGAATTCCATATATTATCTTTGATTTCACATGGAATTGGGGGTAGTTGTTATAGCCAAAATTCGGTTCGGGTATTTTTCAAGATGGATTCGGGTCAAATACGGGTTCAATTTGGGGAATTCTAGGTTTAATTAAGGTTTTGGTAGAAAAGGGAGAAGTCAGGCCGCGCCCTCTCTTTCTCTACAGAGAGGGCGCGCCCTAAATAACAGAAACATGGTGACGAATTTATTTAAGTTGATTTTCTAAGACATTGAAGAAATCTCTCCTAGGATTCCATTCAAGATGGGATTCTATTCAAGTTGGAATTCCAAGATGATAATAATGTGGATTTCGTGTTTGATTATTGAAGAATTCCCTCCTGTCGTATCTCAGGAAGGGGATGTCCGTCGCAGAAGGCCTCCAGGGGTTTGCCTGGATATAAGGATCCTTCTTAAACACTAAGGGCGCGCCCTAAGGTGGAAAGATGGGGACTTTCTGGTGTGTGCTTTGGGAGCTCTGTTCCTGTATTCAATGGGCGCGCTCTCATTGGGGAACTTCGGAGTAATCCTGCACTTTGCACCCAAAAGCTCTGGATCACCTGTCCTGCTTTCTGGTGGGTGCTTCTCATTCGGGGGACAGGGATGCGTTCTGCACTAGGGGTAAACCACGGCTATACCTGCATCCTTGAAATCAAGAAATAGCTGGTAGCCGAAAGGACTAGTCCTCGACGGGGGAAGTTTCCTTATCCGTGAAGTCTTGAGATCTTGGATGAGCCTTGGGCCTTTGTGGTTAGGCCTCATAATAGAACATTCCGGATGCTGGACCTACAATCCAAGCCCATTTGGGTTTCTTACTCTCCAAGAACTACGTATGGCTTGATCCCCTATAAATACCGGGGTACGTAGGCCGATTGAGGGGTTGGAAGTCGAGAGCTCTGAATAGCCGCCACTAACCCTATCAATCTCAGCCACCAATTACGCTCAACAACCACACACCACCGTTTTCTCCGGCAAAGAACCACCGCATCAGATCTTGCTTCCGGCGACGTACCTTAAATTTTGTTGTTCCCAAATTCCTCCGTCAACATCAAGATTCGAACACATTCTATTAAGGAAGCGACAACAATTGATAAGAGGTGGATTAAAATTTTTTTGTAGGGAGTAAGAATATATTTCCTTAGAAACTCGTTGAAGGTAGATAAATCATTCACTCTCCACTACTTGCAATTTTATTCCATTCTCATTTCTAACTCAATCTACACGATTCTCATTTTCAACTACAATCGAAACACCTTGAAATTATTGTATTTTTTTAACTAAAAAAATCGTATATTATTTAGGAAAAGAATACGATGTGTTATGTTACCGAAAAAGTAACAAACTTATGGAAGTAACATGTTACGAACTCACAGACGGTGACTATGTACTTGAAGTCTTGAAGAAGTGAATAAGAAGTTTATTATTGCAATTTGCACGCACTTTAAGGTATTTGTGGATAGTGTTGAATAAGAAGTTTATTATTGCAATTTGCACGCACTTTAAGGTATTTGTGGATAGTGTATTACTAGTACAGTAAGCAGTACGCTAATGAACTTTGACTAATTACACAACTCCGTGACGTCTCTCACTGTAGGCTACATTTGACTCATTTTTAATACTTTTGCGTATTAGTAAATCTTTTGATCTTTCGCGTCGAAGTTACATTTGTCATATAGCCCTTTATTTTGCTCTTTTAAATGGGGTAATAAAATTGACCTTTTCCTTTGGTTCTTTGCATACATAATTGAAAAATGCTGGAAAATTCAAAACTTTTTTCAAAATTTATACCAAATCTTTATGTGTCATCCGTTTAATTAATAACTTGCCTAATAAAATTATGAGACCCGCATACATACATATGCGCATCTTATAAGACCCGCATGCATACATATACGCACCAAATCAAAACGTGACATATATCATACCACATCATTTGGAATAATTTTTGGGAACAAATTTTTGGTTCCTTAAAACTTCTAAATTAGTAATTTCAATAATGATAACATATTATTAAGATTACACAAGAGTTCCAACTATTCTCAGCTAATTCTCCGTGTTAGAAGTGGCCTCAGAAGTTTTATCTTATACAAACTACGATTAGTCTGAAGAAATCAACCATACCGCCATGAAGTATGCCACTAAAAATAACTCAAGTTTTATCTATCAGTCAGAAGTTCTGGAGCTTTGGACACAAACGGAACGGAATGGCATCATATGAAAAAACAAATTATCAGGAACTTATATTCCAGTATCACAATCCAACAACATAAGTTTACTTGTAACAACGCTCACAATACACACATATAATTTTACAAAGATCAACTCTTTCTCGTTGACAAAGAAAAAAAATTAACGCTATCGCCTTCCTACAAATCTTGCAGGACTGAATTTTTCAAGATTAACAATAGTTGCATGACCATCTAGTACAAGCTCAGCAACAGCAGCCCCAGTAGCCGGACCATTAAGAATACCCCAACAATTATGCCCCGTTGCCACATAACATCCTTTCACCCCTGGAATTTCTCCGATAACTGGTGCACTGTCATCTGTACATGGCAAGAAACAAGCCTGCTCTGCTTTCACCGTGGCTTCCCCTTCCCCCAAATGACTTGATACATTCTTGGCTACCTTTTTAAGGACTTCAATTGATTCTGAATTTGGCAACACCTCTTCAGGATCATCTGGGACTTCAGCCTCGGCTGACATCCCACATATATATACCTCCCCTGTCATTTTTTAAGCAATAACTCAAAACTAAGGTTTTCAAGAATTATGTGAGCGACAATAGTCACAGTACTGAAAAATAACTGCCAACTGGATTATTCTTTTTGGTGGTACATTGGTATCCAAAAAATTGGCTGTGGTCGTAACACACGATACATGTTAATGATCTACACCACTCGATTAAACATATACTCCACATGAACAAATACTAAATGACGATTTTTAATTCACTAGAGTTGGCTTCCCTTGTGTTGGATTGGCAAATTAACAAACAATCGACCACAGCCTTCACAGTAATCAGTCTTAAATCACAAATGTAAGCAAACTCCTACAGCAATCTGTCCCACTTTGCAGATACATATACAGGTACTATGTACTATGGGCCAATACACATGATCTTATAACTATAAGGGATTTCCAGCATAAAATAACTGGTTTATCGACTTTCGTAATTTTAATTAAGTACACGACCTAACATCCCACACACACACACAATCAAAAAGCTCAAACTAAGCAACAACTCCTGGCATATGTGACAGGCACAAATGCTTAGACACACCCATTTCAGTCCTAAACCATCCAAATCCTCTAAAAGAGAAGCCATAAAAGAATCCAAGTACAACAACAAAACTGAACAAGACAGAATAAACAGGGCCCTCAAAACAAAAAAACACGACGATATTGCCCTCAACATCAAGAAAGAATCAAACAAGTTAAACTTAGAATACTCAATTAAACACCCCATACAGTTGTCGGTCAGAAAAACAAGGTTGGAATTGAATAAACATTAGTTGTGATTGATTGAGTTTAAATATATTGGATTAGATATTATCAGCTTTATTAAATATAGTAGTAGTGAGTACCAATTAGGATTAGATTGCTACTTCCTCCGTCCCATCCATTTGTTTACATTTGGGTTGGGCACGGAGGTTAAAAAAATGTGTAAAGTGGTGAGGAAATGTAAGAAAAATGATAATAATGGTGAGACCAATCGGTATTTAATATATAAAGTATAGTGGAGAAAAGCAGTAGAGGTAGTTGATTTTTATATTATAAAATGTTACTACTTTTGGAAATTTTGGAATGTAAAGAATTGAGGAAGTATTTTTTAGGATCTTACTTTTTCTATAAGTACTGAAATATTTTTATATACAATTGCAAACATCTTCATTAGATGAATAATATATATCAAATATGTTTCAAAAAATAATAATAATATGTATCGAATATGCAGATTTGTTTTGTGTTTTTCTGACTCCACATAGCCTTTCTATCCGCTTATCTACACCCTTTTCCGCATAGCCAAAAAACTAATAAGTGATACTTTATGACCAACCATTTTTTAAAACCTAATTTTCTAACCTCATCCACTCGTCGAAGTTCGTTGGAGAATGGACACTCAACCGAGACGAAACAAAAGAACCACACGGCATCAGAGTTGTCGTTGTCTAGTCTTAAATAAAGCAAGAGGTAATTGCAATATGATGGCCTAAACTATTTTTATTTTGCATAAAAATGGCCCAAATTAAAAAATAGCTAGTTTATGTACACAACTATATTTTTATTAACAAACCATTGCATTCCGTCAAGTCTGCTAGACGGACGTTAACATTTGAAGGGCAAAACTGTCCACTTCATTTCTAACGGTTAGTTTGATACAAATTATGGATATATATATATATATATATATATATATATATAGAGAGAGAGAGAGAGAGAGAGAGAGAGAGAGAGAGAGAGAGAGAGAGAGAGAGAGAGAGAGAGAGGGAGGGAGAGAGAGAGGGAGGGAGGGAGGGAGGGAGGGAGGGAGGGGTTCAATGAGCAAGCAAGTTAATCTAGTAACTTAGGAACTGTAACCTTGGCCGTCCAATTAGCACAAATCAGGAACATCAATCAATCACTTAATTGCTTATCATAAAAACTGAATATAACCTAACCAACTTATGCTTAAAAATTTAGAAATTTTTTATTACTTTAACGTATTTACTTTGTATAATTTTCATACATGACACAATATTTATATATGAAATTGTTTGGGATCTTTATAATTTCTTTTGTTCTGTATTTTGTTGTATTCCGTATTTTATAGTGTACAGATATTTCTTGCATCAATTTATTTTGTATTTCTGAGTTTTTATGTTTATGTTGAAGAGGTGAGAAGGTTGTGTGTTTAAATTTTTTAAAATAGTTTAAAGTAAAAATATTAATAAGGTAAGATGCAGTTAGATGTCGGGTGATTTTAAATAATTGTCCACGATAAGAGGACAAGTCAATAGTAGTAATTGATTGGGTTAAATTATAGTTCCTAAGTTACCACGCTAGATTGGTTACTCAAGGAGCCGCCCCAATATATGCGAATGAGGAACTATTGAACTTGAGTAACCGGATAACCAATTATTGTCCTTTAGATTAACTTGTTATCAATGGCCCAGATCTTATTGAATTTATTGAATTTACATACGTGGAAAGTAGTTATGTAAAGTAGTTACTATGCACGTTATATTTATTTTTGTTTATTATCATTTAATCTAACCAACAATTTAATGCAAGATATCATTCTTTACCGAACATGTTGACAATTTTAATATTTAGTTCTGTATTTTATTTGCATGTCTTTCTTTTTTACAAAACACATGTGTGCATAATTAGAATATTTTTACAGAACACATACACATACAGTCTAGGAAGCACCGACTCGGGTGCGGCGACACGGAATACGGGACACGGGACACGGGGATTCGCCAATCATCAAAGAGTCCAGGATACGAGACACGGTAAAAAATAATAATAATAAAAATATATGATTTTTATGTCAAATATTGAACAACTTCATTCATAATAATAATAAAGTTTCTTTTACAATGAATATATATTTATAAATGTATGTAGTAATATATTGGAATTGGATTATGTATATATATTGATTTAGCGTGTTATATATATATATATATATGGAGAGAGGTATGTATATGTTGGCGTGTCGTGCCGTGTCGCGTGTCGGTGCCGTGTCCGACACGCATACGGCATCTGTTTTGCCGTGTCCGTGCTTCCTAGCATACAGTACATGATGAATAATACTTTTTGCAAAGTACAGTATTAATTTGTTTACTGAAAAGTATTTCTCAAATTTTTTAGAACACAAAAATTGTAAACATTAATTCACAGAACATTAGTTTTACATATGTGTAAATTCGTAGATAAAATATTAAGTGTTCTGTAATCATTTAGTTTTACAGAACTCATGTTCTGTATTTTTACATTCATTGAATAGTATTGTTAATTAAATTTTATTTTATATTGCAAAGGATTATTTTTTGATAGAACGTGTTTAAAATAAATTTTACATTTATGAAATGGTTTACATGTTCACCAAATAGATGTGTTTGGTGAATTTTTTGGGTTATTTTTTAATCATTGAGTATCAAGATCACGTACATGTCAAAAAAAGGATATGTAAGACCACGTGTTATTAGGTTTGCAATTTCCCTTTGTTATAATCTAATGATCAGTTGTAAAAGTTACTGAGTTACCTATTTAGTGAGTTCACATAGATACTCACCTATATATATCACTGTAGAAAGAACACTTTATATAAATATATAAGAACAATAAAAAACATCTTCATAAAACTTTATTTTTTTAAAAAAATTGATTTGTTATGATAAGAATCACAAAATTTAACAATAATTAAACTTAACAAATCGAATCTAACATAGAATATCATCTAAATTTAAAAATCAAATGTTAAATAGAATCCACTATGGAATCTTATATATATTTTTGTAACAATAAAATTATGTGTAATCAAGTTATATTTGATCCTAATTTTTTGTTAGATTCTATTTTTATTTATAAAACATCATTTTTTATGTGAAAATTAGAATCTAAATGCGATTTTATGTAAGATTCTATGGTGTACCTATTGTTCTTTATATAAGTGTGTTCTTTATGGAGCAATGGCATATATATATAGATATAAAATCGCATTTAGATTTTAATTTTCACATCAAAAATAGTTTTTCATAAATAAAAATAGAATCAACAAAAAATGAGGATAAAATATAACATGATTACACAATTTTATTGTTACAAGAATATATATAGGATTCTATAGTGGAATTTATACTGGATTCCATGTAACATTTAATTTTTAAATTTAGATGATATTCTATGTTAGATTCGATATGTTAAGCTTAATTGTTGTTATAATTTGTGATTTTTATCATAACAAATCGTTTTTCATGGAAAATAAAGTATTATGATGGTGTTCTTTATTGTTCTTTATATAAGATGTTCTTTATAGTGTGCATATATATATTCCTTCAATTACAACTACTTTTTGGATGTATTTACCTTGATGTTTAGGTTTATTGTCTTGCTTACAAGTTTGGAGTAATGTGTGTTTGGGTGTTGGGTTAATCAACTTTTTATTGTAAAATGAGTATCTGTGATAGTGCAAGTAAGAGGTTTGATGAATTGCCTGGATGAGATGGGTAAGTTATATGACGATTATTGGGTTTGGGCAGAATTTGAGAGTGGTTGATGTGTTGGGTTAACGTGCTGGTGGAGAGGTTCTTGTATGTATTGTTTACCGGGTATTTTATGGGACTTAGGCGAGGGTGGTTTTTCTTGATAAGTTGAGAAATGGGTACAATTAATAGGATCTAAAGGACTTGATAGATGGTTGGAGTTTGTTGGTAACAGTTGGTAGATGGTGACAACAGGCCTTAGAAGGATTTAGTTGTATTTTGGACATATTATTTTTATGTTTCCTCATTTATTACATTTAAGATTGTTAATTTGTTTTTTTTTTTCAATTTCTCAAGCTAGTTCATGTTGTTTGGTGTCATTGATGGGCAGCTCTTGTTGGATTTAATTCACCAAAAAATTTAGATCACCTCAAGTGAAGAAAGTATGCATTTGTGGGCTTTGGGTCTCCAGGAGATCTTGCATATACATTATAGGGATGTTGAGGTTTGGTGTAGTAGCATTAGTGCATCTTTTTGAAAAAATTGGTTGGTTAGGTAATGTAACAGTGTGTGTATGAACAACTGTAACAGGAAAGAGATTCCAGAAAGGCGGATGGTACTAGCCCGGATTGAACAAAGTATGCATGGAGTTAACAAAAGTATATATGATGGTTTCAATGTCTATACATGTGTGTTAGTTTATGATTTTGTTAATAATAAAAGTAAAAATTAAGATAGACAAAAAAAATCCTTAATTAGTTGATGTTAGTTAACAAAATTTAACGGAATGCAATCATTCGTTAAAAAAAATAATAATAATTCAGTCTATAAAATGTCAATTTTTATAAACAAGCCATTTTTGTGCAAAAAAATAATAATTGTGACAATAAAGTGCAATTAAGTCATAAACAAAATATGTCTCCTCATATTGCACTGTTAGATAAATAATTTAACAATAAATATTATTAGCGTATATACATATTGACTACAAAGTCACTACCCCGTTTTTTGGATGTTAGGGTCCTCTCTCACACGTCTTTTTCATTTTCTAGTAGTAATGTTATTTGATTTCACTTGGTATAATTGTTAACTGTCAAGATGCTCTTCCACGAGTGTTAGTACTGCTGAAACTTAGAATAATATTCAACAAAGCAAAACTTTTATTTTTATTTTTAAAAATATTATTAAAATATTTTGGATAGTCAAGGACACCATGCTTTTTCTATACTTAACACGTATATAAAACAAAATTATATAAAGTGATTTTTTTGCTAAGTTTTATAGAGTGATTTCTATTGCATATTTATGATAATTTAAATGGATGATTTTTTTTTACTAAAATCTTATATGTTTTTTAAATGAACTCTCATTTATTGTGCTTTCAAATTTGCTTGATTTTTACTTTTAAATAGTAAACCCGTGATTTTATGTAAAAATATCTTTCAAATTTTTAAATATGTTATTCAGAAAAATTAATATATAAATTAAATTTTATTCCTTCAAAGGTTAAAATGGGATGTCAAATAAAATTTTTAAGAGATTTTGGCATACCATATTTTCTTAAAAATATAATTATGTTTTGTAAAATTTTCAAAAATCTTGTAAAAGAAATTTGTAAAATATTTGTAACAAATATTTATATATCATATTATATATTTTTATAAAATACTTCGTTTCTAAAATATTTTAATAATATAGTTTTCAAAAAATTTAAAAGTTTTGTTTACTTGAATATCTAAGTTTTAGCAGTACTAAGACTCCTGGAAGAGAAATATAGATCATGAGAGTTAATTATTCTACTGAGTGAAAGCAAATAATAACATTAATAGAAAATGAAAAGAGACATATGAAAGTGGATCGATCCCTAACTGCTAATCCTAAAAACGGGATAGTGACTTTGTAGTGAATACGTATGTACGCTAAGATTTATTGATAATTTAAACCGATTGATAACCAATCCTTTTTTATTGGAATTAACCGTACGCAATTTTTTAGATTCAAATCAAGTTTTTTTGACCCGAAACAAATTAGATATGGATCTAAATTTCAAGTGTACCGGTTAAAATTTTGGGTTTGGATTTTGGATGCCATCTTTAATATTAAAAGTTCACATATCACAGTGTGATAGATTACGCATGTTCTAAGACCCTATATTAAAAAAATTTAATCATTAAATGACATATTTTACATGTATCTTATTTAACTAGAATAAGGGGAAAAAAACCGTTAAGAAAAAGTGGGGGATTTGGTTTGGGGTTACGTTACTTTTTGTCAAGGAGGATGGATTAAAAGAGGGAGAAAAAGAAAGAGAATGAGAAAGACTGAGATAGAAGTATTACAAAACCTAATTGAAAGAAGAATTTTTGGAGTCCTAAGTAAAAGATCAAATCCCTCCTTGATGCATCAGCAATCAAATTTTTAGGATTTAGAACATATGTTTTATGCTTTATAAATGAATCAGGGTTTTATGTGATTGAAATATTTGAATTTCTTGAGATCAAAACGAGATAGAAGGCATAATAAAGAAATTTGTACCTTAGAAGTCAGAACCAACCTCCAAAAATTCAGATATCACAACCACACTAAAGCCTAATTCATGTATAAAAACCAATAAAAACTGTACGTTCTGAATCCTAAAAAAAGTATGATTACGTAGGATTAGATCTTTTACCTTTGAACTTTAAAAATCCTTCTTCCATTAAGATTTGTCAATTAGATTTTGTTGTTCTTCTCCTTTTCCCTCTCTTTTTCATCCTACCTTCTTTCTCCTTCCTTCCTCCCTTCCTTCCTCCCTTACAAAAAGTAAAGAAAGTCCAAACCGAGTCCCCCACTTTTTTTAACACTTGGTTTTCTTTTCTACTTTTTCTTTTTGCTTTGTTTTCTTTCACTAATAATAACTAGTATTCTAATTAAATAAGATATATGTATAAAATATAATTTACTAATTAAATATTAAATAATATGAAATATACATTCGGGTCTTACACATGCCGACATGCTCGGTATCCTCATACAATTATGTGCAACTACATCCCCATCTATATTCAATCATATTTATGTGATACTGATTATTGAAAAGCATATTATAGTTAATCATGTACTTTATGTTGATAATTACAGCTGAGGATCATGCGAATAAAAGAATTTAATGGACTAAGTATAAATTATATAAAATCATTAAGGATATATATTGTAGTTGATTGGATATATTATTTTTAACAAGTAGATTAATATAGATATTCTAAATTGCAGTAACAAAATAGTGAAAATTTTAATTCATCCTATTTAGGATTTTACTTAATCTCCCAGTTTTAAACCATACACAATTCTGGTTCATTTTTTAATGAACATGAAAAAGATTAAAAACATACACAAATATCAGGAAAAGGTGATCCAACCATAGAAGAAGAACTACTCCTAGGATTTATAAACCGCAAAAGAGAATAATTTGTCAACCCATAACAAGAGAGAATTTTTCTTATAATTCAATATTAATAAAAGTCTTCTAAGAATAAAAGATTTGATCTCCTTGTACAGGGTAAACCCCTATACTTCCCATCAAGTGAAATTTTGTCAATAAAAAAAACAAATCACTTATTCTCTACCATAATCAACCATAATCAAGAATATTCCTACTAATATGTATTTTAATGAAATTTTAAAATAAATTACAATTTAATCTATTTCTAATTAATAATATAAAATAAATCCTTTGTTCATTTGTCATTCCCCATCATTTAACTATTAATATTCTTTAGTTATTTACATAATACAGATGTTCTTCATCATTCAACAGTCATTGCTCCTTGTTAACGAGGATTTCGAACTTCACCTTTGTTACTGATTTCGTAGGACATCAACTAGTTCCCTCATACTTGCATTTAAGAGCAGGCTGATTTTTTCCTTTGCTTTCAACTCCTCGAACAAAATGATACTCTATATGATATGATGTGTCTTTCTTTGGTGAGGTAAGCTAGTATCGACAATAACTGCTGATGTGATTTAGCTAAAAAACAAATGTTGATGTGCTACATAATATTGGTAGGATTTCTCACTTCCTCTTTTTTTTGCATTAATTGATGCTAGCTACTATGACATACAAGCATAAGAAACGATTAACAATAATCAAGACTTATGAACACCAAGATTAGTATGTCATACATTTGCCTAGCTAGCTTAGGCTCCATTTGTTTGTTGTAAAGTAACTTTATTTAGGAAAACATTTTTCTGGAATGTGATTTCATGAAAATATTTTCCAACATTTTACTAGTACAAAAAAAATTACGAAAAAATGTGAGAACATATTCATTTTGAAAAATGTTTTCCTCTTTTTTAAACACGGGAAGATCATTCCCAAAAATATATAATTTTTCTTAAAGAAATTTTCCACCTTTGGGAAACATATTTTATTTTACAAAACATTACAAACACCTGAATAAATATTTTTCCAAGAGCAAACAAGTGCCAGAAAATTCGGAAAACATTTTTGTGAGACATTTTCAAGCAAAAAAATGGGGCCTTGGTGCTTGGGAACTTTATGCGGTAATACACATAATTACATCATTTTCCTTGTTTATATGCTTGTGCTGCATCATCTATACTATACTATAATAAGCGAAAGGGTACAATTTGTAGTTTGGTTAACTCCTATTTTTTGTTATCATTTTTGGTTATCCCTCATTCACAACCCCGTTATATCTTCAATTCAAATAGATCATGACCATTAAATACAATAATACTAAAAATTGTTAAATACAAAGGTTTAATGTTCGACTCCCACCAACAACATATTATTTTATATTAAATACCAAAAATTATTACATACAAAGAATTAAGGTTCAAATTCTTCCAGTGACATAGTAAATTAATATTTATAAATATGATACGACACTATAAACAAATTATAAAAAAGCTATAAGCTAGTGTATTGTTAAAAAGTAAGATGTAGAGAAAAAAATCAACAACTTCTTATTAAATATCACGCAAACTATATATCAATTTCTTAAGCAAAAAGATCATAACCAGGTTGCAACAGGTATAATGCACTGCAAGACATATCATTGTTTCACCAAACCACAATATGTTTGACTTAAAAATTAATATCTCCAATTAACTAGGTAGTCAAAATAGAACAAAATACCTGTAGGACGAGGATACACTTCAGGATCCATGGGCTTTCCTCCACCCGCAGCATAGTAACTCAAAAATAGCGCATGTGGAGTAATAGCATCTGCTTCTTTAGGCTCCAAAATAATACTATGGGCCTTAAGCCCATAAACTCTAAACAACTCATTTAGCATCAACAATTTACTTGTCCAAGGCCCAAGTGCCAACACCACCGCATCAGCCTCAACAACTGTCCCTCCTTCCAACTCCACCGCCGTAACACAACCTCCCTCCGCCACCACTCTCTCCAATTTTCCGATCACCACCTCCACACCATGCTCAGCCACAGCCCTTGACAATAAAGTCCTCGTAAACAGCTGTGGATGAACTTGGGCCGTAGTCTCAGTAGTCCCAATAGTCCTCACTTGTTTCGCAGCCCCATTGACCCATTCCGGAATCCCTCGAACACCTGGGCCTGGCCCAATAACAGATTTGGATTCTGTTACACAAAGGCTGAGAGTAGTTAGAGCACGATAACCGTATGAGTTATAACCATCTAGCTCTTGTGCTAATGAACGGTGCAGATTGAAGCTAGCTCTAGCTAACGAACCGAGGGGCCCACCATCACACCAGTCAAGAGCTAAAAAACCGCCGGCTTTTCCGGAGGCGGCGCAAGCGATGGATGATTTTTCGATGAGAGTAACGGCGGCGCCTTTTCTGGAAAGATAGTAGGCGGCGCAAACTCCGATGACTCCGCCGCCGCAGACAACCACTTTTTTCGGTGGTGAGTTTGTGGATTGAGGATTGTTATCCATTGAAGTAGATGCATGAATTCGTATGGCGGCGTTGGTGGTGTTTTTTATAGTGGGAAATGGGTTCGCTGGTACAGAGAAGGGTGCCGATGATGTCACCGACATTATTGGAAATAATTGGAAATAATGACATTTTTATCACAATTTTTTTCATTTTTTACTAAAATAATAATTTGTGGGGTTGGTAGTCAAAATTATCAATCAATTACCCATTTCTCAAATGGGTAATAAAAAAAAAATTCCGTCTACATATTACCCATGTACCAAATGAATAATAAATAAAAAGTTAATTGCTATTATCCTAATAAGAAATGCGAAAAAAGCTATTACCTATCTCACAAATCGGTAATAAATACTATTACTCATTTTGAAAATACGTAACATGAGAAAAATGAAATACATATATTGTTTAGAAATGCGTAACAACTATTATCCTTTCACCAAATGCGTAATAGGTTAGTATTTTTTGCCACTTTTCCCGTGCATGTTATTCATATAAGCTAAATTAAAAAAAAGTTATAATGTTGGCCTTTACCTAGACCTGGCAATTTGGATAACCAGATCGGTTTCGGATCGGATCAATTTTCGATTATGATATATTAGAACAGAATTCGGATCGGATCTGATTCGGTTCGGATCTAATTCAGATTACAATCGGATAAAATTCGAATTAAGGTCGGATGAAATTCGGTTCGGATCAAATATGGTTCGGATCCTTTCGGATCATCTTTCACTCGTTATTTTACTTTAAAAAGTACCATATTATTAAATATTATGTTTCTAGTATAAAATGATGTACTTATTCAAAAAAAAAGATTAAATAATTATGATATATTTGATATAAAATAATTATAAATGTGCATATTGCTTATGAATGGAAAAATATTGAATGAAATGTGCAGTAATGTATACAACCTATTCGTTATAACCAGTTAAAATTATAACAACGATTTAATTCATCATTTTTAGAATTTGGATCTAAATTGGACCCAGTATTTCGAGTCATATGCAGTTCGGATAAAAAAAATTTTGGTTTTTGTCGGTTCCTGGTCGTAATCGAATCTAGTATTTCTGATGATTTTCGGTTCGGATATTTTTCGGATCAAGATCAAATTGGTTTTCAGATAATTATCGAATTTTCCAATTCAAATATAAAATCTGATTCGATTCCATGTATTTCGGTTCGGTTATTCGGATCCATATCCATTTTCCAAGGTCTACCTTTACACACATTATTGGGGTCTGATGATTATATTGTTGTTTGTCCAAGGATTGCTGCCCTTAAATTGACACGTGTCTTGTTGTGTTCGAAGACCAGATCGTCCCGCGTACGGATAAGTTCAAGTATTTGGGGTCGATCATCCAGAAGGAAGGTGAGGTTGAAGACGATGTCAAGCATCGTATCAATGCTGGGTGGCTAAGGTGGAGGGCAGCGTCAGGGGTGATGTGCGACAAGAAGGTTCCTTTAAAGTTGAAAGGGAGATTCTATAGAGCGGCTATCCGGCCTGCGTTGTTATATGGTTCTGAGTGCTGGGCAGCGAAGAAGACCCACGAAAACAAGTTGGAAGCAGCTGAAATGAGGATGTTGCGCTGGTCGTGTGGCCGCACGATGCTAGATAGAATCCCTAATAGGGTGTTCAGGACCGAGCTCGAAGTGGCGCCACTTTCTGCGAAAGTTAGGGAAGGGAGGTGTTAGGTCCGATAAGATTGTAGAAGGGGGGGTTGAATACAATCTATACCAATTTATCGAAATTTGTTCTTCAAATAATATTTTATTTTAAACAAATTTGAGCGGAATAAATTGAAACAAATTTCAAGTTGAATATAACAATATATTAACTTGATGGGTGTTACAATTTCAGTACAGATTAATTATCAAGTTGATAAAAACTAATTAGAAAATTCGACATGAACTTTTCTAATTTAGTTAATAAAAATCAAGATAAGAACTAGGAAACTTAATTCGCTAGTAGTACAAGAATCACAAATAATCAAGTTCCACCGGATAAAATATTACAAAGGAGATGAACTTGATTTTCTAGGAATTAATTTGTTCTTGCTTGAGAGAGAGAGAAATGGAGGCTGCTGAGTTTTTCTGGATGAAATGTTATGTTCGTGTGTCTGTTTCTGGCTGCTGTCTTCTGCTTGTTTTATACAATTTGCTGACTTGAACTGATATAACTATCGGTATGACTATCCAATCAGCTTAATATGACTGTCATTTGTACTAATATAACAATCCATTAATTCAATATGACAATCGGTATGACTTTCATTTGAATTAATATGACTGTCCCATTTTTCTTTTGGCCTAATATAACAATCGGTATAACTTAGAATTCTTAACAAAAACTGATTTAACACTGCAGCAACAAACCCAGTCGCAGGAATAGGAGTTGCAGTACACGCGCGAAATGGATAGTTCTTTTCTCGGGCACGTGGCCCACACTCGCGCCCTGGCGCGTTATATTCTTCCAGCCGACAAACAGCTGAACAGGTAACATGCATGGTTCTTGTCTGTTTGTTGTCTTTTATAATTTAATTGTTTAGTATACCAATTAACACACTTCTGCCACACAGTAATGGCACTTAATGAATTGGATGGGCCAACGAACTGGGCTTCTTCTTTTCTTTTTTTTTTATTTTTTCTCAGCCCAGATTCTTTATATTTCTTTTAACCCATTCTTTTTTTTTTACTTGGCCCAACAGAATAATCAAGCAGCCATATTTCTTTTTATATTTAATTTAATTATTTTACTTAATCAATTAATCATTTAGAAAAGTAATGATTAATTAATTAAATTTATAATTAAATCAAATAAGATTAATACATTAATTCAAAGTTAATTAATATGATAATTAATTTAATAAATAAATTAATTCAGAATGAATTAATTTATTAATTAAATAAATTACATAATTATATTAATTAAATGAGAATTAATATAAATCACTTGATAACCAATTCTTTTACGAGAACCACTGAAAGTAATAAAGAATTACAACCGAATTTTTGTTGACGCTCGATGCACGGTCTGGTTCATGAGCGACTAACTCCAACGGCTTTTCTTTATTTTTGACTCTAAGCTTTGGTTTAATTCTTCTCTCAACATACTAGTCTTAACAGCTTGAACCACTGAAGTTAATGATAAACAACCACTGTTTAATGTTGACACTCGATGTACTGTCTGGTTCATGAGTGACTAACCGCAATGACTGTTCTTCATATATTGACTTTAAAATCTGGTTCCTTTTCTTTTCTTTTTCATCTCTCTCCATTAATTCTTCTGTACTGTCTCTGTCACTGTTGAAATCTCTGTCACTTTAAATGAATCCACTTCTTTAACAATACTTCACTGAGGCTTGATCAGATGTCTGAACTTCTTTCAATGTAGTAATTCCTCAAGTCTGTAGATTGACCTTGACCTTTTTCTTCTGACAGATAATACTATCTGAGATTTCTTGTGACAGTCTATATACTATTTACTCTTACAATCTTGTTTAAGTTGAGTTGTATCCTCGAAATACAAATAGGCTGAGTCATATGCCTTTCAGGAGGTTGAGATGGTTCGGCCACGTCCGTAGGAGGCGGCCGGAAGCCCCAGTGCGAAGGGTCGAGAGTCTTTCGGTTGTTGGGGTGAGGAGGAGAGGCAGACCGAGGAGGTCATGGGAAGAGCAGCTTAGGTTGGATTTAAAAGCTATGAACCTAAGTGATACCATGACCGCTAACAGGTGTTCGTGGAGGCGGCGGATCAGAGTGGTGGACTCTCTTCTAGGGGACGGCTCTGTAGTGGAGAACCTCAAAGTTGGGTTGTCTCGGATGGTCATATCTTAGGAGCTCGGCTTTTTCCGATAGCGTTTTCCATTTGCATTTTTCATTTTTATTATCATATGTTTCCCGGTTGTGCAGGTGCAGGGAGCTTCACTTGGTGGTATCTAGGGGTATGGTAGGTAAGTCCCGTGTGGAGAAAGCCATGGGCTCAGGTATTGCTGTGAACTTTGTCGATTATCTTTTAGATTCCTTTGTATATATCACACACCGTATATGTCGTGCACTTAGCCGAGGGTCTTCACGGAAACAGCCTCCCTACCCTAAAAAGTGGGGGCATGGTCTGCGTACAACCTACCCTCCCGAGACCCTGCTCTGAGCGGGATATACTGGGTATGTTTGGTTTGGTTTGGTTTGGTTTGAATAACGAACCTTATATGTTATGGGCTTTTATCATCTTGTTTACGAACCTTGTATACGAACCTTGCAGTTAGTGAATTGGGGCTTCCATTGAACTAGGTTACAAAGCCCGTGAGCACATGGATAGTTTAAAATTTTATTTAATAATAATTAGGGCTTTTTTCATAAATACTCCAACATATAATTTTTTTGCAAAAATACTGTTCTTTTAAAGTTCTTTTGCAAAAATACCATCTTTTGAAAAAAAAATGCAAAAATACGGGATTCAACTACATTCAACCGGATACAACTGTTTTGTCAATTTAGTAAAAATACTATCTTATTTGTAATGACTGCGCAGCAGGTTGCATCTGGTTGAATGTAGTTGCATATGCAACTGAATTCAACTAAAAATTGTAATTTGAATTTTCATTTTTTTACCAACTTCCAGATCTATATAAGTGTTGAGCATTATCAAAAAATGGAAATTAAACTTTTAGTTTTTAGTTGCATTCAGTTACATCTGGTTGAATGTAGTTGCATATGCAACTGAATGCAACTAAAAATTGTACTTTGAATTTTCATTTTTTTACCAACTTCCAGATCTATATAAGGGTTGAGCATTATCAAAAAATGGAAATTTAACTTTTAGTTTTTAGTTGCATTCAGTTGCATCTGGTTGAATGTAGTTGCATATGCAACTGAATTCAACTCAAAATTGTAATTTGAATTTTCATTTTGTTTACCAACTTCCAGATCTATATAAGGGCTGAGCGTCATCAAAAAATGGAAATTAAACTTTTGGTTTTTAGTTGCACTTGCATTCAGTTGCATATGTAGTTGCGTTCAGTTGCATGTGGTTGCATTCAGTTGCAACTGTTAGAAATAGCGAATTATGAGTGCCCCTAGCAGGGCCTTGCAACCCAAAATCAACTAATTGACATTCATATACACAAACAACACTTCAACAAGACCGATCGAAACCAGCAACATTTGAATATTAGTGTCTCCAACACCTCCCATCTCCACCACCTTTTCCGATCAACAACATTAACCAAGCATGACCTACGAACTACGAGCAAAACTCGTAAATCAACTAAAAATAAAACCAATCAGCATAAATCAACGACTACACACATAAATCAACGACTCAGGAACAACAAAACAACTCCTCAAACTACCACTACTAAGACTCGGTTGAACAGCGACTCGGCACAGCACTCAGCGATGAAATGGAATCAACGAACTCAGTACTAAACTCAGCGCATCCAACCCAACGAAGATCAAAAGAATGACATAAAACGCAAATCAATTCGGCCATGGCTGAACTCAAACGCATACACACGAACCAGACTCGGTGAAGTTCGGGAGGGGGGAGGGGGGAGGGCGGAGTTTGGCGAAGGGGAAGGGGGCAGCGGGCAGGAGGAAGGGAGGCGAGCGACGGGTGGGTAGATCGGAGGGAGGAGATGGAGGGCGGAGATGGAGGGAGGAGGGTGGAGATGGAAGGAGGAGGGAGGATATGGAGGGAGGAAGAAGAATGAAGATTGGAAAATAATGGAGGTTGAAGAAGATGGGGTATATTTGTAATTAAGATAGTATAAGATAGTATATTTGCAATTAATTTGAAAAGATAGTATTTTTGCAATAACTATTTAAAAACCTAGTATATTTGTTAAATTTCTTAATAATTATGATATGTAAAGACAATAAGATAATTAAATTAAATTTTTTTTATTGAAGATTAAATAATGTAATTTTTGAAAAAAAAAATATATTAATACAATATTTTTTATATATTATAATAAATATATCAAAAAATAAAATTAAGTAATTGTGCTATAATATATATTGTATGATAATATGCATTAATGAGCTTACCATACTTAAAAGATTTATTCAAATTTAACTTATCATAAATATTAAAAGATGTTAATAATGTTTAAATTTGTAAAAAAAATTATATTTAATTATGGGTTCAATAATGAATGTGAATTTTATCCAAACATAAACATGGATATTAAACCAAAAAACGAATAATTATCCGATGGATCAAGATCAATACAAAATTTCATCCAAACCTGAATATATATACCAAATTTGAGGTATGAATTATCCAATTATATCCTACTATATTCTATTATATAATAAGAGTAAAAGGGATAATAAAAGAGTACTACCATTTGTCAAGGGTTCGATTCCATGAACAACATTGTTGTGGAACGAAATATAGGGTATATTTATTACGTATTTAATGCTAGGGTTTATGGAAACTTCGAGCTTTAATGGCTGATCAAGTGTTTCGTGACTTAACTCAGGTCCTCACAAGATGCCTACGTATCTTGCAAATATCAAGAATCAAGCAAATCAAAAACGTAGTTCTAGGTTGAAGGATCAGGTCCTTTATATAGGCATTCGTAGCCTTAGAGTTAGAGTAGGGTTTGGTATCTTGGTGGACAAGATACCCACTCTAATCCCGTTTCTGGATCCTTCCATGAGGAAGGCTAATTTGTATTGGACTCCTATGACTTGGGGATCACTCCTTAAAGAATTTGGATATCCATAGGACTTGATAACGGAATCCTATTTTTGCTGATTTATCTAATTACGAAATTATTATCATAATTAGGGTTTTAGGCCTTACAATTGGGCTTTGACTTTGGACCAACCTAGGTTCATTCAATGTGTCATTAAATGTATTTCTAGGGCTTACTTTAAACCCATATCATTTGTCCCCCAACTTCTAAGAAAACTGATCAGGTTTTCATTGAAGTTAAAAGGCTCATGTACACTAGCGTTTCACAGATATCGTCTTGTATGTAAAGTGTGGAGCGACCTACACATTTACGACGCATTGCCTTATTCGAGGCTAATCAATTTTTACTGGTATGCTATAAGCAGCGTTCTTAATCTTCCTCTTATTAGCACGGATGTCAACAAGTTTAATCAATGTGTTATCCTGCTTGGTCGGAATGTCATATATCTACTTGACAACATCCTTATTTTCCTTATACTCATGAGTATTTTCTACCATGGTCATTTTAACCACACCATAATTGTGCAGAACTTATGAAATTTTTCCAAAAAACCCCATTTTTTAGGGAAATTAGCAAAATCCATCAGAAAATTTCGACCAGGATTCCTGATCGAATTTTCGACCAAGATCCTGGTCGAAAAATCACAACTCTAGCATTCTGGTCGAAGGCATTTCGACCAGGATTCCTGATCGAACTTTCGACCAGGATCCTGGTCGATTAATCTTCAACTCTGCAGTCTGGTCGACAGCACTTCGATGAGGATTCCTGATCGACATTTTGATCAGGATCCTGGTCGACTAATCCTCACTTTGACATTCTGGTCGACAGCCATTCGACGAGGATTCCTGGTCGATATTTCGATCAGGATCCTAGTCGACAAAACTTCGTTTTAACACCCTACTCGAAGGCATTTCGACATGGATTCCTGGTTGATATTTCAATCAGGATCCTAGTCGAATAAATGCCATTTTGTCATTCTGCTCGAAGGCATTTCGACATGGATTCCTAGTCGACATTTCGATCAGGATCCTAGTTGAATAAATGCCATTTTGTCATTCTGCTCGAAGGCATTTCGACATGGATTCCTGGTCGACATTTCGATCAGGATCCTAGTCGAATAAATGCCATTTTGTCATTCTGCTCGAAGGCATTTCGACATGGATTCCTAGTCGAATAAATGCCATTTTGTCATTCTGCTCGAAGGCATTTCGACATGGATTCCTGGTCGACATTTCGATCAGGATCCTAGTCGAATAAATGCCATTTTGTCATTCTGGCTCGAAGGCATTTCGACTTGGATTCCTGGTCGACATTTCGATCAGGATCCTGTTAGGTCCAATATGTTTGTAGAAGGGGGGGTTGAATACAAACGTACTGTTTAATCGAAATTTGTCCGGATAAATTTAATTTATATTTTGACAAATTTGAGCGGAATTAAATGAAACAAAATTCAAGTTGAATATAAAATTATATTAACTTGAGGGGTTTGTTACAAATATAGTACAGAAAATATATCTAGTTATTAAAAACAAATTAGAAAATTCGACATGAATTTTTCTAGATTTGTTAATAAAAATCAAGATATAGATTAGGAGTAAAAACTCGCTAATAGTACAAGAGTATCAAGTAATCAAGTTCTATCGGATCAAATATTAAAAATAAGATGAACTTGATTTTCTATGAATTTTTTCAGCTCCTGCAGGTTGTGTTCTTGATGAGAGAGAAGAGAGAAAATTGATTTCTTTGAATGTAATATTCAGTTTGTGTTGATATGTGTCGCCTGTGCTTCCTTCTTATATTGTCTACTGCCTCTTTTTCTTTAATTAGAACTGTCAAGACAATCGGCAAGACAATCTGTTCTTCCAAGACAATCAATTTTGTACTGCCAAGACAATAGGCAATACAATCGGCAAGACAATCAGGTTTTACCAAGACAATCGGCAAGACAATCAATTTCTGAGATATTTGTCTTGCTTTATCAATAATTATCATTCTGTCGGAAACTTTTTCTTTTTGATCATTATCAAGACAATCTGATTTGTACTGCCAAGACAATCGTCAAGACAATCAAATCAGATTTTTATTCTCCTTTTTTAAAGCTGTCGGGAATAATGATCACCAAGAGAATCGGCAAGACAATCTGAGATTGTCTTGCTTTACTGATTTCCTACTTCAAGACAATCGGCAAGATTCATTTTTTCAGTTTTAAATTAAACTGATTAATAAATAATCATTTCAATTTAAACTTACTTAAATAATTATTCAGATTTAATTAATTTAAATAATTAATTTAATTACTGAATTAATTCTTGATGAATTAATTTATCAATTAAATTGACTACTTGATTTAAATTAATTAAAGAATAATTATATATCCTTGGATTGTCTTAATTCTTTTCTGAATCACTGAAATTAATAAAGAAATACCACTAAATATTCTGTTGACGTTCCATGCACGGTCTGGTTCATGAACGACTAACTTCAATGACTGTCCTTTAATTTTCACATTAAAATGTGATTCCTTTTTCTTCTCATCTCTTTCTCCTTCTTGTACTCCACTGTATTCTGTCTGAACCTGTCACTCTAGAAATCTCTTTCTTAGAAATAAATCCACTTCTTTGATGCTATACTGAGGCTTGATCAGCAAGCTGAGCTTCTTCCAATGTAAAACATCAAAACTATAGATTGACTTTACGGTTTTTCTTCTGATAGATAGTATCTTCTGAGATTCCTGTGACAGTTAAAGTTATTTACTTATTATAATCTAAGCTTAAGTTGAGTTGAGTCCTCGAACTACAAATAGGCTGTGTCATATGCCTTTCAATCTTCCCCTATTTGTTTGTTAGAAAATAACAAGCAAATACCTAGAGGATTACTCAACTAACTCAACTTAACTTAGTAAAAGATAGAACTTTAAATACAAAGTAAATAAAAGAAAGGTTCTGGTTTATATTTAACATTGTCCAGATTCAAACATAAAAGATAAATACAAGATAGATGATCCTCTAGACTGATCATATAATACAATTTTCCTATCTTGTTCTATCTAATCCCTAATGATATCACATGTAGAGCTGGTCTTCAATTAGAAGTATCTTCCTCCCTTATCTCTTCAGATTCAACTTCATCATCTTGTTCTTGAAATCTTCTGATATTCTCTATGTCAAATCGTTCTTGATCATCCAAGGTTTTGATCAAATCTTTGTCAAGTACACGTTCATAATCTGACACAAGGCCTTTAGGTTTCTTAGGCAAAAGTCCAAGGTTGCCCCATAACCGATTCCGAAGAATGTAATATTTCTTTTCAAAGCCAGTTAAAGCATATGATCGGATAATGTTAGCAACAAAGATACTTTCTTTATCTTCAAATCCTGTAGTCCTTAGCATATGTTCTAACCAGACCAGATGAGATGCAGTTATAATTTCATCGACTTATAATCAAGGAAGCAAGAATGTAGTGTATTACCCTTGAGAAACTTAACATGATGTGGAGTTTGAATAACTTGTGGAATATTCCTTTGAGCAAACTCTAAAAGTCTTTCATGAAGTAAAATATTCAGTTCATAAAACCTTTTTACCTTTAGAGACATAATCCACAGTTCAATCAAGGTTCTCTGTTGAAAGATTTGAAGTGACACATAGAGAGAACCCATTGTACGAGAATCAATCTGAATTATCAGCTGATCTGCACATTTGTCAAACCCAGCTACTATCCTCGAGATTTCCAGCATCAATGCATCCATATATTGCAAGCAATTTGAATTGGTCTCTTGAAACTGTTGAAGTAGTTTGAGAAAACGTTCATCATCATTAGCAGTGTTTTGAATAGAATCAAAAAATTCTCTTGCTTTCTCCCACTTTGGACCAATCTTCAACTTTATATCTCTTTTCCTTTCTTGTACACTGATTGCATGTAGCTTTTGTTTCTCTGCATCTTCAGCTTGCTTCAGCTTCAATCTTTTATCCACTACCTGTCTGGTCTTCTCAAGCTTAGCTTGTCTCATCTGACGATCAGCTTTCTCCTCTTGAAGTTCCTTCTCAAATTCAGGATCATCTTACCAGTTTGAAAGATATTTTTCAATGTCATTTAATTGCTGTACCTCAAAATTACTATTCTTGAGATCAAAATCAAAATCTGATACATCCTAATCATTAGCTTTTTCTTTCCCCTTTGCAGACTTCTCCTTATGCCTCCCTTGAGTTGACTGACCTCCAGCTCCAGACTTACTTCCTCCAGCTCCTCCAGACTTCTCTCCTGATTTCTTCTCCCCCTTAGTTGAGGAATCCTCTACAGACTTTCTTTGACTGTCAAACTCTCTATTTTCATCATTACCCCCTCCATTATCACCATCATAGTCTTCAAAATATGCTCTTTGTTCTGGTGTGATATGATGAGTAGGTTTAACAATGTTGTATAGATGGTCAAGTCCTTCAAACATGTAATCATATTTTTCTTCAAGATTCGCAAAGGTTGTTGAATATGATTGAGCAGTTACATGCATTTCCACTTGAAGTTCATCAACCCTATTAGAGAGTCTGTCAATAGCATTTAGAATATCTGATCTTTCTGTAGATGCCTGAGAGTTGGATTGCATCAATGTATTGATTGCTGGAGGAGTGTGGTCTTTATGTTCTGAACATCATCACGAATAAACATGAGCTGATTATTGACAGAGGTGGAAGAAGAAGACCGTTCATCCACTTGTGCTTTGAAAAATTGTTTTTCAGCCTCAGTTTCCATCAATTTCTTTTGCAGATCTTGTATTTGAGCCATAAGAGACAAAGTGTTTGTGTCAGTGTGTGCGCTTACCTGATGTTCACTCAAGGATATGTCACTCTCCTTTCGTGCATGTGTTTCACTCAAATTTATGGTGGTCCTCACATCACTCAACACTAGCTCCTTTCCTTGAGCTGTACCTGCAATAGAAATCACCCTAGCCTCTTCTAGAGAGGTCAGTGGTGGTGCAATGGGAGTTCGCAAATCCCAATCCTCAGTCATCTCTATTAATTCATTTGGATTTGATAACTAAATTTCTTCAGTGATAGGATAACCATGTTGCCCTTCACTTTCTCCAGATAAATCTGCGAGTGAAGAATCCCTTGAGGGAGCCCGGAATGTTCCTCCTGGGAGGGGAGACGATGACTCTATTATAAATGGCAAAGGGTCAAGATTTCCCTCTGAAGCCTGTGAAGGCTCTTCTACCGTAACAATGGTAGGCACTGTCTGAGTAATAATCCTATCATGCACTCCTTGCTCAGTGTCCTTAACAACATTGGATTCTAAGGTAATGTCTACCCCCATTGTGAGTAATAGTGGTGTACTTGACTCTGTACAAGGTGTCACGGCCCTTTGGCGAATTTCAATAATTTCATCCTGTTTAGAGGATGAAATTAGTAACAGTTCATCGGCCATTTCAATGTCCAAGTCCTTTTTGGAGGAAATGGATGAGCTAACAGATGCCTCAAGTAGTAAGTTTCTTCTCTTCTTTGGTGGAGGCAGAGCTGTGGGATCACTCAAATTGTCACTTCTTCTAACAACTTTTTTTGCTAACTGCTTGCTTCTGGATTTAGGTTTAGAGATTTGAGTAGACACAGTGTTTGGCTCTAAGACCTGGGATAGAGGTTGTGGTTCTACAACCTCTTGGTCTGACCTATCAGCCACTTGGGCTCCAGAAACTGTTTGATAGATAGAATGCAATACCTGCTCCGTTGATGCAGTAGCTGTACCTGAAGGAATGGATTGTTCCATTGAGGTTGAAGTTCAGGGATAGGTACATTTTCAGGTTCAGGTTCAAGTGCATTTACAAGTCGGGGAATGACAGGTAAATCTATGAAGGTAGACAAGTATGGTGTAACATACACTGGCACATTTTTTAATTTTTTATGTGTGTGTAGGCTAGTGAATATTTTCTTGGTTTGCCTGCCTGATACCATAGGATTTTCATTCCTAAAAATTGCTTGTTGACCAACAGGAACAAGATGATTAAATATCAAAGTTAAGAATCTAGTATAATAACATAAGACTTTATTACCCTCATCAAAATCCCTTCTGGCCTTAACAATTCTACTAACAATAGTATTCCAAAGTAATTTTCCAATATTGATTCTACGGTTGTTAGCAACAGCATAACCAATAGTTTGTAACATAGAGGTAAGTAAATGAAAATTACCTCTGGCTGTATTAGCAAATACCTTGGAGATTGTGTCGAAAACTGCATCCCATTGTTGAACCAGGTTCTTTTTGCTCAAGTAGTTTTTATCAATTACTCCACGATAATTAATATCATTGAAAAATTGATACAATTGTTCACTGGTTGGAAAAGGATCAAAATTATCCACCGGAAGGCCCAATACAGTAGTAAGGGTTGATTCAGTCACAATGTGGTGTGTTCCATCAAAGTCAAAAGAAAATGAGGTCAAATCTTCAGACATCACAGCTTCTGTGCAAATCAATCTTAGTGGTCCTATTTTAATTGGGCTTCCATCGAAATAGCAGTTCTGATAATCGAATCATCATTTAGAAAACGTATCCAAGGCTTAAATCGATCATGGGGACAATCGTTCGGATTAAAATATCCAACCAAATTATGCTTCATTATCTCAAAATTATCAACCATTTTTGAACACAAAAACACACTTCAATTTCGGGAAAATTAATACAATTCAAAAATTTTCAGAATTAATAATTATTTAAAAATTCGAATTAATTCAAAGTTATCAGAAAAATCCCAAAAATTAGTATGATGTTCTCCTAATCACTGGGAGTCTCAATCTATTTTTAGATTTAACAGATAAAATCTAAAACACCCAAAATAGTGAAAATCGATTGAATTTTTTGAAAAATTGAGTTTCCAAAAATTGAACCAAATCCTTTGATATTCGGTTTAAAAGACAGGAAATTGAACGATCTACACGAATCCGGTCTCAGATTTCAGTTTGGTTGAAGAAAATCGAACAGAGTTTCGATTAAGGATTGTGTGTATCGTGTATATATATGTATTTGTGCTCTGTGTCAAAACATGAGAGAGAAAGACAAAGCTGATGTTTGATTGTCTTGACTGCGTTTTTTTTAAGTACTGAAATGACTCTCCAAGACAATCGGTCGATTGTCTTGCCGATTGTCTTGGTAGTTCAAAAACTATCAAGACAATCGTTTGTCTAACTGATAAATAAATAAATAACATAAATTAATTTTTTTTTATTATTAAGTAAAATAACCTGCCAAGACAATCTGTGGATTGTCTTGACGATTGTCTTGATACAGAGAAACACTTTCAAGACAATCGATACTAGTATTTACACAAGTATATATATATATATATATTTATTTATATAAAAATCTGCTAATTTTGAAAAACAAAAATTAAAATTACCAAGACAATCGAAGGATTGTCTTGGCTATTGTCTTGACATAATACATATACTAATAATATACATATTTATGTACAGAATTAATTTAATTAAAATATAACCTTATTTATCACTAAAATTACCATAAATAAATATTTAGGAAACACATGGATTAACCTTTTTACGACAATAAATATAAATAACAAAAGGACAAACACTACAAAACATTTAATAAAATATTATATTTATTTACAAGAACATTTATAACAAATTAATGAATCTAAATATTTTCTAATAAAATAACTTTCTAATAGAAAATTATTTAAAGAGAGAATATGATTCATTAAAATATCACAAATATTTCAAAATACAAGAAGATAATCACAAGCAATAAAATAAGTTGATAAAATAATCATGCAAGTGATTAAAATTAAAAATTAATAACAAAATCACTTGAAAATTATTAAAAAGCAAACCTCAGAAATTAACAAGCTTAATTACTAGAACTGTTCAACATACCCAATTCACCAACAATTTTGGTGAATGTGGATTCGTCAAGAGACTTAGTAAAAATATCTGCTGTTTGTTCTTCTGTGGGTACAAATAACAATTCCACAGTACCATTCATGACATGCTCTCTTATAAAATGATACCTGATGTCTATGTGCTTGGTCCTCGTATGCTACACAGGATTGTTGGAGATTGCTATGGCACTTGTATTATCACACAAAATTGGAATATTTGTTAATACAAAACCATAGTCCTTTAGTTGATTCCTAATCCACAAGATTTGAGCATAACAGCTTCCAGCAGCTATGTATTCTGCTTCAGCTGTTGAGTTGGAAACTGTTTGTTGTTTCTTGCTGTACCAGGAAACTAGCCTGCCACCTAGGAATTGACAACTTCCAGAGGTGCTTTTTCTATCTACAACACTTCCTGCATAATCTGAATCTGTGTATCCAACAAGATTAAAACCAGATTCTTTAGGGTACCAGATACCTAAATTAGGCGTACCCTTAAGATATCTTAAGATTCGTTTTACAGCAATGAGATGAACATCTCTAGGATCCGCTTGGAACCTTGCACACAAGCATGTAGCATACATAATATCTGGTCTACTTGCAGTAAGGTAAAGTAATGAGCCTATCATACCTCTGTAACTTGTGACATCTACCTTGGCAGAATTTTCACAAGCTCCAAACTTGACAGCTGTAGATGATGGTGTCTTAGCTGAAGATGAGTCCTCCATTTGATATTTCTTAAGGAGCTCTTTGATATACTTAGATTAACAGATAAATATTCCATCTGTCCTTTGACTTATTTGCAATCCAAGAAAGAATTTCAGTTCTCCCATCATGCTCATTTCAAATTTACCCTGCATTAGTTTAGCAAATTTATTGCACAGAAGATCATTAGTAGACCCAAATATTATATCGTCCACATATACTTGAACTAGTATTGTATCATTTTTATGTTTCTTAATGAAGAGAGTTTTGTCTATGACACCTCTATCAAAACCATTTTCAAGTAAAAATTCAGAAAGGGTGTCCTACCATTTTCTTGGTGCTTGCTTGAGACCATAGATAGCCTTGAAAAGGAAGTAGACATAGTCCAAAAGATCTGAATCTTCAAAGCCAGGGGGCTGTTCTACATAGACCTCTTCATCCAGCTTACCATTTAGAAAAGCACTCTTTACATCCATTTGATAAACATTAAAGTTTGAGAATGCTGCGAATGCCAAGAATATTCTAATGGCCTCGAGTCTTGCCACTGGAGCATAGGTTTCATCATAGTCAATGCCTTCAGCTTGTGAATAACCCTTTGCTACCAGTCTTGCTTTATTTCTTGTGATTGTGCCATCTTCATCAAGTTTGTTTCTGAATACCCATCTAGTGCCAACCACTGTTCTATTTGAAGGTCTGGGTACCAGCTTCCATACTTCTTGTTGTTTGAATTGATTAAGTTCATCTTGCATAGCAATCACCCAATCAGGATCATAAAGAGCTTCTTCAGTTTTCTTAGGTTCCATTTCAGATAGAAAACCTGAATAATTGCATTGATTTTGATAAGCTCTTCTAGTCTTTACTCCAACATCTGGATCACTAATAATTAACTCAAAAGGATGAGCTCTATTCCAAACAGTTTTTCTGGGTAGATTAGTTCTTGATGATTCGCCTTGATCTGTATTGTGTTGTTGAGTATGACTTGTTGACCCTTCACTGTCTCCCCCTCAGTTGTTGCCGGAATGACTTGATGAATAATCAAAAGTGCCAGTGGTGTCTTGAAAATTATCATTGTTTCCACCACCATCACTGTGATTATTATCATCATTATTTTGATTATTATCAGCAACAACATCAGGTTGTTTGTCATCATCTGAATCTAAGTCTGTTATGTCATCAAACATTAACTTTTCAGATGGTTCTTCTATTTGGATACTTGGGAGTTTAGTGTCATCAAATGTAACATTGACATTTTCCATCATCTTCTGTTGATCAATCACATACACCTTATAAGCTCTTCTTGTATACCCAACAAAAATTGCTTCATGTGCTTTGGCTTCAAATTTTCCACCTAGATCATCTCCTTCTTTAAGTACAAAGCATTTTGTTCCAAATACATGAAAGTATTTGAGTGTTGGTTTCTTTTCAGTCATAGCTTCATAAGGTGTCTTCATCAAGTCTTTGTTGATAAGTGTTCGATTCTGGGTGTAGCAAGCAGTGTTGATAGCTTCAGCCCAAAAGTATAATGGAAGTCTTGATTCACTTAGCATGGCATGAAGCTTCAATCAAGGTTCTATTCTTCCTTTCAACTACTCCATTTTGCTGAGGAGTTCTTGGAGCTGAGTACTGTCTGGTTATACCCTTTTTAGTGCAAAAGTCATTTAGAACTGCATTCTTGAATTCAGTTCCATTGTCTGACCTGATAGCTCTCACTGGATGCTTTGAATCTAGCTCTATCAACTTGATTTGATCAATCACCAACTGTGGAGTTTCATCTTTCGAGTTCAGGAACAAGACCCATGTGTACTTTGAAAAGTCATCAACAATCACAAGAGCATATCTTTTATTTGACATTGACATCAAATTAATTGGACCAAACAAATCCATATGAAGTAATTGTAAAGGTTCAGTTATTGATGATGTGTCAGTGCTCCTGTGAGTTGCCCTTTTTAACTTACCTTTTTGACAGGCATCACATAGTCCTTCCTGTATAAATTCCACTGAAGGCAAATCTCTCACCAATTCTCTTTTGACTAGAGAATTCATTGTTTTAAAATTGAGATGAGAGAGTTTCTTGTGCCATAGCCAGCTCTCGTCATTAGATGCTTTAGTATAGAAGCAAGTGATTTCTTCAGTGCTTCCAGAGTTCATGTTGGCTACGTACAGATTGCCTTTTCTAACTCCAGTCAGTTGTGGCTTTTCATTTTTCTTGTGTGAAATCAGACAATTCTTCTTGTTAAAGTGAACATCATATCCTTTATCATAGAATTCACTAATACTAAGCAAATTATGCTCAAGTCCTTTCACACACGAGACATCATCAATGATAACATTTCCAGCTTCTAATCTGCCATATCCATCAGTTTTACCTTTGCTGTTATCACCAAAGGTAACGACTGGGCCGGCTTTCTCAACCACATTTGTCAGCAGGGTTCTATCTCCAGTCATATGCCTTGAACATCCACTGTCCAAGATCCAGGTCACTCGTTCAACCTGTTCCACACCCTGCAATGACAAGTAGGTTAAACTTTCTTCGAAACCCAAATCTGATTGGGTCCTGCGTACTTGAAGAGTTTGCCTTTATCAGGCAAAACAACATTTTTGATCTTAACATCATTAGAGAACAAACATTTTACCCTATAAGCAGATTAAACAATTTTAGATTTCATCTTGGGTAACCATGTTTGTTTGGCAGAAATAACACTTGTTTCATTGACTGGACATTTGACCTTATGAACAGCCTTAGTAACACTTTGTTTAGGCTTAGGTGTGAATGTCTCTCTCCTAACCTGAGGAGGATTGGCAGTCTTAGAACAAGCATTTCTGTTTCTGTTCATATGTTGTCGTGGTGCAGTCTTGTCAGCATATGCATGATTACCATTAAAGTAAGCAGACATGATATTAAAAGCACAAGACATACAATTGACAACACCACATGCTTTATGAGAAGTATCAATAACAGGCATGGTATGCATGTTAGACATGTTGTTTTTCTTTTTCCACTTGTTACTTCTTAATTCAGTTTCAGATGAACTATTTGACTCAACAACCTCAACTGGTTCCTCAATAGCTTTTTCATTTTCAAGAACTATGCCATTAGCACTGTCCTCATTTTTTATCTCTTCCTCAATTTCTATAGAAAGCATATTAGGAGGTTCAGCAACAGACTTTCTAAAGAGAGGTCCTTTAACATTCTTGAGCACATGTGGTATACCCCTTTCTTTAGTACTAACACGATTAGGAGTATTTATGCCCAAGGAACCAACAGCCTCGTTGCAGTCAAACCGTATTCCTACAGTTCGTTCTACAGTTTGTTTATTGAAGTACTCTTTAGATTCTTTAACGGAATTGTAGCAATCCCTAACTTGTGTCTCAAGTTCAGCAATCCTAGTAAGTTGTTTAGACACTACTTCCACTAAAGACTTATCCCTATAGCTAAGTAGTGCCATTTGCTCTTTTTGTTGTTCTTGATTAACAATCAATTTTTTTAGTTCTAACACTTCATTTTCAAAATTAGTGTTAAATTGATTTATTCTAGCATTTTCACTTTATGCACAACTCAAAGAATCACGTAGACTACGAATCAACTCAGAATAAGTAAGTTTTACCGGAGTTCTGAAAACAGTGGATGTCTCAGCATTTGCTACCAACGCAAAATTTCCATATTCTTCATCTTCGCTATCCGTGTCATCCCAACTTTTACCAGCAGCAACATATGTTTTTCTAGGCTTCTTCTTTTCAGAAGAAAAATCTCTCATCTGGCCTTGCTTGGGTTTATGACATTCCGTGGCAAAATGTCCAAGTTCATTGCAATTATAACAACGAATTTTGCTTCTATCAACAGTCCCAGTTTTATAACCACCTCTATTACAAGAGGATGAAGAGCCTCCTCTTTGGAATCTGCTGTTAGACTTGAACCTGAACTTGGGATTCCTTCTGAATCTGAAATTGCCAACCTGTCTCACCATGAGTGCCAAGGATTCATCCTCAAGCTCATCCAATTCTTCCAACGAATAAAATTCTCCACCATCCGGATTGGCTGGAGTCTGACCTTGCTCTACTTCGGCTTGTTCCTTGTCAGAAGTGTGAGATCGAACAACCTTAGTCTTCACTTCCTTAGGAACCTCAATTACTAGAGCTGCAGATTAACTTGGAACCCTTCCTTTACCATGAATCTCTTTCTGTTGCACTTGCTCCAACTCATAAGTTTTTAGTATCCCAAAGAGTTTATCTCGAGGAACTTTATTCAAATCCCTAGATTCTCTTATGGCAGTTATCCTATGTTCCAAATGAGTAGGCATGGTCAGCAGGAACTTCATATTAATCTCTTTTTGAGTATAATGCTTGCCATGGATCTGCAAGTTGTTTATGATTTTTTTGTACCTTTCGAACACTTCTTGAATTCCTTCATTAGGACCAGACCTAAAGTGTTCATATTCAGAGGTTAATATTTGAAGTCTATTTTCCCTGACTTCATCAGTTCCTTCATTGATTGTCTCAATAGTCTCGCACATTTGCTTAGCAGTTTTGCAGTTCATAACATGACTATACATTACCGCATCTAGGGAATCTATTAAGATTAATCTCAAATTTTTATCCAAGCCAGCATTTTCCTTTTCATCAGTAGAAAAATCAGCAGGATCCTTATCATAGGATCTGGCAGGGGTCACAACAACATTGTTAACAATAACTTCAGGTTCATGAACCTTGTAGGTTATAGGTCCATTTTTCAACACACCCAAATATTTATAATTTGACACATCGAGAAAAAATTCCATTTTGTTCTTCCACATGTCGTAGTTATCTTTATCAAAGATCGGGATCTTCACAATAGCTTTTGAAGACATGATGAATTTTTAAGAGAATTAAAAATTCGGTATAGATTTTTAATTGAATAAAATAGGATCTTGATTTGTGCGTCAATCAAAAAGCTCTGATGCCAATTGTTAGGTCCAATATGTTTGTAGAAGGGGGGTTGAATACAAACGTACTGTTTAATCGAAATTTGTCCGGATAAATTTAATTTATATTTTGACAAATTTGAGCGAAATTAAATGAAACAAAATTCAAGTTGAATATAAAATTATATTAACTTGAGGGGTTTGTTACAAATACAGTACAAAAATTATTTCTAGTTAATAAAAACAAATTATAAAATTCGACATGAATTTTTCTAGATTTGTTAATAAAAATCAAGATATAGATTAGGAGTAAAAACTCGCTAATAGTACAAGAGTATCAAGTAATCAAGTTCTATCGGATCAAATATTAAAAATAAGATGAACTTGATTTTCTATGAATTTTTTCAGCTTCTACAGGTTGTGTTCTTGATGAGAGAGAAGAGAGAAAATTGCTTTCTTTGAATGTAATATTCAGTCTGTGTTGATATGTGTCGCATGTGCTTTCTTCTTATATTGTCTACTGCCTCTTTTTCTTTAATTGGAACTGTCAAGACAATCGACAAGACAATCTGTTCTTCCAAGACAATCAATTTTGTACTGCCAAGGCAATAGGCAATACAATCGGCAACACAATCGGCAAGACAATCAATTTTTGAGATATTTGTCTTGCTTTATCAATAATTATCAATCTGTCGGAAACTTTTTTTTTATCATTATCAAGACAATCTGATTTGTACTGCCAAGACAATCGTCAAGACAATCAAATCAGATTTTTATTCTCCTTTTTTAAAGCTGTCGGGAATAATGATCACCAAGACAATCGGCAAGACAATCTGACATTGTCTTGCTTTACTGATTTCCTACTTCAAGACAATCGGCAAGACAATCAAGGATTGTCTTGCTAGTTCATTTTTTCAGTTTTAAATTAAACTGATTAATAAATAATCATTTCAATTTAAACTTACTTAAATAATTATTCAGATTTAATTAATTTAAATAATTAATTTAATTAATGAATTAATTCTTGATGAATTAATTTATTAATTAAATTGACTACTTGATTTAAATTAATTAAAGAATAATTATATATCCTTGGATTGTCTTAATTCTTTTTTGAATCACTGAAAGTAATAAAGGAATACCACTGAATATTCTGTTGACGTTCCATGCACGGTCTGGTTCATGAACGACTAACTTCAATGACTGTCCTTTAATTTTCACATTAAAATGTGATTCCTTTTTCTTCTCATCTCTTTCTCCTTCTTGTACTCCACTGTATTCTGTCTGAACCTATCACTCTAGAAATCTCTTTCTTAGAAATAAATCCACTTCTTTGATGCTATACTGAGGCTTGATCAGCAAGCTAATCTTCTTCCAGTGTAAAGTTATTCTTCTGACAGATAGTATCTTCTGAGATTCCTGTGACAGTTAAAGTTATTTAATTATTACAATCTAAGCTTAAGTTGAGTTAAGTCCTCGAACTACAAATAGGCTGTGTCATATGCCTTTCAGATCCTAGTCGAATAAATTTGGGCTTATAAATTGGGCCTGCTAACCTTTCTGGGCCTCAACCCATTCTTGCTTAATTATTTATCGGATTTAATTAACCCATATATCATCATTTTTTTGGGACCTCCTAGATCTTCTAGAATCTTCTAGGTCCTTCCTTTCTTTGGGCCTATGGGCCTCCCAATGGGCCTTAACCGGCTATCACCGGTTACTTGGAATTTTAACCGGCTGGTATCCAGTTATGAAATTTCTATAAAAAAGTGGAGTGAGATTCATTTTTCACTTCACTCTAATACACTTCACTTTCCTCTAAAAATTCTCTCAAATATTTCTTAGTGTTAAGGCGATTCTCGGTAGTTTTTTTCAGCAATTTCATAATTTCCGGCGTATCTTTCACCGGTTTCTGGGTTTCTGTTGAATATTCATCTTCTTCATTCAAAATTTCTGGGTTGGTGCATTCATCTCTTGAAGATCAATGGCGGACAAAGCAGCACAGCGTCTTGCAAAGATGAACTCAGCTTCAAAAAGAGGTAACGATATCGAAATTCGTTCCTCCTATATGAGTTTAACTGAAATGATCAACCTTCGTGGAGATGATTATCCATCACTAGCTGATTTAGATGCCTATAATTGTTGTAATAAATTTCATGATGAAGATATGATTAAGAGCTATAACAAACTTTATGAAATTAAAAGCCCCTATAGGCTCTTCAAGGCTGGGCCTGGTGACAGGCCTTGTCATTGGAGGTCCAACGGGCTTTGTGAAATTTCACATATTTTTAACGGCCACTCGGTTGTTGACAACAACCCCAAGTGGAAAGAGGAATTTATGTATTTGGTTTGGAAGGGAGGGTGATTGGGGCACCCTTTTCCGAAGTTCTTTTGGTAAGGTAGTCGACGGTAACCCTAACAAAATAGTTCTCAACACGGAAGAGCAAGCATCCTATGAAGAGCTTACTAAAGATAATGGAGAAACTCAGTGTTGGGACCTCATTAACGAGGAATCTTTAAGGACCGTGGGCCTTTCTTCTGTTTCAGATTTGGGTAATTACCACTCCTTTGTGAATTTACTTCATTTTTAGATAAACTTATATCAACTTTTTTATTTGTTGTTTTATGCAGCTGTTATGAAAATAATGCGAGAAACTGACCCTGATGAGGAGGAAACTGCTCGCATGAGGAGAGCAAAGAGGGCCCTTAACACAAGGGGTAAGGCTACAGATCCCGCCTTCCTGCGCCCACACAAGGTGCAAAAACAGGATTTGGTGACTGTAGATGAGGAAGACGGACCTGTTCAGGTTAATGTTCAATCGAGTGTGTATAGGCCTCCGTGGGGCATTAGAAAGCAGGACTCTGTGGTCGGTTCCACAAAACACTAGATGGACTGGTCCCTAAATTCCATAACTCCTTGTGACTACAAGGATTTCATATCGGGAGGGAACATGGATGAGGCTGAGCACCTGGGAGCCCAAGCCTTAGCATCTGTATGCCTCTCTTCTTTCATACTGCTTTTATATTATAGTGCCTCATGGAACTAACATTCTTGCAGGCGAACATTCATTTCCAGAGCATGACTCACCAGGCCAAGGCCTGGAAAAGCAAAGCCAAGTCTTTTGAGACTAAGTTTCAGAAAGAGAAGATTAAATGTGGAGAAACCGAAGAAAAATTGAAGGGGAAGATGGAAGAGTTGGAGGCTGCCCAAGCTGAGGTGGTGCATTTGCGGGCCAAGAAGGAGGAGCTTATCGATGAGTATATGGATTCTGTGGATTTTCAGAGCCTGATGGAGAAACATGGCGAGGTTCTTTATCCTGTCCAGTATACAGATGGCTGGGACGAGGCTTTGGAGGCGGTGCTTAAGAAGCACCCTGGACTGTTCTCCCTCGAGGACTTTCCGAGCCCACATCCCCCTCCTCCTCCTGTCGAAGAGGAAGAAGGTGGGGATGAGCACATGGGAGATGATGATAGGATTCTTGCTCCAGAGGTTTCTCCCCTTCGGAGAGCTTCAGATACCACTCATACATCCCCATCTCACTCTGCAGGTGTCTCGAAGACTCGGGGAGACGAGGAAAAGTCTGCTTCTGAAGCTGATGCTTAGTTATTTTGTTGTGGCCCTGCAAGGCACTTTGACTTATATTTTGGTTATGTAACTTAACTTTCATAGCCTTCGGGCTTATTTGTTTAATTATGCATTTTTCGGTTTTTCATTCTACTTGGTTATTTTGCCTGTTGCACTGTGGCTTTCTTTAGCTAGCAATTTAATTATGCTTTTGGTATATGATAGACACAAAATAGCAACCAAGATAGGAAAAGAAAACCAACTTGCATTAATAAAAACTTGGATTGGCTCCAACCCTTACATAAATATTTTAAATTCCTACTCGGAGTTTGCAGAACTCTGAAATGGTCCCATCGACCTTATTTATACTTTCTTACTAGATACAAGCCATATCCTATGCAAGATAATCAAACATAATAGACTTTGAGGTTTGATGCGTGCCAAGTATGAGGCACCTCATTTCCTTCCAATGTCTTCAACTTGTACGATCCACGTCCCAGTGTTTCCTTGACCCGATACGGGCCTTCCCAATTTGGGGATAGCTTTCCCTTCTGTCCAACTCCAGATGCTTCAATCTTTCTAAGCACCAGGTCCCCCTGACGGAAGAACCTTTCTTTCACCCTTAGGTTATAGTAGAAAGAAGCTTTCTTCTGATGTTCAGTATTCTTAGCATGGGCTTCGTCCCTTACTTCATCGATCAAGTCGAGGGCTAACCTCATTCCTTCTTCATTTGTGTCTGGTTCAAAAGCTTCAACCCATGGAGATGCATGCATGATTTCCACGGGCACCACAGCTTCAGCCCCGTAGGCTAACATGAATGGGGTTTCACCAGTCATCACTTTGCAGGTGGTGCGATATGCCCAGAGTATGGGCAACAGCTCATCCACCCAAGTGTTCCTAGAACGTTCCACCCTTTTCTTAAGTCCATCAAGGATGATTCGATTAGCAACCTCAGCTTGCCCATTGGCTTGAGGATGGGCAACTGAGGTGAATCGAAGCTCAATTCCATTTTCATCACAGTAATCTCTAAATTCTTTGTTGTTGAATTGTAACCCATTGTCCGTAACTAGGATCCGTGGTATCCCGTACCTACACATGACATTCTCCCAGAAGAACTGCATGATTTTCTTGGTTGTGATTTTAGCCAAAGGTTTGGCCTCGATCCACTTTGTGAAGTAGTCAATAGCTACAACTAGAAACTTCCTTTGAGCAGTGGCCATAGGAAAGGGCCCAAGAATGTCCATCCCCCACATAGCAAACGGGATGGGGGAGCTAACGGATGTCAACATCTCTGGTGGTTGTCTAACCACTGGTGCATGCTTCTGGCATCGATCACACCTTTTCACCTACTCTTTGGCACCAGCCATCATATCAGGCCAATAGAATCCAAGCCTGACTATCTTGTGAGCTAGGGCCCTGCCCCCCAAGTGTTGTCCGCAAATCCCCTCATGGACCTCCTCAACAGCTGATTTGGCCTCTTCGGGCCTCAAACACTTTAGATACGGAATCACAAAAGATTTCTTGTAGAGTATCCCTTCAATCAGAGCATACCTCAACGCTCTCACAGATAATTTTCGTGCCTCCATGGCATTAGTCGGGAGCCAACCAGTCTCGAGGTGTGCTTTCATGGGGTCTATCCAACATTCCCTCACCCCAATAGGTGCGACTAACTTTGAATCGATGGTAGGGGTTCTCAGAACTTGGAAGTAGACACTTCTAGAGTAATTCTCTATCTCAGAGGAGGCAAACTTGGATAAGGCATCAGCCTTCGTGTTTTCCTCCCTCGGAATGTGCTCAATGTAGCACTCATTAAATTGAGTCATTACTGCCTTCACAAGCCTTAAGTATTTGGCCATGGTTTCATCCTTTGCCTCAAACTCTCCATTGACTTGGACCACAACTAGCCTTGAATCTCCACAAACTTTAAGATTCTTGACCCTCAGTACTCTTGGCAAACCAAGCCCAGCTATCAAAGCTTCATACTCTGCCTCATTATTGGTTGTTGGAAAGTCCAACTTCAAGGCGTATTCAATCGTAAATCCATTAGGACTTTGTAGGACAAGACCTGCACCGCTTGTTTTTGTTTTCGATGCCCCATCAAAATAGAGTATCCAGAATTCCCTCCCTTCGATCATAGGTTCTTTGTCTTCCTTATTGCCTTCCTAAGGTATCTCCTGCCCCCCGACTTCTTGGTTGTCAATGGTACATTCAACCACGAAGTCAGCAAGTGCCTGCGCTTTTATGGCCGTCCTTGGCTTGTACTTAATATCGAATTCTCCCAACTCAATTGCCCACTTAATGAGCCTACCACTAGCTTTAGGGCTGTGCAAAATATTCCTCAATGGCTGTCCTGTAAGGACCTCAATCTTATGTGCCTGAAAATAGGGTCGTAGTTTCCTAGAAGCAGTTACCAATGCTAAGGCAAACTTCTCAATAGTGGAGTAGTTCAACTCTGCTCCGTGTAAAACTTTACTCACATAGTATACGTTTCTGAACCTTGTTTTCCTCCTTTACCAGCACCACACTCACAGCTTGACTTGAAATGCCAAGTAAAGATAGAGGATTTCTCCCGTACTTGGCTTGGCCAACAGCGGGGCCTCAGTCATATACTTCTTCACCTGCTCAAAGGCCTCTTGGCTTTCTTCAGTCCACTCAAAGTTTTTTACTTTCTTTAAGGTTTTAAAGAACGGCAAACACTTGTCCCCAGATTTGGAGATGAACCTCCCTAACGCAGCAATCCTCCCGGTTAACTTCTGTACGGTTCCATGTCCAAAATAGCTTTGATTTTGTCGGGATTGGCCTCAATTCCCCGTTTTGAGACCATAAGACCCAAAAAATTTTCAGACCCAACACCAAAAGCACACTTGGCCGGATTCAACATCATCTTATGGTGCCTCAGCACTTCAAATGCCTCGCGTAGGTGTTCATTGTGATCTGCCCTGTGTAGGCTTTTCACCAGCATATCATCCACATAGACTTCCATAGTCTTTCCAATGAGATGAGCGAAAATCTTGTTTACCAACCTCTGATATGTAGCTCTTGCATTTTTCAGTCCAAAAGCCATGACCAGGTAACAATACACACCAAAATCAGAGATAAACGATACCTTAGGAATATCATCCTTATGCATCTTGATTTGATTATATCTACTAAATCCATCCATGAAGCTTAACATCTCGTGCCCAGCCGTGGCATCTATCAACGCATCGATCCTTGGCAAGGGAAAACAGTCCTTTGGGCATGCGTCATTCAGATCAGTGAAGTCTATACACATCCTCCACTTTCCATTAGCCTTCTTGACCATCAGACCATCACAGGATTGGCAACCATTCTGGGAACTGGATTTCCTCAATGAACCCTGCCTCTAGGAGTTTGTCAACTTCCTGTTTTATGGCTTCTTGCCTCTCAGGTGCGAAATTTCTCTTCTTTTGTTTCACTGTCTTCCGGTTTGGATCCACATTCAGGCTATATGTTATCAATTGGGGATCTATCCCTGGCATGTCAGCTGCGGTCCACGCGAAGACGTCACTATTGTCTTGCAAGAAGGAGATCAATTTGCTCTTCAAGGGGTCTTTTAAAGATGCCCCGATGTAAGTAACCTTCTCAGAATCTCTCAACTCCAAAGGTACGGGAAGCAAGTCCTCTGTTGGTTTTCCTCTCCGCTCTTCATTCTCCCGAATATCCATATCCTCGATTGGGAGGACCTACCCCCCGGTTCCATCCGGCCTTAGTGCGACGACATAACAACTCCTTGCCATCTTTTGATCCCCTTTCTCTTCTCCTACTCCATTTCTGGTTGGGAACTTAACCTTTAAATGATAGGTAGAGGCAACCGCCTTGAAAGCATGTAGTCCCGTCCTACCTAGGATAGCATTGTATGTGGATGTAGCTTTGATAACCAAGAAATTTAACATCTGAGTTGCCTCCCGTGGCTCCTGCCCTATAGTCATGGGTAGCTGAATTGTTCCTTCGACTTTCGACTCCACTCCGTTGAACCCATATATGGGCATGTTTGACGGTGTCAACTGAGACTCAATGTATCCTATTTTTAAAAAGGCATCATGAAACAGAATGTCCACCGATGCTCCATTGTCAATCAAGACTCTCTTCACTTGGGAGTTGCCTATCACAGGTGAGATAACCAGGAGGTCATCATGGGGAAACTTCACCCCTTCAAGGTCCGAATCATCGAATCCAATCGAGACTTCCGTCTTTGCACGTTTTGGCGCTTCCCCTACAATGTACATCACTTCTCGTGCATACGCCTTTCTGGAATTTCTACTTGTCCCAGCCGCTGTTGGGCCACCGAAGATCATGTTGATCACTAGCCCCCGGGGCTGCTGTTTGCGGTTACGATCGTCATCTTTCCTATCATAATCTCGCCTTGGGTTTCCCCGATCCCCATCTTTGCAGAATTTATTCAATTTTCCCTTGCGGATCAAAAACTCAATCTCATCTTTCAATTGTCTACAATCGTCGGTATCGTGTCCCACATCTTTATGGAACCGGCAGTACTGATTTTTGTTTCTTTTCTCAGGATCAGTCATTAGTGGCTTCGGCCATTTCACATCCCTGTCTTTTTCTATCTCCATTAGGATTTGACTTCTTGGAGTGTTCAGTCTTGCGTAATCCGTAAACCTTTGCCCGGGACTCCCCTTCTTAGGGGCTGAATCAGAATCCCTGTCCGTGCGCGGGTACTTATCTCTAGCATCATATTCCTGTTCCGACTTCCGCTTCTTAGAGTTGTCACCGTTTCTAGTGTTCCCCGTTCCTGACTCTTTCTTCAGACTATCTTCCACCTTGATGTATTTGCTCGCCCTTTGTTGGAGCTCAACCATATTTTCAGGGGGATGCTTAGCCAATGACATTTTAAAATAAACATTCGAAGTTCCATTCTGCAACGCCACCATGGCTACCTTGTTTTCCAGGTTTGTAATGTTGAGCGTTTCCTTTGTGAATCGCTTGAGATAATCTCTGAGATTTTCGTTCTTTCCTTGTATCACAGTCATGAGGGATGCAGAATCTTTCTCATGAATCCTTCCTCCTATGAACTGGCTGATGAAAGCATTGCTTAGCTCTTTGAAAGAGGCAATGGAGTTTGGTGGTAGGCGGTACCAATGTTGTGCCATGCCTGCTAATGTTTGGGGAAACGCCCTACACTTCAAGGCGTCACTGGCGGGTTGTAACAACAGTGCGTTAGAGAACGTTCTTACATGATGAGCGGGATCTCCCGTTCCATCGTAAGCCTTTATGGTAGGCATCTTGAACTTCCGTGATATATGCGCATTCATCACCTCTTCAGTGAATGGAGGGGTGGGATCCTCAGGATCTCCAAGTTGCATTAAGTCTTCAGGGTTGCCTCTAGGGGTTTCGACCCTCGTGTTTCCACCTGTAGGGACTTCGGTCCTTCTCTCTCCTTGGGGTTCTTTCCAAATAAACAAAAGGAATGTCTACTCCCGTCGCTGGTGGGGGTCGATTATGATTCTGTCTTCGCTGTTCCCTTTCTATGTCCTCCTTTAGTTTTTGGATCTTGGCCTCACGAGCCTTGATTTTTTCAGCAGCCGTTAAGGGAGGTCGATCATAGGTTCTTCGACGTCCAATAGATTCCTTACTTTGACGACGTCTCCTCGGGGCTTCATCCCTATCTTCTTCCGAGGATGAGTCATCAGAATACGGGCCTGAGTAGTCATAGTATTGCTGGCCTTGATTGGGTCCTAAACATCTAATGTAAGGTGGATTGTACGGCTCGTGTATCTGGAGGGCGTGACCACTTGGTCCGGCCTGATACGGGGGATAATTGGGCAACCCATATATCGGGTTCGTGCTTGCGGGGATCACGGTAGTAGAGATCTGAGCGGTGGGTGGAGCGGACTGCCCTCCGAGAGGGGCGACCACCATCTGAAGGGGATTCGTCCCTTGGGTGGTGGGATTCGTCACTAAGGGTTACGACTCATGAGTTGCGCTTCAGTTCCTTGTGGCTGAGTGATCAGCGGTTGAGAATTCGCCCCTGGGGCACTTATTCCCCATCGGGGGTGCGGTGGTGTTAGTGATGGTTTCAGAAAGTGTTGGTGTTCTCCGGGTGGTAACCATGGTTGATATCCGTGTCCCACAGATGGTGCCAACTGTTGTGGAACAAAATATAGGGTATATTTATTACGTATTTAATGCTAGGGTTTATGGAAGCTTCGAGCTTTAATGGCTGATCAAGTGTTTCGTGACTTAACTTAGGTCCTCACAAGATGCCTACGTATCTTGCAAATATCAAGAATCAAGCCAATCAAAAACGTAGTTCTAGGTTGAAGGATCAGGTCCTTTATATAGGCATTCGTAGCCTTAGAGTTAGAGTAGGGTTTGCTATCTTGGTGGACAAGATACCCACTCTAAGCCCGTTTCTGGATCCTTCCATGAGGAAGGCTAATTCGTATTGGACTCCTATGACTTGGGGATCACTCCTTAAAGAATTTAGATATCCATAGGACTTGATAACGGAATCCTATTTTTGCTGATTTATCTAATTACAAAATTATTATCATAATTAGGGTTTTAGGCCTTACAATTGGGTTTTGACTTTGGACCAACCTAGGTTCATTCAATGTGTCATTAAATGTATTTCTAGGGCTTACTTTAAACCCATATCAAACATATAAAACAAAAAAATTATATAAAAACATTTAAAACTATACTAATAAATATATAATAAAAAATTCACAATTCAAATTTCATCAATCTTAAATTAAATTTGATATTTGTACACATAAAAAAAGCGTTCCTAAAGTTGCATCCAAGAATTATGAGTACATAAGAATCCTTCATTTTTTATAATGAAAATTAGTGTTGACTAATTTTCGATTGCGATCCCTTTCCAAAACAAATTGAACTTTAACTACTAAACACGTCATATTCAATATACCGCCAAAATACATGTCTTTCGGTTGTACTTCACATATACACATGATTTATGACAATTTTAAAAAAAAAACATCATGTAATATATAACGCAATAAAAAAGTCAAAAAGTCAATAAATTATAATTTTTATAGATAAATGTTTAATGTTTACAAAGTAAAGTGTAATATATAAATACATGTTAGCCAATTATATATACTATTTTAAATGTATTATATTTTTTAAATTAATAAGCTTAAAAAAATCTTATTTAATTTTTTGGTATTTTGGTAGTATGGTCCTAACCTAGATGACTAAAATAATACGGACTATTAAATCTTAAAATAAATAAATGAGAAACGTAAGATCTAATATTGAAAAAATATTTTATTAATAATATGATTATATTCAAATACTAAAACCAAATTTTAATAATCTAGATCAAATATAAAAAGTTTTTCAAAATTAAATAAATTTCTTAATGTAAAAATTCATAACTTTGTTTTCTCTTCAAATTATGGGTGGTTTCAGTTAGAAAATAATTGTTAAACTAATTACAAAATTAAAGATGATTCTTGAATTTTACGTGTGCCATAGATATGTCTAAATTTGATTTTTAGAATTTAAGTTTAGCAAATATAGTATTGATAGTGTGAAGTCTAATAAATAATATTTATTTATAATCAAATTTAATTAATTTTTCTATAAAATATTAAAATTTAAGAATTCTTAATTTTCTTCAATAAAATATTAAAATTCTTCCGAAAAAAATCAAATATAACACAAATAATTTTTTTCCCTCCATTCCTTTCGATTTTTTAGCATTTACAAAAATTAGTAAAGAAAAGCTTTATATTTTGAAAAATGTTAAGAAATCAAGTAAACGTTCCAAAAAGGAAAATGTCAAAAAATTATTAAAATAGAGAGAATAATAAATACATATTTTAAAAATTCTAAAAGAATTATAAATATTATAAAAAAAATCATGCATTGCATAGATTATAAACTAATAATTTATAATATACGTAGATGTAGATATATTAGCGCCCACGTTTGAGGTCATATGTGTTCATTGCCCATAGAGATAATGCGAAGTACTAAAAAAAACTACATCCCATGTAAAGAAGTGATAATATAATGATGAGAATGATATATAAAAATAAATATATGATAATAGCAATGATAAAAATGTAAATGCTTTGTCGAAAAAAGATAAAAAAGTGAAGCATTGAAATAAATTGTTGAGAAATGTTTCTTTATTTTTTTTAGTTAACAAATGTGCTCTTTATCATGTAACTATGAAATTCATTTTACGGGAATCGAAAAATATTTATGAAAATTTTTCCAAAAATAACGTGACGCCAATGATATGATAAATTCAAAATTTTATTTTATTCACATGAAAATTCAAAAAAGTTTTTGGAAAGTTTTCCAATATGTTGTTTTTTTAAGAACAATATAATTAATTCATAGAATAAAAGTCTTAAGCCTTCTACAAAGATAGTCGAGTCGAACAAACATAAAATAGAAATAATTGCCTACCATCATAAAGAGATAGTCTAGCATAGGGCTGAGCAAAACCGAACCGAACCATGCAAATTCGGTTCGGTTCGGTTCTAATTTATTGAAAATTCGGTTTATTCGGTCCGGACCGAATAGACCGAAATAAAAATCGGTTCGGTTCGGTTCTTTGAAAAATATTTCGGTCCGGACCGAATAGACCGAATAGTCCGAATAATATATACTTTAATTTTTATATTTATGTTATGTACATTTTATATATATCTTATAAAATATAATTATTATCTAATTTGTAAATTCTAATTATATCTATATTGGTGAAATAGTGGTGATTAATTGATTATTATTTTTGTGATAAATCATGAATTTTTAGCTTTATTTATAATATAGGTTTTTTTTCAAAAAAAATTCGGTTTTTTCGGTCCGGACCGAACCGAACCGAATTATTTCGGTTCGGTCCGGTTCGGTCCATGATTAAACTTCGGTCCGGTTCGGTCCAGAAAAAAAATGACATTTCGGTTTTCGGTTTATTCGGTTCGATCCGGTTCTGGACCGAACCGACCGAATGCTCAGCCCTAGTCTAGCAAATTAGATGAAGATGATGTATTTACATATACAGCTCACTTCACCCGCTTCTTCGTAACATGTTTGAGCTATCGACTATGATTGCAATTCCATACAAACCTTCATACATAAATCAAAACTAGCACTCACAATAAAGGAGAGAAAATAATATCCACTCACCAAGAAGAGAAAAATAATACTGAAATTGCAAACTAAAAATTCAAAGAAAACATCTTAGATTTGAAAAATGAATCCACTATAATCGATCCACTCTCGAATTCAATAAACCCCACTTGAATCGAAAAAGAAAGAGAATCGAAAATTCTAAACATTTAGATCTAAATAATAAATTAAACAAACTAAATGGGTAGAAAATCTTACTCAAAACAAAGATTATTGAAAAACAAACCTAAAAAGAAAAAGAAATGGGGCATTTCACCGATGAAAGACGTGATAAAGTGAAAAATTTTAATTAAAAAATTAATGTGAATGCACGTATATAGATAATTCAGTTATTATTTCAACAACCAATCAAAGAAAAACATGTGATGTAAACTTATTTAAAACCTTTTTTTTGTTTCTCTCGCATTTTTCACAATAATTTACTTTAATACGTTCATGTTTTTTTTTAATTAAATCTAAAAATATTTATTAGTATATGTTCAATAGATATCAATATAGGTAAAAATCAAATTTAAGGCTTTGGGAACGGCAAATAACATTATCATTATTACTTTTTCAACAGTCCGTGTCGCCCTAATTAAGAAAAATAGAAAAACTTCTTATACAGTGTTTGGTTGGGATGAATGGAATGAAATGAAAAATAATAAATTAAAATATAAAATATAAAATGAATGAATATTAAACTCTTATTTCATTTCATTTCATTACATTCACCCCAACTAAATATAGCACTAGCCTATGGATAACACCACTTAAGTTATGTGTTTATGTTCTAAAATTCGTTTGTGCTTTAACTGTGTACCGGTCGGTTCTCGAAAATTTTGGGTTCAATATGATAATATTTAATAAGTCCTTTAACAACTTTTTTTTAAAAGATTATTAAAATTTTTAAATATTTTTAGATTTTAAAATTAAATAAATCAATGCACAACTATTTATTAGTAAATAACAATTTACCATATTCAAGTACTACAAAATCATATAATTATACAAATTAGGAGCGTAAAAGGGTCGGGTTGGTCGGGTTAAAGTATTAAAACGACCCAACCCATTTTAAAAGGGTTTGGAAATTTTTAACCCGACCCATGAAAATTAAATTTATAACCCAACTGTAAGAACCCAGAGTTTTGGATAGAATTTAAACTTTGATTATGTATTAATGTAAATATGAATAGTGGTTACAACTACGATATAACAATTGTTCTGATAAATGAAAAAGGAATGGATTTGGATTCAAATATTCATATGTCTTGAAGAATGCTATTGGTCGACAACTTAGATAAGAATAATCTATCTCCTGGATAAGTAAGATATGGTAATTCCAAATAGGAGAATTATTTTCATGTAATCCAAATCGATATCTGTTATTAGTCCAGTGATTCCGTAAAAGGGTTAAGGAACGCTCGGGAAAGCGCGAGAACATTTTTCTAATTATAAGGAATAAAGAGAGAATAAGTAATGAATAGTATTTTTGATGGAAATAGGAATATTATTAGACGACACTATATAGAAGTACCCGGAACGGATTTCTGGGTTCGTATTAATGATCCAAGGGGAAAAAGAGTGTATGCAAAAGTTATCGGATTCTGAAAAATAGCATTTTTATTTTCCCCGAGATATCCCTGGACACTGAAGGACTTAAGGAATTATTGAAAAAATTTAAGGAATATGGATTCAAGAATTGTAAAGGAGGATTAAAGATATGAGCAAAAATATTAAGAAGATTTCAGGTAAAACCCTAATTAGAAACCTTCGAGGTATTCCTCCGAACGATCAATGAATTAAGCAATAACCGGACAAAGAAACAAGCATGAGATCAAGATGCATGAATGTGCAAGTGGATAAGAGCAAGTAACCAAGTAGTTACACAAGGAACTAGCATACTTAGCAAACATAGCCAAGTACTTAGCACATAACCTCATCTTACCATAAGATCATGACACTTGTCTGTGCAAAATAAATCACCCATGACCTACTACCTTTATTAAAGTAGCTTTATGGCTTAGATATTATCCAAGGACATTACAATAATTCATTTTAGCACTAACAAGCAAGAGCAACCAAGCAAAACCCTCTCTCTCTCTCCATTTACACCCATTCGGCTATATGCCTTAATTCCAAAACAAAAATCAAGCTTCTACCCCTTGTTTGATCTCCAAATTTTTATGGTGAGTCCTATATTTCGTATAAATGATCTCCTAGAAATCTTAGCTTCAAACTCCATTGTTTTCATTTTCAAAAAAATCATTCAAGTGGAGGGTGAATAGTAACCTTCATGGACTAACTTTGATTTTCTTGATTTCTTTGATGATCTAAGCTAGCTTAAGGCCATACAAGAACTATATAAGGATTATTAGGGCTACTACATACTCCAAGGAAGGTATAACACTTGAAACCCTAGCTTGAATCTTGAGTTTTTATGGAGTTTTGGATGATATATGCATGTATAACTCTTAGAGATGTGATTAAGCTTTGTTATATGTTAAACTAGTTAGTAAGAACGGAAAGGCAGTGCTTGGCCTCAGTTCTATGGTAATTATCATGTATATGTGGTTTAGAGTGGAAACCATGATTGTTTGAGTGTTTTAATTTTGGAAATATCCGAGTTATAGCCGTCGTAATGCAGAAATTTCCTTAACCATTAAAAACCGTGTAGGACAGTAGCCTTAATTTTCCGTTCCTGGTGATTTTATGAACTGACCTTATAGATCTCGAGTCATAGATCGTTTTGGCGAAATAATCGAAGCAAACGGACTTACGGTTTAGGAATTATGGCCGATTTACTAAAAGTGGTTCGAAACTGTAAATGCAAATTCATAATTGAAATTGAACCCCCTTAACGCGAGTAATTCAGTGACGAATCTTGGTAATTAAATATTAGAGATCATAAGGAAGGTGTGAGAGAAGATCTCATGTTAAAAAGATAGCTTTTCGATTTTATAAAAATATTCGAATCAGGGTTAAGTACGAATGAACCCCTAAAAAGAACGAGTGGTTATAACTTTGGAAAATCACTTAGATAACGATCGATAAATCTCGAGATATAATCTTTCGACCTTAGAACTTATATGGCTTAAGTACCAACCAAGGGTAAGTGTAATGACATGCCTTAATAGCGAACCAATGTCGGGTCATAACGGTGTTAATAAAAGTTAAAATAGAGAGTGTATAACGGGATAACTTAAGAACGTGTTTCGACTTAAGTTAAGTATATACTTAGCCTTTTAAAAAGTGTTAAGTGATTAATCTCGAATGCTTTGATTGTTTATAGATCACCGAGCAGACCCAGGACATGCTACCCCTACCCGACTACCAGGCAAGTTTCCAATACTTTGGAACCGTTGTTGTGATAATACATATATCTGTTGTTTTCTGATACATATGTCATATCATGCATGCCTACTTTCAAGTCTATTGCAATACTTGTTCCCTGATTGATGTTGGCTTATAAGTTAGATATAAGATATACTAATTATAAGCCGGTGGGATTCCAGTGAATATAATAAAGACCGGGAGTCTGTATTTTATAATATAGAGATAGTCATGGAAACCCGGAGGGATTCCAGTGACAGATTATTTGAGAGATGTTAATTACGAACATTATTTATATTTCCATAAGTATTAAGTACTTGGAAATTATTCGAGGAATGTTATTTGAATACTCATTCGAGATTATTTATTTAATGAATATTATTCTGAATATTCATTTGAGGTTATTGATTTAGATAAATATTATTTTGAATATTCATTCGAGTTTATTTATTTAATTAATATTATTTTTAATATTCAATTGAGCATTATTTATTTAAATGAATATTATTTTGAATATTCATTTGAGCTTATTTACTTAATGAATATTATCTTGGATATTCATTTAAGGTTTTAATTATTTTATTGGATATTATTTTGAATATTTATTCGATGAATTATTTATTTAATGAATATTTTATATATACTTATTCGAGGGTTAATCCTGAGCAATATTTGTATTAAGAATATTCTTGAACTATTTCTGGTTTAATAAATATTCTTTGAATATTTATTTAATTCTTTCAACTAGTTCTAAAATGAGATATTTTATTCAAAAATTTCCTTGATATTCAAATACTACGTAAAGTATCTCTGAGTCGTATTATTATTATTTTTATCAAGGAAGGTTCTCAAAACTCCATTCCTCATTCGAACCTATCTTCTAAAATATAAGGGAACCTTGCTTGAGAGATGTTATTTCTTTGACTGCCCGGTCATATACTTGTTAAACTATCTTTTTACTCACATCTTAATTCTTTTCAAACATCGATATGAGTCTTTTTGATTACCTCCTCAGCACTCGATGGGTAAGATTGATGGAACAAATTTATATCCATTAACAAGCATCAGCTTGGGAAATATTGGTGAATTTTCCTTTCCAATTAGATACGACTACTTTGTGGAATCCTATCAACGAGTATTACACTTGGGGAAAGGAGGACGAACTTTACGTTTCAGAGTCATGGATTTATTCAAACTAGGAGTCGTGTGTAAGAGGTCGAGTTGCGCGGTCCATCACAAGGCCCAACCGTTGGCCAGGGAGTTACTAAAAAGGGCGGTAGACAAGTAAATCCATCAGTTCTTCCTTCTATCGGTAGTAAACTATATTGGGCTGTACCATCTCCGACTGATCAACATGGAGTGGGATAGCTGGCGCGTGATAACTCCAGTACTAGTTCATCTCCCGAATTGGTAATTTCCTGCAACACGTATCGAAGAGACTTCTTTCAGGTTGACGGGCATTCCCCGCAACACGTATCGAAGAGACTTCTTTCAGGTTGACAGGAGTTTGAAAAATGTTCAAAACTGGGATTGCAATATTTTCCTGCAATTCCCTTCTTTTATGACATATGATAAAGTCTTTCTTTTACCTTGCACATTAGATAATTCTACAGATATATGTTTTGAGTTACCTTGTAACTTCATCGTTTACCTTATACTGGTACTATATTCGTTAATGCATGGCATATGGTTTCACAGATATTTGAACTGTTATATATATACTGTTGTTCACATATATATTACTTTTGATGGGTTATCGCTCACCCTTGCTTTATTTATTATATCACAACAACAGCTAGGTCCGATGGCCCGCATAAGGCGCACTCGACGCAAGCAGGTGACCCCAGCCAGAGGATTACCCGCTGAGTTTATCGCTGCCATTGCTGAGGTAGATTGGCAGCTTTTGTTTCAGCCTTAATTATATGTATAATTAATGTAATCAACGGCAAAAACTTTAAACTTATGTTGTTATCCTTTTGGATTGTAATAACTTTTATTTGTGGATTCTATAAGTAGAAGACTTATTTCAATTTCATCTCTGGGACTATAACTGTTTGTGTGTGTGTGTGATGTGATATTATTGCGGGGTCACATCATGTGTTTATTTATTTGGACTCAAGTCAAGTATTATTGTTGGAATTAAGACCGTAACGACCAGGTCCCCGATCCCGGATCTGGGGCTGTTACACCAACCCAATTTGTTATAGGTCGGTTTGGGTCGATTTGAATTGGTTGCTTAAATGTAAAAATTAAATAAACAAGCTAGATATGCAAAAGAATAATCAACCCAAAATGCAACAAATACATATTCTGATTTAAAGTCCCTGGACCAAATGCAACATGAAGCATCTATAATACAAAAAACAAATATAGAGCATTATATTTAGATACGAAAATGTTATGATCTTGAAACAAGCCTACCTTCATGTTTCATCCCTCCCAGATTACAAAGTTTCACAAAATAGTTTACAGAACATGTACTGATAAGTTAATAACATTGGCGATGGACATATGCATGCTTAACACACTAAACTATCCCTACGTATATTTACTAAAATGCTTCTGAGTTGGGTTGGGTTGACCCAAAATAATCTAAACCCATACCCAACCCATTAAAGTCGGGTTGGAGTAGATTTAACCCAATTACGTAATGGTTTATAATTTTTCAGGTTGGGTCGATCGAAAATATGGCCGGTTTGGTTCGGATTGGTCGATTTGGCCGACCCATGTACCCCTAATACAAATACATAAATTTTATACTTATAAAACAATATAATCAACAACATATAAGTTACGAATTTTATTCTTTATATTACCTAATGTTAATTGTAAGTATATTTTATACTTGTAAAATAATATAATCAAGAACATATAATTTACGAATTTTATTCTTTATATTACCTAATGTTAAATGTAAGTGTAATGTTAAATGTAAGTGCAGAAGCATGGGCTCTTAATATACTCACTCTATTCATAAAGGGGTGTTTGGGGAAACTTATTTTCCTAACTTTTTTTCTGAAAAAATTAATTTATTTTGCAACTTATAGAATCTCAAACATATATTAATTACTTATATATAAAAAAATTATCAAAATATGAAATTTTTACCCGAAAATAAATTCATAATAACTTATTTTATGGAGTTGCCAAACAGACCCATAATGTTGAAGTGACTGGAATTTGTAAACTTGTTCAATGAAACCGGTTCAAAACGTTTTAGTAGTACATTTTGTTTTAACTTCAATGCAAACAATATAATGTATGTCAGAGGTATCTTAAAATGAGTAGCTTATGGCTTATAAGCACTTATGTCATATAAGTGATAAGTAGAGTAGAGATTATAAGTCAGTAGAGTGTTTGGTAAATCAGAACTTATAATCAGTAGACTGTTTGGGTAAATCAGAACTTATAAGTTAATTTTTTTATATAATTTTCAAAATATTTGTTTTTTTATATATAACAATGGATATTAATGGATAGATCTCGATGAATAGGGAAATTTGATATATACATATCAATTTTCTAATGAACGAGAGATATATGGTTTTAAAGATTTGAAAGATATTATATATTGCGTATATCGATAATAAGTTATAAGTTGAAAGTTAAGGATTCCTAACATTCGACTTAGAGCATCTCCAACGGTGTTTTGTAAAATGATTAGCTAAATATTGATTATGTAAAATTTGTTGAACCTGTAACGTGTTTTACTCCAATAGGATTGACTATATTGGTTGGCTATATTTTAAAAATGGTATGTTATTATTATTTCAAGTTGTTAAAAATGGAATGTATTATTTTTATAAGGTAATTGATGATGTGGAGTTAAACTACAGGTTGCTAAAGGTTCGACAAATATAGCCAACCTATTTTGATTATCTATATTTTTACCTAAGAGTTTTGTCTCATTGGAGTGGACAAAATTTTACAAATTCTCTATATATCTTATTTAAGGTAATTTATTTTAAATTTTACCTAAGGACTTTACACCATTGGAGATGCTCTTATGAGTTTATAAATTATAAGTTGAGCTAAAACTTATTTTGGCAAACACCCCCCATAAACGCTTATGGGTTTATAAGCCTTAAGCTCCTTGAAATAAATGTAAACAAACAAGCCCTATAGTATAATCTGTTTTAACTTAAAAGCAAACAACATATATTTCTACAATAATATCTCAAAAGAAATGCCAATTTACAAAAATGTAAAATTAATTTCGATATCTTACAAATACTTAAGATATAATATATAAATAGAAGAAGCTACATAATATTTTTGAATCCCATTAAATCAATACGATCCCAAACCTTGCACTAGGTTCGGTGAGGACCACCTAGATTGTGTAATCTACAATCCACCCGGTTATACCTTTCTCTCCCGATAAAGAAGATGTGGGGATCGGAAATCTATCCAGCAATAATATGAACTCAGACAAAGAAAAAAGTAATTTGTTCCATTTTTCCTCGGTTGGGGATAATTATTGGTGAAATCGCTCATGTTCACATTTACTCTTCGTAGTTCACGATCTTCTTATGGACATGTTTGGGGTTTCATATAAGTTGGAATTTATGGCTTATAAGTCCATAAAAGTTTATGGGGGTGTTTGTCAACCCAACTTATTAGTTTAACTTATCATTTATATGTTGTTAAGTTGAATGTTAGAAATCCTAACATTCAACTTTCAACTTATTCTTATTTCTCGATACACGTAATATATAATATCTTTCAAATCTTCAAAATCATATATCTTTTGATCCGTTCATTAGAAAATTGATATGTATATATCAATTTCTCTACACATCGAGATCTATCTATTGACATCCATTGATATATATTAAAAAACAAATATTTTGAAAATAATAAAAAAAGTTAACTTATAAGTTCTGATTTACCAAACATTCTACTCATTTATAAGTTCTGATTTACCAAACACTCTACTAACTTATAACTTCTGATCTACTTATCATTTATATGACACTTATGCTTATAAGCCGTAAGCTACTCATTTTATGGTAAGCCAAACGACCACTATATTATACTATAAGTTGTAACAACGATGTTTGTTGTGAGCAGTGGCGGATGTATATATGAGCATGGTGTCACGTGACACTCCATTATTTTTAGAAACCATTTTTTTTTTACATTTACATGTTAAAATGTTTTGGGCTTAGTTTTAAGGGGTTTTATATCAAATAAGCCACTCGTTTCACTCAAAACTATCAATTAGACCACCCATTTTAAAACTATATCATTTAAAATATTAAAGTCATGATAAATATCAAAGTGGCCACCCATTATAGTACTCGGAAAGTAAAAGTAATTTGTCATCGAGTTCTACACATTTTCCTTGAATGCTTCCATAACCTAACGGAAGATTAATAATTTTAGTGTTTCTGATAATATTTAGATTTTTAAAAATTCATTTACTATTTATTTTTTATTTTATTGTCATTTTCCTTGTTTTAATGAAAAATAAATAGTAAATAAACTTTTTAAATTCTAAATAATATTATCAAAAATACTAGAATTCATAACCTTTTATTTGATTATAGTAGTATTTAAGACAAATGTGTAGAACTCAATAAAAAATAACTTTTACTTCCCGAGTACTATAATAGGTGGTCACTTTGATATTTATAATGACTTTAATGTTTTAAATGATATAGTTTTAGAATGGGTGGTCTAATTGATAGTTTTGAGTGAAACGGGTGGCCTGTTTGATATAAAATCCGTTTTTAAAGTTTAAAAACCGAACACAGATAAGTAATTGTTTAACTAATATTCTATTCTATTTGTTTATTTGTTTCTCTACAATCCCACTAAAAACTCTTGTCTCTCTATTGTCTGAGACTCCAAGTGTTTGATAAAATGTCCATGTAAACATTGAATTTGCATGATTTAGTTGTTGAAAAAAATCCGCGCTTCGCGCGGTTCGATTTTTTTTAACTTTTGGTCCATCACTGAGTGAGACACCATGTTCGAAATTCTGTAGCTGCCATTGGTTGTGAGTGTTTAAAATTAGATATTAATAGATCTGAATGTAAAATTATGTGAAGATGATGCTCTTTTAATAAAATAAGTCTTAATATTTACAACTTGGTTAGTCCTGATTTAGCTAAAAATTTCGTTCAATATATCGCATATGTTTTCGAAGTAATATGCTTGATCATAGCTAGTCCACTTTATGTCATCCATTCCTCTCATTTTCATAGCTCCCTGTACTACATTATTAAATCACTAGCTAATACACTCTATTTCCCTAAAAAGCCCCGCCTTAATCCCTAATTTCTGCTATTTTTTGACTTATATAACACTAACTGATACAGTACTTAATTAGTGCTTCAAACTCAATATGATATAGGTCACTTTTAAATGTTAAAGTAAAAATCAATAATTAATATATGTATCAACTTGACAAATGCATATTTAACTTTTGATAAATCTGATTATAAGTTCTTAAACTACTACTACATAAATATTGAACTGAGTGGTAACACCGCGAGCAAAGCTATGATTGAAGATCATAGAATAGCGTTAACTGTTAAGTAACTCAAATTTGTTCTCAAAATTTTTATTAAATGATGTGGTCGACACATGATATATTTTAATTTGTGATTCATGTATAAACATGCGGAGTTTCATTTTATAGTTAGAAAAATTACTAATCATATTCCTAACACATAAATATTTGAGAAAATTTTGGAATTTTTTTTGAAATATCTAACATTTTTCATAATTATATATTGAGAGTATCACAAATTATAGTTTCCCTTTCCGACAGTTAATTGATAAGACCTGGATTGGATTAGCTTAGAAAAAGTAGAAGCTGAAAGCCAGAAACTGATGTGACAAATCAAGATTAGAAGAAGTTAATAATAAGAATAATGACCCTGAACCTAACAAAGCGCGACATGGGCTCCATTGCAAATTTGCAATTGGCAACCTCAATTCATGCCATGCTTTTTTTGCCCTGAAAATACAAAAATAATTAGTTTTGTACGTACATGCAAAGTTGCAAACTAGGCGTGGTGCGTGCTTCTTTTTCAACAAATATTCTTGTCAGTTTCCCTATCTCAACTGCCGCATTGAAGAATTGGCCCATTGTGTTGGCTTTATTTATCACTCGATTGGCTTGTCCACTTAAATGAAACTATTCTAGAAAATTAATAAAAAAATGTTTCAACTTCGGTTCATTTTAAAAAGTTAATAAATATTTTAATTTACACATCGAATTTCTGGAGTTCTGATCTTGTAACAATTCGTAGCGAATTCTTATTGATGATTAGTTTGCTATGCTTTGAAACAAAACAAAATGTTTCTCCTGGGGTAGGTCACTCTTGGAGCCGGTGACTACTGAGTACTAACTACCGATCATAATTGTAAAAATAAGCACATGGTATTAATGTATAGAGGAAGTGCAAGTTGAATCAAGCCTTTACTTGTAATGAACTTAACGTCTCTTGTTTGTTAGTTTCGTACAATAAAACGTTATTTTCAGATTTTTTTTTATTTTTAGAATTATATTTATAATATATGTCTCCTATTTTCATAAAGTAAATATAATAATTCTGTAAATTAAATTTCCTCGTATTACAAAACTTGTTCACAAAACTTTTCTTGTATTTTATTCTGGTGTTTTGTGCTTATATAAACATGAATCGAAAAACAAGATGGGTACTGTGGTATGTAGGATAAACTTGACAAAGAGCCTATCTACTTTCTAGTACTTGCGTAGTTTGACAAAGAACAGATTTTAGTACTTAGGTTAAGCACACTTTATATAATTTCACACGTCAATTACTTGTATTAAATGGACAAACAATTCCTAAACATGGACTTGGTCTTTAAGTTGTTTTAACGCATCCTGTTTTGATAGATAAGTATTTTATTTTTTGTGTTTCACTGTTGCTTAGAGGAATGAAACTCCAATCGTTCATGTTATAACGGAAGCAACAAAGATTATAATAAACGTAAAGGAAGAACAAAAATTTGATAGAAGAGAAAACTTTTATTTGATCTTAAGAATTACAGAATACTGATTCAGACGCGCCTCAGGTCCTGAGCTTCATACTTGAAATATCTCTGTTTGGTTTAGGCCCTGAGCCTCCCAGCTCAAGTCCTGAGTTTCCCCTAGCATATAACAGAAAATACCCGAAATCCCAATGATTTGGGGCATTACAGATTTAAGGCATATTATAACAAATCTCCACCTTGACTTGAATCCTCTCACAAATAACAGATGTACCAGACGCACCATAATAATGCCAGATGTATCAGAAAAACAGATGTAAAACTCTTTTGCCTCAGATTTTGCCCCAAAAGGGCAATCAACAACTCCTAACATTTAGCAAGTTCAAACAATATTGAAACTTGCTATGTGGAACCGGCTTGGTGAGCATATCAGCTGGGTTATCAGCAGTACCCACTTTGCTCACCTTAATTCTCTTCTCACTTCTTAGATAATGATATCTTACATCTATGTGCTTAGTCCGCTCATGATGGACTTGATCCTTGGCTAAACAGATTGCACTGAGACTGTCACAAAATACTGTAGCCTGATCATGATGTAGACCTAAATCGTTGACCAGTCCTTTCAACCAGATTCCTTCTTTTGTGGCTTCTGTCAATGCCATGTACTCTGCTTCTGTAGTAGACAAAGTCACTGTAGGTTGCAGAGTAGCTTTCCAACTGACAATCGAACCACCCAGAGTGAAAGCATAACCAATCATAGACCTTCTACTGTCAACATCTCCAGCATAATCAGAGTCTGAAAACCCTGTCACCAAACACTCAGTATCACCTCCATAAATGAGATCAACATTAGACGTACCTTTTAAGTACCGAAAAACCCTCTTCACAGCTTGCCAATGCTCCTTGCCTGGATCACCAATGAACCTACTAACAACACTGACAGACTGTGCAAGATCGTGTCTAGTGCAGGCCATTGCATGCATCAAGCTTCCTACTGTACTAGCATAGGGAACTCGAGACATGTACTCTTTTTCCTCAGCAGACTTAGGTGCAAAAGCGACGGACAGATGTACATTTGCAGTACCAGGAGTATCTATGGACTTTGCTGTAGACATGCCAAACCTTGACAAAATCTTCTGAATGTATCCCTTCTGTGACAAGAAGAGCTTTCTTTTGCTTCTATCCCTATAAATCTCCATTCCCAGAATTTTTCGAGCCGCACCCAAATCTTTCATTTCAAACTCAGCACTGAGGAGACCCTTCAACTTCTGAATATCAGACTTCTTCTCTTCAGCTATCAACATATCATCTACATACAGGACTAGATATATGAAAGAACCATTTGCTGTCTTACTATAATAAACACAACAATCATACGGACTCCTGGTGTAGCCAATACCTATCATATAGCTGTCGAATTTCTTGTACCACTGCCTCAGAGACTGCTTTAGCCCATACAAGGACTTCAATAACTTGCACACATAGTCTTCTTTACCAGGAACCTGAAAACCTTCTGGCTGAGTCATGTATATCTCCTCCTCCAGCTCTCCATGCAGAAAAGCTGTCTTCACATCGAGTTGTTCAAGCTCCAGATTCTGATGTGCAACTATTGCTAGTAGCACCCTGATGGAGGTATGTCTGACCACTGGTGAAAAAATCTCATTGTAATTTACTCCCTCTTTCTGAGTGAACCCTCGAGCTACTAACCGAGCTTTATACTTGATACCCTCAACCGATGTTTCTCCTTCCTTCATCTTGTAGACCCATTTACAAGTAACAATCTTTCTGTCTCGAGGTCGCTAGACTAATTCCCAAGTCTTATTCTTCTGAAGTGACTCCATTTCATCTCCCATTGCAGCAAACATTTTTTTAGACTCAGCACATGTCACTGCTTCTTTTTAAGTGGATGGCTCATCAGAGCTAGGATCCACCTCTTCAGCTACCTATAGTGCATATGCCACCATATCTTTAAAACCATATTTCTTTGGAGGCACCCCATAATTAGCTCTCCTTGATCGATCAAGAGCCAAACTGTGCTGATTTACTACTGATACTGATGATTCTGATTCTGACCGTGGTTGTTGAACTTCTTGTTGTGGTTCACTCTCATCTTGAGTGACTCCCTGCTCCACCTGTTTCTCAACAGCACCACTTTCTGAAACAATAGTAGACTTTACATTAGGGTTAAACATAGAATTTTCATCAAAGACTACATTTCTACTCAGTATAACCCTATTTTCATATGGAGACCGGATTCTATAACCTTTAACCTCATCCCCATTGCCTACAAATACTCCCTTTTTAGCTCGTGGCTCCAATTTTCCCTCATTTACATGATAATAAACAGTACAACCAAAAACTCTTAAATTGGAGTAATCAGCAGGCTTACCAGACCATTTCTCAATAGGAGTTTTGAGATGAATACCTATGTGAGGGCCACGATTAATCAAATTACACGCTGTACTAACCGCCTCTGCCCAGAATCTTCTAGTTAGTCCAGCATTAGAAAGCATACACCTAGCTCTCTCCAAAAGTGTCTGATTCATACGTTCCGCTACATCATTCTGTTGTGGTGTATCCCTGACTGTATGATGCCTAGAAATCGCCTCATTCTTGCAGAAGTCTGCAAACCCAGACGAGCAAAATTCCAGGCCATTATTAGTTCGCAACCTCTTAATCTTCTTCCCTGTTTGAATCTCCACTAGCGCCTTCCACTGCTTGAAAACCTTAAAGGCTTCACTTTTTTGCTTTATGATAAACAACCAAGTCATTCTTGAGAAATCATCGATCATTGACACAAAATATCTATGACCCCCTAAAGACTCCACCCGGGAAGGACCCCAACAATCAGAATGGATGTAATCAAGTGTGCCTTTTGTTTTGTGGGTTGCTTTAGGAAACTTGCTGCGATGTAGCTTTCTAAAAACACAATGTTCATAAAACTCAAGACCTGTGACCTTATGACCACAAAGAAGATCAGCTTTTGACAGAATCTGCATCTCCCTTTCACTCATGTGACCAAGCCTCATGTGCCACAACCTGGTCATATTTTCCTTTTCAATTTACGAGGACGCAATAGCAACAGAACCTGTTAACGTAGAACCTTGAAGAAGATACAAGGTACCACGTTTAACACCTTTCAGAACCACATCAGAACCCTTGCAGACATGTAGAACTCCACCTTCACCTTGAAAACTGAAACCCTTGTTGTCTAACATACTTAGAGATATCAGATTCTTTGTCATAAGTGGAACATGTCTAACATCATTCAATGTGCAGAAATTACCATCATGTGTCCGAAGTTTAACCGAGCCTATTCCAACCGTCTCACAAACAAAACTGTTAGCCATAGAGATTATGCCACCGACTATTTGCTCATAGGTTGTGAACCAATCCTTGCGCGAACATACATGATAAGACGCTCCAGAATCAAGAATCCACACGTCAGAGTGATGCATGTGATCAGCAGCAACAAGAGCAATATCTTCTTTAGAAGTAGCACCAGCTACAGCAGCAATACCTGAAGCATCAGTACCTGCCAATTTATTATGTTGCTTCTTTTTCTTAGGACAGTCAGATTTCCAGTGTCCCTTATTTTTGCAGTAATTGCAGATATCATTAGGTTTCGAACCCTTCAGAGCTGGTTTCTTGGATTTATTTTTCCCCGACTTTCTATGTCCAGTACTCCCGCTAGCTACTAACCCAACAGCCTGATTATCTGCACCTGTACCAGCAGCCTTGTGGCGCAGCTCTCTAGTATGAAGAGAAGATCTAACCTCCTTTAGAAAAATAGTATCTTTACTAATAATAAACGATTGCACAAAATTCTCATACGATAATGGTAAAGAAACTAACAGAATTAAAGCAGCATCCTCATCTTCAACTTTAACATCAATATTACGCAATTCTAATAAAATTGTGTTTAACTAATCTAAGTGATCTCGAAGAGGCATACCTTCCTGCATTCGAAGACGTTGCTTCAGAAGCAACTTATTTGTTAAAGACTTTGTCATGTAGAGACTTTCAAGTTTCAACCACAAACCAGACGCGGTATCCTCCTCCGCGATTTCAGTAATAATATCATCTGCAAGGCACAACAAAATTGTTGAGTGTGCCTTTTCTTCCAGAGTGGCCATCTCAGCGCTTGTAGAAGCAGCAGCCGATTTCTGGTTCAACGGCGCCCAGAGCCCCTGTTGCTTTAACAAGGCACGCATCTTGATCGGCCACAGACTGAAACTATTCCGCCCAGTAAATTTGTCGACCTTCACGTTAATACCACTAGACATCCCATACGTAGATCTGATACCAGTTTGTTATAACGGAAGCAAGAAAGATTACAATAAACGTAAAGGAAGAACAAGAATTTGGCAGAAGAGAAAACTTTTATTTGATCTTGAGGATTACAGAATACTGATTCAGATTACTGACCCAGATCATGGATTTTGGTCTCTGCTTCTGGTTCAAAAAGCAGACATGTTGTTCTCGTATCAAACGTTGAGCTTTTTAGAAGGGGAAAAACATAATTACATTACCTGAACAGAGCTTTTTAGAAGCAATGCATAGGGCCAATACCTGTGTCTGCATCTATAACTGAAGCTGTTAGTTGCAACTAGCTAAGATGTTAAATCGTTATAATAGATACTGATATAATAGGGGAAATGTTTAATGGATTATTAAGTAAATATGCAATCAATTTTAAGCAACCAAACTCAAATTACATTTACTACGCCATAAACGCACATACGCAACCCCCAAATAAAGTTGCAAAAGACCCAAAAAGCGTTGCGTAAGGTCTTACGCAACACCAGAGGGGCGTTGCCAATATTCGCGTTGCGTAAGACCCCTAATGCAACGCTTTTCCAAGCTATTGCAACACCACAAAAGCATTGCATAAGGGGCCTTATGCAACACCAAAAGCATCTTATGCAACACTACATGTTGTTGCATAAGATTTTTAGCCATTTCAGCAGTATGGTGCCACGTCAGCAGTGGGACCCACATGCCACGTCAGCATTGGATCCCAAGAAGTGCCACATCAGCAATATGCCACATCAGCAATGCCATGTCATCAAGTACCACGTCAACAACTGGCCCACCAATATGCCACGTCAGTAGTGGGGCCCACATTGTCCACGTCAATAGCAGTCCCACATGCCACGTCAGTAGTGGGGCCCACATGCCACATTAGCAGTGGGGACCACTATCTAATGCAACGCTAGTTGAGTCTAATGCAACATCAATATTTTTTTGCAACATCAAACGTATTTTTAGCAACACTAAATTTACGATACTGCAACATCAAATAGAGTCAAATGCAATACTTTTTTACAAAAAAATTGAAATGATTGTTCTGTTTATACATAAAACCATTCTAACTTCGAAAGGACGCAAATTCTAACTTCAAAATTACTAAATTACAAAGTTCTAATACAAGCTAGTTAAAGCTACAAAAAAATTACTAAAAAGTGAAGCAGCCTTGAGTCATTGGAATATAATTATCGTCTTAATTGCTTAAAAATGTGGCCTCATTCTTGATATTGAAGCAATTGTTTTTTGCAAGGCTGCCAATTCTTCTCTGACGTCACATATAAAGGCAGAAGCTGCCTGCCTGAAAGAGCTGCACCATGCAATGTTTACCTAGTATATACATAACACAAAATTAATTTTTTTTTAAAAAAAAACCTTTGTTGGGCATTTCGCTTCTGCAAAAGTATCTGCAAGCTGCACAACATCCATGTTTGATGTTACCCCTGTTAACACCAGAGTAAATTGTTAAAGGAGAAGAGGAGAGTCCATGAGGGGATAAGAGAGACTAGACTATAAGTACCCCCAATAATGTGATATATTCCCGTGCAAACTTGTGTTTACAAAACTAAACCAATGGAATAACTTTAACAGATAATTGGATCAGGTTCTTTATCATAATGTTGATCAGGAAACAATTACTTCTCAACCTGTAAAGCTCTACATGCTTCGGGTTTTACTCTATTTGTAGAACAACATATATTGGATACCATGAAGCTGTTTACAGATAAAATATTGACAAAGTACTTCAGAAAAATATAAACATTTGATTTATTTATTTATGCATCATTATTTATCATGTATTCCATAGTGGTATAAGTGTAAGACCTTCCCAGGACATTGTGAAGAATGTTGTAGTGCGTAGATTGAAGAAACTCTCCTCCCTGCGGAAGATCTCCCATGTATACTATATGAACCTACAGATACCAGGACTCGGCTTAGAATACATTTTATGTGAAGTTGATGTACTTGTCAAGACTGAACTGAAAATAAAGATGATGAACTTCAAGAAGAACCTTGTTCTCTGCATGACAACTGAAGACAAAAGCTGAAAGATGTACGAGGCACATGAAAGAAAGAATCTACACCCAGGCCATTGTGCTGTTCAATGGAGATATTCACAACTTGAGTGATATTTATATACAGACTGCATATGTGGACAAATATTGGGGAGATAAATCATAAGTTCTACCTTGTTATTTTATTGTAACATTTTTCTCCTTGTGTCAGGCAACGACAACATAGAGACTAGCTAAGATAAATTGTATATTACCTCTGAATTCTACAGTCAGTGATGAATCATTGTTCCAAGCTGGAGCTCCTAAATTTGTGGTCCAGTAAGGAGAATCAAAGGCACTTGAAGGGCGATCCTGTATCATAGATCATAAAAACATATGAAACATGTGTGTTACATATTAAAAATCTGTCAGTATTATAGTTGGTCCTAAAATCTATGGTTAAACTGTGGTTATGGTATCCCCCGTACGTACAGCAAGAAAAAGAAAATTAATTCATATAAGATTGGGTAATGTCTCGTTAATTGTTAATTTGTTAATTGTTGCACTTACATACCAACACCCCTGCCTCCTTGCTTCTTTTCTTCTTCCCGCTACTCCCCTGCTCACTACAATAGCCCCTGCCGTTCACCCATACATCTCTTATACCCCCTATTCTATCTACAAGCATACCTCAATACACACCTACACTTCACCCACCAACACTCTCTTTTACAGACACCATATTTTCGACACATGCACACCATAAACTCGACCCATCACCTCTGCTTTTCACCCAACTCGCAGCAACCCACTTTACAATTGAATTACACAGCCACAAGTAACATACCAGCCTTACAATCCTCCAGCAGACATGTTAATTTCGAGTCCAAGCTCCAACAAGAATTACACACACACAGCTACATAGACATCACACACACACACACGGCCTTACCCTCCTTCCTTCCTAGCCTTCCTCTAAACACCCCCACCCAGCTGAAATCGAACCCAAGTCCGGCACCACCACTCGATTATACACACACCCACTGCGAAGGACATACCAGCGGCCACTATCCACCCCCACGAATGCACACACACATGCATTTTCTTTCGAAGAACAGAGGAGGGGAGTTCATGAGAGGAGAGTGAGAAGGAATAGAGCCAGAGCTCGAGAGAGAGATTAGAGGGACCGATTAGAGAGACGAGAGAGAGAGATTGTGGAGTTTAGAGAGGGAAAGATGTTGGGAGAGAAGTCTAGAGACTTCCCGAGAGACCAATAAGAACAGAGCACATGAAATAGGGAAAATAAGCTGCATGTTTTGTATTGAAAAGGAATTAAGCATTTTTAGGGGGTATGTCGAGAGAGAGTAAAGTAAGAAAAAGATCTGGTTTACTTTAATTTGATTGTATGTATCTGTTTTAGGGAGATAAGTAGAACCTAAAATTTCATTTTGGGGGGAAGTATCCCGCCTCTTATTTTGACCTTGTAAAATGTGTATTTTTTTTCAATTTCTTTATTAAAGTTTTTTTAAGTTAAAATTAATATTTAGATATAATAAAAATAAAAATTTATACTATAAAATAGATTATATGTATATTGTTATAAAAAAAATTATCCTCTACAATTTTGATTAGTACTTTGACTAGTATTCCTAAACAGGTTTCGTCACAGTTTAAAATTTCGATTTTTTTAAAAATATTTTTTGAATACCTAACCGTATGGGCATCAAGATACATAATTTTTAATGTTGTTCCCAAAATTTCAGGAAAAAAAATTATTTGATTGGGTAATTCAACGGTCAACTACTACTTTGACCGGAACCCCTAAATTTATTTGACCGGTTTGACCGTTATAAAACAAAACCAAATAAATATAGATTTTTTTTTAAAATTTAGCACATCACTAAAATCGTTATATCTTGACATCCGTGCGATTGGAAGGTCGAAAAAATAATTTAAAAAAATGGATTCATCATTCGGGACAAGACTAGTTTAAAAGAAGGTCGACTTTGACCGATTTGACCGTTACCAAACAAAACCAAATACATGTAGGGAATTTTTTAAAAAATTACCACATCGCTAAAATCGTTATATCTTAACATCCGTGCGATTGGAACGTCGAAAAAATAATTTGAAAAAATGGATTCATCATTCGGGACAAGACTAGTTAAAAGAAAGGTCGACTTTGACCGGTTTGACTGTTACCAAACCAAACCAAATACATGTAAGGAATTTTTTAAAAATTTACCACATCACTAAAATCGTTATATCTTGACATCCGAACATTTGGAACGTCAAAAAAATAATTAAAAAAAATAGATTCATCATTCAGGACAAGACTAGTTTAAAGGAAGGTCGACTTTGACCGGTTTGACCGTTACCAAACCAAACCAAATACATGTAGGGAATTTTTTAAAAAATTACCACATCATTAAAATCGTAATATCTTGACATCCGTCCATTTGGAATGTCGAAAAAATAATTTAAAAAAATAGATTCATCATTCGAAACAAGACTAGTCAAAAGGAAAGTCGACTTTGACCGGTTTGACCGTTATAAAAGCAAACCAAATAAATCTAGAATTTTTTAAAAAAATTACCACATCACTAAAATCGTTAGATCTTAACATTCGTATGTTTGGAACGTCAAAAAAATAATTTAAAAAATAGATCCATCATTCGAAAAAAGACTAGTCAAAAGGAAAGTCCATTTTGACTGTTTTGACCATTATAAAATCAAAACAAATAAATCTAGGATTTTTTAAATAAATTACCACATCACTAAAATAGTTAGATCTTAACATTCATACATTTGGAACGTCGAAAAAATAATTTAAAAAAATAGATTCATCATTTTGGACAAGACTAGTTAAAAGGAAAGTCCACTTTGACCGGTTTGACCGTTATAAAACCAAACAAAATAAATATAGAAATTTTTTTGAAAAAATAACACATCACTAAAATCGTTATATCTTGACATCCGTGTGATTGGAACGTCGAAAAAATAATTTTAAAAAATAGATTCATCATTTGGGACAAGACTAGTTAAAAAGAAGGTCGACTTTGACCGGTTTGACCGTTATAAAACCAAACAAAATAAATATAGGAAATATTTTGAAAAATTACCACATCACTAAAATCGTTATATCTTGACATCCGTGTGATTGGAACGTCGAAAAAATAATTTAAAAAAATAGATTCATCATTCGGGACAAGACTAGTTAATAAAATAAAATAAATATCTAATGCAACAGTTCAAACAGCAAATGCAACACTACTGGTATCTAATGCAACGCTTCTACCACGTTAGCAAATGCCACGTCAGCATAGGTGGGTCCCACTTCTGTCATGTCAGCAATTGTGGGTCCCACAATTGCCACGTCAGCATGATGGGCCTCCTGCCACGTCACCCTTATGGGGCCCATATTGCCACGTCAGCAGTGGTGGGACCCACACCTGCCACGTCATATTTTTAAAAAAATATTTATATATATATATATCTAATGCAACACTTCAAACAGCAAATGCAACACTACTGGTATCTAATGCAACGCTTCTGCCATGTCAGCAAATGCCACGTCAGCATAGGTGGGTCCCACTTCTGCCACGTCAGCAATTATGGGTCCCACAATTGCCACATCAGCAAATGGCACATCAGCTCATGTGGGTCCCACTTCTGCCACGTCACCATTTATTAAAATAAAAAAATTACATCAAAATTAGCCATCTAAGGTTACATTTTACATGCCAACACTGATTTTAGGTGTTGGTAAAGACCAAATATGGTGTAGTGCACGGTCACACATTATTCAAGTATTACTTCTACATCTATCAACAATAAGTAAAAACAAAACAAGAAAACACACAATATTTGACGTGAAAACACCCACACCCCAAACTTGTATTATTAATCCAATCAATAATACATCAAAACAATAACACCTTAACGGTGTCCCAAACCCTGATACTTGAGCCAACAATGCTCAAGCATCTCCCAAACAATACCTAATACTACATCTCTTAACTATTCACATATGAAACAAATACAATACGACTATGTATATATAGCTACCCAAAACTTAGCCACCAACACTTACCATACTTGTTCTACAAGTCTTACCATACTTGTTATACAAGTCTTCCAATTCTTGGCACCTAATTATCCAACTTAGTGATCAAGACGTACCATATATAATAATTGTCTACACATACAATTATTATCTTACCCATATATATCTTGGACCACCCAAGTCCATAACATCATATTGGGTTTGTTATTCCCAGATTACACACTTGTATAATTGTAGAAGGGGGGGTTGAATACAATTCTTGATATTTATAAATTTCTGATAAGAACTCCAGAAATCTATACTTAGATAATTGTTGTAGAAAGATTAATGCACAAACACATAAATATCAGGTGGTTAAATGCACCACCTGAAGCTTTTATTCGAAGAAAACTCTGTGATACAAAAGTACACAGCTTCTGTTTTACAACTCTTTGCTTTCTAAGAATATTCAATAGAAACCCTAAGCAAAATGTATCTGTTTTCTTAGCCTACAAAGAGTTGCTACACTTGGTTATAAATCCCAAGTTTTACAAGTACTACTGGAATAAGATAATATTAATCTAATTCTAGTTGACTTGCTACTATACTCCAAATACACATGTAGCCGAAAGGTTGTCCTTGTGTTCAGACATGTCTCCTGCACCTTTCTTGCATTCATAGTGTAAACGGAATGCTTCTTTCTTCTGTGTTTCCAAAGTATGGCTGCCATACTTCTTTTTGTATCTACTATCAACCCATGTGATCTGTCAGTCAAACATGTTCTTATCAACTGCTAATCCCCAGCTTATCATAGAAGATAGTGTCAATGATTATCCGTTGATATTGTACACTGACATCCGTTGATGATATATTGAGCTGTATCCGTTGATATTGAGACTTGAGTTGTATCCGTTGATAGAGTGGATTTGAGTTGTATCCGTTGATAGAGTTTTGTCTTCATCTGTTGATACACTTTCACTTAGACAGAATTACATGGCATAGCTTATTTACAATTGGTTACCTTATTCTGCCTATCCGTTGATGGTCAACATGACTGTGGATAAAAACACTATCAACTGATAAAATAGAGATACTGCAGTATGCTACAAAACCTCATCCGTTGATGAGCCACCTGTCAACGGATAGAGTTATAAATCCTCATCTGTTGACAGCTACAAAACCTTATACAATTTGATTGATTGTGAAGTTATCATCAAGTACAACATATTCCTAACAATCTCCCCCAATTTATACTTGATGGCAATAAAGCATAAATTCAGGACCTTGATGATAACAAAACATTCCTAAAGATATATATATATATAACAATGCAAAAATTGTATTAAGCTACAAAAATTAAAAACTGAAAGTTTGAGAAATTTACAAAGAAGTGCTCCTCTAGACTGAGCAGATTATGACTTTTTCTTTTCTCTTGTTGGCATCACCCTTGATTTTCCTTCTTTGGCAGAGTTGGACTCAATCTGCATTTGGAGTTGCCTATAGAAGGCATCTTCTTCATCAACCTTTGGATTTAGCTTTTGTTGTAACCATCTCAGGTATTGAGAACTAGCCTTTGATAGTTGGTCTTCTAACCTGAATAATCTCATGTTACCATCTTCATCCCTGAACTCCATCATCCAGAAGGGTTGAAGGTGGATTTTCTGTCCATTGTATGGGATCTTCATCTTCCTTGGTAGACTTGATGGTGAGTTCCATTCCCTCCTTATCTGTTCTATTCTGTCCAGTATCTCCCCTTTTGCTATCTTGGAGAACCCTGTGTATCTCTTGATTGCAGAGAACACTTTGGTTAAGGTCAGATAATTTTCTCCAAGAACCCTCTGTAGTGGCCATGTCCTTTCCTTTCCTCCCTTGTATACAAAGACCAATCTCTCAGGCAAATGTTTATATTTGTCAATTCCTCTTACTTCTGACAATTCATCCAGATAAAGATTCATGCCAGAGTATTCTTCAATATCTTCCTGATAGATAAAATCATCATTGTTTTCCAAGATTGGTTGCCTGACAATAGCAGGTACCCTAGCAACTTGAATTGGTTCCTTTGAAGATTGCTTCCTTAGTATCCTTTTCTTCTGTATAGGCTTCTGTTGAGGCTTCAGCAAGAATGAAGGAACATCAATGGAGTCAAGATTCATTAGTTCCTCTTTAGGTACTATAGGATCACCATGGAAATTCACAGCTGGATTGAATACTTTTACAGAAATAGGTTGTGATGAGCCAACTGTCTCCTTGTTTTCAATTTCTGGAGAGACAGGCCTCCTTGCCTTTGATTTCATTCTCTTTGTTTTGGATTTGGGGACTGATTTCCCTTTCCTTTGGATTTGGGGACTTCCTCAGGTTCCCTCATTTCATCCTCTATCTCATCCATTAACTCTTGAGCCAGCCTGGCTTGCTTCTCATCTGAGTTTTCATATTGATTTTCTTCACTTGGATGAGCTTCCCTGAGAAGTCTGGAGGTCTCCTCTCTTTTTGCTTCAACAAATCTAGGATGACTATTGGATATGTTTAAGACTTTTCCATTCCTTATTATTACAGCCATCCATTCTCTTACACTTCTATTGGCATTTTCCTTGAACTCCTTAATTTGCTTTCCCATTAGCTTTCCTTCATCATCCTTGGGAAATGGAAAGTCCAATTGTAACTTGTTCATTCCCATTTGCCTTTGGTGGAGAGTAGGCTCTGGTTTTGATGTATGGTTCAAATTCTTTGACATAAGAAGGTTCAGCATCATAGAAAGTAGGAGCTACAATCTCTGGAGTGAGCACCTTCAGAATTGTAGTTGATATTGTTGGAGCTGAGGACTTAGTAGAGAACAGATTTGACACAATTGATTCATTGATCATCCTTTCTGTTCTCATCATTCTTTCATTGGCCTTCTTGTTGATCTTTTCTAAGGCCTCTATTCTAGCTTGCCTTTCACCATCTGAGATTTCTGATAGGTCAGGAATCACAGGCAAAGCCTTTTGTTTCTTCACAGGGGAAGCCTCTATAGTAAATTCTTTTGGATTGACCACTATCATTGGCTGTTGCTCCCCCTCACTTTGTGCTATCTTGCTACTGGAAGCTGGAATTTGAATTTGACTAGAAGTGGCTGCAACCTCTTCTACCTTTTTCTCCCCCTTTTTGTTAGCATCAAGGGCTGGAGATGAGGCGGCAAGCAACCTTTCCAGTAGCTCAGTCTGTTTGGCTTGAGTTGCAATGAGTGTCTGCATTGGAGATTCCATACCATCCACTCTAGAGGAGAGATGCTGAACAGATTTGGCCAGGCTATCTTCCTTCAATAATTTGCTAGTCAGCACCTTCTGAGTGGTAGTAGGGGCTAGTGCCTCAATCCTGGCATCTAGTTCCACTTTCATTTCTCTAATTGCAGTTTGGACCTCCTCCTGTTGAGTTCTTTGAATGACCATGTGCATTTTCTGAAGTTTCAGGGAGTCCATTATTTGCTGAAGGACAGCCTTTCTCTGTGGATCTGCATTTTGGTGCTCAGCCCTAGCAGATTGATATTGCTTCACAATCTCCACATTGAAATCACCAGCCACAGTGGCAGTAGAAAATAGCCAGTCTGGAGTCTCACCCACATTGACTTCTTCATCATTTGCTGTGTTGTCACTGTCATTATTGCCAAATTCTTCACTGTCAACATTTGAAGACAGAGTTGTCAAAGCTTCCTTTGCTCTTTGTAGAGATTGTGAGGTGTGCACTAGGTGCATTGCCTCCCCTGCCTCCACATTGCCCTGTTGTGCCATGATTTGATAAGCAGAAACAGGATGAGTAAAGGTTTCAGGATCCAAAGAGATGGAGTCAATGATTGACTGATATTCTTGTCGAAATTCCATCTCTTTAGAAGCTTCATTAACCTCCATCAACTCACTTGTAATGGCTGAATCTTCCTGCCTTATTTCTCCTGTAGTCCCTTCTCTCCTCTCATCTCTCTGTTCTTGCATCAGGGGCTCCCCCTGGCTCACACCTCTCACACCCTCACCTTCACCTACTAAGGTGGAACTCTCTTGCTCTCCTTTTGCCTGACCTGAAGAAATGGTCAGTCTCTCATTATTTTCCTCTCCTTTTGCCTGCTCACAAGGCAGCCTCTCACTCCCTTCCCTCAATCCTAGAAGTGTTTCAACTACTGAGAACTCCTCCACACTTGACACAGGAATGTCAGATATAGCAGTGGTAGAGTGAGTTAACAACGGATAAGGGATATCCGTTGATAGAGTAGTTATAGCTGTCAACGGATGGCTAGCCAGAGACACATCCGTTGATGGAGAAACACTTGTCAACGGATGAAGGATATCCGTTGATGAAGGAATGATTGTATCCGTTGAAGTGAAAACCAACACTGAATCTGTGGAGATTGATTTTAAAGATGAGGCCACAGATATTGTTGTGAATTCAGGAATGGAAGGTTGATGGCCCAACAAATCATCTAAAAGATGATGACCACCAATTGCAGAGTGGGACTTCTCCAAGAATCTTAAAGATGGAGAATCAGGAATTGATGTAGATATCATATCCACATCCAGAGATGGAGTTGGTGATGGTGGATTGTAATGTGTGTCAATTTGAAGGTTAAGATTAAGGGGTTGTGACTCCACATTTATTGAAGTCACATCAAACTGAATTTGAGAAGGTACAGTTTGCTGTACTGTGTGTGCACCCTGTGCTTCCCTTATGGTTTTAGATCTTACTCTTCTTTCATAGGTTTTTGAGGGAGAGCTAGTGTCCCTTACCCTTTTGTGCAGAGTTGCTGTAGAACTAGTAGTCACACCCTGTTGAGAGGATGTAACTTGGGCTTGGCTATTTGGTGCACTTTCCTCACCCACCTTATTCTTAGGGCTTGCACCCTGTCCCTCACCACTCACTACCTCCTTCACACTCCCCTCAAGAGTTGTGGTAGTTTTTGCAACAGGTGGTTTTTGAGAAACACCTGAGGTTTGTCTCTTAGATTTTGGTTTGGAAACTTTTGTTTTAGTCACTTGGGTAGGATCCTGTTTGGTCACTACTACAGACTCCATTGTGACTGAGGAAGGCAAAGAAATTTGGGGGTTAGAGATAGGAGTTTCAAGGTTAGAAAGAGTTACCTGAACAATTGGTAGGTATACCAATTGTACCTCTGCATTGGAGTTCATTCGAATTAAATCACTTAAGACTCTCTTCTCCTGAACAAAACATGTGAACTTGCTATCCGGGTTAGCAATGGATAGCTTATTCTCAGATACATGCAGTGCTAAGAGCATCAAAAATCTAGCAAAATAGATATTCTTGCCCCTAGTTTCCTTTTTACCTAATTTTGCTGCTATCTCATACATGACTAGTGTACCAAAGTTATAGAATTTATCAGTTAGAAGCATACACAGCATAACTAGCATGGAATGGGTAACAGCATCAAAGTTACTAATTTTGTCTGAAAAAATTTTAATGAATGCATCACAAAAATAACTTCATTCTTTAACCATCCCTTTCCTAGCAATTTTTCCTAAATTATCAGTACTAATGGCATAATTTATGGAATTAAGCATGGCAACTATTTCAGCATCAGTGGGTACTTTCAGACAGTTATTCTCAGGCAATTTTAAACAGGCAGTTATCACATCAGAGTTAACTACATAGTTTTTACCCTTTAGAGAAAAAGCAATTGTACCATCTGTGCCATTGTACTCAGCAGATGCCCACACCTCTTCGATTACTTCGTGGATTAGAGGAGTGGTGGCAGTCATAGCATACGAAAGTTTACAATTCTTCACAAAATTCATCATGGTGTGATAAGCTTCTGGGGCATTCACTATATCGACATAGGCAGCGAAATTGTTCTTCTCATAGGTGAACCCAGTGGAAGACATCATCTTAACAATAGGCGCCATTGAAGAGTTTGAACTTTTGTTGCAGAGAGTTTTTGTGAAGAAGAAGATGCAGTTTACTTAAGAGAATCTTGAAAGTCGATAAAAGTGAGATGTGAGAGCACAAGACAGCCTTTTATACTTTTCAAGAATTGAAAATGAAATAATTAAAAGTAATTACTCATTGGTCAAAAGTAACTGTCAAATAATAAAGGAAAATAAATATAACCAGTCATATATAGATACACGTTTATCAACGGTTATATTTAAAAGAAAATATGTATATCAACGGATATGGATTGAACGGTTGAGAAACAGTTTATCCGTTGATGACGTGGATAAGCTATTATCCGTTGATATACAAAAATCTAGGAATGTGTTTATGCTATCAACGGATAAAGGATATCCGTTGATAAGATAATTTTGCCTTGGACAAAATTTCTAAAGACAAAACAAATTTTCTGAGAGTTTTTAATTCTCAAGAAAATCAAAACACATTCCTAGCTGCAATGCAGTGAAATCAAATATCACTAGGAATTATGATAAGTTAAGCATACCTAGCTCACCTACCAATCTTGTGAATGTGGATTCATCAAGAGGCTTGGTGAAGATATCTGCAAGCTGCATTTCACTTGGCACAAAGTGCATTTCTACTGTACCATTCATCACATGTTCTCTAATGAAGTGGTATTTGATGTCAATGTGCTTGGTTCTCGAATGCTGCACTGGATTCCCTGTGATGGAAATAGCACTTGTGTTGTCACAGAAAATTGGAATCTTCTCAACTTTTAGACCATAGTCAATGAGTTGATTTCTCATCCATAGAATCTGTGCACAACAGCTTCCAGCAGCAATGTACTCAGCTTCAGCTGTAGAAGTGGAGACTGAGTTTTGTTTCTTACTGAACCATGAAACAAGCCTGTTTCCTAGAAATTGACAGGAACCTGTAGTACTTTTCCTATCAACTCTGCAACCTGCATAATCTGCATCTGAATAGCCAGTTAGATCAAAACCAGATTCTCTTGGGTACCAAATGCCAAGGTTTGGTGTTCCCTTGAGATACCTTAAGATTCTTTTAATAGCTATTAAGTGAGTCTCTCTAGGGTCAGCTTGAAATCTAGCACAAAGACAAGTAGAAAACATTATATCAGGTCTACTAGTTGTTAGGTATAGAAGTGAACCTACCATGCCTCTATAGCTTGAGATGTCTACAGACTTTTCCTTAGTATTCAACTCAAGCTTAGTTGCAGTGGCCATAGGTGTTTTTGCAGATGTACAATCCATTAAGTCAAATTTCTTTAAGAGATCATAAATATATTTTGTTTGACTTATGAAAATGCCCTCATTAACTCGCTTTACTTGTAGGCCAAGAAAGTAAGTTAATTCACCCATCATGCTTATTTCATACCTACTTTGCATAAGTTTGGCAAACCTTTTGCAAAGCTTCTCATCTGTAGACCCAAAAATAATATCATCTACATAGATTTGAACAAGTATTGAAGAGCCATTAATATTCCTATGAAATAAGGTTTTATCTACTGTACCTCTAGTGAAGTGGTTCTCCAAAAGAAATTGAGATAAAGTGTCATACCAGGCTCTTGGTGCTTGCTTCAGACCATAAAGTGCTTTCATTAGAAGATATACATATCCTGGAAATTCTGGATCCTCAAAGCCAGGAGGTTGATGGACATAGACCTCTTCTTCCAGTTCCCCATTTAGAAAGGCACTTTTGACATCCATCTGATAGACTTAGAAATTGGCATGTGCTGCATAGGCTAGAAAGATTCTTATTGCCTCAAGTCTTGCCACTGGAGCAAAAGTTTCATCAAAATCTATTCCTTCTTCTTGAGAGTAGCCTTTTGCCACTAATCTAGCTTTATTCCTCACAATTATGCCATTTTCATCTATCTTATTCTTGAGAACCCATTTAGTACCTATGACACTTCTATCATCAAGTTTGGGCACAAGTTTCCATACTTTATTTCTTTCAAATTGGTTTAGTTCTTCTTGCATTGCTAACACCCAATCTGGATCTAGAAGGGCATCTTCCACTTTCTTAGGTTCCTCTTGAGACAGGAAGCTACTGTATAGACATTCTGCTTGAGTGGCCCTCCTAGTTTGGACTCTTGAATTTGATTCACCAATGATTAACTCAAATGGATGATCTCTAGTCCATTTTCTTGCAGGTGGAAGGTTTGATCTTGATGAGGTTGCTTCATTTCCATGAGCATGATCATGTTGATTTAGCATTGAATTTTGACCTTGAGAAACTCCCCCTGAGTTTGTTGTCCTTGCTGAATTATGAAGTTGACTGTCAATGGATGCATCATTTTGCCTGTCGACGAATGCTTGAGAATCTCTGTCAACGGATGCATCTCTAATAGTGTCAACGGATGTTGCAGAATGACTGTCAACGGATGCTTCATTTTCAGTGTAAGCATCACTTCTAGTTGGTATAACAGCTCTAGGTGGATCTCTGTGGTCATGATCTTCATTGTCCTCATCATCATCATAGTACATTCTTCCTTCACCTTCATTCTCAAATTCCAACTTTTCATGGGAACCTTCATCATTTAGGCCTAGAATCTTTTGATCATCAAACACAACATGTACAGATTCCATAACAATGTTGGTTCTTAGATTGTAGACCTTGTAGGCTTTCCCTGCTGCATATCCAACAAAAATAGCTTCATCTGCCTTTGCTTCAAATTTGCCCAAGTTATCTCCATGATTCCTTAGCACAAAACACTTACATCCAAAGACATGTAGGAAAGCTAAAGTTGGTTTCTTGTTGGTTAATAACTAATAAGGAGTTATTCCTCTAGCTTGATTGACCAAGGAAATATTCTGAGTAAAGCATGCAGTGTTGACAGCTTCAGCCCAGAAATATGTTGGTAACCTTGATTCACTTAACATTGTTCTAGCTGCTTCAATGAGAGTTCTGTTTTTCCTTTCAACAACCCCATTTTGTTGAGGTGTTCTGGCAGCAGAAAACTCATGGACAATTCCATTCTCTTCACAGAAAATCTTCATTGTGGAATTCTTGAATTCAGTACCATTGTCACTCCTGATCCTTTGTACTCTGTCTTCAGAACCATTGTTTAGTATTCTGAGGTGATTGATGATGATTTCACTTGCACAATCCTTGGAGTGCAGGAAGAAGGTCCATGTGAACTTAGAAAAATCATCTACAATCACCAGACAGTATTTCTTCTTTGAAATAGACATAACATTTACTGGACCAAATAAGTCCATATGCAGCAATTGAAGAGGCTTAACAATGGATGACTCTGTCTTGCTTTTGAAGGATGATTTCTTTTGTTTCTCTAATTGGCAGGCATCACACAGTCCATCTCTGACAAACTCCAATTGAGGGATTCCTCTAGCAAGATCCTTTCTTACCAAATCATTCATAACTTTAAAATTCAAATGTGACAGCTTCTTATGCCATAGCCAACTCTCATCCTTACTTGCTTTGCTGAAGAGACAAGTAATGGATTCTGAGCATGCTGAATTGAAGTCGGCTATGTAAACATTTCCTTTTCTAAAGCCTGTCAATACCACATTGTTGTCTTCCTTGGCAGAAACAACATAGGCTTCTTTTGTGAACTTTACTTCATAGTCTTTGTCACAAATCTGACTGACACTCAGCAAATTGTGCTTCAAACCTTCAACTAAAGCCACTTCTTCAATGATGACATTGTCTTTTGAAATCAGGCCATATCCCTTAGTATATCCTTTGCTGTCATCTCCAAAGGTAATTCTAGGGCCGGCTCCTTCCTTGAACTCTGTGAGCAGGGTTGAATCTTCTGTCATGTGCCTAGAGCATCCATTGTCTAGGTACCATAGATTCCTTCTGTTTCTCTGCACACATTTAAAAAACAAATCAAGTTGATTTTGGTACCCAAGCTTCCTTTGGTCCTTTCTTGTTAGCCTTTGACTTTGCACTCTTAGCATTCTTCAACTTAGGTGTAGATGCTTGAGTGATGGGGTTTGACAAATGCTCATTTGCATGAATATTTGATGCATGCATGTGTGGAAAATTGGCATACATATTATTCATGTTAGGTATGTTCCATGACATTTGTGGCACATTCATAGATTGAAAGTAAGGATTAGACACATATGGCATGTTCACATATGGATTTGAAAAACTAGCATTTTGATACAAACCAGGCATAACAGGCATTGCAGGCATACATGGCATTGGTTGAGGTACATGAACAGGAGCCTTGTTGACAATCTTGTAATTAGAAGATAGATGATTGACACTATTACAATTACTACAAGTTTTCCTAGGAGCAAACTTGTCAGGAGAGTAATTGTTTTTCTTGTTGATGCCTATCTTACCATTTCTGTTCTTTTTCTTTTTATCCTCAATTTCTACCTTTTCATTATCTGATTTACCAACAGCCTTTTTGTTGTGTAAATCACCTGCCTTAGCCTTCCCACTGGATTTGGTTTTGCTGCACTCGCCACTAACAAAATTCTTGTTGACTGGACCATACTTTATATCCAGTTTCCTGAGTTCCTTCTTACTAACAAACTTTTTGTTAGTTGACGGATACCTCTCATCCGTTGACGGTTCATCTGTCAACGGATGATCACTATCCGTTGATTCACAAATAGTCTCTAGATCCTCAAGGCCAGGTTCTAGGTCCAGGTATCCTTCACAAACGATTCTATTCCCTGAACTTCTATTATGTTTTGAGAAATATTCCTACAACTTTGAAATTTAGCAATTATCCCTTGTTCTTTTTCAAGCTGGTCTTTTAAAATCAGTTCTCTTTTTAACACAGCTTCAAGTTCACTTTTAGCATTATTGCAATCAACTCTCATTTTCTCAAATTCTAGAAATTGAGTTTCTAGAGCAGCATTTCTATCACTTAAAAACAGATTAGACTCTTTAATCCTATTGTTCTCTTTAGTAAGTGATTTAAGAGTAACACTTAAGTGATATAGTTCAGTAGACATTTCATATATAACACTATTGCATTCCTCTTTGGTGAGCTCAGAGAGATTAGTAGAAAATACCTGATTGCTAGCTGAACTTGCTTCCTGCTCTCCAGAATCAGCCATTAAAGCAAGATTGACTAACTCAACATCATCATCAGAATGATTGTCATCAACAGCCCAGTCATACTCTTGTGTCAAGAATGCCTTTCCTTTCTGCCTGAGAAGATCAAAATATTTCTTCTTATAGTCAACAGCCTCAGTTGACTTTCCCTTGTTCTCAGATCTAGGTTTCCTGCATTCACTTATCATGTGACCAGCAATTCCACAATTGTAGCATTTAATTTTGGATTTATCCACATAGTTGCTTGTGGAAAAATCCTTGTTAAATGGCTTGGCCACCCCAGAGTTTCTCTTGAATTTCAGCTTAGAGAATCTCCCAGATAGAAAAGGTAAGTGCTCATCTATCTCATCCAATTCATCCTGCTGAAGAACATTCAATTCCTCAGACACCTTTTCCTTGCTCCTGCTTGATTCTGCTCTACCTTTACAAACCTCCCTGTTTGGTGTAGAACTAGCAGTTTCTGTCATTTCCTCCTTTTGCTCCAAGTTGGCAACAAGTGCAACTGACCCACTTTTCTTTTGAGACTTCTCAATCTCTTCATCTTGCTCCATTTCCAGCTCATAGGTCTTTAAAGTTCCATAGAGCCTTTCAAGAGTAAATGTCTTGTACTCTTGAGTGTTTCTTAGAGAAACAGTCATTGGCTTCCATTCCTTGGGCAGTGATCTTAGAAATTTGAGATTAGAATCTTTAACTTGATAGATTCTTCCATACAGTTTCAAACCATTTAGTAGCTTTTGAAATCTACTAAATGTATCATTCAATGTTTCTCCACTCTTAAAGTGAAAATGTTCATATTGTTGGATTAGTAGTTGCATCTTGTTTTCCCTTACCTGTTCTGTTCCTTCACAAAGGGTTTGAACAGTGTCCCATACTTCCTTGGCGGTAGTACAGTTAATAACATTGTCAACCATGTCTGTTTTTAGACCATTGAACAGAATATTCATGGTCTTTTTGTCTTTGTGGACTTCTGTAATATCTTCAAGACTCCACTCAGAAACAGGTTTGGGAATGAGAGTGTCAGGCACACCTTCAGCCAGGCCAACTCTTGTTGCAGTCTTCATTGGAACGTGAGGACCCTTGTCAATGCAATCCACAAAGCCCTCATCAATAGACGAGAGATGTAGACGCATTTTTACTTTCCAGTGAAAGTAATTTTCTCTATCAAGAACTGGAATCTTTACTCCATAATCCTTCTTAGACATGTTGGAAGTGTGTTGATCTTTAAACTTCAAATATGTTAGAAGCTTGCTTTGATACCAATTGTTATTCCCAGATTACACACTTTTATAATTGTAGAAGGGGGGGTTGAATACAATTCTTGATATTTATAAATTTCTGATAAGAACTCCAGAAATCTATACTTAGATAATTGTTGTAGAAAGATTAATGCACAAACACATAAGAATCAGGTGGTTAAATGCACCACCTGAAGCTTTTATTCGAAGAAAACTCTGTGATACAAAAGTACACAGCTTCTGTTTTATAACTCTTTGCTTTCTAAGAATATTCAATAGAAACCCTAAGCAAAATGTATCTGTTTTCTTAGCCTACAAAGAGTTGCTACACTTGGTTATAAATCCCAAGTTTTACAAGTACTACTGGAATAAGATAATATTAATCTAATTCTAGTTGACTTGCTACTACACTTCAAATACACATGTAGCCGAAAGGTTGTCCTTGTGTTCAGACATGTCTTCTGCACCTTTCTTGTATTCATAGTGTAAACGGAATGTTTATTTCTTCTGTGTTTCCAAAGTATGGCTGTCATACTTCTTTTTGTATCTACTATCAACCCATGTGATCTGTCAGTCAAACATGTCCTTATCAACTGCTAATCCCCAGCTTATCATAGAAGACAGTGTCAATGATTATCCGTTGATATTGTACACTGACATCCGTTGATGATATATTGAGCTGTATCCGTTGATAGAGTGAATTTGAGTTGTATCCGTTGATAGAGTTTTGTCTTCATCTGTTGATACACTTTCACTTAGACAGAATTACATAGCATAGCTTATTTACAATTGGCTACCCTATTCTGCCTATCCATTGATGGTCAACATGACTGTGGATAAAAACACTATCAACTGATAACATAGAGATACTGCAGTATGCTACAAAACCTCATCCGTTGATGAGCTACCTGTCAACGGATAGAGTTATAAATCCTCATCCGTTGACAGCTACAAAACCTTATACAATTTGATTGATTGTGAAGTTATCATCAAGTACAACATATTCCTAACAGGGTTGAAACCCAACAATCCTCCCCTTCAACCCAATACCCATATCGGATTGAACAGTAACCATCAAACCATCGACGTCCATTTGCCAATGCCTCCCCTCGAACAAGAATCTTCTTCTACTCTTCCAATCTTGAGTGTCGCTAAAACCCGTATAGTGATCCTCCAAATCACCATTCTTTACCGTAACGATGTATCAATCTACAAAATCACGTGCATCAACCACCACGAGTGCTCTTCCACATGTTGAGTCACCCGATCCTTGCTTTCACAATCCTTCGGTCTCCTGAAGAAAATCCATAGTATCACCCAAATAGTTCACCCGGATGATCAAGCCATTGAGACAATTGCGATGACCTCTTCCATCTTCTTCCATCTCGAGTTCGAACACAGGATTGATCCATGGTGCAAGTCAACCGCCAAACCGCACGTAACTTTGTCTGTACCCGCTTTAGTAGCAATCTCCTTGTCATCAAATCCTTCATTGTACTCTGCCATACCAATTGAATCTCGAACTTTCCCTCAACCTCATCCATCTCGAACCCGAACCTTGGCTTTGATGCCACTTGCTAGGTTAAGGGACTTTACACAATTCGAGATTCATAACACCAATGCAAAGCACACACATAACCAATCGATTAGTTGACAAGATCCACCAAAGCACGGTCACACATTATTCAAGTATTACTTCTACTTCTATCAACAGTAAGTAAAAACAAAACAAGAACAGACACAATATTTGACGTGGAAACACCCACGCCCCAAACTTGTATTATTAATCCAATCAATAATACATCAAAATAATAACACCTTAACGGTGTCCCAAACCCTGACACATGAGCCAACAATGCTCAAGCATCTCCCAAGTAATACCTAAGACTACATCTCTTAACTATTCACACATCAAACAAATACAATATGACTATGTATATATAGCCACCCAAAACTTAGCCACCAAGACTTACCATACTTTTTCTACAAGTCTTACCATACTTGTTATACAAGTCTTCCAATTCTTGGCACCTAATTACCCAACTTAGTGATCAAGACATACCATATATAATAATTGTCTACACATACAGTTATTATTTTACCCATATAAATCTTCGACCACCCAAGCCCATAATATCATATTGGGTTGAAACCCAACATGACATTCTTGTATGATTCGTTTATTCGAATTTTTTAATAAAAAATAAAGAAAAAAAAGCTTTCAAAACTAAAATTCATGATTCTCCAAAAAGTATACTCCATCTGTCCCAAAAAACTCTTCCCATTTTGATTGGACACGTTTGCCAACGCATACTTTTAATCGTTAATATCTTTAATTTCGTATTAGTATTAAATATAAAAACTTCATTGTATTAAAGTACTCACAAATACGAATCAAACAAGATCACTTATGACTATATTTTATCTTATAGATTAGACGTAAATTAGTAATTTGTCTCTTGTTATGAACAGTCCCGACATATGAAATGGAAAGATTATTATGAGACGGAGGGAGTACTAAAAATAAAATCCACTTGTTTATAATATTTGGACTATGGACAATTGGACATGACCTTCCATATAAACTTGGTTTTTTAGTATCCAGAACAGTGTTGCAGATTTCGGAAATCGGAACTATTCGGTTGAGGTATCGATTTACGATTTATCGGGTGATTTGGTTGAAAAATCGGTGATTTATCGGTGATTTTTGCAAAATCGACCGAATCAATTCCAAAATTTTGATCAATTTTTGACTAATTTATCAACAATTTTTCAAAAATCGACCGATTTCTATAACCATGATCGAGAATAAGAACACTTGTGTTTAGAAAGGAGGAAGGGTAGCAGCGTAAACTAAAAATAAATTGGATTCTCTTTTGTAGATAAGAACTGCAAGTACCTATCTGTATAAAAATAAACAGGACATGGCCGCAACCGCAAGTATTGACTTTAATCACGTGAATACTCGGACAGCTTAACCGTACAGTAGCAGAACGGTACATTCAAGCATGCAGGGTGAAAATTACTTTTATATCCTTTAGTTTCCCACCAGTTGTTAATGATTTAGATGGATCTTGTGGGGATTTGAGCCACCTGGTAGTTTGCTGCTGCAAAGGAAGACTCGATCCAAGGCCCACGTGTGTTTCCTCCTACTGCACGTGATAAAGTCACCTCCTACACATGCTATTATAACCGTTTAATATAAATGAAAATAAAAACATTTAAAAAGATGCAAAACAACAAGGACAGTTGGCCTTTTTAACCGTTACAGCTCATGTACGTACGTACGTGTATCACAGCTTTAGAAGGTACAGTTTCCCCATTTTTGCTTGTACTTTTCCTCTTTTTTGGTCATGTTAAGTTACCATCGAGTAACAAATGTGGAGATACGTGTCAAGGCCAGGATCTCAACTGATTTGGGTTCATTTGCTTTTTAAACTGGTCCAATTTTTTTGATCCTCGACATCGATTGCTTTCTGTTTAATACTACAATTATACCTAAACTTGGTTTTCTAATATCACGCCCATTAATTAATTCTTTTTTTTTTAAAAAACAAATAAACTTTCATTAACTTGGAAATTCAGAAGATAACATCTCCAACAAAATACTTGGAGGAGACAAATAACAATTGAGGCAATTAACCATACAAGGTAACTTAGCCATCAAATGAGCTGCCATATTAGCTTGTCTTTTAACATGGCAAATAGAAAGATCCGGACGCTTCTTGAATATCTCCTTGCTCTCCTCTAGGATATGCCCAACCTCTAGCTGATAAATTTCTCCCCTCTGCAATGCATGAACTACTACCTCAGAATCACTTTCAATATCAACCTGATCTAAACCAATTTTCTTGATCCAAAGACCTGCCTCGTATACACCTCTAGCCTCCGCTTCAAATACTGAAATATCCCCTGCTAATTTCATGCACTTCCCTCTAACAAAACAGCCTTGATTGTCTCGAATAATCATACCCAAAGAGTACGTACTATCACTGCTTTGCATTGAGGCATCCACGTTTAGCTTCAATTTCCCTTCACCCGGAGGTAGCCAAACAACACTGTTAGCCACATTTGGTCTATTTGAACTTAGACTATTCTGCTTCTTACTCTTCTTATTTGCTTCCTTCCAATCGAGCACCTGTTTACTACTAATTTCCAATGTGACAGCAGAATTCAGAACTTTCCCCTCCCGGACCTTTTTGTTCCTAGCAAACCAGATCCCAGAAAGAACAGCAGCCATCTTTTCCAACTTATCTGTAGCATCTGTGGCTAGCCTCTCCAACAACCAACTTGCAGCATCTTCGACTGATTCCAATTCAATAGAAATCTCAGCTCTCATCCAGCATTCTCTAGCAAAAATACATTCCAAAAACAAATGTCGAACATGTTCTACATCTATTCCACACATAGGGCATAGAATTGTAGTAGGAATACCCTTTCCTCGAAGTAAATTTCTTATTGGAACACTGTTCTTGCAAAACCTCCACATAAAAACTCTGAGTTTATGTGGTATCTGAAGATTCCATAATTTATTCCACCCTTTAGAACTAGACACATCCTCTTCACCTCCATTTTGAGCAACCCAGAACTGATACCCAGTCTTCACCGTATACACACCCTTATTCGATCCGGTCCAAGCTATCCTATCCTTGACATTATTCTGTGGAATTCTCGTTTGGAGAATAAGTTGACTATCAACGACATTGAAACTCTGTCTTACCTTATGCATGTCCCAGCTTCTGCTATCAGAACGGAAGTATTGACAGACTTTTTCATCTCGAACAATATTCAAATGGTCTTTCTCCACACAAAAATCAGTTTTTCCTTTAAGCCAAGGATCCTTAAAAGCTTTTATATCTTTCCCGTCACCCAGAACCCACCTGAAACCCTTAAACAGCTGTTCTTTAACTTCCCAAATACCTTGCCAAATGAAGCTCGAATCATTCCCTTTGCTAGCTTGTAACACATGGTTGTCTGGGAAATATCGGGCTTTAAACAATCGAGCCACCAAAGAGTTTGGTTTCTGACAAAAATTCCATATAAGTTTCCCCAGAAGTGCCACATTGAAACCATGCATATCACGAAACCCCAAGCCCCCTCTACCTCTAGTAACAGCCAATTTCTTCCAAGATAACCACTTAACACCTTTCTTATTTTCACCCCCAGAACCCCACCAGTAGCCATTCATCAACCTCTCCATCTTAGTGCACAATGATTTAGGCAATAAGAAACAGGAAAACGCATAAGAAGGGACAGCTTGAGCTACGTTTTTGATCAAAACAGTCTTCCCAGCCTTGGACAACATCTTGTTATTCCAACTTTGGACTTTCTTCCAAACACGTTCCATAATAAAATTGAAGACAGCTTTTTTAGACCTCCCAACCAACGAGGGGAGACCTAAATAGTTACTATTCCTCAGTTCATTATGCACCTCTAACACCCCCTTAATTTCTTGCTGCTTATCTCTCCTCACGTTAGCACTAAAAAAGATCCCCGATTTTTGATAATTAATCATCTGCCCTGAGCTACTACCATAATCATTTAACAACAGCTTAACCCTCCTGGCTTCATCAGTTGTGGCTTTAAAAAATAAAAAGCTGTCATCAGCGAATAACAAATGTGTTACCTTAGGAGCACTTGGACTTATTTGACACCCTGTGATGCTACCTTCACTAGCGGCTTTTGACAGAGAAAGTGACAAACCTTCAACGCAAAACAGAAATAGATAGGGGGACAATGGATCCCCTTGTCTCTGCCCACGGCTAGGATTAATCGGGCCCACTGTGCTTCCATTAAAAGATACCATATAACTCACAGTAGTAACGCACAACATGATCCATCTGACCCATTTGTTACTAAAGCCCATACTTTGCATTCTTTTTTCTAAATAGCTCCAATCAACACGATCATAGGCCTTAGAGATATCGAGCTTCAATGCCACCTCCCCCTCTTGACCTCTGTTCTTCCTTTTCATGAAATGGAGAGTTTCAAAAGCTACCAAAACATTATCTGTAATATACCTACCAGGAACAAAAGCTGACTGATTCTCAGATATAGCATTGGGAAGAATTTCTTTGAGCCTATTGGCAAGCACTTTCGCCAAAATTTTGTACAGGACATTACACAATGCAATGGGACGAAGATCCGACATCCTATCAACATTGTCTTTCTTCGGAATGAGCACAAGAGTATTATCATTTAAATTAGCTGGAAACATACCTTCATTCAACCACTCTTTACAACAGTTAAAAACTTCCTCACCAATTAAATCCCAGAAGTGTTGAAAAAACGCCGGATTGAAACCATCTGGACCAGCACTTTTGTCGGGATGCATTTGTTTTATTGCTGTAGTAAACTCTGCAAATCCTTATATAAAGAACAATAAAGAACACCTCATATTTAATTCAATATAAGAGTTCTGTCATGACACCCAATACAAAAAGTTCTTATTTTTTTATCCTCTATCCATTTAGCAAAAAAAAATTAAAATATTTTTTTTCGAAAAATCACTGTTCATGATGACATCAGCAGTGACGTCATCATGAACAGTGATTTTTTTCAAAAAATTTTTTTTGAAATTTGTTTTTTGCTGAATGGATAGAAGATAAAAAAAATAAGAACTTTTTGTATTGGGTGCCCCTGGCGGGGCCAATGGATCTATTGGAATAAATGATTTTATATTGTTCTTTATTGTTTGTTATATAAGAGTGTTATGTATGGAGCAAAGGCCTATATATATATATGCCATTACTCCATGAAAAACACCTTTATATAAACAACAATAAAAAATACCATAAAATCTTACATAAAATCGCATTTAGATTTTAATTTTCACATCAAAAATGATGTTTTTTGAATAAATATAGATTCTAACGAAAAATTATGATCAAATATAGCGTGATTACACATAATTTCTGATATGGGCTGAAAATAAGCCCTAAAGACACATTTAATATGGCATTAATTAGACCCTGAATGGTCCAAACGTGGGGCCCACCAGATGGGCCCAAAACCCCTATTATAATATTAATTTCGTAATTAATATTGGGGGAAATAAATAGCTCAGCAAATAAGAGTTGGATAAGGATAATATCCCCTTCAGACTTATCCTATAAGGCATCCAATTTCATATGGAAACTGATTCCTATAAGGAATAGATCTAGAACTTTCCTCAAAGACTTTTCTACCAAGTCTCTAACTCCTACCATAATTCTAAAGGCTCCTCAGCCTATATAAAGGGCCTGACCCCTCACCTCAGAACTACGTTTTTTGGCTTGATCTTTGATATTCATCAAAGTACGTAGGCATCTTGTGAAGGCAGAATCAGCCACGAGCACAAGAGCAGCCATTAAAGCACGAAGCTCACACACCCCTTACATTAAATACATAAACCCTAGCCGCAATACTAGTAGCCTAGTTTTTATTCCACAACATTTGGCGCCGTCTGTGGGAAGACAACATCAACCATGGTTCAAACACGAAGGACAACGTCAACCGAGGCCGTGCCCCTTAACTCTGCTCAACCAGCCACTTCAGATTCGCTGATCGTCACTGAGGAAGGACAAATACTCCCATCGACAGGGACGGTCGTTCAACCTCTGCCCACTCAACCCCCAGGGACGACTCCCCATGTAGAGGGGACTCACTCAGTGATCGTCCATCAGGGCCAAGAAACCAACCCTCTCCAGATGGTGGTTTCCCCTCTTGGTAATGTTGATCGCGCGGGGGTACAGATCCACACTACGGATCTCCCTTTGAACACCAACCCTATGTATGGACTACCTAACTATCCCCCTCGACGAAGGGAACCTGGACCGAGCGGACACGCCTTACAGATCCGGGATCGAGAATATGATGACTACTCGGGTCCCTATACTGATGATTCATCATCATCTGAGGATGATGATCGAGATGAAGCCCCGAGAAGGCGACGAGCTAGCAAGGAACCCCTAAGAAGAATACGGAGAATCCATGATGGGCCTCCACAAACGATTGAGGAGAGGATTAAGGCTCATGAGGCTGAGATCCAAAGGTTGAAGGATGATATTGCAAGGGAACAGGCAAGACAGAGTCTGATTCGACCCCCTCCAATCTCAGAAAGGATTCCTGTTATAGATTTGGAGAGGTCTTCAAGAAGACAAAAGAGGGCTGATGTCCCAACAAGAGAAGCTATGAGGGTGGAAACCCCCAGGGGTAACCCCAAAGATCTGATGCCACTTGGGGACCCTGACGATCCCACACCTCCGTTTACTGAGGAGGTGATGAATGCCCACATCTCAAGGAAGTTTAAGATGCCAACCATTAAGGCCTATGATGGAACGGGCGATCCCGCAAATCATGTCAGGACTTTCTCGAACGCACTGCTGCTACAGCCTGCTAGTGATGCCTTAAAGTGTAGGGCGTTCCCTCAAACTCTGTCAGGAATGGCTCAAAGATGGTATAGCCGTCTACCTGCAAATTCGATTGGCTCTTTTAAGGAGTTGAGCGCTGCTTTCGTCAGCCAGTTCATCAGTGGGAGAATTCATGAGAAAAGTTCTGCGTCTCTTATGTATGTGGTGCAAGGGAAGAATGAGAACTTAAGGGATTATCTCAAGCGATTCACCAAGGAGACGCTAAATATCACCGATCTGGAAAATAAGGTGGCCATGGTAGCCCTGGAACACGGAACCACTGACCTCTTCTTCAAAAGGTCTTTGGCAAAACATCCTCCTGAGAACATGGCCGAACTCCAAAGAAGAGCCGATAAATATATCAAGGCCGAGGACAGCATTAAGAAGGAAACCACAGTAGGTAATGGCAAGGGCTCTAATGATTCGAAGAAAAGAAAATCAGAACAAGAGTACGACGCTAGGGACAAGTATCCCCGGACTGGCAAGGACTCTGATTCATCACCTAAGAAGGGTTTTGGGTCAAGGTTTTCTGATTACGCAAGGTTGAACGCTCCTAGGAGCCAAATTTTGTTGGACATTGAGAAGGATAAGGACTTCCGCTGGCCTAAACCGCTCAGGGGTGATCCCGAAAAGAGAAACAAAGATCTGTACTGTAGGTTCCATAAGGATGTGGGGCATGACACAGATGACTGCAGACAGTTGAAGGATGAAATTGAGTTTTTAATCCGGAAGGGAAAGTTAAACAAGTTCACTAAAGGTGAAGACCGTGGAACCCAGAAGAGGGATTATGAAAGAAGAGATAATGATAGGAGGGATAACGATCGCAATCGTAACCCGCAGCCTCGAGGGCCAGTAATTAATATGATTTGGGGAGGACCAACAGCGGCCGGCACTACCCGAAACTCTCGAAAGGCTTATGCCAGGGAAGTGATGCACATCACAGGAGAAGCCCCGAAGCGTGCTAAGACTGAGGCAGTGATTGGTTTTGATGATTCAGATCTTGAAGGGGTGAAATTCCCCCATGATGACCCGTTGGTCATAACTCCAGTAATTGGAAACTCGGAAGTGAAGCGAGTCCTGATAGACAATGGAGCTTCCGTCGATATCTTGTTTCATGATGCTTTTATGAGGATGGGGTATACTGACTCTCAACTAACCCCGACTAACATGCCAATCTACGGATTTAATGGAGTTGAGTCCAAGGTTGAAGGGACCATTCATCTGCCTATGACAATAGGGCAAGAACCTAAGGAGGCCACCCAGATGCTAAACTTCTTAGTAATTAAGGCTGCCTCGACGTACAATGCAATTTTAGGGAGGACCGGACTTCATGCATTCAAGGCTGTTGCCTCTACTTATCACATGAAGGTCAAATTTCCAACTAGGAACGGTGTTGGGGAACAAAAAGGAGATCAAAAAATGGCCAGGAGTTGCTATGTGGCTGCTTTGAGAGCTGACGGAACCGGGGGGCAGGTACTCCCGATTGAAGACATGGATGTCCGTGATGATGAACACCGGGGAAAGCCAGCGGAGAACTTAATACCTATCCCTCTGGAGCTAGGCGACCCTGAGAAGGTTACTTATATTGGAGCCTCTTTGAAAGAACCCCTGAAGGGGAAATTAATAGAGTTCTTACAAAGGAATAGTGACGTTTTTGCTTGGACAGCAGCTGACATGCCAGGGATTGATCCTCAACTTATAACTCATAGATTGAATGTTGACCCTAATCGGAAGATAGTACAGCAGAAGAAGAGAAATTTTGCTCCGGAAAGGCAAGAAGCCATTAAGCAAGAAGTGGATAAGCTCTTGGAGGCTGGTTTTATTGAGGAAATTCAGTTTCCCGAATGGTTAGCAAACCCAGTGATGGTCAAGAAAGCGAATGGGAAGTGGAGGATGTGTATAGACTTCACTGACCTGAATGATGCATGCCCAAAGGATTGTTTCCCTCTGCCAAGGATAGATATGTTGATAGATGCCACAGCTGGACATGAGATGCTAAGCTTCATGGATGGGTTCAGCGGCTATAATCAGATTAAGATGCACAAGGATGACATCCCTAAGGTATCTTTCATAACCGACTTTGGTGTTTTCTGCTATCTTGTTATGGCGTTTGGCTTAAAGAATGCAGGAGCTACTTACCAACGATTGGTGAATAAGATATTTGCCCATCTGATTGGAAAAACCATGGAGGTTTATGTCGATGATATGCTGGTTAAAAGCTTGGTCAAGACAGATCATATCAAGCACCTCAGAGAGGCATTTGAAGTGCTGAGGCACCACAAGATGATGTTGAATCCAGCCAAGTGTGCCTTTGGCGTTGGATCAGGCAAATTTTTGGGTCTGATGGTTTCTAAAAGAGGCATAGAGGCCAACCCCGACAAGATCAAGGCAATCTTAGACATGGAACCCCCGCGCTCTATAAGAGACGTGCAGAAGTTGACGGGCCGGGTAGCGGCTTTAGGAAGATTCATCTCCAAGTCTGGTGACAAGTGCTTGCCTTTCTTTCAAGCACTGAAGAAAGTGAAAAATTTTGAGTGGACTCCTGAGAGCCAAGAGGCCTTCGAGCAATTGAAGAAATACATGGTTGAAGCCCCATTATTGACCAAACCAAGTCCTGGAGAGACTCTTTACCTATACCTGGCGGTATCTGAGCAAGCCCTGAGTGCTGTCCTTATTCGGGAAGAGGGGAAAGTCCAGAAACCTATCTACTATGTAAGCAAAGTGTTGCATGGGGCTGAGTTGAATTACTCACCCATAGAAAAGTTTGCTTTGGCTTTAGTAACTGCCTCAAGGAAATTGCGACCTTACTTTCAGGCACACAAGATTCAAGTTCTGACGAACCAACAGTTGAGGAACATATTGCATAACCCAAAGGCCAGTGGAAGGCTAATTAAATGGGCAATTGAGTTAGGAGAATTCGATATCACATACAAGCCTCGGACAGCCATCAAGGCTCAGGCATTGGCTGACTTCGTGGTTGAATGTACTATTAACAACCAAGAAGTCGGGGGGCAAGAGATAATGACTACCCCGAGGCAAGAGAAAAAAGAAGAGGAACTTGCACCCGATCTAAAGGAATATTGGGTGCTCTATTTTGATGGAGCATCAAAAACAAATTCTAGTGGTGCAGGTTTGGTTTTGCAAAGCCCTGATGGGTTCATAGTTGAGTATGCATTAAAGCTGGATTTTCCTACTACTAACAATGAGGCAGAGTATGAGGCATTAATAGCTGGTTTGGGTTTAGCTAGAATCATGCGGGTCAAAAACCTTAAAGTTTGTGGAGATTCACGACTTGTGATATCCCAAGTAAACGGTGAGTTCGAAGCTAAGGATGAGACTATGGCGAAATACCTGAGAGTGGTGAAGGCAGTTATGTCTCAGTTTGAGGAATGTCATGTTGAGCACATCCCGAGAGAAGAAAACGTTAAGGCCGATGCCCTGTCTAAGTTTGCTTCTTCTGAAATAGAAAATTATGCTGGGAGTGTCTACTTTCAGGTCCTGAAGGCTCCAACCATTAATGCAAAGCTAATGGCACCAATTGATATAGGAGGCTCTTGGATAGATCCTATCAAGGCACACCTGGAGACCGGTTGGCTCCCAGACAATGCCATGGAGGCACGAAAACTCTCAGTAAGAGCGTTGAGATATACTTTGATTGAGGGTATTCTGTACAAAAGGTCGTTTGTCATCCCGTACTTGAAATGTCTAAGGCCTTTAGAGGCAAGGGAAGCATTAGAGGAAGTTCATGAAGGGATTTGTGGGCAACATTTGGGGGGCAGAGCCCTAGCTCACAAGATAATTCGTTTAGGGTTTTATTGGCCGGAGGTGTTGGCTGATGCACAAAACTATGTCAAGAGATGTGAGAGATGCCAGAAGCATGCCCCAATTGTGAGGCAACCGCCTGAGATGTTGACCTCTATCAACTCTCCCATTCCGTTTGCAATGTGGGGGATGGACATACTTGGACCCTTTCCCATGGCTTCAGCACAGAGGAAATTCCTGATAGTGGCCATTGATTACTTCACTAAGTGGATTGAGGCTAAACCCCTGGCCAAGATAACCACCAAGCAAGTTTCCCAGTTCTTCTGGGAGAACATCATTTGCAGATACGGAATCCCACGAATCCTTGTGACAGACAATGGGACACAGTTCAATAATGAGGAGTTTAAGAAGTATTGTGAAGAGAATGCGATTGAGCTCCGCTTTACCTCAGTGGCACATCCACAAGCCAATGGGCAAGCTGAGGTAGCTAATCGAATTATCCTTGATGGACTGAAGAAGAGGGTCGAGCGCTCTAGGAACACTTGGGTAGATGAACTGCTGCCCATACTCTGGGCGTATCGTACCACTTGTAAGGTAACAACTGGAGCAACCCCGTTTTTGCTGGCTTATGGAGCCGAGGCTGTTGTGCCCTTGGAGATCATGCAGGCATCACCTCGAATCGAGGCATATGAGCCAGAAACTAACGAAGAAGGGATGAGACTTGCCCTGGATTTAATTGACGAGGTTAGAGATGAAGCTAATGCTAGGAATGCTGAGTATCAGAAGAGAGCCTCTTTTCATTACAACCAAAGAGTTAAAGAAAGATTTTTTCGACAAGGCGACATGGTCCTAAGGAAGATTGAAGCCTCAGGAGTTGGCCAAAAAGGAAAGTTAGCACCAAACTGGGAAGGACCGTATCTGGTCAGGAAGGTGTTAGGACGAGGATCTTACAAGTTAGAAACCTTGGATGGGGTTGAGGTGCCCCGGACTTGGCATGCTGTGAACCTCAAAGTTTATTATGTTTGAGGTCTTTTGATAAAGACCTAACTTTTATCTATTTATTAGGAATAAGGTTCGAATGAAACCATTATAGAGCATGTTGCTCCCAGTAGTTGATAAAGTATCTATGTAAGGGTTGAACCCATTTTATTAATGTCCTTTGACAGCATAATGGGATTTAATCTGTTTTCTCTATTGGTTATCTTTCCTTGCTAAAATAAACGAAAGACGAATGTTGGACCGACTTATAAGTTTAAGTACCAGCCAGGAGGCCAAGTACTCAAAAATTCTAAAGTATTAACAAACTATGAGCAAAGGCAAGAAAAATGAGCGGAAATAAACTGCATAAATAGTTAAGTTAGAAATTACAAAGGCCCGAAGGCTATTAAGTCAAATGTTTGAAACCCAAAGTTCAGAAAGGTAAATGATAAATAAATAAATAAAGTCTAAGGGGCCTTAGGGGCCTCCTTAGCAGGAGAAGCATCCTCAGAGCTAGTCTCAGTAGTAGACCCCTCGTCGGCAGAGACAGCAGCACCAGGCTGAGCTAGAGTAGGCTCGGGATCCAAAGCTGAAGAAGTGGCAGCAGCATGCTCCTTAACCAAAGTGTCATCCTCCCCAAACAGCTCTTCACTGGAACCAGGCTCCTGTGTCAAGGCATGGGGAAGGTGAGGGCTAGGAAAAGCAGAAGGCAAGAATAACCCTGGATGCTGCCTCAGAACTGCTTCAAGGGCCTTGGTCCACCCATCAGAAAACTGACTAGGAAAGAGCATCTCATCATGCTGATCCATGAGGGTCTTGTACTCCTCCGAATCCAGATATTCATCAATATGCTTCTCCTTGTCATCTCTTAGGGCGACCAACTCCGCATGCATCCCTACCATCTCTTCATCTTTCTTCTTTATTTGCTCTTCCAAACGGTTAATATGGAGAGTCTTCTTCTGAGACTCAGACTCAAAAGCTTTAGACTTCTCTTTCCAAGCTTTGGCTTTATGAACCAAGCTTTGGAAATGGACATTAGCCTGCATAAAAGGTTAGCATTGAAATCAAGTATTGAACTTAAAAGCCGTAAAGGTATTGAAAGATAAAAGTTTGAGACTTACCACAGCGAGAGCCTGAGCACCAAGTGCCTCTGACTCCCCAATACCTCCACCAAGGACCATGTCCTTATAATCAGGGGTGGTGATCGAGTTTAAAGACCAATCCATGGAGTGCTTCGTAGAGCCCACCACAGAATCCTGCTTCCTAAAGCCCCAAGGAGGCCTGAAAACCGTCGACTGGACATTGACCTGGGAGCTCCCCTCCAGTCCAGCTATATCACCATATCTCAGCTCCCCTTTATGGACCTTGTGGGGGCGCAAGAAAGGAGGCTCCGTGTTTTTCCCGCGAGGGTCAGCAACCCTCTTAGCCCGAACCATCCTGGCCGTCTCTTCATCAGGAGAGGGTGCAGCCTCCACAATCAATTTAGCAACTGCAAGAACGACCAAAAAGAGAGTTGGAATAAATTTAGTATTAAAAAGTAAATGGCAAAGACCAGTAAGAAAATTACCCCGCTCAGAAACTCTGGAAAGGCCTACTCCCCTTAGAGACTCCTCATTTAAAAGACTTAGGCAGGTAATAGAACTACCGTCTGCCTCGGTCAAAGTATTATAAGCGGCCTGTTCCTCGGTACTAAGGACGATTCCCTTAGCACTTCCATCTGAGACTCTCGAGAATGTCTGCCTAAAGAGAGTGCCCCAATCACCTCCATCCCATTCTAAGTATGCGAACTCATTTTTCCAGCCCGCATTATTATCAGGAATCGACTTGCCATTAAAGATTGGGGGGACTCTAGGACGGAGTTTAACATATACCCAGCCAGGGTTCGTGGCAGGACTATTGTAAAATTGAAAAAGTTTGCGAAAAAGAGCAACTGATAAAGGGAGTTGTTGTCGAAGACACAAAACCATAAAACATAATATAATTCTCCACGCGTTTGGCGGGAGTTGACATGGACTAATTTGCACATCAGCTAAGAGTCTAGGAATGAATTCATGAAATGGAAAACGAAGGCCAGCCACTAGACTCTCCCTATAAACACACAAAGAATTGGGTTTCCAGTGACAAGGTCTGTCACCTGGCTCGGCTGGGACAAGTTTATAAGGTGATTTAATTTTGAAAAGCTTGTTATATCTAGTGATTTCACCAACATCATGATAAGAGCTACAACAGTCATATGCATCTAATTCTGACAAAGAGGGGTAATCATCTCCACGTTGATTTAACATATCTACTAGAGATGTGTAAGAAGAGCGAATGGTGATTGTACCTTTGGAGGAGGCAGAATTCATCTTTGCAAGGCGAGACTTAGCTTTGTCTTCCATTGATGCTCTTGAAGAAAGGTTCGAAGCTCTTGAAAAACCCAGAAAATATGAAGATTTGAAGAAATCTTCAAAGAAAACCCAGAAGCTAGGAAGATATGAAGAAATCTTCAAGGAGAAACCCAGAAACCACCGTGAAGAGGAGGAGCTTCGATAAACTCTCGCCGGAAATCGCCTTGAAATGAAGAGAACTATAGAGAGAATTTCTAGTGAAGTGTTTGAGTAAAAGTGAGAATGAGAAAGTGAACTCTCCACTCTCACTCTTATATATAACTTTTCAGCCGGTTGAAATTCCTCCAAACGGTCAGAAAACCTACAGTAACAGGTCAGAAAAGCCCATAAAACCGGCCCAAATTAAGGCCCGATTCTAGGACATTCTTAGGAAAATATCTTTGAAAATATCTTAGATATTTTGAAGAAAATTATGGGTATTTTTTAAAAAAAAAAAAAATATATATAATAGACAATAAATCCTGAATTTGAATCCAAATAGCCCGGATGGGCCCAATAACAACTATGAGGATAAGCCCATTTTTGAAAAGAAAAGTACCAGGCCCCATAAGAATAGGCCCAAAGCTAAAGTCGCCCTTAATTCGACCAGAATCCTGGTCGAAACGACCAAGAATCCTGGTCGAAAAACCCTTCGACCAAAGCGTTGGAAACGCCCTTAATTCGACCAGAATCCTGGTCGAAACGACCAAGAATCCTGGTCGAAAAACCCTTCGACCAAAGCGTTGGAAACGCCCTTAATTCGACCAGAATCCTGGTCGAAACGACCAAGAATCCTGGTCGAAAAACCCTTCGACCAAAGCGTTGGAAACGCCCTTAATTCGACCAGAATCCTGGTCGAAACGACCAAGAATCCTGGTCGAAAAACCCTTCGACCAAAGCGTTGGAAACGCCCTTAATTCGACCAGAATCCTGGTCGAAACGACCAAGAATCCTGGTCGAAAAACCCTTCGACCAAAGCGTTGGAAACGCCCTTAATTCGACCAGAATCCTGGTCGAAACGACCAAGAATCCTGGTCGAAAAACTCTTCGACCAGAGCGAAATTGGACCCTTAATTCGACCAGAATCCTGGTCGAAACGACCAAGAATCCTGGTCGAAAAACTCTTCGACCAGAGCGAAATTGGACCCTTAATTCGACCAGAATCCTGGTCGAAACGACCAAGAATCCTGGTCGAAAAACTCTTCGACCAGAGCAAAATTGGACCCTTAATTCGACCAGAATCCTGGTCGAAACGACCAAGAATCCTGGTCGAAAAACCCTTCGACCAGAGCAAAATTGGACCCTTATTTCGACCAGAATCCTGGTCGAAACGACCAGGAATCCTGGTCGAAAATCTCTTCGATCAGGAAGAAAAAGAAGGCCTTAATTCGACCAGAATCCTGGTCGAATTCCTGGTCGAATTCCTGGTCGAATTCCTGGTCGAATTTCTGATCGAAAATACTCAGTCCTGGTCGAAATTTGCTATAAAAATTGATTTTCTGACAGCTAATCTTCACAGACATGGAATTTTGATACCTGTAGGTACCATAATAGGATAAAAATGGAAATACGAGGAATTTCATAGATAATTCCTTGAAGAAAAAAAAAAGACTCTGTAACTAAAGTTACGGAAATTGCTTAGCCTCGAATAAGGCATATCGTCGTAAACGTGTCGGTCGCTCCACACTTTACATCAAGACGACATTCGTGAAACACTAGTGTACAAAGCCCGGACCCAAGTCTCACGAAAGACAGATAAAACTTCAAGGAAAACCTGATCAGTTTTCCTAGAAGTTGGGGGGCAAATGATATGGGCTGAAAATAAGCCCTAAAGACACATTTAATATGGCATTAATTAGACCCTGAATGGTCCAAACGTGGGGCCCACCAGATGGGCCCAAAACCCCTATTATAATATTAATTTCGTAATTAATATTGGGGGAAATAAATAGCTCAGCAAATAAGAGTTGGATAAGGATAATATCCCCTTCAGACTTATCCTATAAGGCATCCAATTTCATATGGAAACTGATTCCTATAAGGAATAGATCTAGAACTTTCCTCAAAGACTTTTCTACCAAGTCTCTAACTCCTACCATAATTCTAAAGGCTCCTCAGCCTATATAAAGGGCCTGACCCCTCACCTCAGAACTACGTTTTTTGGCTTGATCTTTGATATTCATCAAAGTACGTAGGCATCTTGTGAAGGCAGAATCAGCCACGAGCACAAGAGCAGCCATTAAAGCACGAAGCTTACACACCCCTTACATTAAATACATAAACCCTAGCCGCAATACTAGTAGCCTAGTTTTTATTCCACAACAATTTCATTGTTACAAATATTTATACATGATTCTATACTGGATTCTATGTAACATTTGATTTTTAAATTTATATGAAATTCGATATGTTAAACTTAATTGTTGTTATAATTTATGATTCTTATCATAACAAATCATTTTTTTTTACGAAAAATAAGATATTATGATGGTGTTCTTTATTATTTTTTATATAAGGTATTAGGCCTGTCAATGGATAGGATATCCGATCCGATTCGATCCGCACTGATTTAAATGGATATGGATTGGTCTAAAAAATATCCGATCCAGAACCCGATCTGATAAGAACGACCCGAATAATAAATGGATCGGATATGGATTTAGGTTGATCTGATCCGCTTATCCACGACCCGATCCGTTTAATTACATAATAATATATTATATAATATATATACTAATATTTTAAAAATATTTTATATTTTAATAAGCTACGTTATTGAAAATTCTAGACCTTGTACCTAATCTAATATTTTTCTTGCTCTTCCATGTACGACTCTAGCCTCCAAAATTTAACGTCATTATATTTTTCTGTATTTATATTTTAACGTCAATTTTCTATATTGGAAACTTGCTTTTATAATTTAAATATGTTCAGATAGTGATTTTTGTCAGCGGTTGAATGATTACTTACATTTAATTGTAATGTAGCGAAGAACGAGGTGATGTGCAAGTGCTCGCGTAGCAAGGTCAAAATGTAGACTGGAAAAAAAATAAATTACTTTTTTTTCGAAGTACATGATTTCATATATTTTTTTTATTCGACTTGAACTTATGATTTATGTTTTTTCAAACATTGTGTTTGAGCAATGGAACTATTAAAAGAGTAAGTTTTTGATCGTTACTAAAATTTACACACTGATTTCTAGATTGTAACTTCTCAAATATTATTAATTTTCTTTAAAATGGTAAATGATATATATCTATGTGATTATATTTTTATATTTTAAAAAATAAATGGAGCAATGGATATCCGAAATCCGATCCGTTTATCCACTAAACTAAAAGGATTGGATATTGATCGAACTCTAAAATATCCGAGATAGGATTCGATCCGATCCGATCCGAATCCGATAAAAATAAACGGATATGGACATGGATTTAGGTCGATCCGATCCCGACCCGTTGACATGCCTATAAAGTATTATGATGGTATTAAGCTTTATTGTTTTTATGCAAACGATTTTTTTGTATTTACTTGTACATTGAAGAATTGAATTGAAATGAATCTTTGATGACTATATGTCGTATATCTATACTTTGAAAGGAAAAGAGATGCGATGACTGAAAAGTAATAACATAAAAAAAAATGAGCAGTGGATAAAGATTAAAGAGGGCGGGCGGTGCAAGTGCAAGGAAGGTTACACAGACAGGCTGGACATTCTCTCTTTTGGAGTAGTGTATCTTATACAAAAACCTAACCTCATGATTTCGTTTCCCCCTCCCCATCTACCGACTGCGACACCTCATTATCAACAAAATCTCTTAATGAGTTACACCTCTACTGGCAAAGTAAAATTTCACAGTAGCAACGAAAAAAAGCGAAAAGATTGCGAATTATTTTCACTGCACTCGTAATTTCAAGATCTGAAAATCAATAAATACTTTCCTTCTACAGTAATAATACCGAGGTTCCGTTTTTATGTAAACAACTTAGAAGTTCAAATAAAATAAATGTTGTTAAGCAGTGGGGACTTGAAGTTTGACCAAAAATAATATGTTCTTGTGAGATACTGTGCATTTTTTTTGACTATGTAGATTTATATGATTTACAATTTAGTATCCGTTCTAAGATAATTTTCGGGAAGAGCGAGAGTCGAACCCTTGACCTGGGACAACAGAGGATACAGCCTTCATCTTTTCCTGTATATATTTTAATAAATATTTTATTTAAAAATTTGTAAGAGGTACCAACCGAAAAATCGGAAAAAAATAGAAGGGGAAAAGGGATAACGATAGACAAATAACTACCCATCATATTCGTTCTGGTCCGTCAACACGGAAGAGGGAGATGCAATCCAGCCTGGATTGGGACCCTGTTTGCTTGTACTAGTACTACTAACTTTCTTGGTCAAAGCTTGTCTCTCACCCTCAGCCGTTAGCCCGTTACTACTTATCTACCCCGCTCCCACCTTTCCTTGTCACGGGACTTTTAACAAACTATTTAATGAGTTGTCATCAGTTACAAAATATGACCCCACTTCTTCCCGAATAAGTATGGGGTATTTGGGAGAACTTATTTTTCAGAATAATTCAACTTATTTTAAGTTAAAAGTTAAGATTCCTAATTTTTCAACTTATTTTGCAACTTATTTTTGCAATTTGTTGAATCTCAAACATACATTAAATACTTATATAAAAAATTATTAAAATATAAAATTTTTACCCGAAAATAAGTCCATATGTTCATAAGTTAAGATTAGCCTAACAAGCCCTATATAAGTTATAACCATAAACCGATAATTATTTCGAAAATAATAATGATATATTATGTGTATTTTATTTTAACATTCGATAAAAGTAAATTTTAGTGGCAATAAACACATTTTGATAATTTTTTTGGATTTCCGAGCTTCATTAAAATAAATAAATTTAGGCGTTAACTGTCGATCCGCTGCTAAGGCCGGTTGGACTATAGGTCGGAAAGGAGAACGGAGCTAAAACGATTAGTCAAACACACGGCCCGTTGATTATAAAAGGGAGTTGAGGAAATTAGTTATCCATCTAACTAAAAAAAAAAACAACACAACGTACTCAGTATATTCCGCATGAGCAGGGTCTGAGGGGGCAGGATGTACGCAATCATGCCCCTACACAAAGGTAGAGAAATTGTTTCCGATTTTTGACCCCCGACAGGAGTCGAACCCGTGAACTCCACTGTGCCAACTCAACCCCTTTTTTTAGTTATCCATCTAACTGTAAGTTAATAACTTGTATGCAGAGTAAGTGTACAAAGGAGTAAATGAATAGCACAGTTTCAAGTTTGTACTCCTCAAGATATTCATTGAATGTACTATTTTTGTACTTCCAGAAATCGTTAATTTGTTACTCGAAAGCGCCTTTAAGACTTGCAGTTAATACTTCCTTCCTCCGCCCCCTGATTTGTTTAGATTGAAGAGGACACAGAATCAAGATAATGTGTAAAAAATAAATAAAATTAGATAAAAATTGGGTAAACTGATGGATCTATCAATATTTAATAATAAATTTGAGATAGTGGAGGAAAATAGTGGGTGTAATAGTATTTTTTATTATTAAATATGAGATAGTAGGGGAAAGTAGTTAGTGTAATAATGGGGTAAATTAAATAAATGAGAGGGACGGAAGGAGTATTAATTAGATTTAGTAGCTGAAAAAATAATTCACTTTTTATTTTTTAACATTTTAACTAACAATTTTAATTTTTCACATATAAATCCAACAAACTTTATAAATAAAAAATTGATTTAATTATGGAAAGAAAGTTAACTAAAGTTAATTTTGAATTAACTAATCCACATAAATTAGTCAAAAGATCAAAAAATTTATTTTAATTTAATAATTTAATAGTAATATTATAATATTCTCCTACTGATGCATGTAACATATTGATACATGAGCATATAAATTTATAATTTTTTATAAGGGTTAAAATTTTAACATCTTGATCATAATAATCAATTTATAAATATAAAATCATTAAGTATCAATGTTAAAAATTTAATTATTTTTATTTCAGCCTCAATTATTTTATCAAAATTTCTTTGAAATTTATAATAATTTTAATAACGTCTTATAACAATTTTAATAACAAACAAACAATATTATTATTACTAATATTAATAATAACAACAAAAATTTATTTTACCTTATACTAAATTAAATACATTGTGCAATAATAAATTTTTTTCAAAAATATTATTGTAATACTTGCTAAATATGCATATAAAAATATTTATATCAAATAGTAATTAATTATGTAATTTAATTATGTATTATAAACTAAAAATATTTGAATTTATATAATTTTGGCATGTCCTAATATGTTATAATCTAACTATAATTAGATTTTTCACAATTTTAGAAAGTCTGTTCAGTTTATTTGAGAAAAAATAAGATTACTGGTCGAATTGCGTAAAAAATAAACAAGTTTGTTGAATATTTTAGCTGGATAGTTTATTTTGTTATTAGATATCAGTCTGTTTTAATCTAAACTTTGAAAACTTTTTTCTTTTTTTTTTCTTTTTTTTTGAAATACTGAAACCTTTTTTCTTTATCGTGTATGTAAAATCGAATAAAAATAAAAGAAAAAACTTTAGCAAAAAAGAATGTGTCATGGAGGTCAAGATATGTTTGGTGAAAATTATCATTTTGAGAAGTTTGAGCCCGAATTATTGGTTATCCATGCTCGATATAAAATAAATCAAACATATTTAACGTATCTCGTGTTCAGAATTTGTTATAAATAAAAATTTCTAATGCTCCCTTTGTCAATTTTTTACATTTTAAAACTTATCATAAATGGTAAAATTTTATAATATAAAAATTAACTTCACCAACTACTTTCAACTAACTCACTTTACCATTTTATTCATTTCTCTTAATTTCTTTTTCCCTATTTTACATTTTTTAAAATTTTTGTATCCAACTCATTTATAAATAAATGAGGGGACGGAAAGAATATTATTTTTATTTTAAAATAGAAATGACACTGCACTAAAATTTTAGCAAGGTAGATATAACATCGAAACTCAACTTCAAATAATACATGTACTCTAATTTATGTGGACCAAAAAATAGAAATGAAAAAAATCTAAATAAAGAAAACATGACATGATGTAAAAATTAAAGAGAAGGGGATAGTCATAGTAGCATGCGTGCAAATCAGTGCAGGTCTAGGATGTGACGCGTGTCCGTTTAACAGCTGTTTTCCAATTTATCTATCTTCCATTTGTAACCGTTATACCGGAAGAACCGGTACCCACTAGGGAGAGCACGGCTCGGTTGAGATGGTTTTGCCCCGAAACCGAACCCGAAATTGCATGTTATTGGTTTTAAAAATTGAAAATCGCAATCGCAATTGAACCGTCGGTTTCGATTTTAAAAAGCCCGGTTCGATTTTTAACGATTCGGTTTCGGTTATAAAATCGAACGAAATAATCATAAATATATTACAAGACTTTAAATTTATTAATTATAACGTTCTCGACTTGTAAATAAAGTGACTGGGCTGTTGAATGAGTACACTCTGTGTATATGTTAGTGCATGTTAGATGTAAAGAATATTGGCATTGCATTGTAACATTTATATACAGGTGATCTAGTAATTATCTAAATATTCTTGTCGGGGTATATAAGATAGCCAGCTTTTGTGAGCGTTATTCAAGATTTGAGGAAATTGCATAGCAGATCTTCTCTATTTTCTTAAAACCACACATTATTAATTTTATTTTTTGTTTACGAAGCAAAGGAGAAGTCTACAGTCTCAGCTTTTTATGATGAAATCAACACTCCCTTTGGATTTGGGTGTTACTAAAATCTTATACATTTGTACTCTACTCAGATATTTATTTAATGTGAGCTAAAAACTTTTATTGTATTTACGCTCTTATGAAGTTCTTCTACCGCTGTTTTTTTTTGAAAAAAAACTAATGTTTATGTTGCTAAAACTCGGACACTCAACCTCTCCCGCTATGATGAATCTGTATTTCAATACATAATTAAGAATTTAAGATAAAGAAGTTTATTACAAATATCCAGCTCCGACATCTTCCATTTCCGAAAGCATCTTAGTTTTGATGATAACATAGTTAGCAAGCTGGTATGCTTGTAATGATCAAGCTTCTAGTGTCTGTTTCTAATTCTATTTTACATGACATATAAGTTATGCTATATATAATGATGTTAGCAAGCTGGACTAACATTGTTTTGCAGGTTTAGTAATTATTTTATTTCTGAGCAAAACATGGTATAGCAGCTAGCTGGCAAGAATGTTTTATTCTAACGCAGCAAGCTCGTAGACAGAGTCCAGATTTACCAGAAGTCTTATTTTCTTGGAGATCTATTAGGACTTGATATTTTTAATTACTCTATCAATTATATAGAACGTATAAAAATATATATATATATATATATATATATATATATATATATATATATATATATATATATATATATATGGGCTCAACTGATTTCAAAAACGTTTTATATATTTATATATCTATAGATTATCTTTTATCCTAATAAATAGGAGTTTTGTTTTTAAACGTTTTCTTCCTAACAAAGCTCTATTTTTTGGGCTTTATTTTTCAGATGAACATTTATACTTAAACAACTTTATTCCTTCTAAATCTCATCTGTTTCGATCTTTTCCAAACGTTGTTTTATACACGTTGGATTTGAATTAGTCTAACAACAAATTCGTAAGACTTGGAGTCAAGATCGTTGGTTGTTGTTTGTTTAATTCACATGCTTTCGTTCACTATAAAAACATTTGTGTGTTTTTCATTCCAGGCTGTTGAACGACTTTCAAAAGAAACACAAGTGCTATTATCGAACTAATTTGATATATAACACGATTATATATATATATAACACGATTTATATCCTTGCTAGAGTTCATAGTTTCAATTGTAATTCATTAAATTTTGTATTGTTCAACGTGTAAGTTGGTAGTTGCTGGATTGGCAAGCTTAGACACAAGGGTTCAGGGAACTAGAGGCTAAAGAAGTCTATACTTGGGAAGTATAGGACTTAGAGGGCATTAAGTTCGAGGAACAGGGTTTGTCAGCAAGCTGTAGTCAGTGACTGGGAGAATCAGGGAGATATATTATTGTATAGTGTAATTGTAATTCATTGTGATCAATAATACCTTTACCGAGTTGGTAGAGGACTAGGACATAGACCATTAGGCAATAAGGGTCGAACCTGGCTAAAATTGCTGTGTGTTATTTACTTTCTACACTTTATTCTTACTTCACTGCATATTTTAGCTAGCTGCTTGTGTGTTAATTTATTTCATCCAGTTAGTTGCCAGACAGCTTATCGAGATTGATCATTGTTAGTCATTTCACCTATTTACCCCTCCCCTCTAGGTGTGCCTTTTCAATTTCCTCATCCGACATCATTTTGAAGCTTAATTTTTAAGATATAATATATTTATTAATTTTAGAATACAAATAAATTTTATAAATTTATTTATTTATTTATTTTAATAATCGATTCGGTTTAGTTTTAACCTATAACCGGAATCGGAACCGAAAGTCTCGGTTTTTAAAAATAAAAAACGACAACCGCCTATTCGGTTTTGGATTTGGTTTTTTCGATTCAGTTTTGACCAGTTTCGGTTCGGTTTCAATTCGATTTTTTGCTCACCCCTAGTACCCATATCCCCAACTTCTTCTTAAGCTTTACCTCTTTATCCTAATCGGTCATCTTTATCCCACTTGATCTCCTTCTCGTAATTATTCAATCATAAAAGCATAAATCTTAATTTTTTATAATATAATAATTGTTTATATACCTAATATTTAATTGATAATAAAGATAACTAATATAATAAAAAAAGTATCCTAATAATAACTATTAAGGTAAATTCTCGTATTACATCAAGATTATAATAATATTATATTAACATTCCCTCAAACTCAAGTTACTCAAAATAATAAGTATCGAGAGTTTATAAAATTATAAGAAATTTTTTAAAAAAAACTTGAAAATTGTCTCCGTTTCCAATCAAGAAACGGTCGTCGATCGTCATCGTTTGCATCAAAAAATGATTATCGGGTCTTTATCGTTGTTTCCCATCGAGAAAAAATCATTGGATTATCGTCGTTCTTGTTGTAAATCGTCATCATTTTTAATTGAAAAACGATCATCTGATCTAATTGTAAGTCGTCGCATCGTCATTGGATTGAAGATAGTCTCTTTCAGAAATCCACCATCATCGTTGTTGCGTTTTCACCTCATCATCATCTTTTGTTCGTAATCTAGGCTCTTGATACCATGATAAAATTATTCGAAAATACTATTCTTATTCAAACGTGAAGGCATAAACCTTAATTTTTTACAATATATTGATTACTTATATAACCAATATCTAATCGATAATAAAATAACTTAATTAGAAAGAAAAGTATCCTCATTTTGCTAATAATAATTACTAGCTTAAAACGTGTGCGATGCGCGGATGCTCTTTAATATAATGAATTTTTTTATTTGAACTAAAAAGTTTTAGACATGAATTTTGTAGGCTTAAAATTTTAAATGAAATGATTTGATAATAATTATATATTTATTCTCTTATATGGGCTAAAAGTAAGCCCTAAAGACACATTTAATGTGACATTAATTAAACCTAGAATGGTCCAAATATGAAGCCAAATTGAAGGGTCCAAAACCCTAATTAAATATTAATTTCGTAATTAATATTAAGGGTGATAAACAACTCAGCAATAAGTGTCAGATAAGGATACAATATCTTTATGAGTAGCCTCCAAGGCACCCAATCATACAAGGAAACAGACTCCTACAAGGTAGGAGTCTAGAACCTTCCCAAAGGAGGTGGCTTGCCCATCAAGTCTCCTAACCCTACTCTAAATCATAGGCTCCCAACACCTATATAAGGACCTGACCCCTCATTCCCAGAACTACGTTTTTTGGCTTGATTCTTGATATTCATCAAGGTACGTAGGCATCTTGTGAAGGCAGATTCAGCCACGAACACGAGAGTAGCCATTAAAGCACGAAGCTCACGAACCCTAGTATTAATTACATACAAACCTTAGTCATAATTTAACAACCTAGTTTTTATTCCACAACATTTAGCGCCGTCTGTGGGAAGACAACATCAACCATGGTTCAAACACGAAGAACAACATCAGTCTTAACCGAGGCTATCCCTATCACCTCTCTTCCGCCAGTCAACACCTCCGTTCCGCCCGTCAGTACTGAACAAGCGTATGCACCCCAATCAACAGGGGAGATCACTCAATCTCAAGTTTCTCAACCTATAGGGACGACTCCCCACGCTGAGAGAACTCTACCCGTGGTTGTCCATCCAAGCCAGGAGACTAACCCTCTTCAGATGGTGGTCTCTCCCCTTGTTAATCATCCACTACCTCCGGGGGTGCAGATCTCTACTACAGTCTACAGATCTCCCTAGAAGTACGAATCCCCCGTACAAAAGGGATCCTGGACTAAGCGATCATGCTTTGAAGATACATGAACCTTATCAGCCTTCCTACATTAGAGGCTTAGGCCCTGATCAGAGATATGATGATTACTCTGGTCCCTGTACTGATGACTCGTCGTCTAAGGACGCTGATCGTGACGAAGCCCCGAGGAGGCGATGTACCAGCAGAGAACCTCGAAGGAGGATGCAAACTATCCATGATGGACCCATTCTAACAATTTCTGAGAGAATCAAGGCTCATGAGGCCGAGATCTTGAAGCTGAAGGACGACATGGCAAGAGAGCAAGCGAGACAGAATCAGAATTGACCTCCTCCAACTTTAGGAAGGATTCCCTTTGTTGATTTAGAGTGGACCTCAAAGAGACAGAAAAGGGCTGACGCCCCAACTGGAAGAACAACAAGGGTGGAAACCCCATGGGATAACCCCAAAGATCTGATGCCACTTGGTGATCCTGATGATCCCACACCCCCGTTCACTGAGGAGGTGATGCATGCTCATATTTCTGGGAAGTTTAAGATGCCGACAATTAAGGCTTATGATGGAACGGGTGATCCCGCAAATCACGTCAGGACGTTCTCAAACGCACTGCTGCTACAGCCTGCAAGTGATGCCCTAAAGTGCAGAGCGTTCCCCCAAACCCTGTCGGGCATGGCTAAGAGATGGTATAGCCGATTGCCTGCGAACTCTATTGGCTCTTTTAAGGAGTTGAGTGCCGCTTTCATCAGCCAATTCATTAGCGGAAGGGTTCATGAGAAGAGCTCCGCATCACTTATGTATGTGGTGCAAGGAAAGAATGAAAATCTGAGGGATTACCTCAAGCGATTCACTAAGGAGACCCTGAATATCACTGATTTGGAAAATAAGGTGGCCATGGAAGCCCTGGAACACGGAACCACTGACCTCTTCTTTAAAAGGTCATTAGCGAAGCATCCCCCTGAGAACATGGCTGAGCTCCAACGAAGGGCTGATAAGTATATTAAAGCTGAGGATAGCATGAAGAAAGAGGCCACAGTAAGTAATGGAGGGAGTAACAACGACTCTAGAAAGCAAAAGCAAGACCAGGAGTATGATGACCAGGAATATGATGCTAGGGACAAGTATCCCCGAACTAGCGAGAACTCCGACTCTGCCCCTAAGAAGAACCAAGGACCAAGGTTCACTGAGTATGCAAGGTTGAATACTCCTAGGAGTAAAATCTTGTTGGACATTGAGAAGGATAAGGATTTCCGATGGGCGAAGCCACTTAGGGATTATCCCGCAAATAGAAACAAGAATCATTATTGCAGATTCCACAGAGATGTGGGGCATGACACTGATGATTGCAATCAACTGAAAGATGAGATCGAGCTTTTGATCCATAGAGGAAAGCTGAGCCACTTCACTAAGGGTGAAGATCATAGCGACCAAAGAAGAGATTATGATAGGAGCGATGATGATCGCGATCGCAACCCATAGCCCCGAAGGCCAGTAATCAATATGATCTCGGGAGGCCCGACAGTGGTTGGGACAACCAAGAGCTCTCAAAAGGCTTATGCCAGAGAGGTAATGCAAATTGTTGGAGAAACACCGAAGCTTGCAAGAGCTGAGGTAGCAATCAGATTCGATGATTTAAACCTCGAAGGGGTGAAGTTCCCCCATGACGACCCGCTAGTCATAACTCTCGTGATTGGAAACTCAGAGGTGAAGCGAGTCTTGATAGACAATGGAGCTTCCGTCGACATTCTGTTTCATGATGCGTTTGTAAAGATGGGGTATAACGACTCTCAGTTGACCCCCTCCAACACGCCCATATACGGGTTTAATGGAGTAGAATCTAAAGTTGAGGGAACTATTCAGTTGCCCGTTACTATCGGACAGAAGCCAATAGAGGCCACTCAGATGCTGAACTCTTTGGTTATCAAAGCATCTTCCACCTACAATGCCATCCTCGGGAGGACTGGACTCCACGCTTTTAAGGCTGTGGCCTCAACCTATCATATGAAGATCAAGTTTCCAACTAGGAATTGTGTAGGAGAACAAAAAGGTAACCAGAAAATGGCTAGGAGCTGTTATGTAGCCGCGTTAAGGCCTGAAGAAGTCGGGGGGCAGGTCCTTCCGATTGAAGACATAGATGTCCGCATTGATAAGGAACACCAAAAAAGGCCAGTAGAGGACAACACACATAAGCCTCGGACAGCCATCAAGGTTAAGGCGTCAACTGACTTCGTGGTTAAATGTACCATTGGCAACCAAGAAGTCGGGGGGCAGGAGTTAGTACCCCACGCAGGAAGTGAACTTCAGAATAAGAATGAGGAGACCAGAAGGAATAGTTGGTGCTCTATTTTAACGGAGCATCAAAAACAAAATCAAGCAATGCAGGCCTAGTCTTGCAAAGCCCCAATGGGTTCAAACTATCTTAGTAGGACGTAGCTTCATACTTATCTAGTAGAAGTAAAAATAAGGTTCGATGAAACCATGCAGAGCATGTCGCTCCGAGTAGGACAGTAGTACTCCATGTAAGGGTTGAACCCATTTTAAGTTATTAATTCAAGTTTTCTTTTCGTTCTATGATTCTATTTATGTCCTAAGCACCTGATGTGTGTAAGTCAAAGATGACCAAGTACCGAAAATAAAAGAATACACGAATAAATGGAAACAAACAAACGCATAGATAAAACCCTGAAGGGTCGAGAGTTAGGTTACAACACAATCGAATTAAAGTTCAAGTCCATAAAAGACCTTGGATGTAAGATAAGATGAACAATTAAGCCACATGTGGCCAGTTAAGCCATGAAAGGCTAACAACAAACCTTGAATCTCAACCAAGGATCAGGGAATCCAAGGGCATCCTTGATCAAGGCAAAGGAGTCCAAGAAAACCAAGAAGGTCTGATAACTAACCTTGGAACCTTGTATTTATCTTTCGTAATCTCTGAGCAAGCATTGAGTGTCATCCTCATAAAGGAGGAGAGCAAGGTTCAGAAACCTATCTACTAATGTAAGCAAGGTATTGCATGGAGCTGAGTTGAATTACTCAGCTAACGAAAAGTTTGTGTTGGCATTAGAAACAGCATCAAGGAAGCTACGACCATACTTCCAAGCACAAAAAATTGAAGTCCTGATGGACCAACCATTAAGGAACATAATCCACTACCCGAAAACCAGTTGTATGCGCATCAAGTGGCCAATCGAACTAGGAGAATTCGATGTTAAGCACAAGCCTAGGACGGCCATCAAAGCCCAGGCTCTAGCTGACTTCGTGGTTGAATATATCATTGACAACCAAGAAGTCGGGGGGCAGGAGGTAATAGACCAGAAAGGTCAGCAAGGTGAGAACCCCCTGGAAGAGAAGAAGGAGTATTGGATGCACTATTTTGATGGGGCATCAAAAATAAAAACCAGTGGTGCAGATTTAGTTCTGCAAAGCCCCGATGGGTTCGCAGTTGAGTATGCCTTGAAGTTTGATTTCCAAACAACCTACAACGAGGCAGAGTATGAAGCTCTGATAGCCGGCCTTGGATTGACAAGAGCCCTGAGGGTCAAGAACCTAAAAGTCTGCGAAGACTCAAAGCTGGTAGTCTCACAAGTCAATGGAGAGTTTGAGGCTAGAGAAAAGAATATGGCCAATTACTTGAGGATTGTGAAAGCTGTGATATCCCAGTTCGACGAGTGCCCCGTTAAGTATATCCCAAGGGAGGAAAATACAAAGGCCGATGCCTTCTCTCAGCATGCTTCCTCAAAGGTCGTGACCCATTCTGGAAGCGTCTACTTCCAATTTCTAAGAACCCCTACAATTAATTCTAAGCTTATTGCTCCCGTCTGAATAAAAGGATGCTGGATAGATCCTATCAAAGCACACCTTAAGAATGGTTGGTTGCCAAACGATGCCACGGAGGCACGGAAGCTAGCTGTAAGGAGCTAAAAGCTCGAAGAGGCCACGTTCCATTCAAATGAAGGCCATTATTTTGATCAGAATCCTGGTCTAAGGGGTCAGGATTCCTGATCGAAAATCCTTTCGACCAAGAAGCTGGGAAGGCCCTTATTTCGATCAGAATCCTGGTCTAAGGGGTCAGGATTCCTGATCGAAAATCCTGATATAAGGGTCATGGTTCCTGATCGAAAATCCTTTCGACCAAGAGGCCGGGAAGGCCCTTATTTCGATCAGAATCCTGGTCTAAGGGGTAAGGGTTCCTGATCGAAAATCCTTTCGACCAAGAAGCTGGGAAGGCCCTTATTTCGATCAGAATCTTGGTCTAAGGGGTCAGGATTCCTGATCGAAAATCCTTTCGATCATGAGGCCGGGAAGGCCCTTATTTCGATCAGAATCCTGCTCTAAGGGGTCAGGGTTCTTGATCGAAAATCCTTTCGACCAAGAGGCCGGGAAGGCCATTATTTCGATTAGAATCCTGGTCTAAGGGGTCAGGATTCCTGATTGAAAATCCTGATCTAAGGGTCAGGATTCCTGATCGAAAATCCTGATCTAAGGGGTCAGAAATCCTGATCGAAATTCTGATCTAAAATACCACGAATCATGGTACAAGAAAAAGGGACGATATATTGAAAATTTATACGCGCCTAAAGTCATGAATGACCTCAATTTTGGACGAATTTCTTAAATTTGGGAGCTAACAAGGCCAAAAATATGATCTTAAATTACGAAAATATTAGGGCGGGGGACCCCTCTAAAATTACAAATATATTATTATTTACAATAATATATAAAAATTATTATTATTATTGTTAAAAATAATAATGATAAAATCCGGGACGGACTTTATTCGAATGAAATTTTATCCAAGCGGGACACCTCCGATTTGGGGATCGAAATTATCCGGGATTCGGACAAAAGAAATATAATTATTGAATAATAATATTATATATATATATATATATATATATATATATATCTATATATCTATATATATACATATTCATTCGACCAAAATCCTGGTCAAAAAAGACCAGGATCCTGATCGAAAAAAGTTTCGACCAGCCGCCAATTGAACCCTTATTTCGATTAGCCTTGATCGAAGGGTGTGAAAAAAAAATCTTCTTCGACCTAAATCCTGCTCGAATCGAGCAGGATTTCTGCTCGAGAAAGCTTTCGATCAGGAAAAAGAAACGCCCTTAATTCGACCTGGTGACAACTGAAATGGCAAAAATGTTGTTTGGTCATTCAAGTTCTGCACACTCAACAGAAAGAGTACTGCAGTTTACAAATTGACAAAATGGCTCATGCTGTTTATATTTTTATAAAAAGGTCCCTGCACTTCAAATATTGACGAGAAAATTCCTAAATTATTATGAAAAATTACGGAAAATACCTGTGGGTACATAAAAATTCATAAATTATTAGGAAAAATTACAAAAAATACCCGCTGGTACATAAAAATTCCTAAATTATTAGGAAAAATTACGAAAAATACTTGTGGGTACATAAAAATTCCTAAATTATTAGGAAAAATTACGGAAAATACATGTTGGTACATAAAAATTCCTAAATTATTAGGAAAAATTACGAAAACTACCTGTGGGTACATAAAAAATCCTAAATTATTAGGAAAAATTATGGAAAATACCTGTGGGTACATAAAAATTCCTCAATTTTTAGGAAAAATTACGAAAAATATCTGTGGGTACATAAATATTCCTAAATTATTAGGAAAAATTACGGAAAATACCCGTGGGTACATAAAAATTCCTAAATTATTAGGAAAAATTACGGAAAATACCTGTTTGTACATAAAAATTCCTAAATTATTATGAAAAATTAAGAAAAATACCTTTGGGTACATACAAATTTCTAAAATATTAGGAATAAATGAGAAAAATACCTGTGAGTACATGGACAGTGAGAAAAGGTGCAAGAAAATTATTTATAATTTTCTCTAAGACATAAAAACTGTCAGTTAGCCTCGAACAAGGCACATCGTCGTAAACGTGTAGGTCGCTCCACACTTTACATCAAGACGATATTCGTGAAACACTAGTGTACAACGATAAACCCTGACCCAAGTCTCGAAAAAGGCAGATAAAAACTTCAAAGAAAACCTGATCATTTTTCCTAGAAGTTGGGGGAAATGATATGGGCTAAAAGTAAGCCCTAAAGACACATTTAATGTCGAATGAAGCCCAATTGAAGGGCCCAAAACCCTAATTAAATATTAATTTCGTAATTAATATTAAGGGTGATAAACAGCTCAGCAATAAGTGTCAGATAAGGATACAATATCTTTATGAGTAGCCTCTAAGGCACCCAATCATACAAGGAAACAGACTCCTACAAGGTAGGAGTCTAGAACCTTCCCAAGGGAGGTGGCTTGCCCACCAAGTCTCCTAACCCTACTCTAAATCATAGGCTCCCAACACCTATATAGGGGCCTGAGCCCTCATTCTCAGAACTACGTTTTTTAGCTTGATTCTTGATATTCATCATGGTACGTAGACATCTTGTGAAGGCAGATTCAGCCACGAACACGAGAGTAGCCATTAAAGCGCGAAGCTCACGAACCATAGTATTAATTACATACAAACCTTAGTCACAATTTAAAAACCTAGTTTTTATTCCACAACATTCTCCATGATATTTTTATAAAATGATGGATTTTAGTTTAAAAATATAGAAAAGATGATATGTTTTAGTTGAAAAACGTAATCGGTTAGTTATCAGATATTATAATATAATTATTTTATTTAACTTAAATAAATCTACTAGAATAGGTTTTACTGAGAAAAAATAAAAAAAATAGAAAAGATAACGTATTTTAGTTGAAAAAGGTAATTGTTTAATTACTACTGTAGTAATTATAATTATAAAATTTTAATTCATTAAATTGAATTGCTCATAATATTTTTATAAAATGAAAATTTTATTAGATAAGATATAAAAGATAATGTATTTTACATTAAAAATGAAATTGATTAATTGTTGAAAAATAGAAAAGGTAACATGTTTTACTTGAAAAAAGAAATTTATTAGTTATTAGTAACAATAGATAATTAAGTAAAAATAACATGTACCGTTAAGTAAGGGTAAATAAGTAAATCAACATGTACCGTACCGATCGACCAACCAAAATTTTAATGTTTCGGCAAATAATAATAGTACAAATTACGGTAATTTCCCGTATTACATCAATATCATAATAATAATATGTTAAAAGCAAGTTTATAATCAATTTGCTTACACTAAATATTATAATTGATGAGACGAACACTAAAGCATAAAAGCAAGTTTACGAATAAGATTATGAGGATCAAATTGCTTGCAGAGATTAAATAAAAATCTTGGCTTGAGATCTCTGCTCATTTGAAGATGACATTAGGTGTGAAATTAGAAAAAAAAAAGTGAAAAATTTGAGTGCTATTGGGATTTAGAATCGTCGCCACTTACGCGTGTTGAATTAGATTCATATTCGCACCATCCATCATCGTCGCCACCGTTGCAGATTCTTGATGGTGCATGCTTATATATATGTACGTATGTACAGGTGTGTGTGGGTGTGTTTCAAGTGAGAGTGTTAGGTTTACAATGTTTGACGTCGTTTGAGAGTTTTGATGCGAGAATTGCCGCGTTGAATACGGTTATTAATTTTATTCAGTGTTTATCGACTTTCGACATGGTATCAGAGTTCTGATTGTGGGAGGTCTCAGGATCGAGTCCCTCCTACCCGGCCCCCAATATTTTTATTTATTGAAATATTGAAATTGTGTGCTATAGTGGGTCCAAAAAAGGATAAGATCCCCATCTCGTATTGAAAATTGAACTGATCGGACGCTAGGGTAAAAAAGGCACGAACAACCTAGTGATCCATTCTTTGACCCTAAATAATGGACATTCGAGTGAGGGAGGGTGTTAGGATAAATATGTGATCCTGGTAAGCCCGACTCCTGAAATCTTGAGATTTTAGAAGAACTGGTAACGTAACACATGCACACTAATCACATTTATATTCTCTTTCTACATCTACATGTAACTTCTTTAACAAACGACAGACAACCTTGTATGTTTATGTTGTAAAAGATAAAATGTCCAAGAGAGATATAGATCGGATTAAAGGTCCATGGAACCCCGAAGAAGATGATATGCTCCAACATTAGTTCAAAAAACACGGCCCACAAAGCTAATAATAAATCATAAGAAATTTATTAACCTTTTTATTGATTAAAACCACGTTAGAGCTAATTTGTTCTCCGATATCGATCTTGACTGACTCTCACACTCTTATCATTCAACCATATCTACTATATCGTTTAAAGTACCAACATGTTATAATTCATAGTGATCAAATAGATGGTAAAGATTAGAACAGTGTAATAGATGATAAAGATTATGGGTTTTTTCATAAATATCCAAGGCCAAAACCTTTTTTGCAAAATGTTAGAATATATGAGCTATGCGGAATGTATAGGATCAGTAGAGAGGAGAGGGCACACAAACTGAAATGTGTTTATATTAGAATGTCTAGTGCAAGTATTACAATGAAACTAAGCCTCTATTTATATACTACAAATAAGCAATCATGATGTCATGGATGATGTCATTGGGTTCATATTTAACACAAAAATATTTTTTTCAAAATTTTTTTGGCAAAAATACCAAAATACTTGCAAAAATACGGAGGTTGCATATGTGGGCGCATATACAACTAGATGCAAACACATGTACAACTGAATGCAACCAACCACATATGCAACTGAATGCAACCTTGTTAGGAATATGTTGTACTTGATGATAACTTCACAATCAATCAAATTGTTTAAGGTTTTGTAGCTGTCAACGGATGAGGATTTATAACTCTATCCGTTGACAGGTAGCTCATCAACGGATGAGGTTTTGTAGCACACTGCAGTATCTCTATGTTATCAGTCGATAGTGTTTTTATCCACAGTCATGTTGACTATCAACGGATAGGCAGAATAGGGTAGCCAATTGTAAATAAGCTATGCTATGTAATTCTGTCTAAGTGAAAGTGTATCAACGGATGAAGACTAAACTCTATCAACGGATACAACTCAAATCCACTCTATCAACGGATACAGCTCAAGTCCCAATATCAACGGATACTGCTCTATACATCATCAACGGATGTCAGTATACATCATCAACGGATGTCAGTGTACATCATCAACGGATAATCATTGACACTGATTTCTATGATTAGCTGGAGATTAGCAGTTGATAAGGACATGTTTGACTGACAGATCACATGAGTTGAAAGTAGATACAAAAAGCAGTATGGCAGCCATACTTTGGAAACACAGAAGAAAGAAGCATTCCATTTACACTATGAATACAAGAAAGGTGCAGGAGACATGTCTGAACACAAGGACAACCTTTCGGCTACATGTGTATTTGGAGTGTAGTAGCAAGTCAACTAGAATTAGATTAGTATTATCTTATTTCAGTAGTACTTGTAAAACTTGGGATATATAACCAAGTGTAGCAACTCTTTGTAGGTTAAGAAAACAGACATATTTGCTTAGGGTTTCTTGAATATCTTTAGAAGCAAAGAGTTGTAAAACGGCAGCTGTGTACATTTTGTATCACAGAGTTTTCTTCAAATAAAAGCTTCAGGTGGTGTATATTAACCACCTGATTTTATATGTGTTTGTGTTTAATTCTTACATTGCAATTATCTCTTCATAAGTTTCTGAAGTTCTTATCAGAAATTTATAAATATCAAGAATTGTATTCAACCCCCCCTTCTACAATTATACAAGTGTGTAATCTGGGAATAACAATTGGTATCAGAGCAAGCTTCTAACATATTTGAAGTTTAAAGATCAACACACTTCCAACATGTCTAAGAAGGATTATGGAGTGAAGATTCCAGTTCTTGATAGAGAAAATTACTTTCACTGGAAAGTAAAAATGCGTCTACATCTCTCGTCTATTGATGAGGGTTTTGTGGATTGCATTGACAAGGGTCCTCACGTTCCAATGAAGACGGCAACAAGAGTTGGCCTGGCTGATGATGTGCCTGACACTTTCATTCCCAAACCTGTTTCTGAGTGGAGTCTTGAAGATATTGCAGAAGTCCACAAAGACAAAAAGGCCATGAATATTCTGTTCAATGGTTTAGAAACAGACATGGTTGACAATGTTATTAACTGCACTACCGCCAAGGAAGTATGGGACATTGTTCAAACCCTGTGTGAAGGAACAGAACAGGTAAGGGAAAACAAAATGCAACTACTAATCCAACAGTATGAACATTTTCACTTTAAGAGTGGAGAAACATTGAATGATACATTTAGTAGATTTCAAAAGCTACTAAATGGTTTGAAACTGTATGGAAGAGTCTATCAAGTTAAAGACTCTAATCTCAAATTTCTGAGATCACTGCCCAAGGAATGGAAGCCAATGACTGTTTCTCTAAGAAACACTCAAGAGTACAAGACATTTACTCTTGAAAGGCTCTATGGAACTTTAAAGACCTATGAGCTGGAAATGGAGCAGGATGAAGAGATTGAGAAGTCTCAAAAGAAAAGTGGGTCAGTTGCACTCGTTGCCAATTTGGAGCAAAAGGAGGAAAGGACAGAAACTGCTAGTTCTACACCAAACAGGGAGGTTTGTAAAGGTAGAACAGAATCAAGCAGGAGCAAGGAAAAGGTGTCTGAGGAATTGAATGCCCTTCAGCAGGATGAATTGGATGAGATAGATGAGCACTTAGCTTTTCTATCTAGGAGATTCTCTAAGCTGAAATTCAAGAGAAACTCTGGGATGGCCAAGCCATTTAACAAGGATTTTTCCACAAACAACTATGTGGATAAATCCAAAATTAAATGCTACAATTGTGGGATTGCTGGTCATATGATAAGTGAATGCAGGAAACCTAGATCTGAGAACAAGGGAAAGCCAACTGAGGTTGTTGACTATAAGAAGAAATATTTTGATCTTCTCAGGCAGAAAGGAAAGGCATTCTTGACCCAAGAGTATGACTGGGCTGTTGATGACAATCATTCTGATGATGATGCTGAGTTAGTCAACCTTGCTTTAATGGCTGATTCTGGAGAGCAGGAAGCAAGTTCAGCTAGCAATCAGGTATTTTCTACTAATCTCTCTGAGCTCACTAAAGAGGAATGCAATAGTGTTATAGATGAAATGTCTACTGAACTATATCACTTAAGTGTTACTCTTAAATCACTTACTAAAGAGAACAATAGAATTAAAGAGTCTAATCTGTTTTTAAGTGGTAGAAATGCTGCTCTAGAATCTCAATTTCTAGAATTTGAGAAAATGAGAGTTGATTGCAATAATGCTAAAAGTGAACTTGAAGCTGTGTTAAAAAGAGAACTGATTTTAAAAGACCAGCTTGAAAAAGAACAAGGGATAATTGCTAAATTTCAAAGTTGTAGGAATATTTCTCAAAACATAATAGAAGTTCAGGGAATAGAATCATTTGTGAAGGATACCTGGACTCAAAGGAAAAAGGAGCTAGAACCTGGCCTTGAGGATCTAGAGACTACTTGTGAATCAACGGATAGTGATCATCCGTTGACAGATGAACCGTCAACGGATGAGAGGTATCCGTCGACTAACAAAAAGTCTGTTAGTAAGAAGGAACTTAGGAAACTGGACATCAAGTATGGTCCAGTAAACAAGAATTTTGTTAGTGGTGAGTGCAGCAAAACCAAATCCAGTGGGAAGGCTAAGACAGGTGATTTACACAACAAAAAGGCTGTTGGTAAATCAGACAATGAAAAGGTAGAAATTGAGGGCAAAAAGAAAAAGAACAGAAATGGTAAGATAGGCATCAACAAGAAAAACAATTACTCTCCTGACAAGTTTGCTCCTAGGAAAACTTGTAGTAATTGTAATAGTGTCAATCATTTATCTTCTAATTGCAAGATTGTTAACAAGGCTCCTGTTCATGTACCTCAACCAATGCCATGTATGCTTGCAATGCCTGTTATGCCTGGTTTGTATCAAAATGCTAGTTTTTCAAATCCATATGTGAACATGCCATATGTGTCTAATCCATACTTTCAATCTATGAATGTGCCACAAATGTCATGGAACCTACCTAACATGAATAATATGTATGCTAATTTTCCACACATGCATGCATCCAATATTCATGCAAATGAGCATTTGTCAGACCCCATTACTCAAGCATCTACACCTAAGATGAAGAATTCTAAGAGTGCAAAGTCAAAGGCTAACAAGAAAGGACCCAAGGAAGCTTGGGTACCAAAATCAACTTGATTTGTTTTTGAAATGTGTGCAGGGAAACAGAAGGAATCTATGGTACCTAGACAGTGGATGTTCTAGGCACATGACAGGAGATTCAACCCTGCTCACAGAGTTCAAGGAAGGAGCTGGCCCTAGAATTACCTTTGGAGATGACAGCAAAGGATATACTAAGGGATATGGCCTGATTTCAAAAGACAATGTCATCATTGAAGAAGTGGCTTTAGTTGAAGGTTTAAAGCACAATTTGCTGAGTATCAGTCAGATTTGTGACAAAGACTATGAAGTAAAGTTCACGAAAGAAGCCTGTGTTGTGTCTGCCAAGGAAGACAACAATGTGGTATTGACAGGCTTTAGAAAAGGAAATGTTTACATAGCTGACTTCAAGTCAGCATGCTCAGAATCCATTACTTGTCTCTTCAGCAAAGCAAGTAAGGATGAGAGTTGGCTATGGCATAAGAAGCTGTCACATTTGAATTTTAAAGTTATGAATGATTTGGTAAGAAAGGATCTTGCTAGAGGAATCCCTCATTTGGAGTTTGTCAAAGATGGGCTATGTGATGCCTGCCAATTAGGGAAACAAAAGAAATCATCTTTCAAAAGCAAGACAGAGTCATCCATTGTTAAGCCTCTTCAATTGCTGCATATGGATTTATTTGGTCCAGTAAATGTCATGTCTATTTCAAAGAAGAAATACTGTCTGGTGATTGTAGATGATTTTTCTAAGTTCACATGGACTTTCTTCCTGCACTCCAAGGATTGTGCAAGTGAAATCATTATCAATCACCTCAGAATGCTAAACAATGGTTCTGAAGACAGAGTACAAAGGATCAGGAGTGACAATGGTACTGAATTCAAGAATTCCACAATGAAGATTTTATGTGAAGAGAATGGAATTGTCCATGAGTTTTCTGCTGCCAGAACACCTCAACAAAATGGGGTTGTTGAAAGGAAAAACAGAACTCTCATTGAAGCAGCTAGAACAATGTTAAGTGAATCAAGATTACCAACATATTTCTGGGCTGAAGCTGTCAACACTGCATGCTTTACTCAGAATATTTCCTTGGTCAATCAAGCTAGAGGAATGACTCCTTATCAGTTATTAACCAACAAGAAACCAACTTTAGCTTTTCTACATGTCTTTGGATGTAAGTGTTTTGTGCTAAGGAATCATGGAGATAATTTAGGCAAATTTGAAGCAAAGGCAGATGAAGCTATTTTCGTTGGATATGCAGCAGGGAAAGCCTACAAGGTCTACAATCTAAGAACCAACATTGTTATGGAATCTGTACATGTTGTGTTTGATGATCAAAAGATTCTAGGCCTAAATGATGAAGGCTACCATGAAAAGTTGGAATTTGAGAATGAAGGTGAAGGAAGAATGTACTATGATGATGATGAGGAGAATGAAGATCATGACCACAGAAATCCACCTAGAGCTGTTACACCAACTAGAAGTGATGCTTACACTGAAAATGAAGCATCCGTTGATAGTCATTCTGGAGCATCCGTTGACAGTCATTCTGCAACATCCGTTGACACTATTAGAGATGCATCCGTTGACAGTCATTCTGCAGCATCCGTCGACAGGCAAAATGATGCATCCATTGACAGTCAACTTCATAACTCAGCAAGGACAACAAACTCAGGGGGAGTTTCTCAAGGTCAAAATTCAATGCTAAATCAACATGATCATGTAAATGAAGCAACCTCATCAAGATCAAATCTTCCACCTGCAAGAAAATGGACTAGAAATCATCCATTTGAGTTAATCATTGGTGAATCAAATTCAAGAGTCCAAACTAGAAGGGCCACTCAAGCAGAATGTCTATACAGTAGCTTCCTGTCTCAAGAGGAACCTAAGAAAGTGTAAGATGCCCTTCTAGATCCAGATTGGGTGTTAGCAATGCAAGAAGAGCTAAACCAATTTGAAAGAAATAAAGTATGGAAACTTGTGCCCAAACCTGATGATAGAAGTGTCATAGGTACTAAATGGGTTATCAAGAATAAGACAGATGAAAATGGCATAATTGTGAGGAATAAAGCTAGACTAGTGGCAAAGGGCTATTCTCAAGAAGAAGGAATAGATTTTGATGAAACTTTTGCTCCAGTAGCAAGACTTGAGGCAATAAGAATCTTTCTAGCCTATGCAGCACATGCCAATTTCAAAGTCTATCAGATGGATGTCAAAAGTGCCTTTCTAAATGGGGAACTGGAAGAAGAGGTCTATGTCCATCAACCTCCTGGTTTTGAGGATCCAGAATTTCCAGAATATGTATATCTTCTCATGAAAGCACTTTATGGTTTGAAGCAAGCACCAAGAGCCTGGTATGACACTTTATCTCAATTTCTTTTGGAGAACCACTTCACTAGAGGTACAGTAGATAAAACCTTATTTCATAGGGATATTAATGGCTCTTCAATACTTGTTCAAATCTATGTAGATGATATTATTTTTGGGTCTACAGATGAGAAACTTTGCAAGCAGTTTGCCAAACTTATGCAAAGTAGGTATGAAATGAGTATGATGGGTGAATTAACTTACTTTCTTGGCCTACAAGTAAAGCAAGTTAATGAGGGCATTTTCATAAGTCAAACAAAATATATTTATGATCTCTTAAAGAAATTTGACTTAATGGATTGTACATCTGCTAAAACACCTATGGCCACTGCAACTAAGCTTGAGTTGAATACTAAGGAAAAGTCTGTGGACATCTCAAGTTATAGAGGCATGGTAGGTTCACTTTTATACCTAACAGCTAGTAGACCTGATATAATGTTTTCTACTTGTCTTTGTGCTAGATTTCAAGCTGATCCTAGAGAGTCTCACTTAATAGCTATTAAAAGAATTTTCAGGTATCTCAAGGGAACACCAAACCTTGGCATTTGGTACCCAAGAGAATCTGGTTTTGATCTAACTGGCTATTCAGATGCAGATTATGCAGGTTGCAGAGTTGATAGGAAAAGTACTACAGGTTCCTGTCAATTTCTAGGAAACAGGCTTGTGTCATGGTTCAGTAAGAAACAGAACTCAGTCTCCACTTCTACAGCTGAAGCTGAGTACATTGCGGCTGGAAGTTGTTGTGCACAGATTCTATGGATGAGAAACCAACTCATTGACTATGGTCTAAAAGTTGAGAAGATTCCAATTTTCTGTGACAACACAAGTGCTATTGCCATCACAGGGAATCCAGTGCAACATTCGAGAACCAAGCACATTGACATCAAATACCACTTCATTAGAGAACATGTGATGAATGGTACAGTAGAAATGCACTTTGTGCCAAGTGAAATGCAGCTTGCAGATATCTTCACCAAGCCTCTTGATGAATCCACATTCACAAGATTGGTAGGTGAGCTAGGTATGCAAAATTAGCTTATCAACGGATATCCTTTTATCCGTTGATAGTATAAACACATTACTAGATTTTTGCATGTCAACGGGTAACAGGCTATCCACGTCATCAACGGATAAACTGTATCTCAACCGTTCATTCTATATCCGTTGATATACATTTTTTTTAACCGTTGGTAACCGTGTATATCTAATCATGGCTGTACTTATTCTCTTTTTATTTATTATCTGACAGTTACTTTTGACCAATGGAGTAATTACTTTTAATTATTTCATTTTTAATTCTTGAAAAATATAAAAGGCGAACTTGTACTCTCACTTTTATTCATTTTCAAGCATATCAAAAGTTAACTGCATCTTCTTCCCTAAAACTCTCTGTAACCAAAGTTCAATCACTTCAATGGCGCCTATTGTTAAGATGATGTCCTCCACTGGGTTTACCTATGAGAAGAACAATTTCGCGGCCTTTGTTGACACAGTGAATGCTCCAGAAGCTTACCACACTTTGATGAGTTTCGTGAAGAAATGCAAACTATCATATGCTATGACGGCTACCACTCCCTTAATCCACGAGGTAATTGAAGAAATGTGGACATCTGCTTGAAAGTGTTTGTCCTAAATCCAATCATGTATGATGAGTTAGGAAGAACTTTCATGTATTCTTGTTTGATTTCATTAATAATAATAAAAGACTTGTTTTGATTTTATTACGGGCATTATCTGTTTAAAGTGTTTTAAATAAGATGTTCCATAGTTTAGAGTAAAGCTTCTATAATTATAATGAGATTATAATAGTGAGATCTAGAAGATGATAACTCTAGACTTAAACAGTTCCTGATCATAGGATAACTAATCGGAAGTTAGTGAATCCGCAAAGATCGGTACATATTATGCTTGCTCCCGTCAGGAGGATGTCTGTTCTCATAGGCATTTGTGTGGTGACACTATAGCTAGTATGTAGGTGCTTATTAGGGAATAAGTTCACTGAACATGACTCGATAAGTTGGACAACTAATGGAGTTTACTCACGTGTCAATAGTTATTCACTGAGTGATAGTTGTACAAGTGTCCTTAGACTTGAGATCGTTAAAGTTATCTTATATATAATGAACTGTGCTTTGGTTTAGTCCTTAGTCTCAAGGACATACATTAGGTCTATTCTGGGTACAGGGATTTATGTATGGAGATAGTTAACGATCAATAAAGAATCTACCCCTTCTAGTAAGGAAGTGAATATCCTATGTTATTCTTAGTATGCGAGTTCTGGAATCTCTGGCCAGAGTGTATGAAATTAGAAAGGAGTTTCTAATTTGCATTAATATGAACTTTGCGTTATGAATAAGAAATCATATGATTAAATTTGATAGGCCTGACACGAGATCCATGCCTTGTATTTAATCGGGATATTGTAGGGTAGAAGGAATTTATTGTACGGTAACTAGTCACTGACAGGTTCTTGGTATTCTAAGCAGTGAATTCATATTATCCGGATAGTCGCGATATGTTGAGAAGCATCACTCACGATGTAGAATAAATATAATTAATCAGTTAATTATATTTAATGAATTTTAGAATTCATATAAATAATAAATAAAAGGTTTATTATTATTTATTTCTACTACCGGCTTAATATTGAACCTACAGGGTCACACCATAAAAAGATTAATTTATTGATGAAGGTATTTTGAGAGAGCAAAGTGTTTTAATAATGATTAAAATTGTTTTAATTATTATTTAACATTTTATAAGATAAAGTGTAGGATTTATATATTAATATATAATGATATATTAATTATGAAAACCCTACATGAGCCCTATAAATAGAATGAGATGAGAATGAGTTTACACACTTTTTGGTTTTTGTGAAAAACCTAGTTGCCTCCCTCATCTTCTTCATCTCCCTCTCTCTCTCTCAAACCTCCATTTTTATAAAAGCTTAGTTTTATAAAAAGCTTCGTCGAAGAATTAATCTTGGTGGATACCGGTAGAGTGCTTCACACTCTGAGGAGCAACTGCTAAAACACCATTTTGTAAAGCTTCGATTTCAAGGTATGGTTACGATTCCCTCGTATTTCATTTTTACATGATTTTCTATATGTGCGATATATGGTTTTTACGGAAATAATTGTTATTTACGCTTCCGCTCATCCGAAAATTCCTTCAATGGCATCAGAGCTAGGTTCATGCATATAGAGAGTCATATAAAAATTTCAGATTTTTTTATGCATGTATGGATTTATTATGATTTTTGCAAGTTTATTTGAATTTAATTATGAATTAATTCGAAATAATATTTGCATATGATTTTGACCACTAATCTGAGTTCTACAAGTGTTGTAGATGATTTGGGTATTTTTCTCATAATTTTGTGATATGTAGATTATTTGTTATGAATTTTTTAAAATTGTTTTGATTAAAATTCATAAAATAATCATGCATATGAAAAATATGGGATTAAAATTTGCACAAGGATCCCCTTGCTTTCCTGGTAATTTTGCTGCTGTTGATTTTCAGAAATCATGTCCTTATGATTTTTTATTAATTTATTAATTAATTGTTAATTAATTTATTAATATTAAAATTATAAAAATAAAAAAAAATGAGTTATTACTATTAATGTGGCTGTTACTTTATTGATTGCTTCGGCAGTTTTTTTTTTTGGACTAGTACACAGCAACGTTACACAGTAGGAGTATTGAACAAAAAAAAAAAAATTGCAACGGTCTGCTGTCTTGGGCGAGTGGGGGCCACGCGCAGCGGGGGGTGTTGCGCATCTTTAGGATGCGTGACAGTGGTTAAAACGCATTTAGGGAATGCGTTACGCATTTAATTGGAATTAAATCATTGTAACGCATTCCGGACATGCGTTACAGCCTTTCTGTCCACAATAAATTTGATTTATTGGGAGTTTCGTAACTCCGTTTTGGGCGTGCAATATATCGTTGGATTCGTATTTCCGAGACGGATCTAATGGAGTGGTCAAATATTTTTTTATATAATAATTTTGAATTATTTATATTTATGGGAGTGTTTTAAAGCATGTTTTAATTGGATTAATTGCTTTTAAATACTATAATAAATCCATACATCATTATATCATTGTGTGACATGATATTGCTTGCATGCTTACTTGTTGATTTAATTTTATATATGTGATATATGCCTATGTTTACCATGCGATGATAGATTTAGGTGAACTTAAATCAAAATAAGGCGTGCTCTAGAAAATCTAGAATAGGAATCGTTTCTTGCCTTAATAATAATATTATGAATACAATCATGAGATTCTTGTGTTTGTGAAACACGTAATTAAATATGAATTTTCAATATTGAGAGAATGGATGATTCTGTCAAAAACGGATTTCGATCTGTAAGAAAGGGGTATTAAGTGACGCCTCTTGACAATGCTCCCCCCGATCTGGGAATCATCCAATTATCGATTATTGATTTGAAATATTTAATTTAAAAGGAAGAATCTCTTTATAATAAGATTATGATTGTAACATAATATAATCCCTCTAAAATTAAATAATATCAAGTAGTAATTGGCCAATGACACAACGGGCTTGTGTCGGTCATAGCCTTCCAACATGGTAGAAAGTAGTTCTCATTTTTGAATCATTGTCGTTTCGTGCTACAGCCGAGGGCTCTGATTTCGAAATAAGAAATACTTGTCTATTACATAGAGATGTGTACAATGAATTAGAATCTAATGGTCGTTACGTGCTACAGCCGTGGGCCATTGGAGACTGATTCAGTTGTACGGAATGTTGGGTTAGACTTGACTTAGAATATTGAGTTTGTCGTGCCACAGCCGTGACTCAATTATTCAAGAGGCTAAAGTTTTATTAGGGAATAACATGAGATGTAATTGACAAGAGTTGTCTGCCTATTGAACATCACATGGCGTTTCGTGCCACAGCCGAGGTTGTGTGATGGAATATAGGATCCCTATTCCCACTAGCATTATGAATGCTTAATTTTTCACTTAGGGGGTTGAATAAATTATATAAACTAGTGGGAGTCACTTATGAATAAAGACCCGATTCATATAGTGTTTTTAAAATGAAATTGAATATTTGCTAAGTGTTGTTATGTGTTTATCATTTACATATTTACTATATACACTATGTCTGGTGCACTATCACTCCGGAGCATACTAGATGCTCACAAATTGACTGGTCCGAATTTTGCTAACTGGCTTCGAAACTTGAGAATTGTTCTCAGGGTTGAGAAGCTGGAATATGTGCTTGACTCACCTAAGCCTGCTGAACCTGCTGACGATGCACATAATGATGAACATGTTGTGTATCGTAAGTGGATAGATGATGCTAATGTTGCTCAATGTATCATGCTAGCTTCCATGAACGATGAGCTACAGAAGCAACATGAGCTTATGGATGCTCACACTATCCTAGAGCATCTGCAAGAGTTGTATGATGTGGCAGGGAGGACAGCTCGATATGAGATATCGAAGGAGCTGTTCCGTTGTAGGATGTCTGAGGGATCATCCGTGAATGACCATGTACTTACGATGATCAATTTGATTGAACGTCTTGGGCAACTTGGTTTTGTCATGGATAGGGAACTGACTCAAGACTTGGTCTTGCAATCACTTCCGGGTTCATTTTCGCAGTTTGTTGTGAACTTTCACATGAATAAGTTGGACGTCAGCCTGGCTGAACTCCACAACATGTTGAAGACTGCGGAATCGAATTTTCCCTCTAAGAAGAGTTCTGTTCTTCTAATTGGTGAGGGTTCCAATCCTAAGAAAAGGAAGAAGAACCCTTCCAAGAAGAAGAAAGTTGGTGAGAAAAAGCCGGTTCCACCAAAAGCTGAAGACCCCAAGAGCAAAGCTGTTTGCTTTCACTGTAACAAGGTGGGGCACTGGAAGAGGAACTGCAAGGTTTACCTTGCAGAAATGAAAAAGAAGAAAGATAGTGAGACTGTCGCTTCTGGTTCAGGTATGTTCATGATTGAAGTGAATATGTCAATAAATCAAAATTCTACTTGGGTATTAGATACCGCCTGTGGTTCTCACATTTGCAATTCGTTGCAGGGACTAAGGAGAAGTAGGACTCTCGAGGAAGAGGAGGTGATTCTACGGATGGGAAATGGAGCAAGAGTTGCTGCTGAATCTGTAGGATCGTTTGATTTACATATGCCTACGGGCAAGACTATTGTTTTAAATAATTGTTATTTTGTTCCCTCGATTGTGAGGAATATTATTTCTATTCCCATGTTAGACTTGGATGGATTTTCGTTTATTATTAAGAATAATGAATGTTCAATTCTTAGAGATAATGTTCTTTATGGTAGTGGTATTTTAAATAATGGTCTATATGTGTGTGACATAGAGCATGATTTACTACAAATTGAACATACTAATAAAAGGAAAAGGGATGATGAAAATCTCACCTATTTGTGGCACTGCAGACTTGGTCATATTAGTGAAAATAGACTGCGGACATTGCATAAGGAAGGGTTACTTGACCCCTTTGATTTTGAATCATATCCTACATGCGAGTCTTGTCTATTGGGTAAAATGACCAAATCTCCATTTAGTGGACATGGAGAGAGGGCTGCAGAATTGCTAGGACTGGTACACACAGATGTATGTGGACCGATGTCTACGCAAGCCATGGGCGGATTTTCGTACTTCATTACTTTCATAGATGATCGATCTAGATTCGGATATGTGTATTTAATGAAACACAAATCTGAAGCCTTTGAAAAGTTCAAAGAATATAAGAATGAAGTGGAGAAACAAACCAAACATAGTATTATAACCCTTCGATCAGATCGAGGTGGTGAATATTTAAATGGAGAGTTTCTAGATTATCTCAAAGAAAATGGTATAGTCTCTCAGTGGACTCCTCCATATACTCCACAGTTGAATGGAGTATCTGAAAGGAGAAATCGAACTTTGTTAGACATGGTTCGGTCCATGATGAGCTACGCAAATCTTCCAGTATTCCTTTGGGGTTATGCATTGGAAACCTCAGCATATTTACTGAATAAGGTGCCTTCCAAATCTGTTCCTCAAACTCCATATGAGATATGGAAAGAAAGGAAACCGAGTCTTAAACACGTTAAGATTTGGGGATGTCCGGCTTATGTCAAGAAAGTTGACCCTGATAAGCTGGAATCTCGATCCGTGAAATGTAGTTTTGTGGGATATCCTAAAGAAACTTTAGGGTATTACTTCTACACCAATCATAGTGTATTTGTCTCCAGACATGCTACCTTCTTGGAAAAACAGTTTATCCTAGAAGGAAACAGTGGGAGCAAAATAGAACTTAATGAAGTTCAAGAAGCACAAACTACTACGGTTCAAGAGGAAACACCTGTTCAGACTGAACAACCTTCTGTGGTACAGCCCATTCGTAGGTCAGAAAGAGTGTCTCGCCAACCTGAGAGGTATTATGGCCTTGTCATTGAGAATGACAATGAGTTATCAATCGTTGATGATGACGACCCTATGACCTATAATGAGGCTATGAGTAGTGTTGACTCAGAGAAATGGCAGAGTGCCATGAAATCCGAAATGGATTCTATGTATACCAACCAAGTATGGACTTTGGTTGAAGCACCAAAGGATGTGAATCCTATTGGGTGCAAATGGGTATACAAAAGAAAGATTGGAGCAGATGGCCAGGTGGAGACCTATAAGGCCAGGCTCGTGGCAAAAGGATTCAGACAAAGGCAAGGGATTGACTTTGATGAAACTTTTTCGCCTGTAGCCCTAAAATCAATTCGGATTTTGCTTGCGATTGCTGCTTACTACGACTATGCCTAGTATGTAAGCTGCTAAGGACCATATATGGATTAAAGCAAGCTTCTCGTAGATGGAACATCCGTTTTGATGAGACAATCAAAGAGTTTGGTTTTATCAAGAACATGGATGAACCATGTGTCTACAAGAAGGTTAGTGGGAGCGCGGTAACTTTTCTTGTATTGTATGTGGATGACATACTTCTTATAGGAAATGATGTACCGATGCTGCAATCAGTCAAAATTTGGCTATCGAAGAACTTCACTATGAAGGACTTGGGAGAAGCGTCCTACATTCTCGGTATGAAGATCTATAGAGATAGATCTAGAAGAATGATAGGTCTTACCCAGAGTACATACATCGAGAAAGTGCTTAAAAGGTTTAGCATGGAAAACTCCAAGAGAGGCCTCATACCGATGAGCCATGGAGTATCTCTTTCCGAGAAGATGTCTCCTAAGACACCTGAGGAAAGAGAGCGTATGAGTAAGATTCCTTATGCTTCAGCAATAGGATCTATTATGTACGCGATGTTATGTACTAGGCCTGATGTTGCTTATTCAATTAGTGTAACGAGTAGATATCAGTCCGATCCAGGTGAAGACCACTGGAAAGCAGTGAAGAACATCCTTAAGTACTTGCGAAGGACTAAGGATATTTTTCTTGTTTTTGGTGGATCTGAATTGAAAATAGAGGGTTATACTGACTCTAGTTTTCAATCAGAAAGTGATAGCAAATCCATGTCAGGGTATGTGTTTACTCTGAATGGTGGTGCGATTAGTTGGAAGAGTTCCAAACAGTCTACAACGGCTGACTCCACAGTGGAAGCAGAGTATATAGCTGCAAGTGAGGCTGCAAAAGAAGCCGTTTGGATGAGGAAATTTGTTTCTGAGTTGGGAGTTGTTCCTAGCATTGAGGATCCTATTATGTTGTATTGTGATAACAACGCGGCAATAGCTCAAGCCAAGGAACCTAGGTCTCATAAAAATTCCAAACATGTTTTGCGGCGCTTTCATTTGATTAGGGAGATCATTGAAAGGGGAGATGTCAAGGTTGAGAGAGTTGACACACATAACAACATAGCAGACCCACTCACAAAGTCATTGTCTCAGATTCACTTTGATCGTCATAAAGAGAAGATGGGTATTAGATACCAGGGTGATTGGCTTTAGTTCAAGTGGGAGATTGAAAGTGTTTGTCCTAAATCCAATCATGTATGATGAGTTAGGAAGAACTTTCATGTATTCTTGTTTGATTTCATTAATAATAATAAAAGACTTGTTTTGATTTTATTACGGGCATTATCTGTTTAAAGTGTTTTAAATAATATGTTCCATAGTTTAGAGTAAAGCTTCTATAATTATAATGAGATTATAATAGTGAGATCTAGAAGATGATAACTCTAGACTTAAACAGTTCCTGATCATAGGATAACTAATCGGAAGTTAGTGAATCCGCAAAGATCGGTACATATTATGCTTGCTCCCGTCAGGAGGATGTCTGTTCTCATAGGCATTTGTGTGGTGACACTATAGCTAGTATGTAGGTGCTTATTAGGGAATAAGTTCACTGAACATGACTCGATAAGTTGGACAACTAATGGAGTTTACTCACGTGTCAATAGTTATTCACTGAGTGATAGTTGTACAAGTGTCCTTAGACTTGAGATCGTTAAAGTTATCTTATATATAATGAACTGTGCTTTGGTTTAGTCCTTAGTCTCAAGGACATACATTAGGTCTATTCTGGGTACAGGGATTTATGTATGGAGATAGTTAACGATCAATAAAGAATCTACCCCTTCCAGTAAGGAAGTGAATATCCTATGTTATTCTTAGTATGCGAGTTCTGGAATCTCTGGCCAGAGTGTATGAAATTAGAAAGGAGTTTCTAATTTGCATTAATATGAACTTTGCGTTATGAATAAGAAATCATATGATTAAATTTGATAGGCCTGACACGAGATCCATGCCTTGTATTTAATCGGGATATTGTAGGGTAGAAGGAATTTATTGTACGGTAACTAGTCACTGACAGGTTCTTGGTATTCTAAGCAGTGAATTCATATTATCCGGATAGTCGCGATATGTTGAGAAGCATCACTCACGATGTAGAATAAATATAATTAATCAGTTAATTATATTTAATGAATTTTAGAATTCATATAAATAATAAATAAAAGGTTTATTATTATTTATTTCTACTACCGGCTTAATATTGAACCTACAGGGTCACACCATAAAAAGATTAATTTATTGATGAAGGTATTTTGAGAGAGCAAGGTGTTTTAATAATGATTAAAATTGTTTTAATTATTATTTAACATTTTATAAGATAAAGTGTAGGATTTATATATTAATATATAATGATATATTAATTATGAAAACCCTACATGAGCCCTATAAATAGAATGAGATGAGAATGAGTTTACACACTTTTTGGTTTTTGTGAAAAACCTAGTTGCCTCCCTCATCTTCTTCATCTCCCTCTCTCTCTCTCAAACCTCCATTTTTATAAAAGCTTAGTTTTATAAAAAGCTTCGTCGAAGAATTAATCTTGGTGGATACCGGTAGAGTGCTTCACACTCTGAGGAGCAACTGCTAAAACACCATTTTGTAAAGCTTCGATTTCAAGGTATGGTTACGATTCCCTCGTATTTCATTTTTACATGATTTTCTATATGTGCGATATATGGTTTTTACGGAAATAATTGTTATTTGCGCTTCCGCTCATCCGAAAATTCCTTCACTGCTGAGTACAATGGCACAGACGGTACAATTGCTTTTTCTTTAAAGGGTAAAAACTATGTGGTTAATTCTGATGTAATAACTGCTTGTTTAAAATTGCCTGAGAATAACTGTCTGAAAGTACCTACTGATGCTGAAATTGTTGCCATGCTTAATTCTATTAATTATGCCCTTAGTACTGAAAACTTAGGGAAAATTGCTAGAAAAGGAATGGTTAAAGAATGGAGCTACTTCTGTGATGCCTTCATTAAAACTTTTTCAGGAAAAATTAGTAATTTTGATGCTGTTACCCAGTCCATGCTAACAATGATGTGTATGCTTTTAAATGATAAATTCTATAATTTTGGCACATTAGTTATGTATGAGATAGCTGCAAAGTTGGGTAAAAAGGAAACTAGGAGCAAGAATATCTACTTTGCTAGATTTTTAATGCTCTTAGCACTGCATGTGTCTGAGAATAAGCTATCCATTGCTAACCCGGATAGCAAGTTCCAATGTTTTGTTCAGGAGAAGAGAGTCTTAAGTGACCTGATTCGAATGAACCTCAATGCAGGAGTACAGTTGGTATATCTACCAATTGTTCAGGTAACTATCTCTAACTCTGAAACCCCTATCTCCAACCCCCAAATTTCTTTGCCTTCTAGTGTCACAATGGAGTCTGTAGTTGTGACCAAACAGGCTCCTACCAAAGTGACCAAATCCAAAGTTCCAAAACCACATTCTAAAAGGCAAACCTCAAGTGTCTCTCAAAAGACACCTGTTGTAAAAACTACCAAACCTCTTGAGGGGAGTGTGAAGGTGGTAGTGAGTGGTGAGGGACAGGGTGAACATCAAAGAAGCCCTAAGGATAAGGAAGGAGAGATGAGTGCAACCACCATTTCAGTCTCTCAAAAGACTGCTAATGTAACTACAGGCCAAATTCTAGTTACACTCTCCCAAAAGAGTGTGACTACTGAATGAAGTTCCCCACAAGGAACACTGCACAAGAGGGTTAGGGACACATATAGCCCAATCTCAAAAACCTATGGAAGAAGAGTGAAATCTAAAACCACAGGGGAATCACAGGGTGCACACACTGTACAGGAAACTGTACCTTCTCAAACTCAGTTTGATGTGGCTTCAATAAATGTGGAGTCACAGCCCCTTGATCTTAATCTTCAAATCGACACACATTACAATCCACCATCACCAACTCCTTCTCTGGATGTGGATATGATATCTACATCAATTCCTGATTCTCCATCTTTAAGATTCTTGGAGAAGCCCCACTTTGTAATTGGTGGTCATCATCTTTTAGATGATTTGTTGGACCATCAATCTTCCCTTCCAGAATTCTCAACACAGACTGTGGCCTCGAACTTAAAATCAATCTCCAAAGATTCAGTGTTGGTTTTCACTTCAACGGATATAATTATTCCTTCCTCAACGGATATCCTTCATCCGTTGACAAGTGTTTCTCCATCAACGGATGCGCCTCTATCTAGCCATCCGTTGACAGCTATAACTACTCCATCAACGGATATTCCTTATCCGTTGATAACTCACTCTACCCCTGCTATATCTGACATTCCAGTGTCAAGTGTAGAGGAGTTCTCAGTAGTTGAAACACTTTTAGGTTTGAGGGAAGGGAGTGAGAGGCTGCCTTGTGAGCAGGCAAAAGGAGAGATAAATAATGAGAGGCTGGCCATTTCTTCCGGTCAGGCAAAAGGAGAGTTTGAGAGTTCCACCTTAGTAGGTGAAGGTGAGGGTGTGAGAGGTGTGAGCCAAGGGGAGCCCTTGATGCAAGAAAAGAGAGATGAGGGGAGAGAAGGGACTACATGAGAGATAAGGATGGAAGAAGCAGCCATTGCTAGTGAGTCAATGGGGGTTGAGGATGCATCCAAGGAAATGGAATTTCAAAGAGAATATCAGTCCATGATTGACTCCATTTCTTTGGATGCTGAAACCTTTACTCACCCTGTTCCTGCCTATCAAATTCTGGCACAACAGGGCAATGTGGAAGCAGAGGAGGCAATGCACCTAGTGCACACCTCACAATCTCTACTTAGAGCTAAGGAATCTATAGCAGCTCTGCCAACCACTGCTGAGAGTGATGAATTTGACAATTCTGAAGATGAAGACAGCCAGAGCTCTGAAGATGAAGGTGGTAGCAGTATTCATGATTTTGCATTTGCTCAAAACTACACCTATCATCAACTTGATATGGAAATCATAAGGCAATATAAATCTGCCCTGGCTGAGCACCCAGAAGCAGATCCACAGAGAAAGATTGTTCTTCAACAGGCAATTGACTCCCTAAAGTTACAAAAGATGCAAATGGTGATTCAGAGATCCAATTTAGAGGAGGTCAAACAAGAAATCAAGGATGTGAAGATCTCTGTGGATTCCAAGCTAGAGCAACTAGCTCCTACAGCCACTCAGAGGGTGTTGCAACAAAGGTTTCTCAAAGAAGACAACCTGGCTAAATCTGTGCAACTTCTCACTTCAAGAGTGGAAAAGATGGAATCCCAGATGGAGCAATTTCTTCAACACCAGAAACTGCAAACCCAACTGCTAGAAAGGTTAGTTGCAGCCCCAACTTCTAGTCAAACCCTTGATGCTAACAAAAAGGGGGAGAAAGTGGAAGAGGCTGTGGCAACTACAAGTCAAATCTTAATTTCTGAAAGAAGGGAAGCAGCAAGTGAGGGGGAGCAGCAGCCTACCATAGTGGTCAATCCACAAGAATTCATTGTCACAGCTTCCCCCAGCAAATCCAAACCTCTATCTGAAGAGTTTGATCTTTCAAACTTGACAGAAGAAGAAAAGCTAGCCAAAATTGAAGCTCTCCAAAAGATGAAAGAAGAAAACTATGAAAGGATAATGAGGACAGAAAGATTGATCAATCAATCTATTGCATCAAATCTGTTCTCTAGCCAAACCTCAGCTCCAACAATATCTACAACAATTTTGAAGGTGCTCACTCCAGCAATTGTGGCTCCTACATTCTATGATGCTGAGCCTTCTCATGTTAAGGAATTTGAACCCTACATAAAATCAAGACCCTTCTCACCACCAAAAGAAAATGGGAAGAACAAGTTACAACTGGACTTTCCATTTCCCAAGGATGATGAAGAGAAGTTGATGGGTAAGGCAATCAAGGAATTCAAGGAGAAGACTAACAGTTGTGTAAGAGAATGGATGGCTGTAATCATAAGGAATGGAAAAGTTCTAAACATATCCAACAGCCATCCTAGATTTGTTGAAGCCAAGAGAGAAGAGACTTCAAGGCTGCTAAGAGAATCTCAACCAAGCACTGAATATCAATATGAAAACTCAGATGAGAAGCAAGCAAGGCTGGCTCAAGAGTTATTGGATGAGGTAGAGGATGAATTGAGGGAACCTGAGGAAGTCCCCAAATTCAAAAAGAAAGGGAAATCAGTCCCCAAATCCAAGAGATTAAAATCACATGCAAGGAGGCCTGTCTCTCCAGAAACTGAAAACAAAGAGACAGTTGGTTTATCACAACCTATTGATGTGAAAGTATTCAACCCAGATGTAAATTTCCATGGTGAGCCTATAGTACCTAAAGAGGAACCAATGAATCTTGACTCCATTGAGGTTCCTTCATTCTTGCTGAAGCCTCAACAGAAGCCTACACAGAAGAAAAGGAAACCAAGGAAGCAACCTTCAAAGGAACCAATTCAAGTTGCTAGGGTACCTGCAATTGTCAGGCAGCCAATCTTGGAAAACAAGGATGATTTTATCTATCAGGCAGATATTGAAGAATACTCTGACATGAATCTTTATCTGGATGAATTGTCAGAAGTAAGAGGAATTGACAAATATAAACATTTGCCTGAAAGATTGGTCTTTGAGTAAGAACCCCAAATTTTGGATATAATTAAAACTTTTTATTAAGTAATGATAAAATGAAGAACAATGATTCCGAAAACAAGGTCACCAGCTCTAATGAATGGTGGTTTCAAAGAACAATGATTGTAATGAATGGATATTGCTTTGGACAATGATCCTGATGCATTGGTATATTGTCAGAATAGAGTAATTCGATGGTTGAGGACCTAGATAAGAATAATCTACTATCCAGGAAGGAGCTAATGGATCCTTGAAGGGAAATGAGTACGTGCATAGTGTTTCCCATACGTGCATAGTATTTCCCGTACGTGCATAGTGTTTCCTGTACGTGCATAGTGTTTCCTGTACGTGCATAGTAATTTGGTGGATGAATAGTGATTTTGTAAGTTGGAAAACTTTTCACGCCACCCTATGTACGGGACGTGATATGGATGTTTCGAAGTCATATTAGTAATACGCGGAGGAAATAAGTGAATGCAGAGACGATCAGAATTCAGAAATTCCAAATTCTTTTTCGGTATAATATTTGACCGGACAGTGGATTAAATATTATTATAATCCAAGAATTGAGATATTAACTTTGAGGATTTGATATTTTGGGATGTTATTATATTTGATTTAAGAATGAAGGTAGGAAACCACTGAGGCAGTGAAACAAGCGTTCTAGAAACCGCTAAAACGTTATAACGAGATTAATCAATAAAGCGAACGAATCCTAGATTACGGATTAAGTTCGTATAGAGATTAAATATCCTACATGGTCATCACGAGGATTATATTAGGATTGGGGAAGGTATTATGAATATCGAGAAATTTCCCGGTAAACCCTAGAGGTGAAACTACTTAGTTATTCGTCCGAACGATCAATGAATTGAGCAATAACCGGACAAAGAAACAAGCTGAGAACCAAGAGACAACCATGTGCAAGTGGATGAGATCACCACCATGGCATCATCACTTTATTAAGGTAGCTTTATGAAGATATTATCTAAGCTAAGTTAGCTTCTTCAAGAAGCTTGTTTTTCTACCAAACTAGAGGGGGGCAACTTGCATTTGTGTCAAACAAATATCTTCCTAAATAATTCACTCATCCTTATCCCTTCTTCATCACAATAATGCAAGGAACCAAGCAAGTTTCATACATACAAGTATCATTGGAGACAAACTAAACTAGTTAGCATGAGGGTGTAACATAAGGCACCAATACATGTCCACATGGAAGCAAATCCTTAACCAAGCCTTAACCCATCAACTATACTATAGTTAGCCAAACAAATATCTTGTTTTAATGATCACTTTATGCAATCAACCAAGCAAAACAACTCCACTTCTCTCATCCATGGAGCATTCGAATTTTTCAAGAAATTCAAAGGAAGAAATCAAGCTTCCACTCCTTGTTTGATCTCCAAATTTTTATCCTAGATCCTATATTTCATAAAAATGATACCCTAGAAATCTTAGCCTCAAAATCCAATGTTTCCATTTTCAATAAAATCATCAAAGTAGAGGGTGAATAGTAACCTCAAGAACAAAACTCTTGGATCTTGATTTTGGTGGATGATTCAAGCTACATGGAGGCTATACAAGGACCATACAAGGATTATTAGGGCTTGTACACTCTCTAAAGAAGGTATAACTCTTAAGAACCATGGATCTCATTTTGAGTTTTTAGCATGTTCTTGATGATTTGGCTTAGTTATGATTATGGTAACATTATAAGCATGCTTGGTTAATGATTTGGTGATTTAAGTAGCATAATGATTATTATGGTAAAGCATGATGTTATTGGGCTTGTTGAGATGAGAATCATGTATAAATGATGTATGGATGCCCGGTGTGGCTTGGCTTGATTGTTGTGAATTTTAGAACGTCCGATTTATAGCCGTCGTAATGCCCAATTTTTGTTAACCTTAAGAAATCGTGGTTGACAGTAGCCATATGTCACTGTCCAGTTTCATGTTCTGCCATGGCAAGATAGATCATGTTATAAGCTTCGTTTTGATATAAAGATCATGTGAAACGGAATTACGGTTTAGGAATTATGGCCGATTCACTAAAAGTCGTTCGAAACCGTAAGTACGAGTTCGTTATTAAAATTGAACCCTCGTAAAATATGTAAAGTCATGACGAATCTTGGTAAATAAATACTAGGGGTAAGAAGGAAGGTGTGAAAGAAAACCGTATGTCAAAAAGAGCATTTTTCGATTTATTAAAAATGTTCGAGTCAAGGTTAAACGCGAACGAACCCCTAAAAGACGACTCTTTTATAACTTCGGTAAAACACTTAGAAAACGGGCGATAAAACTCGGAGTATAGTATTGGTTCGTAACGATCGAATTTAGAACTCATATGACTTAAGTATGTCCCAAGTATAAGTACAATGACATGTCGTATTAACGAACAAATGTCGGGTCGGATCAGTGATAAAAGTAATCCACTAAAAGGGGTATAACGAGATAACTCGAGAACGTGTTTCGAATTAAGTATAACTTAACTTTTAATATGTTAAGTGATTAATCCCGAATGCCTTGGCTATTTATAGATCACCAAGCTGAACCGGGACCCGCTACCACTACCCCTTACCGTACTCGACTACCAGGCAAGTTTCAATTCCCTTCTTTTAGGCTGTTGTTGTGATTGAATAAATATATATATATATGATTGCGGATATACACATGCCATTGCATGCATGCCTACTTTCAAGTTGAATTGATATACTTGTTCCCTGAATGTTATTGTTGGCTTATAAGCTAGATAGTTATATATCAGTTATAAGCCGGTTATTGTAAGACCCTCATAGAAGGTCGTATACATCTTATTAATCAAAAATAGACCGGGAGTCAATATTCCTTGATATATCGAGATTACCTCGGAGGATAATATTTAAGTAAATATTTTCTATTATTCAGGCGACGAATATTATTTGAATATTCGTTCGAGATTATTTATTTTAATGATCCTTACTTCAAATAATTATTTGAACGTGATCATTCGACGAATAATATTTGTCAATATTCATTCAGAGTCGAATTGATTATCGATTATTATTTCGAATACTCTTCTAAAGATGAGACTACTAAATGAATATTATGTGGACATTCATTTAGAATATTATTTTATTAAATAAATATTACTTTTGAATATTCATTTAAGATATTAAATACTTGATGAATATTATCTTAATATTCATCTGAAGCTTGATTTAATTATCGAATATTATCTCGAATATTCCTTAAAGCTTGGATTACTAAATGAATATTACTTGATATTCATTTAGAATATTATTCATTAAATGAATATTACTTTATCAATATTCATTTAAATTCCTAATTAATTATGAATATTATTTTGAATATTCATCAGGGTTCTATTTAATCACCGAATATTATTTTAAATTTTTTTAAATATTCTTTTCAGGACTTATTAAGTAATGAATATTACTTTGAATATTCATTTGATTATTTAATTATGCAATAAATATTCTCCTGATATTTCTTCAGGGATTATTTTGAGAAATACTCTGATTAAAAATATTCTTTCATATTCCCAAATATTTCTTAAATATTTTAACTCAATAAATATTCTCTGAATATTTATTCCATACTTAGAATAACCTTGATGAGGTTTATCTTCTTCGATTATTACAGAAAATATTTCAGAGTCATATTATTATTAATCTTATATCAAGAAAGGTTCTCAGATATCATTCTTCTTTGAGTCTATCCCCTTAATAATAAGGGAACCTTACTTGGAAAATGTTATTTATCTTGTCGACTTCCCGGTCATAAAGTTTTCCCTTCACTCGCAACTCGGGTGCTGTTGGCTTATTAAGTCGTTGCTTACCTTCTCATCTTTCGAGGGGTAAGATTACTGGAACAAGTTGATATCCGTTACCAAGTAATAACTTGGGAGTTATTGGTAAATTTTCCTTTCCAACTAGATACGACTACTTTGTGGAGTCTTATCAACAAGTATTATACTTGGGGAAAGGGGGACGAACGTTACATTCAGAATCATGAATTCTATTAGAACTAGGAGTCGTGTAAGAGGCCGAGTAGCGCCGGTCCATCCCCTTTGGCCCAACCGTTGGCCGGGGAGAGCTAGTAAGGCGGTATACAAGTAAAGCCGTCAGTTCTTCCTTCTACCGGTAGTAAATCTAAATTGAGCTGTACGATCTCGACTGATCATCAAGATTGGAACAGCGGGCGCGGTGAATACTCCATCATTGGTTCATCATCCAAATTTATTTATTTCCTGCAACATGATTACTGTTGGCAGAGTTGGAAAAGGATCATAACTGGAATTGCAACCTTTTCTTGCAAGTTCCTCTTCTTAATAATAATAAGAATATCTCGCTTACTTTGATGTAGCAGATATTTCTACAAACAAATACTTTAAGTTACCTTGTAACTTCATCGTTCATATTATACTGGCATCATTTCCGTAAATGCATGGCATATGGTTTGAAAGATACTTTTGAACTGTTATACATTATCGTTCAGTTATATATTATTGTTGGTGGGCTATTGCTCACCCTTGCTTTATTATTATATCACAACAACAGCTAGACCAGATGACTCGCACAAGGCGCATTCGACGCGGGCGAGGAAGATGAGACTACCAGAGCTGAAGAAGAAGCTATTGGTAGGGTATATTTATTCTTTCAGTACCAAGAATATGGTCTAGTATGACTTATGTAAATGGATGGCAAAGAGTATGTATTTATATTGAAATTCTTTTGGATTGTAAGAACTCATAATGTGATTAATAAAAAATTTGATTGTTACTCTGATTTCATCTCTGGGACTATAACGGGTGTGTTTTATATTGTTGTGTTGGGTTATAGAGACGTAATTTATTTTATGTTAAGGAAAGTTCAATTGTTGTGGACAGAATTGGAAACCGTAACCACCGGATCCCGGACCCCGGATCTGGGGGTGTTACAGAAGTGGTATCAGAGCGTACGTTATAAACCCCAGAGATGAGGTGACGTTAAAACAATAAATTCAATAATATAATAAGAACTCTTGCCAAGTTCATAGTCGGACTACTTAATGTAGTGATGACATATAAAACCCTTATGGGAACTCGTAAGTATAATGATAGTAACTTAGCGCGATATCGTATCGACGAGTAAGGCGACAGACCTTGAGGCATACGAGCGACAATGCGATGATGCTTTATATGCTGAAGATCAGCGGGTAATTCGATGGAGTACCCTACTGGAGACCCGGAAGAGGTTCCAGCAGATAAGGAAAATCCTGTTAGGATAAGGAGCTTACCCTGGGTAATGAGGGTCGCAGCCAGAATGACTGTGATGATTAAGATATGGTGCTCAGAAAAGTGAGTATAAAGAACCGAGATATTATTAAGAGATATGAAGATGCATGTTGAATTCATAGCCGGACTACCAGATGTGGTACCAGGAAGAAAGAAGGATTGGAAGAATTACTTGAGATCTTATACGGAAATAGATGAGAATCCTTAGAGATTTTCATCTTAACAAAGAAAGAGCTAGAGGGATGTATGATTATCAATGACAGCGATATAGGACGAGGAGCAGAGTCCCTAGGAATAGTTGAGAAGAGGCAGTAAGTGCCATATCATTTGATAAATGAATAAGTATGAATATGGTCAGTAATAATTCGCCATGAGAAGGCAGATGTCATAGGTTGTAATTTATGGAACCAAATTGAGGTTGATGAAATTGTTTTATTCAGGAAAATGTCCATTTTATGAATGAATCAGTTAGGAAGTGAAAACATTGGGAAGTGACAGCATGTTTGGATAAAGTTATATAAGGAAGTAGTAAGCGAGACAATGATCTCAGAACCTACCGGAAGATAAGACCAGTGAGTCAAGATGAACTCGTAATGAGTCTACTGCCAGAGACTGAGTATAGAGTTAATTCGACTCAGTTAAATGATGAACCAGAAACGTTAGATGCATGTGATTCAGAGGAATATTAAATTCCTTCTTCTCTTTGAATGGATTATAGTAGTACCTTAAGTTTATTCCGATGCGGAATTATAATAGATCAAGTAATACGATCAGCAGTTAAAGAGAAAAAATGTGAGAAAATCTTCCTGGAGCTAAAAGGTGAAATTGGTAATGACCAAGAGCTGGCATTGCTTAATGGAAAAAGGAGACTTTGTGCTTCCAACGACGCTTCGCATAAAGGGTTAGGTAGACCGACATTTGGTAGTATTGAATATCAGGACGTTATGGCAGGTTTCAGTTTGAAACTATTGATTCCCTTCTAAGGGATGGGTATAATTGATTCCTCTCCAGTGGGTAAACTTCCAATCCGATGATGATTATTTCGTTAACTATGACTACTTATGATTCCACCTGCTTGGAGGTTCATAGAACTATTCTTCAGGTTTCGAAACTGGTCTCCTTAATGTTACCAGTAGGTGGGTAGATCGATCAAAATTTCCCTGAGTCTGGAAAGGAATTCGGTGAATTTTGGCAAACCTTGTCTTTCTGATTATCAGAGAATGTCATGGAAGAGAGTAAAAATTGGAGCAAACCCTGTGATTTGGGTAAGGATGCTGTAAAATGGGTTAGTAAACGGACCCTGAGCATTACAATCGACGGTAGTGATAAAATGATGAAGTGATATTGGACGAAAATAGGAAATGTAAGTAAGAAACCAGCCGGACTGAGAAATTCCAGGATTGACTTAAATGAAAAGGCGGTTATGCCAGGAATGGTAAGCTTGTGTGGCACGCAGGATTGATAAGAATAGTTGAAAAGATAAAAGTGGAGGAAAGGTGACCGGAGACGGTGCCGAGTAGTCGATTAAGACTTATATGGAGTAAAGTTTTGGAAAGGTAGAAAGGTATCAAAGAAGAAGGCACTATGCCGGCAATTGCTAGAAAAGTAATGCTATTAGCCAACCCCTAAAATCATATATGTTTATGTGTGGCCAGTTGAGGCCAAGTCACAACGGACTATAAAGTGACTAGACCAGCAATGAAAAGACAAAGCAGGGTTGCTTCTAAGAAAGCACCGACTGCAAGGGCTTCTGATATAAAGGAAACATTAACGAGATCGTTTTAATCTTCTGCCGAACAACCCATGTTTTGATTGGGAATTCACTAGACCTTTTTGGGATGGGGTCACCCGTACTGAAGTGACTCACGTGTATATGGTTGTCCAAGATTTCGAGTAAAATGGAAGTATAGTGACTTGAGATGTATGATGTTAGGGTATCATGAATACCTTGAATATATTATGACGGAGGAAAGTAAACAATGAAGGTATATGAAGAGGGTATAGAAATGGTCAGAAATTGAACAGTATGCTGTAGGAATTTTGTCTGAGGCAAGTACCTTTGCGAAGAACGATAAGCACTAAGAGATTCACGTTGAACTCGACCAATATCTTCCAGAACATCCTTGCTACCATTAACAAGTTCGGTAAGAGAAGAGATAGGCATACGTTGCCTTTTTGGAAGGCCAAATAGGCTGACAACTATCTGAAAGAAGAGGGTGGCATTAAACCACCGATCGATTATCAAATGAGAATGATTGAAAAGAGACCTTTATTAAGGATACATGATCTGATTGCCAATTATAAGATGCAAGAATTCCTTGGCAGTTGAATTAAGGATAGGATATCCATAAATTAAGACAAACCCTGGGGAATGCACAAGGGGTGGCATTAACCCTAAATAACGACGTTATGACTTCAGATGATATGAGTTGGACTTGATAAGGCAACAATGACCGGTAAGGATTATTAAAAAAGAGTTCTGGAAAGGACATAGATAGAATTATTAGAGTATTGATCAATGACGTTTTGATATACCCTGTACCTAGAAAATACAGGAGGAATGATGAGGACGACCTAAGAAACCTTACAAGAAAAAGTTAATATTCTGAGTTTCCAACTAGAAGTTTGGAAGAGAAGGTAAGACACAGTAGCAATATACCAGATGATGCATGTATGAGACCCTGAGAAAGTATGGATTGAACCTATAAAGTTTGAGATTATCCTAAGATAAGGAAAGAACTAAGAAAAGAAGTATCCTAAGTAGGAGTGGGAATAAACGTGATAAAGTTCCCACGGGTAGGTGAAAGCAATGACTTATGAAGAAAGACTGATAAATATATTTTCTCCATCAGCAGAGCTTAAGGGAGAATGCTTTCACCCAACAATGATGGGAATGAGGTAGAAATGTTTGAATTGGAATATATCCAGAGAACAAGGATCACCAGAAATTATTATTAGCAGGAAAGGCCAATGAGGTGGCCGACAGTATATATATAAAGGAATAATTACAAATGTTCATACCGAAGAAACAAAATAATATTTGGAAAGACCTTGAAGGTCATATTGGAGTGGAGGAAGTTACATTCCTTTTGATGATTGTGCAAGAATCGAAGGTAATAATAGTTTAAGTAAAGATTCGATTCCTGATGAGGTCTTAAGCATATTACATACCTTAGAAGGTCCCGTTTTGAGGCAAACCAGGACCATGATACAAAAATTGACGAAGTAAACCATTAAGTTTCCAGTCTTTTATGGAAGATGCATGAGTGATAGTTTCATCAACCGGACCTAGCTGCGATGCTTGAAACTCTTCTGCAATTCTATCTACTTCATGTTATATCTACATCAAGTTCAGGAAGTGTTCCTTATGGATAAGGAATAGTGATTATTTTGTGTCCATAAGGGATTTGAAACCCGGAGGGTTAGCTATTAATGCACTACGTAAACAACAAGCGATGGTGATTCTTCTAAGAAAATAGATGACAATGTAAAGATAAAGAAAGTGCTGCCATTGATTAACTAAATGGCATGTTGATGAATGACAAACAAGTTATGTTAGTGTACTTCTGCGCAAACAAGATAGAGAATATGAGGTTGATGATTCATGATGTTAAAGATATTCCCATGGAAAGAATTAATGAGATTTAGAGAGAAGGGCAGTTGAGCCCGAGACTTATTAGGCCACCTGAGAGTTTAAAAGTGTTCGGAAGGTGGCATTCGAGCCAGTTTTACCCCCAAAGCTTATAGAATGGTAGTAACGTGTTTCATGTGGCAAAGCTACACCAGTAAAAGGCAGATGCTCAACAGATGATAAGAGTGCGAGCAGGTAGGTGTACGACTTGGTCTGACCTACGAAAGACAACCTGTGAAAAAAAAAAAAAAAAAAAACCGCGGGTAGAAAAGAACAAGTGATGAGAAACAAGTTGACAGAAGTAGATAATAGGAATCTAAGTTAAAGGGATCGGGCCAGATTCATTTCGGAAAGTTTAAATTGGAATAACGTGATGATTATAGAATAAATGTGACGGAATACCGATAAAGAGGTACCAAGTGCAAAAAGGTGTCTCAATAAAGAGGTGAAGGTGAAAGTAAATAATAGAAATGAGTAAGAATCAGCTAATAAGAAGGATGTGATTGATAAAGAAAAGGCTGGGGAAGCAACTATGGAATGAGAAGCAAGGAATGTTATGAATGGGTTTTCTAATGAATTCTCAGGATGACAACCTGATAGTGTCAATATTATAGTTATGAAAAAACTAGTAACATGATATGGGATGTCAGTAATAATGATGTCAAGTGAGAAATCTAAGATTTAACCTGAAAGGTTGAAGGATTTTCCGAATGTGAGTATCGCTAAGATTGAACAAGAGTATTTGTCCATAGAATAATGGACAAAGCAGCAAGATGTGTTGACACATGAGATTGCGATCAAATGGTATTGGATATAATTATGATTAATTTCTTCTTTGATGAACCTCTATAGTCCAGAGGTAAATTCCGAGTATGATATTTTACAGTCATGAAAACCTTCTATAATCCTTTAGAACTCTTTTCTTTTCTTCTCTCTTATTCATCTCCTTTATGAATTGAGAAGAACAACCCTTTAAGGAGGGGAGGTACTGCTACGTGACTATCTGTCTATGTGATAGAAGTCTAAGTGGAATACCCTAACTTGTTTAATTGCTTGTCAAGTACTAAAGGCTGGCCCCCTTCTGTACTAGCTATGCAATATAACAAATGTTCACTTGATCATAGTGATCTCTCAATAAATCTTTCCACTTCTCTATATTGATCGAGATTGCGAAGATTAAAGCAATCACGAAATGCACAGTACGAGCGAGGTTACCTCCGAATTCGTAGGGTGATAGTGATACCAATGTTACTGCAGGTATCAATAAGGATAAGACTGAGTAAGAGTATAACCCGGATAGTGAGTTGTACGAAAAGTAGCAACGTTGATGGAAAAAGGATACAGTATGGATTGTAGCACTAGAAGATGTGCTGAGGAAGGGTAGAACGACTAAGAATTGACCGGGAAGCTAAAAAGGGAATGACAGGCAAACGACTCTTTGCTTCCTACCTGATTCCGGGACGGAATCCTTTTAAGGAGGGGAGACTGTAAGAACCCCAAATTTTGGATATAATTAAAACTTTTTATTAAGTAATGATAAAATGAAGAACAATGATTCCGACAACAAGGTCACCAGCTCTAATGAATGGTGGTTTCAAAGAACAATGATTGTAATGAATGGATATTGCTTTGGACAATGATCCTGATGCATTGGTATATTGTCAGAATAGAGTAATTCGATGGTTGAGGACCTAGATAAGAATAATCTACCATCCAGGAAGGAGCTAATGGATCCTTGAAGGGAAATGAGTACGTGCATAGTGTTTCCCATACGTGCATAGTATTTCCCGTACGTGCATGGTGTTTCCCGTACGTGCATAGTGTTTCCTGTACGTGCATAGTAATTTGGTGGATGAATAGTGATTTTGTAAGTTGGAAAACTTTTCACGCCACCCTATGTACGGGACGTGATATGGATGTTTCGAAGTCATATTAGTAATACGCGGAGGAAATAAGTGAATGCAGAGACGATCAGAATTCAGAAATTCCAAATTCTTTTTCGGTATAATATTTGACCGGACAGTGGATTAAATATTATTATAATCCAAGAATTGAGATATTAACTTTGAGGATTTGATATTTTGGGATGTTATTATATTTGATTTAAGAATGAAGGTAGGAAACCACTGAGGCAGTGAAACAAGCGTTCTAGAAACCGCTAAAACGTTATAACGAGATTAATCAATAAAGCGAACGAATCCTAGATTACGGATTAAGCTCGTATAGAGATTAAATATCCTACATGGTCATCACGAGGATTATATTAAGGATTGGGGAAGGTATTATGAATATCGAGAAATTTCCCGGTAAACCCTAGAGGTGAAACTACTTAGTTATTCGTCCGAACGATCAATGAATTGAGCAATAACCGGACAAAGAAACAAGCTGAGAACCAAGAGACAACCATGTGCAAGTGGATGAGATCACCACCATGGCATCATCACTTTATTAAGGTAGCTTTATGAAGATATTATCTAAGCTAAGTTAGCTTCTTCAAGAAGCTTGTTTTTCTACCAAACTAGAGGGGGCAACTTGCATTTGTGTCAAACAAATATCTTCCTAAATAATTCACTCATCCTTATCCCTTCTTCATCACAATAATGCAAGGAACCAAGCAAGTTTCATACATACAAGTATCATTGGAGACAAACTAAACTAGTTAGCATGAGGGTGTAACATAAGGCACCAATACATGTCCACATGGAAGCAAATCCTTAACCAAGCCTTAACCCATCAACTATACTATAGTTAGCCAAACAAATATCTTGTTTTAATGATCACTTTATGCAATCAACCAAGCAAAACAACTCCACTTCTCTCATCCATGGAGCATTCGAATTTTTCAAGAAATTCAAAGGAAGAAATCAAGCTTCCACTCCTTGTTTGATCTCCAAATTTTTATCCTAGATCCTATATTTCATAAAAATGATACCCTAGAAATCTTAGCCTCAAAATCCAATGTTTCCATTTTCAATAAAATCATCAAAGTAGAGGGTGAATAGTAACCTCAAGAACAAAACTCTTGGATCTTGATTTTGGTGGATGATTCAAGCTACATGGAGGCTATACAAGGACCATACAAGGATTATTAGGGCTTGTACACTCTCTAAAGAAGGTATAACTCTTAAGAACCATGGATCTCATTTTGAGTTTTTAGCATGTTCTTGATGATTTGGCTTAGTTATGATTATGGTAACATTATAAGCATGCTTGGTTAATGATTTAGTGATTTAAGTAGCATAATGATTATTATGGTAAAGCATGATGTTATTGGGCTTGTTGAGATGAGAATCATGTATAAATGATGTATGGATGCCCGGTGTGGCTTGGCTTGATTGTTGTGAATTTTAGAACGTCCGATTTATAGCCGTCGTAATGCCCGATTTTGTTAACCTTAAGAAATCGTGGTTGACAGTAGCCATATGTCACTGTCCAGTTTCATGTTCTGCCATGGCAAGATAGATCATGTTATAAGCTTCGTTTTGATATAAAGATCATGTGAAACGGACTTACGGTTTAGGAATTATGGCCGATTCACTAAAAGTCGTTCGAAACCGTAAGTACGAGTTCGTTATTAAAATTGAACCCTCGTAAAATATGTAAAGTCATGACGAATCTTGATAAATAAATACTAGGGGTAAGAAGGAAGGTGTGAAAGAAAACCGTATGTCAAAAAGAGCATTTTTCGATTTATTAAAAATGTTCGAGTCAAGGTTAAACGCGAACGAACCCCTAAAAGACGACTCTTTTATAACTTCGGTAAAACACTTAGAAAACGGGCGATAAAACTCGGAGTATAGTATTGGTTCGTAACGATCGAATTTAGAACTCATATGACTTAAGTATGTCCCAAGTATAAGTACAATGACATGTCGTATTAACGAACAAATGTCGGGTCGGATCAGTGATAAAAGTAATCCACTAAAAGGGGTATAACGAGATAACTCGAGAACGTGTTTCGAATTAAGTATAACTTAACTTTTAATATGTTAAGTGATTAATCCCGAATGCCTTGGCTATTTATAGATCACCAAGCTGAACTGGGACCCGCTACCACTACCCCTTACCGTACTCGACTACCAGGCAAGTTTCAATTCCCTTCTTTTAGGCTGTTGTTGTGATTGAATAAATATATATATATATATATGATTGCGGATATACACATGCCATTGCATGCATGCCTACTTTCAAGTTGAATTGATATACTTGTTCCCTGAATGTTATTGTTGGCTTATAAGCTAGATAGTTATATATCAGTAATAAGCCGGTTATTGTAAGACCCTCATAGAAGGGCGTATACATCTTATTAATCAAAAATAGACCGGGAGTCAATATTCCTTGATATATCGAGATTACCTCGGAGGATAATATTTAAGTATATATTTTCTATTATTTAGGCGACGAATATTATTTGAATATTCGTTCGAGATTATTTATTTTAATGATCCTTACTTCAAATAATTATTTGAACGTGATCATTCGACGAATAATATTTGTCAATATTCATTCAGAGTCGAATTGATTATCGATTATTATTTCGAATACTCTTCTAAAGATGAGACTACTAAATGAATATTATGTGGACATTAATTTAGAATATTATTTTATTAAATAAATATTACTTTTGAATATTCATTTAAGATATTAAATACTTGATGAATATTATCTTAATATTCATCTGAAGCTTGATTTAATTATCGAATATTATCTCGAATATTCCTTAAAGCTTGGATTACTAAATGAATATTACTTGATATTCATTTAGAATATTATTCATTAAATGAATATTACTTTATCAATATTCATTTAAATTCCTAATTAATTATGAATATTATTTTGAATATTCATCAGGGTTCTATTTAATCACCGAATATTATTTTAAATTTTTTTAAATATTCCTTTCAGGACTTATTAAGTAATGAATATTACTTTGAATATTCATTTGATTATTTAATTATGCAATAAATATTCTCCTGATATTTCTTCAGGGATTATTTTGAGAAATACTCTGATTAAAAATATTCTTTCATATTCCCAAATATTTCTTAAATATTTTAACTCAATAAATATTCTCTGAATATTTATTCCATACTTAGAATAACCTTGATGAGGTTTATCTTCTTCGATTATTACAGAAAATATTTCAGAGTCATATTATTATTAATCTTATATCAAGAAAGGTTCTCAGATATCATTCTTCTTTGAGTCTATCCCCTTAATAATAAGGGAACCTTACTTGGAAAATGTTATTTATCTTGTCGACTTCCCGGTCATAAAGTTTTCCCTTCACTCGCAACTCGGGTGCTGTTGGCTTATTAAGTCGTTGCTTACCTTCTCATCTTTCGAGGGGTAAGATTACTGGAACAAGTTGATATCCGTTACCAAGTAATAACTTGGGAGTTATTGGTAAATTTTCCTTTCCAACTAGATACGACTACTTTGTGGAGTCTTATCAACAAGTATTATACTTGGGGAAAGGGGGACGAACGTTACATTCAGAATCATGAATTCTATTTGAACTAGGAGTCGTGTAAGAGGCCGAGTAGCGCCGGTCCATCCCCTTTGGCCCAACCGTTGGCCGGGGAGAGCTTGTAAGGCGGTATACAAGTAAAGCCGTCAGTTCTTCCTTCTACCGGTAGTAAATCTAAATTGAGCTGTACGATCTCGACTGATCATCAAGATTGGAACAGCGGGCGCGGTGAATACTCCATCATTGGTTCATCATCCAAATTTATTTATTTCCTGCAACATGATTACTGTTGGCAGAGTTGGAAAAGGATCATAACTGGAATTGCAACCTTTTCTTGCAAGTTCCTCTTCTTAATAATAATAAGAATATCTCGCTTACTTTGATGTAGCAGATATTTCTACAAACAAATACTTTAAGTTACCTTGTAACTTCATCGTTCATATTATACTGGCATCATTTCCGTAAATGCATGGCATATGGTTTGAAAGATACTTTTGAACTGTTATACATTATCGTTCAGTTATATATTATTGTTGGTGGGCTATTGCTCACCCTTGCTTTATTATTATATCACAACAACAGCTAGACCAGATGACTCGCACAAGGCGCATTCGACGCGGGCGAGGAAGATGAGACTACCAGAGCTGAAGAAGAAGCTATTGGTAGGGTATATTTATTCTTTCAGTACCAAGAATATGGTCTAGTATGACTTATGTAAATGGATGGCAAAGAGTATGTATTTATATTGAAATTCTTTTGGATTGTAAGAACTCGTAATGTGATTAATAAAAAATTTGATTGTTACTCTGATTTCATCTCTGGGACTATAACGGGTGTGTTTTATATTGTTGTGTTGGGTTATAGAGACGTAATTTATTTTATGTTAAGGAAAGTTCAATTGTTGTGGACAGAATTGGAAACCGTAACCACCGGATCCCGGACCCCGGATCTGGGGGTGTTACACTTTGTATACAAGGGAGGAACGGAAAGGACATGGCCACTACAAAGGGTTCTTGGAGAAAATTATCATACCTTAACCAAAGTGTTCTCTGCAATCAAGAGATACACAGGGTTCTCCAAGATAGCAAAAGGGGAGATACTGGACAAAATAGAACAAATAAGGAGGGATTGGAACTCACCATCAAGTCTACCAAGGAAAATGAAGATCCCATACAATGGACAGAAAATCCACCTCCAACCTTTCTGGATGATGGAGTTCAGGGATGAAGTTGGTAACAGGAGATTCTTCAGGTTAGAAGACCAACTACCAAAGGCTAGTTCTCAATACCTGAGATGGCTACAACAGAAGCTAAATCCAAAGGTAGATGAAGAAGATGCCTTCTATAGGCAACTCCAAATACAGATTGAGTCCAACTCTGCCAAGGAAGGAAAATCAAGGGTGATGCCAACAAGAGGAAAGAAACAGTCCTAATCTGCTCAGTCTAGAGGAGCACTTCTCTGTAAATTTCTCAAACTTTCAGTTTTTAATTATTGTAGCTTAATACAATTTATGTATTGTTCTTTATATATCTTTAGGAATGTTTTGTTATCATCAAGGTCCTGAATTTATGCTTTATTGCCATCAAGTATAAATTGGGGGAGATTGTTAGGAATATGTTGTACTTGATGATAACTTCACAATCAATCAAATTGTTTAAGGTTTTGTAGCTGTCAACGGATGAGGATTTATAACTCTATCCGTTGACAGGTAGCTCATCAACGGATGAGGTTTTGTAGCACACTGCAGTATCTCTATGTTATCAGTAGATAGTGTTTTTATCCACAGTCATGTTGACTATCAACGGATAGGCAGAATAGGGTAGCCAATTGTAAATAAGCTATGCTATGTAATTCTGTCTAAGTGAAAGTGTATCAACGGATGAAGACTAAACTCTATCAACGGATACAACTCAAATCCACTCTATCAACGGATACAGCTCAAGTCCCAATATCAACGGATACTGCTCTATACATCATCAACGGATGTCAGTATACATCATCAACGGATGTCAGTGTACATCATCAACGGATAATCATTGACACTGATTTCTATGATTAGCTGGAGATTAGCAGTTGATAAGGACATGTTTGACTGACAGATCACATGAGTTGAAAGTAGATACAAAAAGCAGTATGGCAGCCATACTTTGGAAACACAGAAGAAAGAAGCATTCCATTTACACTATGAATACAAGAAAGGTGCAGGAGACATGTCTGAACACAAGGACAACCTTTCGGCTACATGTGTATTTGGAGTGTAGTAGCAAGTCAACTAGAATTAGATTAGTATTATCTTATTCCAGTAGTACTTGTAAAACTTGGGATATATAACCAAGTGTAGCAACTCTTTGTAGGTTAAGAAAACAGACATATTTGCTTAGGGTTTCTTGAATATCTTTAGAAGCAAAGAGTTGTAAAACGGCAGCTGTGTACATTTTGTATCACAGAGTTTTCTTCAAATAAAAGCTTCAGGTGGTGCATATTAACCACCTGATTTTATATGTGTTTGTGTTTAATTCTTACATTGCAATTATCTCTTCATAAGTTTCTGAAGTTCTTATCAGAAATTTATAAATATCAAGAATTGTATTCAACCCCCCCTTCTACAATTATACAAGTGTGTAATCTGGGAATAACAAACCTGTTGTGCAGACAAAAAATGCAAATTCAACTTCCTTGTATGTAATGGCGGCGCAGTCACATATGTAAATTCAATTTTCAATTACGTATATGGTTAGTTGCATGCAATCACTTATGCAACTGGATGTAAACCACATATGCAACTGAATGGAACCAACCACATATGCAACTGAATGCAACCAACCACATATGCAACTGAATGCAACCTACTGCGCAACCAATAAATGCAAATTCAACTTACTTGTATATAAGGGCGACGCAACCACATATGTAGATTCAGTTATTAATTACGTATAAGGTTAGTTGCATGCAACCACAAGCAACTGAATGCAACCTCCGTATTTTTGCAAATAAATTGGTGTTTTTACAAATATTTTGAGAAAATGGCAAAATCGTAAAAAAAAACTTAAAAAAAATTAAGAATTTTGGTAAATACCCTAAGAATTATTGTTATGTAATATTTTTTTGCACAATAAATTTTGTTGATTGCTGGTCTTCAATATATAGGTGTTGGTGAAGTAAACGTACTTAGAAATTAGAGAAAAATGGTTTTACAGTTAAGTGTAGGGAATTTCCTAAAGTTAATCCATCAAAACAACGTAGTTTTGATAGATTTCTTTTTTTGATTTAAAAGGATCCCGCAGGGGCATTAATAATTATGCATATGTGTCACAATTTTAATGGTTAACTTTAGGAGAATTTCCTAAAATTAACTGTAGGAACATATTACCCTATAAATTATTCTATTTAGAAATATAAAATTGTTATCGGCAACTTACCTTTCAAATATTAACATGATTATAGAAAGTTGTTTAACTCTCAAATATTGGAGCGCGACGTGATAGCTCAAGTGGTAAGGGGTTATCTCTTATTGTCCCAGGGTTCGATTTTCGCTCATCCCCGGAATTTGTTAAAACAGATACTCACTTTGTAAGGCATATAAGCCTAATTATTCAAAAAAAAAAAACTCTCAAATATTGACTTGGTTATAAAATGAAACAAAATATTTAAAATAAAATCGACTACTTAATATAAAATTTGAAGACAATTCTAATTTATTTTATAATAGGAAGTTGCAACTATTAAGTTTAAAAGTTTGAAAAATATAAAAGAAATTTTAATTTTAACATAAAAGGGTAATTTTAAAAGGTAAGTTGTAATATTAACACTAAAATATGGGAAATATAAAAGAAATAACAATTTTTAACATTAAAAATTGCAAAAACGATTAAAAAAATAGAATATTTTAAGAGAAGAAAGGAAGTTGTACTTATTAACACTGAAAATTCACAATATATAAAGGAAATAACAATTTGTAACATTAAAATAACGAAGATATATAAAAATTTGAAAAAATCGAATCCTTCATATAAAGATATCTATGGGGCTGTTTGGCAAAACTTTAAGTTAACTTAAAGTTGATATAAGTTCACAAGTTGAACTGTTTGTCCGAGTTTAATGACTTACGATCTTATAAGTTCATAACTTGAAAGTTAGAAGTCCTAACTTTTTTCCAACTTATGACTTATTTGTATTATTCCCTAATTCCCTCCATTTTTAATTTGATTTTTCCCGTCAATTGACGATATTTTTTTCAAATCTACTTTATCATATTTTTCTCCATCTCCCAATGATCATTTTGCATACCGTATGTGCTATATTTCGACGCGATTTAGGAAAATTATATATAAAATATGTGTTCTATAGTAGACTTATAATTTCTGATTTACCAAAAACTCTACTGACTTATAAGTTCTGATTTACTTTTTACTTATAATCAACTTATTAACTTAAAGTAATAAGTTATTTTTTTTAAGTTATCCCAAACGGCCCTTATGATTGATATTGATTTCTTATCTATACTATTATATAAATTCCGAAACATTGAAAGTTTTGGTACCTGTTTTTTGGTACTTAGTGAATTTACTTATATACCCTTCATTATAAAGAAACATAAATACACCTAAAATAAATAATAACATAATATAATTAATGGTAATTAGTCGAGATAATACCTTTTATAAACACCTAAAAACATCAATCGTATCATATCTTTCCATCATTAATATTTTCTTTCCAATTAAAACACGTTATAATTAATGATAATTAGTCGATTAAGATAATAAAATTAATGGTAATTAGTCGATTGCCTTTTTCAAATTAATATAATAAAATTAATGGTAATTACTGATTGCCTTTTTCACATTTACTTTTAGTTGAACATATTACCTTTTATAAACACCTAAAAACATCAATTTTATCATATCTTTCAATCATTAATATTTTTACGTTACCTTTTTAATTTACAACAAATCTTACAATCATTAATATATACATGAAAATATCACATCATATTTCTCAATTATTAATAAAATATATTAAAAATCGTATACATTGTTTATAATAATGAAACATGAATATAATCTGTAAACAGGAGTATATTAAATTATATTAAATAAAAATTTAAAAAATTATTAAAAATAATGATTATGCAAAAACATAATTATAATATTAAATAAAAATTATAATATAATACAAGAAACTCGTGCATTGCACAGGTTATAAGCTAGTATTATTTCATAACTAAAATAAAAATGACACTGTGCAGTGTACACTAAAAATTTACATCGAAACTCAACTTTCAAATAAAACATGTACATTTGTAAATCAGTGCAGGTCTACGATGTGACGCGTGTCCGTTTAACAGCTGTTTTCCATTTTATCTCTCTTCCATACGTAACCGTTTAACTGTAAGAACCGGTACCCATAACCCCAACTTCTTCTTAAACTTTACCTCTCCAACCGGTCAACTTTATCTCTCCTTCTCCCTTATATACTTCTTCCCACTCCATCTCCTTCTCTTCTCATACACACTTCAACCATTTATATTCTCTCTCTGCACTTACATTCAACTTGTAACAAACGACAAACAACCTTGTATGTTTATGTTGTAAAAAGATAAAATGTCCAGGAGAGATATGGATCGGATCAAAGGTCCATGGAGCCCCGAAGAAGATGATATGCTCCAACAATTAGTTCAAAAACACGGCCCACGAAACTGGTCACTTATTAGCAAATCCATTCCGGGCAGATCCGGGAAATCATGTCGGTTAAGATGGTGCAATCAGCTTTCGCCACAAGTTGAGCATCGGGCTTTTACTCCAGAAGAAGATGAGACAATCATGAGAGCACACGCCCGTTTTGGTAACAAATGGGCCACTATAGCCCGACTTCTCTCGGGTCGAACCGACAACGCTATTAAAAACCACTGGAACTCTACGTTGAAACGTAAGTGTTGTTCCATGAGTGCTGACGAAGCTGATGAGTTTCCTAATCCGCAGCCGTTAAAAAGATCGGTAAGTGATGGGTCGGGTTTACCTGGTTCGGGTCTTTACTTGAACCCGAGTAGTCCTTCCGGGTCTGATGTTAGTGAAACTAGCTTGCACGTTACGGCACCGTGTCACGTGTACAAACCGTTGCCAGCTAGGGCATGTGGTTTGTTTCCAGCTCATATCGAAACGGCGTCGGTTGGTAAAAAGGACCCTCCAACTTCCCTGTCCCTGTCTCTCCCTGGAATTAACTCTGAGCCTGCCGAGTTGCCAACCCGAGTAGCTGAGTCAACTCAGTTACCACTCAGCCCGGTCCCGGTCATTGCCGTCCCGGAAGCTACCGTTAATACAATTCCGACAGCGCCGGTGGTGAATGCAGAGTTTTTGAAGGTGATGCAAGAGATGATAAGAAAAGAAGTGAGAAATTACATGTCAGGGATGTGCATGAGTAATAATAATAAGAACAATAGTGTAGAAGGCTTTAGAAATGCTGTGGTTAAGCGAATGGGTATTAGTAAAATTGATTAGTGGTAATAAAACCTATGGTTTGAAATCACCTGGCATAAAAAAGTAAAAGTAATTTTGGTGTTGTACAGCCGGTGAGGCGAGGGGTCAGAGCTATGATGCTCTCAAGATCAGCGATAATAATAGTAGTTTCCGTTACTTGGTTCATAAAATTCGTAATAATACTATAATAGTGATAATAATTTATTTTAAATATAAAGTTACAAAAAGAAAATCAGTTGTATTTTCGTGTTCTTCTACCAAGAGCCTGAACTGCCATCATTCAACTGATTTATCAATTTTTAATCCGTCAACGAATTAGCGATCATTAGTTTATTAAGTCATCAACTTATGATCTTCTTTCTGTTTTTTTTTTGCTAAATAACTTGAGATCTTCTTGAGTTCATTGACCTAGAATCAGCTATTTTTCTTGTCACTAAACAAGTGTTACACTAATTTTTATTTAAAAAAAAAAGCGTTGCATTAATTTCTACACGTACCTTAAAATGCGAAAACTATGTTTTTTACTTGTTAACTTTCAATTTTCTTCCATTTGAGTTTCCATTCAAGTAATGAAAATTGAAAAGATAATACGGGGAAGTAATTTTTTCCTTCTTTAAAAATGATTTGTCAAAAATAAAATCGATCCTTAGAGCATCTCCAATGGCATAGGCTAAAAATGATTGACTAAATTGCATAAAATATATTAATTATGTAAAATTTGTTGAATCTGTAAGACATTGTTCTCCGAGGGTATTGGGTATAATGATTGATTATATTTTAAAAATAATATGTTATTAATATTTTAAGTTGTTATTAATGGAATATATTATTTAATATAGAAATAAGTGATGTGATAATTCACTACAGGTCTCTAGAGGTTCGACAAATATAACCAACATCAAGAGATTATTTATAATTATACACAAGGGTTTGGTCCATTGGAGTGACTAATTTTTTAGTTTTATTTTTGGAAAGCCACGTAGATATTTAGCTAAGAATTTGATAAGGTTGAAAATGCTCTTACTATAAGACAATATCTATTTAAGACGGACAAAGTATACTAATTTTTAATAGAATAAGACATTTCCAAAAATATCATACTTTACTTTTACAAATAATAACATCTCCAAAAATATTAGGATGATGGCCCTATCTACCCACAAATTAAAAATGGGGAACCAAAATATCCACCGCCAACTGGCGTGGCCCTAAATACCCACGGGACACGTTACTACCAGTGCCGTTTCTTGTGTCACGCCACTGGTGGTAGAGTGTTGTTTGAGACACGCTTCTGGAAACGGAGTATTCTAGAAATACGCTTCTGATAGAAGCGCATCTACCAGAAGATACGCAACTACCAGAAGCGCATATACGGATACGCAACGGGTAGTGGCGCATCCCTCGTCTTCTTCATTTGCAGAGAGAAGCGAGAGAAGTCTCGCCGGCGACTTCTTTCTCTTTCTTCGTTCGCCCCTCTCCCGTGGTCGTACAGTCATAAGCTACACACCAATCGAATCGGCTTCATCTCCTCTACAATCCTATATAAGTTTCATACCATTTCATTTTTCCGATTTCGAGATCTCGCGGCTTCTATTTCAAATCACGTTTCCGGCATCATTTTTTTCTCTCCCTCCGTTCACCTCCCTCCCGTGTTTGTTCAGTAATCTTATACATACCATTGCAATCGCCTCTTCACCCTCTACACGCCTATATCAGTTTCATACCATTTCATTCGTCGGATTTGAATCCCCCAAATTCGTTTTTGTCGCCGGCGAGTCGATTCTGGTTGCTACAGTAACGTGGGATACGCCATTGCCAGTGGCGTATCCCGTGGGTAGATAGGGCCAACAGTTCCGAAAATGGGCATTTTGGACCATGGATACCTCATTTTGAGGCATTTTGGTCATTATCTCAAAATATTATAGTTCTTTTTTAAACGTAATATAACAATGAGATTTTAGCAAGTTTTTAAATTAATTATCATGTCAACTATAATCAATGACACTATAATAATAAGAATGCATATTTTATTAAGAAAAATAAGTAAAGAATAGTAAATCCAACAGTTTTCTTATATTATCCGGAATTAAATTATAGAGAAAAGAAGAAAATGGAATGGAAATCTTTGATTTTTTCTCTCGAGGTCATGCTCCCGAGCATTGTGAAAAGATTGGGAAAGAAAAATGTCAGAAACTTCTTTTCAAAAGTTTCTTTTTAAAAATGGAATAAATGGGAGGAAACTCTCATATAAACTTTTTTAAAATACTCTCTCTCTCTCTCTCTCTCTCTCTCTCTCTCTCCCTCTCTCTCTCTCTCTCTCTCTCTCTCTCTCCCCCTTTCTATTTTTTTCCAAAATTTTCTCTTTCATTCTTAAAAGAATTTGGAAATATGTTAAAGAAGTTTTTACAATTTTCTTTTATTTCTTTTCAACTGGCATTAGACAATTGCGAAGTATATTCAGAAATGTAACATCTGCCAACAACAGACACAGTTCACCCTGATGCCAGATGGGCTTTTACAACCATTACCGATTCCTACCCGCATTTGGGAGGACATCTTCCTTGACTTTGTGGAAGGCTTACCTAAGTTTCAAGGTCTCAACACAGTTCTAATGGTGGTCGATCGTTTATCAAAGTATACGCATTTTACTGGATAATCTCATCCGTTTTTTGTACCTACGGTGGCCACTGCATTTATATGGGAAGCGATCCGCCTTTATGGGTACCCTGCAAGGCTGCAACTATAGTGTCGAACAAAGATAGCATTTATAAGTTTATTTTGGTAGGAGTTGTTCTGAATGCAGGACACTTCTCTTTTCCGCAGCACAGCCTATCATCCGCAAACGGATGGACAGACCGAAGGCGTCCACAAGATGTTGGAGGGACATTTGAGTTGTTTTATACAAGGTAAGCCTCGATCTTAGGCTAGGTGACTTCCATGGGCCGAGTTCTGGTACAACACTGCTTACCATGCCTCAACTAAATATTCTTGTTTGAGATTGCGTACGGGCGACCAGTACCCACTTTGATCCGTTATACTGAGCCTAATACAGTTATGGCTTCCGTCGAAGAACAACTAGTCACCAGAGATGCAATACTTGATGAGTTAAAAGCTAATCTTATTCAAACACAACAGATAATGCGTTCTTATTCAGATAGTTATCGTCTTGAATTGAAATTTGCTACTGGGGACCTTGTGTGTGTAAAGCTGCAGCCCTATCGTTAGCATTCTCTAGCAAGACGTTTAAATGACAAACTCTCACCCCGTTTTTGTGGGCCTTTTCCCATCTTGGATCACATAGGACAAGTTGTTTACCATCTGCAATTGCCACCTGCTACCAAAATCCACAACGTGTACCATATCTCCCAACTAAAGAAAGCCGGGGGTGCAATACCTGGCTCGACTACTATCTCATCTTAATTGTCAGCAGAGTTGGTCATGAAAGCTACCCCAAAACAGGTGTTGGAGGTTCGAAACAAAACACTAATGGGGCAATAAACTTAAGAGGTGCGTATTAAATGGCAGGATCTATTAGTTTGGGAGGCCACCTGGGAAGATGCTGTCAACCAAGACTTAAGGTTTCCATGTTTTCACCTTGCGGACAAGGTGGTTGTTCAGGTCCTCGGTAATGCTATGACCCAAGTAAGAAGAAACAAAGGGCACAAAGGTATTAACAATAAAAGTGAAGGGCAAAAAAGTAATAGAAAGAGAATGACTTAAAAGAAAGGATAGATTGGGAACTAGGGCATCATTTTTTGTGTGAGTTATTTGGGTCATGGGAGAGTACCGCCTCTCGGACATGGTTAGGTTCATTGTAATCGTATAATGAGACTATCGTTATAGTGAGTTATATCTAGTTAATTATTTGAGTGAAATTCTGTTGTAACAGCTTATTTGTGTAATTAATTATAAAGATATTACAGTTCCGTTATTGTGGTTTGTAATTTAATTATTGAATCTCTAGCATGTTCCCTCACAGTAGTTTGTAAATTTGTAAGTAGCAACACGTTCACCAGCAAGAACACGGGCATTTGCTGCATAAGGAGTAAATTGAAAAATGGTGGCTGAACTTTACTGCCATTTATATATTGATGGCTGTAATTTGGAATTTGCAATATGTTGGTCATACATTGCTTTTGCATTTCAAAAGCGTGGCTACGGGCTACTTTTTGGAACTTTGTTTTCTCAAAAGAGTGGCCCTTAGCCACGTTTTTGAAATGTAAAAGCAGTATCTGGACAATATATTGCAAATTTTAAATTCCGGCCACTAAAATGCAAATCTGGATTAAATTCAACTACAATTTTGTAATTTACTCGCTGCATAAGTGACGAAGTTGATCAGTTTAGCTATTATAAGAACAAAACTCATATTCATGTGTGACTTAACCATTTTATTAACAGTGCATGAGTTGATAATGTGAATACTGAATACATTTTGATATTGTTCCTTGTGGAGTTATATATACAATGCGTGTTACGATTTACTAATGTAACTGACAACAGGTTAATATAGTAACTGATGATAGTTTGCTATTGTATCTGAGATTGAGATATTCTACAGATGCTATGGATTTTGACATTTTTTTGTTATTTTAAATATTTCATTGATAAAATATTCGCAAATACTCGTTTATTCAGTCGTGAAGGCATAAAAGCCTTATTTCGTTTACAATATAAAAATTGCTTATATAGCCAATACCTATTCGTAATAAAGGTACCTATCCTTTTTCCCTAATAATAATAATTACGGTAACTTCCCGTATTACATCATAATAATATGTCAACATTCCCTCTCAAACTCAAGATATAAGTATCGAGAGTTTGTAAAATAATTAAAATATTAAAAAGAAAAAAAAACTTGAAAAAAATCATCATCGTTTATTATCGAGAAATGATTGTCTAATCTTGTTTTAAGTCGTCGCATCATCGTAGGATTGATATAGTATCTCCCACAAACCCATCATCAGTGTTATTCGTTAATAACCATGGGCTCATGATACCGTGATTAAATATTCGAAAATACTCGTTTATTCATTCATTAAGACATAAAAGTCTTAATTGGTTTACAATACAAGAATCGCTTATATAGCTAATACCTAATCGCCCATAATACAAGTCTCTTTTGGAAAAATTACGCATATTAAGAAATTATAACATCAACAATGTTTTTCCATTTGTACCCTTATTAATTACTTTGATTGAAATGATTGTACAGCTAGTTTCAAGGAATAATTCTGACTGATGATTATCATTACATTAATTACAAGAAAATTTTACTCCAAACTTTCTACTCAGACTACTCCTGATATTCCTAATTAACAATGTAAAATTTCATTTTTGTGTTCATTATCCATATTTCCCTCCAAGAATTTTAGATCAAATTTAAACAATCATTTTGAAATGAATTTCATCAAGTTCAAATTTTTATTTTTTCCCACCAAAATTGCTTATATATTGACCTATGAACACAACAATTTCCCTGTCAAAAACTATTCACATGAATAGGCGAGGGGGATTTAGGATTGGCCATGAGTTTTACAAATTATTTTGATTTAAATTTTTCACCAAGAACAGAAGAGAGACTACAAAATGATGATAAAACATCTACTCATATTGTCGAAGAAGGTTCTATACATGAGATGTTCCAGAAAGTAAGAAGACTAAATCAGCCAGAAAAATAAACAGTAAGAAGACTAAAGTAAAAATGATTAGAATAACATTTCCATTCCAAAATGATGGTCATTACAAAATCTTGCTAACATCTTCCAAAAGCACAATGATACTTAATTTATTCTTGGCCAAGAAATTTTAAAACTAATGGAAAATAAGTTGCAGCGAAAAAGCGGACAACATCCCACATGGATTCATTTGGTAAGATATCTTCTTCGGATTTAGGCAACTCATTCAGATCAATTTCAATATTAGATCCTTGATGGATACCAATATTAAGCTCAACTTGGACATTTTCTTCAACCTTGCCAAAGCCATCTTCATCTTCTTTAACCTGGGCAAAACCATCTTCTTTTGGTAAACAATTCAAATCAAAATTACTCATCTCAATATAGTAGGAGTAGTAGCCAAATTTACTTACGACCCATAGTGTTTGCAGTATGTAGCAACGCCTATATATACATAAAGTAGTCATAGTTTCCACCAAAAAATAGAACGGGAACTCTTCGTTTAGCTGGGTTAGTAATTAACAATCAGTGTAGGGAAAAGAGCCGGTCTTGGAAACACTAAAGTAGAAGGGTAGTATTGGAAGTTTGCTTATAAAATTGTATTGGAAATTGATATGGACAAGTATTGTGGGATTTTTTTTTTCTCCAAAACAGACTTGTATTGTGGGACGGAGGGAGTAATAATTATGGTAACTTCTCATATTATATTATAATAATATGTCAATACACATAGATCGTGTACAATAGATTATGTAGGACAATAAATATAAAATATTAAATGAAATAAAAAATTTAAATATATAACAAATTCTTCAAATCTATTTCCATTTTCATTACAACTTGAGCTGATGAATTTTTGTTTTAAATTGCATCAAACTAGATCAGAGAATGAGAAACAAGGTACATAGAGCACGTAAACATTCAAATTAATAGTGTGTTACTTTGATTTGGCAAAAAAAAGTGTGTTACTTTGTGTTTTTCAGGCTGACAAAGTCCTTGGCTCGAAGATTATTAAACTCTACCACCATAGTGTTAGGATCGCATCCACTATAGATCAACGTTAATCAAACACAATAACAAACACGAAAGTAAATAACACAACAATTTAACCTGGAAACCCCTCAAGGGAGGGTAAAACCACAAATCCACTAAATATGAATGTATTACAAGATTGAAGTCGCTCCCTCACTCAACACTCTTGAATACAATCACCTCACCTTAATTACAAAAGCTCTTTCTTGTGTATCGCACACAACTCTCTAACTTTTTCAATACTAAAAAACTCCTACAAATATCTATATTTATAGGCACCACAAATATTCTAATCCTATTCTATATCAAATCCTATTTGTGACAATTACCACCTTTTCTTATCTTGGATAGGAATCCTTCCACAATTAATATTCCTACAAAAAAAAATAAGAATTACCTCAATTATCACAAATTAGAATTCTTCTCATAATAGGATTCTTAACTTAATTATGAATTAGGGGCGGACCCCAACAAATCCTCCCTCGGCTCGAATTCCAAAATACCTCAACCGATTCCGAGAATCTTACCTTTTTCTCGGTCTTCATTGTTATTGCTTCCCCATCTAAACAATAGATGTTCTTCTTATTCATCATCCCTTGTAGAATCAACCTCTTTCCAATATACACCTTGCAACTTTGCCCTCGTCCAACGAATCTGTACCCACGTGATGCCAACACACTCAAAGACAACACATTCTTTGACGCATCTGGTACATATCCCACATTGAGAGCTTTATTGATCGTACCATCATGGAGTTTAAGACATATAGTTCCAACTCGTTGAACCTTCATCTTCAAATCATTCCCCACAACGATATTACCAAGACTTTCATCAGTGCATAAAGTCTCTAACATCGCTCGATCTCTACATATATGCATGGAAGCAGCAGAATCCATCACCCATTATGATTTATTCTTCACCGAACCAGGAACGGTATCCTCACTTGCCATAAAAAACTCTCCATCCTCGATCACATGCGTAGAGTTCGCATCATCAACTTTGTTCATTCCCTTCATCTGCTTCAAGGATTTCAGATCTTCTTTAAAGCTTGGACAGAACATTCGCACATGACCTGTTTCACCACAATAATAGCACTCAACAATGCTCATATCCTTCTTACTCGGCCGAGATTTACTTCTTCCTTGTAGGTCATTGCGACTGCGACTCCTCCCTCTTTCAGCACTTTGGACAGCTAAAATTGCCTCACCACTTTGAGAAATAGCATCCTTTGTCATCCTCTCATTATCTCTTAACGCCTTTAACACACCATCAAGCGTAAGAGTTGTCCTCCCTACTAACAGCGTCAGCTTAAAATACTTGAAGGAACTCGACAACGATGATAACACAACAGAGCTTGTTCCTCATATTTCATCGGCTCATCAACATTAGCCAGATGACATACCAGCTGATTAAAACAACTAATGTGATCATGGAGACTACTTTCTTCATCCAGTTTTAGAGAGTACAACTCCATCTTCAAATTAAGTCGGTTGGTCAACGACTTCGACGCATAGATGCTTGCTAACTTGCCCATATCTCCTTCAGTGTCGACTCCTTCAACATGTTATACCTCACCTCGGGTGCAAGTACCAGCCTGATTGTACTCGCCGCTCTCTTCTGGATTTTTGCCCAATCTGTATCGCTCATCTTTTCTGGCTTCTTCTCCTATAAGGCATCATCAAGTCCTTGTTGAATTAACACATCCTTGACGGTTAACTGCCACATAGTAAAATCCGTCTTCCCATCATACTTGGGTGCATCAATCCTTACCGACTTTAGATCCTCCATCAAGCCAAGACAATCAACTTAAGACCAACTAACAACGCGCAAACAGTCTACTTCGTGATTGCCTTCTCTTTAACGCCGAATCTACTTCTCGAACCCAAGCTCTTGATACCAGTTTTTTAGGATCGCATCCACTATAGATCAACGTTAATCAAACACAATAACAAACACGAAAGTAAAGAACACAACAATTTAACGTGGAAACCCCTCAGAGGAGGGTAAAACCACAAATCCACTAAATATGAATGTATTACAAAATTGGAGTCGCTCCCTCACCCAACACTCTTGAATACAATAACCTCACCTTAATTACAAAAGCTCTCTCTTGTGTATCGCTCACAACTCTCTAACTTTTGCAATACTACAAAACTCCTACAAATATCTATATTTATAGGCACCACAAATATTATAATCCTATTCTATATCAAATCTATTTGTAACAATTACCATCTTTTCTTATCTTGGATAGAAATCCTTCCATAATTAATTTTCCTACCAAAAAATAAGAATTACCTCAATTATCACCAATTAGAATTCTTCTCATAATAGGATTCTTAACTTAATTAGAAATTCGGGGTTCCCGGCTGCAAGTTGTGTGGTGTGGGAGGCCCTCCAGAACTGCAGTTGGAGATCTTGGATGGCTTGTGTCGAAAGTCTTCCTGACACGGAGGTTGTCGGGCGGCGTGTCCCGCAAGATGAGAAGCCACAGATGAATGGCGGCGGCATAAGAGTCACAAGATTGGTGGTTCTTGGATTGAGGGGAGATTGTAGAGTGGGTGTCAACCTAAGTCCTACATCGATAAGATAAATAAGAATTATATTGATTATAAGCAGCCAAACAACTCCATTAGTATAAGACCTTTTGGGAGGAGCCCAAAAACAAATCCGTACGGGCTCGGTCCAAAACGGACAATGTCATGCTAATGTGGAGTTAATGGGTGTTGCGCGACCAACACATAGGTGCGACCAAAAAATTACAACTTTCGAGTCAATAGTCATAGATATTATTACGATATTATTATATCATAATAATATGTCAATATTCATAGATTGTGCGCAATAGATGTTATGTAGTACAGTGAATATAAAATATTAGATGAAATAAGAAATTTAAATATATAACAAATTCTTCAAATCTATTTCCATTTTCATTGCAACTTTCGAGTTGATGAATTTTTGTTTTAAATTGCATCAAACTAGATCAGAGAATGAGAAACAAGGTACATAGAGCATTAGTAAACATTCAAATTAAAAGTGTGTTACTTTGATTTAGTGAAAAAAAAGTGTATTACTTTGTGTTTTTCAGGCTGACAAAGTCCTTGGCTCAAAGATTATTATACTCCAGAACCATAGGTGCAACAAGAAAATTACATAAAATTGTGTTTAAAATATTAAATTCACTTTAAATAATATTAACTGAATTTTATGAAAAAAATTTATGCTTAAATTGAACGATTTGGATTTAAATAGAATCTTCATCGTATAGCTTTTTAATCATCTAAACATGCTATATATTCAAATCCATAATTTGAAATAAATTCAAAATTACCAAAGTCATAACATCATTTGCAAGTGAAGAACATAAACAAAAAAGAAACCCCATTATGTGAGCAAAACTAGCTCGAGCAATAATCTATCTTGTATCACCTATCCTTAATGGGAGAAAACTTCAGTTGCATTTGCGTAACTACTGTCAAGAATGTCATCCATTCCTAGATGCATTTCATCTTCCTTGATTGTAATGGTAGTGGAAGGTACTCGCTCAACAACAGGCAATGGCATCACCCAGGAAACATCTGTAGTGCTGCTTTCTTCGAGTGGCTCACGCTTATACATGGCCAAACCGGACCGAAACCGGAAAACCGGACCGGACCGGACCGGGTCAAAACCGGCCCGAACCGGAACCGGACCTAAACCGTCGGTTTTTTTATTTTTAAGGTTCAGGTTACGGTTCGTATTAATAGAAAACCGGTGAACCGCCGGTTCAAACCCGCCGGTTCGAACCGCCGGTTCAAACCGCGTAGTAGTTAGTCTTATATACTCGCAGCAGGGAACTTTAATCGCTCACAGGCGCATTCCAGCGGTCCGACAACTTTTGTGAACAGCATGTGCAGGTATGTTTGTATTCTTTTTTTTTCTTCATTTGCTTACTTTACAAACACAGTACTGCTTTTGCTTTCTCCCTTTTTTTAATCTAAATTCATTCATACACACACATGGCACACTGTAACCCAATGATTCGATCCACTTTGAACCATGCATGCTAGATCATTGTGTTCCTAATTTAAACATTTTTTACTGCACAACTTTATTTTGTTCAACGTCTCAAAAACAATATCTAACGTTGATATATATAACGTTAATATCTAACGTTAACATGTAACGGCTCTTTTCTTTTTCCTATAAATACCTTACATATTAAAATTCTTAACTCATAATTTACAACTTAAACTCTCTCATTCTCTCATTCTCTATTTATTCTATTCACAACTCTCTTGTTTTATTATATATATTTTATAAATATATATAATTATTTTACATACTATAATTTATTTTATATATTAAATGGCTAATATTGGATCGCAAGAAAGTAATATGCAAGCCGATGGAAGTGGATCGAGTTCGAGAAGACAACTTTCATCCGATATTTTTACAAAACATTTTATTTCGTTATGATCATGCTAGTAGTTCTTATGGTTTAGCCGAAGCTATTTCGGTAGACTCGTTATCTTTTAGTTTTGGTGAAAATGTTGGTATTAATGATTGGATTAGTAGAGATGTACAACCCGCATTTAAGAGAATACCTAGAACATCACTTAAGAGAAATCCGATTAAATCTTATAAAAAAAGAAAAAAATAATTTGATTGAATATTTTAGTAATAATGACACACATGTGTCTATTTGTAGTGATATTTGGAGTGATCATAATCAAATACATTCATATATGGGTCTTACTTGTCATTATATTGATGAAAATTTTGAATTAAATAAAAGAGTTTTAGCTTATCGAGTATTTGATGATTCGCATACATCAAGTAATATATGTAAAATAATTCATGCTATTTTAGAGGAATATAGACTGATTAATAGAATTTTTTCATGTTCTTTCGATAATGCTTCCTCTAATAATGCCTCCATTCCCGAATTAACTAGAATTTGCCAACCTAATTTTGGTGGAAGATTTTTTCATGCTGTGCATGCCATGTTTTAAATTTATGTGTTCAAGATGGATTACGTATTATACAACATTTAATCAAACCAATAAGAGACGTTATTAAATATATTTGGGTACACCCTAATGTTACTAGAACATGGTTAAAATATTGTGAAAATAATAATGTGCACCCGAAACGTTTTACCAAAGATGTTGGTCATCGTTGGAACTCTACTTATGTTTTACTTTGTCAATCTTTAGAATATCAACCTCTATTATGCTCTTTTGCCACCGAAAATATACCAAATTCTAATCTTTTATCACAAACTTGGGATTTATGTGCTAAAGTTATGGAGATTTTTAAAAATTTTAATGATGCTACTTACACTTTTAGTTATGTTTACAAACCAACCTCTAGTTTATTTATTGTTGAAGCTTTAAATATTGCATTTGCATTAAACGAGGGTGAAAAAATATATGAAATTCATGAAGGAGTTGCACAAATGAAAAAAAAATGGCTAAATTATTATAAAATAATTCCTGATATTTATCTTGTAGCTTCTGTATTTGATCCTAGATTTAAATATGATGGTTTACAAGAAATGTTAGAAAATTATTATGAATATTTAGGATTACAAGATGATCTTGAAATTGATATAAATAATATAATGATTAGAGTTAAAAGACATTTACATGATTTATGCAGTCATTTTCATGTAATTGATAATGTTGACTCTCCTCTTCCTCCTACACCATCATCATTTTCATTACGTCCGGGAACAAAATTTTTAATGGATCGTTCTAAAAAACAAAGGCATTCGAGCTCACATTCGGAGCTCGACATTTATCTAACAACAATTTTTGAGTTTGATACAGATTTAGATTTTAACATATTAGCTTGGTGGAAAAGGCATAAGAGGACTTTCCCTACACTTGCTAAAATTGCGAGTCAAGTTTTAGCGGTTCCAGCCTCAACCGTTGCGGTGGAACAAACATTCAGCATAGGAGGAAATATTTTGGATCCAAGAAGATCAAGATTGGCTCCCGAATCTTTAGAAACACAAGTTTGTGTGAATGATTGGAAAAAAGCAGAATTAAGAAAACAATCCAACATCACTTCATCATCCTCATCTGATGAATATTGTGGAGATCCTACTACAATTCCTACTACCTCTGAATCAGATGGATCGAGTTAGTATAGATTATAAAAATTATTGTAATAAATTATATTGTTTGTTGTATTCTTGTAAAACATATAAAATTTATTGTAATATATTTACTAGTTTTTTAATTAAAAAAGTACAAATGAATTTAACAATATTTTTAATATAAATAATTTTTTTATTTATAAGGTTCAAACCGGAACCGGAACCGGTCTTGAACCGGGTCAAAACCGGATCGAACCGTGAACCGGAACCGTCTGAACCGGAACCGAAGGTTTATATCATGTTAAGGTTCAGGTTCCGGTTCAAGATTTTTACGAACCGGAACCGGCGGTTCACGAACCGGAACCGGCGGTTCACGAACCGTGGCCATGTATACTCACGCTGAAGCTGTAATGCATATTCCAAGTCCCAGATTACATCAACCATAGTAGGCCTATCAGATCCATCTTCCTTAAGACACTTTTCCGTTGTTTCCCCGAATTTTCTTAAAGAGTTGGGATCGATCTTTCCCGCAAGCAAAGGATCAACTATCTTTTCAAGTTCCCCCTTCTGCTGCAAATGTACGCCCCAGTCAGCCAAATTCACTTGCTCCCGAGGAAGCAAATTATTTATAGCTGCCCTAGCACAAAGCACTTCGAGAAGAACAACCCCAAAAGAGTACACATCAGATTTTTGAGTTAACTGCATGCATCTAAAGTATTCAGTGTTATGCCCAAAATTCGGTTCGGGTATTCTAAAATGGATCCGGGTCAGATACGGGTTCAATTTGGGGATTTTCACGATAAATTAGGGTTTTGACATAGATTGAAGAAACTAGGCCGCGTCCTCACTTTCCTTATAGGGAGGGCGCGCCCTAATTGATACTTCCATATCAGAGATTTCTACTCAAGATGGAATTCTACTCAAGTTTTTATAGTTTTTAATGAAGGATTCTACTTAAGCTTGGATTCCACTCAGGCTTAAATTCCAATAGATATTGAAGAATTCCCTCCTGTCGTATCTCAGGAGGGGGATGTCCGTCGCAGAAGGCCTCTAGGGGTTTGCCTGGATATAAGGACCCTTCTTAGACACTAAGGGCGCACCCTAAGGTGGAAAGACGGGGACTTTCTGGTGTGTTCTTTGGGAGCTCTGTTCCTGTAGCCAATGGGCGCGCTCTCATTGGGGAACTTTGTAGTAATCCTGCACTTTGCACCCAAAAGCTCCGGATCACCTGTCCTGCTATCTGGTGGGTGCTTCTCATTCGGGGGACAGGGATGTGTTCTGCACTTGGGGTAAACCACGGCTATACCTGCATCCTTGAAATCAAGAAATAGCTGGTAGTAGATAGGACTAGTCCTCGACGGGGGAAGTTTCCTTATCTGTGAAGTCTTGAGATCTTGGATGAGCCTTGGGCCTTTTGTGGTTAGGCCTCATAGTAGAACATTCCGGAAGCTAGACCGACAATCTAAGCCCAATTGGGTTTCTTGCTCTCCAAGAACTACGTGGGCTTGATCCTCTATAAATATAGAGGTACGTAGGCAAATTGAGGGGGATGGAAGCGAAGAGCTACGAGCCACCACCAAGAACCCTCTCAATCTCAGCCCCCAATTCATCACAGCCACCACACTCCGGCGACTTATCCGGCGAAGAACCACCGTCGTAGATCTTGATTCCGGTGACAGACCTCAAACTTTGTTGTTACCAAATTCCTCCGTCAACAAATTGGCGCTAGAAGGAGGGGGAACTAATCAAGATCAAAATCCAAGGAGGATGGATTTCTCACCACGATGAAGGTTCTTATGAAGCGACAAGCAAGATCTATGGAATAACCCTCGATAAGGTTGCAAATCTGCAGCAACGAAGAAGATCCAAGGATGGCGATTTCTAGCAGGGGGGTCGAACAAGATCTGAATAAGGATTCAACGAACGCAACCTGGATTCTAAAGATGATTTTCTTACTACTGTTACAAAAAGATGATTCTGGGTATGCTCGATGGCGGCGATTTCCGACCAGTCACGTTGAACTAGGTGTCCGCTGAGGAGATTTCAAATATGATTCGAAGAAGGATGTTCTAGGGAAGAGGCAAAATTATCGGGAACTCGCCCTCACCATCAGGACGCTCCCTCACCATCAGGACGCGCCCTCAAGGTGGGACATCTACTTCAGAAAAGATATCAAGAATATGTCGAGTGCGACATTCCAATTTGTGAGGATGCTCCTTCAGAATGTTAGATATTCCCAAGAGGCATTTCCCTCTGAGGGCGCCCTCAAGTAACATAGGTCAGGGCGCGCCCTCTGTGAAATTCGGCGAGATTAGGTGAACCTTGCTGGAAAGAGAAAGCTGCAAATGGTGAGTTTTGCTAATTCAAGCAGAGTATGCCTCAGAAGACTATTGAGAAGCGCGCCTTCCCCTGACTGGGCGCGCCTCCAGGTAATATACAACCTCTATATTATTTTGCTCTATATATTTATTGCATGTATACAGTTACAGGAGTTTGCCTGGTGAGAAGGCCTGCAGGGGTTTTCCTGACCAGAAAAAAGGGGAACACTTGGAATCGAGGCCCCGTGATCCACAACGCGTGCCCCCTGATTACAGGTCGAGGCCCCTTGGACACGAGCGAGCCCTTCCTCGGGATGATGATCCACAGCGTGTGCCCCCTGATTACAGGTTGAGGCCCCTTGGGCATAAGTGAACCCTTCCTTGAGATTTCGTTGGAAGATAAAGAAGCCAAGGATGTAGGAATGATAGAGTTTGGCCTAATTACCAACATGTGAGAAATAGTCCTCGACATGTTGCTGAGGGCGCCCTCTAGAGAGAGAGACCCTCCAATTGTTCCTTTGATTTCTCATAGTGCGACTGTTGGAAGATAGGGTGAGAATTCTCAACCCCAGCGCGATGCTTTACATCAGGATTCCGCTTCAAGGAAATGCACTTCTTCAGGAAAATCCTCCAACATAGGACGCACCCTCAAAGAACTTTCTTATCAGAGGACTTTTCTGGTTAGGGCGCGCCCTAAAAGAAAGATGCAAATTCTCAAGCAGACTCCAATATCTACGATGATAATTTACTGCTTGGACTCCAGAAGGAAAGAAGCTGTTGAGTTGTGGCCCCACGAACCATAGAGTGTGCCCCCTGATTATCAGGTTGAGGCCCCAAGGTCGTGAGTGAGCCCCTCTATGAAGAAAAAAATACTTTGCTACAGAGGACGCGCCCTCGTATCTACAATGACCTGAATGAAAGGCATCAGGGCGCGCCCTAACTTATCAACCTCATGTTGTGGCTTCGTCTGCAAGTATGATCGCAATGATCCATGGCATATCTTTTGCTTGAAAAAATTTGTATTGATGTGCGGCCCCATGAATCTTAGAGTGTGCCCCCTGATAGGCAGGTTGAGGCCCCAAGGCCTTGAGTGCGCCCCTCTACACAAGAATGACATTCATCCGAACTAGAAGAGACTTTGTCATTGCTCTCGTCCACATAGGGCGCGCCCTAAGCAACAGGGCGCGGCTTAGGGCGCGCCCTCAGCAACTCCAACGTCTCTCTCTTAAAATTCCCCTCTTGGGATACCTCTTTAAGAGACGCTTCTGTAAGGAATGATATTTTGATGCTGGGGGGTAGTACTGATGCACCTCCCTAGCCCTACATATACATGTATTTCAGGATAATTTATGTGAACAGCGGAATACCCCCACGGGGATGCCTCTTCGTGAGATGCCATTATAGGATGCCTCCTTGTGAGATGCCTCTTCGAGAGATGCCCTTTATTGGATGCCTCCTAGTGAGATGCCTCTTCGAGAGATGTTATTCATAGGATGCCTCATTTTGAGATGCCCCTTCATGGGATAAGATTTGAAGTAGCCCGTGATCGGAGAATGCACTCTTTCTGCTAGAAGTTGATTGAAGTAGAGCAATGCCTGAATAGTAGACTACAAGGTAAATTAATTTCCTCCTAGTCTAGGGGGGCAGTCCATGTACACTTTCCCTAGTCTTAGTTCAGTGAAATTTTCAACTTTTTCGAGAATGCAAGATTATGCCTTTAGGGCGCGCCCTAAAGGGTGAGTTTGAATAGTTCTCGTACAATGGAGGACGCGCCCTCGGGTAGAAGACGAGATTCAGAAATTTTTCTTGTAAGCATGCAAGCCTTCCCTCTTTTGAGGACGCGCCCTCCATCATCACAGCCTTTTGAAGCTCTAGTGCAATTCTCTTAGATTTGATGGGTGCAGCCTCCCGAACTCTAAAGACATCAATCCACTTGATAATATCTTGATCAAATTTGGAGATGTCTCGCAATCAAGGTGGAGGTTCTCATGAAGAAAATGGTTATGATTTTGAAGATAGCTTGGGGGTAATCAAGCTCGTCACGAAGCTTGTATTTCAGGAGAGATCCCTGATCCCCCACACCACCGTGAAAATCCGGCTACCAGCAGACAGCCGCCCGTTTTTATCAGCAACGTGGAGTTAATGGAGCAGTTATATCACATGGAACTGTCATAAATAACTTCGGGGCAAGATTGGATTCGGTGCAGCAAGAACAAAAAAGTAGGAGAAAATCTCGGAGTATTCCACGGAATCACCGTCGAACAGGGAAAGCTTTTCAAGTTGAGGAAAGCTCTCGAAGAGGTGAAGAAGTGCAGTAAAGGAGGTTTCAACTGGTGATTCCTCGAAGGAAAGGGCGCCCCCTCACCCACATCTCTTAGGGCGCGCCCCTAATGAGACTCAACGTGATGAAGAAAAACTTTGCAAGCTTGAAGGAATGCTTAGTGAGGACGGTCTAAAGATGGTACTCCTTGAGCATCAGAAGAAAGAGAAGCACTTGGAATCGAGGCCCCGTGATCCACAGCGCGCGCCCCTTGATCACAAGTCGAGGCCCCTTGGACATGAGCGAGCCCTTCCTCGAGATGGTGATCCACAGCGCGCGCCCCCTATCACAGGTCGAGGCCCCTTGGATATTAACAAGCCTCTCCTCAAGGAGATTCTGGAAGAAAAAGTAGCCGAGACCATGGAGATTGAAGGATAGAGAAGTATCAAGGAGAGAGGCGCTTTCAGAACAAAGAGGGCGCGCCCTCAGGAGATAGATCTCCTCGTATCACTTAAATTCCTTCAAGTACTTGTGAAATGAGGTCGAGGGCGCGCCCTCCCTCTAAAGGAAAGAATCAAGGAGGTTCTCAGGGGAATCCACGACCTCAGAGGAATCCACAGATTGAAGAGAATCCACAAGCTCATGGTCAAAAGAAACAAACTCAGACTCAAGAGGTAATTCTCACACAACTTCATGTCGGATTTCCAGGAAATGCTCAGACGACAACTCAACCCTCACCCTTGGGGGGTACTCAAAACAACTGTGCCACCAAATGTTCAAAATATTCCAGGTGTGGGCATTTTTAATGTCGTCGACTTGAAGAGGCTTCTTTCTCACTTGGATGGAGGAAGGATATCTGCTACAGCACAAACTCATTCTCCACTTTCAACAGAGGTTAGAGAGGCACAGCTCCCTGCTGGGTATAGATCTATGACGAATGATTTGCGCTTTCATGGAAACGCAGACCCTGTGGAATTCCTTGGACGCTTTGACATCGAGATGGATGTTTATCAGGTGACGGAACTGGCTAGATGTCGATTGTTGGCGGCAACTTTCAGGGAGAGTGCTCAGCAATGGTTTTAAAAACTTGGGCCAGGAGTAATTACATCTTGGCAGGTGATGAGGACTTTGTTTTTGACTAAGTTCCAATCAGCAGTGAAATATGCTCCTCCTGTTACAACCTTGGCCAACATTAAGCAGAAGGAAGGAGAAGGTTTGCAATCCTTCAAGGACGAGATCCACCTACGCTAGACGATGTGATTTGCACAGGCCGAGTCTTTCAAGATCGTAGAGCAATCCTTGGCAGATAATCGAAAGTCAGATGATCAGAGTGGCTCTAAGGGAAAGACTAATAAGAGGAAGGATAGGTCTCCTAGTCCTACACGTCGTATAGTGATTGGTGCTAATCGGGTGAATTTAGCTGAAGCTGGAAGAAATTGAGGTCCTCCAGATACTTACATCTACGACCAAAGATCGGGAATCCAGAACCTTTATCTTCTTGGCAGAACAAAGACAAAAAGAGGTATTGTGAATTCCACGAGTCTTCAGGGCACAACACTCATGAGAGCCGTCAGTTGAAAGATGAAATCGAAGATTTGATCAAGGAAGGATACCCGACTGAGTGGATTCTCAGAAAAGTGAAGAAGTACAAGGAAAATCCTGATAGAAGGGACGGAGGGCGCACCCTCCGTGGTGATGACAAGCCCGAAGAGAAGAAATTTGTCAAGAAAGGAAGTGTACACACTATCTTTGGAGGACATTACTTGGGGGGTGACAGTAACAATGCTTTGGAAAGATACGCCAGAGAAGCAAGGCATAGGCCCTTGACCAATGTGAACAGCTTTGATTTGAGACCGCCAAAGATGTTCAAAGGAGAATACGTGGATATTAATTTTACTGAAGATGAGTCAAGATGGGTTCATCACCCTCATAATGATGGCTGGTTGGTGGCCATTCAGATTAGTTCTAAGAGTGAGCATCGGGTGTTTGTTGACAACGGAAGCTCAGTGAATATTTCGTACTACAACATTTACAAAAAGCTGGGACTTTCAGACAAAGACATGGTGTCAGAGAACGCATGGATTTATGGTTTCTCAAGAGAAGCTGTGAAGGTGATGAGCGCAACCAAGTTACCGTAACTCTTGGAGAAGGGCGTTCTTTGCTGAAAGAAGCGAAGGTTGTGACCTCTATTTATCATCTCACAATGAAGTTTCCTACACCACATGAAGTGGGCATTGTTCTAGGATCCCAACATGATTCAGGAGAACGTTACCACAAGGCAATCAAAGGTTGTAGGAGGCAAAGAGATGGAGGACGCGCCCTTAGAGGAAATAGTTCTAAAGGAATCATGAATGCTATCCCGGAAGAGGCTCAAGCCCATTATATTGTTAAATGGGCCAGAAAAGGATGTGCCCACTCTTAGGGCGCGCCCTCACGAACTGCGGGTAGAAGAAGCATTTGTTTCTAATGATTTTCAAGAGAATAATTCTGGAGGAGATTGAAGAAGAAAAACTCTGATGACATTATATTGATCAGCATTAAAGGTGAAGAGATCCAGGGAAGAAGAATGTTGCGAGAAGGCTTGGTGAATGCCCTTGTCGAGGAAGACTTCCCTCTCAAAGAGGATGTGCCCTCCAAGGATGGTGCCATGATTGAAGACCCTCGAAGTCTTGATTTTGATATTGATCGAAGAATGCCTCAACCGGTGGAAAAGACAGATTCGACAGAAGATACAATCTTAATTTTGGTGGATGCTAGATATTCAAGTAAAATTTTGAAGATCGGTTCTTAGTTGAATTCTGAGTAGAGAGATATGCTCACAAGCTTTCTTTTGACAAATTGAGATGTTTTTGCTTGGAGTCATGCTAGTATGGTGGACATTGACCCAAAGGTCATGTGTCATCACTTGAGTATAAATCTTGACAGGAAGGGTATTAGGCAGAAGCGATGTCCGGTAATTGGGGAAAGAGCTATTGCATTGAAGGAAGAAGTTGATAGATTGTTAAACGTTGGCTTGATTAAAGAGTTTTACTATCGGAGTGGCTAGCTAACCAGGTTCTCGTTACGAAGCTTAATGGGAAATGGAGGACTTGTGTAGATTTTACTGATATGAACAAAGGCTTGCCCAAAGGATAGTTTTCCTCTTCCTCGGATTGGTCTGTTGGAAGATGCAACAGCACGGCATGTTCTCTTGAGTTTCATGAACGCTTATTCGGGTTATAATCAGATTTCCATGTATGCACCTGATCAGGAGCACACCTTTTTCATCACAGATAGAGGATTATACTGTTACATTGGAATGCCTTTTGGCTTGATCAATGCAAAAGGAACTTGAGAAGACCATAGAAGTATATGTGGATGACAACTGAAGGGGTCCGTACGCCTTAATATCATAAGGCGCGCCCTCTGAAAAAATATATATATTTAGCTTTAGGGCAAGCTCGGTGAGAGGTTTACACTTGTGCATAATATCACTTGTTTCTTACGCCGAGTTAGCTCATGTAAGCTTAGAGATGTTGTGCATTTGTGCTATTCCTCTACGAAGAAGCCAAAATTAGAGATGGATACAAAAGCTTAGAGATGTGGATTGAAGAATTTCAGGACGCGCCCTCCGCATAGAATCTTGAAGATAAAAAGAATAAGGACGCGCCCTGGAGAAGAAAAGCTACATAAATTTTGGGTTTTTTGAGGAAAATTCCATATAACATCTCTGATTTCATATGGAATTGGGGGGTAGTTGTTATGCCCAAAATTCGGTTCGGGTATTCTAAAATGGATCCGGGTCAGATACGGGTTCAATTTAGGGATTTTCACGATAAATTAGGGTTTTGACATAGATTGAAGAAACTAGGCCGCGCTCTCACTTTCCTTATAGGGAGGGCGCGCCCTAATTGATACTTCCATATCAGAGATTTCTACTCAAGATGGAATTCTACTCAAGTTTTTAATGAAGGATTCTACTTAAGCTTGGATTCCACTCTAGCTTGGATTCCACTCAGGCTTAAATTCCAATAGATATTGAAGAATTCCCTCCTGTCGTATCTCAGGAGGGGGATGTCCATCGCAGAAGGCCTCTAGGGGTTTGCCTGGATATAAGGACCCTTCTTAGACACTAAGGGCGCGCCCTAAGGTGGAAAGATGGGGACTTTCTGGTGTGTGCTTTGGGAGCTCTGTTCCTGTAGCCAATGGGCGCGCTCTCATTGGGGAACTTTGTAGTAATCCTGCACTTTGCACCCAAAAGCTCCGGATCACCTGTCCTGCTATCTGGTGGGTGCTTCTCATTCGGGGGACAGGGATGTGTTCTGCACTTGGGGTAAACCACGGCTATACCTGCATCCTTGAAATCAAGAAATAGCTGGTAGCAGATAGGACTAGTCCTCGACGGGGGAAGTTTCCTTATCTGTGAAGTCTTGAGATCTTGGATGAGCCTTGGGCCTTTTGTGGTTAGGCCTCATAGTAGAACATTCCGAAAGCTAGACCGACAATCCAAGCCCAATTGGGTTTCTTGCTCTCCAAGAACTACGTGGGCTTGATCCTCTATAAATATAGAGGTACGTAGGCAAATTGAGGGGGATGGAAGCGAAGAGCTACGAGCCACCACCAAGAACCCTCTCAATCTCAGCCCCCAATTCATCACAGCCACCACACTCCGGCGACTTATCCGGCGAAGAACCACCGTCGTAGATCTTGATTCCGGCGACAGACCTCAAACTTTGTTGTTACCAAATTCCTTCGTCAACATTCCGGATCAAGATAACCGAAGCTGCCTTTCACTCCTGTGCTGATATGTGTTTGCTCAGGCAGCCCCGACCTGGACAGACCAAAATCAGATACTTTGGCCACAAAATCTTTGTCAAGTAATAGGTTTGTTGACTTGACATCGCGGTGTATAATTCCCCCACCCGAACCTTCAGTATGAAGGTAATTTAGCCCCTTGGCTGCACCAATGCAAATCTGAAGCCTCTGATTCCAGGACAAGGTAGGCATTGCATGCGATTTCGGGTCAGATTGTTTATATAAATGATCTTGCAGCGTACCCTTCTCCATGAACTCATAAACTAGTATCATCTCAGACATTTCATCACAATATCCAATTAAAGAAACAAGATGCCTATGACGTATACTAGATAAAACCATAATTTCAGTCTGGAACTCTGGAAAACCTTGGCCATGTTCTGACTCACTTCTTTTTATAGCCACTTTTATGCCACTCTTGAGAGTACCTTTATACACCGTCCCGAATCCCCCCCCCCCCTGCCAATTACCAAATTGGGATCAAACTTGTTGGTCAAATAAATAATTTCTGAGAAGGCTAGCTTCAGCTCAAGATTCAATGTTTGAAAATTAGATTCAGCCCCCTCGGTACGCCCACTGTACAAACTTCCTCCACATATATTCACCAATGGCCAATCCGAATCCACAACCGCCTTTGCTTTCCTCCTCCTACGGATCGTGAAAAACAGTAGCAAAACAAGTGCAAAAGCCACACCTCCAACAACAGAACCAACTATGATTATTATCATGACGTTCTTATTTGTCTTGTTTTTTCCTAAACTGTCTAGGCTCCTATTGTTCATCAGTTCCATTATCTCGAGCCCATTCAAAAAGGCTGTTTGATTTTGCACACCAGGACGAATAGAGAAATTCAACAAACCAAAACTATCTGAATCTACCACAAAATCATGATAGAAAGGGGCACCCAACTCGTTATCTGGGTCCTTAATCTCCAAACTGAAGTTGTCAAAGATATAAAATCTAAACTTATTAAATGGAGAGGGGTTGACAATATCACAGAAATGAGCCCGGACAAAAAATTTCATATATCTCGTCACAGTAAACTGCCATGTGATGTTGATGGAGTTAGTTGTTCTTTGGGGATCTATATGCAATTCTTTGGCCGTTCTATAGACAAAATCAGGTGCACTAAACTCAGTTGCTCCTCCCGGCAGATAATTTGGCTTACCATAAAACTTGCTATTCTTTGCAACCTTTTTATCATACAAATATTTATCATCCGGAATCCACTTCCTCCACAAAGTATCATTACCAGGGTTAAGTAATTCACCTCCAACATTAATTCTATAAAGTGGACGTAAAATCTTACGTAACAGTTCCTCCTTGTATTCATTATTGTCACTTCCCAACTGACTAACTGAGTAACATGACGAGCAGTACTTGGTATTAGATCGTCTGGAGCAAGAAATGTTTCAATCGCATTCACGAATGCAAAAGATGATTTGTTAGGAATAAAGACAATTTCAAAGCTTCCAGCATCTATAAAGAAAATAAACTCTTTGATTATAGGTAATTTATCACTGATATAAACTCTGAAATTTGATAATAAGGTAAATCGAGAATCTGAAACATTGAAATCAGCATCTAACAAATTTCTTCCTGAAAATGAAAATGGATAGAAGTGAAGGCGTACCACGTAAGTGCCATTATTTTCTAATGTAAGTTTGTACCTTGATTGGCTTGTAAAAACTTTTGCAGTTCGATAGAGATCAGGTATGATGGTGGTAGTTGATGTAGAAGTGCTCATGCCCACTGAGTTAAAGTTAGCGATGAATTTTCGGGTGTTAAGTGTGATGTCTGATTCTGAGCCGCAATTAATGAAGTGCTGTTCTGGAGATGTGTAGTACTGTGATTGTACTGATAAGCACTGCATGAAGAGGAGAACAACTAACTAACACTCCTCCTGCTCCGGAGTTGAGAGAATTCAAGATTTGCATTGAATAGAAAAAAATTCTGAAGTTTGTTATGACTGAATTATTTGCTTTGATAGATTAAGTTCAATAGTTTATGATCTATGGACGAATGAAATTGTGTAAAGAATACAAAACATGCAATAGCGTGGTTGACTTCAGCTTGACTTGCTGCGAACAAGATGATATTTTGATGCCAAATGAGTGACTGAAAAACGATATAGCTCCTTTCTCTTTTCTTTGTCTTTTATTGTTTGGAATGAACATTTTTTTTCCAGTCAACTTTAGTATTGTTGATATATTTTGAAGTATTTAGTTTTCGAATTAGACTGCAGGTGAAGATGTTTATTATAAGGGTGTTGGTCCTATTTATCATAATTTGAAATTTGAAAAAAAATGATCCCAAATATCACAGCTCAAAAATTTGGTCCCAAATATCAATCCAAGACACAGTATAATTTGAATGTTTTTATTTTTTTTTCTAAAACGCTAATGCGGTTAGCATTTTGGTTATAAATTAAATGGAGTAGAAGTGCACACTTCTACTAAAAGTTTTTTTTTTTCCCATACCAAACGCCACTTTAAGTGGCGTTTTCCCCTGGCACTCAACCCCATAAACGCCACTTCAAGTGGCGTTTTCCCCTGCCACTCTTTGAAAAAAAAAAAAATCCAAAACGCTACACGCAACTGTGTTTTGGAGTGATATTTGGGATCAAGTTTTTATGCTATGATATTTGGGACCATTTGCTTCCAAATTTTGATATTGGGGGCCTTTATTCTTATTATAAGCACTGTTAGTTGATATATTATATTGAGAATTTGTTTAATATGTCCCAAATTAATAGGTCAGTTTATAAATATGTCCCATCATGTTAATATATTAATAATATGTCTCATTATCACAGTTTTTAAGTTAAATGGAGACCAATATACCTTTGTTATATTAATTAAATACAACTAGCTTATAACCCGTGCAACGCACCGCTCTTTTTCTAATATTTATTATATTATTATATTATTATTTATTTGTTATTAGTTTATATATCAAATTGTTGTTATGAAATTGATATATATATAAGATTTTACACGTTAAATTTATTTTGTGTTTTATCCTGAATTCTTAAAACTTGATTTGGATGATATTACAGCCTACATGAAATTAACAAAATAATATTTAATTTAGTGATGATTTAACAATTTTCTTCAATTAAAACTACCAAGAAACAAAAGAGAGATGAAATTAACAATTTTTTATGTTGAAAATTCTATTCTATTTAGGAAATCTACTTATATTTTGTTTTGATTATCAAAATAACCTTCTTATTATTTGAAGATAGTTGTACTAATAATCAATTACAGTTTTAATAATAAGTGTAGGAGGGATTTTGTCCAAAACATTGGTAGTAGTCTGGTCCTCAGTACGATAAAATAATTAAGAACTGTTAGATCTTAAAATAAATAGATAAAAATGTTGGATCTAGCATAAAAATATTTAAGATTTTAACATGTAAACTAAACAAAGTATTTATATTGAAATACGAAAAAGTGCTTGTCAATGATTTAAATCGTATATAATTAGGTTTTCTATATTAAATATGATTATTAATGTAGGTATTCTACACTAAATAGGATTAATGTAAAAATTCGTAATTATATTTTCTCTTGAGATTCTAAGTGTTTTCATTTGGATAATAATTGTTAAAACATCACTAAATTAAAGATAATTTTATGAGTTTCGCGTGGACTGTAAAATCATCCAAATCTGATTTCTATATCTCGAGATAGAGCCTAAATAGCAAATATGATCCTTTTTTAATATTAATAAATAAATAAATAAATAAAATTCAGTTCTAATACAATCTATTATATCCTTTTCAGATTATAACTTCTTTTTAAAATTCAATTCTAATACAATCTTTTTAATTATATTCTTTTTAGATTATAATTTTCTTTTTAATATGATATAATCTTGATCGTCTACTTTTAAAAATAGTATATTCGACGGTTCAGATTATTTTGGCGGTACATTGACCAAACCAAAATTATGGATAAGATCCCTCTTACGCTTATTATATATAAGGATATAATTATAAATACACTACAATTTTTTAATTTTAACCACTAAAAAAATATTTTTATTCTTAGAACAGGTCGGGGCAATTTTTTAATTTTGACCATTAAAATTGTTTTTTTTTACTTTGCTTAGAACAGGCCCCGCAAGGGGCACCCTTACACAAATAAATATTAAAATTTATAATTTAAATTTTAGGGTTTGATGCTCATGAGGGTGTTCACAGCTTAAGATTAAAATGTTTTTCAATACAAATATAAGATATTTATGTAAATCCCTGAGAAAAATTTGATATTTACAAAAATACCCTGCGGGGCCACATATTTTATAGTGTTAATTTGTTTAAGCTCAGGGTTCTAGAGGTCACCCTTAAACACCTGTTTCTCTTTAAATTAATCAAATCATGTTTTTATCAGACATTATATCTTAAAATAATTTTGATTAAAAAGAGTACACTAGTCTTTTTATGTTAAAATTTGAATGAAAAATTCATTTTAGGATATATTTGAAATTTCAAATAAATATAGGACATATTTACAAACCATGTTTCAAATTGGGATATATTATAAAAAAAATCCTATTATATTTTGTTTATTTTATTTTATTTATTTATAAATACATAATCATAATAGAACACATCTACTTTTAAGTCTTATTACACACACCTATATTATCTACTTGTATAAGTTTTACACAACTAAGGAGAAAATTACCAAAATACTCATATTTGAGCATGCCTGACCCTATTTACTGACGGGACACGTTAAATCGTGTACCGTGATATGAGGGGTAATACGGTATTTCGTCTTCCGTAACAGTGCATGATACGGTACACGGTGTAATGTGTTCTGTGTAACATGGTGTACTGTGTCTCGTGTTAAGCGGGTGCGCAGCACAAACACGGTACACGCTCTTCCGTATCATGCATAACACGAAAGACCGTGTTCCATATCCAGCCAATACGGTAGACCGTGTAACGTATTCAGCTAATACGGAGGCCGAAACCTCGTATCTCATCGGTATTTCGGGCCATTTTTTCCAGAATCAGTATTTTGGGCCACTTGATCCCAAAAATTATTATTTTGGGCCATCACCCACAACTAAATCCCTTTTTGTTTAAATCCGATAGTATCAAAGTTTGGTTATAACCATATTTATTTATTTTATTATTACATTTTATTTATTAATTTATAAATATATAATCATAATGAAACAAACCTACATGTACTATAACACCTATTTCTACTACCCTTAAAAAAAAAATAACACCTATTTCTACTATAAATCTTACACAATCAAACTTTGGAAACTTTGGTTACGAGTAGGGCTGTAAATAAACCGATACACTCACGAACGGTTCGGTGTTCGGTTCAAAAAAAGCTCGGTTCGGGTTCGGTTCGTTTCGATTCACAAACGAGTCGATCTTGAACATGATTTTAACGATCGATTTATAAACGAGCTGAACTTGATCACGATAAAGTTCGACTCGATAGCTCGCGAACAAGATCGATTAACGTGTTCATGAACATAGTTCATGAACATGTTCGTGAATAAGTTCAATAATTGAGCTCGTTTCCATGCTCGGTATTCTAGTTCATTAGCGGTTCATAAACAAATTCGATAGATAATCTCATATATATAATATATGTTTGATTATTAGAATATACTCTCGAAACTCTTATTAATTGTACACCATTAATTAGAATATCTTATAGTTTATGCTAGATATTATAATTGTTTATTTTATAATAATAGTAATAACTAACTAAATCTTACAATTAGTATATACAGTATAATAGTATATATTTGTCGAAATAGGAATCAAATTAAATATTACATCATTTTAAGTGCTAAATTTTAGTATTAAATATTACTGATGTATAAATATATTTATACTACTTAAATATATAAAAAGATATTAAAATATGTTTATGATTGTGTAAAATTTGAAACTATAATAACTTGAGATACTTGCAAATATGAAATATAAAGACCAAAATAAGTTAATTAAACAGTACAAATATAATAATATTTTTTAATACTTTAAATTTATAAAATGTAATGAGATAATACTATAAACATATAATTGTTCGCTATTTTCTCTACGCAAGTATACGCAGTCCAAAAGCAATATAGGGAAATAAGGATCGTTCCCACGAAGACTTGGTGTATTTAAGTAAATATGTTTATTCAACAACGTTCGGTTAATTATAGAAGCCTGAACAACGAAATGGTTGGATTGTTCAAATCACAATTAATTAATGAAATAACGACTAAAAATAATATGATAAAGATTTTATATATGAGATAAACATGGGATTCTAATTTCATTATTTATTTTATTTAGAATTGATGCATTAATTTAAAGTGATTCTGATAATTATGAAAGCTAGCCGGGAACACGAAACTAATATAAGCGCCATTCAGCCTTAACTTATATCAAACCATACAAACATCCACTTAAAAAGATAGAAGTTGCGTGGACACCATTTATGTCTAGACCCTATATGTCTATAAGATTTGAAAACATAACTGGTTTACGAATAAATTCCTTATTTTTTTGGCTACACAGGGCGATTGATCCAAAACCCTACCACTAATCGTAATTATATACTGTATGATAATTACGAACCTGTGCTAACATGGCAAATTCTAAATTCTCAAATCCACTTTCCATTCATTAGGAATTAATAATTTAGATGATAGCTACGCATCTAATAACTTAAGCGCAACCACGTTAGGCAATCTGAATTTTTATCATAACACAATTTATTAAGGCATCGAATTACTAAATTACGTAAATAAATCCATTAGAATCCCAATATGGCGATTAGTTCATAATCGAACGAATCGTCATATTGGGATTAATTGAAATCATATTAATAATACTAATAATAATAATAATAAGAATAATAATAATAATAATAATAATAATAATAATAATAATAATAATAATAATAATAATAATAATAATAATAATAACAACAACAACAACAACAACAATAATAAAATTAAATTAAAAATTACGATAAATTAAATATGAAAATTACAAGAGTTAGAAAGTAGAACCGAAATAATTTTCACTGCAAGAAACGAACACTCCGATAATTCCCTGTAAAATAAAAATTAAAAAATAAAACCGAAATAGCCCGCTGAAATAGCACTCCAAATAATTCCCGAAAAAATCTTCAATCAAAATAAAACTTATACTAAAATTGCAGAAAATTTAAGTGTACAAATTACACTTAGAATTACAAAGAAAATTTAGAGAGAAGAAACTGAATTTTTGAAGATGAATTCAGTTGAGGTGTGTCAAAACCTCTACAAATCACATCTATTTATACTGAATTTTAGCACACCAGCTAAGAATATTTAAATGAGCCGACCCAATTAACACACAGTGCGGTAGGTGATTTAATTCCTTCCCACTCAGCCGACACACGAGAACCAGTCGCAGGGACGGAGAGTGCAGCAAACGCGCCTACTGATTCAAGGACTTTCAGCCGCGTGGTTTACACGCGCGAGTTGGCGTGTGACCTTGCAGGCCACAGCTGTTTAACAGCAACTTTTATTCACTTTGTTTTCTTCTTTTTCAAATCACCATGCTGCCATTTGCTTCCTATTTAATTCCTTCTGGCCGACACATTTATGACCTGCACCTTTAGTTTGTAAAATTTGGTGACCTGCTAAACCATTTCCAATAACCTGGGCTTACTTTGACTTATTATACACGGCTTGTAAAAAATGAATTTTAACCCGCACAGCTTATAATCTTTAATTAATAAATAATTATTTTAATCCAGAAATTAAAAAAAATAAATATCTAATATTATTAGATATTTATAAATATAATTTTCTAAATTAATAAAATTATTTAATAATATAAATAAATCCTTAAATCCTAAGTTGCGGTAAATTGAGGGCCTAAAACCGGACTCCTTTTCCTTAACGAATAATATATCAAATCCAATCGGGCTTTTCTCTTTAAGAATATATCACTTTCCATCTTTTTGTGGTAATTCTATTTTCTCATTTCTCGTCCAGGTGCGAATTACGGCCTCTTGAGGATTTAAAACTGGATTCTTTTTGCGAAACGAAAAATATATCAATTCCAACCGGGGTTCCAGATTTAAGAATATATCATTCAGGATTCCTTTATGATAATTCTTTTTCCTAGTAACCAGTCCACTTGAAAAAATTGAGACAGAAATCCACCGTTTTTAGCCTTTTATCGCCTAGATACCTAAAGTTCCGAGTTCTGCACAACAAATCCTGAAACACAACAAAAATGAATTAAAAGACACAACATACTTAAGGACAAACCACCAATCTAGGCCAAAATAGCGCATAATAAGTGGATACAAAATCCACTTATCACACCCCCAAACTTAAACTGATGCTTATCCTCAAGCGAAAACAGACTCGTCTACCTCTAAATGCATGAATGCAACTGACGCAAAGATCCCATAGGCAAAGCAATAACCAATTTAGCAGAGTGTCTCAGAGAATGTGAAAATTCCAAATAGAGATCGACTAAATATCAGCATATTAACATTTACAAGTACAGAAACGTGCGTGTGTGCAATACTCATCAGAATTACTCTTAGCACTAGATCAAAACCATACATATTCTTCGTCATAACAATCACAAGTTTATAAATAGAATGGACGCTAGACACTTCATAACCTAGAAACACCTCTATCATCATTTGAGTTAGACAGGAATTCATGCTTTATTAACAACTATGACGCATAATACTATACCCAACACACATGCTTATTTGATCGTGCAATGGATGAGACCCCAAAAGGCTTATACAATAATACCCATGTAGCGAGCGTTAGGTTAGTGGATCCCAGACCGGAAAAGTCTTAGGTCACTAGGCTTGAGTCCCCTAGAACTTAATTGCTCGAGTATTAAAGAGCTCACCCTGATCAATTTTGCATACATACTCACAAACACTCTTTTTTTTTTTATGCAATCTGGAATGAGCCTTTCTCATTTCCAACCCTAGACTACTCATATAAATATGAGCCGGCTACTGGCCATTTGACGCCTAGCCATTATTGACAAATTACTAGCATGAAATTCCTGGTTTCCCCCAAACTTAGAATTTAGTGCTCCTACGCAATCAAGGGAATAAAGAAAATTCTGAATATAATCAGGTGATTAAATCTCAAACAACCAAACAAGCAAGACCTTAACCTAGCCCAAAAAGCAAACGATGAGTTGTGTAAGATTGTGTTTCTGCAACATGCACGTCATGCACGTCAATTCATAAGTATTTAAATCAGCCCTCTATCCATCATTATCACACTCCAATTCATCATTGACTACTAAACGGAATCGCCAAGTGCTACGGGATCAAGGAAAATATGATATGCAACTAATCATGAATATGCGATTTTTATATATATATATATATATGAATTATATGAAATTATACTAGCATGGTATATTATGAACTACATGAAACTGTATGCTTACTATGACTCGAGAAATCAATTATCCTAAATCACCCCCAAACTTAAAATATTCAATGTCCTCATTGAAGGTATAGATAAAGGATAAAAGAGAACTCCCCTAACTGCCGGCATCGTCACCCTCCTCGGGTGGTGAATCAAGTGGTGGAAATGAGCTCCAAACTGAAACTAATCCTGCAACTCGCCAATGACCTTCAAACTGAACAAAATCACACAAAATCAAACCACACATAAAAACACCAAACCTATGGGTTGCCTCCCATGAAGCGCTTGTTTATTGTCGCTAGCTTGACTTCACCTTCGCACTTCAATTGGTAGTACCAAGAACCGTGGTTTCCGCTTCGCGATTCACATGTTCACCAAAATATGGCTTCAACCTCTGTCCATTTACTTTGAAAGCCGCTTCCGGTGTTTTATCAAAAATTTCCACTGCACCATGTGGAAACACTGTTTTAACCGTGAATGGTCCTGACCACCTTGACTTAAGTTTCCCTGGGAAAAGTCTGAGACGAGAGTTGAACAGCAAGACTAACTGTCCCGGTACAAAAGACTTTTGCACCAAATGTCTGTCATGCCATCTCTTGACCTTCTCCTTGTATAACTTGTGATTTTCATAAGCCTGTAGCCGAAACTCATCCAGTTCATTAATCTGAAGCATTCTTTTCTCACCTGCAGCTGATAAGTCAAAGTTCAACTTCTTCAACGCCCAATAAGCTTTGTGCTCTAGTTCGGAAGGCAGATGACAAGCCTTCCCATAGACAAGCTGATATGGTGACATACCCAAGGGTGTTTTATATGCTGTACGATAAGCCCATGCGGCTTCATCGAGTTTTAAAGACCAATCCTTTCTCGAAGGATTCACCACTTTTTCCAGAATGCGCTTAATCTCGCGATTAGATACCTCGGCTTGGCCATTGGTTTGCGGGTGGTATGCCGTAGCTACCCGGTGGTTGATATTGTACCATGCCATAAGATTAGTGAATTTGCGATTGCAAAAGTGAGTACCTTCATCGCTTATGATTACTCGAGGAGTGCCGAATCTTGTGAAGATGTTCTTGTGAAGGAAATTGAGCACGACATTGGCATCATTGGTCGGAAGTGCCTTGACTTCAACCCATTTGGAAACATAATCAACGGCCAGCAAGATGTATTGGTTGCTACATGAGGAAATGAATGGTCCCATGAAATCGATGCCCCAAACATCGAAGGTTTCCACTTCTAGCATTATATTGAGGGGCATCTCATCCCTCCTAGATATGTTACCAACACGCTGACAACGATCACATTTCAGCACAAACTGATGGGCATCCTTAAAAAGGGATGGCCAATAAAATCCCGCTTGAAGAATTCGAGTTGCGGTCTTTTCACTTCCATAATGGCCACCATATGTCGTGGCGTGATAATCCCTTAGAATAGCCTCTGTTTCACTGTATGGCACACATCTCCTAATCACCTGATCGGCTCCTTGTTTGAACAGATATGGTTCGTCCCAACGATACCATTTGACTTCATGCAAGAATTTCTTTCTTTGTGCAAAAGAGAGCCCGGGAGGAATTACTCGACTCACCAGAAAGTTCACAATGTCTGCAAACCAAGGCTCTTCTTCTTGTATCCCAAACAACTGTTCATCAGGAAAGGATTCATTAATGACGGTTTTGTCTTGGGATGTCTTCCTAAGGTCTTCCAAACGTGAGAGATGGTCGGCTACTTGGTTTTCTGTTCCTTTTCTATCCTTGATCTCCACATCGAATTCTTGCAGCAGAAGAATCCATCGAATCAACCTAGGTTTGGAGTCCTTTTTAGAGAGCAGATATCTGACAGCCGCGTGATCAGTGTACACAGTTACCTTTGCGCCAAGCAAGTATGAACGGAATTTTTCAAAACCATAAACTATGGCTAACAGCTCCTTCTCAGTGGTAGTGTAGTTTAATTGAGCATCGCTGAGGGTTTTGCTTGCATAATAGATGACATGAAACATTTTATTTTTCTTTTGGCCAAGAACGGCCCCAACTGTGTAATCGCTAGCATCACACATCATAGCGAAAGGCTCACTCCAATCTGGAGCAATGATCACGGGTGCTGAAATCAATTTCTTTTTCAGAGTCTCGAAAGCTGTGAGACATTCTTCGTTAAATTTGAAGTGAATATCTTTTTCCAGTAGCTGACACAAAGGTTTGGAAATTTTTGCGAAGTCCTTGATGAAACGCCTGTAGAAACCTGCGTGCCCAAGGAAACTGCGAATCCCTCGCACTGAATTAGGCGGAGGCAGCTTTTCGATAGCTTCTATCTTTGCTCTGTCCACTTCTAGACCCTTCCTTGACACCTTGTGTCCGAGAATAGTTCCTTCTTGTACCATGAAGTGGCACTTCTCCCAATTGAGCACTAGGTTAGTTTCCACGCATCTTTTCAGCACTGAGCCAAGATTTTGCAAGCATTCATCAAAAGATAGACCGAATACAGAGAAGTCGTCCATGAAGACTTCTACGGTCTTGCCAATCATGTCTGAGAAGATGGCCATCATGCACCTTTGAAAAGTACCAGGTGCTCCACACAAGCCAAAAGAAACCCGTCGAAAGGCGAAAGTGCCGAACGGGCATGTAAATGTTGTTTTCTCCTGATCCTCAGGAGCAATGCAGATTTGGTTATATCCAGAATACCCATCCAGGAGGCAGTAATAATCATGGCCGGCTAGTCTATCTAGCATCTGATCAATGAAAGGAAGGGGAAAATGATCCTTCCTTGTGGCTTTATTCAACTTCCGGTAGTCCATGCAGATTCGCCAACCGGTGACTGTGCGAGTAGAGATGAGTTCATTCTTTTCATTGGTAATCACAGTCATGCCTCCTTTCTTCGGTACACATTGCACTGGACTCACCCATGCACTGTCAGAAATGGGATAGATAATCCCTGCATCCAGCCACTTGATGATTTCTTTCTTTACTACCTCTTTCATAAGAGGATTTAGCCGCCTTTGATGCTCCACTGTTGGTTTACTACCTTCTTCCAATGGAATTTTATGTTGACAATAAGCTGGGCTGATGCCTTTGATATCCGCTAGGGTCCAACCAATGGCTGTTTTGAATTCCCTCAGGACTCTTAAAAGCTTGTCTTCCTCATAGTCTGAAAGGTTAGCAGATATAATCACAGGTAAGGTAGATGATTCACCAAGAGAAGCATACTTTAAGTGATTAGGAAGTGGTTTGAGCTCTAGAGTTGGAGCTTCCTCGATAGATGGTTTCATTTGTTGATGCGGCCCTTTTAGTTCTGGAAGATCCAATGATTCAACTGGTCTTTCAAATTTTCTTTGCCACGACAAAGCATCCAGATATTGTAATTGTTCATCTATGTTATCTTCATCTAATGAATACCTTCCACTAAGGGCCTTTTCCAAAGTGTCATTCATGAACATGTGATCCAACTTTTCTTGTAGTGTAATATCTGGGAATTTCGTACTCTATAAATAATATTATTTGGCATTAAAATATTATTATGTGCCTTAATTGATGAGTCATTACATGTTTGTGTGATTGTGAATATGTGTTACGTGTCTAATTGCTAGATGTGTTGACGTGAAATTTTATTAAAATTCTGTATAGCTTTTAAATGTTAAAACATGATTTTTGTTCACTTAAACATTTTTATAAAATTCTTGGAGTTAGTAAAAATCATGAAATTTCTTGTTTTATTATCCTTATGCATTTAAAGACTTTTTAAAAATAAAAGTTTAATTTATTTTCGCATTAAAATAATTTACAAGGATTTTTCCAATTATTTTCCTTTTTAAAATATTAAAACTTGTAAAATTCAAATCTTTTCATAAAATGATTTTAAAAATGTTTTAAAAATATATTGAGGAAGAGAATTCCATATTTTAATTTTATGTGTCAATAAATTATTTTTGGATCCAAAATATCTTGTAAATAGAATTATTTTTACAAGTCTTTTATTTAATTAAAAGATGTATCATTAAAATACATTTTAATACATGTGTGTGTGTGTGTGTAGGCTAGACAAAACCCACCCCCCTTCTTTTTTTTTTCACACGGCCGAACCCCCCCCCCCCCCCCCCCGTACTCATCTCTCTCAAATTCTCTCCATATTCTCTTAACCTCCATTAACATTCAACCTCAAGAATCAAGGTAATTTCTCCATCAAAACCATTACGTGTTATATATAAAATTACTCATCTCTTCATCCTCTACAACCCCATGTCTTTTAATTTCGATTTTCATCACTTTTCAAACTAGGGTTTTCGAAAATCAAGCATCAAAGGTAAGTTTTGTGGGTGTTGATGATTGGGTATACTCCCTGGAAGAGACCCACGAATTTTCGGGCTCTCCGGAGGACCCCAAACCTTCGGCCATGATCGAAAGTGAGCCAAGGGTTTGCATGCAAGTGTTAATTCATTGATTTTTCGAGATTACTTTGTGATGTGTGATTGCATGTTAGTGTTTACAAGTTTTTAAGTTAAGTTTGATGATGGGTTTGAGTTTTTATGAGTTTATATGATGTGGGTATGTTTGTTTTGAAAATTGATGATTGTTAGTAGGTGTAAATTAAAAAGGGTTTATGATTTTGGTGATTATATGATATGAAGTTTGATGGCTTCAACTTATAATTTGATTTTTAGTATGAATTTGTTAGTTAATGATGTTGGGTTGTGATAATTCTTGATTATTGTTCAAATTGTGGGTGTAAGTATTGTGTAAGTCATTGTGAGGGTTTGTGTGTGATTGTTGGTGGTGAAGAGGGAGAGGCCGAGAGAGAGATTGAGGGAGAGGGAGAGAGACCGAGAGGGAGAAAGAGAGAGATAGAGAGGGAGAAGCCGAGAGAGAGAGAGAGGGAGAGAGAGAGGCCGAGAGAGAGAAGAGAAAGAGAGAGCCGAGAGGAAGGAGGAAGGAGAGAAGAGAGATTGTGGTGTGGTTGCGTGAAATCTTGGGAGTTAGTTGCTTGAGTCTTATGTGAATTACTTGATTTAATTGTTTACATAATGGAATTGCAATGTGAATTTGAATTATGAATTGTATAATGAGTTGTCATGGAGATATTAGGTTGACTTAGAGTTGCTTGGTGGTTAGTAGTAGTCGATATTGATGGAGTTGTAGACTTTGGAGGTGCATTGTGTTGTTTTGTGATTGATTGAGACCGATTATATTCGGTATGGTTTGACGACTATACAAAGGAGATGCCGCCGAAATTTCTAAAAAAAAATATAATAAGTGATTTCCAAAACCCTAAGGGCACATCTCCAATGTTAAGTCGTAGAATCATTATAGTACTATATCATACTACATTGTATGTTAAGTGAATTACGTGCTAAGTGACTTACATGACTTATGTGTTTACATGTATAAATGTATGTGTATAACATGGTTATATCGATGGGGCGTTAGCATTATTAGGATTGCTTTGTGATACGTAAACAAAAGAGGGAAAAATAAGATATTGTTTATTATTATTATTATAGGTCCGAGTAGGAGGCCTGGCAAGCAGCCGATTGAGGAGGACGCTATCTAGTTTGATCTCGTGATTTAAGGCAAGTGTACTATCTTACCTTGTTGATACCATATATTGAATGCCATGAAATATCGAATTGTTAAGTTGTCACAAATTAGTACCTTATTCTTTCCGACCTTAATATTGTCGTATACCTTGTGATTGATTCATATCCTTTGAACTTGAACTTGACTTGTCTTGTTAATCATGACCACATTGCGTGGAAACCTTTTCGTATTTTCTTGAACTCTTGAACCCTTGAATCAACTATATAAACGCCATCTTGTTTGATGAATTCTTTTCTACTTTAAAACACTGATTCATTCTTGACTTATTTTCTTGACTTAACCAAGTACTTTAAATATAACCCCAACTTCTAAGAATCCGAAATGATTGATTTTCTTCATTTGACCCTTGTCGTTTATTCGAAATTTGAGAATACTATTCTTATTGGTTAACAACTTGATATAACATTGATATTCTTGTTTCTTTGAGATGAATTGAATTTGATAAACATTGTTTGACCTAAATGGAATTGGATGGAATGTTACTTTGACCGAGGCGCCGGTCCAAATCATGTTACTATATTAGGCCAATGTGTGCCTGGGATCCCCTTATATTTGATGAACACCGTATTGGATATGCGGGTTCGGAGCTCTGTCGTGGGCTGATCACCCAGCGTTGCTCGTAGCGTCTTATCAGATATTCCAATTCCTTCTCATTTTATTTTGATATTGATTCAGTTGATACAGTTCATTTACAGATTTCATATCTTGCTTTACAGTTGAATTATTTTGCCAGTCTTATATTGTTGTTTATGCACTTGCTGAGCAATTGGCTCAATGATATTATTTTTCCTTAACCTTTCAGTGAAACTTGAAGATGGTAAGGACTCTTGAGACTGCGCGTTAGAAGTGTGGTGGTTCAGGTGTAGCCTATAGGAGGCAGTTCCAGGTAGAAGGGAGTGGCGATCAGATGGATCATGTTTTGTTAGACTTTTGACTTAGTCTGTAATCTTTTGAACTTAGAATAATTTGTGGTCTGTAATAAATAAGTGGTTTTGAATTGGTAGTTTATATTGCTTCAAACTCTTACCTGTTGGCGATCTAGACGTGGGAGTGGTAATGTCTAAATAATTAATATGCATGCTTTACCATTATCTAGTTAATTTTGATTAAGGGATTTGGGGCCGTCACAGGTTTGGTATCAGAGCCACAGGTTTGAGTCACTGAACAATATAGGTTTAGGTAACAAGATAGATCACATTTTCAATAATCACTTAGGATTAAAATAGAAACTCACTTAGAATGTAAATAGTATGATATTTCTAAAAGAATAGGATTGATTGACCCCTATTATCGAGAGTGTTTAAGTAGTATGCTTCTAAGTTTTATCTGACGCTTATATATATATATATATATATATATATATATATATATATATATATATATATATATATATTATTATTGGCAGCGACAGAGGGCACCAGGACCTTCAGCTCCACCTCCTGCCGAGACAGCAGATACTGTACCTTTGCCCGTTTATCAGGAGTTACTTAGGGAGTGTGATCATCTTTATGATGAGAACGCTCAGCTTCAGAGGAGAGTTGATGCATTGTATGGCGATGGTGAGGATATACCCGAGGATCATGTCCCGACTCTTGCCTCCAGGCTTCAGTCACTCACCGAGATGGCTAATGAGAGGCTTCGCGCCATGGTACCTTATCGAGATTGGGAGAGTTATGCTATGGTTCAGATGATGGTGGACGAGCTTCAGCGTGTGATCAGCCAGTTGCTGGATAACTAGTTTTATGTTATGGGTTTTATGAGATGGCTTATAGTATAGCCATATGATTATCAGACTTATGTTGTTAGACTTTATCGTACTTTCATTTTCGGTTTTCGTACTTTATGTTGGTTGGTATTTTGAACTGTTGGATTTGGGTTATCGATGGATGTCATCGGTACCGTTATCGTTTATTATTATTGTTTCTTTTTATCGTATTATTTGGCCGCGTGAGATGGTTTAAATTTTAGGTTGTACCATGTCATATTAGAACTGTTAGACTATATTGTGCCATGTTGCGGTTAGATGTATGCTTGTGGATAAATAGATGCTTGTTTAATATTCAGAAAGATGCCTCCAAGAAGGAGCAATACTAGAGCTAATCAAAATAGGAATCAAGATGATCAGAATAGAGATGATAATCAAGGCAATATGGATATGGCCCAGCTTTTGGGACTTTTGCAACAGCAGACGACTACTTTGGCTCAGCAGCAGCAGCTACTTCAGCAACAATATCAACAATTGCAACAGCAACAAGGACAACAACAACCAGCCCAACCTGTGGTAACTTTTAAATCTTTTCAGGCTGTGAAACCCCCAGATTTCCAAGGAACAAAGGATCCAGTTGAAGCCCAGATATGGCTTAAGGAAATGGAGAAGGCCTTCGCATTGGTGAGGGTTAGTGATGAGCAGAAGGTAGAATTTGCTAGTTATTTTCTTAAGGGTGAATCTAATTATTGGTGGGAGTCGGCTAAAGCATTGGAAGCAACAGAAGTGATTCAGTGGGATAGGTTTAAAAGGATTTTTCTGGAGAAATATTTTCCTAGGTATATGCAGAATCAGATGGAGTTAAAGTTCTTTAATCTTAAGCAGGAAAATATGAGTGTTGATGAGTATGAGAAGAAGTTTACCGAGTTAGCAAGGTTTGTAGGAGATTATGTGGATACGGATGAAAAAAGAGCGAAGAGGTTTCAACAGGGATTGAAGCCATGGTTAAGGAGCAGAGTTGCAGCTTTTGAGATCAACTCGTATGCAGAAGTGGTTCAGAAGGCTATGATAATAGAAGGTGAGAGTGATCAGAATCAGAAGGAAAGGGGCAATTTAAAGAGGAAAGTGGAAGCAATAGAAAGGAATCAGGATCAAGGAAAGTCAGCAAATCAGATGGAGAGAAAGCCCGGATTTCAGAACCAGGGAAGAAATTTTAAAAGGAATGTGCCCAGAAACAGGAACTCAGAAACCCTTCCTCAGAACCCCAATCAACCAAGATTTCCCCGACCCTCTATACCAGAGTGCAAGGCATGTTCTAAGAGGCATACCGGAGCGTGTGTGAAGGCAGATATTGTTTGTTTCAAGTGTAACCAGAAAGGTCATTATGCAAACGAGTGCAGGAATTCGAAGTCGAGTTTGACTTGTTACAAGTGTGGTAAGGTAGGACACATGGCTAGGGAGTGCAGATCGCCTGTTCCAAACAACAACTTGATGAGATTGACTACCTCTACCCCAGTGAACCAAATGGCAACATCTCAGATTCCAACTCAGATTCTAAATCCACCTGTACTTCAACAAGTTCCAGCCCTTCAAGCTCAGAGTTATCAAGCTTCAGCCTATCCAATTCATGCCCGGACCTTCAACATGAACATGAATGATGCAGTGAAAAGCTCGGATGTAGTGGCAGGTACGCTTTTCGTGAATGCCATTAGTGCAAAAGTGTTAATTGATTCGGGTGCTACTAGATCGTTTGTTTCTAAAGATTTTGTGAATAAGTTGAAGTGTGATACTCGTATGTTAAGAGAAACTTTGAATATTGTGTTAGCTAATCAGGATCAGATACCAGTAGATAGGGTATGTTCACCTTGTGCAGTAGAGATTTCAGGTTATCTTTTTCCCGTCACCTTGATACCTTTTCAACTAGGAGATTTTGACATTATTTTAGGAATGGATTGGCTTGCCGAGTATGATGCGCATATCGATTGTAAGAGTAAGAGAGTGTCATTGAGATCTCCAGAAGGCGATAGAGTTATCTTTAAGGGGCGTAGGCAGACTAGTACGTTTCTTACCATGATGCAAACCAAAAGATTGTTAAGGAAAGGATGTGAGGCTTATCTTGCTTATGTGATAGACAAGAGTCGAGAAGAAGTGAAATTAGAGGATATTCCCGTAGTCAATGAGTTTCCCGATGTTTTTCCCGAAGAACTACCCGGTTTACCTCCAGATCGTCAGATCGAGTTCGCGATTGACTTAGCACCAGGAACAGAACCTATTTCCAAGGCTCCATACAGAATGGCACCGTCTGAAATGAAGGAACTCGCCAATCAGCTTCAGGATTTATTGAATAAAGGAGTTATAAGACCAAGTGTATCACCCTGGGGAGCGCCAGTATTGTTCGTAAAGAAGAAAGATGGAAGTATGAGACTTTGTATCGACTATCGAGAGTTAAATAAGTTGACTATCAAGAATAGATACCCGTTACCAAGGATCGATGATTTGTTTGACCAGTTGAAAGGAGCGGCATGTTTTTCGAAGATAGATCTAAGATCAGGATATCACCAGCTGAAAATCAAACCAGAGGATATACCAAAGACTGCTTTTCGAACAAGGTATGGTCACTATGAATTTTTGGTTATGGCTTTTGGATTGACGAACGCACCAGCAGCATTTATGGATTTGATGAACCGAGTGTTTAAGAAGTTTTTGGATAAGTTTGTGATAGTCTTCATCGACGATATTTTGATATACTCTAAATCAGAAGCAGATCATGCAGAGCATTTGAGGATAGCATTGGAGATATTGAGAAAGGAGAAGTTGTATGCCAAGTTTTCCAAGTGTGAGTTTTGGTTGAAGGAAGTCCAATTTTTGGGACATATTGTGAGTAAGGAAGGAATTCGAGTCGACCCAGCAAAGATTGAAGCAGTTGTGAATTGGGAAAGACCAAGGACACCAACAGAAGTAAGAAGTTTTATGGGACTAGCAGGATATTATCGCAGATTTGTTAAGGATTTTTCTAAGATTGCTGTACCATTGACCAAGTTGACCCGGAAGAATGAAAAGTTTGAATGGACTGATAAGTGTGAAAAGAATTTTCAAGAGCTTAAGCAAAGATTGGTAACTGCTCCAGTGTTAGCATTACCGGATGATAAAGGAGAGTTTGTAATCTACAGCGATGCTTCGCATAAAGGTTTAGGGTGTGTGTTGATGCAGCATGGAAAGGTGATTGCGTATGCTTCAAGGCAACTGAAACCTCATGAACAGAGATACCCTACCCATGACCTCGAGCTAGCAGCGATCGTATTTGCATTGAAATTGTGGAGACATTATCTTTATGGTGAGAAGTGTGAGATATTCACGGATCATAAGAGTCTTAAGTACATTTTTACTCAGAAGGAACTCAACATGAGACAAAGAAGATGGTTAGAACTGATAAAGGATTATGATTGTACCATTAGTTATCACCCGGGAAAGGCGAATGTCGTAGCTGATGCGCTAAGCAGGAAGGAAAGATTGAATACGTTGACAATGACTCAAGAATTGTTTAGAGAGTTTGAGAAGTTAGAAATTGAAGTTTGTGCAACAGAGATACCAGCAGATCAAGTCTATACCATGACATTTCAACCAGTACTATTGGACAAAATTCGGAAATGCCAAGAAGAAGTGATGAATCAGAGATTGAATGAATTGACCGGAGAAGAAATTTGTACGCAGAAAGATAACCAAGGTATTTTAAGATTTTCCTCAAGGATATGGATTCCTGATGTGAAAGAGTTAAAAGAAGAATTGTTGTGTGATGCCCATAGTTCTAAGTTTTCATTACATCCTGGAAGCACGAAAATGTATCAAGATTTGAAGAAGAACTTTTGGTGGCCAGACATGAAAAGAGAAATTGCAGAGTGGGTAAGTCGTTGTTATACATGCCAAAGAGTGAAAGCAGAACATCAAAGACCAAGTGGATTAATTCAACCATTGGAGATACCTGAGTGGAAGTGGGAGCACATTGCAATGGATTTTGTAGTAGGTCTACCAAGATCGAAGGCTAATCATGATGCGATTTGGGTTATAGTTGATCGATTGACGAAATCAGCTCATTTCTTGCCGATTAACGAGAGATTTTCGCTAGACAAGTTGGTGCATTTGTACTTGAAAGAAATTGTGACTCGTCATGGAGTTCCAGTATCTATAGTATCTGACAGAGATCCACGTTTTAACTCAAGATTTTGGAGACAGTTTCAAGAACATCTCGGAACGCAACTCAGAATGAGTACTGCTTATCATCCTCAGACAGATGGTCAGAGCGAAAGAACGATTCAGACAATTGAAGACATGCTTAGAGTTTGTGCAATAGATTTTAAAGGCAATTGGGACGAGCATCTACCTTTGGTGGAATTTTCTTACAACAACAGCTATCATGCTAGTATTGGGATTCCTCCGTATGAAGCTCTCTATGGAAGGAAGTGTAGATCTCCTGTGTGTTGGGAAGAAGTTGGTGAGCGAAAGATAGTCGGACCAGAATTGATTCAGCAGACGAAAGAGATAGTGGAAATAATTCAGAAAAGATTGCGAGCTGCTCAAGACAGACAGAGAAAGTATGCGGATCCAGCAAGAAAGAAAGTAGATTTTGAAGTAGGTGATCCAGTGTTGTTAAAAGTTTCGCCATGGAAAGGATTAACCAGATTTGGGAAGAAAGGAAAGCCTTTCCAAGATTTGTAGGACCTTTTGAGATTCTGCGACGTGTAGGCAAAGTAGCTTATGAATTAGCTTTACCGCCTCAGATGCAGCATATTCATAATGTTTTTCATGTATCGATGCTTAAGAAGTTTCATCCTGACACTAAGTGTGTAATAGAGTATGAGCCAGTAGAAATTCAGCCAGATTTGTATTATGTAGAGCGGCCGATCAGAATAGAAGATCGCCGAGAGAAAGTGCTTAGAAATAAATCAGTTGCTTTAGTTAAAGTCTTGTGGAGGAATCCTAAGGTTGAAGAGTCAACCTGGGAGTTAGAAAGCGATATGTTAGAACAGTACCCTCATTTGTTTACATAGCTGATTCTGGGGACAGAATCCTTTTAAGGGGGGAAGGATGTAATATCTGGGAATTTCGTACTCTATAAATAATATTATTTGGCATTAAAATATTATTATGTGCCTTAATTGATGAGTCATTACATGTTTGTGTGATTGTGAATATGTGTTACGTGTCTAATTGCTAGATGTGTTGACGTGAAATTTTATTAAAATTCTGTATAGCTTTTAAATGTTAAAACATGATTTTTGTTCACTTAAACATTTTTATAAAATTCTTGGAGTTAGTAAAAATCATGAAATTTCTTGTTTTATTATCCTTATGCATTTAAAGACTTTTTAAAAATAAAAGTTTAATTTATTTTCGCATTAAAATAATTTACAAGGATTTTTCCAATTATTTTCCTTTTTAAAATATTAAAACTTGTAAAATTCAAATCTTTTCATAAAATGATTTTAAAAATGTTTTAAAAATATATTGAGGAAGAGAATTCCATATTTTAATTTTATGTGTCAATAAATTATTTTTGGATCCAAAATATCTTGTAAATAGAATTATTTTTACAAGTCTTTTATTTAATTAAAAGATGTATCATTAAAATACATTTTAATACATGTGTGTGTGTGTGTGTAGGCTAGACAAAACCCACCCCCCTTCTTTTTTTTTTCACACGGCCGAACCCCCCCCCCCCCCCCCGTACTCATCTCTCTCAAATTCTCTCCATATTCTCTTAACCTCCATTAACATTCAACCTCAAGAATCAAGGTAATTTCTCCATCAAAACCATTAAGTGTTATATATAAAATTACTCATCTCTTCATCCTCTACAACCCCATGTCTTTTAATTTCGATTTTCATCACTTTTCAAACTAGGGTTTTCGAAAATCAAGCATCAAAGGTAAGTTTTGTGGGTGTTGATGATTGGGTATACTCCCTGGAAGAGACCCACGAATTTTCGGGCTCTCCGGAGGACCCCAAACCTTCGGCCATGATCGAAAGTGAGCCAAGGGTTTGCATGCAAGTGTTAATTCATTGATTTTTCGAGATTACTTTGTGATGTGTGATTGCATGTTAGTGTTTACAAGTTTTTAAGTTAAGTTTGATGATGGGTTTGAGTTTTTATGAGTTTATATGATGTGGGTATGTTTGTTTTGAAAATTGATGATTGTTAGTAGGTGTAAATTAAAAAGGGTTTATGATTTTGGTGATTATATGATATGAAGTTTGATGGCTTCAACTTATAATTTGATTTTTAGTATGAATTTGTTAGTTAATGATGTTGGGTTTTGATAATTCTTGATTATTGTTCAAATTGTGGGTGTAAGTATTGTGTAAGTCATTGTGAGGGTTTGTGTGTGATTGTTGGTGGTGAAGAGGGAGAGGCCGAGAGAGAGATTGAGGGAGAGGGAGAGAGACCGAGAGGGAGAAAGAGAGAGATAGAGAGGGAGAAGCCGAGAGAGAGAGAGAGGGAGAGAGAGAGGCCGAGAGAGAGAAGAGAAAGAGAGAGCCGAGAGGAAGGAGGAAGGAGAGAAGAGAGATTGTGGTGTGGTTGCGTGAAATCTTGGGAGTTAGTTGCTTGAGTCTTATGTGAATTACTTGATTTAATTGTTTACATAATGGAATTGCAATGTGAATTTGAATTATGAATTGTATAATGAGTTGTCATGGAGATATTAGGTTGACTTAGAGTTGCTTGGTGGTTAGTAGTAGTCGATATTGATGGAGTTGTAGACTTTGGAGGTGCATTGTGTTGTTTTGTGATTGATTGAGACCGATTATATTCGGTATGGTTTGACGACTATACAAAGGAGATACCGCCGAAATTTCTAAAAAAAAATATAATAAGTGATTTCCAAAACCCTAAGGGCACATCTCCAATGTTAAGTCGTAGAATCATTATAGTACTATATCATACTACATTGTATGTTAAGTGAATTACGTGCTAAGTGACTTACATGACTTATGTGTTTACATGTATAAATGTATGTGTATAACATGGTTATATCGATGGGGCGTTAGCATTATTAGGATTGCTTTGTGATACGTAAACAAAAGAGGGAAAAATAAGATATTGTTTATTATTATTATTATAGGTCCGAGTAGGAGGCCTGGCAAGCAGCCGATTGAGGAGGACGCTATCTAGTTTGATCTCGTGATTTAAGGCAAGTGTACTATCTTACCTTGTTGATACCATATATTGAATGCCATGAAATATCGAATTGTTAAGTTGTCACAAATTAGTACCTTATTCTTTCCGACCTTAATATTGTCGTATACCTTGTGATTGATTCATATCCTTTGAACTTGAACTTGACTTGTCTTGTTAATCATGACCACATTGCGTGGAAACCTTTTCGTATTTTCTTGAACTCTTGAACCCTTGAATCAACTATATAAACGCCATCTTGTTTGATGAATTCTTTTCTACTTTAAAACACTGATTCATTCTTGACTTATTTTCTTGACTTAACCAAGTACTTTAAATATAACCCCAACTTCTAAGAATCCGAAATGATTGATTTTCTTCATTTGACCCTTGTCGTTTATTCGAAATTTGAGAATCCTATTCTTATTGGTTAACAACTTGATATAACATTGATATTCTTGTTTCTTTGAGATGAATTGAATTTGATAAACATTGCTTGACCTAAATGGAATTGGATGGAATGTTACTTTGACCGAGGCGCCGGTCCAAATCATGTTACTATATTAGGCCAATGTGTGCCTGGGATCCCCTTATATTTGATGAACACCGTATTGGATATGCGGGTTCGGAGCTCTGTCGTGGGCTGATCACCCAGCGTTGCTCGTAGCGTCTTATCAGATATTCTAATTCCTTCTCATTTTATTTTGATATTGATTCAGTTGATACAGTTCATTTACAGATTTCATATCTTGCTTTACAGTTGAATTATTTTGCCAGTCTTATATTGTTGTTTATGCACTTGCTGAGCAATTGGCTCAATGATATTATTTTTCCTTAACCTTTCAGTGAAACTTGAAGATGGTAAGGACTCTTGAGACTGCGCGTAAGAAGTGTGGTGGTTCAGGTGTAGCCTATAGGAGGCAGTTCCAGGTAGAAGGGAGTGGCGATCAGATGGATCATGTTTTGTTAGACTTTTGACTTAGTCTGTAATCTTTTGAACTTAGAATAATTTGTGGTCTGTAATAAATAAGTGGTTTTGAATTGGTAGTTTATATTGCTTCAAACTCTTACCTGTTGGCGATCTAGGCGTGGGAGTGGTAATGTCTAAATAATTAATATGCATGCTTTACCATTATCTAGTTAATTTTGATTAAGGGATTTGGGGCCGTCACATGTAGCGTAGACTCAATCAAGTCTACCTTCAGACACTGTTCTTCTTCAGTTGGAAACTTCATGGCTTTAAAAACGTTAAAAGTGACATTTTGATCATGCACCCTCATTGTAAGTTCCCCCTTTTGGACGTCAATCAATGTTTGTCCTGTCGCCAAGAATGGTCTACCAAGAATGATCGGAATCTTCTTGTCCTCTTTGAAAATCAAGTATGACAAAATCAGCTGGGAAGATAAGTTTGTCTACTTTCACTAGGACATCTTCAACAACTCCCCGAGGATAAGTGATAGAGCGATCAGCCAACTGAAGTGACATGTTCGTCGGATTTGGCTCAGGAAGGCCAAGTTGTAAGAAAACTGAGTATGGCATGAGGTTGATGCTCGCTCCTAAATCACATAAACATTTGTCAAAAGACAAATTCCCAATGGTGCATGGTATGGTGAAACTGCCATGATCTTTTAGCTTAGGCGGTAACTTTTGTTGCAATACCGCACTACACTCCTCTGTCAGAGCAACAGTTTCTAAGTCCTCAAGTTTTACTTTTCTCGATAGAATGCCCTTCATAAACTTGGCATAACTCGGCATTTGCTCCAGGGCTTCAGCAAATGGGATGTTGATATGTAATTTCTTAAAGACTTCAAGAAATTTGCCAAACTGCTTGTCCAGTTTCTGTTTTTGCAAACGTCGAGGAAATGGCGGAGGTGGATAGACATGCTCTTCTGCTTCTTTCTGTGCAGGGACTGATTGTTTAGGAGGTGGTACACTTTCTTCTACCTCCGTGCTTGAAATTGGAGCCTTACTCTTGTCCTCGGTATCTCCCAAGTTCACTGTTTCTTCATCGGGCAGAATTCTTTTTGCGCTTTCCAATTCAGTGCCTTCTGTGACTTTTCCCGATCTTAAAGTGATGGCTTTAATGTGCTCTTGGTTGTTCTTTCTCCCCGGATTAGCTTCAGTATCACTGGGGAGTGTTCCTTGTGGTCGGCTCATCATGAAACTAGCGAGTTGTCCCAATTGAGTTTCCAGATTTTTAATAGAAGCCGCTTGGCTTTTGGACGCCAACCTCAACTCCTCCAATTCTGCCTTTTCACTAGAAGATGATTGCCCAGAATTCCCATAGGATTGTTGTTGAAATCCTGGAGGATGAAATTGTCGTGGGGCATATTGTTGCTGATATTTGTGCCCTTGCTGCTGCTGGAATCCAGATGGATTATATGGCCTAGCTCCAAACTGCTAATTTTGAAATTGTTGGTAGGGCTGATTTGATTGTTGTGCTCCTCCTTGATTATTGCTCCAACTGAAATTTGGATGATTTCGGTTGTTCGGATGGTAGGAATTTGGAGCTGGCTGTTGCTGTCTTTGGAAATTGCTTACGAATTGAACCGACTCGTTTGAGATGGCACATTGGTTTGATTCATGTGCGCCCGCACACAACTCACAAACACTAGCAACTTGATGAAATCCTCGTGCTGTCAAAGAGTCTATTTTCAAGTTCAAAGCCTCTATCTGAGCTGCTAAGGAAGTGGCCTTGTCGACATTAAGAATTCCTGCTACCTTCTGTTGTGGTATCCTCTGAGTTGGATTTTGATATTCATTAGCTGCCATTATCTCGATAAGATCGTAGGCCTCCTCATAACTTTTAGCCCATAATGCTCCCCCTGAAGCTGCATCTACCATTGGCCTTGATTGTATTCCTAGTCCATTATAGAAGCAATTTATGACCATCCAATTTGGAATGCCATGATGAGAGCATTGTCGAAGCATTTCCTTGTATCTTTCCCACGCTTCACATAAAGATTCACCAGACTGTTGAGAAAATTGTGTGATAGCATTCCTTATAGCTGCAGTCTTTGCCATGGGGAAGAATTTGCTAAGAAACTTTTGAGCTAGATCAGCCCAAGTGGTGATAGATCCCGGTAGCAGAGAGTGTAACCAACTTTTGGCCTTGTCTCTTAAGGAAAACGGGAAGAGTCTCAACTTCACAGCATCATCTGACACATTGTTGAATCTAAATGTGTCGCATATTTCTATGAAGTTCCTGATGTGTAAGTTAGGATCTTCCGTTGCAGTTCCTCCGTACTGTACTTGATTCTGCACCATCTGAATAGTGCTAGATTTAATTTCAAATGTAGGAGCCGCAATTGCTGGACGAATGATACTTGATTGAATGTCATCAATCTTCGGTTGCGAGTAGTCCATTAAAGCCCTTGCTGCTGCAGGTGCAACTACTTCGGCTTCTCCGTCCATCTTGTGAGTATTTGCTAGTTTAAGTACTTGTTTGTCTTTTAATGCTTTAGCACGTGTTAGCATAAAATTCCAAGTATCTGAACACAAATAATCACTTCAAAATATAAGATAAAATGTTCAAGTCAAACAAATTAACTTCTTATTGTAGTAAAACACATAAACAAAATACACCGAATCCCCGGCAGCGGCGCCAAAAACTTGTTCGCTATTTTCTCTACGCAAGTATACGCAGTCCAAAAGCAATATAGGGAAATAAGGATCGTTCCCACGAAGACTTAGTGTATTTAAGTAAATATGTTTATTCAACAACGTTCGGTTAATTATAGAAGCCTGAACAACGAAATGGTTGGATTGTTCAAATCACAATTAATTAATGAAATAACGACTAAAAATAATATGATAAAGATTTTATATATGAGATAAACATGGGATTCTAATTTCATTATTTATTTCATTTAGAATTGATGCCTTAATTTAAAGTGATTCTGATAATTATGAAAGCTAGCCGGGAACACGAAACTAATATAAGCGCCTTTCAGCCTTAACTTATATCAAACCATACAAACATCCACTTAAAAAGATAGAAGTTGCGTGGACACCATTTATGTCTAGACCCTATATGTCTATAAGATTTGAAAACATAACTGGTTTACGAATAAATTCCTTATTTTTTTGGCTACACAGGGCGATTGATCCAAAACCCTACCACTAATCGTAATTATATATGATAATTACGAACCTGTGCTAACATGGCAAATTCTAAATTCTCAAATCCACTTTCGCATTCATTAGAAATTAATAATTTAGATGATAGCTACGCATCTAATAACTTAAGCGCAACCACGTTAGGCAATCTGAATTTTTATCATAACACAATTTATTAAGGCATCGAATTACTAAATTACGTAAATAAATCCATTAGAATCCCAATATGGCGATTAGTTCATAATCGAACGAATCGTCATATTGGGATTAATTGAAATCATATTAATAATATTAATAATAATAAGAATAATAATAATAATAATAATAATAATAATAATAATAATAATAATAATAATAATAATAATAATAATAATAATAATAATAATAATAATAATAACAACAACAACAACAATAATAAAACTAAATTAAAAATTACGATAAATTAAATATGAAAATTACAAGAGTTAGAAAGTAGAACCGAAATAATTTTCACTGCAAGAAACGAACACTCCGATAATTCCCTGTAAAATAAAAATTAAAAAATAAAACCGAAATAGCTTCCGCTGAAATAGCACTCCAAATAATTCCCGAAAAAATCTTCAATCAAAATAAAAGTTATACTAAAATTGCAGAAAATTTAAGTGTATAAATTACACTTAAAATTACAAAGAAAATTTAGAGAGAAGAAGCTGAATTTTTGAAGATGAATTCAGTTGAGGTGTGTCAAAACCTCTACAAATCACATCTATTTATACTGAATTTTAGCACACCAGCTAAGAATATTTAAATGAGCCGACCCAATTAACACACAGTGCGGTAGGTGATTTAATTCCTTCCCACTCAGCCGACACACGAGAACCAGTCGCAGGGACGGAGAGTGCAGCAAACGCGCCTACTGATTCAAGGACTTTCAGCCCGTGTGACCTTGCAGGCCACAGCTGTTTAACAGCAACTTTTATTCACTTTGTTTTCTTCTTTTTCAAATCACCATGCTGCCATTTGCTTCCTATTTAATACCTCCTGGCCGACACATTTATGACCTGCACCTTTAGTTTGTAAAATTTGGTGACCTGCTAAACCATTTCCAATAACCTGGGCTTACTTTGACTTATTATACACGGCTTGTAAAAAATGAATTTTAACCCGCACAGCTTATAATCTTTAATTAATAAATAATTATTTTAATCCAGAAATTAAAAAAATAAATATCTAATATTATTAGATATTTATAAATATAATTTTCTAAATTAATAAAATTATTTAATAATATAAATAAATCCTTAAATCCTAAGTTGCGGTAAATTGAGGGCCTAAAACCGGACTCCTTTTCCTTAACGAATAATATATCAAATCCAATCGGGCTTTTCTCTTTATGAATATATCACTTTCCATCTTTTTGTGATAATTCTATTTTCTCATTTCTCGTCCAGGTGCGAATTACGGCCTCTTGAGGATTTAAAACTGGATTCTTTTTGCGAAACGAAAAATATATCAATTCCAACCGGGGTTCCAGATTTAAGAATATATCATTCAGGATTCCTTTATGATAATTCTTTTTCCTCGTAACCAGTCCACTTGAAAAAATTGAGACAGAAATCCACCGTTTTTAGCCTTTTATCGCCTAGATACCTAAAGTTCCGAGTTCTGCACAACAAATCCTGAAACACAACAAAAATGAATTAAAAGACACAACATACTTAAGGACAAACCACCAATCTAGGCCAAAATAGCGCATAATAAGTGGATACAAAATCCACTTATCAATAATCTATGCCAAAATTTACAAATAAGAGTGTAAATTTATGTAAGGAGACCGATACTTTTGTATGACTGGTATTTTATAGATTTTATGTAAGAAAATTAGTATTTTGTATGACTAATGATATTTTATGTAAGGAGATGTGAGAATTTTATTGGTTGATGATTTATTATTATTATTTTTAGTGCTGAGACATAAAGTTAATTATTTTATTTTGGACTTTTTGATTTTTTTAATGTTAGATTTTTGTATACAAAAATAAAAAAACAAGTTTATGAGTTGTTCGTAAGTGAGCTCGTGAGCATAAGTTCGCGAACAATATTTAAGATTTATTCGTGAACATAATTTCATGAACAAGCTCGTGAATAAGCTTAATAAATTGTTTGAAAGCAAAAGTTCGTAAGTAAGCTCACGAAACATGTTCGTGAGTTGTTCGTGAACGGTTCGCGAACAACATTTTATCTTAACGAACCGAGCTCAAACATATTTTTTGGCTCGATTCAAGATCGAGCTCGAGTTCGATAATTTCATAACAAACGATACATGAACATTTTAGAGTTCGGTTCGGCTCGGCTCGGCTCATTTACACCCCTAGTTACGAGTGAATATAACAAAGCTATAAAAGTAAATTTGATTATTTTAATAGATTATATGTTACATTAATAGAATATGTTAATTTAAATTCAAATTTTATGTAGTAAATTTGATAAAAAAAAAAGGGTAAATTAATTTACTTTTGGAATCCAACTTTGTGCGAGTTCACTTATGTAATTATAATTATATTATTAACAATTTTTAATCAAAATTTTGAATTTAAAAAATTAGAAAAAACAAGATCACTATTAGTTCTTCAAAAAATTTATCAATTATATTTGTTAATTTTTCTCTATCAAATCTTTTAGTGAGTTGCACAAATATCGTATCATCAAAATTATGTAATGCATTCTTATTTTTCCCTCATTTATCATGTATATAATGTTTTCTTACTTTTCTTCAAAATTATAAAACATCCACAAATATAATTATATAATTAACTTTTTTAAAAAGTAACAGAATCGTTATAATCCTACAATAATTCCAATTATTATGTTATGATTATAGGAAATTGCACTTTTATAACTTTTATTAATAACCGAGACTTTTTTAATAGTACATACTAAAGTTCGAGAAAATGACCAAAATACTTCAAAATGAGGTACCATGGACTAAAATGCCATTTTTCGGAATGCTCAGCCCTATCTACCCACAATATGCGCCTGTGGGAGTAGCGCATCTGTAGTACTGTAGCTGCCAGAAAAACCTTCTCTCCCAGGCTTCTCTTGTCCGTCTCTTGGCCGGCGACATAGGCGGAAAAAGGCGACAGATGCGTTTTGTCTCACAAACATCACTCCCAACCCACAAAAGCACACCTACGTTATCGCAGCCTCGTTCTCTTTCCCTTCCCCATGTCCGTTTCTATGCTAAGGCCCCGCAGGGGCATGAACGACCTTGACAAAAAATCAAATCGGAAAATATTGTTTGATTTGGGGTTTTCACATACGGCAATTAAAATGTAATTTTATTATTATGGATGTGTAGAGAATCAAATTGCGATTCTATTGATATATAGAACATGATCTGAAAGTTTGTGATGTGGACGGACGAAGAGAAACAAAAAACACGCCGGAATCGCCAACGTCGAGAGCTCTGGAGACGACGATGATGACGTCAGATACGCCGCTCAAGAATGCGTATCGCCTGATACGCCTGTTACAAATGTGTATCTCAAGCTATTGTAGCAGCATTTCTATAGTGTTACGGTGACGTCAGATGACGTCATCACGCTGGTACCAATTGCGTGTCTCAAGATACGCTGTGTGTGAAGGCGTATCTGTGGCTGTTACTCTTTTACCAGCAGCGTGTTTCAAGACACTCCTTCACCAGTAGCGCATCCCGTGGGTATTTAGGGCCGCCCGAATTGGCGGTAAGCATTTTGGTAATGGGAAGAGGGAAAAGAGGTATTTTGGGCCTTCACCCCTAAAGTTCTCCCCTAAAATTCTACTTCGTCTATAATTTTATATAAAATTTAAAAAGTTATTTTATTTATAAAGTTTGGCCCCTATTCTGATTTTACCTTCCCTACAATTTTATATTAATTTTCAAAACAAATTGGAAATATTGGAATTGTATTTCAATTATAATTTTTTATTATAACTTTATTCAATTGCACAAATAACACAATTTTATAATTATAATTTTATAAAATATTTATTTGACCTTATTTTTGATTTTTTATATTAGATAAAATTATCGATATAATTGTTTCATTATGTTATAATTAAAAATATAGTATTTTTGTTATCATTGTATAACACTGAATATGTTTTACTCAATTAAAAATTTGAGAAAAGAAACGTAATATAACTATAATAAAAAAAGAGAACTTTTAATATATAGATAATGAATATCAATTAAAATAATATGTTTTTTTTAAACTAAAATAATATGTTATTAATTAATTTAAGTAAATTATGTTGTGTCGTGCTTACCGACTAGTATATTCTTAAAGCCCAAGTAACTGTGCAGAATGGGGAGACTCACACTTAAACTTGAGTTTGACACCTTTATCCCACGGGTTAATGTAATGATTATAACATGCTTAAAATCTTAAAACAATGCAAAAGTAGAATTTATTAAACAAAGAAAAATTAACATCATCCGATATATATTAAGATTTAGAGTTAACTAGTCGATAAAGCCGCGCTTCGCGGTGGCGTTATAATTTTTTTTAAAAAACAATTCAATACGGTCATTGTTCCAAAGAGAATATTCTTATATAGAAATAGAATTTCATTAATAAATTACAAATAAAATTTTAAAAAACATAAAATTTGATTCTAATGTAAATTAATAACGACATATAACTTTATAAAGGATTTAACACAAAATTTGAAAAAAAACTTGATTTAAATTTGATTATGCAGTAGAATCATTTTGGATAAATTTGATTTTTTGGTATAATTGCTTTGGATTATTTCATTAATTTTTAATGAGTTTCCAAAAAGAAAAGTTGAATAATTTCATTTTTAATTTCTTAATTAAGATTTATAATTATGTTTCATACAAAAAAATATAAATATATGTATTTTGTAATGGTTCTCTCTTGAACTATATATAAGATAGTTCTCTCTAGAGTGTCACCTTTAGCAGTTAACATGTTATCCTGCTCTCTCGTTAAACATGATTCGTCCTATTGAGCCGCTCTCTAATTAAAATCGAGACCCTAGCTTTAACATATATTATGAATACTTGTATAATAATTCTATCTACAGAAATTGAAACTTAAAAAAACATATATTACATCAATATCAAATTCTAATAGTTGATACGATCTTTCTCTATATATTTGTTAAACATGCACGTTTCGAGCTGCTCTCATTTGTGACCCAAATCCCAGCTTCATGCCCTCGTATTCTACTTCAAAAAATTTTTTAGTTTTATGTATTCTCTATAAATTTGAACTTTTCTTTCCTATAAATTTTAACTCTATTTTCAATAAAAATTTTAATTATACGTTGTTCTATAAATTTGAACTCTTCTCCTTTTTAAATTTGAACATTTATTTTATTTCAATAAACTTTTAATTTTATGTCTTACCAACGTCTATTCTATTTCATATAGAACATGCTCTCGTGTTCTACTTCTAATAAACCTTTTAATTTTTGTCTTCTTTGTAAATTTAAATTTGAACTCTTCTCCTCTATATATTCAAATACCTATTCTACTTTCAATATAAATTTTAATTATATATCTTTTCTGTAACTTCGAACTATTCTCTACTATAAATTCGAGCCCTTCTCTACTATAAATTCGAACCATATTCTACTTTCAATAGAAATTTTAATTATATGTATTCTTTTATAAATTCGAACTCTCGAATACAAATACTAATTCTATTAGAATTTTTAGTTATATGTTTTACCCAAAATTCGTACCATTATTCTTTATATATTCGAACACCTATTCTATTTTCGATAAATTTTTTAATTATATGTCTTCCCTATGAATTTGGACTCTTTTATTTTATAAATTCGAAAACTTATTATAATTCTAATATGTTAAAGGATATTTGTTTTATTTATTTTAAAATTCTAAATTTCTAAAAAAATTACTATTTTTTAGCATAATTTCTCGTGTATCCAAACAAATTTAAAATCTAACCCGGTGTTTAACTTTAAAGATTCTTATCAATAGAAATAGAAATTCTATTATTATAATTGATCAATAGTATTCGTTAATTTATTTGCCAGGAATATTTAATATGTGCCAAAAAATATAAATTCCTTTAAGTTGAATTCGGTTACATAGAACTTGTAATTTCTTTTAGCGTAATTTAACGATTCCTATTTTGTTTCCCTTTTAAATCCAAATAGTTTATGGTGCCTTATTATTGAGCTGCTCTCTCCTTAAACACATTTTTTCTATTGTATTGTTCTCGTTTGAGGCAGAATACCTAACTTTATCATACAATTTTTAGCTAATTAACATTACTATAGATTATTATTGATAATTTATAGTAATCTTTTTCCTTACAAATATAAAATCTTGATACTTTATTATTGGTGTAAATTGTCAATGAAATTATTGGCACAAATTTATAATAGTAGTAATTTTCATACAAAATTTTATCTGTTACCCAAGGAAAAAAAAACAAAATTTAAAAGTATGGACAATGCAGGCAGACAACATAGCAAGTAAATCCTATAAATAAAATAATTATAAAAGAAGTGATTGAAATGTAAGAAAAAATTTCATCTAACACCAAAAATAGTACTACAAAAATAGAGACGTACGGGAAAATAGACTACATGCAATTGATTGCTCACTCCTTTAAGATTTTATTACGATACTTCTCCATAAATAGTGGGCGAAAACAAATACTAATCTTTGATCTTTAAAAAAAGTAAAAATTTAAATGCTAATGCAATATTTTTTAAACCTCAAAATAAGTGCAAATTTTAAAGTAGATGATGAAATTGATGATAATAATAATATGATAATAATAAATGGGCAATATCCTATAGTTAAGTCATATTTCAATACAAAAGTAAGGGTATTTTTTTGTCAAAAAAAAAAAGAAAAAAAAGTAAGGATATTTTTGTAAATACAGTGGGGTGAATTCTATTATTACAAAAATGCCATCTAACTTTTGTATATAAAATACAAATAACTTTAGGTAATTTTCCTACAGTTAACTGTAAAAACATTTTTCTCATAATAAATCACCTTTGTCTTCTCAACGAAGTTGATCATACGTATAGTTCTCAACAAACTATTATTGGGGATCCTAAATCATTGTACATGAAAAATAAACTATGAAAGATTGAGAGTAAATGTATCAATTTACTAATGAAAAAAATAAAAAATGTATGATATCGTAAAGATGATGAGATTATGACAATGGTAGTGTACGCATATGCAATGCAAGATATATTTAACAGGTAGCTTGTAAATAATTTCTGCCATGATACCTTCAGTTAAATTCATAGGACTGCATCTTCGCGTGCTTTTCCGAAACTTGAGAAGTAGAACAATTACGCACTTGATTGTCAACAAATTTCATTTTCTTAAGCCTTTGGTTCAGAAGCTGAGCTTTAAAAAATCTTGAAAACCTCCGCTTTTAATTATATATTCTTATGAATTAGAACTTTTATTTTCTGTAAATTCTAATATTTATTCTATTTTTAATAGAACTTTCAATAATATATATTATCTATAAATTTGATCACCTATTCTATTTTGGATAGAACTTTAATTATATGTAGTACTTTTAAATTATTCACCTATTCTACTTTGGATAGAACTTTAATTATATGTAGTACTTTTAAATTATTCACCTTTATAAATTTGAACTCCTATTCAACTTCTAATAGAACTTTTAATCATATGCTTTGTAAATACCTACTCTACTTTCAATAGAACTTCTAATGATATGTCTTTCCTATAAATTCGAACTTTTTTTCTCTATAAATTCAAACACCTCTAATTCTAATAAGTTAAAAGATATTATTTATTAATTACTATTTAAAATTGTAAAGTTCTAAGAAAATTATAAAAACAGATTGAGACGATCTTAGAGCGACACATAAGCACCCCGTATCCTCCTTTATATATATATATTGATTGCAGTTCACATCCCCTACCTTTCTTGTACTTTCATTTTCATATACAACCTTTCATTTAAGTCACAATACATCCCTTATTTTTAAAATTCAAATCATAGTACAACCCATGACATACTTGCTGTTAGTTTGCACAGTTAACGTTATCTAACATGAGGGTGAAAATGGCAATCAAATATATCTCCCTTACATATGTCATCTATTTACCCAGTAAATAATAATTATTTTAAAAAACTATAATATTTAAGACTAAATATTATTTCTTGTTTAATCTAAAATAATAATTATTTTAAAAATCTACAAAATTTCAGATTTGTATGTAACTTTCTTTTTCTTTTTCTTTTTTTGCTAAATAGATTTGTATGTAACTTAATTGTTTTAATGAAAAGGCTTCTCACATTTGTATTTCAAATATAAAAAATCTATTTAACCGAATGTATCTAAAATTCATATATGACAATACAATCTCATTGTACAACACTTTAATCAATCTAGTAAATTTAAAGCACATGAGTATTGGTTCAATATTAATGATCAAAATAAATGCATTAATACAACCATAAATTAAAAGCCACAACTACATTTCTGCCAACCAAGACTTTATACTCAGAATTTTTGCCAAAAAAACCTGTTGTATCTGTCATAACAGTCATACCACTTGCAAAAGTAAAAAAATATGACAGAAGTGCAAATACATTGCATCCTTTAACTTCAGTTTTAATCCCAAAAACCCATGGCAAATGTAGTTTTAACTTAACATTTCTTCTAAATCTTCTTTCCCATTGACTGTTGTTTCCTAAACTTTGTAGCTTGTAATTTCTTCAATGAGGTGCATTCTTTTCCCAGCCAAAGAAAGTTTTCAGTTTCCACACCTAAAGAATTTTTATTGAAATCTTGAGCAATTGCTGTTGAAGATCTTATAATGCCTCCATGAATAGTTTCACTTTGTTGCTGATCATGATGTTCTGTATCTCCCGCGTACCCTTGTTCATTAATTTGACCTTCTTCTTGTTGTTTCCTTTTCTCATCAGAAATCTGAAATTACATACAAATACAAATGTGAGAAGCCTTTACATTATAACAATTAAGTTATAGATATTACCCTTGATTTGCAGCTCCTGCGATTGTGTATCCATTGTCCGCAATATGAACATTTTAGACTAGTTCCTGTCCTCTTTAATCTGGTAGGATCTGACTCTCTTGACTCAACAACATCATTCTTTTTTTACCTTTTCTTTTTTGGTCTTCCGGGTGCAATTCTGACTTCGGGTGGATGTAGTGGATCAGTATTTGTTTGCTCCCAAAATTGCTCCCCATTGATCGGTTCAAGTACATGGTTGTAGACCTCCATGTATACCTTTGTCTTGTAACATTCATGCATGTCTTTCTCTTCTGAATTCTTTCTATGCACTGCTTGTGTATTTCCTTAAACATTATTACTATTGCCAAGTGTCTGAAGTTATTGATAGTTTTGTTGAAAACCTCGCAGTTATTGTTAACGAACATGTCACACTTGCAAGTTTCTCTAAACGCTGATCGACTCCATTGTGACCTTGGTTTAGCTGCTAACCAAGTATATGCTTTGCTTGATAGCTAATATAACAGTAGCAATATGTAAGTAAATATATTAAAATCGATTTATTAGCATAGTAGGAAACAATTAGTACCTTTTTTATATCTGACATGTTCCTGTTGAAATAATAGTCAGTGGTAGATAACATACATTCTTACTGCATTCCTAAATACCTGTCCAGAGGTAAATAGCATGCCTAATTTGAACTTTGGATCATCCATGTCACGAATCTCATTAAATTCTGGAAATATCGGGTCTCCTTCATCACATGACGATAAAACCATCCTTTCTTCATCGCTGTCTAATAAACTTTGTTCACCATCTTCATTCTCCAAGTCCGGAAACTCATATGCTTCAGCCTTCATTTTTTCATTCCCTTTATTTTTTGCATCAGGTTGACTGCCACTTCCACCTTGTACAACACCAATTTGCCCAACAGTGGCTTTACTAGCTTCATTTGGTCGATAATCAGAAGGACCTGAATCCTCATTAAAAAGAATTTTGTCCTCATTTATGTCATCCTTCTTCAGATTGATATTCATTTCACTATCTGTAGAGTCACAGTTTGAGGAATCATTGCGAAAACTTGTATTTTCATCATCTATATCTCCCGTCGTATCATAATCTAAAACACATCTTTCCTCACCTTCAACTACTTCATCTATAATATCAGCAACTCTCTCCTCTCGTTGATCAAGTAAAAGCTGTGTAAATGAAAAATCCATTAAACCTTCTCCACCGAATACCCCAAATTCACTAAAAGGTTTACTTGTGACATAAGCCCGGATTAATTTACTGTAAATGACAAGATCAACCATTATCCTCAGATCATGAGTACCTTCAACTGGCATTAAACCATCCCTAATAGTATTACCTGGTATTACATACCATAAAGCATAAAAACCTTTTCCATACCCAAATTCAGCGACCATCTGTTAGGTCCGATAAGATTGTAGAAGGTGGGGGGTTGAATACAATCTATACCATTTTCTCGAAATTTATTCGTTAAACAATTTTCACTTAAACGAATATTTTGTGCGGAATAATATAACACAAATTTCAAGTTGAATATAACAATATATTAACTTGATGGGTGTTACAAAATCAGTCCAAACGATTATCAAGTAATTAATAACTAATTAGAAAATTCAACATGAACTTTGCTAATTTAGTTAATAAAAATCAAGATATCAATTTGTGAACTAGGAAACTTAATTCGCTAGTAGTACAAGAATCACAAGTAAACAAGTTCCAATGGATAGAATATTACAACTGAGATGAACTTGAATTTACAGAATTTAATTTGTAAGTGTTCTTGAGCTTGAGAGAGAGAGATATGAGCTGTTGTGTGTAATTTTTCTGTTATGCTCGACTGTCTTAATTCCTTCTGCATTCTGCTGCTTTATATAACACAGCCATAATCATATTGCTTTGTTTTAACTGATATAACAATCAGTTAACACTAATATGACATTCAGTATGACTATCAATTGAATGTAATATGACTGTCCAGTTTAAATATAACTTTCGGTATAACTATCCAGTCCAATATAACATTCGGTATTACTATACAGTCCAATATAACATTCGGTATTACTATCCCTTGAATGAAATATGACTATCCAATTGAACTGTATATGACTATCTCCTTTTGAACTATATATGACTATCGGTATAACTATCAATTTATAGTTATATTATCATATTTTTCAGCTTATAATTAATTAAATGATTTATAAAAATCATTTAAATAATTATTTCTTTTTCATATTAATTCTTATTTAATTAATCTAATAATCACTTTAACAAATATATTAATTCTGATACAATTAATTAATTTAATTAAATTAATTACTTGATTTAATCAATTAAAGTAGAATTAATATAAATCCTTTAATAGTCAATACTTCACTGCGAACCACGTAATTATGATAAGGAACATACACTGGAACGATGTTGACGCTCGATGTACTGTCTGGTTCATGAACGACTAACTCCAATCTCTATTCTTCATCGTGACTTTAACGCTGTGGTCTTTTTATACTCTTCACTCTCATCAATCATTCGGTATTGAAATTGTTTCTTATCACTTATAGAAATCTCTGTCCCTTAAATGAATCCCTGTGTTTCAATGCTACCTTGAGGCTTGATCAAATATCTGAATCTTCTTCCAGTGTAAAACATCAAACTATAGATTAACTTGTTGATTTTTCTTCTGACGATTATCATCTTTTGAGATTCCTGTGACAGTTGATATTATTTACTTATTACAATCTAGTTTAATTGGATTAGGATAGCCTTTCACCATCACTTCCATTTCTTCCATACACATATTTTTTGAAGAACACATATCAAAATAATCATATCTGCCGCCAACATACTATAGAAATTTCATTAAATATTCCCCCACTAAACACTTTAAGTGAGAAGTTTATTGAATCACCTGTAAAGAAAAGGATAACATAATCATATTCTAATGTGAGAAAATAGGAAATATTCAAAAGAATTATTAAACAATACAGAGGACCAAATGGAAGGTTGGGATTTAAGTTAACATTAAGGGACCACATTCACGAATGGAGCAAAAGATATGATTTTAGAGGTAATTTATATTCTAAAATCTATAATATGCAAAATAAAATAGCACCCAGAAGCACATATATTGCAAAACTTCAAGAAAATCAAGTAGACATAATGAAAAGGTACCATCATAATTGGGTATTTCATTGTCTCCAAGAAGATTGTTGTTGCCGATCATATCGCCTCTAGTAACATTGTTTCCACCAGGTCGAAATCGACCTCTCATATACGCTAGTTTGTACTTGTATTTTTCAAAAAAAAAAAATCAGAGAAATTATGTGTTGATTAGGGTTTTTACTTTGATCGTGCAGGGGGTTTAGAACTGAGTGTGTATAGAGGCCTGTAAGTTATCAAGCCCATTATTTGTCTTATTTTGAAATGGTTAAAGTCTATTGTACCCTTTTATTTTAACGCCGTTAGTGAGTTTCAAACGGAAATACAATCGGGGAATGCACAATGATTTTATGGGCCTGTTTGGCTTACCTTAAAATAAGTAACTTATAACTTAAAGTGATAAGTATCATATAAGTGATAAGTAGATGAGAACTTATAAGTTAATAGAGTGTTTGGTAAATCAGAAATTATAAGTCAGTAGAGTGTTTGGTAAATTAGAACTTATAAGTTAACTTTTTTAAATATTTTCAAAATAATTGTTTTTTAATATATATAAGTGGATATCAACGGATAGATCTCGATGAGTAGAGAAATTTGACATATACATATTAATTTTTTAATGAACGGATCAAAAGATATATGATTTTGAATATTTGAAGGATATTACATATTGCGTATATCGAGAAATAAGAATAAGTTGAAAGTTGAATGTTAGGATTTCTTAACATTCAACTTATCCCATATAAGTTGTTAATAAGTCCATTCGACTTATTTGCCAAACACACCAAAAAAAATGAGAACGGGCGTTCGGCTTTTAAGTTGACTTATATGGAATGCCAAACAGCCCCTATATCTCAAGTTAGGAGATGCATAATGAATGAAATAAAAGGATGTATACAGAAATACAATTGCACTAAAGGTAGGGGATGCAAAGTGTATTTAACTCTAAGATTTAAAGACAACAAGAATGCAAATGATGATAAATTAACCAGTAGAATGTAAAAACTCAATAATGCAAACAACCTGCAGTTTCACACACACAGGACCACACCAGACACCAGTCCTTTTATTTTCTTACAACGCAATCCTAACAATCTGAGATAATGACATGAATGCCCTTGTCGTTCTACCATAATCTAGAAACTTATACTGCATTGCTGCATTTGACACATCAACCTCCCTGCACATAACAGTATAATTGTTTTATTATTGCTAACTCTTGACAAAGTTACGATTCACAACACTCTATGGAGCTCAGGTGTTAACTTTGTCTATCACATTGCGTGTCTTACACAGAGCTTCTAGAGGCGCAACTTTTGGCACCGTAAATCCTTTTCCTTCAGTTAAATCAATTTGCTCATCACTAATTCGCTTCCATTCAAAGCATTGTATCAAGGAGGCTAAAACCAAGCCCACCACGCGATGAGCTAGTCCATACCCTGGACAAGACCTCCTACCCATTCCAAATGGCATGAACTTGTGTGTTTCAACTTCAATGCCTTCAAATCTCTCTGGTTTATAGCTTGTCGGATCATCCCAAACCTTTGGATCCCTGTGAATTGACCAGGAATTAACCAATACAAGGGTGCCAGCTGGAATATCGTAGCCACCAACCTTGCAGTCAGCTGATGCCTGGTGTGGCAATAATAAAGGTGTAGCTGGGAATAACCGGAGAGTCTCCAGAATAATATTATGGAGATAAGGCAAGTTAGAAAGATCTGACTCTTCAACAAGACGATCTTGACCAATTACAGTATCTATCTCGTCTCTAGCTTTTTTCAACACGTGTGGATGATTCAGTAGAAGAGACATTGCCCATTCAATTGTGACGACTGATGTATCTGATCCAGCAATTACCAAAACCTATTGCCACAAAAATATAATGAGAAGGAAAAATTTCGTAAGCTACTTGAGGAATCTCTTACTTCTTTAGTTGAATTCAATCAAGTGACCCGTATATATTCAATCAAGTAGATACATTATATACTGGCTGGGGAGCAAGATTTCCAGAAATAAAGAGAAACCAATATTACTTCCAAGTTTACATATAGTAGGTCATCATCGCTTGGTATCATTTTAAATATGTTCAATGGGCAGAATAACAAGATGCCCGAGGAAGACAATGGGCAGCTCTGTTAGCAGAACACTTCACGAAATGTAATCAAGTGATTAATCACGAAGTAGATGTACTTTCGACATTCCATCATCTATCCACCTTAGTTAAATCTATGGTTATGCTCATAAACCTGCTGTTCCCATCATTAATCCTGTCTTATTTAACTTGCTGAAACTAATTTAGCTCTACTAGACTTGGACAGCATCTCAACTAAACCAATCTATTATATTATTGTGTGGTCTTATTCTTGTTTCCTGAGTTTGAATTGAACAAAATTATATTACTACTTCACATCAATTGGCTAGTTTTGGGATTAGTATACGTACCACCATGAGACTTTTAATAATGACATCACTGTGAGAATCAGGCTGTGATTTCTGAAGCGAAAGCAAATGACCGACCATGGAGTTTCTACCCTCATCACTTTTATGCTCTTCAATTATCCCTTGCAAAAGATTATCCATTTTCATAAACAATGCGAATGCACGCTTCTTATAATTCTTGTAATCAATCCAGCTTAAAAATGGTAGGAAATCACCAGGATTTGAAACTCCGCCCAGAGACACTACCTCCTGGATTACATCCCGCACGTACTTAGCCTTCTCATGATCATCCACAACTTCCCCGTAGTATCTTTTTCCTGCAATCATCCTCATTATGATGTTGAATGTTAGATCTTTCAAGTTGGGTTTCAACACTACTTTTCCAAACTCATTTCGCGTGTTTTGAGACAGTCTGTGTAGCAAGTGATTCACCTCGTCCCTTCGCATCGACAGAAAAGAGTTAAGTCGACTTGTGGAGAATATTTCAAGTGCGGAGAGACGACGGAGGTTCCGCCAGTGGTCACCATAGGAAGCATCAGCCATGGAGGACCAGTTGTAGCCCAAGTGCTCCCCCAGAGTGAAGCGGTGACGATTGGCTAAAACAACATCGTTTTTAGTGAAGCATTCCTCAACTGCGGCTGGTGAAGACACGACAACGACCAGGGTAGAACCGAAACGGAGAGAAAATATGGGGCCAATGGTTTTGGAGAGGGTGTCCAAGGTTCTGTGCACCGGTTCTTTAATAAGGTAAAGGTGGCCAATTATTGGGAGTTTAGGAAAGGGACTAGGAGGTAAATGCATTGATTTCTTGTTGAACAGTTTGGAAACAAAGAGTATGAGGAGGATTGAAAGGGAGGCATATAGTAAAATGTTAGGATCCATGGTTTGAGTCTGATGTTTGGATCTCCAATAGATATGAAATCTTATACTCTGTTGACTGTTCTACCGGCATGTACCAACAAGCAAGATAAGACTAAAGATAAGGCTGTCTTGTAACAAGTAAAACTAGCGGTTCCTATTGAAATAAATAAATACTGTATGAAATCTTACAAGGACGGAGCACTTTATTATGCATTGTATCACGTGTTTTTATTAGGACTTTATGTTTTTTGAATAACAAGTGTATTGAAATCAATAAATCGAAGCCTTACGGCATCTACAATTCATATCGAGTAGAACAAACATAATTGAATCGCCGGACATCCAAAGGAGACCAAAAGCGAATTTTGACGGAGATATATACAATTGTATCCCCAACACCCGTCTGAGCTTATCGACCTTGAATGCAGAACCAAAACAGCTCGAATCAATAAATCCAAATCCACGCTCCCACAAACCGGAGAGAAAATCAAACTCTCACAAAACGGAGAGAAAATCCAGACAACTCAACATTACAAGCGAGAAAACCAAACAACTAAGCATTACAAATTGAAAATTAAGAACTTAAAAATTATAATTAAAATACCAAAACCGAAGAAACAAGAAAAAAAATACAATAGCTCCAAACTTAGATCTAAAAAATCGAATCCCCAATAAACAAGATGAACCCACTCACAGATCCGGGTGGCTAGTCGGAAACGGAGAAATAGTCGGAGCTCCAAAGTTTAAGAAACTAAGAATAGAGGCAGATCGGAAAAGGTTTAGAAACCTTAGATTCAAAGGGAAAACCAAGAAAATGAGAAGAAAAGGAAGACGAAAATTGAAGTTTTATTTGGAGGGCCTCATTAAAAACCTATTGAGGAAAAAGAGTACCCTTTTATTCAACAAATGAAGAAGCTTAATCGACTCTCATCGGAGCAATCTCCGTCAGGCGGCAGAAGAAGAAAGGGGAATCCGGAAGAAGAAAAAGAAACCAGGCGGCGGCTTTTGTTTAGATGAGAGAGAAGAGAGTGTTTGTGCTTCCGGATTCCCCTTTCTTCTTCTGCCGCCTGACGGAGATTGCTCCGATGAGAGTCGATTAAACTTCTTCATTTGTTGAATAAAAGGATACTCTTTTTTCTCAATAGGTTTTTAATGAGGCCCTCCAAATAAAACTTCAATTTTTGTTTACTGAATTTCATTGTTTATCATCCTAAGATTTGTATCCACCAAAATTATTGAATTTTTGTTATAAATATGATTGATTTTTTGTTATAATCTATCGAGTTATATAATAACATATTTTTTAAGATCATTCAAAATTATAAATTAGTGATCATTTTAAACTAATTTTTTCGGCCCGTACTTTACACGGGTTATCGTCTATTATAAAAAATAAAAGAACAACGTTAAGACTTAAATAAAAAGAATACTGCAATGTACCTCGGTACCAACATTAAATGCTACAGAGTGGACCTTGAAGTAAAATTTATTATAAGAGCAACTCCAATTTAAAAAGTTCTTATTTATATTTGTCCTACATGTACATATTTTAGAGATTTAATTTTAAAATTCATGCTCTAATGGAAGTTCCTATCCCTTAGAGCATCTCCAAGGGAAACCCCTATTTTGCTTCCCAAAAATATAATAAAATATTAGTTACCTAAAAGATAGGGAATCAAAAGGTTGTTTTACTCCAACGCTATTACCTATATTCCTTACCTATAATTAAAAAAATATTATTTATTCAATATTTTAGATAATATTGAAAAAAGATGGGAGTATTGGAGAATTTTATGATAATATTATAAGGAAACAATGATGATGTGGTATTATAGGGGTTTCTTTTTCTCTCCCCTAAATAAAGGGTTTGATTTTCTCTCACCTAAAAATTATAGGGGATAGGGAGCTGCATTGGAGTGTTGTTTTTAAAACTAAACCCCTAAAATATGTCCACCTAGGACAAATATAGGTAAGGGGTCTTTGGGTTGGAGATGCTCTTATAATTTTTAGGGGAGAGGAAATCCAACCCCTATTTAGGGGAGAGAAAAGCAAGTCCCTGTAATGAGACACCATAATTTGTTTCCTATAATACAATATATATCTACTCCAACCCTTTCATTCCTTATTTCGATCATCTAAAATATTGAATAAATATTATTTTTTAAATTATAAAAGTATGTAACAAATTAATAGTTCTTCAATGTTTATCTAATATTCCTTCCGTCCAAAAATACATATCCCTTTTTGAAAAATGACTTTGTTTTTTTGTCTTTCAATACAAATTTAAGAATAGTTTTCCAAAATTATCCCTACATTTATTGTATCTAAAATTTGACATTTTTTCAAATTTAACCCTATTTTCAATTTTTTTTTTTTTGCCAAGGAAAAAAATTTCATTAACATATCAAATCGTTCATCATTAGATCAGTGAATTACGTGTGTATATCATGCACACGCCAACAAGATCGGCAACGGAACAAGTATATCTTGCTAAGTAATGAGCTACTTATTTTTCATAATACATAAAAAAGTACCTTAATTTATTCATATCAAAACTTGTATCGTACATGTATCGCCAAATATATTTTGGTATATGTAACATCTATTATTTTAGAGCAAGTACAACAACTTCCCTAAAATGATTCCAAAGTTAAAATTTAGGAAATTTAATTCAAAATAGCACTTCAATAATGTGCTAGTGATTTCCTAAAACATTAGGAATCCTTAGCCATTATCTATAACTGGGAAACCACTAGTCATCCCTAACTTATTTTTTATTACTAAAAAAATCATTTCCCTCCATTTCTCCCTACTTGTCACTCCTTCATTTCTAGTTAGTTTGAAATTTAATATTATAATAATGACAAAGAATGAATATAGGAATTGTTATTGGAGTTTATATACAAAACAATGTTCTTAAAAAACTAAAAACCTTTATTTTATAATATTTATAATAAACCAACTAAAGCATTGTTGGATTTGCTCTTTCCTAATTTACTAGGATATATTTAGTTTTATAAGATTATATTCAAACACAAATTGTTTTAAAACCAAGTTTAAATTTTTTAATCTAAAATGATATGAACCGTGAACTAGTTCAACTTTACAATTATTAAAGGAAGAGACTAAGTTAAATTCTACATTCATCCACTAACTTGTGCCCTTTTTTTTTTTTTTTTGAAAAAATTGATTTTTTTTTGCAACTTATAGAATTTCAAACGTATATTTATTTTTATAAATGAATATCTGTTCTAACAATTCTTGAGAGGGAGCGAGAAACCCATGACCTGGGTCGACAAAAGATATACCCTCAATTACTTGGGCTATCCAACCTTGCTCAATTTCAAACATACATTAAATACTTATATAAAAAAATTATCAAAATATAAAATTTTTATCCGAAAATAAGTCCATTAAAACTTATTGTAAGGAGTTGCCAAACACGCTTCAAATCTTGGCACTAATCAGCTTATTTGTTTCCATACGAAGGCGCAAACGTTCACTTTAATCTCCTTTACTAGTGCTAGTAGTTCAGGGTAATGGGTGGTGTTTGGTTAGTGCGCTTCGATTGATCTAATAATTAGGTATAGATTAATTGATTAAGATTATATTTTACAGTTCGTAGCTTACAAAATGTAATTTTTCTGTGGGAGTGACTAGGATTCTCGTAACGATTCTTTGATTGGCTCATCCCTCCTAGTTCGCAATTTTGATTGGCTCACCCTTCCTAGCTTGTAAATAGGAGGGGTGTTCAATTCGTCAATATATTTTGGGAAAAAAATGTTAGTTATTTCGAAGTCGGTTCCCAATTTTTTTTCTAAATATTGAAGTTATGTATTATAACATGTCATTTGAGAATTTTTTTTAAAAAAAATTTAGAATACATAACATTATTGGAGTTAGATTCGTAAATTACGAACCTTTCAAATGTTCTACTCAATCCAAACTAATTTGAGTTCTAAATTCAATTTACGCAGCAGTTACAGCTACGATTATTATCAAGATACCGACCGTTAAGCATTGGAACTACATATTGCACAATCGAATTGTTTATATCGCTTATATGTCATATGCGTGAAACATGCATGGTCAAAGAAGTCAGCATAACTATCATACGGAGAATATATGTGTTTTGTGTGTGTATAGCATGAATAGGATTTATGGTAGAACGTAGCTGATTAGGAACTATGGATTGAGAAGGCGGCGTGCTAAAGCAATGGTTTGTAGGTAGGGTTATAAATGAACTGATACACTTGTGAATGGCTTGATGTTTAGTTTAAAAAAAACTTGGTTTGAGTTCGGTTTGATGCAAAAACGAGTTGATCTTGAACATGATTTTAAGGATCGATTTATAAACGAGCTGAACTTGATCATGGTAAAGTTCAATTCGATAATCCGCGAACAAGATCGATTAAAATGTTCGTGAACGTAGTTCGTAAACATGTTCGTGAACATAGCTCATGAACATGTTCGTGAATAAGTTCGATAATTGAGCTTGTTAACATGCTTGGTGTACGAGTTCATTAGCGATTTATAAACAAATTTGATAAATAATCTCGTACATATAATATATATTTGATTATTAAAATATACTCTTGAAACTCTTATTAATTATACACCATTAATTAGAATATCTTATATGTTATGTTAGATATTATATTTATTTATTTTATAATTTTGACGAATTTTAATAACAACAACAACAACAACAACAACTCAGTCTCGCAATTATTATAACTAGTTTATATTTGTCAAAATATGTTATCGAATTAAATATTACATTATTTAAGTGCTAAATTTTAATATTAAATATTAATGATGTATAAATTTATTTGTACTACTTGAATGTATAAAAAGGTAATAATATATCTTAGTGATAGTGTAAAATTTAAAACAAAAACAACTTGGTGTACATGCAAATATGTAATTCAAAGACCAAAACGAGTTATTTTAACAAAACAATTACATTAATAATTGTTTTTTCTATAAAATTGTACTTCGAGTTTATAGAATATCAAGAGATAATATAGTGAATGTATAATCTATGTTAAAATTTACATATAAGATTGTAGTTTCTATGTAATATGTAACACCCCCAGATCCGGGGTCAGGGATCGGGTCGTTACGGTCTCAACTCATACACAATACTGGACTTGAGTCCAAAATCAATAAGTAGCATGCTATAACCCCACAATAATATCCACTCACACACACAGTTATAGTCACAAAGATGAAATTGAAATAAGTCTTACATAAAAGGGTTTACGAATAAAAGTTATTACAATCCCAAAAGGATAATATCATAAGTTTAAAAGTTTTGCCGTGGATTACATTAATTATACATATAGTTAAATAGGAAACAAAAGCTGTCTAACTATGCTACCTCAGCAATGGCGGCTAGCATCTCAGCGGGGAGTCCGGTGGGTCGGGTAACCCGCTTGCGCCGAGTGCGCCTGACGCGAGCCATCTGTCCTAGCTGTTGTTGTGACATGATAAATAAGCAAGGGTGAGCAATAGCCCACCAATAATAATATAACAGGACAGTGATAGTATATAACAGTTCGAAGTATCATTATTTCCATATGCCATGCATTAACGAAGTTAGTGCCAGTATAATATAAAGGATGAAGTTACAAGGTAACTTAAAGTGTTTATTTTGTGGAAATATCTGCTAAGTTAAAATTAGCAAGATATCATTATTTATCATATTAAGAGGAACTTGCAAGGAAGATATTGCAGTTCCAGTTATTAACATTTTTCAAAGTTCTACAACCTGAAAGAAGTCTCTTCGATACGTGTTACGGAAGACACCGTCAACCTGAAAGAAGTCTCTTCGATACTTGTTGCAGGGAATTCCCAATTTGGGAGATGAACCAATATTGGAGTTATCACGCGTCAGCTGTTCCACTCCCTGATGATCAGTCGGGGATGGTACAACCCAATATAGTTTACTACCAGTAGAAGGAAGAACTGACGGCTCCACTTGTAGATTGCCTTTAATAGTACCTCCCTGGCCAATTATTAGGCCTTGTGATGGACCGCGCGACTCGGCCTCTTACACACGACTCCTAGTTCGAGTAAATCCACAGCATTGAAACGTATAGTTTATCCTCCCTTCCCCAAGTGAAATACTTGTTGACAAGACTCCACAAAGTAGTCATATCTAGTTCGAAAGGAAAATTCACTAACATTTCCCAAGCTCTTGCTTGTTAATGGATATCAACTTGTTCCAACGATCTTACCCCTCGAATGATGAGAAGGTACACACAGACTTAATGAGTCCGTAGCAACCAAGTTGCGAGTGAAAAGGATAAACTATGACCGGGAAGTCAACATGGTAAAGAACCTTCCTCAAGTAAGGTTCCCTTATAATTCCAGAGATAGATTTGAGTGAAGAATGGAATATAGAGGACCTTTCTTAATATAATAATAATCGTATGACTCCGAATAATTTTCAGAATGATCGAAGGTCGAAGACAATATTTGAAGAATAATAAACAACATTGAAGTTGTTTCCAAGTATTGAATAAATATTTATAGAATATTTATTGAGTCGGAAGTATTTAATGAATGAAAGAATATTATTAATCAAAGTATTTCTCAAAATAATCCTTGAAGGAATATTAAGAAAATATTTATTGAATAAATAATTACTTAAATGAATATTAAAATAATATTCATTTAATAAATAATTTTGAAAGGACTGTTTGGAATAATATTCGTTAAATAATTAAGACTTCAAATTAATATTCAAAAATAGTATTCATATAATAATTAATAATTTAAATGAATATCCAAGTGATATTCATTTAATAATTAAACCTTAAAGGAATATTCGAGAATAATATTCCCTTAATACATGATGTTCTAAATGAATGTCCGAATGATATTTATTTAATAATAGAAGGTTTTATAGATATATTTCAAATAATATTCGATAAATGGTTCGTCTTTGAATGAATATTGAAAAATAATATTCATTGAATAGATAACGTTCAAATAAATATTTGAAGCAATGATCGTTAATTAAATAATCTCGGACGAATATTCAAATAATATTCGTCAACCAAACAATGGAAATTATTTACTTAAATATTTCTCTCGAAAGTAATTACGATATATCAAGAAGTACTGACTCCCGGTCTATATTCAACAAATAGGATTCATATGCCCTTCTCTAAGGGTCTTAACAACATCCGGCTTATAATCGATATATTATCTATCTACTTATAACCCAAAGAACAATCATGGAACAAGTATATCAATATGACTTGAAAGTAGGCATGCATGCTATGACATATGTATAACAGAAAGCATATATTATCACAACAACAGCCTAAAAAGGGAAAGTTGAAACTTGCCTGGTAATTGAGCACGGGTAGGGGTAGTGGTAGGGTATCCCGGGTCAGCTCAGCGATCTATAAATAGTCAAGAGATTCGAGGTTAATCGCTTAACACTTTTTAAAAAGGTTAAGTATTAACTTAAGTCGAAACATGTTTTCGAATTATCTCGTTATACCCCTTTTTAGTGTAACTCTTTTTATTACCGATACGATTCGACATTTGTTCGTCATTAAGACATGTCATCGTACTCACACTTAGTGTATACTTAAGTCGTATAAGTTCTAAATTCGATCGATTACGAACCAAGATTATATCTCGAGTTTTATCGCTCGTTTTCTAAGTTATAACCAAAGTTATACTTTTAAGGGGTTGATTCGAACATTTTTATAAAATCGAAAAATGATCCGATTCACATGAGGTTTTCTCTCACACCTTCCTTTTTACCTCTAGTATTTAATTACCAAGATTCGCCACTGACTTACGTATTTTACGAGGGGTCAATTTTAATTACGAATTCTCGGTTACGGACTCGAACTACTTTTAGTAAATCGGTCATAAATCCTAAACCGTAAGTCTGTTTGATTCGATTCTTTTTCCAAAATGATCTACGACTCAAGATCTACAAGGGAATGTTAGATACTTCACCAGTTTCGGCCATTAGACCTACTGTGATGCACGGTTTTCAATGATTAACGAAATTTCAACATTATAACGGCTATAATATGAACGTTCCAAAAATCACAATCAACAACCCAAGCCACACCGGGCATCAATACAACTTATACACATAATAATCATCTCAACAAGTCCAGAAGCTACTGATCTTAGCATCAAAATCATCATGCTTCTTAAATCCCTAAATCATTAACTAAACATGCTTAAAACATGAACATAATCATAACAAAGCTAGATCCATCAAAAACATGCTTAAAACTCAAAGTAGATCTAGGGTTTTCAAGTCTTATACCTTCCTTGGAGTATGTACTAGCCTCACAAAGCTTGGTATGGTCCTTGGATAGCCTTAACTTAGCTATGATCAACCATGAAAACAAGAAAAACAAAGATTAGTTCTTGAAAACACTATTCATCATTATCTTTGATGATTTATTTGAAAATGGTAAAAGATGAATTTAAGGCCAAGATTTCTAGGAGATCTAAGCTATGATATGTAGTACTTACCCGAAAAATGTGAAGATCAAACAATGGTGGGAACCCCCTTGTTTGAGCTCTTGGCCTAGAGTTTGCAAGAAAGAGAAGAAAATGGAGTGTTTTGGTTTCTTGCTTGGTTTATGATCAATAATGCTAGATATTATTTAGGATGCATCTTATCTTTGATAAAGTAGCTTTATAAAAGGTGTGAGGTCATGTTCCACTCACTTGGATGGTGTGTAAAGCAAGTTGGATGCATCCTTTTTTCCAAGTATCTTGTTAATTCCTCATGGTGCTAGTTAGTTATATAACTAATTGGTTACTAGATATTTTCCCTTGCCCATGCATGTATCTTGATTCCCTCTGCTTGCTCTTTGTCCAGTTATTTCTCAATTTGATTGATCATTCGAACGAATATCTCAATCGTTTTTAGTTAGGGTTTTACCGGAAACCTTCTTGACATTTATACTACCATTCTCCATCATTCTTAATAATTCTTGTGACGCCCCCAGATCCGGGGTCGGAGATCTAGGCGCTCACGGTCCATTTTCCATTAATAACATACCTGTTCTTGCAAATAATATATAAAAAACAACCTGTTATTCCCAGATTACACACTTGTATAATTGTAGAAGGGGGGGGTTGAATACAATTCTTGATATTTATAAATTTCTGATAAGAACTTCAGAAACTTATGAAGAGATAATTGCAATGTAAGATTTAAACACAAACACATATAAAATCAGGTGGTTAATATGCACCACCTGAAGCTTTTATTTGAAGAAAACTCTGTGATACAAAATGTACACAGCTGCCGTTTTACAACTCTTTGCTTCTAAGAATATTCAAGAAACCCTAAGCAAATATGTCTGTTTTCTTAACCTACAAAGAGTTGCTACACTTGGTTATATATCCCAAGTTTTACAAGTACTGCTGGAATAAGATAATACTAATCTAATTCTAGTTGACTTGCTACTACACTCCAAATACACATGTAGCCGAAAGGTTGTCCTTGTGTTCAGACATGTCTCCTACACCTTTCTTGTATTCATAGTGTAAATAGAATGCTTCTTTCTTCTTTGTTTCCAAAGTATGGCTGCCATACTGCTTTTTGTATCTACTTTCAACTCATGTGATCTGTCAGTCAAACATGTCCTTATCAACTGCTAATCTCCAGCTAATCATAGAAAATAGTGTCAATGATTATCCGTTGATGATGTATACTGACATCCGTTGATGATGTATAGTGACATCCGTTGATGATGTATAGTGACATCCGTTGATGATGTATAGAGCAGTATCCGTTGATATTGGGACTTGAGCTGTATCCGTTGATAGAGTGGATTTGAGTTGTATCAGTTGATAGAGTTTAGTCTTCATCCATTGATACACTTTCACTTAGACAGAATTACATAGCATAGCTTATTTACAATTGGCTACCCTATTCTGCCTATCCGTTGATAGTCAACATGACTGTGGATAAAAACACTATCAACTGATAACATAGAGATACTGCAGTGTGCTACAAAACCTCATCAGTTGATGAGCTACCTGTCAACGGATAGAGTTATAAATCCTCATCCGTTGACAGCTACAAAACCTTAAACAATTTTATTGATTGTGAAGTTATCATCAAGTACAACATATTCCTAACAATCTCCCCCAATTTATACTTGATGGCAATAAAGCATAAATTTTGGACCTTGATGATAACAAAACATTCCTAAAGATATATAAAGAACAATGCATAAATTGTATTAAGCTTCAACAATTAAAAACTGAAAGTTTGAGAAATTTACAGAGAAGTGCTCCTCTAGACTGAGCAGATTAGGACTGTTTCTTCCCTCTTGTTGGCATCACCCTTGATTTTCCTTCCCTGGCAGAGTTGGACTCAATCTGTATTTGGAGTTGCCTATAGAAGGCATCTTCTTCATCTACCTTTGGATTTAGCTTTTGTTGTAGCCATCTCAGGTATTGAGAACTAGCCTTTGGTAGTTGGTCTTCTAACCTGAAGAATCTCCTGTTACCATCTTCATCCCTGAACTCCATCATCCAGAAAGGTTGGAGGTGGATTTTCTGTCCATTGTATGGGATCTTCATTTTCCTTGGTAGACTTGATGGTGAGTTCCAATCCCTCCTTATTTGTTCTATTCTGTCTAGTATCTCCCCTTTTGCTATCTTGGAGAACCCTGTGTATCTCTTGATTGCAGAGAACACTTTGGTTAAGGTATGATAATTTTCTCCAAGAACCCTTTGTAGTGGCCATGTCCTTTCCATTCCTCCCTTGTATACAAAGACCAATCTTTCAGGCAAATGTCTATATTTGTCAATTCCTCTTACTTCTGACAATTCATCCAGATAAAGATTCATGTCAGAGTATTCTTCAATATCTGCCTGATAGATAAAATCATCCTTGTTTTCCAAGATTGGCTGCCTGACAATTGCAGGTACCCTAGCAACTTGAATTGGTTCCTTTGAAGATTGCTTCCTTGGTTTCCTTTTCTTCTGTGTAGGCTTCTGTTGAGGCTTCAGCAAGAATGAAGGAACCTCAATGGAGTCAAGATTCATTGGTTCCTCTTTAGGTACTATAGGCTCACCATGGAAATTTACATCTGGGTTGAATACTTTTACATCAATAGGTTGTGATGAACCAACTGTCTCTTTGTTTTCAGTTTCTGGAGAGACAGGCCTCCTTGCCTTTGATTTTAATCTCTTGGATTTGGGGACTGATTTCCCTTTCTTTTTGAATTTGGGGACTTCCTCAGGTTCCCTCAATTCATCCTCTACCTCATCCAATAACTCTTGAGCCAGCCTTGCTTGCTTCTCATCTGAGTTTTCATATTGATATTCAGTGCTTGGTTGAGATTCTCTTAGCAGCCTTGAAGTCTCTTCTCTCTTGGCTTCAACAAATCTAGGATGGCTGTTGGATATGTTTAGAACTTTTCCATTCCTTATGATTACAGCCATCCATTCTCTTACACAACTGTTAGTCTTCTCCTTGAATTCCTTGATTGTCTTACCCATCAGCTTCTCTTCATCATCCTTGGGAAATGGAAAGTCCAGTTGTAACTTGTTCTTCCCATTTGCTTTTGGTGGTGAGAAGGGTCTTGATTTGATGTAGAGTTCAAATTCCTTAACATGAGAAGGCTCAGCATCATAGAATGTAGGAGCCACAATTGCTGGAGTGAGCACCTTCAGAATTGTTGTAGATATTGTTGGAGCTGAGGTTTGGCTAGAGAACAGAGTTGATGCAATAGATTGATTGATCAATCTTTCTGTCCTCATTATCCTTTCATAGTTTTTCTCTTTCATCTTTTGGAGAGCTTCAATTTTGGCTAGCTTTTCCTCTTCTGTCAAGTTTGAGAGATCAAACTCTTCAGATAGAGCTTTGGATTTGCTGGGGGAAGCTGTGACAATGAATTCTTGTGGATTGACCACTATGGTAGGCTGCTGCTCCCCCTGACTTGCTGCTTCCCTGCTTTCAGAAATTAAGATTTGACTTGTAGTTGCCACAGCCTCTTCCACTTTCTCCCCCTTTTTGTTAGCATCAAGGGTTTGACTAGAAGTTGGGGCTGCAACTAACTTTTCTAGCAGTTGGGTTTGCAGTTTCTGATGTTGAAGAAATTGCTCCATCTGGGATTCCATCTTTTCCACTCTTGAATTGAGAAGTTGCACAGACTTAGCCAGGTTGTCTTCTTTGAGGAACCTTTGTTGCAACACCCTCTGAGTGGCTGTAGGAGCTAGTTGCTCTAGCTTGGAATCCACAGAGATCTTCACATCCTTGATTTCTTGTTTGACCTCCTCTAAATTGGATCTCTGAATCACCATTTGCATCTTTTGTAACTTTAGGGAGTCAATTGCCTGTTGAAGAACAACCTTTCTCTGTGGATCTGCTTCTGGGTGCTCAGCCAGGGCAGATTTATATTGCCTTATGATTTCCATGTCAAGTTGATGATAGGTGTAGTTTTGAGCAAATGCAAAATCATGAATACTGCTACCACCTTCATCTTCAGAGCTCTGGCTGTCTTCATCTTCAGAATTGTCAAATTCATCACTCTCAGCAGTGGTTGGCAGAGCTGCTATAGATTCCTTAGCTCTAAGTAGAGACTGTGAGGTGTGCACTAGGTGCATTGCCTCCTCTGCTTCCACATTGCCCTGTTGTGCCAGAATTTGATAGGCAGGAACAGGATGAGTAAAGGTTTCAGCATCCAAAGAAATGGAGTCAATCATGGACTGATATTCTCTTTGAAATTCCATTTCCTTGGATGCATCCTCAACCCCCATTGACTCACTAGCAATGGCTGCTTCTTCCATCCTTATTTCTCCTGTAGTCCCTTCTCTCCCCTCATCTCTCTTTTCTTGCATCAAGGGCTCCCCTTGGCTCACACCTCTCACACCCTCACCTTCACCTACTAAGGTGGAACTCTCAAACTCTCCTTTTGCCTGACCGGAAGAAATGGCCAGCCTCTCATTATTTATCTCTCCTTTTACCTGCTCACAAGGCAGCCTCTCACTCCCTTCCCTCAATCCTAAAAGTGTTTCAACTACTGAGAACTCCTCTACACTTGACACTGGAATGTCAGATATAGCAGTGGTAGAGTGAGTTATCAACGGATAAGGAATATCCGTTGATGGAGTAGCTATAGCTGTCAACGGATGGCTAGATAGAGGCGTATCCGTTGATGGAGAAACACTTGTCAACGGATGAAGGATATCCGTTGAGGAAGGAATAATTATATCCGTTGAAGAGAAAACCAACACTGAATCTGTGGAGATTGATTTTAAGTTCGAGGCCACAGTCTGTGTTGAGAATTCTGGAAGGGAAGATTGATGGTCCAACAAATCATCTAAAAGATGATGACCACCAATTACAGAGTGGGGCTTCTCCAAGAATCTTAAAGATGGAGAATCAGGAATTGATGTAGATATCATATCCACATCCAGAGATGGAGTTGGTGATGGTGGATTGTAATGTGTGTCGATTTGAAGATTAAGATCAAGGGGCTGTGACTCCACATTTATTGAAGCCACATCAAACTGAGTTTGAGAAGGTACAGTTTCCTGTACAGTGTGTGCACCCTGTGATTCCCCTGTGGTTTTAGATTTCACTCTTCTTCCATAGGTTTTTGAGATTGGGCTATATGTGTCCCTAACCCTTTTGTGCAGTGTTCCTTGTGGGGAACTTGATTCAGTAGTCACACTCTGTTGAGAGAGTGTAACTAGAATTTGGCCTGTAGTTACATTAGCAGTCTTTTGAGAGACTGAAATGGTGGTTGCACTCATCTCTCCTTCCTTATCCTTAGGGCTTCTTTGATGTTCACCCTGTCCCTCACCACTCACTACCACCTTCACACTCCCCTCAAGAGGTTTGGTAGATTTTACAACAGGTGTCTTTTGAGAGACACTTGAGGTTTGCTTTTTAGAATGTGGTTTTGGAACTTTGGATTTGGTCACTTTGGTAGGAGCCTGTTTGGTCACAACTACAGACTCCATTGTGACACTAGAAGGCAAAGAAATTTGGGGGTTGGAGATAGGGGTTTCAGAGTTAGAGATAGTTACCTGAACAATTGGTAGATATACCAACTGTACTCCTGCATTGAGGTTCATTCGAATCAGGTCACTTAAGACTCTCTTCTCCTGAACAAAACATTGGAACTTGCTATCCGGGTTAGCAATGGATAGCTTATTCTCAGACACATGCAGTGCTAAGAGCATTAAAAATCTAGCAAAGTAGATATTCTTGCTCCTAGTTTCCTTTTTACCCAACTTTGCAGCTATCTCATACATAACTAATGTGCCAAAATTATAGAATTTATCATTTAAAAGCATACACATCATTGTTAGCATGGACTGGGTAACAGCATCAAAATTACTAATTTTTCCTGAAAAAGTTTTAATGAAGGCATCACAGAAATAACTCCATTCTTTAACCATTCCTTTTCTAACAATTTTCCCTAAGTTTTCAGTACTAAGGGCATAATTAATAGAATTAAGCATGGCAACAATTTCAGCATCAGTGGGTACTTTCAGACAGTTATTCTCAGGCAATTTTAAACAAGCAGTTATTACATCAGAATTAACCACATAGTTTTTACCCTTTAAAGAAAAAGCAATTGTACCGTCTGTGCCATTGTACTCAGCAGATGTCCACATTTCTTCAATTACCTCGTGGACTAAGGGAGTGGTGGCCGTCATAGCATATGACAGTTTGCATTTCTTCACGAAACTCATCAAAGTGTGGTAAGCTTCTGGAGCATTCACTGTGTCAACAAAGGCTGCGAAATTGTTCTTCTCATAGGTAAACCCAGTGGAGGACATCATCTTAACAATAGGCGCCATTGAAGTGATTGAACTTTGGTTACAGAGAGTTTTAGGGAAGAAGATGCAGTTAACTTTTGATATGCTTGAAAAGGAATAAAAGTGAGATGTGAGAGTACAAGTCCGCCTTTTATATTTTTCAAGAATTAAAAATGAAATAATTAAAAGTAATTACTCCATTGGTCAAAAGTAACTGTCAGATAATAAATAAAAAGAGAATAAGTACAGCCATGATTAGATAGGCATGGTTACCAACGGTTAAAAAAAATGTATATCAACGGATATAGAATGAACGGTTGAGATACAGTTTATTCGTTGATGACGTGGATAACCTGTTACCCGTTGACATGCAAAAATCTAGTAATGTGTTTATACTATCAACGGATAAAAGGATATCCGTTGATAAGCTAATTTTGCCTTAGGCAAAATTTCTGCAGTGAAATCAAAACACATTTCCAGCTTCAATTTATCGAAATCAAATATCACTAGAAATTATGACAAGTTAAGCATACCTAGCTCACCTACCAATCTTGTGAACGTGGATTCATCAAGAGGCTTGGTGAAGATATCTGCAAGCTGCATTTCACTTGGCACAAAGTGCATTTCTACTGTACCATTCATCACATGTTCTCTAATGAAGTGGTATTTGATGTCAATGTGCTTGGTTCTCGAATGTTGCACTGGATTCCCTGTGATGGCAATAGTACTTGTGTTGTCACAGAAAATTGGAATCTTCTCAACTTTTAGACCATAGTCAATGAGTTGGTTTCTCATCCATAGAATCTGTGCACAACAGCTTCCAGCCGCAATGTACTCAGCTTCAGCTGTAGAAGTGGAGATTGAGTTTTGTTTCTTACTGAACCATGACACAAGCCTGTTTCCTAGAAATTGACAGGAACCTGTAGTACTTTTCCTATCAACTCTGCAACCTGCATAGTCTGCATCTGAATAGCCAGTTAGATTAAAACCAGATTCTCTTGGGTACCAAATGCCAAGGTTTGGTGTTCCCTTGAGATACCTGAAAATTCTTTTAATAGCTATTAAGTGAGACTCTCTAGGATCAGCTTGAAATCTAGCACAAAGACAAGTAGAAAACATTATATCAGGTCTACTAGCTGTTAGGTATAAAAGTGAACCTACCATGCCTCTATAACTTGAGATGTCCACAGACTTTTCCTTAGTATTCAACTCAAGCTTAGTTGCAGTGGCCATAGGTGTTTTAGCAGATGTACAATCCATTAAGTCAAATTTCTTTAAGAGATCATAAATATATTTTGTTTGACTTATGAAAATGCCCTCATTAACTTGCTTTACTTGTAGGCCAAGAAAGTAAGTTAATTCACCCATCATACTCATTTCATACCTACTTTGCATAAGTTTGGCAAACTTTTTGCAAAGCTTCTTATCTGTAGACCCAAAAATAATATCATCTACATAGATTTGAACAAGTATTGAAGAGCCATTAATATCCCTATGAAATAAGGTTTTATCTACTGTACCTCTAGTGAAGTGGTTCTCCAAAAGAAATTGAGATAAAGTGTCATACCAGGCTCTTGGTGCTTGCTTCAAACCATAAAGTGCTTTCATGAGAAGATATACATATTCTGGAAATTCTGGATCCTCAAAACCAGGAGGTTGATGGACATAGACCTCTTCTTCCAGTTCCCCATTTAGAAAGGCACTTTTGACATCCATCTGATAGACTTTGAAATTGGCATGTGCTGCATAGGCTAGAAAGATTCTTATTGCCTCAAGTCTTGCTACTGGAGCAAAAGTTTCATCAAAATCTATTCCTTCTTCTTGAGAATAGCCCTTTGCCACTAATCTAGCTTTATTCCTCACAATTATGCCATTTTCATCTGTCTTATTCTTGAGAACCCATTTAGTACCTATGACACTTCTATCATCAGGTTTGGGCACAAGTTTCCATACTTTATTTCTTTCAAATTGGTTTAGCTCTTCTTGCATTGCTAACACCCAATCTGGATCTAGAAGGGCATCTTCCACTTTCTTAGGTTCCTCTTGAGACAGGAAGCTACTGTATAGACATTCTGCTTGAGTGGCCCTTCTAGTTTGGACTCTTGAATTTGATTCACCAATGATTAACTCAAATGGATGATTTCTAGTCCATTTTCTTGCAGGTGGAAGATTTGATCTTGATGAGGTTGCTTCATTTCCATGATCATGTTGATTTAGCATTGAATTTTGACCTTGAGAAACTCCCCCTGAGTTTGTTGTCCTTGCTGAGTTATGAAGTTGACTGTCAATGGATACATCATTTTGCCTGTCGACAGATGCTTTAGAATATCTGTCAACGGATGCATCTCTAATAGTGTCAACGGATGTTGCAGAATGACTGTCAACGGATGTTCCAGAATGACTATCAACGGATGCTTCATTTTCAGTGTAAGCATCACTTCTAGTTGGTATAACAACTCTAGGTGGATCTCTGTGGTCATGATCTTCATTCTCCTCATCATCATCATAGTACATTCTTCCTTCACCTTCATTCTCAAATTCTAACTTTTCATGGTAACCTTCATCATTTAGGCCTAGAATCTTTTGATCATCAAACACAACATGTACAGATTCCATAACAATGTTGGTTCTTAGATTGTAGACCTTGTAGGCTTTCCCTGCTGCATATCCAACGAAAATAGCTTCATCTGCCTTTGCTTCAAATTTGCCTAGGTTATCTCCATGATTCCTTAGCACAAAACACTTACATCCAAAGACATGTAGAAAAGCTAAAGTTGGTTTCTTGTTGGTTAATAACTGATAAGGAGTCATTCCTCTAGCTTGATTGACCAAGGAAATATTCTGAGTAAAGCATGCAGTGTTGACAGCTTCAGCCCAGAAATATGTTGGTAACCTTGATTCACTTAACATTGTTCTAGCTGCTTCAATGAGAGTTCTGTTTTTCCTTTCAACAACCCCATTTTGTTGAGGTGTTCTGGCAGCAGAAAACTCATGGACAATTCCATTCTCTTCACAGAAAATCTTCATTGTGGAATTCTTGAATTCAGTACCATTGTCACTCCTGATCCTTTGTACTCTGTCTTCAGAACCATTGTTTAGCATTCTGAGGTGATTGATAATGATTTCACTTGCACAATCCTTGGAGTGCAGGAAGAAAGTCCATGTGAACTTAGAAAAATCATCTACAATCACCAGACAGTATTTCTTCTTTGAAATAGACATGACATTTACTGGACCAAATAAATCCATATGCAGCAATTGAAGAGGCTTAACAATGGATGACTCTGTCTTGCTTTTGAAAGATGATTTCTTTTGTTTCCCTAATTGGCAGGCATCACAAAGCCCATCTTTGACAAACTCCAAATGAGGGATTCCTCTAGCAAGATCCTTTCTTACCAAATCATTCATAACTTTAAAATTCAAATGTGACAGCTTCTTATGCCATAGCCAACTCTCATCCTTACTTGCTTTGCTGAAGAGACAAGTAATGGATTCTGAGCATGCTGAATTGAAGTCAGCTATGTAAACATTTCCTTTTCTAAAGCCTGTCAATACCACATTGTTGTCTTCCTTGGCAGAAACAACACAGGCTTCTTTTGTGAACTTTACTTCATAGTCTTTGTCACAAATCTGACTGATACTCAGCAAATTGTGCTTTAAACCTTCAACTAAAGCCACTTCTTCAGTGATGACATTGTCTTTTGAGATCAAGCCATATCCCTTAGTATATCCTTTGCTGTCATCTCCAAAGGTAATTCTAGGGCCAGCTCCTTCCTTGAACTCTGTGAGCAGGGTTGAATCTCCTGTCATGTGCCTAGAGCATCCACTGTCTAGATACCATAGATTCCTTCTGTTTCCCTGCACACATTTCAAAAGCAAATCAAGTTGATTTTGGTACCCAAGCTTCCTTGGGTCCTTCCTTGTTAGCCTTTGACTTTGCACTCTTAGCATTCTTCAACTTAGGTGTAGATGCTTGAGTAATGGGGTTTGACAAATGCTCATTTGCATGAATATTGGATGCATGCCTGTGTGGAAAATTGGCATACATATTATTCATGTTAGGTAGGTTCCATGACATTTGTGGCACATTCATAGATTGAAAGTATGGATTAGACACATATGGCATGTTCACATATGGATTTGAAAAACTAGCATTTTGATACAAACCAGGCATAACAGGCATTGCAGGCATACATGGCATTGGTTGAGGTACATGAACAGGAGCCTTGTTGACAATCTTGCAATTAGAAGATAAATGATTGACACTATTACAATTACTACAAGTTTTCCTAGGAGCAAACTTGTCAGGAGAGTAATTGTTTTTCTTGTTGATGCCTATCTTACCATTTCTGTTCTTTTTCTTTTTGCCGACAATTTCTACCTTTTCATTGTCTGATTTACCAACAGCCTTTTTGTTGTGTAAATCACCTGTCTTAGCCTTTCCACTGGATTTGGTTTTGCTGCACTCACCATTAACAAAATTCTTGTTTACTGGACCATACTTGATATCCAGTTTCCTAAGTTCCTTCTTACTAACAGACTTTTTGTTAGTCGACGGATACCTCTCATCCGTTGACGGTTCATCTGTCAACGGATGATCACTATCCGTTGATTCACAAATAGTCTCTAGATCCTCAAGGACAGGTTCTAGCTCCTTTTTCCTTTGAGTCCAGGTATCTTTCACAAATGATTCTATTCCCTGAACTTCTATTATGTTTTGAGAAATATTCCTACAACTTTGAAATTTAGCAATTATCCCTTGTTCTTTTTCAAGCTGGTCTTTTAAAATCAGTTCTCCTTTTAACACAGCTTCAAGTTCACTTTTAGCATTATTGCAATCAACTCTCATTTTCTCAAATTCTAGAAATTGAGATTCTAGAGCAGCATTTCTATCACTTAAAAACAGATTAGACTCTTTAATTCTATTGTTCTCTTTAGTAAGTGATTTAAGAGTAACACTTAAGTGATATAGTTCAGTAGACATTTCATCTATAACACTATTGCATTCCTCCTTAGTGAGCTCAGAGAGATTAGTAGAAAATACCTGATTGCTAGCTGAACTTGCTTCTTGCTCTCCAGAATCAGCCATTAAAGCAAGATTGACTAACTCAGCATCATCATCAGAGTGATTGTCATCAACAGCCCAGTCATACTCTTGGGTCAAGAATGCCTTTCCTTTCTGCCTGAGAAGATCAAAATATTTCTTCTTATAGTCAACAACCTCAGTTGGCTTTCCCTTGTTCTCAGATCTAGGTTTCCTGCATTCACTTATCATATGACCAGCAATTCCACAATTGTAGCATTTAATTTTGGATTTATCCACATAGTTGTTTGTGGAAAAATCCTTGTTAAATGGCTTGGCCATCCCAGAGTTTCTCTTGAATTTCAGCTTAGAGAATCTCCTAGATAGAAAAGCTAAGTGCTCATCTATCTCATCCAATTCATCCTGCTGAAGGGCATTCAATTCCTCAGACACCTTTTCCTTGCTCCTGCTTGATTCTGCTCTACCTTTACAAACCTCCCTGTTTGGTGTAGAACTAGCAGTTTCTGTCCTTTCCTCCTTTTGCTCCAAGTTGGCAACGAGTGCAACTGACCCACTTTTCTTTTTAGACTTCTCAATCTCTTCATCCTGCTCCATTTCCAGCTCATAGGTCTTTAAAGTTCCATAGAGCCTTTCAAGAGTAAATGTCTTGTACTCTTGAGTGTTTCTTAGAGAAACAGTCATTGGCTTCCATTCCTTGGGCAGTGATCTCAGAAATTTGAGATTAGAGTCTTTAACTTGATAGACTCTTCCATACAGTTTCAAACCATTTAGTAGCTTTTGAAATCTACTAAATGTATCATTCAATGTTTCTCCACTCTTAAAGTGAAAATGTTCATACTGTTGGATTAGTAGTTGCATCTTGTTTTCCCTTACCTGTTCTGTTCCTTCACACAGGGTTTGAACAATGTCCCATACTTCCTTAGCGGTAGTGTAGTTAATAACATTGTCAACCATGTCTGTTTCGTAGTTAATAACATTGTCAACCATGTCTGTTTCTAGACCATTGAACAGAATATTCATGGCCTTTTTGTCTTTGTGGACTTCTGCAATATCTTCAAGACTCCACTCAGAAACAGGTTTGGGAATGAAAGTGTCAGGCACATCATCAGCCAGGCCAACTCTTGTTGCTGTTTTCATTGGAACGTGAGGACCCTTGTCAATGCAATCCACAAAACCCTCATCAATAGACGAGAGATGTAGACGCATTTTTACTTTCCAGTGAAAGTAATTTTCTCTATCAAGAACTGGAATCTTCACTCCATAATCCTTCTTAGACATGTTGGAAGTGTGTTGATCTTTAAACTTCAAATATGTTAGAAGCTTGCTCTGATACCAATTGTTATTCCCAGATTACACACTTGTATAATTGTAGAAGGGGGGGGGTTGAATACAATTCTTGATATTTATAAATTTCTGATAAGAACTTCAGAAACTTATGAAGAGATAATTGCAATGTAAGATTTAAACACAAACACATATAAAATCAGGTGGTTAATATGCACCACCTGAAGCTTTTATTTGAAGAAAACTCTGTGATACAAAATGTACACAGCTGCCGTTTTACAACTCTTTGCTTCTAAGAATATTCAAGAAACCCTAAGCAAATATGTCTGTTTTCTTAACCTACAAAGAGTTGCTACACTTGGTTATATATCCCAAGTTTTACAAGTACTGCTGGAATAAGATAATACTAATCTAATTCTAGTTGACTTGCTACTACACTCCAAATACACATGTAGCCGAAAGGTTGTCCTTGTGTTCAGACATGTCTCCTACACCTTTCTTGTATTCGTAGTGTAAATAGAATGCTTCTTTCTTCTGTGTTTCCAAAGTATGGCTGCCATACTGCTTTTTGTATCTACTTTCAACTCATGTGATCTGTCAGTCAAACATGTCCTTATCAACTGCTAATCTCCAGCTAATCATAGAAAACAGTGTCAATGATTATCCGTTGATGATGTATACTGACATCCGTTGATGATGTATAGTGACATCCGTTGATGATGTATAGTGACATCCGTTGATGATGTATAGAGCAGTATCCGTTGATATTGGGACTTGAGCTGTATCCGTTGATAGAGTGGATTTGAGTTGTATCCGTTGATAGAGTTTAGTCTTCATCCGTTGATACACTTTCACTTAGACAGAATTACATTGCATAGCTTATTTACAATTGGCTACCCTATTCTGCCTATCCGTTGATAGTCAACATGACTGTGGATAAAAACACTATCAACTGATAACATAGAGATACTGCAGTGTGCTACAAAACCTCATCAGTTGATGAGCTACCTGTCAACGGATAGAGTTATAAATCCTCATCCGTTGACAGCTACAAAACCTTAAACAATTTGATTGATTGTGAAGTTATCATCAAGTACAACATATTCCTAACACAACCATCGACCCCACAATAACTCACACCGCACACACACACACAGGTTAGAGCCTCAGAAACGTCACAACATTGATTAAACAGTAATAAAAGTAGCAGAGTTATTACAGACCGAATTAAATAGTATTTATGCTACCAGCAACACTTCGATATGAAGCGAAGTTGGCGGCTTGAAAGTTTGTTACGATACACTGCCTTGCACAGGTCATACTGATAAATAAAACGAACTAACAAAAGCTGCCAACCAATCCGGCTAATGGGGCCTACCGGTGGAATCTCAACTGCTGGCTCGGGTCTAGTCACCTGCTTTCGAGCAGTCTGTCTGGGTCTTGCCATTTCGCTTAGCTGTTGTGTTTGTAAAATTTGAAAACAAGCAAGAGTGAGCAACTATAGCTCAGTAAGAAATATATGTATAAGGTAAGCAATATAGCATTTCATATGATTAGCAATTATTAAACTTGTTTGTATCAATCAGATATAAAATCACTTGTCATTGTTGATAAATTCCGAAAGTGCAACAATATGTGCCCTTGTTTTCAAAATAAACTTGCAGTTCTAGATACTGCATTGAGTCAACATCTTTCTCATCAAAATAGAACACTATCAGCAATTTGGCACAAAAGCCTAAGAAGCAGTGTCAAAGCATTTTTCCAAAATGGAGTAATGGGACTTAAAGAAAACATAAAACCTGACAAGGATTGACGATGATCAGTCGCCACATCCAAGCCCAATAATCCGCGGGTCTTCTCTACCGGTAGAAGGATAGAAACTACATCCGTAACTATCCCCGGGTGAAAACTACATCCGTAATCACCCTCGATGAAAACTACATCCGTAAACATCCTTCGGCAACACCTGGGCCGGAATAATAATTGATGGACCGCCTGGCTCACGGCCGCTTACACATCCCAGGAATCGTTCGTTAACGGTTTCCACACCTGCCAGAGTCCCTTTTTCTTTTTCTTTTGAAAACTTGATTTTGATTGAAAACAGAGTAATTGAGGTCCGACATCAGTCGACCAATGATTCTTGAAATCATACAAGAAGCAAACCTGACCGGGGGTTTTCGAAAATGTTTTGAGTTCGAAAGAGTTCGAGTTTGAAAGTATTAAAGGTATCTTGGATTAGGTTTGTCTTTAAATAATGAACAATAATTAATAAATAATATTTTAAGATTTAATATTTATAATTAATAAAATAATTATTCGAAAAATAAACTTTTAATCCAAGATAGGGTTTCGAGTATTTACGAAGATATAACCATAATTTCTTGATTATACGATACTCCCCGAATGACCCTTCGGGTTTTCGCAATCTAGATACGATATAATAATATACCGCTCCCTGGTCAATATTATATACGGACCGCTACGACCTCTATTGCTAGAGTCGTTGTCCGAAGAAAACATTTCAATCTAAGTTCAAGGGGGTACAAACATATATGTACTTATACAATCTCAATTGCATCAATACTTCGATAACATAGCATTTGATATAGTTGAAAACTACAAACACAACAGTGAAAGTCCTTGTATATGTATAAGTTTTGAAAAGTAAACTTGCCTTGGTTTGGTTGGGGTGGTCGAGCGTGCGGAGTCGAACGATCTATACATAAGCAATAATTGCTCGTTAGTACCTTAACAATATCTCTTTAATTACGGGGTTTTAGGGGGTACGAAATTAACTTAACGACTTCGTCTTATGACTCTCTAGCCCCACTATAGGTTCATGTCATCGCTTGATTACGCTCGTCACTTATTCGACTTAATTTAGTTACCACATTCGAATCATAACCATTACCCCTAGAATTATGCTCCACTAACGACTTTTTCCCCTTGCGCAAAATTTACTCTAGCATTTTTATAAAATTTAAAATTTCATATTTTAATCCAATTCTTTTTGGGTGGTCTTCACCGCTGCATTTCCTAGCTTCTCAAAGTTTTCCATGATCCCAAATATAATTTTAGGGGTTTAAACAAGATTCACAAGGGGGTCACTTAGTGCAGTCCGGAATCCAGAAACACAATTTACTTCTCCGGCCATAACTTAAAATCTATACATCACCTAGTTATGAACCTTACATTTCCAGAAACTAAATTCAATTATCTTTCCAAAAATATATGGTAGGACCTCAGGGGACAAGATTTGAGGGTTCAAAACCATGTTACAAGGCAGGTCAATGTTCCTGGAAAACTCAGCAAGCATGTATTCACTTAGATCAACCAATTTTCTCAATTCCACAACACAACCAACACCTAATTCACTTAGTTCATGCTTTATAACACTCATGGAGATACATATACTATCCACAATCATAAAAATCACAATCACACATCAAAACTCAAGATCCATGTCATCCATTACTTATACAACCAAGATTAACACATATATACATGGATCTACTACCAAACATCATAAACACTACATGGCCAAAAGGGTTTGTGATTTTTATACCTTCTTGAGCACCTAGGAGCCTTGGATAAGCCTTACAAAACTCAATAACACCTTGAATGGTCTCCTACAACCCTTACAATCCAAGATCTAAAAGAAAAACCAACCATGGTTACTATTCACAATATCTATTATAATTAATATCTTGAAATTGGATGGATGAAATGGCTTGAAACTCTTAACATACCTTGCTTAGATGATGGTGAGGGCCTAGGAATTATGTCTTGATTTATGAGTGATGGGAAATGGGGGAGGAAGAATTTTCTTCTTCCTTTTTTTGTTCTTGGCCGAGAGCTCCTTGGAAGGGGGGGGAGAGTGTTTTTGATTTTTTTTGTGTTTGTTGGTTGAATAATTGTGTTAAAAGGTGTTGGGTGATACATAATGTGTATGTATAGGCAAGGTACTAGCATAGGTATGGTCACATGTACTACTTGTCTCCTCTTTGTGAAAAGCAAGGTAACTAGTTACTATTCCCCTTCCATTTGGTTAACTAGTTTGCTTATTTCTAACCACTTGGTTGCATGGGACTTGCATGCAATACTACTCCTTGTATCATTATTCTTCCACCAATGCTTGTCATTTAATCTTTAATTCGTATCGTATCTTAATTAATCTCTCGTAATAATATTTTGTCGCGTAGAGATTTCCCCTATAATTCCTTAAGTACTTAATTGTGTAAATCCCTCGAATATCCATAATTCCTCGTCATAATCCTTAATAAATCTTTCAATACTCTAAACATGCTCAAATCCCAAGTTTTATACATCTTACTAACAATAAGACTCTTGTCTTCACAATCTTCCTTTTATCTTACATAGTGAATGTAACAACATAGTTTCTCAGACAATCAATTCTATTAATCAGCAGGGATGACTAGAAAGGTTCCATATTGACAATGCCACAAGATATTAAATAAAAGGAAATATTACCAAAAATTAGGGTTCTTACAGCCTCCCCTCCTTAAAAGGATTCCGTCCCGGAATCAGGTTGAAAACAGTTGAGGGTGCTTTTTACGCATCACGCTCTCTAGTTCCCATGTTGATTCTTCGACATTCTGATTCCTCCACAAGACTCTCACTAGTTTGACAACCTTGTTCCTCAGCACCTGTTCTTTTCTATCCATGATTTATACGGGTTGCTCTACATATGTTAAGTCTGGTTGCAGATCCACTTGATCATGTTCTATCACATGTCGGAAGTCGGTATGGTAGGGTCGTAGCATGGACACATGGAACACATTATGTACTTGCTGCAAGCTCGGGGGTAAAGCCAATTCATAGGCCAACTTTCCAACTCGTTTCAAGATCTCAAAAGGTCCAATAATCTCGGGCTTAGTTTCCCCTTCTTACCAAATCTCATCAATCCCTTCCACGGTGATACCTTCAACATCACAAACTCTCCTACCTCATATTCTTTGTCCTTGCGGGTCTGGTCCGCATACTTCTTCTGTCTGTCTTGGGCCGCTACCAGCCGTCCTCTTATAAGTTCAATAGTTTCTCTTGTCTGTTGGACCAGTTCAGGCCCTAAAATCTTCCGCTCTCCAACTTCTTCCCAACACAAGGGAGACCGACATCTTCGTCCGTACAAGGCTTCATATGGGGGCATGCCTATACTCGCATGGTAACTGTTGTTGTAGGAAAATTCGATCAACGGCAAGTGGTCATCCCAACTTCCCTTAAAATCAATGGCACATACCCTCAACATGTCCTCGATGGTCTGGATGGTTCTCTCACTCTGTCCGTCTGTTTGGGGATGGTATGCAGTACTCATGTTTAACTTGGTCCCCACACAATCCTGAAAACTTCTCCAGAACCTGGAGTTGAATCTTGGGTCTCTATCTGATACAATGCTCACAGGAACCCCATGCCCAACCACAATCTCCTTTAAATAAATATCTGCCAGCTTGTCGACAGTGTATCTCTCGTTGATTGGAAGAAAATGTGCCGACTTGGTCAATCTATCGATGATTACCCAAATGGCATCATGATTAGTCTTGGTCCTTGGTAATCCGACCACGAAGTCCATCGCAATCTGTTCCCACTTCCACTCGGGTATCTCTAAGGGTTGCAACAATCCACTGGGCCTCTGGTGTTCGGCCTTCACTCTTTGACATGTCAAGCATTTACTTACCCACTCTGCCACGTCCTTCTTCATATTTGGCCACCAATAGTATTCTCTCAAATTCCTATACATCTTAGTGCCTCCAGGGTGAATTGAGTACCTCGAACTATGAGCCTCTTGCAAAATCTCGTCTTTTAATTCTTGAACGTTCGGGATCCATATCATAGTGCGTACCTCATAATTCCATTCCAGTCCTTCTCACACTTAATTTCCTCACCAGTCAAAATTTTCTCCATCGAATTCTTTTCTTCTTCTATCTTCTTTTCCTGGCATAACTTAATCTTTTCCAATAGCGGTGGTTGGACTCTTATTTCCATTAGACTCTCTTGTCCAATTCCTGGTAACCTCACCTCAATCTCAAGTTTCTCAAGGTCCTTGATCAACTCGTCCACTGACGTTATCATCTTGAGTTTCTCCTTTCAGCTAAGTGCATCGGCCACCACATTGGCCTTCCCTGGGTGATAATGAATCTCACAATCATAATCTTTAATTAGCTCTAGCCATCTCCTCTACCTCATGTTTAACTCTTTCTGAGTGAATATGTACTTTAAGCTCTTGTGATCCGTGTAGATTTCACACTTTTCTCCGTAAAGATAATGTCTCCAGATCTTCAAAGCAAAAACTATCGCTGCTAATTCCAAATCATGGGTGGGGTATCTTATCTCATATTCCTTAAGTTGTCTGGACGCATACGCAATCACCTTCCCGTGCTGCATAAGCACACACCCTAAACCTTTATGGGATGCGTCGCTATAAATCACAAAATCTCCCTTATCATCAGGTAGGGCTAGTACTGGTGCTGTCACCAACCTCTTTTTCAACTCTTGGAAGCTCTCTTCGCATTTTTCAGTCCACACAAACTTCTCGATCTTGCGAGTTAGTCGGGTCAAAGGGGCTGCTATCTTTGCAAAGTCTTGGACAAATCTCCTATAGTAGCCAGCCAACCCTATAAAACTTCTCACCTCTGTCGGAGTGATTGGTCTCTCCCAATTTGATACAGCCTCTATTTTGGCTGGGTCCACTAGAATGCCTTGTTCACTAATCACATGCCCCAAAAACTGAACTTCCTTCAACCAAAATTCACACTTCGAGAACTTAGCGTACAACTTCTCTTCTCTCAATGCTCCTAATACAATCCTCAAGTGCTCTGCATGTTCCTCCTTCGTCTTGGAATAAATCAAGATGTCGTCGATGAAGACTATAACACACTTGTCCAAGTATTTCTTGAAGACTCGATTCATTAAGTCCATGAAAGCTGCAGGGGCATTCGTTAACCCAAATGACATCACTAGGAACTCATAGTGTCCGTACCGGGTGCGAAAGGCCATCTTTGGTATATCTTCTGGTTTAATCTTTAACTGGTGATACCCCGTCCTCAAATCATGTTAGGCCGAATACACAAATAATAATCAACTTTGTATGAGAGATTAACAAGTAAAAGCGTTTATGCACTTAAAAACTTCTTGTATTTCAAACCCTCTTCGTGATGTAAAATATCACAAAGAGCTGCTAGGTTACAATAATGATAATTCGTTATCGATACCCTTCTAGGGTTAACCTATCTGTATTTATATAACATACAGCTACGATACAATCTCTAATTGATATTCCTAAAAATCAGCTATACAATGATATCAATTACAGATTGTCACACGTCTCCTATGTCAACTCGATCTCTTTGATAGCTATCCAATCTTCAAAGATATCGCTTCCATAATTAATCTTTAATCACTGTTGAACAGTAGACGCGCTTCCTCCAGACAGAGTTTAACAAACTCTGTCGAGCTTCCAACTGTCAGAGTTTACACAAACTCTGACTGCTTCCAGCTAAACTCTGATAACTCCCTGTAACACTTAAACACTGATCAAAACACATCAATTATATTTAACAATCTCCCCCAACTTGTTCATTATCAAAAATGCACAAGTTAATGACAATAATTGATGATGTCAAAACAAATGATAAATACAGTGTTTATACAGATTCAGAGTTTAAGCTTAAAAACTATAGAGAATAAGAAAATTCTTACAGAACTTTAATCTCTAATCATTTCAAGATCTGGCATGGTTCTGAGATAATCAATCAGCAATCTTCTTTCTGCATTTTCAAGTTCAATCTTCATTGCTTCTTTGATTTCTCTGAGTTGAGGATCACTTTCATCGGTTTGGTAAATAGCAGCCCTAAGATCATAAATCTTGTTTCTTCTCATTTCATTACCCAGTCTGATAAATCTGTCTTTTTCTCCCTGAGTATTGAAGTCAAGTACTGTGATTCCCAAATCAGTTTTTAACTTTGCAGTACCTTTCTTCATTTCAATGAGATTGCCTTGATAATCCCTGTACTTAGGAATGTATCTGCTGTTGTATTTCTGTCCTCTAATAGCCAGATTCTGAGTCATCTTCTGTCTTAGTACATTAGCAACAGATTGAGTCCTTCGACTATTCACCTTGAGAAGATATAGAACATACTCTAGTTCTTCCCAATATTTCAAGCCGATATCATCCTCACCAACTTTGAATACCGACCCATCAGCCATGAAGTAAAGAAGAAAATCTTTGTCTAAACTCTTCTGATGAACCAACTGTACTGATTCCAGTCTATCCAGACTCTCTTGAGGTACACCACGACCTGGAACAGCCAGTAAAGAAGGATCTCTAGGACCAGTATATTGCCTTCTGTCTCTATGTGAGCCTAATCCAGCCTTATTATTTCCAATCTTACCAGATAAAGCTTTTCCATCAGAAATATTCATTGAGACTCCAGATAACACATCTGGATCATGAAGTGTTCCTTTACCAAAAACTGATTTCAACTGAGAAGATAGAGGTTTAAACACAACTTGTGTAGCAACAGAGGTTGTATCTTTCTTCTTTGAATCTTCTCCTTCCATAGCAATGCCTTTCAGCTTGTGTTTAGCTTCAGCTTCTGTTGATTTCTTAGATAAATGTGATCTTTGATCAGCATCAACATTTTCCTTGATCACAACGCCTTTAAGAACAGGCCTAGGAGCTTTTTCTTTTTGTACCTTATCAGACTTTAAAGCTTTAAGATGTTCTTCATGTAAACTCTTTTCCTCAGCTTCAATGTCTTCAATCGTTACTCCTTCCTCATTCTCTTCAATGAACAACTTAGCAGCCAACTCTTCATCAGTTTGTGGATTTGAAAATAACAATAAACTCTTGGTCCTTGAAGTTCCTTGAGTATCAGTATTTCTCCCAACAGACTGTGATTTGAATGACTTACTAGTTCTCAGAGTTTGAACCTCCTCAGCCTTTTTCTTTCCTTTGTCTTTGTTACTTGCCCCTCCATCTCCAGAACTATCCCTTCTGACAACTCTCTCCCCCTTTTTGACATCATCAGGCATAAGGATAGAAGTAATTAACTCCAGAGAGGTAGCAATAGAATCAATTTTAACAGATAAATCAGACTGATTCTCTTCAACTTTACTCAGTCTGGCAAGGATATTGTCTTGAGCTTTAGAGAATTTTGTAGTCACTAGTTTTGAATGTGTTTCCATCTTCATCTCTCTAGCTACAACCTCATTTCGCAAAGAAGTGATTGCCAAATTAGTATCATCAAATCGTCTATCCAGAGTTTTAACTTGAACTATAGTTGCTTGCAAGCAAGAAAGAATCTCTGGATTAGAGATAGTATCAGCACTTTGCTTAACAAACTTAGCTGCTCTTCTTGATGGAAAAATACAATCTTCTTTGTACCATTCAGCAGCATTCTTGGCAAATTGTGCTCTCTCAACTTCATGAGAAGTACAAGGTTGAGAAAAAGGTGTATGTTTATCATCAGTTTGTACTGGTGCACTCAGAGAAGTATCAGAGTTTGCACTACTGTCACCTTCAGCTTCAACACTTGTAGCTTTAACTGGTTCATCTTCAGCCATAGATTTAGCAATATCTTCTGTAGGCTTTTGAGAATTTTCTTCATGTTGCTCAGGCTCAGCAACAGGCATTGACTGAGAAGTTACTTTGATTGCCTGATCAATTTCTTCACCTTCTTCAACAGTGTGGTGAGCATCAGATATTATCTCAGTATGAGATGCCACAGCTTCAGAAGGAACAGCATTTATTGGAGAAACACCATCTCTTGCATCCTCTTCTGAAGGCATTTTATCCTCTGCAGGCATTACATCCTCTGCAGGTATTACATCCTCTGCAGGTATTACATCTTTCTCAACCTCAACAGGAGGTGTTTGCTGTGAAACAACCTCTGGAGCTTCAATATCTTCATCCACAGAATCAGAGAATATCACTCTTCTTCGTTGTGCTAGAGGTACATTATCTGAATCCTCTTCACAAGGTGGTGACTTAGGCATGTTTGCTCGAGCTTTCAGTCTCTTCCCTTTTCTAATGTAAACAGCTTCAGGAGATTTTCGTTTTGATTGCCTCTTTGTCTCTTCCGCCTGTCTTAGACTGGCATGTCGTTCAGCAAGTGCTTTCTTAACACCTTGAGATCTAGACTTTGATTTTAATGGAGAATCAGAGTTTGAGTTTGAAGTGAATGAAGATTGCTTTGCAGGTGACTCAGTGTTTGGTTCTGGTTGAGGTTCAGGGTGTGGTTCAGGTTGTTGTGGTTCTTGTTCAGGTTCATCTTGTTGTGGTGCATCGTGTTGTGGTTCCTGTTGGTCTTGTTGTGGTTCTTGTGGTTGATTTAGAAAATTTCGTAGAGCAAGAGGCATGATAAACTCAGGAAGATTTTCTTTACCAACATCCTTGTTAGTCATATCAGAGAATATGCGCTTATTGACTCTAAAAGGATCAACTTTATCAGTTTCATCAATTACAAGACCAGGTACACATGCATTGAACAACATTTGACAGAAACGAGCATAGTAGACAGTGGTAGACTCTGACAATTTATCACCTAAGTTCATCAAAACATATCGACCAAAATCAAAATTAATACCATAGAGCAAAGAATACCCGATATGGAGACTATCCATTGGAATGGCATCCCAGTTTGTGACTTTCTTCTGGAATGTTCTTGTTATGCAATCAAAGAAGAAATTCCATTCCTTTCTGAGATTTGGTCGCTTTATACTGCCAAGCTTGTCAAGAGATTCCATGTAACCTATCTCTTGTAGCATGTCTCTCAGATAACTTTCATTAACCAGAGTATAAGAAGTATGTGTGTCAAAACCCATTGTATCTCGTACAGTCTGTGGAGTAATCACATGGTCTTGGTCTTCATAGGTGAAGATAATGGTAGGAGTTCCACTCTCTCCTCCATCCACATAAACTGAGTTCTGCCAGAATGAAGCAATTTGAGACGCAGAAAGAGTAGCAGGTCCAGTCAGAGCTTGTCCAATCTCTGAATCCCTCAAAAAGTTCTGCATGAGATGAAACGATTCTGGAACGCGTTCATGATAGAGTGGAGCTTCATAGTTATTAGGAACAAACCGTAAGCCAAGAGCAGTGAATGCTTTAGATGCCATTGAGTTAAGAATTTCCAAGAATTTCCAAAAGATATGAATGTAGAGAAGGTGTTTGCGTGAGTGCCCAAGAGAAAAATAAGAAAACTGTGAGAGTAAGAATAAAGCAAACTCGTTTGGACACAAAAGTGATTAAATTAATAAAAACTCAATCTCTTATGTAACAAACACTCAATCAGTTCCTTGATTAATGTGTAGTGGGACACGATAATAGGTAAGTGGGACACATTAAAGGCGAGTGGGTCATGTGCACCTATTTTTAAAAAGAGTATATTAAAATTAAAACATTAAAATATTTGATTTTAACAAAAATCAAATAATACTCTTTTAAAAATATCTGGACCCAAGTAAAATCAGAATTTGAAACGTTTACCTGTTGCCTTTAATAACCAGAATACGAAGCGATTAAGGACTTCGTTCTTACCCATCTCTATTTAAGGCCTAGAGACTTGATCAGATTATTTCATTAAACCTTTAACCTTTCAGTCTCCCCTGTAAAATCACAAACCTTTCAAACCAAATACTCTTGAAAAACAATGGCTAACCTTACCATCAAAGAGAAAAACCTTCATCTTGTCGAAAATAGAGACATCTTCAGCTATACTCGTGAAGAGTTCGAAGCGTTTGAGTGGGAAAGGCAGCTTGAGACGCTGTGGCTGCAAATGGATGCTGGTCTGGAAGAGCTCGAGAGAGAGAAACCTGCAAGGGTGATCGACATCGATGCTGCCCTCCAAGCAACATTGGCATGGCTCTCCTCGAAGGCATCCTCATCCACCACCACCAACCATTGTTAATGAATATGTCAGCAAAAATAACCTTATCCCTTCAACTTCCACCCAAATAAAGTGGCAAAGATGGGATCTGGGAATTTTTGCTAACAATGGAGTGGTGTGGACGGACCTTTTACTTTCCTGTTGAATAGATTAGCAGATAGAGAGAACAAAAAAGATGTAATATTTGCTTGTAATCTCTTTCTTATTATCAATGAAAATTTTGTTTTTCTAATCATATTCATTGTGTTCTGCAACTGTTATTTGAGTTATATGAACTGTTCTTCAAGAAAATGCATCAAGAAAAGAATATGAAAACTAATTAAAGTAATCATATAAAGAACACATTCTACTTACTCCAAGACTTTCAAATTGTCCAAGTGAAAATTTACCTTAGAGTACAAATCACGAATCAACAGCGTTTGTCAATTCTCCAGCTTTATCATCGAAACCCTTTCATAAATTGCACAGTTGTGAATATTTGTGTGTGTGAAGCAGAGTTTACTAAGTCAATTTTTAGAGCATCTAATTTTTCATAAAATCCATAAAGTAAATCAATAAACACTGGATGCACAAACTGTCATAGTAAACACTGACTGTATGATGAAAGCTAAACTCTGAAGTATTCGAACTTTATACAGTAATTTTTTATTTTATACCCTCTTTATATACACATTTTTTTTTTATTTTTTATTTTTTATTTTTTATTTTTGTTTTTTTTTATTTTTCATTCCAGTAATCAGAGGTTGGAACCAGTCACCAAAAATTCAAAAAATTTTAGCCCTTATCATTTTGATAAGTTCCTGGGTCATCCTAGTATTTAACTAGTCACCAAAAATCAGAGAATTTTAGCACATATTATATACCAATAGGTTCCTGGGTCATCCTAGTATCCAACATAATCTCAAAGGAGTATAACAACCTATATACACTTTCTTTTGGGGTATTGCAGTAAACATTTTATTTTATCAGAGTATAACTAACAGAGTTTAGAGTTCATCAACATCAGTAGTTCTTCATGAAAGGTAATGCACACAGTATTTATAGACTCAGAGTTTAGGACAAAATAAACTAAGAGATGCTATAAATATGAGCCAGTATCATGCTGTGTTAACTTTCTGCACAATCTAAGATTAGATCTCAATAACTCAGAAAGATTCATGATTAATTGCTGAGAATCATGCTTCATACATATTTCTTCATTGGTGTTTTCATTCAGACAAAAATCAACTCAAAGTTCACAGAGTTTATCAAACTTATTAACAGTGTATGACATACAGACATGCTGACAGAGTTTAACAGAGTATGCATAACAGAGTTTAATCAACAGAGTTCACTTAGTATTTAACCAATCAGGAAATATGATTAATACATCACATAAGTAAAGTTTGAATCTAACCAACATTTCTAGTCAGAACCAGAGATCATTCCTAGTTCATTAACCAGCCTTGTAAATGTAACTTCACTCAATGGTTTAGTGAAGATATCTGCAAGCTGTTGTTCTGTAGAGACAAAATGTAGTTCAATATTTCCTTCTTCCACATGTTCTCTGATGAAGTGGTACCTTATGCTGATGTGCTTGGTCATTGAATGCTGTACTGGATTACCTGTCATAGCAATAGCACTTTGGTTATCACAGTAAATAGGTATATTACTGTACCTCAATCCATAATCCAGCAATTGATTCTTCATCCATAAGATCTGTGCACAACAGCTACCAGCTGCAATATACTCTGCTTCAGCTGTAGATGTGGAGATTGATTTCTGTTTCTTGCTGTACCAGGAAACAAGTCTGTCACCAAGAAATTGACAACTTCCACTAGTGCTCTTTCTGTCTACCTTACAGCCTGCAAAGTCTGCATCAGAATATCCAAGTAGCTTAAAATCTGATTCTCTGGGGTACCACAGACCTAATGATATGGTGCCCTTGAGATACTTGAAGATTCTTTTCACAGCTGTCAGATGTGGCTCTCTAGGATCTGCCTGAAACCTTGCACAAAGACAGGTTGCATACATGATGTCAGGCCTACTAGCTGTCAAGTATAGAAGAGATCCTATCATGCCCCTGAAGTTTGTCATATCCACTGAAACTCCTGTGTCTTTGTCCAGTTTAGTCGCTGTTGCCATGGGAGTTGATGCAGATGAACAGTCAAGCATACCAAATTTCTTGAGAAGATTTCTGGTGTATTTTTCTTGATTAATGAAAATTCCATCTTCTGTTTGTTTCACCTGTAGGCCTAGAAAGTAACTAAGCTCTCCCATCATGCTCATTTGATATCTGGACTGCATGAGCTTGGCAAACTTCTTACAGAGTTTATCATTAGTAGACCCAAAGATGATGTCATCAACATAAATTTGAACTAAAAGGAGGTCACTTCCTTGGTTGAAATAAAACAGAGTTTTGTCAATTGTACCTCTGTTGAATCCACTTTCTAGAAGAAATTGAGCAAGTGTCTCATACCATGCTCTTGGTGCCTGCTTAAGTCCATATAGTGCCTTATCTAGCCTGTAGACATAATCTGGATATTTGGGGTCCACAAATCCTGGTGGTTGTTCAACAAACACTTCTTCTTCAAGCTTTCCATTCAGAAAAGCACTTTTCACATCCATCTGGAACACTTTGAATTTCTTGTGAGAGGCATATGCTAGAAAAATTCTGATTGCCTCCAATCTTGCTACTGGAGCAAATGTTTCATCATAATCTATTCCTTCCTGCTGTGAATAACCTTTTGCTACCAGTCTAGCCTTGTTCCTCGTGATAACACCTTCACTGTCAGTCTTGTTTCTGAAAACCCATTTAGTACCAACAATAGATCTGTTCTTTGGCCTTGGTACAAGGGTCCAAACTTCATTTCTTTCAAATTCATTTAACTCTTCCTGCATTGCTGTTATCCAGTCTGCATCTTGAAGAGCTTCTTACACTTTCTTTGGTTCATTTTTAGACAAGAATGCATGAAATAGACATTCACTTGCCGTAGCACTTCTTGTCTTTACTTTTGCATCTGGATCACCAATTATCAAATCAGGTGTATGTGATTTAGTCCATTTCCTAGCAGAAGGCAAATGACTTCTATCAGCATGTGATCCTCCCCCTTGATCCATGCTCTCCTGATTCTGTTGTGATCTATTTTCGTTTTCTGAGACTCCCCCTGAACTTGACTGTCAGAATCAGAGTTTGATCCAGATTTTTCAGTTGACTCAGTATCAGTGTTTGAGTCTTCATCTTGATCATGCTCCCCCTCAACTGGTTCTCCTCTTTGTTGTGACTGAGAAGTTTCTCCAGAATTTACCAGTAGAGGTTCAGAGTTTGTTTCAACAGAGTCTGTCAGAATTGTTTCATCAGAGTTTCCTTCATCAGAGTTTAAAACTTCATTTTCAAAGTTCAGTTGATCATATTCGTCTTTGTCTTCAAGTCCAGTTATCTTCTTATCATCAAAAGAAACATGTATAGATTCCATGATCACTTTAGTTCTCAGATTGTAAACTCTGAATGCCTTTGTTGACAGTGGATAGCCAACAAAAATTCCTTCATCTGCCTTTAACTCAAACTTGGTCAACTGTTCTGGATGAGTCTTCAAAACGAAACATTTGCACCCGAAAATATGAAAGTATTTCAGGTTAGGCTTCTTTTTCTTCACCATCTCATATGGTGTCTTTCCATGCTTATTGATCAGTGTTGCATTTTGAGTAAAACAAGCAGTTTGAACAGCTTCTGCCCAGAAATAAGTTGGCAATTTTGCTTCATCAAGCATAGTTCTGGCAGCTTCAATTAATGTTCTATTTTTCCTCTCAACTACACCATTTTGTTGTGGTGTACCAGGTGCTGAAAATTCTTGTTTCACTCCATTGTCCTTGCAGAATTCTTCCATTGTTGCATTTCTGAACTCAGTTCCATTATCACTTCTGATGATTCTCACTTTGTTGCTTGATCCTTTGTCCAGAAGCTTCACATGCTCCATCAGAGTTGATGCAGTTTCATCCTTCTTTGCTAGAAAATACACCCAGGTGAATCTAGTGTATTCATCAACAATGACTAAAGCATATTTCTTCCTTGCAATAGACATAACATTTACTGGACCAAATAGATCAACATGAAGAAGATGATGGGGATCAGTGATAGAAGATTCTGTTTTGCTCTTGAAAGATGACTTCCTTTGTTTAGCCTTCTGACATGAGTCACATAGGCCATCAACATTTAACAGGGTCTTTGGGAGTCCTCTTACAAGATCCTTTCTGATCAATTCATTGATGTTGTTCAAGTTCAAATGTGAGAGTTTCTTGTGCCACTTCCAACTCTCTTCACTAGACATTCTTGTAGACAGGCAAACAGCTTTTCCAACAGAGTCTATCAAAAGCTTGATTTCATAAATGTTGTTTTGCCTGTGACCAACTAGAACAACCTTTCCTGTAGATTTGCTGATAACTTCACAATATTCAGGTTGGAAATCTACATGATATCCCTTGTCACAGATTTGACTCACAGATAGCAAGTCATGCTTGAGTCCTGGGACATGAGCTACATTGTTGATGATGACATTTCCAAGATTGATATTGCCATATCCCAATGTTCTTCCTATATTGCCATCACCATAGGAAACTTTTGGGCCAGCCTTCTCCTCATATTCTGATAGCAAGGCTTTATTTCCAGTCATGTGTCCTGAACATCCACTGTCCACGACTAGGGTTGCCTCCCTGTTACCCTGCAATCACAAACAATTACTGAGGATTAGTTTTAAGGATCCAGACTTGCTTGGATCCTTTGGCATTCTTAACTTTGTTAGCTTTTGCAGCGGAATTAACATTATCACAGTTTGAGCTAACAGTATCAGTGTTTGCACTTGCAGTATCAACTTTAACCCATTTCAGATTGGGTTTCAGTTCATAGTAATTATGATAGATAGCGTGATATTTTCTGCAAGTATAGATGGAATGCCAAGTGCTTCCACAGTGTGTGCATAGAGTCTGTGGCTTAGTTCTAGCAAAATCCTTCTTTACCTCAGACTTTGTAGGTAAAGAATTTATATTTTTATTTTTCTTGCAGAAATTTGCAAGATGCTTAGTACTACCACAGTTATGACATGTCTTTCTTGGAGCATAACTAGCAAGCATTGGTTTATTTCCTGAAGTAATGCCTACTTTTCCATTTCTGTTCTTGTTTGACACTTTCTTTTTCTCAACAGATTTTAACTCCTTCAGTTTATGTTTGAGTTGTTTATCTGTCATTGAACCAATATTAACCTGTTTAACACTAGTTTTTACTGGTTTTCTTTGGACAGCTTCTTTTTCATTCTCAGACAAAAATTTACTGGTTCCATGAACAAATTTAGTTCTGACTTTAACTTGATTTTGAAATCTAAGTTCATCTTCCTCATTATAACCTAGACCAACAGTGTCTGTTTGAAAAATCTGTTGAGTGTCCTTTCCAGAATTAGTCCAAGTCCTAATTTTCTTATTTGCTTCCTCCAACTCAGATTCTAGTTGTTTATATTTCTGAAGCAAAATCTGTTCTTTGCAAACAGCATCATCTCTCTCTTTCTGAACTTGTTGCATGTTTTCAAGTTTCTCTTCAACAAGTTTATTTCTCTCTTTAAGTTCAGAATTTTCAGCTTTTATCCTCTCATTTTCTAAAGTCTGATCCCTATAACTTATATGCAATGACTTAAGAAAAATTCTTAATTGAGCAATATCATCAATATTATAAGCATAGGTAGTTGGAGGTACCTGATTTTCAGAGGATTCTGATACAGTAGTAGCCATGAGAGCATAGTTCACTTCTTCATCAGAATCTAAAGTATCTGCCCAATCTCTGCCTTTAGTGTAGAGTACCTTTCCAGTTTTACCCTTCTTGCACTCAGGAGCATAGTGACCCATCTCCTTACACTTGTAGCATTGAATTTCAGACTTATCCTTCTTCCCTTTAGAATCTCTCTTATCAGACTTCCTGTAGCTTTTCCTGTCTTCATTTGAATCCTTAGAAAACCTTTTTCCTTTCTTGAAATTCTTGAAGCCCATTTTCTTGAAAGTCTTCACCATCAGCACAGCCATTTTTCTCATTTCTTCTTCATCATCCTCAGAGTCAGATGATTCAGAAGAATTTGAATCATAATCAGAGTTTGGTGAATCACTTTCTGAATGTATGACCAAAGCTTTTCCCTTCATTTTCCTTCTTGTTGCCTCTTTCTTCTGAGGCTTCTCTTCAACATTAAGAGCAACAGACTTTCCTTTTCTACTTGATCTCCTGTTTCTCTGCTCCATTTCCAATTCATAAGTTTTGAGCAGTCCATAAATTTCATCAATCTCTGTTTCAGCAAGATCATAGTTGTCTCTAATAGTGGTTGTTTTCACATCCCACTTTTCAGGTAGAGAAAGAAGAAACTTGAGATTCGAGTCTTCTAGATCATACTCTTTGTTGACCAATGACAGATCATTAATCAGTTTACAGAATCTATCAAATGTTTCTGTCATGGTCTCTTCAGGTTTAGCCTCAAAATGCTCATACTCTTGTGTGAGTATGTTTCTCCTATTCTTCTTAATAGCTGCAGTTCCTTGACACCTGACTTCAAGTGCATCCCATATCTCTTTTGCAGTGGTGCAGTTAATGACTTTGTTAGACATGACATTGTCTAAGGCACTATGTAGTAAATGCCTAACTTTTGCATCCTTAGCAATTGATGATAGATCTTCAGGAGTCATGTCCTTCTTTTCCTTTGGAACCATTTTTGCTGCTTCACCAGCAACTGCAACAGATAGCTTTGTAGGATTGTGAGGGCCTTCATAAATCCTGTCAAGATATTCTGGATCTGTAGCCTCCAGAAACATAGTCATCTTGACCTTCCACATAGCATACTCTAATGGCCTCAGAATAGGAACCCTGATTGGTTCATAACGACTCACAGTAGTAGAAGCCTTTTCAGAAACAGTAGGTGTTGGTGGAGGAATTTCTGACATGATTATTGTTGTGTTTGGATCTTAACCTGTAATAAAGTAACAGATTGGCTCTGATACCACTTGTTAGGCCGAATACACAAATAATAATCAACTTTGTATGAGAGATTAACAAGTAAAAGCGTTTATGCACTTAAAAACTTCTTGTATTTCAAACCCTCTTCGTGATGTAAAATATCACAAAGAGCTGCTAGGTTACAATAATGATAATTCGTTATCGATACCCTTCTAGGGTTAACCTATCTGTATTTATATAACATACAGCTACGATACAATCTCTAATTGATATTCCTAAAAATCAGCTATACAATGATATCAATTACAGATTGTCACACGTCTCCTATGTCAACCCGATCTCTTTGATAGCTATCCAATCTTCAAAGATATCGCTTCCATAATTAATCTTTAATCACTGTTGAACAGTAGACGCGCTTCCTCCAGACAGAGTTTAACAAACTCTGTCGAGCTTCCAACTGTCAGAGTTTACACAAACTCTGACTGCTTCCAGCTAAACTCTGATAACTCCCTGTAACACTTAAACACTGATCAAAACACATCAATTATATTTAACAAATCAATTTTAGAAAAATAAACTGCGTCCTTTAATTTATCAAACAGGTCATCTATCCTGGGCAAGGGATATTTATTCTTTATAGTCACCTTGTTCAACTCTCTGTAGTCTATACATAACCTCATACTACCATCCTTCTTTTTCACGAATAACACTGGGGCTCCCCACGGTGACACACTAGGTCTTATCATCCCTTTATCCAACAACTCTTGTAACTGAGCGGCTAGCTCTTTCATCTCCACTGGGGCTAGCCGATATGGGGCTTTCGAAATTGGGGCCGTACCCGAAACTAAGTCTATAGCGAACTCGATGTCTCTATCAGGTGGTAGTCCCGGAAGATCATCCGGAAATACGTCCGCGAACTCATTAACGACAGGGATTTCCTGTAGGTTTGGTGCCTCCTTCTTGGTATCCTTCACACAGGCTAAATAGGCTTCGCATCCTTTACGTAACAGCTTCTTAGCTTGAATCATAGTCAGGAACTTTTGGCTTTGCCGTTTCCCACTAAACACTACTTCCTCGTCCTCTGGCAGTTTCAAACTTACTTTCTTCTTTACACAATCAATCTGGGCTCCGTGGGTTGTTAACCAATCCATACCTACTATTACGTCAAACTCTCCTAGTTTAAAAGGTATTAAGTCTACCCGAAAGTGTTGCCCTTCTATTTCTAGGTCGCAACCTGGACATACTTGGCTAACAGGAATAATTTCATGATTAGCTATCTCTATTTGCAGTCTGTCTGTCAATGGTTCAGTCTTAAGGCCTAACTGACATACAAAATCTAGAGATATAAAAGACTTGGTAGCTCCCGAATCAAATAAAACATTTGCCTTAACTGAGTTGAGTAATAGGATACCTACAATCACATCCGTGTTCCTCACGGCATCCTGCACCGTCATGTTAAAAGTTCTTGCAGTAGGGGCCTTGTTAGAAGTAGTTCCACTCACTCTCGATGCAGCTGGCCCAGAGGACATACATTCCCTCATTCGGTGCCCTGGTTTCCCACACTTGAAGCAATTACCTCCGGCACTGGTGTTGTTACTAGCTCCTCGACAGGCGTTAGCATAATGTCCTGTCAGCCCGTACTTGAAGCACTTCACATCCTGTAGGTTACACACGCCCGCATGTTTCCTTCCATATTTATTGCATTCTGGGGGTAGGGCTCGGGATGGGGTAGAGTAGGACGATCCCTGAGGTCGGCCGCTCTGGCCCACGCTCCAACTTTAAGCTCTCTTGGTTCCAAAGTTTCCGCTGGGTTGGGACATCGTTCCTTGCTTAAATTTGCTCGGAAAGCTCCCTCCCGCAGAGTTTCCCTTTCGACTATCAAACTTCCTCTTCTTTCCTTCCCTCTCCTTCTGCATCTGTTCACTCCCAGCCTCAACAATTGACGCTTTCTGTACTAGGGTGGCATAGTCTGTCAGCTCAAGAACCGCCACACGATTCTGAATCCATTGTTTTAGCCCTAATTGAAATCTTCGGGCCTTCTTTGCCTCCGAGTTCACATATTCCGGCATAAACCTCGACAGATCAGTAAATTTGGCCTCATACTCGGCCACCGTCATGTTACCTTGCTTCAGTTCCAAAAACTTCAGCTCCATTTGTGTCTCCATGAACCTAGGAAAATACTTCTCCAAGAACAGCTCGCTAAACCTCTCCCAGGTTACCACACCTCTTCCTTCAAAATTCTTCTTAGCTTCCCACCAATAGTTCGCCTCACCCTTCAGAAGGTAAGTGGCGAAAACAGTCTTCTGCTCCTCAGCGACACCTAGTATCTCGAAAGATTTTTCCATTTCCTTCAGCCAGGCCCTTGCCTCGACCGAGTCGGCAGTTCCTTTAAATTTTAGGGGTTTCAGGGATTTGAAGTTCCAGAAAGCATTAGCATTAGCATTTTGGGGTGGTTGCTGAACTGGGGGACGGTCCAAGTTCTGCCTAAGTAACTCCATGAACTGTTCCATAGGGCCTCCCCTAGGATGTTCTGCCTCTCGGGTGTCATCACCAGCTTCTTCTTCTTCATACTCAGAGTCATCAAATAAGTTATGATCGTTGCCCTCACTCTCACTCAGGTTGACATTCTCCCCTTTACGGTTCTGGTGGCCTCCGGTTCCATGGTGGCTACCCTGGCCCTCAGAACTGATCGGGTGAGCTGGAGTGTTTATTCTTCTGGGTGGCATGATTCTGATAATAAAACAAGAAATGGGTTAGGGTTTTCCAATTACCTGACAGCGTTTGCACGGGTCAGGAACGTATCGTTCCTCCTCATAAGGGTGGAAGTTGCAAAAGTTTTAATAATCCGATGCTGGAGATAAAACGTCAAGACATTTTTGGGAAAAATCTCTATGGGATGCGAAAACATTTGCAAGAGTTTTCAAAATTTCGAAACCTCAAATTTTTTTTTTTTGAAAAATTTATTTAAAAAAAATTGTAGGAACATTTTCGGAAATTGTAGAGAACAATTTGAAATCGCACATCGTAAATTTGAAACAGCATGGTTGTATTTGTGGCTTATAGCAATTGTATAATCACAGTTGTATATCAAAACAGTAAAGCATGGCATCGGTAAGTAAAGCAGTTGAGACAATATCAAGGAAACGGAAACTAAATAACTACGGTACAAGTGTTATCACAAAGTTTGGATGTTAGAGCCAAATACATAGTTCCGAGGTCAAAGTCTAGCAAAAGTGGAACAAATACAAGTACATCATCTGAATAGTTAGGGCTACACAAAAGTAGGGCTACATCCGTACATACTACCCGAAGTCACATCTACATATCTGTAGGTCAGTCTACTCATCCACTGGTCAGAAAGGATACCACTGCACAAGTAAACTATCCCGCAAAATCGACACACTAATGTCATCTGAACCTAGGGGACTGAGCTATCAGTAACACATCACGGGGCCGCACCGCGGCGGAGAAAGGTCCTCACTCGGGCAAATGCACAATGCACAACACGCCTAGCAACCCTAGCCTGGATCACTCCGCCCCCGCGGATCCCTAATCCAAGAATCCTCTCGCGACTCCTCCTCTCAATCCTATGGAGTCGAGCCCTAGTCCTCCTAGCAATAGCGGTCCTCATCTCAGCCTGGATCCTCAAGCACGCCTCGCGCTCCTCCACTAGTGCCCGCCTCGCCTCGTTAAGTCGGGCCTCCGCAGAAAGTAAGTCTCGGGTCAAGAACTGTACCACGTAAGCGTGCTCAGTACCCGACACTGGGGGTAGGTCCATCGGTGGAGGGAGTATGACAGGAACAGGAGCAGGTGCAGCAGCAGTAGCAGGAGCAGTAGCAGGGGTAGGGTCAAGCTCCTCCTCGCCAGAAGTATCATCCTCGGAGTCACCGTCCGATGAAACAGGGCTCGATGACTGCGGAGAAGGTGGGGGTGACACAACACGACCCTCACCGGATCTCACACTCTCCTCATCAGTAGCTACAGGAGATGGGGTAACAGGCTCTAGCTCAGGCTCAAAGGGCTCCTCAACGGGATCCTCATCATCAGTATCTCCTATCAGCGTAATCCAGGGGCCAAGCTTAGAGTCAGCACCCATATCCTCCTCAGGATCCTCGGTATCTCGCATCAGTGCCTCATCATGCTCTCTCTCTCAAGCCTCAGGGTCTGGTATCTCCTCCATCTACACAAGGGAAATAAGGTGGGTCACTAACCAAAAAAGAAAGGTTTAGGAGTAGTTCCCTCACGGGCCTTAAAGTCAGGGCTATATCCGATAACCCGACTACAAACTCGATGAGAGTTCTAAGTATTGTTAAGGTTGTTATTAGGGTTATTATTATTGTTATTATTATTAGGGTTGCTTTCTTAAATTAATATCGTTTCTGAGAACTGTAACCTCGCTCTGATACCATTTCTGTGACGCCCCCAGATCCGGGGTCGGAGATCTAGGCGCTCACGGTCCATTTTCCATTAATAACATACCTGTTCTTGCACATAATATATAAAAAACAACCATCGACCCCACAATAACTCACACCGCACACACACACACACACAGGTTAGAGCCTCAGAAACGTCACAACATTGATTAAACAGTAATAAAAGTATCAGAGTTATTACAGACCGAATTAAATAGTATTTATGCTACCAGCAACACTTCGATATGAAGCGAAGTTGGCGGCTTGAAAGTTTGTTACGATACACTGCCTTGCACAGGTCATACTAATAAATAAAACGAACTAACAAAAGCAGCCAACCAATCCGGTTAATGGGGCCTACCGGTGGAATCTCAACTGCTGGCTCGGGTCTAGTCACCTGCTTTCGAGCAGTCTGTCTGGGTCTTGCCATTTCGCTTAGCTGTTGTGTTTGTAAAATTTGAAAACAAGCAAGAGTGAGCAACTATAGCTCAGCAAGAAATATATGTATAAGGTAAGCAATATAGCATTTCATATGATTAGCTGTTATTAAACTTGTTTGTATCAATCAGATATAAAATCACTTGTCATTGTTGATAAATTCCGAAGGTGCAACAATATGTGCCCTTGTTTTCAAAATAAACTTGCAGTTCTAGATACTGCATTGAGTCAACATCTTTCTCATCAAAATAGAACACTATCAGCAACTTGGCACAAAATCCTAAGAAGCAGTGTCAAAGCATTTTTTCAAAATGGAGGAATTGGACTTAAAGAAAACATAAAACCTGACAAGGATTGACGATGATCAGTCGCCACATCCAAGCCCAATAATCCGCGGGTCTTCTCTACCGGTAGAAGGATAGAAACTACATCCGTAACTATCCCCAGGTGAAAACTACATCCGTAATCACCCTCGATGAAAACTACAATCGTAATCATCCTTCGGCAACACCTGGGCCGGAATAATAATTGATGGACCGCCTGGCTCACGGCCGCTTACACATCCCGGGAATCGTTCGTCAACGGTTCCCACACCTGCCAGAGTCCCTTTTTATTTTTCTTTTGAAAACTTGATTTTGATTGAAAACAGAGTAATTGAGGTCCGACATCAGTCGACCAATGATTCTTGAAATCATACAAGAAGCAAACCTGACCGGGGGTTTTCGAAAATGTTTTGAGTTCGAAAGAGTTCGAGTTTGAAAGTATTAAAGGTATCTTGGATTAGCTTTGTCTTTAAATAATGAACAATAATTAATAAATAATATTTTAAGATTTAATATTTATAATTAATAAAATAATTATTCAAAAAATAAACTTTTAATCCAAGATAGGGTTTCGAGTATTTACGAAGATATAACCATAATTTCTTGATTATACGATACTCCTCGAATGACCCTTCGGGCTTTCGCAATCTAGATACGATATAATAATATACCGCACCCCGGTCAATATTATATACGGACCGCTACGACCTCTATTGCTAGAGTCGTTGTCCGAAGAAAACATTTCAATCTAAGTTCAAGGGGGTACAAACATATATGTACTTATACAATCTCAATTGCATCAATACTTCGATAACATAGCATTTGATATAGTTGAAAACTACAAACACAACAGTGAAAGTCCTTGTATATGTATAAGTTTTGAAAAGTAAACTTGCCTTGGTTTGGTTGGGGTGGTCGAGCGTGCGGAGTCGAACGATCTATACATAAGCAATAATTGCTCGTTAGTACCTTAACAATATCTCTTTAATTACGGGGTTTTAGGGGGTACGAAATTAACTTAACGACTTCGTCTTATGACTCTCTAGCCCCACTATAGGTTCATGTCATCGCTTGATTATGCTCGTCACTTATTCGACTTAATTTAGTTACCACATTCGAATCATAACCATTACCCCTAGAATTATGCTCCACTAACGACTTTTTCCCCTTGCACAAAATTTACTCTAGCATTTTTATAAAATTTAAAATTTCATATTTTAATCCAATTCTTTTTGGGTGGTCTTCACCACTGCATTTCCTAGCTTCTCAAATTTTTCCATGATCCCACATATAATTTTAGGGGTTTAAACAAGATTCACAAGGGGGTCACTTAGTGCAGTCCGGAATCCAGAAACACAATTTACTTCTCCGGCCATAACTTAAAATCTATACATCACCTAGTTATGAACCTTACATTTCCAGAAACTACATTCAATTATCTTTCCAAAAATATATGTTAGGACCTCAGGGGACAAGATTTGAGGGTTCAAAGCCATGTTACAAGGCAGGTCAATGTTCCTGGAAAACTCAGCAAGCATGTATTCACTTAGATCAACCAATTTTCTCAATTCCACAACACAACCAACACCTAATTCACTTAGTTCATGCTTTATAACACTCATGGAGATACATATACTATCCACAATCATAAAAATCACAATCACACATCAAAAATCAAGATCCATGTCATCCATTACTTATACAACCAAGATTAACACATATATACATGGATCTACTACCAAACATCATAAACACTACATGGCCAAAAGGGTTTGTGATTTTTATACCTTCTTGAGCACCTAGGAGCCTTGGATAAGCCTTACAAAACTCAATAACACCTTGAATGGTCTCCTACAACCCTTACAATCCAAGATCTAAAAGAAAAACCAACCATGGTTACTATTCACAATATCTATTATAATTAATATCTTGAAATTGGATGGATGAAATGGCTTGAAACTCTTAACATACCTTGCTTAGATGATGGTGAGGGCCTAGGAATTATGTCTTGATTTATGAGTGATGGGAAATGGGGGAGGAAGAATTTTCTTCTTCCTTTTTTTGTTCTTGGCCGAGAGCTCCTTGGAAGGGGGGGGGGGGAGAGTGTTTTTGATTTTTTTTGTGTTTGTTGGTTGAATAATTGTGTTAAAAGGTGTTGGGTGATACATAATGTGTATGTATAGGCAAGGTACTAGCATAGGTATGGTCACATGTACTACTTGTCTCCTCTTTGTGAAAAGCAAGGTAACTAGTTACTATTCCCCTTCCATTTGGTTAACTAGTTTGCTTATTTCTAACCACTTGGTTGCATGGGACTTGCATGCAATACTACTCCTTGTATCATTATTCTTCCACCAATGCTTGTCATTTAATCTTTAATTCGTATCGTATCTTAATTAATCTCTCGTAATAATATTTTGTCGCGTAGAGATTTCCCCTATAATTCCTTAAGTACTTAATTGTGTAAATCCCTCGAATATCCATAATTCCTCGTCATAATCCTTAATAAATCTTTCAATACTCTAAACATGCTCAAATCCCAAGTTTTATACATCTTACTAACAATAAGACTCTTGTCTTCACAATCTTCCTTTTATCTTACATAGTGAATGTAACAACATAGTTTCTCAGACAATCAATTCTATTAATCAGCAGGGATGACTAGAAAGGTTCCATATTGACAATGCCACAAGATATTAAATAAAAGGAAATATTACCAAAAATTAGGGTTCTTACAGCCTCCCCTCCTTAAAAGGATTCCGTCCCGGAATCAGGTTGAAAACAGTTGGGGGTGCTTTTCACGCATCGCGCTCTCTAGTTCCCATGTTGATTCTTCGACATTCTGATTCCTCCACAAGACTCTCACTAGTTTGACAACCTTGTTCCTCAGCACCTGTTCTTTTCTATCCATGATTTATACGGGTTGCTCTACATATGTTAAGTCTGGTTGCAGATCCACTTGATCATGTTCTATCACATGTCGGAAGTCGGTATGGTAGGGTCGTAGCATGGACACATGGAACACATTATGTACTTGCTGCAAGCTCGGGGGTAAAGCCAATTCATAGGCCAACTTTCCAACTCGTTTCAAGATCTCAAAAGGTCCAATAATCTCGGGCTTAGTTTCCCCTTCTTACCAAATCTCATCAATCCCTTCCACGGTGATACCTTCAACATCACAAACTCTCCTACCTCATATTCTTTGTCCTTGCGGGTCTGGTCCGCATAATTCTTCTGTCTGTCTTGGGCTGCTACCAGCCGTCCTCTTATAAGTTCAATAGTTTCTCTTGTCTGTTGGACCAGTTCAGGCCCTAAAATCTTCCGCTCTCCAACTTCTTCCCAACACAAGGGAGACCGACATCTTCGTCCGTACAAGGCTTCATATGGGGGCATGCCTATACTCGCATGGTAACTGTTGTTGTAGGAAAATTCGATCAACGGCAAGTGGTCATCCCAACTTCCCTTAAAATCAATGGCACATACCCTCAACATGTCCTCGATGGTCTGGATGGTTCTCTCACTCTGTCCGTCTGTTTGGGGATGGTATGCAGTACTCATGTTTAACTTGGTCCCCACACAATCCTGAAAACTTCTCCAGAACCTGGAGTTGAATCTTGGGTCTCTATCTGATACAATGCTCACAGGAACCCCATGCCCAACCACAATCTCCTTTAAATAAATATCTGCCAGCTTGTCGACAGTGTATCTCTCGTTGATTGGAAGAAAATGTGCCGACTTGGTCAATCTATCGATGATTACCCAAATGGCATCATGATTAGTCTTGGTCCTTGGTAATCCGACCACGAAGTCCATCGCAATCTGTTCCCACTTCCACTCGGGTATCTCTAAGGGTTGCAACAATCCACTGGGCCTCTGGTGTTCGGCCTTCACTCTTTGACATGTCAAGCATTTACTTACCCACTCTGCCACGTCCTTCTTCATATTTGGCCACCAATAGTATTCTCTCAAATCCCTATACATCTTAGTGCCTCCAGGGTGAATTGAGTACCTCGAACTATGAGCCTCTTGCAAAATCTCGTCTTTTAATTCTTGAACGTTCGGGATCCATATCATAGTGCGTACCTCATAATTCCATTCCAGTCCTTCTCACACTTAATTTCCTCACCAGTCAAAATTTTCTCCATCGAATTCTTTTCTTCTTCTATCTTCTTTTCCTGGCATAACTTAATCTTTTCCAATAGCGGTGGTTGGACTCTTATTTCCATTAGACTCTCTTGTCCAATTCCTGGTAACCTCACCTCAATCTCCAGTTTCTCAAGGTCCTTGATCAACTCGTCCACTGACGTTATCATCTTGAGTTTCTCCTTTCGGCTAAGTGCATCGGCCACCACATTGGCCTTCCCTGGGTGATAATGAATCTCACAATCATAATCTTTAATTAGCTCTAGCCATCTCCTCTACCTCATGTTTAACTCTTTCTGAGTGAATATGTACTTTAAGCTCTTGTGATCCGTGTAGATTTCACACTTTTCTCCGTAAAGATAATGTCTCCAGATCTTCAAAGCAAAAACTATCGCTGCTAATTCCAAATCATGGGTGGGATATCTTATCTCATATTCCTTAAGTTGTCTGGACGCATACGCAATCACCTTCCCGTGCTGCATAAGCACACACCCTAAACCTTTATGGGATGCGTCGCTATAAATCACAAAATCTCCCTTATCATCAGGTAGGGCTAGTACTGGTGCTGTCACCAACCTCTTTTTCAACTCTTGGAAGCTCTCTTCGTATTTTTCAGTCCACACAAACTTCTCGATCTTGCGAGTTAGTCGGGTCAAAGGGGTTGCTATCTTTGCAAAGTCTTGGACAAATCTCCTATAGTAGCCAGCCAACCCTATAAAACTTCTCACCTCAGTCAGAGTGATTGGTCTCTCCCAATTTGATACAGCCTCTATTTTGGCTGGGTCCACTAGAATGCCTTGTTCACTAATCACATGCCCCTAAAAATGAACTTCCTTCAACCAAAATTCACACTTCGAGGTACAACTTCTCTTCTCTCAATGCTCCTAATACAATCCTCAAGTGCTCTGCATGTTCCTCCTTCATCTTGGAATAAATCAAGATGTCGTCGATGAAGACTATAACACACTTGTCCAAGTATTTCTTGAAGACTCGATTCATTAAGTCCATGAAAGCTGCAGGGGCATTCGTTAACCCAAATGACATCACTAGGAACTCATAGTGTCCGTACCGGGTGCGAAAGGCCGTCTTTGGTATATCTTCTGGTTTAATCTTTAACTGGTGATACCCGGTCCTCAAATCAATTTTAGAAAAATAAACTGCGTCCTTTAATTGATCAAACAGGTCATCTATCCTGGGCAAGGGATATTTATTCTTTATAGTCACCTTGTTCAACTCTCTGTAGTCTATACATAACCTCATACTACCATCCTTCTTTTTCAAGAATAACACTGGGGCTCCCCACGGTGACACACTAGGTCTTATCATCCCTTTATCAACCAACTCTTGTAACTGAGTGGCTAGCTCTTTCATCTCCACTGGGGCTAGCCGATATGGGGCTTTCGAAATTGGGGCCGTACCCGGAACTAAGTCTATAGTGAACTCGATGTCTCTATCAGGTGGTAGTCCCGGAAGATCATCCGGAAATACGTCCGCGAACTCATTAACGACAGGGATTTCCTGTAGGTTTGGTGCCTCCTTCTTGGTATCCTTCACACAGGCTAAATAGGCTTCGCATCCTTTACGTAACAGCTTCTTAGCTTGAATCATAGTCAGGAACTTTTGGCTTTGCCGTTTCCCACTAAACACTACTTCCTCGTCCTCTGGCAGTTTCAAACTTACTTTCTTCTTTACACAATCAATCTGGGCTCCGTGGGTTGTTAACCAATCCATACCTACTATTACGTCAAACTCTCCTAGTTTAAAAGGTATTAAGTCTACCCGAAAGTGTCGCCCTTCTATTTCTAGGTCGCAACCTGGACATACTTGGCTAACAGGAATAATTTCATGATTAGCTATCTCTATTTGCAGTCTGTCTTTCAATGGTTCAGTCTTAAGGCCTAACTGACATACAAAATCTAGAGATATAAAAGACTTGGTAGCTCCCGAATCAAATAAAACATTTGCCTTAACTGAGTTGAGTAATAGGATACCTGCAATCACATCCGTGTTCCTCACGGCATTCCTGCACCGTCATGTTAAAAGTTCTTGCAGTAGGGGCCTTGTTAGAAGCAGTTCCACTCACTCTCGATGCAGCTGGCCCAGAGGACATACATTCCCTCATTCGGTGCCCTGGTTTCCCACACTTGAAGCAATTACCTCCGGCACTGGTGTTGTTACTAGCTCCTCGACAGGCGTTAGCATAATGTCCTGTCAGCCCGTACTTGAAGCACTTCACATCCTGTAGGTTACACACGCCCGCATGTTTCCTTCCACATTTATTGCATTCTGGGGGTAGGGCTCGGGATGGGGTAGAGTAGGACGATCCCTGAGGTCGGCCGCTCTGGCCCACACTCCAACTTTAATCTCTCTTGGTTCCAAAGTTTCCGCTGGGTTGGGACATCGTTCCTTGCTTAAATTTGCTCGGAAAGCTCCCTCCCGCAGAGTTTCACTTTCGACTATCAAACTTCCTCTTCTTTCCTTCCCTCTCCTTCTGCATCTGTTCACTCCCAGCCTCAACAATTGACGCTTTCTGTACTAGGGTGGCATAGTCTGTCAGCTCAAGAACCGCCACACGATTCTGAATCCATTGTTTTAGCCCTAATTGAAATCTTCGGGCCCTCTTTGCCTCCGAGTTCACATATTCCGGCATAAACCTCGACAGATCAGTAAATTTGGCCTCATACTCGGCCACCGTCATGTTACCTTGCTTCAGTTCCAAAAACTTCATCTCCATTTGTGTCTCCATGAACCTAGGAAAATACTTCTCCAAGAACAGCTCGCTAAACCTCTCCCAGGTCACCACACCTCTTCCTTCAAAATTCTTCTTAGCTTCCCACCAATAGTTCCAATAGTTCGCCTCACCCTTCAGAAGGTAAGTGGCGAAAACAGTCTTCTGCTCCTCAGCGACACCTAGTATCTCGAAAGATTTTTCCATTTCCTTCAGCCAGGCCCTTGCCTCGACCGAGTCGGCAGTTCCTTTAAATTTTAGGGGTTTCAGGGATTTGAAGTTCCAGAAAGCATTAGCATTAGCATTTTGGGGCGGTTGCTGAACTGGGGGACGGTCCAAGTTCTGCCTAAGTAACTCCATGAACTGTTCCATAGGGCCTCCCCTAGGATGTTCTGCCTCTCGGGTGTCATCACCAGCTTCTTCTTCTTCATACTCAGAGTCATCAAATAAGTTATGATCGTTGCCCTCACTCTCACTCAGGTTGACATTCTCCCCTTTACGGTTCTGGTGGCCTCCGGTTCCATGGTGGCTACCCTGGCCCTCAGAACTGATCGGGTGAGCTGGAGTGTTTATTCTTCTGGGTGGCATGATTCTGATAATAAAACAAGAAATGGGTTAGGGTTTTCCAATTACCTGACAGCGTTTGCACGGGTCAGGAACGTATCGTTCCTCCTCATAAGGGTGGAAGTTGCAAAAGTTTTAATAATCCGATGCTGGAGATAAAACGTCAAGACATTTTTGGGAAAAATCTCTATGGGATGCGAAAACATTTGCAAGAGTTTTCAAAATTTCGAAACCTCAAATTTTTTTTTTTGAAAAATTTATTTAAAAAAAATTGTAGGAACATTTTCGGAAATTGTAGAGAACAATTTGAAATCGCACATCATAAATTTGAAACAGCATGGTTGTATTTGTGGCTTATAGCAATTGTATAATCACAGTTGTATATCAAAACAGTAAAGCATGGCATCGGTAAGTAAAGCAGTTGAGACAATATCAAGGAAACGGAACTAAATAAGTACGGTACAAGTGTTATCACAAAGTTTGGATGTTAGAGCCAAATACATAGTTCCGAGGTCAAAGTCTAGCAAAAGTGGAACAAATACAAGTACATCATCTGAATAGTTAGGGCTACACAAAAGTAGGGCTACATCCGTACATACTACCCGAAGTCACATCTACATATCTGTAGGTCAGTCTACTCATCCACTGGTCATAAAGGATACCACTGCACAAGTAAACTATCCCGCAAAATCGACACACTAATGTCATCTGAACCTAAGGGACTGAGCTATCAGTAACACATCACGGGGATGCACCGCGGCGGAGAAAGGTCCTCACTCGGGCAAATGCACAATGCACAACACGCCTAGCATCCCTAGCCTGGATCACTCCGCCCCCGCGGATCCCTAATCCAAGAATCCTCTCGCGACTCCTCCTCTCAATCCTATGGAGTCGAGCCCTAGTCCTCCTAGCAATAGCGGTCCTCATCTCAGCCTGGATCCTCAAGCACGCCTCGCGCTCCTCCACTAGTGCCCGCCTCGCCTCGTTAAGTCGGGCCTCCGCAGAAAGTAAGTCTCAGGTGAAGAACTTGATAAGTGGATTTTATATCTACTTGGAACATTCTAATTCGGCTTAAATTGATTGCTTTGGCCTCAAGTTTGTTGTATTTTTGATGTGTTTTGTTAATTGTGCAGGGTTGAAGAAATATCGATTAAAGGTGTAGTTTCCGTCGTTTTGTGGAGTTGATTGAGGATATGGAACGAAGAATGGAGGCTAATATCAACTCTTAAGAAGTATACAACTCATTAAGAATGAAAGACGGAAGCTCATGCAAAAGGAACGGGAAGAAAAGATGAAAAAACGAAGAAAAATCAAGTTTTCGCAGATTGCAGCCAGGCAAGTTGCCTCGCGAGGCAATCTGCCCCGGATTCAGCAGAATGGCGCCAAGCAAGTTGCCTGGTGAAGCACTTTGCTCGGCATGCTGCTGCGTAGAAATTCTGCCAGATTTTCGGATTTTTGTTTTGGCCATATCTTGAGTTCTACAAGTCCGTTTTGGGCGATCTTATAGTCCACGCGAAGATAACGAGATTCCCTATCATTCTAAAGTGGTCCAGATGTCCACTTACAATTGGAACGGCCCAGAAATATTGAAGAAAAGTTAGCTACGAATTTTCCTTAAAAACAGAATCAGTTTAGGAAACGGATTATGTGCCGAACTGCAGAAATTCAACTTTGACAAGGAAATTGCTATAATTCCTACTTCTAATAAGTATGGTAATTGCTTTGGGCGGCTAGAACATTCCAGAATCAGATCTACACATGGAATTTGCAATTCTATTCTCATTCAAGAACGGAAATTGCCAATCTTCTATTCCAACTCTAAAAAGGCAATTGCTTGGTGGACAAGACTTCTAGATCCTATATAAACACATCCTACCATTGTAATTTAGTAGAACCATTATATATCAATTACTTAGATTTATTTGTATCTTTTCATACTTTGTTTTTACCATGGTTTCATCAGATCCCATGATGACGAGAGGTTCGATTATGAACTAATCGTTGTCATGGGATTCTAACGGATTTATTTATGGAGCTTTAGTATCTTGATCTTTAAAGATCTGTGTGTGGTGTATAATTGATATCCTCGTATGGTTGTGCTTATTGAATTTAGATGCGTAGCTAACATCTAATTTGTTAATCTCTTGTGAAGTGAAAGTGGATCTTGAGATTTAGAACTTACCATGCTAGCATAGGTTCATGATTGTTTATCAACATGATTCGTAGTATGAGATGAAAATACTTATATTGCCCTGTGTGATCTTTATGGATAACTTGTTCTTCAACCATTATGTTTTCAAATTCTATAGACATATAGGGTCTAAGCATAATTGGTGTCTATTCATCTTCTATCTCTTTTGTGGATGTATGTTTAGTTTGGTATACGTATGCTGACAGGTAGCGTGTACTTGTTTCGTGTTATCCGATCAGATATCATAACCATTGCATACAGTGATTAAAAGCGTCAGATCTAAGCGAAGTATTTAATGAAGTTAGAATCCTATGTTACTCTTGTAGACGTAATTCAATTTCAATTCTTGTTAGTTAGTTAATTCTTAGTTGTTAATTTACTTCTTAGTTAATTAAACCCAATTTGTTATTTGTCTTAGCAGTGAGTACTAACCATACATTGTTGCATAGGTACAATAACTGAATTAAAACCATAACCAGATCTCTGTGGGAACGAACTCGACTTATTCATATATTACTTGTGACCACGTACGCTTGCGTGATTTAGTGCAAACAGAACTGTACCACGTAAGCGTGCTCAGTACCCGACACTGGGGGTAGGTCCATCGGTGGAGGGAGTATGACAGGAACAGGAGCAGGCGCAGCAGCAGTAGCAGGAGCAGGAGCAGTAGCAGGGGTAGGGTCAAGCTCCTCCTCGCCAGAAGTATCATCCTCGGAGTCACCGTCCGATGAAACAGGGCTCGATAACTGCGGAGAAGGTGGGGGTGACACAACACGACCCTCACCGGATCTCACACTCTCCTCATCAGTAGCTACAGGAGATGGGGTAACAGGCTCTAGCTCAGGCTCAGGCTCAAAGGGCTCCTCAACGGGATCCTCATCATCAGTATCTCCTATCAGCGTAATCCAGGGGCCAAGCTTAGAGTCAGCACCCATATCCTCCTCAGGATCCTCGGTATCTCGCATCAGTGCCTCATCATGCTCTCTCTCGAAAGCCTCAGGGTCTGGTATCTCCTCCATCTACACAAGGGAAATAAGGTGGGTCACTAACCAAAAAAGAAAGGTTTAGGAGTAGTTCCCTCACGGGCCTTAAAGTCAGGGCTATATCCGATAACCCGACTACAAACTTGATGAGAGTTCTAAGTATTGTTAAGGTTGTTATTAGGGTTATTATTATTGTTATTATTATTAGGGTTGCTTTCTTAAATTAATATCGTTTCTGAGAACTGTAACCTCGCTCTGATACCATTTCTGTGACGCCCCCAGATCCGGGGTCGGAGATCTAGGCGCTCACGGTCCATTTTCCATTAATAACATACCTGTTCTTGCACATAATATATAAAAAACAACCATCGACCCCACAATAACTCACACCGCACACACACACACACAGGTTAGAGCCTCAGAAACGTCACAACATTGATTAAACAGTAATAAAAGTATCAGAGTTATTACAGACCGAATTAAATAGTATTTATGCTACCAGCAACACTTCGATATGAAGCGAAGTTGGCGGATTGAAAGTTTGTTACGATACACTGCCTTACACAGGTCATACTAATAAATAAAACAAACTAACAAAAGCTGCCAACCAATCCGGCTAATGGGGCCTACCGGTGGAATCTCAACTGCTGGCTCGGGTCTAGTCACCTGCTTTCGAGCAGTCTGTCTGGGTCTTGCCATTTCGCTTAGCTGTTGTGTTTGTAAAATTTGAAAACAAGCAAGAGTGAGCAACTATAGCTCAGCAAGAAATATATGTAAAAGGTAAGCAATATAGCATTTCATATGATTAGCTGTTATTAAACTTGTTTGTATCAATCAGATATAAAATCACTTGTCATTGTTGATAAATTCCGAAGGTGCAACAATATGTGCCCTTGTTTTCAAAATAAACTTGCAGTTCTAGATACTGCATTGAGTCAACATCTTTCTCATCAAAATAGAACACTATCAGCAACTTGGCACAAAATCCTAAGAAGCAGTGTCAAAGCATTTTTTCAAAATGGAGGAATTGGACTTAAAGAAAACATAAAACCTGACAAGGATTGACGATGATCAGTCGCCACATCCAAGCCCAATAATCCGCGGGTCTTCTCTACCGGTAGAAGGATAGAAACTACATCCGTAACTATCCCCGGGTGAAAACTACATCCGTAATCACCCTCGATGAAAACTACAATCGTAATCATCCTTCGGCAACACCTGGGCCGGAATAATAATTGATGGACCGCCTGGCTCACTGCCGCTTACACATCCCGGGAATCGTTCGTCAACGGTTCCCACACCTGCCAGAGTCCCTTTTTCTTTTTCTTTTGAAAACTTGATTTTGATTGAAAACAGAGTAATTGAGGTCCGACATCAGTCGATCAATGATTCTTGAAATCATACAAGAAGCAAACCTGACCGGGGGTTTTCGAAAATGTTTTGAGTTCGAAAGAGTTCGAGTTTGAAAGTATTAAAGGTATCTTGGATTAGCTTTGTCTTTAAATAATGAACAATAATTAATAAATAATATTTTAAGATTTAATATTTATAATTAATAAAATAATTATTCGAAAAATAAACTTTTAATCCAAGATAGGGTTTCGAGTATTTACGAAGATATAACCATAATTTCTTGAGTATACGATACTCCCCGAATGACCCTTCGGGTTTTCGCAATCTAGATACGATATAATAATATACCGCTCCCCGGTCAATAGTATATACGGACCGCTACGACCTCTATTGCTAGAGTCGTTGTCCGAAGAAAACATTTCAATCTAAGTTCAAGGGGGGTACAAACATATATGTACTTATACAATCTCAATTGCATCAATACTTCGATAATATAGCATTTGATATAGTTGAAAACTACAAACACAACAGTGAAAGTCCTTGTATATGTATAAGTTTTGAAAAGTAAACTTGCCTTGGTTTGGTTGGGGTGGTCGAGCGTGCGGAGTCGAACGATCTATACATAAGCAATAATTGCTCGTTAGTACCTTAACAATATCTCTTTAATTACGGGGTTTTAGGGGGTACGAAATTAACTTAACGACTTCGTCTTATGACTCTCTAGCCCCACTATAGGTTCATGTCATCGCTTGATTACGCTCGTCACTTATTCGACTTAATTTAGTTACCACATTCGAATCATAACCATTACCCCTAGAATTATGCTCCACTAACGACTTTTTCCCCTTGCGCAAAATTTACTCTAGCATTTTTATAAAATTTAAAATTTCATATTTTAATCCAATTCTTTTTGGGTGGTCTTCACCACTGCATTTCCTAGCTTCTCAAATTTTTCCATGATCCCACATATAATTTTAGGGGTTTAAACAAGATTCACAAGGGGGTCACTTAGTGCAGTCCGGAATCCAGAAACACAATTTACTTCTCCGGCCATAACTTAAAATCTATACATCACCTAGTTATGAACCTTACATTTCCAGAAACTACATTCAATTATCTTTCCAAAAATATATGTTAGGACCTCAGGGGACAAGATTTGAGGGTTCAAAACCATGTTACAAGGCAGGTCAATGTTCCTGGAAAACTCAGCAAGCATGTATTCACTTAGATCAACCAATTTTCTCAATTCCACAACACAACCAACACCTAATTCACTTAGTTCATGCTTTATAACACTCATGGAGATACATATACTATCCACAATCTTAAAAATCACGATCACACATCAAAACTCAAGATCCATGTCATCCATTACTTATACAACCAAGATTAACACATATATACATGGATCTACTACAAAACATCATAAACACTACATGGCCAAAAGGGTTTGTGATTTTTATACCTTCTTGAGCACCTAGGAGCCTTGGATAAGCCTTACAAAACTCAATAACACCTTGAATGGTCTCCTACAACCCTTACAATCCAAGATCTAAAAGAAAAACCAACCATGGTTACTATTCACAATATCTATTATAATTAATATCTTGAAATTGGATGGATGAAATGGCTTGAAACTCTTAACATACCTTGCTTAGATGATGGTGAGGGCCTAGGAATTATGTCTTGATTTATGAGTGATGGGAAATGGGGGAGGAAGAATTTTCTTCTTCCTTTTTTTGTTCTTGGCCGAGAGCTCCTTGGAAGGGGGGGGAGAGTGTTTTTGATTTTTTTTTTGTTTGTTGGTTGAATAATTGTGTTAAAAGGTGTTGGGTGATACATAATGTGTATGTATAGGCAAGGTACTAGCATAGGTATGGTCACATGTACTACTTGTCTCCTCTTTGTGAAAAGCAAGGTAACTAGTTACTATTCCCCTTCCATTTGGTTAACTAGTTTGCTTATTTCTAACCACTTGGTTGCATGGGACTTGCATGCAATGCTACTCCTTGTATCATTATTCTTCCACCAATGCTTGTCATTTAATCTTTAATTCGTATCGTATCTTAATTAATCTCTCGTAATAATATTTTGTCGCGTAGAGATTTCCCCTGTAATTCCTTAAGTACTTAATTGTGTAAATCCCTCGAATATCCATAATTCCTCGTCATAATCCTTAATAAATCTTTCAATACTCTAAACATTCTCAAATCCCAAGTTTTATACATCTTACTAACAATAAGACTCTTGTCTTCACAATCTTCCTTTTATTTTACATAGTGAATGTAACAACATAGTTTCTTAGACAATCAATTCTATTAATCAGCAGGGATGACTAGAAAGGTTCCATATTGACAATGCCACAAGATATTAAATAAAAGGAAATATTACCAAAAATTAGGGTTCTTACAATTCTCGAATCCATTTTCCTTAAATCCTATTAATAATCTCTTAGGTCTTTCGGTGTCAAGGGAAATCTCGGGGAAAATGAAAGTGCTATTTTTCAGAGTCCGATAACTTTTACATACACTCTTTTTCCCCTTGGATCATTAATACGAACTCAGAAATCCGTTCCGGGTACTTCTATATAGCGTCGTCGAATAATATTCTCATTTCCACTAAAAACACTATACATTATTTATTCTCTCTTTATTCCTTATATTTATGAAAATGTCCTTGTTCTCTTTCGAGCGTTCCTTAACCCTTTTACGGAACCACTGGACTAATCGTTATCGATCTGGATGACATGAGAGTATTCATCTGCTTGGAGTTGCCATATCTTATTCCTCTAGGAGATAGATTATTCTTACCTAAGTTGTCAACCATTAGCATTCTTCAAGACATAGAAATAAAAAGTCGAATTCCATTCATTCTTTCAAAATATCAACTATTACATCGTAGCCGTAACCACTATTCGTTCTTACATCATTAAATAAATAAAAGTTTTAATTCTACCCAAAATCTGGGTTCTTACATAATAAGACTAATATTTTTGGATGACTATGATATTTTATAGATTTTATTTAAAAAAAACTAGTATTTTTGTTTGATTATGATGACAGTAACGATCGGTAATATTTTAATTTCACAATATATAAAATTAACTTAATTTATATTATTTTGTAAAAAAATCTATAATTTTTTACGATTTACAAAAAAATGAGTCAACTTTTAAGTAGATTGCAAGTTTCTAGTGAAATATTAATAAGAATATGTTTCTCAAATATTTAAGATTTATTCGTTAGTACAATTTCGTGAACAAGCACATGAGACATGTTCATGAGTTGTTCGTGAACCGTTCGTGAAAAACAACTTTTCTTAACGAACCGAACTCAAACACATTTTTTGGCTCGATTCAAGTTCGAGCTCGATAATTTTTTAACAAATGATACATGAATATTCCAAAGTTTAGCTCGGCTCGACTTATTTATACCCATATTTATAGGTTGGTGTTGTGCTCAAAATTCGCATTGGGCTTGATTTGAGGCCCATTAAAGTTATAGGCTCGAGTTATGTGGATATGGAGGAATAGGTTAGGCTAGGTATGGATACATTGACCTAACATGCTACTAATGGGTGAAGAATCTGGCATCTAATGCGAGGTTCAGTCATGCAGGTGTTCAGGTGTTTGAACCCCATGTGTGGGTACTGCTATATGGAAGCTTGAAAGGGGTTCATACAGGTGAAGGGCTTGCAGGAAGGGGTTCCACATATACCTCGGAAGGTTGCGGAAATTGGGCAAACTACCTCCTAAATCGTAGAAGAACGGATAGATATCGTTCTAACAGACTTCTGGATAACCCCTAAACACCAGGGACGGGATAATTGAGTCAGTTACATGGATAATAATAACATATACATGGAATATGTATATATATATATATATATATATATATATATATATATATATATATATGGTGGATAATCATGAAAACATAAGGATAATTCTCATGGCTGGTGGAATAAATCATTAGCCTAATTATATTTAGATAAATCATTAGCCTAATTATATTTAGAAAACCTTCATGAAAACTCAAATGTTTGCAACATATTAATTTTTCATCATGCTCATATTAGCTTTTCATCGTGCTCGGTGGTGTTGGTGCCCATATACATATACTCTTTAATATTCGTTGGTACTCATCAGATATGTAAGACGACTTTTAGTAATATACCATAAGGGAAGGTGTTGAAGCATCCTGCGTGCAAATCGATTTTACAAAAAATAAAAATACTTACATCACCAATCACAATTGCATAAACTGAATTCAGTTATATGCCCTGTAAAGGTTAATTTATTTGTTGAGTATGGAATACACACACAAGAAAATACAGAGGGGGGTGAATGTATTTTCAAACTTTTCTTCGAATAAGAAACTTAACAAAGTTTGTTTGAAGGTGTGAATCTGTGTTCTTGTTTATGTAGCTGAGTGTGTGTGTTTATATTTAACAAAATATATTCGTGCGGAAATAAAACTCAAGACACAAGCACTCACTTTAATCTAATGTTGTATTGGATCAAGATTTTGCTACAACATGTGAATACAGAAATTTGTATTCTCAGCTTCTCTTTTCTTAGAGAGATGTTATCAAAAAAAAAAATTTCTCTGTATTGTGCTTGCTTGCTGTTAAAGAAGTGAGGGTTGCACACTTATAGAACATGTGTACACCCTACTTACTACAAGTGTAGTGACAGACAAAATTGCTTTCTAATTTGTCTATCCCTTTTCGAGTAAACATCCAAGCGCCATGTAGTTTGACATTTCTTTGATCTGCTCAGATCCACTTCTTTTGCAGCTTGTCCCCTGTAACAACTCTCTAAGCTTCTTGTAGACTTTCCAAAAGCACTTTCCAGTACTGTGGTCCTGGAAGTGTTTTTGGCTTGTTGCAGACTTCTGACTTGTACAACATTAGTATTTTGTCTTCGAGAGTTCATTAGAGAAGTGACCAAGTGGTTGATTCGATAACTGAAGTTGTTTACACAGATAACTCTGAGTTCTCGAACAGCACGTTTCTTGACATATCGAACCACTTCTCGAATGAATCATTTCTTCAGGAATCCTTGACTTATCGAATGAGATCTTGCTTGTGGAAACCTTGAGATGTCGAATATAGATATGTCGAATCTCTGACTTATCGAAAACCTGCTTTCTCGAACAAACAAAGGTACTTCTCGAATTAGTACTTAGGCAGGTCTTCAATCTCCAAAATCCAACTGTGTTTATTTCTTCAGCCTTGTTCTTCAAACTTGAGGCATGATCTCTGGATCTTCTTTCAAGCATTATTTCATGACTAAATATATACAGTTACACAGCTAGAGTTTTGTTGCCTATTACAAGTACTAAATACAAGTAGAAAATCTTCAACTAGAGGGTTCCCAACAAAGGGTTATGTAGGTAACGCAAAAGCATTACAAACAGTTATGCTTGTTATTAGTTGTATATAGGCATGCCTCTGTGACTAACAATCTCCCCCAAATTTTGAGTAAGTTCCTTAGTCATAATTTCATGTCTGATAACAAGCCTACCATACATAAAGATATAACTTGAACAATACATGTATGAAATTGATTGACAGCATGGATAGAATTACAAAGAGAGTATTCTTACAGACTATGAAGAAATACTAGCCATTTTCTCTTGATTTCATCCCCATAGCTTTGGCTTGTAGATCATCATATTCCTTCTTTTTCCTTTCTTCATCCTTTCTTGTATTCTCATCCACAGCCTTTATGATGGCTGCCATAGCATCAAGTTCTTCAAGCAGAATTGAATCCTTAAAGTCTTCAAGTACCGGAATCAACAGTTCTACAGGGTAATGGTTGACCAGGTTCATTCTGATATTAAAATTATCTCCATTTCTCCTCCTATACTTCACAACATAGGGATTGAACTGAACTCTGCACTGTTAGGCCGAATACACAATTATAATCAAGATTGTATGAAAGATTAACAATAAAACACACGTTTAAACAATTAAAAACTGTTTGAAATTAATAACTCCTCTCTCAGTGATGTAAACTATCACAGAGAGCTGCTTAGGTTACATTGAATAATGTTACACAATGATCGATACCCTTCTAGGGTTAACCTAACTGTATTTATAAGATATATAGCTGCTATACAATCGATAATTGATACTCCTATAAATTAGCTATACAATTGATATCAATTACGATTGCTACACGTCTCCTTAGTCAACTTAATCTCTTTGACAGCTATCCAATCTTCAAAGATATTGCTTCTATAATAATTCTTCAAACACTATTGACCAGTAGACGCTACCTCCAGACAGAGTTTAACAAACTCTGTCGAGCTTCCATCTGTCAGCGTTTAATCAAACTCTGACTGCTTCCAGCTAAACTCTAATTTTTCACTGTAACACTTAAACACTGATTAATATTCACATCAATTATTTCTAACAATCTCCCCCAACTTGTTCATCAGCAAAAATGCACAAGTTTAACAATAATTGATGATTTCAAAACAAATAAACAAATACAGTGTTTAATATACAAACAGAGTTTAACTTCTACTTAACAAAATCTACAGAAAACAAGAAAATTCTTACAGAGCTTTAATCCTTAATTTCCTCAACATCTGGTGTTGATCTGAGATAGTCTATAAGTAATCTTCTTTCTGCATTTTCAAGTTCTGTCTGCATAACTTCCTTGATCTCCTTCAGCTTAGGATCATCTTCACCAGTTTGGTAGATAGCAGACCTCAGATCATAGATTTTGTTTCTTTTCATTTCATTACCCAGTCTGATGAACTTACTTTCTCTAACTCTGAGTTAAAATCAAGAACTGTTATACCCAGGTCTATCTTCAGTTTAGCACTATCCTTCTTCATCTCAACAATATTCCCATGATAATCTCTGTACTTTGGGACATATTGACTATTGTATTTCATACCTCTAACTGCCAAATTATGCAGCATCTTCTTTTTTAGCACATTTGCAGCTTGTTGTGTCCTTTGATTTTTCACCTTGAAGAGATATAGAACATATTCTAATTCCTCCCATAGCTTCAAATCAAGATCATACTCACCAATTTTATACACAGTACCATCTTCCAAACTCTCCTGAAATACAATAGAAAATATTTGTTCAAACTTCTTTGATGAATCAACTGTACTGACTTCAGTCTATCTAAACTCTCCTGAGTAACACCAAGACCTGGAACAGCCAGTGATGAAGGATCTTGAGGACCAGTATTCATTTTGACTTCTCTATGAGAACCCAATCCAGATTTATCTCGACCTTGCTTACCTGTTAAAGCTCTACCATGTAGAAAATCAGTAGTAGTACCTCCAGTCATCAGAGTTGGATCATGAAGTGTTGGTTTTCCAAAAACCATTTGCTTCTGGGTAGATAAAGGTTTCTGTACAACTTGTGTAGCAACAGAGGTTGTATTCACTTTATTTGAAACTTCTCCTTCTGTAACAATGCCTTTCAGCTTTAACTTAGCTTCTGCTTCTGTTGGTTTCTTAGACACTTGTAATCTTTGATCAGTACCAACATTTTCCTTGATAACAATGCCTTTAAGAAAAGGCCTAGGAGCTTTTTCTTTCTTCTTAAATTTTCCAGACTTTAAAGCTTTCTGATGTTCTTCTTGTAGATTCTTTTCTTCAGCTTTAATGTCTTCAATAGTAACTCCTTCTTCATTTTCTTCAAGAAATAACTTAGCAGCCAATTCTTCATCAGTATGTGGAGTTTCAGCAGTGAATAACAAACTCCTGGATTTTGAAGTACCCTGAGTATCAGTGTATATTCCATCAGACTTTGATTTGAAAGACTTGACAGATCTCGGACTTTGATTTAGATCAGCTCTTAATCTCTTCCTTTTGTCCTTTGCTCCTGCTCCTCCATCTTCAGTATCATCCCTCTTAGTCAGAGTTTGAGATTGCCTGCATTTAGACTTAGCAACTCTCTCCCCCTTTTGACATCATCAGGAATCAATATAGATGTAATCAGCTCCAAGGAGTTAACAATGGAATCAATCTTTCCAGACAAGACAGTCTGATTCTGTTCAACTTGACCCAGTCTCTGAAACAGAGTTTCTTGAGCTTTGGAAATGGTCTTAAACTTTGTTTGATTATCCCTCTGCATGGTCATATCTCGAGCAACAACATCAGCTCTCAGTTCATTAATTGCCTTTTGAGACTCATCAAATCTTTCATTCAGAGTCTTGACTTGAACAATAGTTGCTTGCAGATTTGAGAGAATATCAGGATTTGAAATCTTGTTGGCAGATTGATGCACAAATTTAACTGCTCTTTCAGTAGGAAAAATACAATCTGACTTATACCAATCCCTTGAATTCTTGGCAAAGTGTTCAGCTTCAATGTCATGTTGATGTGAAGGTTGAGAAAAAGGTGTGTGCTTAACATCAGTTTGTACTGGTATACTTTGAGAAGAGTTAGATTCTACACTCCCTTCATCTTCAGCACCAACAGTTGCATCTTCAACTGGATCAATAGGCTCAGCAACATGTTCAACATTCTCTGCAGTTTCATCAAGAACATTCTCTGCAGGTTGCTCTCTAGTTTCAACAATCTTATCAACAGACTTTGCATCTTCAAGGACTGCATCCATAGGCTCAGAGAGTACAGCCTTGGTTGATTTCTCAACTTCTTCACCTTTCTCAGAAACCTGATGAGCATCAGTGAATAGCCCAGTGTGTGATGCTACTGTTTCATCAAGGACTACAATAGGCTGATCAGCTGCACCAGTTTCTTCAGAATTTGCAATGACAGGTGATATAGGAACATTAATGGAATCAGAGAAAGGTATGAATGTTTCAACAAAATCATCCATATCCATTTGTACATTTTCAGTTGTATGAAGAGCTTCTTCTGCAGTATGTACCTCAAGAGTAGGTATTTCCTTGGAATCACCTCTGGAGCTTCAATGTTTATCTCCTCATCAGATTCATCAAGTATCAACCTTCTCCTCTTAGCTTGAGGCACCTTAACTGTCTCTTCTTCTTCAGTAGAATCATCTAGAATAGAAGGTGATGGAGGTCTGTTTGCTCTTTCCTTTCTAGCCCTTTTAGGCTTGACAGACTCCTTCTGAGCTTTAACATATTTCCTTTTAGCTCTAGCAGATCTATGCTGTGTATTCTCTGTTGTGTGTTTTGTTCTACCTCCACGTTTTGATTTGACCTGGGTAGGTGGTGGTTGTTGATCAGGTTGAGGTTGGGCTTGTGGTTGAGGTTGAGTGTGAGTTTCAGTGTTTAGAGTTTGAGGCTGAGTGTTTGCAGGTGGTTGTATGGGTTCAGTGTTTACAGGTTCAAACTGTTGTGGTTCAGGATGTGGTTCTTGGGGTTGATGTATGAAATTTTGTAGAGCAAGTGGCAAAACCAAGTTAGGTAATTGCTCCTTGTTAGCATCTTTGTTGGTAAAATCAGAGAATATTCTCTTATTAACCTTAAAGGCTAGTATGGTGTCATCCTCAATAATATCAACACCAGGAACACAAGCAGTGAATAACAATTGACAAAATCTAGCAAAGTAGACAGTACTAGACTCTGACAATCTGTCACCTATATTCATTAAAACAAGTCTACCAAAATCGAAATTACTTCAATAGAGAAGAGAATACCCGATTTGAAGACTGTCAGTAGGAATAGCATCCCAGTTTGTGACTTTCTTGCCAAAGGCCCTTGTGATGCAATCGAAGAAGAAACTCCACTCCTTCCTTAGCATTGGCCTTTTTACATTACCAAGTCTTGCTAGAGAGTCTGAACAACCAAGTTGCTGCAACATCTCTTTCAATTGATTCTCACCAGCAACACTGTATGAAGTGTGTGTATCAAAACCCATAGTATCTCTGACTGTTGTAGGAGTAATCACATACTCTGTCTCCTCATATGTGAAGATGATTGAAGGAGTCCCATTCTCTCCTCCATCAGCATAAGTAGAGTTCTTCCAGAAAGTAGCAATCTGCATGGCAAAAAGAGTTTGTGGTTCGACTAAAGCTGTACCAATCTCTGAATCCTGCAAAAAGTTTTGAAGCAAATGAAACGCCTCTGGAACGTTTGCATTGTTCAATGGGGCTACATAATTATTAGGAACAAACAATAATCCTTGAGCAGTAAAAGATTTGGTGGCCATTAGAATCGATGTGAGAAGAAAATATCAGAGAAAAAGATATGTAGCAAAGGTGTTTGTGAAAATGCCCAAGTGAAATAACAAGTGACTGTGAGTAGGTTGTGTGCAGAGAAAATAACCGTGTATGTAAAAATGATTAGAGTTGTAATGAAAAGTAAAACCCAATCGTTTTAAACATTAATACACCCAACCAATTCCTTGTTTAATGTGTGAGTGGGACACGTGGCACACATGCAATGAAAAGACTTTGCACGTTCAGTAATTGTGGCAATAATTACTGCTACTTTCTCTCTCCCATTACCAACACACTTTAACATTCCTACACTCATTAACAGTTGTCAATAATTTATTTCATTTTTCAAAAACTCTTTTTACCCCAAGTATATAAATTATCTGAAAGAAAATATACCTTAGAGTATTAGACAAAATTCATCAGCGTTTGTCAATTCTCCAACTTCATTACCATAATCCTTTCAAAAACTGCACAAGTGTGAATATATGTGTGTGTATAGGAGATTTTACCAATTCAATTTTTAGAGCATCTAATTTTTCATAAAATCCATAAAGTAAATCAGTAAACACTTAATGCACAAACTCTCATAGTAAACACTGAATGTATGATGAATACTAAACTCTGTAGTAAATGATTTATATACAGTAATATTTAATTAATTTATAACCCCCGTCTAAATTTCTTTTTTTGTTTCTCCAGTAATCAGAGGTTGGAACTAGTCACCAAAAATCCTATAATTTTAGCCCTTATCATCTTTGATAATGTAAGAACCCTAATTTTTGGTAATATTTCCTTTTATTTAATATCTTGTGACATTATTATTATGGAACCTTTCTAGTCATCCCTGTTGATTTATAGAATTGATTGTCTGAGAAACTGCGTTGTTGCATTTATGATGTAAGATATACAGAGAGATTGTGAAGGCAAGAGTCCTGTTCTTAGTAATATTTATAAAACTTGGAATTTGAGAATGGTTAGAATATTAAAGGATTTATTAAGAATTATGACGAGGAATTTTGGACATTCGAGGAATTTACACAATAAGTACTTAAGGAATTATAGGGGAAATCTCTACGCGACGAAATATTATTACGAGAGAATAATTAAGTTACGATACGAAGTAAGGATTAAATAACAAGCATTGGTGGGAGAATAATATTACAAGGAAAGAAATTACATGCAAGTGCCATGTAACTAGATAGTTAGAAAAAGGAACTAGGAGACATAAAAGCAAATGTGAATAGTGAATAGCATGGTGGATGATGTACTAGGGGACAATATGGCATGGATGCAACCTAGGCTAGCTTGGCAACATGTGATTACTTTCTACTAACCACAAATAATACAAGTCATATTAGTATTCCTTTTTGCCATTCCAAACAAAAACCAAAGCAAAAACACTCCCCCCCCCTTGGAACCTTGCTCTCGGCCGAACCATACAAGGAGAGAGAGAGGTTTTCTCTCCACCATTTCTTCATCTACCACCTTCCTAGGGCTTCCTTGCATCTTAGTAGAGGTATGGTATCAATTTCAAAGCCTTCCATCCATTGGTTTTTGAGTTATAATTGTTGGAAGTTTAGAGAAATACTAACATAAGTTTATTATCTTTTAGATCTTGCATTGTGAGTGTTGTAGGAGGCCATCTAAGGTGTTTTTAAGTTGTATAAAGATTGTTCAAGGTCTCTAGGAGCTCAAGAAGGTATAAAATCTCAAACCACCCTTGGTTATGTGTTGTTCTTATAGTATGGTAGTAGATCCATGCATTTTAGGGGTTATCTTGAATGTGTATGTATTGGATAGCATGGATCTTGGTTTTTGATGTTGAGATTGTGAATTTTATAACCATGGTTAATATATATATATATATCTCCATGAGTGTTATGAATCTTGATCTAAGTGTTTTAAGTGGTGTTTATGTTATGGAAGCATGAAAAATGGTTGATCTAAGTGATTTGAGCTTGCTGAGTTGTCCAGGAACTTTGATCTGTGTTGTAGCACGATTTTGAACACCCAAATGATGTCCCCTGATGTCCTACCTTATATTGTTGGAAAGATAATTGAATGTAGTTTCTGGATATGTAAGATTCATAGCTAGGTGATGTGCGGATTTTTAGTTATGGCCGGAGAAGTGAATTTTGTTTCTGGACTATGGACTGCATAAAGTGACCCCCTTGTGAACCTTGTTTAAACACCTTAAAATATGTTTGGGATCATGGAAAAATTTGAGAATGTAAGTAATGCAGTGGTGAAGACCATCCAAAAGGAATTGGATTAAAATATGAATTTTTGGATTTTATAAAAATGCTAGAGTAAAATTCGCGCAATGGAAAAAAGTCGATTAGTGGAACATTATTCTAGGGTTAGTGGTTATGGTTCGAACGTGGTAACTAAATTGAGTCGAGTAAGTGACGAGCGTAAACGAGTGATGTCATGGACTTATAGTGGGACTAGGGAGTCATAAGACGAAGTCGTTAAGTTAATTTCGTACCCCCTTAAAACCCCGTAATTAAAGAGAAATTGTTAAGGTACTAACGAACGATTATTGTTTATGTATAGATCGTTCGAATTCGCACGCTCGACCACCCCAACCAAACCAAGGCAAGTTTACTTTTCAAAACTTATCCCTATACAAGGATTTTCACTGTTGTGTTTGTAGTTTTCAAATTATATCCAATGCTATTTTTATCGAAGTATTGATGCAATTGAGATTGAACAAGTACATGTATGCTTTTACCCCTTGAACTTAGATTGAAATGTTTTCTTCGGACAACGACTCTAGCAATAGAGGTCGTAGCGGTCCGTATATACTATTGACCGGGGAGCGGTATATTATTATATCGTGTCTATATTGCGAAAACCCGAAGGGTCATTCGGGTGGTATCGTATATTCAAATAACTATCGTTATATCTTCGTAAATACTCGAAACCCTATCTTGGATTAAGAGTTTATTTTATCGAATAATTATTTTATTAATTATTAATATTAAATCTTAAAATATTATTTATTAATTATTGTTCATTCTTTAAAGACAAAGTTAATCCAAGATACCTTTTAATACTTTTAAACTCGAACTCTTTCGAACTCAAAACATTTTCGAAAACCCCCGGTCAGATTCTGCTTCTTGTATGATTTCAAGAATCATCGGTCGACTGATGTCGGACCTCAATTACTCTGTTTTCAATCAAAATCAAGTTTTAAAAGAAAAAGAAAAAGGGACTCTGGCAGGTGTGGGAACCGTTGACGAACGAGTCCCGGGATGTGTAAGCGGCCGTGAGCCAGGCGGTCCATCACTTATTATTCCGGCCCAGGTGTTGCCGAAGGATGATTACGGATGTAGTTTTCATCGAGGGTGATTACGGATGTAGTTTTCACCCGAGGGATAGTTACGGATGTAGTTTCTATCCTTCTACCGGTAGAGAAGACCCGTGGATTATTGGACTTGGATGTGGCGACTGATCATCGTCAATCCTTGTCAGGTTTTGTGTTTTCTTTAAGTCCCATTCCTCCATTTTGGAAAAATGCTTTGACACTGCTTCTTAGGCTTTTGTGCCAAGTTGCTGATAGTGTTCTATTTTGATGAGAATGATGTTGATTCAATGCAGTATCTAGAACTGCAAGTTTATTTTGAAAACAAGGGCACATATTGTTGCACCTTCGAGATTTATCAATTATGACAAGTGATTTTATAACTGATTGATACAAACAAATATATCAATTGCCAATCATATGAGATGTATATTGCTTATCTTATATATATATATTTCTTGCTGAGCTTTAGTTGCTCACTCTTGCTTGTTTTCAAACTTTACAAACACAACAGCAAAGCGAAATGGCAAGACCCAGGCAGACTGCTCGAAAGCAGGTGACTAGGCCCGAGCCTCAACTTGAGATTCCACCGGTAGGCCCCATTAGCCGGATTGGTTAGCAGCTTTTGTTAGTACGTTTTATTTATCAGCATGACCTGTGCAAGGCAGTGTATCGTAACAAACTTTCAAGCCGCCAGCTTCGCTTCATATCGGAGTGTTGCTGGTAGCATAAATACTATTTAATTCGGTCTGTAATAACTCTGATAACTTTATTACTGTTTAATCAATGTGTGACGTTTCTGAGGCTCTAACCTGTGTGTGTGAGTATGGTGTGAGTTTATTGTGGGGTCGATGGCTGTGTTATATATATATTGTGTGTGCAAGAACAGGTATGTTATTAATGGAAAATGGACCGTGAGTGTAAGAACCCCAAATTTTGGATATAATTAAAACTTTTTATTAAGTAATGATAAAATGAGGAACAATGATTCCGACAACAAGGCCACCAGCTCTAATGAATGGTGGTTTCAAAGAACAATGATTGTAATGAATGGATATTGCTTTGGACAATGATCCTGATGCATTGGTATATTGTCAGAATAGAATAATTCGATGGTTGAGGACCTAGATAAGAATAATCTACCATCCAGGAAGGAGCTAATGGATCCTTGAAGGGAAATGAGTACGTGCATAGTGTTTCCCATACGTGCATAGTATTTCCCATACATGCATAGTATTTCCTGTACGTGTATAGTAATTTGGTGGATGAATAGTGATTTTGTAAGTTGGAAAACTTTTCACTCCACCCTATGTACGGGACGTGATATGGATGTTTCGAAGTCATATTAGTAATACGCGGAGGAAATAAGTGAATGCAGAGACGATCGGAATTCAGAAATTCCAAATTCTTTTCGGTATAATATTTGACCGGACAGTGGATTAAATATTATTATAATCCAAGAATTGAGATATTAACTTTGAGGATTTGATATTTTGGGATGTTATTATATTTGATTTAAGAATGAAGGTAGGAAACCACTGAGGAGTGGTTATGGCTACAATGTAATTATTGATATTTGGAAAGAATGAATGGAATTCGACCTTATTATGTTTATGTCTTGAAGAATGCTAAAGGGTGACAACATAGGTAAGAATAATCTATCTTCTAAGGGAATAAGATATGGCAACTTCAAGCAAGAGAATACCCTCATGTCATCCAGATCGATAACGATTAATCCAGTAGTTCCGTAAAAAGGTTAAGGAACGATCGAAAGAGAATACGGACAATTGTACAACCCTAGATGAATAAGTAAAGAATAAGGATGAATAGTGATTTGGTGTAATTGAGAATATTATTAGACGACGTTATATAGAAGTACCCGGAACGAAATTCTGAGTTCGTATTATTGATCCGGAGGGAAAAAGAGTGTATGTAAAAGCTGTCGGATTCTGAAAAACCGCACTTTTATTTTCTCCGAGAGTTCCCTGGACACTGATAGCCTTAAGTATTTAACGAATGGATTTAAGGAATATAAATTGGAAAGTTAGAAAGAAAGATGGAGAATGATTATAGAAATATTAAGGGGATTCTTGGTAAAACCCTAACTAGAAACGATTGAGTTATTCCCTCGAACGATTAGTGAATTAAGCAATAAACGAACAAAGAAGCAAGCAGAGGAAGCAAGAGTCATGTACAAGCTACTAGAATAAATATCTAGCAACCAAGTGGGCTAAGTAACTAGCATGTTAGGGTTTGAACTAGTAGTTGGACAAATCAAATTCCTAGTTAGCAAGAATCCATCCAAGTGCTACATGCCTTCCAATCTCACCATTCATTCCAAAAGCACTTTAATAAAGTAAAACAAGATGAGATATTATCTAAACTCATCTCACTTTATGAATTGTTATCCAAATAAGCCAAGCAACCAAGCCAAAACCCCCCCCCCCTTCAAAGAACACCATTCGGCCTTCCATTAATTCCAAAACCAAAGTCCACCTTCCCACCATTGTTTGTTCTTGAAATAATTATGGTGAGTCTCATATTTCATAAAACTTATCTCCTCAAAATCTTAGCTCCAAATTCCTTTGTTTTCATTTTCAAAAAAATCAAGAAAGAGGAGCATGAATAGTGTTTCTTATGAACTAACTTGTTTTTTTTCTTGTTTTCATGGATGATATAGCAAGCTTAGCACACCTAAGGACCATACAAAGCTTAGTGAGGCTATTAAACAATCTAAGGAAGGTATAAGACTTGAAAACCCTTGGTGTTGTTTTGAGATTTTATAAGTTTTATGGATGATTTAGTGATTAGTATGTTATGGCATGCTTAGATCCTTGTTATTAGTTGTTATGATTATGATTTGGTTTATGAACCATGTAATGGTTAAGATGAGTTGTTGATAGACTAGTCATGATGTTTATTATATGTTGGGATGGTTGAATTGATCTTGGTTATAACATAGTAAAGTGTAAAAACTTTGGAAAGCGCGTAAACATAGCCGTTATAATGTCCGATTTTACAATATCATGTTTTGTGTGCCATTTTTCATATCAAGACCCTACTGTCCAGAAACCTTTTCTGCCATGATAGGATAGGTTATGTTATAAGCTTCGTTTTGATATAAGGAACGTGTGAAACGGACTTACGGTTTAGGAGTTACGGCCGGTTTACTAAAAGTAGTTCGAATCCGTAAACGAAAGTTCGTAACTGTAATTGAACCCTCGTAATCTATGTAACGTCATGGAGAATCTTGGTAAATAAATACTAGAGGTAAAAAGGAAGGCGTGAAAGAAAACCGTATGTCAAAAGGATCATTTTTCGATTTATTAAAAATGTTCGAGTCGAGGTTAAACGCGAACGAACCCCTAAAAGATGACTCTTTTATAACTTCGGTAAAACACTTAGAAAAAGGGCGATAAAACTCGGAGTATAGTATTGGTTCGTAACGATCGACTTTAGAACTCATATGACTTAAGTATGTCCCAAGTATAAGTTCAATGACATGTCGTATTAACGAACGAATGTCGGGTCGGATCAGAGATAAAAGTAATCCACTAAAAGGGGTATAACGAGATAACTCGAGAACGTGTTTCGAATTAAGTATAACTTAACTTTTAATATGTTAAGTGATTAATCCCGAATGCCTTGGCTATTTATAGATCACCAAGCTGAACCGGGACCCGCTACCACTACCCCTTACCGTACTCGACTACCAGGCAAGTTTCAATTCCCTTCTTTTAGGCTGTTGTTGTGCTTGAATAAATATATATATATGATTGCTGATATACATATGCCATTGCATGCATGCCTACTTTCAAGTTGAATTGATATACTTGTTCCCTGAATGTTATTGTTGGCTTATAAGCTAGATAGTTATATATCAGTTATAAGCCGGTTATTGTAAGACCCTCATAGAAGGGCGTATACATCTTATTAATCAAAAATAGACCGGGAGTCAATATTCCTTGATATATCGAGATTACCTCGGAGGAAAATATTTAAGTAAATATTTTCTATTATTCAGGCGACGAATATTATTTGAATATTCGTTCGAGATTATTTATTTTAATGATCCTTACTTCAAATAATTATTTGAACGTGATCATTCGACGAATAATATCTGTCAATATTCATTCAGAGTCGAATTGATTATCGATTATTATTCCGAATACTCTTCTAAAGATGAGACTACTAAATGAATATTATGTGGACATTCGTTTAGAATATTATTTTATTAAATAAATATTACTTTTGAAAATTCATTTAAGGTATTAAGTACTTGATGAATATTATCTTCAATATTCATCTGAAGCTTGAATTACTTATCGAATATTATATCGAATATTCTTTTAAAGCTTGGATTACTAAATGAATATTACTTGATATTCATTTAGAATATTATTCATGAAATGAATATTACTTTATCAATATTCATTTAAATTCCTAATTAATTACGAATATTATTTTGAATATTCATCCAGGGTTCTATTTAATCATCGAATATTATTTTAAATATTTTAAATATTTCTTTCAGGACTTATTAATTAATGAATATTATTTGGAATATTCATTTGAATATTTAGTTATGCAATAAATATTCTCTCGATATTTCTTCAAGAATTATTTGAGAGATACTCTGATTAAAGATATTCTTTCATATTCCTAAATATTCCGTAAAATATTTTAATTCAATAAATATTCTCTGAATATTCATTCCATACTTAGTATAACCTTGATAAGGTTTATCTTCTTCGATTATTACAGAAAATATTTCGGAGTCATATTATTATTAATCTTATATCAAGAAAGGTTCTCAGACATCATTCTTCTTTGAGTCTATCTCCTTAATAATAAGGGAACCTTACTTGGAAAAATGTTATTTATCTTGTCGACTTCCCGGTCATAAAGTATTTCCTTCACTCGCAACTCGGGTGCTGTTGACTTATTAAGTCGTTGCTTACCTTCTCATCTTTCGAGGGGTAAGATTACTGGAACAAGTTGATATCCGTTACCAAGTAATAGCTTGGGAGTTATTGGTAAATTTTCCTTTCCAACTAGATACGACTACTTTGTGGAGTCTTATCAACAAGTATTATACTTGGGGAAAGGGGGACGAACGTTACATTCAGAATCATAAATTCTATTTGAACTAGGAGTCGTGTAAGAGGCCGAGTAGCGCCGGTCCATCCCCTTTGGCCCAACCGTTGGCCGGGGAGAGCTAGTAAGGCGGTATACAAGTAAAGCCGTCAGTTCTTCCTTCTACCGGTAGTAAATCTAAATTGAGTTGTACGATCTCGACTGATCATCAAGATTGGAACAGCGGGCGCGGTGAATACTCCATCATTGGTTCATCATCCAAATTTATTTATTTCCTGCAACATGATTACTGTTGGCAGAGTTGGAAAAGGGTCATAACTGGAATTGCAACCTTTTCTTGCAAACTCCTCTTCTTAATAACAATAAGAATATCTCGCTTACTTTGATGTAGCAGATATTTCTACAAACAAATACTTTAAGTTACCTTGTAACTTCATCGTTCATATTATACTGGCATCATTTCCGTAAATGCATGGCATATGGTTTGAAAGATACTTTTGAACTGTTACATTATCGTTCAGTTATATATTATTGTTGGTGGGCTATTGCTCACCCTTGCTTTATTATTATATCACAACAACAGCTAGACCAGATGACTCGCACAAGGCGCACTCGACGCGGGCGAGGACGATGAGACTACCAGAGCTGAAGAAGAAGCTATTGGTAGGGTATATTTATTTTTTTTCAGTACCAAGAATATGGTCTAGTATGACTTATGTAAATAGATGGCAAGGAGTATGTATTTATATTGAAATCCTTTTTGGATTGTAAGAACTCATAATGTGATTAATAAAAATTTGATTGTTACTCTGATTTCATCTCTGGGACTATAACGGGTGTGTTTTATATTGTTGTGTTGGGTTATAGAGACGTAATTTACTTTATGTTAAGGAAAGTTCAATTGTTGTGGACAGAATTGGAAACCGTAACCACCGGATCCCGGACCCCGGATCTGGGGGTGTTACAGAAGTGGTATCAGAGCGTACGTTATAAACCCCAGAGATGAGGCGACGTTAAAACAATAAATTCACTAAGATAATAAGAACTCTTGCCAAGTTCATAGTCGGACTACATAAGGTAGTGATGACGTATAAAACCCATATGGGAACTATTAAGTATCATGATAGTAACTTAGCTCGATATCGTATCGACGAATAAGGCGACAGACCTTGAGGCATAAGAGCAGCAGCGCGATGACGCTTTATGTGTTGAAGATCAGCGAGTAAATTCGATGGAGTACCCTACTGGATACCCGGAAGAGGTTCCAGAAGATAAGGACAATCCTGTTAGGATAAGGAGCTTACCCATGGGTAATGAGGGTCGCAGCCAGAATGACTGTGATGATTAAGATATGGTGCTCAGAAAAGTGAGTATAAAGAACCGAGATATTATTAAGAGATCTGAAGATGCATGTTGAATTCATAGCCGGACTACCAGATGTAATGCCAGCAAGAAAGAAAGATTGGAAGAATTACTTGAGATCTTATACGGGAGTAGATGAGAATCCTTAGAGATTTTCATCTTAACAAAGAAAGAGCTAGAGGGATGTATGATTATCAAAGACATCGGTTTAGGGCGAGGAGCAGAGTCCCTAGGAATAGTTGAGAAGGAGGCAGTAAGTGCCATATCATTTGATAAATGAATTAGTATGAATATGGTCAGTAATAATTCGCCATGAGAAGGCAGGTGTCGTAGGTTGTAAATTATGGAACCAAATTGAGGTTAATAAGGTGGTTTTATTAAGGTAAATGTTCATTTTATGAATGAATCATTTAGAAAGTGAAAACATTGGGAAGTGATAGCATGATTGGATAAAGTTATATAAGGAAGTAGTAAGCAAGACAATGATCTCAGAACCTACCGGAAGATAAGACCAGTGAGTCAAGATGAACTCGTAATGAGACTATTGTCAGAGACTAAGTATAGGGTTAATTTAACTCAGTGAAATGATGAACCAGAAACGTTAGATGCATATGACTCAGAGGAATATTAAATTCTTTCTTTTCTTTGAATGGATTATAGTAGTTACCTTAAGTTTACTCCGATGCGGAATTATAACGGATCAAGTAATACGATCAGCAGTTAAAGAGAAAAATGTGAGAAAATCTTCCTGGAGCTAAAAGATGAAATTGGTAATGACCAAGAGTTGGCATTGTTTAATGGAAAAAGGGAGACTTTGTGCTTCCAATGACGCTTCGCATAAAAGATTAGGATGTGTGCTTGCGCAGCACGACAAAGTACTTGCGGATGCATTCGGACAGCAGGGTTCACCAGGTTCGGATGGCCTTAGTAGTGCCAATTTTTGTGGAACAACCAACTCCGACGGTAATGTTCCTTCTGAGACTGGTAGTCAGGTAGACTGACATTTGGTAATATTGAATATCAGGACGTATAGGTATCAGGACGTTGTGACAAGTTTCAGTTTAAAACTGTTGATTCCCTTCTAAGGGATGTATATAATTGGTTCCTCTCCAGGGGTTAAACTTCCAACCCGATGACGATTATTTCGTTAATTATGACTGCTTACCTACTAGGAGGTTCATAGAACTATTCTTCAGGTTTCGAAACTGGTCTCCTTAATGTTACCAGTAGGTGAGTAGATTGATCAAAATTTCCCTGAGTCTGGAAAGGAATTCGGTGAATTTTGGTAAACCTTGTCTTTCTGATTATCAGGGAATGTCATGGAAGAGAGTAAAAATTGGAGCAAACCCTGTGATTTGGGTAAGGATGCTGTAAAATGGGTTAGTAAACGGACCCTGAGCATTACGATCGACGGTAGTGATAAAATGATGAAGTGAGAATGGACGAAAACGGGAAATGTAAGTAAGAAATTAGCCGGACGGAGAAACTCCGGGATCGACTTAAGTGAAAAGGCAATTATGCCAGGAATGGTAAGCTTGCGTGGCAAGCGGGATTGATAAGAATAGTTGGAAAGATAAAAGTGGAGGAAAGGTGACCGGAGACGGTGCCGAGTAGTCGATTAAGACTTATATGGAGTAAAGTTTTGGAAAGGTAGAAAGGTATCAAAGAAGAAGGCACTATGCCGGAAATTGTTAGAAAAGTAATGCTATTAGCCAACCCCTAAAATCAGATATTATTATGGCCAGTTGAGGCCAAGTCACAACGGACTATAAAGTGACTAGACCAACAATGAAAAGATAAAGCAGGGTTGCTTCTAAGAAAGCACCGACTGCAAGGGCTTCTGATATAAAGGAAATATTAATGAGATCGTAGGAGTCTTCTACTAAACCCTTTGCAACCCATGTTTTGATGGGGAATTTACTAGACCTTTTTGGGATGGGTAACCCGTACTAAAGTGACTCATGTGTATATGGTTGTCCAAGATTACGAGTAAAATGGAAGTATAGTGACTTGAGATGTATGATGTTAGGGTATCGTGAATACCCTGAACATATTACGACTAAGGGAAGTAAACAACGAAGGTTTATGAAGAGAGTATAGAAATGGTCAGAGATGGATCAGTATGCTGTAGAAACTTTGTCTAAGGCAATTACCTTTCAGAAGAACGATAAGTACTAAGAGATTCACGTTGAACTCGACTCAATCAATATCTCCCGAAACATCCTTGCTGCCATTACCAAGTTCTGTAAGAGAGGAGTTAGGCATACGTTGCCTTTTTGGAAGGCCAAATAGGCTGACAACTATCTGAAAGAAAGGGGTGGCATTAACCCTAATAACGACATTATGACTTCAGATGATATGAGTTGGACTTGCTAAGGCAACAATGATCGGTAAGGATTATTAAAAAGAGTTCTGGAAAGAACATAGATAGAATTATTAGAGTATTGATCAATGACGTTTTGATATACCCTGTACCTAGAAAATACAGGAGGAATGATGGGGACGCCCTAAGAAACTTTACAAGGAAAAGTTAATATTCTGAGTTTCCAACTAGAAGTTTGGAAGAGAATGTAAGACACAGTAGCAATATACCAGATGATGCATGTATGAAACCCTGAGGAAGTATGGATTGAACCTATAAAGGTTGAGATTATCCTAAGATAAGGAAAGAACTAAGAAAAGAAGTATCCTAAGTAGGAGTGGGAATAAACGTGATAAAGTTCCCACGGGTAGGTGGAAGCAATGACTTATGGAAAAAAAAAAAAGAAAAAAAGACTGATAGATATATTTTTCTCCTTCAGCAGAGCTTAAGGGAGAATGCTTTCACCCAACAGTGATAGGAATGAGGTAGAAAAATTTGAGTTGGAATGTATCTAGAAAACATGGATTACAAGGAATTATTATTATCAGGAAAGGCCAATGAGGCGGCCGACAGTCTAAGTATAAAGGAATAATTACAAATGTTCATACCGAAGAAACAAAAAGGATATTTGGAAAGACCTTAAAGGTCATATTGGAGTGGAGGAAGTTACATTCCTTTTGATGATTGTGCAAGAATCGAAGGTAATAATAGTTTAAGTAAAGATTCGATTCCTGATGGAGTCTTAAGCATATTACGTACCTTAGAAGGTCCCGTTTTGAGGCAAACCAGGACCATGGTACAAAATTGATGAAGTAAACCGTTAAGTTTCCAGTCTTTTATGGAAGATGCATAAGTGATAGTTTCATCAACCGGGCCTAGCTGCGATGCCTGAAACTCTTCTGCAATTCTATCTACTTCATGTTATATCTACATCAAGTTCAGGAAGTGTTCCTTATGGATAAGGAATAATGATTACTTTGTCTCCCTAAGGGATTTGAAACCCGTAGGGTTAACTATTAACGCACTACGTAAACAACAAGCGATGGTGATTCTTCTAAGAAAGGAGATGACAACGTAAAGATAAAGAAAGTGCTGCTATTGATAAGCTAAATGGCATGTTGATGAATGACAAGCAAGTTTGTGTTAGTGTACTTCTACACAAACAAGATAGAGAATATGAGGTTGATAATTCGTGATGCTAAACGCATTCCCGTAGAAAGAATTAATGAGACTTGGAGGGAAGGGCGGTTGAGCCCGAGACTTATTGGGCCACCTGAGAGTTTATAAGTATTCGGATGGCGGTATTCGAGCCAGCCTTACCCCCAAAACTTATAGCACGGTCATAACGGGTTTTCATGTGGCCAGGCTACGCCAGTAAAATGCAGATGTCAACAGATGATAGGAGTACGAGCATGTAGATATACGACCTGGTCTGACTTACGAAAGACAACCTGTGGAAAACCACGGATAGAAAAGAACAAATGATGAGAAACAAGGTTGGCAGAAGTAGATTATATGACTCTAAGTTAAAGGGATCGGGCCAGATTCATTTCGGAAGTTTTAAATTTGAAATAATGTGATGATTATAGAGTAAATGTGACAGGATACCAATAAGGAGGTGCCAAGTGCAAAAGATGTCTCAATAAAGAGATGAAAGTGGAAGTAAATAACAGAAGTAAATAAGAATCAGATAATAAGAAGGATGGGATTGATAAAGAAAAGACGGGGAAAGCAACTACGAAATATGAAGCAAGGAATGTTAGGAATGGATTAATGAATGGGTTTTCTAATGAATTCTCAGGATGACAACCTGATAGTGTCAATATTATAATTATGATTAATTTCTTCCTTAATGAACCTCTATAGTTCAGAGGTAAATTCTGAGTATGATATTTTACAATCATGAAAACTTTCTATAATCCTTTAGAATTCTTTTCTTTTCTTCTCTCTTATTCATCTTCTTTATGAATTGAGAAGAACAACCCTTTAAGGAGGGGAGGTACTGCTACGTGACTATCTGTCTATGTGATAGAAGTCTAAGTGGAATACCATAACTTGTTTAATTGCTTGTCAAGTACTAAAGGCTGGCCCCCTTCTGTACTAACTATGCAATATAACAAATGTTCAATTGATCATAGTGATCTCTCAATCAATCTTTCCACTTCTCTATATTGATCGAGATTGTGAAGATTAAAGCAATCAGGAAATGCACAGTACGAGCGAGGTTACCTCCGAATTCGTAGGGTGATAGTGATACCAATGTTACTGCAGGTATCAATAAGGATAAGACTGAGTAAGAATATAACCCGGATAGTGAGTTGTACGAAAAGTAGCAACGTTGATGGAAAAAGGATACAATATGGATTGTAGCACTAGAAGATGTGCTGAGGAAGGGTAGAACGACTAAGAATTGACCGGGAAGCTAAAAAGTGAACGACAGGCAAACGACTCTTTGCTTCCTACCTGATTCCGGGACGGAATCCTTTTAAGGAGGGGAGACTGTAAGAACCCCAAATTTTGGATATAATTAAAACTTTTTATTAAGTAATGATAAAATGAGGAACAATGATTCCGACAACAAGGCCACCAGCTCTAATGAATGGTGGTTTCAAAGAACAATGATTGTAATGAATGGATATTGCTTTGGACAATGATCCTGATGCATTGGTATATTGTCAGAATAGAATAATTCGATGGTTGAGGACCTAGATAAGAATAATCTACCATCCAGGAAGGAGCTAATGGATCCTTGAAGGGAAATGAGTACGTGCATAGTGTTTCCCATACGTGCATAGTATTTCCCATACGTGCATAGTATTTCCTGTACGTGTATAGTAATTTGGTGGATGAATAGTGATTTTGTAAGTTGGAAAACTTTTCACTCCACCCTATGTACGGGACGTGATATGGATGTTTCGAAGTCATATTAGTAATACGCGGAGGAAATAAGTGAATGCAGAGACGATCGGAATTCAGAAATTCCAAATTCTTTTCGGTATAATATTTGACCGGACAGTGGATTAAATATTATTATAATCCAAGAATTGAGATATTAACTTTGAGGATTTGATATTTTGGGATGTTATTATATTTGATTTAAGAATGAAGGTAGGAAACCACTGAGGAGTGGTTATGGCTACAATGTAATTATTGATATTTGGAAAGAATGAATGGAATTCGACCTTATTATGTTTATGTCTTGAAGAATGCTAAAGGGTGACAACATAGGTAAGAATAATCTATCTTCTAAGGGAATAAGATATGGCAACTTCAAGCAAGAGAATACCCTCATGTCATCCAGATCGATAACGATTAATCCAGTAGTTCCGTAAAAAGGTTAAGGAACGATCGAAAGAGAATACGGACAATTGTACAACCCTAGATGAATAAGTAAAGAATAAGGATGAATAGTGATTTGGTGTAATTGAGAATATTATTAGACGACGTTATATAGAAGTACCCGGAACGAAATTCTGAGTTCGTATTATTGATCCGGAGGGAAAAAGAGTGTATGTAAAAGCTGTCGGATTCTGAAAAACCGCACTTTTATTTTCTCCGAGAGTTCCCTGGACACTGATAGCCTTAAGTATTTAACGAATGGATTTAAGGAATATAAATTGGAAAGTTAGAAAGAAAGATGGAGAATGATTATAGAAATATTAAGGGGATTCCCGGTAAAACCCTAACTAGAAACGATTGAGTTATTCCCTCGAACGATTAGTGAATTAAGCAATAAACGAACAAAGAAGCAAGCAGAGGAAGCAAGAGTCATGTACAAGCTACTAGAATAAATATCTAGCAACCAAGTGGGCTAAGTAACTAGCATGTTAGGGTTTGAACTAGTAGTTGGACAAATCAAATTCCTAGTTAGCAAGAATCCATCCAAGTGCTACACATGCCTTCCAATCTCACCATTCATTCCAAAAGCACTTTAATAAAGTAAAACAAGATGAGATATTATCTAAACTCATCTCACTTTATGAATTGTTATCCAAATAAGCCAAGCAACCAAGCCAAAACCCCCCCCCCCTTCAAAGAACACCATTCGGCCTTCCATTAATTCCAAAACCAAAGTCCACCTTCCCACCATTGTTTGTTCTTGAAATAATTATGGTGAGTCTCATATTTCATAAAACTTATCTCCTCAAAATCTTAGCTCCAAATTCCTTTGTTTGCATTTTCAAAAAAATCAAGAAAGAGGAGCATGAATAGTGTTTCTTATGAACTAACTTGTTTTTTTTCTTGTTTTCATGGATGATATAGCAAGCTTAGCACACCTAAGGACCATACAAAGCTTAGTGAGGCTATTAAACAATATAAGGAAGGTATAAGACTTGAAAACCCTTGGTGTTGTTTTGAGATTTTATAAGTTTTATGGATGATTTAGTGATTAGTATGTTATGGCATGCTTAGATCCTTGTTATTAGTTGTTATGATTATGATTTGGTTTATGAACCATGTAATGGTTAAGATGAGTTGTTGATAGACTAGTCATGATGTTTATTATATGTTGGGATGGTTGAATTGATCTTGGTTAGATCATAGTAAAGTGTAAAAACTTTGGAAAGCGCGTAAACATAGCCGTTATAATGTCCGATTTTACAATATCATGTTTTGTGTGCCATTTTTCATATCAAGACCCTACTGTCCAGAAACCTTTTCTGCCATGATAGGATAGGTTATGTTATAAGCTTCGTTTTGATATAAGGAACGTGTGAAACGGACTTACGGTTTAGGAGTTACGGCCGGTTTACTAAAAGTAGTTCGAATCCGTAAACGAAAGTTCGTAACTGTAATTGAACCCTCGTAATCTATGTAACGTCATGGCGAATCTTGGTAAATAAATACTAGAGGTAAAAAGGAAGGCGTGAAAGAAAACCGTATGTCAAAAGGATCATTTTTCGATTTATTAAAAATGTTCGAGTCGAGGTTAAACGCGAACGAACCCCTAAAAGATGACTCTTTTATAACTTCGGTAAAACACTTAGAAAAAGGGCGATAAAACTCGGAGTATAGTATTGGTTCGTAACGATCGACTTTAGAACTCATATGACTTAAGTATGTCCCAAGTATAAGTTCAATGACATGTCGTATTAACGAACGAATGTCGGGTCGGATCAGTGATAAAAGTAATCCACTAAAAGGGGTATAACGAGATAACTCGAGAACGTGTTTCGAATTAAGTATAACTTAACTTTTAATATGTTAAGTGATTAATCCCAAATGCCTTGGCTATTTATAGATCACCAAGCTGAACCGGGACCCGCTACCACTACCCCTTACCGTACTCGACTACCAGGCAAGTTTCAATTCCCTTCTTTTAGGCTGTTGTTGTGATTGAATAAATATATATATATGATTGCTGATATACATATGCCATTGCATGCATGCCTACTTTCAAGTTGAATTGATATACTTGTTCCCTGAATGTTATTGTTGGCTTATAAGCTAGATAGTTATATATCAGTTATAAGCCGGTTATTGTAAGACCCTCATAGAAGGGCGTATACATCTTATTAATCAAAAATAGACCGGGAGTCAATATTCCTTGATATATCGAGATTACCTCGGAGGAAAATATTTAAGTAAATATTTTCTATTATTCAGGCGACGAATATTATTTGAATATTCGTTCGAGATTATTTATTTTAATGATCCTTACTTCAAATAATTATTTGAACGTGATCATTCGACGAATAATATCTGTCAATATTCATTCAGAGTCGAATTGATTATCGATTATTATTCCGAATACTCTTCTAAAGATGAGACTACTAAATGAATATTATGTGGACATTCGTTTAGAATATTATTTTATTAAATAAATATTACTTTTGAAAATTCATTTAAGGTATTAAGTACTTGATGAATATTATCTTCAATATTCATCTGAAGCTTGAATTACTTATCGAATATTATATCGAATATTCTTTTAAAGCTTGGATTACTAAATGAATATTACTTGATATTCATTTAGAATATTATTCATGAAATGAATATTACTTTATCAATATTCATTTAAATTCCTAATTAATTACGAATATTATTTTGAATATTCATCCAGGGTTCTATTTAATCATCGAATATTATTTTAAATATTTTAAATATTTCTTTCAGGACTTATTAATTAATGAATATTATTTGGAATATTCATTTGAATATTTAGTTATGCAATAAATATTCTCTCGATATTTCTTCAAGAATTATTTGAGAGATACTCTGATTAAAGATATTCTTTCATATTCCTAAATATTCCGTAAAATATTTTAATTCAATAAATATTCTCTGAATATTCATTCCATACTTAGTATAACCTTGATAAGGTTTATCTTCTTCGATTATTACAGAAAATATTTCGGAGTCATATTATTATTAATCTTATATCAAGAAAGGTTCTCAGACATCATTCTTCTTTGAGTCTATCTCCTTAATAATAAGGGAACCTTACTTGGAAAAATGTTATTTATCTTGTCGACTTCCCGGTCATAAAGTATTTCCTTCACTCGCAACTCGGGTGCTGTTGACTTATTAAGTCGTTGCTTACCTTCTCATCTTTCGAGGGGTAAGATTACTGGAACAAGTTGATATCCGTTACCAAGTAATAGCTTGGGAGTTATTGGTAAATTTTCCTTTCCAACTAGATACGACTACTTTGTGGAGTCTTATCAACAAGTATTATACTTGGGGAAAGGGGGACGAACGTTACATTCAGAATCATAAATTCTATTTGAACTAGGAGTCGTGTAAGAGGCCGAGTAGCGCCGGTCCATCCCCTTTGGCCCAACCGTTGGCCGGGGAGAGCTAGTAAGGCGGTATACAAGTAAAGCCGTCAGTTCTTCCTTCTACCGGTAGTAAATCTAAATTGAGTTGTACGATCTCGACTGATCATCAAGATTGGAACAGCGGGCGCGGTGAATACTCCATCATTGGTTCATCATCCAAATTTATTTATTTCCTGCAACATGATTACTGTTGGCAGAGTTGGAAAAGGGTCATAACTGGAATTGCAACCTTTTCTTGCAAACTCCTCTTCTTAATAACAATAAGAATATCTCGCTTACTTTGATGTAGCAGATATTTCTACAAACAAATACTTTAAGTTACCTTGTAACTTCATCGTTCATATTATACTGGCATCATTTCCGTAAATGCATGGCATATGGTTTGAAAGATACTTTTGAACTGTTACATTATCGTTCAGTTATATATTATTGTTGGTGGGCTATTGCTCACCCTTGCTTTATTATTATATCACAACAACAGCTAGACCAGATGACTCGCACAAGGCGCACTCGACGCGGGCGAGGACGATGAGACTACCAGAGCTGAAGAAGAAGCTATTGGTAGGGTATATTTATTTTTTTTCAGTACCAAGAATATGGTCTAGTATGACTTATGTAAATGGATGGCAAGGAGTATGTATTTATATTGAAATCCTTTTTGGATTGTAAGAACTCATAATGTGATTAATAAAAATTTGATTGTTACTCTGATTTCATCTCTGGGACTATAACGGGTGTGTTTTATATTGTTGTGTTGGGTTATAGAGACGTAATTTACTTTATGTTAAGGAAAGTTCAATTGTTGTGGACAGAATTGGAAACCGTAACCACCGGATCCCGGACCCCGGATCTGGGGGTGTTACAGTGAGCGCCTAGATCTCCGACCCCGGATCTGGGGGCGTCACAGATAAGTTCTTGGGTCTTCCTAGTCTTTGACTAGTCACCAAAAATTAGAGAATTCTAGCCCTTACTATATACCAGCAAGTTCCTGGGTCGTCCTAGACACCAACATAATCTCAAAGGAGTTTTATCAACCTATATACATTTTATTTGGGGGTAGTCTAATAATAGCATTTAAATTAACAATGTATAACTAACAGAGTTTAGAGCTCATCAACATCAGAAGTTATTCATGAGAGGCAATGCACACAGTATTTACAGACTCAGAGTTTAGGATAAATAAACTAAGAGATGCTATAAATATGAAACAGTATCATGCTGTGTTAATTTTCTGCACAGTCAAAGATTAGATCACAAATAACTTAGAAGGATTTGTTAAATATAATTGATATGGTTAATATCAGTGTTTAAGATTTACAGGGAAAAACAGAGTTTAACTTGAAACAGGAAGCAGTCAGAGTTTAGTTAAACTCTGACAGCTGGAAGCTTGACAGAGTTTGTTATACGCTGACATTGGAAGCTTGACAGAGTTTGGTTAAACTCTGTCTGGAGGAAGCGCGTCTCCAGTCAACGGTGATTAAAGATTAATTGAAGATAATTATGGAAGCAATATCTTTAAAGATTTGATAGCTGTTAAAGAGATTGAGTTGACTTAGGAGATGTGTAGCAATCATAATTGATAACATTTGTATAGCTGATTTATAGGCGAATCAATTATCGATTGTACGTAGCTGTATATCTTATAAATACAGTTAGGTTAACCCTAGAAGGGTATCGATCGTGTAATACAATATCTTTCATTGTAACCTAAGCAGTTCTCTGTGATATTTTACATCACTGAGAGAGAAGTTAATTCCAGACAGTTTTTAAAGTTCTTAAAGAACTTATTGTTATTCTCTCATACTTAGTTGATTATAAGTGTGTATTCGGCCTAACAATTGGTATCAGAGCTTAATCTGTTAATTTAATACAGTTTAAAATCCACACACACAAAACTATAATCAATGGCAGAAATTCCTCCTCCAACATCAGGCTCTAGTGCTGAGAAGGCTAAACCTGCAACTGTGAGTCGATATGAAACAATCAGGGTTCCTATTCTTAAGCCAACAGAATACTCAACCTGGAAGGTGAAAATGGCTATGTTTCTGGAGGCTACAGATCCAAAATATCTTGACAGAATTTATGAAGGCCCTCATAAGCCTACAAAATTATCTGTTGTTGCTGCTGGACAGGAAGCTAAATCTATTCCAAAGGAGAAGAAAGATTTGACTCCTGAGGACATTTCATCCATTGGTAAAGATGCAAAGGTTAGACATCTGCTTCATAGTTCATTGGATAATGTTATGTTTAACAAAGTGATCAATTGTAAAACTGCAAAAGAGATCTGGGATGCTCTAGAGGTTAGATATCAGGGAACTGCAGCAATCAAGAAGAATAGAAGGAACATACTCACACAGGAGTATGAACACTTTGAGGCTAAATCTGAAGAATCAATGACAGAAACCTTTGACAGATTCTGTAAGCTACTTAATGATCTGTCACTGGTTAATAAAGAATATGATCTAGAAGATTCAAATCTCAAGTTTCTTCTTTCTCTACCTGAAAAGTGGGATGTTAAGACAACCACTATTAGAGACAACTATGATCTGGCTGATACTGATATTGATGAGATCTATGGGTTGCTCAAGACTCATGAACTAGAAATGGAACAGAGAAGCAGAAGATCAGGAATAAAGTCAAAATCTGTTGCTCTAAGAGTTGAAGAAAGACCCTCAAAGAACTTCAAGAAAGGGAAGAGATTCTCCAAGAATGATTCAAAGTTTGACAAGAAGAATTTCAGCAAATCTGAAAGAAAGAATACCAAATCTGGGAAAAGAGACAAGTCTGAGATTCAATGCTACAAGTGTATTGAGATGGGTCATTATGCTCCTGAGTGCAAGAAGGGTAAAACTGAGAAGGCACTCTTCACTAAAGGCAGAGATTGGGCAGACACCTCTGACTTGGATGAGGATGTGAACTATGCTCTCATGGCTACTACTGTTGATGAAGCTGAAGATTCTGAAAACAAGGTACCTCTAACTACCTATGCTTATAATACTGATGATATAACTGAATTAAGAATATATCTTAAGGCTTTGCGTATCAGTTATAGGGATCAGACTTTATAGAATGAGAGAATCAAAACTGAGAATTCTGAACTCAAAGAGAGAAATAAGGTTGTAGAAGAGAAACTTGCTAACATGCAGCAAGTTCAAAAGGAGAGAGATGATGCTGTCTATCTTGAACAAGAGTTGTTAAGTAAGTATAAACAACTAGAATCTGAATTGGAAAAGGCAAATCACATTATTAAAACTTGGACTCACTCAGGAAAAGACACTCAAGAAGTTTTTCAATCTGACACTGTTGGTCTAGGTTATTCTGAGGAAGATGAACTTAGGTTTCAGAATACAGTCAAGATTAGACCACCTCTTCCACCTAAGAAATTTGGAACATTTGTTAATGGAATAAGTGAACCTAGGTTTGAAGGTGGAAAAGAAGCTGTTAAGAAAGAACCAGTAAAAACTAGTGTTAAACAGGTTAATATTGGTTTAATGACAGATAAACAACTTAAGCATAAGCTTAAGGATTTAAAATCTGTTAAGAAACAGAAAGTGTCTAGAAAGAACAGAAATGGTAAAGTAGGCATCACTCAAGGTAATTATCCAATGCTTGCTACTTTAGCTCCAAGAAAGACATGTCATAACTGTGGTAGCACTAACCATCTTGCTAGTTTTTGCAGGAAGAACAAAGACATTAATTCTTTACCTTCCAAGTCTGAAGTAAAGAAAGATAATGTTAGAACTAGGCCACAGACTTTATGCAAACACTGTGGAAGCACTTGGCATTCTATTTATACTTGCAGAAATTATCATGCTATTTATCATAATTACTATGAACTGAAACCTAATCTAAAATGGGTTAGAGTTAATTCTGCAAGTGTAAACTCTGATAAAGTTAGCTTAAACTCTGATAGTGTAAATTCCGCTGCTAAAGCTAACAAAATTAAGAAAGCCAAAGGATCCAAGCAAGTCTGGATCCTTAAATCTAATCCTCAGTAATTGTTTGTGATTGCAGGGCATCAGGGAAAGTATCCTAGTCGTGGATAGTGGATGTTCAGGACACATGACTGGAAATAAAGCCCTACTATCAGAGTATGTGGAAAAGGCTGGCCCAAAAGTTTCCTATGGAGATGGCAACATAGGACATACTCTGGGATATGGCAATATTAATCTTGGAAGTGTCATCATCACAAATGTAGCTCTGGTTCCAGGACTCAAGCATGATCTGCTATCTATGAGTCAAATCTGTGACAGAGGTTTTCATGTAGATTTTCAACCTGAATACTGTGAGGTTATCAGCAAAACCACAGGGAAAGTTGTTTTAGTTGGACAAAGGCGCAACAATATCTATGAAGCAAGCTTGTTGACAAACTCTGATGGAAAAACTATGTGTCTATCAACAAGAATGTCCAATGAAGAGAGTTGGAAGTGGCATAAGTAACTCTCTTATTTGAATCTGAACAACATCAATGAGCTGATAAGAAAGGATCTTGTTAGAGGACTTCCAAAGTCTTTGTTAAATGTTGATGGTCTGTGTGATTCATGTCAAAAGGCCAAACAGAGGAAGACCTCTTTCAAGAGCAAGTCTGAATCTTCAATTGTTGATCCATATCATCTGTTACATGTTGATCTTTTTGGACCAGTAAATGTCTTGTCAATTGGAAGGAAGAAATATGCTCTAGTCATTGTTGATGAGTACACCAGATACACTTGGGTGTATTTTCTAGCAAAGAAGGATGAAACTGCATTAACTCTGATGGAGCATGTAAAGCTACTAGACAAAGGATCAAAACACAAAGTCAAAATAATCAGAAGTGATAATGGAACTGAATTCAGAAATGCAACAATGGAAGAATTCTGCAAGAACAGAGGGTTGAAACAAGAGTTTTCTGCACCTGGTACACCACAGCAAAATGGTGTAGTTGAGAGGAAGAACAGAACCTTGATAGAAGCTGCCAGAACTATGCTTGATGAAGCAAAATTGCAAACCTTTTTCTGGGCAGAAGTAGTTCAAACTGCTTATTTTACTCAAAATGCAACAATGATCAACAAGCATGGAAAAACACCATATGAGATGGTGAGGGAAAAGAAGCCAAACCTGAAATATTTTCATATTTTTGGGTGCAAATGCTTTGTGTTGAAAACTTATCCTGAACAGTTGCCCAAATTTAAGTTGAAAGCAGATGAATGAATTTTTGTTGGCTATCCAGTGTCAACCAAGGCATTCAGAGTTTATAATCTGAGAACAAAGGTGATTATGGAATCTATTCATGTGTCATTTGATGACAAGAAAATCACTGGACTTGAAGATGTTGATGAACATGATCAGTTGCATTTCGAAAATGAAGATCTAATCTCTGATGAAATAAACTCTGATGACACTAATCCAACAAACTCTGTTGATGCAAACTCTGAACCTCTACTGGTACACACAAAAGAAATAGTACAGTCAGAACAAAGAGGAGAACCAGTTGAGGGGGAGCATGATCATAGTGATGACTCAAATTCTGATAGTGAGTCAACTGAAAAATCTGGATCAAACTCAAACTCTGATGACCCAAACTCTGAAAGTTCAAATTCTGACAGTTCAAACTCTGAGCGATCAAATTCAGGGGGAGCCTTAGAGAATGAAGAAAGGCATCAAGATAATTGATAAGTGGATTTATATCCACTTGGATCGCTTCAATTCGACTTAAATTGATTGTCTTGGACTCAAGTTTGTTGTAGTTTTGATGTGTTTTGCTTAGTTGTGCAGATTTACAAGAATGTCGATTATGGTTGATGCTTCTATCGTGTTTGGAGGATTAATTTATTAAAATTCGGATTTTTCGGGAAGGTTGCGCAGTCTACACTGTTTTGGCCATATCTGGAGTTCTAGAAGTCCGTTTTTAGCGATCTTATAGCTCACGCGAAGCTTGAGAGATTTTCTACAACCTGGGATAGATAGCAGGTGCAGGGAGAGTGCTGAATAAATTCGCGCACGTGTTCCTTGAGAAGCAAAGCAGAAAAATTCCAGTTTTGCCCTTTTTCTAATTCTAATTGTATTTCGGGCAGGTTTTAGTACTTTAATCGAATTCTAATTGTAATAGAAGGTAATTTCCTGCTGGGCAAGAAATCTAGAGCCTATTTAAACACATCTTAGCATTGTAATTAAGAGTTATTATTATTGTAACATAGCTTAGATCTGCAAGGGAGAAAAGGAGAGAAGGATTCAACGCTAGTGACAATCAACGGATCAAGATCTACTTCATCTTTTGTGTTATTCTGGATTCTAGATTTGTTTTCTTAACTCTTTGTTTATTAATATAATTACTTCTTTTATTCATATCTTGTTTTATATCATGTTTACATTAAATCCCATGACGATGAACGGTTCAATTATGAGCTAATCGTTGTCATGGGATCCTAATGGATTTATCTATGTAGCTTAGTAGTTTGTATGCTTTAAAGATTATGTGTGGTGAATTCTTGATATCCTCGTATGGTCGTGTTTCATGTATTTAGATGCGTCGCGAACATCTAATTTGTTAATCTCTTGCTAAACGAGAGTGGATCTTGAGATTTAGAACTTTCCATGCTAGCATAGGATAGGTTGATGTTTTAACATCATGATTTATGGCGTAAATAGAGATATTATGCTGCCCTATGTGATCTATGTGGATAACTTGTACTTAAACCTTTATGTTTTCAAATTCTATAGAGATATAGGGTCTAAACATATTTGGTGTCTACCCATCTTCTATCTCTTTTGTGGATGCATGCGTAGTTTGGTATTAGTATACCGAGAGGTAGCTTTTACTTGTTTCATGTTATCCGATCAGATATCAAAACAATCACATGTATTGATTAAAGGCTGCGACTCTAAGTGAAGTAGATAATGAAGTTAGGATTCCATATTTATTCTCATATAAGTAAATCAGTTTTAGATCTCATTAGCTAGTTAATTCTTAATTCCGTAATTCGCATCTAAGTTTAATTTAGTTAATTAAAACCTCAATTTATTAATTGTCTTGGCAGTGAATTAAGATCATACATTGTTGAATAGGCACATTAGCTGAAAAGAACCATAACCTGATCCCTATTGGAACGAATTTGGACTTAACCTTATATATTACTTGTGACCACGTACGCTTGCGTGATATTGTGTAAACAAGTTTTTGGCGCTGCTGCCGGGGACCATCGGTGTTTAATTTAGTTTATGTGCTTGTCATCAGTGGTCGTTAGCGTTCACTGACTCGGATTTTTTTTCTTACTTAGTTAGTTTGTTTCGTGGTGTTTTTAGGTACTTTAACGTGTATGCGAACACGTTTGCAAACTCGTAAATTGACAGAAGAAGAACTTGTAGCAGTAAAAGAGATGGCAGAGTTACTAGCAGCAGTCAAGGCTTTGAAGGACTATTCACAGCCAAAGATCAATGACATACAATCTAGTATTGTCAGGCCAGCTATTGCAGCAAACAACTTTGAGATCAAGCCGAGCATAATTCAGATAGTGCAGAATTCGGTTCAGTTTGGGGGTGCTTCGACAGAGGATCCTAGCATGCACATTCGGGACTTTATCGAGATCTGCGACACTTTCAGATTCAATGGTGTGTCGGATGATGCTATTAAGTTGAGGCTTTTCCCATTCTCTCTGAGGGATAAGGCTAAGGGCTGGCTACACTCTTTACCACCTGGTTCCATTACTATATGGGAAGATCTTGCTCAGAAGTTCCTTACTAAATTCTTTCTTATGGCGAAAACTGCAGCAATAAGGAACCAGTTGACTCAATTCCATAGCAATCTGGCGAGTCTTTGTGTGAGGCTTGGGAACGTTATAAGGAGATGCTACGAAGGTGTCCTCATCATGGCATGCCTGATTGGATGGTTATTAATGGGTTATACAATGGGTTGGGAGCACAGTCTAGGCCTTTGCTAGATGCAGCATCAGGTGGAGCTCTGTGGGCAAAGAGATATGATGAAGCTTATGATCTTATAGAGATGATGTCTGCTAATGAATATCAAAATCCAACCCAGAGGCTATCACAAGGCAGGGTAGCAGGTGTTCTTGAAGTTGACACAGCTTCAGCTATTGCAGCTCAATTGAAGGCTCTTACTATGAAGGTGGATTCTCTTGCTAATTATGGAGTTCAGCAGGTTGCTAGTATTTGTGAGCTATGTGCGGGTGCACATGAGACGAATCAGTGTGCTATCTCTTCTGAATCAGCACAGTTTGTAAGTAATTTTCAGAGACCTGCTGCACCAGTTCCAGCTACCTATCATCCAAACAACAGGAATCATCCTAACTTCAGCTGGAGCAACAACCAAGGTGCTCAACAACCTCAGCAGCCCTATCAGCAGTTTCAGGGTCAGCAATCAAGGCCATTCGATCAAGTTATCAGCAGCAGTATGCTCCAAGGCAATCATATCAGCCTCTAGGATTTCAGCAGCAACCCCAGGCTCTTGCGAGGAAATCTTCTAATGAAAAATCAGAAATGGATGATATGAGGATGATGTTGAAGAACCTTCAAGCTTCTCAAAAGATCTTGGAAAACCAGATGGGACAGATTACAAGTGCTTTGTTGAACATGCAACAGGGGACTCTTCCTAGTGATACGGAAACAAATCCAGGCAGAAGGGGGAAAAAAGAACAGGTTAATGCAGTGACTTTGAAATCGGGAAAGGTTACAACAGGCCCTAAATCAGTAGTTGAAGAAGATGAAGATGTTCAGAATCAGCAGGTTGAAAAATCTGTAGTGCCCGAAATTGAGAAATCTGATTTAGTGGCTGATCAGCTTGAAGTGGAAAAAAGCGAGAAACCTGTTGAAAAGTCTAATCCGGAGCAGTCTACAAAGAATAATCAGATCTATCCGCCTCCTCCATATCCTGGACGATTACAGAAAAGTCAAGAGAGACAGTTTCAAAAGTTTATGGATGTCTTCAAGAAACTGTCCATTAACATTCCTTTTGTTGAAGCATTGGAGCAGATGCCGAGATATGCGAAGTTCATGAAGGATATTTTGTCAAGAAAGAGAAGGTTGGAAGAATTTGAAACAGTGGCTTTGACAGAGGAGTGCAGTGCGGTGCTACAGCAGAAGTTGCCTCCTAAACTTAAAGATCCGGGAAGTTTTACCATCCCGTGTACTATTGGCAATCTTTCTTTCAGCAAGTGCTTATGTGATTTGGGTGCTAGCATTAATCTCATGCCCTTGTCTGTTTTTAAGCAACTTGATCTGCCGAAGCCAAAGCCAACCAACATCTCTTTGCAGTTGGCTGATAGGTCAATCACTTATCCTAGGGGCATAGTGGAGGACGTTTTGGTGAAAGTTGATAAGCTCATATTTCCTGCTGACTTCGTTATCTTGGATTTTGAAGAAGACAAGAAGATCCCAATAATTTTGGGAAGGCCTTTTCTAGCTACGGGTCGTACCTTGATTGATGTGCAAAAAGGAGAGCTTACAATGAGGGTGCAAGATCAGAATGTCACCTTTAATGTGTTCAAGGCCATGAAATTTCCAACAGTGGATGAAGAATGTTGCAGTGTGGAAATAGTTGATACGGGTCAGAGAAAGAAGTTTGATCAGTTAGTGAGCGAAAAGTCGGACACACACGTACTAAAGCATCACATCAGTGATTTCATTGACAGTTCTTCAATTCGAGATCTTTCGAATGTAAAGCTTGGGAAACTTCCACCACATTTGAGGTATGTCCTTTTGAATAATGAGCTAGTGATTTTTGAAGAGGGGCATGATAACGTGTTGTGAAGGTGGAAAGCTGATGATAAGGAAGAAGAAGGTTTTGTTCATCCGTTCGAGTTGGAAAAGCACCTTAGAGGTGTGAAGAAGAAAAAAAAGAAGATTAGGCCGTTGGGTGGTAAAAACAGGTTGAAGTCTGAGGGAAGAGATTTGTGGAAAGCCAGCAAACAAGATGTTAACGTTCGTATGAATGGTCTATCTGTTGAGGACGGTTCAGTTATTCTTTTGAAACCGCCATGAGTTGAGGAAGTAACGTCAAGCTATTGACGTTAAAGAAGCGCTTCGTGGGAGGCAACCCGTGTATTAGTGTAGGAAGAACAAAAAAAAAAGAGTGTTGTAAAAAAAAAGTGTGTGAAAAAAAATGAGTGTTGTGAGCGTTGTGAAAAAAAAAATAAAAAAAAAAATTTGAGTGTTGTATTAAAAAAAAAAATCAACAGGAGAAAACGCGCGCCCCTGCGCTAGCCTGGAGACCCCGCGTCCAGTTTTTTCTGTCCAGGTACTAGTACTAATGTTGCTTCCCTGTTTGTGTGTTAACGTATAAAAAAAAAAAATTATAGCATCAACCACACGCCATAGCGCCAACATGGCGCCTCATCCTAAAATTTTTTCTACCCAGCCTTGTTTTGTCCGAGTGGTATGTGTGTGTAACACATATTTTATTAAAAAAAAAATTCCAATTCCTTTTCTAATTATTCTTCCCACCTAAAATCCTAATTCTAGTCCTATATTAATTCCAATTCATTCCCAATTCATCTCCTATTTTATATTTCTTTCCCAAATCTACACAATTAAACCTCTATATATACACACCAATCCTACCCCATTCCAATTATATTTTCCTACAATCAATTTCAAGGCTTCAAGATTCAAGTTTGGGGGGATTTTTAATTGCAAGCTTCACCTCTCCGGTTGGTATTTGGGGTATATTTCTTCTTTTTATTTTGATATTACGAATTGTGTTCTTGCATTATTAGGGTTGTGTGTTCTTAATTATTTGGGGGGTATTTGTGAATTCGAATTTTTTGTGGATTTTGGTGAATTTTGTGAGTTGGGTATTGATTCTTATGGCTCCTAAGCGTGGGAGAGGTGGTGCTAGTGTTGCAAAATTTTTGTCTTAGGCGGTGGAGGTTGAATTTAATTGGTTGTTGTTGAGGGGATTTTTGCTAAACAAGCATGTTGAGTTGCGATGGGGAAGGATTTGTAAAGCGCCTTGTAGGTATGTTTTCTGCTATCCCTCATATTTACTTCCATTCAATGCGGATATTGAATATTTTAAGTTTGGGGGTGGTTTGATGGATTAGTAGTTGTTGTTGTAGTATTTGTTCATGTAAGATTTCATGCTTTGCATATTATTAGTAGTAATTCATGCATGTATGTTCGTATTAATTATGTTTGTTTCATATAGGACATTCTGTTTTTATTTTTCGTATACCATGTGAGTTCATATTAGTTGCATTTGCATAGCATGCATATTTCATGATCCCTTAAGACGAGCTAATTCTGATTGATAGGTAGGTGTCTAATTGAGTGCGGTAATGATGAATAGAGGGTTGACTTATAGTTTCTATGAAATTGACTTATGTGTTTCGGAAACAAAACTAATTACACAGTCTCATTGGGTGCTTTTGGGCTAGGTTAGGGTCATTCTTGTTTGGATGTTTTGAGATTTAATCACTTGTTTATATTTAGAATTTTCGTTATTCCCTTGATAGTGTAGGAGCACTTAAGTCTAAGTTTGGGGGAAAACATGGATTTCATGCTTAAATTGTAAATAATTTCTAGATGTCAAATGGCTAGTAGCCGGCTCATATTTATATGAGTAGTCTAGGGTTGGAATTGAGAATTCTCATTCCAGATTGCATAGAAAAAAAACAGAAAAAAAAGAAAAAAAAAGAGAAAAAAAGAAAAAAAAGTCAAAAGTTTCAATTGTTTATATGCAAAATTAACCAGGGAGAGCTCTTTAATACTCGAGCTATTAAGTTCGCGGGGACTTTGTGCCTAGTGACCTAAGGTTTTTATAGTCTGGGATCCACTAACCCAACGCTCGCTACATGGGTATTATATCCTCGTATGGTCGTGTTTCATGTATTTAGATGCGTCACGAACATCTAATTTGTTAATCTCTTGCTAAACGAGAGTGGATCTTGAGATTTAGAACTTGCCATGCTAGCATAGGATAGGTTGATGTTTTAATATCATGATTTGTGGCGTAAATAGAGATATTATGCTATGTGATCTATGTGGATAACTTGTACTTAAACCTTTATGTTTTCAAATTCTATAGAGATATAGGGTCTAAACATATTTGGTGTCTACCCATCTTCTATCTCTTTTGTGGATGCATGCGTAGTTTGGTATTAGTATACCGAGAGGTAGCTTTTACTTGTTTCGTGTTATCCGATCAGATATCAAAACCATCACATGTATTGATTAAAGGCTGCGACTCTAAGTGAAGTAGATAATGAAGTTAGGATTCCATATTTATTCGCATATAAGTAAATCAGTTTTAGATCTCATTAGCTAGTTAATTCTTAATTCCGTAATTCGCATCTTAGTTTAATTTAGTTAATTAAAACCTCAATTTATTAATTGTCTTGGCAGTGAATTAAGATCATACATTGTTGAATAGGCACATTAGTTGAAAAGAACCATAACCTGATCCCCGTGGGAACGAATTTGGACTTAACCTTATATATTACTTGTGACCACGTACGCTTGCGTGATATTGTGTAAACAATAATCAGGAGAACATTGATCAAGGGGGAGGATCAACTGTTGACAGAAGTCATTTACCTTCTGCTAGGAATTGGACAAAGTCTCATACACCTGATTTAATAATTGGAGATCCAGATGCAAAAGTTAGGACAAGAAGTGCTACAACAAATGAATGTCTATTTCATGCATTTCTATCCAAATCTGAACCAAAGAAAGTGGAAGAAGCTCTTCAAGATGCTGACTGGATAACAGCAATGTAGGAGGAGTTAAATGAATTTGAGAGAAATGAAGTATGGACCCTTGTACCTAGACCAAAGAATAGATCTGTTGTTGGTACTAGATGGGTTTTCAGAAACAAAACTGACAGTGATGAGGTTGTTACAAGAAACAAGGCCAGACTTGTGGTCAAAGGCTATTCACAGCAAGAAGGCATAGACTATGATGAAACTTTTGCTCCAGTTGCAAGGTTGGATTCAATAAGAATCTTTCTAGCATATGCTTCTCACAAGAAATTCAAGGTTTTTCAGATGGATGTGAAAAGTGCTTTTCTGAATGGAAAACTTGAAGAAGAAGTGTTTGTTGAACAAACACCAGGATTTGTAGATCCCAAGTATCCAGATTATGTCTACAGGCTTGACAAGGCACTCTATGGACTTAAGCAGGCACCAAGAGCATGGTATGAAACTCTGGCACAATTTCTTTTAGAAAGTGGGTTCAACAGAGGTATAATTGATAAAACCTTGTTCTACTTCAATCTTGGTAGTGATTTATTATTAGTTCAAATATATGTAGATGACATAATCTTTGGATCTACTAATGATAAACTCTGTAAGAAGTTTGCCAAGCTCATGCAGTCCAGGTATCAAATGAGCATGATGGGAGAGCTCAGTTATTTTCTAGGGCTACAGGTGAAGCAAACAGATGATGGAATCTTTATCAATCAAGCAAAATATATCAGAAATCTTCTCAAGAAATTTGGCATGCTTGACTGCTCATCTGCAACAACTCCCATGGCAATAGCAACAAAGTTGGATAGAGACACAGGTTCACCAGTGGATATGACAAACTATAGAGGAATGATTGGGTCTCTTCTTTATCTAACAGCTAGCAGACCGGACATCATGTATGCAACATGTCTTTGTGCAAGATTTCAGGCAGACCCAAGAGAACCACATCTAACAGCTGTAAAGAGAATTTTCAAATATCTTAAGGGCACCATAACTTTAGGTTTGTGGTATCCAAGAGAATCAGACTTCAAGCTTCTTGGTTACTCTGATGCAGACTTTGCAGGCTGTAAGATAGACAGAAAAAGTACTAGTGGAAGTTGTCAATTTCTTGGTGATAGACTTGTTTCTTGGTACAGCAAGAAACAGAAATCAATCTCTACATCTATAGCTGAAGCAGAGTATATTGCTGCTGGTAGTTGTTGTGCACAGATTCTGTGGATGAAGAATCAATTACTGGATTATGGATTGAGGTACAGTAAAATACCTATTTACTGTGATAATCAAAGTGCTATTGCTATGACAGGTAATCCAGTACAGCATTCAATGACCAAGCACATCAACATAAGGTACCATTTTATCAGAGAACATGTAGAGGAAGGGAATATTGAGCTTCATTTTGTGTCTACAGAACAACAGCTTGCAGATATCTTCACCAAGCCATTGAGTGAAGCTGTATTTACAAGGCTGGTAAATGAACTAGGAATGGTCTCTGGCTTTGACTAGAGATATTGGTTAGACTCAAAACTCTACTTAGGTACTGTGTTGCTCATATTTCTGTGGTATGTTAAACTCTGGTATGCAAACTCTGCTCAATGACTGTTAAACTCTGTTAGCATGCTCTTTAAGTCATACACTGTTGACTGTTGGATAAACTCTGAGAAACTCTGATAATGTTTCTTTCTGAACATAAACACCGATGAAGACACATGTATGAAACATTATTCTCAGTAATTAGTCATGAATCCTTCTAAGTTATCTGTGATCTAATCTTAAACTGTGCAGAAAGTTAACACAGCATGATGATGTTCCATATTTATAGCATCTCTTAGTTTATTTATCCTAAACTCCGAGTCTGTAAATACTGTGTGCATTGCCTCTCATAAATAATTTCTGATGATGATGAGCTCTAAACTCTGTTAGTTATACACTTTTAAATTAGATTCTGTTATTAGAATAACCCCAAAGCTTATATATATATACTGTTAGAACTCCTTTGAGATCATGTTTGTAACTAGGACGACCCAGGAACTTACTGGTATATAGTAAGGGCTAAAATTCTCTAATTTTTGGTGACTAGTCGAAAACTAGGAAGATCCAAGAACTTATCAAACTGATAAGGGCTAAAATTATAGGATTTTTGGTGACTAGTTCCAACCTCTGATTACTGGAGAAAACCAAAAAAAAAAATTAAAAATTTGGGAGTTATAGATTAATTAAATATTACTGTATATAAATCGTTTACTACAGAGTTTAGCATTCATCATACATTTAGTATTTACTATGAGAGTTTGTGCATCCAGTGTTTACTAATTTGTTTTATGGATTTTATGAAATAGTAGATGCTCTAAATACTGATGTAGTAAATTCTGCTCTACACACACTCATATTCACAACTGTGCAGTGTTTGAAAGGATAACTGTAATTAAGTTGGAGAATTGATAAATACTGTTCGATTCTGTTGAGTACTCTAAGGTAATATTTTATTTCAGACAAAACATACATTTGGAATACAAAGAGTTTTTTAAATTTGCATGTGATACATGCCAACTATTTAATGGTGTCAGACAGTTAAATCTTATTGGTAATAGGAGAGAGAATAGCAGTAATAATAGGCATTATTACTGCAAGTGTACATGGTTGTTCCACTTGCTACATGACACGTGTCCCACTCACACACTTAACAAGAAATTGGTTGCGTGTTTAATGTCTAAAACGATTGGGTTTTAATTTTCAATTACAGATCTAATCAAACTCATTTCATTATTCACTTTTTCACTTTTACACCCACGAACACACAACATTACACACAATTTCTCTGTTACTTTCACTTAAGCATTTTCACAAACACTTTTCCACACACTCTCTTTTCTAACAATCTGTTCTAATGGCAACCAAGACTTTTGTGGCTCAGGGATTATCTTTCGTTACTAACAACTATGAAGCAATACTAAACACTGATAAAGCCCCAGAACCATTTCATTTGATTCAGAACTTCTTAAGAGATTCTGAAATTGGTCAAGCTCTTGTTCAACCAGAAAAACTCTCTACCACACAAATCTCTACTTTCTGGAGAAACTCTGTTTATGATGATGGTGAAGAGAATGGGACTCCATCTATTGTGTTTACTCATGAAGATCAAGAGTTTGTAATCACTCCTGCAACTGTTCGAGATGTTTTGGACTTTGATACTCACATCTCATACGCTGTGGCTGGTGAGAATCAATTGAAAGAAATATTACAGCAACTGCAGTTTTCAGGCCCTTTAGATAAGCTTGGGAATGTTAAAAGGCCAGGGCTCAGGAAGGAGTGGAGCTTTTTCTTTGACTGCATCACTCGAGCATTTGGAAAGAAAGTAACTAACTGGGATGCAATTCCCACTGATAGTCTTCAAATCGGGTATTCTCTTCTAATGGGAGTAACTTTGATTTTGGTAGATTAGTTCTTATGAATTTAGGTGATAAACTAGCAGAGTCTAAAACAACTGTTTATTTCTCACGTTTTTGTCAATGTTTATTCTCTGCTTGTTTGCCTAATTTGGTAATTTCTGATGAGGATGTTATTCAACACTTTCAATGCCATAAGAGAATGTTCTCTCACTTGACAAATAAAGATGCTAACAAGGATCAAGTTCCAGAGTTTTTCTATCCTCTTGCCCTCAGAAACTTTCTCAATCAACCACAAGAACCACAAGCACCCGAACCTGAACCTATAATTGAACCTCCACAGTCACCTCCTCAACCCACAAACACTGAACCTCCTCAACCCACAAACACTGAACCTTACATAACTACAAACACTGAACCAATCTCTAAACCTACATCTCCACCCACCATTGCTACTACTTCACAACCTCAATCTTCATCACAACCTCAACCTCAACCACAATCCAAACCAAGAAAGCCAAAGAAAAGCAGGGCTATAAGGCCACCAAGAAAGCACAGGACTGCTGAAGCTTCTAAGCGAAAGAGAGCTAGAAAGGAAAGGGCTAACAGACCTCAATCTCCATCTATTCTAGATGATTCTATCTCAGAAGAGGAGAGAATAGAAGTGAATCCTCCAGTTAAAAGAAGGAGACTAATTATTGAAGAATCTGATGAATAATTTAATTTTGAAGCTCCAGAGGATATTTCTCAGGAAATACCTACTGTTGAGACAGAAACTGCAAAAGAAGCTGCCAATACACCTCTCAATGTACAAGTGGATGAGGACAACAGAGAAGACTTTACTGCTATGGATGATTTTGTTGAAACATTCATACCATTTTCTGATTCTATTCATGTTCCTTTATCACCTGTTGTTGCAAACTCTGCTGAAACTGGTGTTGCAGATCAACCTACTGTGGTGCTAGAAGACACAGAGGTTGCATCACACACTGAGCTATTCTCTGATGCTCATCAGGTTCCTGACCAAGGTGAAGAGGTTGAACAAGTTCAAGGTGCAAAGTCTGTTGATCCTATTGAACAACCTGCAGAGGATGTTGTAGAGCCTGTTGCAGAGAATGTTGAACGTACTGCAGACACTGTTGCAGAAACTGTTGATGAGTCTTTTCCAATTCCTGAATCAACTGACCATATTGAAGCTGAAACTGAAGGGGATACTGAGTCAAGCTCTTCTCAGAGTTTACCAGCACAGACCTCTGCTAAAGTAAATGATTTTGCTGGCCCTTCAAATCAAGCAGATGCTGAAGAAGAACACTTTGAACAATTTTCAGCTGATTGGTACAAAGAAACTTGCATCTTTCCTGTTGCAAGAGCAGCTGAATTTGTCAAGAGAACATCCAGAACAATCACAAATCCAGAGATTCTATCTTGTCTCAAGGCTACTGTTGTCCAAGTGAAGACTCTCAATTCTAGATTTGATCATTGTCAAAAGGCCATTTCTGATGTTCGAGGTGAAGTTATTAGAGGAGATGATATGCTTAAACTCGATAGCAAGAACAAGTTTCAATATCTTTCCCAGAATCAAGAAACTTTGTCTCACAGGCAAAGTTGAAGAAAATCAAAATTCCATGTCTTTAAAGATTGATTCTATTGCTACTTCTCTGGAGTTAATCACATCTATTCTCATGCCTGATGATGTCAAAAAGGGGGAGAGAGTTGCTAAAGACAAATGCCAACAATCTCAAATTCTGATCAGAAAGGATGATGCTGGAGATGGAGGAGCAAGTAATAAAGGCAGGGGCAAAGCTGAAGAATGTCAAACTCTGAAATCTAGCAAGTCTTCTAAATCACAGTTTGCTGGAATAAACACTGGTACTCAAGGTACTTCAAAGACCAAGAGTCTGGTATTATCTTCTAATCCACAGACTGATGAGGAGTTGGCTGCTAAGTTATTTATTGAAGAAAATGAAGAAGGAGCTACTATTGAAGATATTAAAGCTGAAGAAAAGAATTTACAAGAACAACATCAGAAAGCTTTAAAGTCTGGAAAGTTTAAGAAGAGAGAAAAAGCTTCTAGGCCTGTTCTTAAATGCATTGTGATCAAGGAAAATGTTGATGCTGATCAAAGATCACATTTATCTAAGAAATCAACAGAAGCTGAAGCTAAACTCAAGCTAAAAGGCATTGCTATGGAAGGAGAAGATTCAAAGAAGAAAGATACAACCTCTATTTCTACACAAGTTGTACAAAGAAAGAAAACACAACCTCTGTTGCTACACAAGTTGTGTCTAGACCTCTATCTTCTCAGTTGAAATCAGTTTTTGGTAAAGGAACACTTCATGATCCAAATCTAGTATCTGGAGCTCCTATGGATTTTTCTGATGGAAGAGCCTTGTCTGGTAAGATTGGAAATAATAAAGCTGGTCTAGGCTCACACAGAGATAAAAGGCAACATACTTGTCCTAGAGATCCTTCTTCACTGGCTGTTCCAGGTCGTGGTGTCCCTCAAGAGAGTTTGGATAGACTGGAATCAGTACAGTTAGTTCATCAGAAGAGTTTAAAGAAAGATTTTCTCTTATACTTTATGGCTGATGGGACAGTATTTAAAATTGGTGAGCATGATATTGGCTTGAAATATTGGGAAGAACTAGAACATGTTCTGTATCTTTTCAAGGTGAACAGTCGAAGAACTCAATCAGTTGCAAATGTGCTCAGACAGAAAATGCTCCAAAATTTGGCAATTAGAGGAATGAAGTGTAACAGCAGATATGTTCCTAAGTACAGAGACTGGAATGGAAATCTCATTGAAATGAAGAAGGGTACTGCAAAGCTGAAGACTGATCTGGGAATCACAGTACTTGACTTCAATTCACAATCAGAGGAAGTAAAATTTATTAGACTGGGAAATGAGATGAGGAGGAACAAAATCTATGATCTAAGATCTGCTATTTATCAAACTGATGAGAGTGATCCTCAGTTGAGAGAGATCAAGGAAGCTATGAAGATTGAACTTGAGAATGCAGAGAGAAGATTGCTTATAGATTATCTCAGAACAACACCAGATCTTGAGGAGATTAGAGATTAAAGTCTGTAAGAATTTTCTTGTTTTCTGTAGATTTTTGTTAAGTCAAGTTTAAACTCTGCTTAGTTGAATAAACACTGTGTTTTTATGAAATTGTTTTGACATCATCAATTATTGTTAACTTGTGCATTTTTACTAATGAACAAGTTGGGGGAGATTGTTAAATATAATTGATATGGTTAATATCAGTGTTTAAGTTTTACAGGGAAAAACAGAGTTTAACTTGAAACAGGAAGCAGTCAGAGTTTAGTTAAACTCTGATAGTTGGAAGCTTGACAGAGTTTGTTATACGCTGACATTGGAAGCTCGACAGAGTTTGGTTAAACTATGTCTAGAGGAAGCGCGTCTCCAGTCAACGGTGATTAAAGATTAATTGAAGATAATTATGGAAGCAATATCTTTACAGATTGGATAGCTGTTAAAGAGATTGAGTTGACTTAGGAGATGTGTAGCAATCATAATTGATAACATTTGTATAGCTGATTTATAGGCGAATCAATTATCGATTGTACGTAGTTGTATATCTTATAAATACAGTTAGGTTAACCCTAGAAGGGTATTGATCGTGTAATACAATATCTTTCATTGTAACCTAAGCAGCTCTCTGTGATATTTTACATCACTGAGAGAGAAGTTAATTCCAGAGAGTTTTTAAAGTTTTTAAAGAACTTATTGTTATTCTCTCATACTTAGTTGATTATAAGTGTGTATTCGGCCTAACAGGATTCATGATTATTTACTGAGAATCATGCTTCATACATATTTCTTCATCGGTGTTTACATTCAGACAAAAATAATATTAGAGTTTCTCAGAGTTTGTCCAACATGTCAACAGTGTATGACCTACAGAGCATGCTAACAGAGTTTAACAGTTAACGAACAGAGGTTGCATAGCAGTTAACATATCACAGAAATATGAGCAACACATTAAATAAGTAAAATTTTGAGTCTAACCAATATCCCTAGTCAAAACCAGAGACCATTCCTAGTTCATTTACCAGCCTTGTAAATACAGCTTCACTCAATGGCTTGGTGAAGATATCTGCAAGCTGTTGTTCTGTAGACACAAAATGAAGCTCAATATTCTCTTCCTCTACATGTTCTCTAATAAAGTGGTACCTTATGCTGATGTGCTTGGTGATTGAATGTTGTACTGGATTACGTGTCATAGCAATAGCACTTTGATTATCACAGTAAATAGGTATTTTACTGTACCTCAATCCATAATCCAGCAATTGATTCTTCATCCACAACAGCTACCAGCAGCAGTATACTCTGCTTCAGCTGTAGATGTAGAAATTGATTTCTGTTTCTTGCTGTACCAAGAAACAAGTCTATCACCCAGAAATTGACAACTTCCAATGGAGCTTTTTCTGTCTATCTTGCAGCCTGCAAAGTCTGCATCAGAGTAACCAAGTAGATTGAAATCTGATTCTCTAGGATACCACAGACCTAAGGTTATGGTCCCCTTGAGATACTTAAAAATCCTCTTCACAGCTGTTAGATGTGGTTCTCTGGGGTCTGCCTGAAACCTTGCACAGAGACAAGTTGCATACATGATATCAGGTCTGCTAGCTTTTAGATAAAAAAGAGACCTTATCATGCCTCTGTAGTTTGTCATATCTACTGGAGCTCCTGTATCTTTGTCCAACTTTGTTGCTGTTGCCATGTGAGTTGATGCAGATGAGTAGTCAAGCATACCAAATTTCTTGAGAAGATTTCTGGTATATTTTGCTTGATTTATGAAAATCCCATCATCTGTTTGCTTCACCTGTAGGCCTAGAAAATAACTAAGCTCTCCCATCATGCTCATTTGATACCTGGACTGCATGAGCTTGGCAAACTTCTTACAGAGTTTATCATTAGTAGATCCAAAAATTATGTCATCAACATATATCTGAACTAAAAGCAAGTCATCACCATAGTTAAAGTAGAACAGTCTTTTATCAATTGCACCTCTGTTGAACCCACTATCTAAAAGAAATTAAGCCAGAGTTTCATACCATGCTCTTGGTGCCTGCATAAGTCCATTGAGTGCCTTATCCAGCCTGTAGACATAGTCTGGATATTTTTGGTCCACAAAACCCGGTGGTTGTTCAACAAACACTTCTTCTTCAAGCTTCCCATTCAGGAAAGCACTTTTCACATCCATCTAAAATGCCTTGCTCTTGTGAGAGGTATATTCTTGAAAAATTCTTATTGCCTCATAACATTATAGGGAGAAGAGAGAGACTTGGAGAAGGATTTCGGTGTTTTATTTTTAGTTTATGTGCTTGTCACCAGTGGTCGTTAGAGTTCACTGACTCGGATTGTTTTTCTAACCTATCTTGTGTAGTTCGTTGGTGTTTCAGGTACGTGTCATCTATAGCTATAGCAGCTCAGTTGAAGGCATTGAATTTGAAGATGGATTTTCTAACTTACTATGGAGTTCAGCAGGTGGCTAGTGTTTGTGAGCTATGTGCGGGCGTACATGAGACGAATCAGTGTGCCATCTATAGTGCATTAGTGAGCTGGAGCAACAGTCAAGGTGGCATGCTGCAACCACAACAGCCTTATCAGCAGTTTCAAGGTCAACAATATGGAGCACAACCTTACAATCACCAGAATTTTCAGCAACAATATGCCCCGTGGCAATTTCAACCTTCGGGTTTTCAGCAACAACAGTCATATGCTGGTTCTGGGCATTCCACTTATGACAAATCTGAATTAGAGGAATTGAGGTTGATGTTTAAAAGCAACGCTGTATCGTTTAAGACCTTGGAAAATCAGATTGGGCAGATTACTAATGCCTTGTTGAGTAGGCCACAAGGGACTCTTCTTAGCGACACGAAGGCTAATCCAGGCAAGAGGGAAGTCGAAGAACAGGTGAAAGCAGTTACCTTGAGATCTGGAAAGGCTACAAACGATCAGAAATCAGCAGCTACGGAAAACGAAGAAGTTCATATTCAGCAGGTTGAGAAATCTACAGGGTCAGAAATTGAGAAATCTGATTTGGTAGCTGAGCAGTTGGACGGTGAAGTGGAAAAGAGTACAAATCCTGTTGAAAAAGTTTCTCCGGAGCATTCTACAAATAGCAATCAGATCTACCCGCCTCCTCCATATCCAAAGAAATTCTTGGAATTTCCGGCAGAGAAGGAAGAGTGTTTTGGCAAGTCAAATCCAGTAGATGTTGCTTTACAAGGAAAGTCCGATACGGAAGATGCGGAACTAGGCGTGGTTGATCTTTAGGATTCTCAGGTGCTGATTGATGATGGTGTTTCATGGTCAAATCTTGAGGATAGTGCAATTGAGTCTTTTCTTGAGAAAGATGTTTTGTATGAGGGCAATAAAGAACTTCATGAGTTGTATAGGAATTTTACTTCTGACGAGATGTTAGATGAATTGAATGCTATTTGTTCTAAGCATGAAATTCAACTTGAGGAGAGTTCTTTTGATCCTAAGTCTGTTGTGAAGACTTCTGTTGGTGAACTACCCACTTTTGTTCCTAATCCATCTATTTCCACTCTTGCTCAGTCTTTGGTGGTTAATAATGAAAATCATCATGTTGAAGAAACTTCCAGACTCGAGTTTAAACCACCAGATCAGCTGAGGTATGTATATTTGGGTCAATCATCTACTTTGCCTATTATTATTGTTGCTAACTTGTCAGGTAGCGAAGAGAACAATGTTACTGACCCTTTTGAGGAGCAAAGAAGGCTGAAACTTGTCATCAAGGATGTAGCCCCAGAAAAGATAATTAAATGGCCATATAGAGATACGGTGCCGCCTGAGGAGGGTGATCCTATAGAGTTAGGTATGTTCTCTACTATCCCTTGTATTACCTTCCATTCAATGGGGATATTGAATATTTTAAGCTTGGGGGTGGTGTGAGGGATAAGTAGTGTATAGTAGTTGTTTGTAGTAGTTAGTGTGTTCATGTAGGATATCATGTTTGCATTTTAGTTGTAATTCATGAATATTTGTTCGTGTTATTATTATGTGAGTCCATAGTAGTTTGTATTTGCATCCATGCTTGATAGGAATTTTGTGTTGTTGACGCTTCTGATTGAGAAGTGATATGCTTTGATCTTGTGCACACATATACACTATTAAGTTGAAGCTAGTAGACTTATTGAATGTTGTGAGTAATTAGAAGGACATGAATAGGTGCAAGTTGATTTAGTTTGCATGCTTTGAATACAAGTAGGTGCATTAGAGAGATTTTTGCTTGGGATTGAGTATGTTTTTCCACCAAGTGAGCTTTTGGGCCTTATTGAATATTTGTTGCAATTTTATTCATTTGCTTGAGTGTCCACGGATTATTTGCATTGCTAGCAGTTGTTTGAGGTCTTTCTTGAAACGCATGACATTATTTGAAGATTAAAATGATAAAGGCATATAGGAATAACCATGTATATTTTCCCATATTACCACACCATATTCACATGATCAATTAGTTAACCCGTTGAGCTTAATTCTATTTTTTCGGTGACATACCACATTACTTGCATAGACCTTTTTCTTGTATTGGCCTTACATTAATTTGAACCCACATTGTCAAAGGCTAGTAGAGTGCTTAAGGGAGTAATAAGGTGTGCAAGTAGGGGGTTTTTTTGGTCATAATTTTGGGGGAAATATTGAAAATTGGGTTTGGTTGTTTACTTGATAGTCGGCATGTGTAATAAAATCATGGGATCATTGTTATTGTTATTGTTGTTGTTATATTTAGCTCTAAAAAAAATGAAAAAAAGAAGAAAAAAGAAAGAAAAAAAAATATTATGAGTACATATTTGTGTTTGTTGTGATCCTACTTTAGTCGATTAGTCGAGCGTTTTTTGTTGGAAGAAAAATAGTAAAATTATGTGTGGGGGTGGGGGGGAAGTAGGGTGTTGTGTATGATTCATTATAGTTCCTACTAGCTTTTGACACTTCACCTGTTTTGGCTTATTTGACATACCTTGTCCCTAGCCCGTTACAACCCAAATAAAGACCTTCTGATTATCGTCATTGATGTATGTTGTGTTAAGAGTTAGATTGATACCAATTGTCAAGCATGCTTATTATTTTGTTGGAATTGAGTGATACACTTACCCTTGTTCTTGAGTGAATATTCTTTTGTGAGTGGATTGTGAGTGTTTGCTTGTTTTTGCGTATGAGATCCCGAGTTTTGTCTCAAAGATGTACTCTTGTAGGCTTAGCTTGGTCACTAACTTATTCTTACACTTGACATGGACTTTTGAGAGCTTATGCATGTTCATTGAGTAGACTATGTGAATGCTTGCACTTTCGACACCAAGACATCACATTATTACTTTGATTCTTAAGTTGAAATGACATGAGAGGATTTGAAGGTGTGGTAATGTATTAGTAGTAAATCATTTGCAGTTTCATAATAGTTGCATTCATGCATTACATTGTGTTTGCATTGTTTAGTTAAATGGATTTTGTGGGTACATTCACTATAGGCCCTCACGAGACCTTACTCGTCCACTAGGGCTGCCTAGGGGTTTAAAGGGCTTGTTGCATATGCCAAATGCAACCGTGATCACCTACGGAAGTGGTACTAGTTAGTGTTAGTTGTTTATGCGTGAGGACAAGCATCGGTTTAAGTTTGGGGGTGTGATAAGTGGATTTTATATCCACTTAAAGCGTTCCATATCGGCTTAAATTGATTACTTTGCCTCAAGTATGTGGTGTGTTTAATGTGTTTTCATTGAGTTTTGCAGAGCTAAGAGAGTTGGAGGTTAGTTTGATTAAAATTCGGATTTTCCGGGTCGGCTGCGCAGTCTACACTATTTTGGCCTGGAGTTCTACAAGTCCGATTCTGACGATCTTACAGCTCACGCGAAGAGGAGAAGATTTTCTGCAAAATTGAACAGTGACCAGGGTGCGCTGTGGCCTGGAGAGCGCGCTGTGGCGTGGTGTCTTTGCTGGAAATTCTGAATTTTTATCCTGAAAATTCTGATTCACTGTTTTGGCCATATCTTGAGTTCTATAGGTCCGTTTTGGACGATCTTACAGTCCACGCGAAGATAATGAATTCTCTTTCATTCTAAAGTGGTTCAGATGTCCAAATACAACTGGAACGGTCCAGAAATACTGAAGAAAAGTTAGTTACGAATTTTCCTTCAAAACCGAATCAGTTTAGGAAACGTATTATATGTCGAACTGCAGAAATTCAACTTTGACAAGGAAATTGCTATAATTCCTACTTCTAATAAGTATGGTAATTGCTCTGGGCAGCTAGAACATTCCAGAATCAGATCTACACATGGAATTTGCAATTCTATTCTCATTCAAGAACGGAAATTGCCATACTCCTATTCCAACTCTAAAACGGCAATTACTTGATGGAGAGGCAAATTGGGGCTATAAATACACATCTTGGGGGACAGAAAAAAAACATATCATTACATATCAATTACTTAGGTTTATTTGTATCTTTTCATACTTTGTTTTTATCATGGTTTCATCAGATCCCATGATAACGAGAGGTTCGATTATGAACTAATCATTGTCATGAGATTTTAACGGATTTATTTATGGAGCTTTAGTATTTTGATGCTTTAAAGATCTCTGTGTGATGTATATTTGATATCCTTGTATGGTTATTCTTAATGCTTTTAGATGCGTAGCTAACATCTAAATTGAATTGTTAATCTCTTGCGAAACGAGAGTGGATCTTAAGATTTAGAACTTGCCATGCTAGCATAGGATAGGTTAATGTTTTAACATCATGATATGTAGCGTAAATAAAGATATTATGCTGCCCTATGTGATCAATATGGATAACTTGTGCTTAAACCGTTATGTTTTCAAATCTTATAGAGATATAGGGTCTAAACATAAGTGGTGTCTATTCATCTTCTATCTCTTTTGTGGATGTATGATTAGTTTGGTGTTAGTATATCGAGAGGTAGCTTATACTTATTTCGTGTTGTCCGATCAGATATCATATGTTATGCCAAATACACAAATAATAATCAACTTTGTATGAGAAATTAACAAGTAAAAGCGTTTATGCACTTAAAAACTTCTTGTATTTCAAACCCTCTTCGTGATGTAAAATATCACAAAGAGCTGCTAGGTTACAATAATGATAATTCGTTATCGATACCCTTCTAGGGTTAACCTATCTGTATTTATATAACATACAGCTACGATACAATCTCTAATTGATATTCCTAATAATCAGCTATACAATGATATCAATTACAGATTGTCACACGTCTCCTATGTCAACTCGATCTCTTTGATAGCTATCCAATCTTCAAAGATATCGCTTCTATAATTAATCTTTAATCACTGTTGAACAGTAGACGCGCTTCCTTCAGACAGAGTTTAACAAACTCTGTTGAGCTTCCAACTGTCAGAGTTTACGCAAACTCTGACTGCTTCCAGCTAAACTCTGATAACTCCCTGTAACACTTAAACACTGATTCAAACACATCAATTATATTTAACAATCTCCCCCAACTTGTTCATTAGCAAAAATGTACAAGTTAATGACAGTAATTGATGATGTCAAAACAAATAGATAAATACAGTGTTTAAACAGATTCAGAGTTTAAGCTTAAAAACTATAGAGAATAAGAAAATTCTTACAGAACTTAATCTCTAATCATTTCAAGATCTGGCATGGTTCTGAGATAATCAATCAGCAATCTTCTTTCTGCATTTTCAAGTTCAATCTTCATTGCTTCTTTGATTTCTCTGAGTTGAGGATCACTTTCATCTGTTTGGTAAATAGCAGCCCTAAGATCATAAATCTTGTTTCTTCTCATTTCATTACCCAGTCTGATAAATCTGTCTTTTTCTGCCTGAGTATTGAAGTCAAGTACTGTGATTCCCAAATCAGTTTTTAACTTTGCAGTACCTTTCTTCATTTCAATGAGATTGCCTTGGTAATCCCTGTACTTAGGAATGTATCTGCTGTTGTATTTCTGTCCTCTAATAGCCAGATTCTGAGTCATCTTCTGTCTAAGTACATTAGCAACAGATTGAGTCCTTCGACTATTCACCTTGAGAAGATATAGAACATACTCTAGCTCTTCCCAATATTTCAAGCCAATATCATCCTCACCAACTTTGAATACTGTCTCATCAGCCATAAAGTAAAGAAGAAAATCTTTGTCTAAACTCTTCTGATGAACCAACTGCACTGATTCCAGTCTATCCAGACTCTCTTGAGGAACACCACGACCTGGAACAGCCAGTGAAGAAGGATCTCTAGGACCAGTATATTGCCTTCTGTCTCTATGTGAACCTAGTCCAGCCTTATTATTTCCAATCTTACCAGATAAAGCTTTTCCATCAGAAATATTCACTGAGACTCCAGATAACACATTTGGATCAGAAATTGTTCCTTTGCCAAAAACAGATTTCAACTGTGAAGAGTGTAAAGGTGTGATCATCGCTTGAGATGCAACAGAAGTTATAACTTTCTTATGTGAGCTTTCACCTTCAATGCCTTTTAGCTTGAGTTTAGCCTCTGCTGCAATTGCTTCCTTTGAGAACCGAGAACTTTGACTAACATCAGTCCTCTCTCTGATCACAACACCTTTAACAACAGGTCTAGGAGCTTTTCCTCTTTGTACCTTATCAGACTTTAAAGCTTTAATATGTTCTTCTTGTAAATTCTTTTCCTCAGCTTCAATGTCCTCAATCGTTACTCCTTCCTCATTCTCTTCAATGAATAGCTTAGCAGCCAATTCTTCATCAGTTTGTGGATTTGAAGATAACAGTAAACTCTTGGTCCTTGAAGTTCCTTGAGTATCAGTACTTCTCCCAACAGACTGTGATTTGGATGACTTACTAGTTCTCAGAGTTTGAACCTCCTCAGCCTTTTTCTTTCCTTTGTCTTTGTTACTTGCCCCTCCATCTCCAGCACTATCCCTTCTGACAACTCTCTCCCCCTTTTTGACATCATCAGGCATAAGAATAGAAGTAATTAACTCCAGGGAAGTAGCAATAGAATCAATTTTAGCAGATAAATCAGACTGGTTTTCTTCAACTTTACTCAGTCTGGCAAAGATATTGTCTTGAGCTTTAGAGAATTTTGTAGTCACTAGTTTTGAATGTGTTTCCATCTTCATCTCTCTAGCTACAACCTCATTTCGCAAAGAAGTGATTGCCAAATTAGTATCATCAAATCGTCTATCCAGAGTTTTAACTTGAAATATAGTTGCTTTCAAGCAAGAAAGAATCTCTGAATTAGAGATTGTATCGCAGCTGTATGTTATATAAATACAGATAGGTTAACCCTAGAAGGGTATCGATAACGAATTATCATTATTGTAACCTAGCAGCTCTTTGTGATATTTTACATCACGAAGAGGGTTTGAAATACAAGAAGTTTTTAAGTGCATAAACGCTTTTACTTGTTAATTTCTCATACAAAGTTGATTATTATTTGTGTATTTGGCATTACAAGTGGTATCAGAGCCAATCTGTTACTTTATTACAGGTTAAGATCCAAACACAACAATAATCATGTCAGAAATTCCTCCACCAACACCTACTGTTTCTGAAAAGGCTCCTACTACTGTGAGTCGTTATGAACCAATCAGGGTTCCTATTCTGAGGCCATTAGAGTATGCAATGTGGAAGGTCAAGATGACTATGTTTCTGGAGGCTACAGATCCAGAATATCTTGACAGGATTTATGAAGGCCCTCACAATCCTACAAAACTATCTGTTGCAGTTGCTGGTGAAGCAGCAAAAATGGTTCCAAAGGAAAAGAAGGACATGACTCCTGAAGATCTATCATCAATTGCTAAGGATGCAAAAGTTAGGCATTTACTACATAGTGCCTTAGATAATGTTATGTCTAACAAAGTCATTAACTGCACCACTGCAAAAGAGATATGGGATGCACTTGAAGTCAGGTGTCAAGGAACTGCAGCTATTAAGAAGAATAGGAGAAACATACTCACACAAGAGTATGAGCATTTTGAGGCTAAACCTGAAGAGACCATGACAGAAACATTTGATAGATTCTGTAAACTGATTAATGATCTGTCATTGGTCAACAAAGAGTATGATCTAGAAGACTCGAATCTCAAGTTTCTTCTTTCTCTACCTGAAAAGTGGGATGTGAAAACAACCACTATTAGAGACAACTATGATCTTGCTGAAACAGAGATTGATGAAATTTATGGACTGCTCAAAACTTATGAATTGGAAATGGAGCAGAGAAACAGGAGATCAAGCAGAAAAGGAAAGTCTGTTGCTCTTAATGTTGAAGAAAAGCCTCAGAAGAAAGAGGCAACAAGAAGGAAAATGAAAGGAAAAGCTTTGGTCATACATTCAGAAAGTGATTCACCAAACTCTGATTATGATTCAAACTCTTCTGAATCATCTGACTCTGAGGATGATGAAGAAGAAATGAGAAAAATGGCTGTGCTGATGGTGAAGACTTTCAAGAAAATGGGCTTCAAGAATTTCAAGAAAGGAAAAAGGTTTTCTAGGGATTCAAATGAAGACAGGAAAAGCTACAGGAAGTCTGATAAGAGAGATTCTAAAGGGAAGAAGGATAAGTCTGAAATTCAATGCTACAAGTGTAAGGAGATGGGTCACTATGCTCCTGAGTGCAAGAAGGGCAAAACTGGAAAGGTACTCTACACTAAAGGCAGAGATTGGGCAGATACTTCAGATTCTGATGAAGAAGTGAACTATGCTCTCATGGCTACTACTGAATCAGAATCCTCTGAAAATCAGGTACCTCCAACTACCTATGCTTATAATATTGATGACATTGCTCAATTAAGAATTTTTCTTAAGTCATTGCATATAAGTTATAGGGATCAGACTTTAGAAAATGAGAGGATAAAAGCTGAAAATTCTGAACTTAAAGAGAGAAATAAACTTGTTGAAGAGAAACTTGAAAACATGCAACAAGTTCAGAAAGAGAGAGATGATGCTGTTTCTATAGAACAGGATTTGCTTCAGAAATATAAACAACTAGAATCTGAGTTAGAGGAAGCAAATAAGAAAATTAGGACTTGGACTAATTCTGGAAAGGACACTCAACAGATTTTTCAAACAGACACTGTTGGTCTAGGTTATAATGAGGAAGATGAACTTAGATTTCAAAATCAAGTTAAAGTCAGAACTAAATTTGTTCATGGAACCAGTAAATTCTCGTTAGTTAGTTAATTCATGGAAGCAGTAAATTTACCAACATCCTTGTTAGTCATATCAGAGAATATACGCTTATTGACTCCGATTTGGAGACTATCCATTGGAATGGCATCCCAGTTTGTGACTTTCTTACCTATTATTGACTCCACTCGCCTTTAATGTGTCCCACTTACCTATTATCGTGTCCCACTACACATTAATAAAGGAACTGATTGAGCGTTTGTTACATAAGAGATTGAGTTTTTCTTTAAATTAATCACTTTTGTGTCCAAACGAGTTTGCTTTACTCTTACTCTCACAGTTTTCTTAGTTTTCTCTTGGGCACTCACGCAAACACCTTTTCTACATACACATCTTTTGGAAATTCTTAACTCAATGGCATCTAAAGCATTCACTGCTCTTGGCTTACGGTTTGTTCCTAATAACTATGAAGCTCCACTCTATCATGAACGCGTTCCAGAATCGTTTCATCTCATGCAGAACTTTTTGAGGGATTCAGAGATTGGACAAGCTCTGACTGGACCTGCTACTCTTTCAGCGTCTCAAATTGCTTCATTCTGGCAGAACTCAGTTTATGTGGATGGAGGAGAAAGTGGAACTCCTACCATTATCTTCACCTATGAAGACCAAGACCATGTGATTACTCCACAGACTGTACGAGATACGATGAGTTTTGACACACATACTTCTTATACTCTGGTTAATGAAAGTTATCTGAGAGACATGCTACAAGAGATAGGTTACATGGAATCTCTTGACAAGATTGGAAGTATAAAGCGACCAAATCTCAGAAAGGAATGGAATTTCTTCTTTGATTGCATAACAAGGACATTCCAGAAGAAAGTCACAAACTGGGATGCCATTCCAATGGATAGTCTCCAAATCGGAGTCAATAAGCGTATATTCTCTGATATGACTAACAAAGATGTTGGTAAATTTACTGGTTCCATGAATTAACTAACTAACGAGAATTTACTGGTTCCATGAACAAATTTAGTTCTGACTTTAACTTGATTTTGAAATCTAAGTTCATCTTCCTCATTATAACCTAGACCAACAATGTCTGTTTGAAAAATCTGTTGAGTGTCCTTTCCAGAATTAGTCCAAGTCCTAATTTTCTTATTTGCTTCCTCCAACTCAGATTCTAGTTGTTTATATTTCTGAAGCAAATCCTGTTCTATAGAAACAGCATCATCTCTCTCTTTCTGAACTTGTTGCATGTTTTCAAGTTTCTCTTCAACAAGTTTATTTCTCTCTTTAAGTTCAGAATTTTCAGCTTTTATCCTCTCATTTTCTAAAGTCTGATCCCTATAACTTATATGCAATGACTTAAGAAAAATTCTTAATTGAGCAATGTCATCAATATTATAAGCATAGGTAGTTGGAGGTACCTGATTTTCAGAGGATTCTGATTCAGTAGTAGCCATGAGAGCATAGTTCACTTCTTCATCAGAATCTGAAGTATCTGCCCAATCTCTGCCTTTAGTGTAGAGTACCTTTCCAGTTTTACCCTTCTTGCACTCAGGAGCATAGTGACCCATCTCCTTACACTTGTAGCATTGAATTTCAGACTTATCCTTCTTCCCTTTAGAATCTCTCTTATCAGACTTCCTGTAGCTTTTCCTGTCTTCATTTGAATCCCTAGAAAACCTTTTTCCTTTCTTGAAATTCTTGAAGCCCATTTTCTTGAAAGTCTTCACCATCAGCACAGCCATTTTTCTCATTTCTTCTTCATCATCCTCAGAGTCAGATGATTCAGAAGAGTTTGAATCATAATCAGAGTTTGGTGAATCACTTTCTGAATGTATGACCAAAGCTTTTCCTTTCATTTTCCTTCTTGTTGCCTCTTTCTTCTGAGGCTTTTCTTCAACATTAAGAGCAACAGACTTTCCTTTTCTGCTTGATCTCCTGTTTCTCTGCTCCATTTCCAATTCATAAGTTTTGAGCAGTCCATAAATTTCATCAATCTCTGTTTCAGCAAGATCATAGTTGTCTCTAATAGTGGTTGTTTTCACATCCCACTTTTCAGGTAGAGAAAGAAGAAACTTGAGATTCGAGTCTTCTAGATCATACTCTTTGTTGACCAATGACAGATCATTAATTAGTTTACAGAATCTATCAAATGTTTCTGTCATGGTCTCTTCAGGTTTAGCCTCAAAATGCTCATACTCTTGTGTGAGTATGTTTCTCCTATTCTTCTTAATAGCTGCAGTTCCTTGACACCTCACTTCAAGTGCATCCCATATCTCTTTTGCAGTGGTGCAGTTAATGACTTTGTTAGACATAACATTGTCTAAGGCACTATGTAGTAAATGCCTAACTTTTGCATCCTTAGCAATTGATGATAGATCTTCAGGAGTCATGTCCTTCTTTTCCTTTGGAACCATTTTTGCTGCTTCACCAGCAACTGCAACAGATAGTTTTGTAGGATTGTGAGGGCCTTCATAAATCCTGTCAAGATATTCTGGATCTGTAGCCTCCAGAAACATAGTCATCTTGACCTTCCACATTGCATACTCTAATGGCCTCAGAATAGGAACCCTGATTGGTTCATAACGACTCACAGTAGTTGGAGCCTTTTCAGAAACAGTAGGTGTTGGTGGAGGAATTTCTGACATGATTATTGTTGTGTTTGGATCTTAACCTGTAATAAAGTAACAGATTGGCTCTGATACCACTTGTTATGCCAAATACACAAATAATAATCAACTTTGTATGAGAAATTAACAAGTAAAAGCGTTTATGCACTTAAAAACTTCTTGTATTTCAAACCCTCTTCGTGATGTAAAATATCACAAAGAGCTGCTAGGTTACAATAATGATAATTCATTATCGATACCCTTCTAGGGTTAACCTATCTGTATTTATATAACATACAGCTACGATACAATCTCTAATTGATATTCCTAATAATCAGCTATACAATGATATCAATTACAGATTGTCACACGTCTCCTATGTCAACTCGATCTCTTTGATAGCTATCCAATCTTCAAAGATATCGCTTCCATAATTAATCTTTAATCACTGTTGAACAGTAGACGCGCTTCCTTCAGACAGAGTTTAACAAACTCTGTTGAGCTTCCAACTGTCAGAGTTTACGCAAACTCTGACTGCTTCCAGCTAAACTCTGATAACTCCTTGTAACACTTAAACACTGATTCAAACACATCAATTATATTTAACATCATAACCATTGCATATAGTGATTAATGGCGTCAGATCTAAGCAAAATATTTAATGAAGTTAGGATCCCATGTTTTCTCTTGCATAAGTAATTCGATTCCAATTCTCGTTAGTTAGTTAATTCTTAGTTTTGTTAATTTGTTTCTTAGTTAATTATAGTTAATCTAAACCAATCTTGTTAATTGTCTTAGCAGTGAATAAAAACCATACATTGTTGCATAGGATATGTGGTCACAAGTAATACAGATAGAAGTCAAGTTCGTTCCCACAGAGATCTTAGGTTTTAAGTTAGTTAATGTACCTATGCAACAATGTATGATTATTACTCACTGCTAAGACAATTAACAAGATTGGGTTTTGATTAACTAAATTAACTAACAATTAATTAACTAATGAAAATTAAAGACGAATTACTTATATGAGAATAAACATGGGATCCTAACTTCATTAACTACTTCGCTTAGAGTTGATGCCTTTAATCAATGCATGTGATGGTTTTGAGAACTGATCGAATAACACGAAACAAGTATAAGCTACCTCTCGGTATACTAACACCAAACAACGCATACATCCACAAAATAGATAGAAGATGGGTAGACACCAATTATGTTTAGACCCTATATCTCTATAAGATTTGAAAACATAACGGTTTAAGCACAAGTTATCCATATTGATCACATAGGGCAATATAAGTATTCTCATCTTACACTACAAATTATGATGGCAAAGCATACATAATCCTATGCAAGCACGGCAAGTTCTAAATCTCAAGATCCACTCTCGTTTCTCAAGAGATTAACAAATTAGATGTTCGCGATGCATCTATCAATTAAGCATAACCATACGAGGATATCAAGAATTCACCATACACAAATCTTTAAAGCAATCAAACTACTAAGCTACATAGTCAAATCCGTTAGAATCCCATGACAACGATTAGTTCATAATTGAACCATTCGTCATCATGGGATCGAGTGAAACCATGATAATAAAACAAGATATGAATATTAAATAAGAGTAATAGAGTTTAGAAAACAAATCCAAAACGAGCATAGACGAATAGAAAAGATGAAGTAGATCTAGATCTCCGTTGCTTGTCACGAGCGTTGGAAATCATTCTCCAAGTCTCTCTCTTCTCCATATAATGTTATGTGAAGTGTGTATTGATTTTATGATGATAGGATGTGTTTATATAGGTCACCATGTCTTGTCCAGCAAGAAACTACCAAAACAGAATTATAATAGAATTTCTGCAAAATACGTTTCCTAAACTGATTATGTTTTGAAGGAAAATTCATAGCTGACTTTTCTTCAATATTTCTTGGCTGTTCCATTTGTAATTGGACCTCTGAACCACTTTATAATGAAAGAGAATCTCGTTAGCTTCGCGTGGACTGTAAGATCGTCCAAAACAGACTTGTAGAACTCAAGATATGGCCCAAATAGTAAATCAGGATTTTCAGGACAAAATTTCAGATTCTGCAGAATATCTACCGCGCCGCAGCGCCCTTCCCAGGCCACAGTGCGCCTCACTTTCTGTCCAAGATTGTAGAAAGTTTCGTTGTCTTCACGTGAGCTGTAAGATCACTGAATTCGGACTTCTAGAACTCCAGATATGGCCAAAACAGTGCAGACTGCGCAACCTACCCGGAAAATCCGAATTTTGATCAATTTAACTTCCAACTCTTAGTTCTGCAAAACTCAATGAAAACACATTAAACACACCACATACTTGAGGTCAAATAATCAATTTAAGCCGATACGAAGTATTCCAAGTGGATATAAAATCCATTTATCACACCCCCACACTTAAACCGATGCTTGTCCTCAAGCATAAGCAAATATAACTATATACAACTAACTAGTACCACTTCCGTAGGTGATCACGGTTGCATTTGGCATTTGCAACAATCCCTTTAAACCCCTAGGCAGCCCTAGTGGACGAGTAAGGTCTCGTGAGGGCCTATAGAGAATGTACCCACAAAATCTATCTAACTAAACAATGCAATAACAAATGCAATGCATGAATGCAACTAATATGAAAATGCTATGACCCCCTCGAACTAACCAAAACAAACTAGCATACAAATATCTCAAGAATGCAACTAAATCCAAATAGAGCTCGACTAAATCCCCGTATACTAACAATACATGAACAGAAACGTGCATGTGTGCGATGATCATCAGATATACTCCTAACACTAGATCGAAAATCATACGTGCTCTTCGCCAAGGCAATCATAGGTTTATAAACAGAATAGACTGTAGACTCTTCATAACCTAGAAACACCTCCATCCTCATCGGAGTTAGCCAGAAATTCATGCTTTATTACAAACAACTACGACACATAATACTATATACAATAACGCATGCTTATTTAACCGTGTAATGGATGAGACCCCAAAAGGCTTATACAATAATACCCATGTAGCGAGCGTTGGGTTAGTGAATCCCAGACTATAAAAGCCTTAGGTTACTAGGCACAAAGTCCTCGCGAACTTAATTGCTCGAGTATTAAAGAGCTCACCCTGGTTAATTCTGCAATTAAACTATTTACATGACTCTTTTTTTTTCTTTTTTTTTCTGTTTTTTTTCGAATTTTTTTTTAATTTTTTTTTCAAAATTTAATTTGGAGTAGGAATTCTCAATTCCAACCCTAGACTACTCAAAATAAATATGAGCCGGCTACTAGCCATTTGACCCCTAGCCATTATTAACAACTAGCATGAAATTCCTGGTTTCCCCCAAACTTAGACTTTAGTGTTCTACGCCATCAAGGGAATAACGAAAATTCTAAATATAATCAAGTGATTAAATCTCAAAACATCCAAACAAGCATGACCTCAACCTAGCTGTTTACACAATATCACGTAAGTATACGTGGCCACAAGTAATACAATTAAAGTTCATTCCACTGAGATCTGGTTAAGTTCTTTTCAGTTAATGCACCTATTCAACAATGTATAGTTTTAATTCACTGCTAAGACGAATCACAAATTGGGGCTTTAATTAACTAAACTAGCTAAGTTGCAAATTATGAATTTAAGTACTATTTAACTAATGAGAATTAAAATCAAATTACTTATATGAGAATAAACATGGAATCCTAACTTCATTATCTACTTCACTTAGAGTCGATGCCTTTAATCAACACATGTGATGGTTTTGATATCTGATCGAATAACATGGAACAAGTAAAAGTTACCTCTCGGTATACTAATACCAAACTACGCATGCATCCACAAAAAAGATAGAAGATGGGTAGACACCAATTATGTTTAGACCCTATATCTCTATAGAATTTGAAAACATAAAGGTTTAAGCACAAGTTATCCACTTAGATCACATAGGGTAGCATAATATCTCTATTTACACCACAAATCATGATGTTAAAACATCATCCTATCCTATGCTAGCATGGAAAGTTCTAAATCTCAAGATCCACTCTCGTTTAGCAAGAGATTAACATATTAGATGTTAGCTACGCATCTAAATTCATGAAGTACAACCATACAAGGATATCAAGAATTCATCACACATAAATATTTAAAGCAATCAAACTACTAAGCTACATAGATAAATTCATTAGGATCCCATGACAACGATTAGTTCATATTTGAACCGTTCGTCACCATGGGATTAGATGAAAACATGATATTAAACCAGATATGAATGAAAGAAGTAATAATATTAATAAAACAAAGAGTTAAGAAAACAAATCTAGAATCCAGAATAACACTAAAGATGAAGTAGATCTAGATCCGTTGCTTGTCACGAGCGTTGAATCCTTCTCTCCTTTTTTCCCTTGCAGATCTAAGCTATGATACAATAATAAAAACTATCCAATTTACAAGGCTAAGATGTGTTGTTATAGGCCTAGATATCTTGCCCAGCAAGAAAAACAACCTACAATACAATTAGAAATAGGTTTGGATACCAAAAATACAACTAGAATTCGAAATATGGTGAAAACGGACATTTTCAGGATTTTCTGTCGGACCTACGCGCTCCAGGCGCGTGCTGCGCGCTCCAGGCGCACACTTCAGCTGTTCCACGCGCTCCAGGCACGTAAACTTCCTGCCCTTTTGATTTATTCAGATTCCTCTTCTTCCGAGCTTTCCAACGACTTCTTACGAGCCTCAAACGGACTTGTAGAACTCCAGATATGGCCAAAACAGTGGAGACTGTGCAACCTACCATGAAATCCGAATTTTCCATAATTTGCTCATTTCTCATCCGTTTTCTCTTCCGATTCTTTTGCCACTTCCCGTTCTTCAATTCCTTGACTCATGAACCTTCACGGTAGCCTAGGGAAAGACTTCATTCCTCATTCCTATGCTCGAATTCAACTCGAAAATTGACGAAAACATAAACCCTAATCGACATTCTTGCAAACCTTCACATTTAAGCAAAACACATCAAAAATACCACAAACTTGAGTCAAAGTACAGCAATTTAAGCCGATATGGAATGTTCCAAGTGGATATAAAATCCACTTATCACACCCCCAAACTTAAACCGATGCTTGTCCTCAAACATAAACAATTACAACTAACTAACTAACTAACTAGTACCACTTCCGTAGGTGATCACGGTTGCATTTGGCATATGCAACAAGCCCTTTAAACCCCTAGGCAGCCCTAGTGGACGAGTAAGGTCTCGTGAGGGCCTATAGTGAATGTACCCACAAAATCCAATTATCCTAATGCAATGACATGCATGAATGCAACTAATATGAAAAATGCAAAGATCCCCTTCAAACTCACCAAAACCAACTAACAAGCAAATATCTCAAAGAATGCGAATAAATCCAAGGAGATCTCGACTAAGTCCCCGTATACTAACAGTACATGACAGAAACGTGCGTGTGTGCAATACTCATCAGAAATACTCCCAAAACTAGGTCAAAAATCATACATATCCTTCGCCAAGACAATCACAGGTTTGTAAATAGAATAGACTGTAGACACTTCATAACCTAGGAACACCTCCATCCTTATCCAAGGTAGACAGGAATTCATGCTTTATTACTAACTACTACGACACATATATACAAGCATGCTTATTTAACCGTGCAATGGATGAGACCCCGAAAGGCTTATACAATAATACCCATGTAGCGAGCGTTGGGTTAGTGGATCCCAGACTATAAAAGCCTTAGGTCACTAGGCACATTGCCCCCATTGAACTTAATTGCTCAAGTATTAAAGAGCTCACCCTGGTTAATTTTGCATATAAACAATTAAAACTTCTGACTCTTTTTTTTTTCTTTTTTTTGCTTTTTGCAATCTGGAATGAGAATTCTCAATTCCAACCTTAGACTACTCATATAATATGAGCCGGCTACTAGCCATTTGACATCTAGCAATTATTGACAATTATTAGCATGAAATCCCTGGTTTCCCCCAAACTTATACTTAAGTGTTCCTACGCTATCAAGGGAATAACGAAAATTCTAAATATAATCAGGTGATTAAATCTCAAAGCATCCAAACAAGCATGACCTCAACCTAGCCCAAAAGTAAACGATGAGACTGTGTAAAAATTGTGTTTCTGAAGCATGCAAGTCAATTTCATAAGAACTATAAATCAACCCTCTATTCATCATTACTACACTCAATTAGACACCTACCTACTAATCAGAATTAGCTCATTCTAAGGGATCATGAAATATGCATGCCATGAAATGCAACTAATATGAACTCACATGGTATATGAAACAAAAAAAGAATGCCCTACATGAACAAACATAATTAATACGAACATATATGCATGAATTACTACTATTATGCAAACATGATATCTATATGAACAAAATGACACACAAACACTAATAACTACATATACACTACTTATCCCCCAAACCACCCCCAAACTTAAAACATTCAATGTCCCCATTGAATTGAAGGTAATACGAAGGATAGTAGAAAACATATTTAATTGTTGAAACACGTGGGTTGCCTCCCACGAAGCGCTTCTTTAACGTTAATAGCTTGACGTTACTTCCTCAACTCATGGCGGTTTCAAAAGAATAACTGAACCGTCCTCAACCGAAAGACCATTCATATGAACATTGACATCTTGTTTTCTTGCTTTCCACAAATCTCTCCCGTCAGACTTCAACCTGATTTTACTACCCAACAGCCTAATCTTCTTCTTTTTCTTCTTCACACCTCTAAGGTGCTTTTCCGACTCGAACGGCTGAATAAAACTTTCTTCTTCCTTATCATCGGCTTTCCACCTTCACAACACATTATCATGCCCTTCTTCAAAAATCACTAGCTCATTATTCAAAAGGACATACCTCAAATGTGGTGGAAGTTTCCCAAGCTTTACATTCGAGAAAACTCGAATTGAAGAATTGTCAATGGAATCACTGATGTGATGCTTTAGCACGTGTGTGTCCGACTTTTCACTCAATAACTGATCAAACTTCTTTCTCTGACCCGTATCAACTATTTCCACACTGCAACACTCTTCATCCTCTGTCGGAAATTTCATGGCCTTGAAGACATTAAAAGTGACATTCTGATCTTGCACCCTCATTGTAAGCTCTCCTTTTTGCACATCGATCAAAGTATGGCCCGTAGCTAAAGACGGCCTTCCCAAGATTATGGGAATCTTCTTGTCTTCTTCAAAATCTATAATCACAAAATCTGCAGGAAATATGAGCTTATCAACCTTCACTAAGACATCCTCCACTATACCCCTCGGATACGTGATCGACCTATCAGTCAACTGCAAAGAGATGTTGGTTGGCTTTGGCTCCGACAGACCAAGTTGCTTGAAAACAGATAAAGGCATGAGATTGATGCTAGCTCCCAAGTCACACAAGCACTTACTGAAAGAAAGGTTGCCAATAGTGCAAGGGATGGTGAAACTCCCCGGATCTTTAAGTTTGGATGGCAACTTCTGCTGCAGAACTGCACTACACTCCTTCGTTAGAGCCACTGTTTCAAATTCGTCCAACCTTCTCTTTCGTGACAAAATATCCTTCATAAACTTTGCATATCTCGGCATCTACTCCAATGCTTCAACAAAAGGAATGTTAATGGACAATTTCTTGAAGACATCCATAAACTTCTAAAACTGTTTCTCTTTACTTTTCTGCAAGCGTGCAGGATATGGAGGAGGATGATAGATCTGATTATTCTTTGAAGATTGTTCCGGAGTAGATTTTTTAACAGGTTTCTTGCTCTTCTCACCATCAAGCTGATCAGCCACTAAATCAGATTTCTCAATTTTCGACATTGCAGATTTTTCAACCTGCTGATTCTGAACATCTTCATCTTCCTTAGCTGCTGATTTAGGATCCCTCGTGACTTTTCCAGATCTCAAAGTAACTGCATTGACCTGTTCTTTGCTTTCCCTTCTGCCTGGATTAGCCTCCGTATCGCTAGGTAGAGTTCCTTGTGGCATACTAAGCAAAGCATTAGCAAGTTGCCCCATCTGGTTCTCCAAGGTCTTTTGAGAAACTGACAGGCTTTTAATCATCATCCTCAACTCATCCATTTCTGATTTTTCATTAGAAGATTGCCCCACATGAGCCTGGGGCTGTTGCTATTGAAATCCCGGAGGTTGATATAGTGGCCTTGGAGCATATGGCTGTTGATAGCCCTGATTGAATGGCTTCGCTTGCTGTCCCTGAAACTGCTGCTGAAAAGGCTGTTGTTGTTGAGGACCTTGAGTATTACTCAAGCTAAAATTGGGATGATTCCGATTATTAGGATGATAAGTGGCTGGAACTGGTGCAACCGGTCTCTGGAAATTACTCACGAACTGTGCTGATTCAGAAGAGATAGTACACTGATTTGTCTCATGTGCGCCCGCACATAGCTCACAAACACTAGCCACCTGCTGAACTCCATAATTTGCCAGAGAATCCACCTTCATAGTCAAAGCCTTCAACTGAGCTGCAATAGCTGAAGCTGTATCCACTTCAAAAATACCTGCTACCTTGCCTTGAGATAATCTCTGAGTTGGATTCTGATATTCATTCGCAGCCATCATCTTAATCAACTCATACGCCTCATTATAACTCTTCGCCCATAGAGCTCCGCCAGAAGCTGCATCAAGCATGGGTCTAGTCTGTGCTCCCAACCCATTGTAGAAAGAATTAATCACCATCCAGTCAGGCATGCCATGATGAGGGCACTTTCGCAGCATCTCCTTATATCGTTCCCAAGCTTCACAAAAAGTTTCACCAGACTGCTGTGTAAACTGAGTAAGAGCATTCCTGATTGCTACAGTTTTAGCCATTGGAAAGAATTTGACAAGAAACTTCAGAGCAAGATCATCCCATGTAGTGATAGAACCTGCTGGTAGAGAATGCAACCAGCCCTTAACTTTGTCCTTGAGAGAGAATGGGAAAAGCCTCAGCTTTACAGCATCTTCAGACACTCCATTAAACTTGAAGGTGTCACAGATCTCGATGAAATCCCGGATGTGCATATTAGGATCCTCCGTAGGAGCACCCCCAAACTGGACTGAATTCTGAATCATCTGAATAGTACCATGCTTGATTTCGAAATTGTTGGCTGCGATAGCCGGCCTGACAATGCTAGATTGGATGTCATTGATCTTAGGTTGAGAATAATCTGTTAGGCCGAATACACACTTATAATCAACTAAGTATGAGAGAATAACAATAAGTTCCTTAAAAACTTTAAAAACTGTTTGAAATTAACTTCTCTCTCAGTGATGTAAATTATCACAGAGAGCTGCTTAGGTTACAATGAATAATATAATATTACACGATCGATACCCTTCTAGGGTTAACCTAACTGTATTTATAAAGTATACAGCTTCTATACAATCGATAATTGATACTCCTATAAATTAGCTATACAATTGATATCAATTACGATTGCTACTCGTCTCCTTAGTCAACTCAATCTCTTTGACAGCTATCCAATCTTCAAAGATATTGCTTCCATAATAAATCTTCAATCACTGTTGACCAGTAGACGCTGCCTCCAGACAGAATTTAACAAACTCTGTCGAGCTTCCAACAGTCAGCGTATAGCAAACTCTGTTTAGCTTCTAACTGTCAGAGTTTAACTAAACTCTGACTGCTTCCTGTTTAAACTCTATTTTTCCCTGCAAAACTTAAACACTGATATTAACCATATCAATTGTATTTAACAATCTCCCCCAACTTGTTCATTAGTAAAAATGCACAAGTTAACAATATTTGATGATGTCAAAACAATTTCATACAAATACAGTGTTTATTAAAATAAGCAGAGTTTAAACTTGACTTAGCAAAAGTCTACAAATAACAAGAAAATTCTTACAGACTTTAATCTCTAATCTCTTCAAGATCTAGCATTGTTCTGAGATAATCTATGAGTAATCTCCTTTCTGAATTTTTAAGATCAATCTCCATAGCTTCTTTAATCTCTCTTAGCTGAGGATCACTCTCATCTGTCTGATAGATAGCAGATCTAAGATCATAGATTTTGTTTCTTCTCATCTCATTTCCCAGTCTAATAAATTTGACTTCTTCTGACTGTGAATTGAAATCAAGTACTGTGATTCCCAAATCAGTCTTTAATTTCGCAGTACCCTTCTTCATTTCAATAAGATTTCCATTCCAATCCCTGTACTTAGGAACATATCTGCTATTGCACTTCATCCCTCTGATTGCCAAATTCTGGAGCATTTTCTTTCTTAGCACATTTGTAACTGATTGAGTCCTTTGACTATTCACCTTGAAAAGATATAGAACATATTCTAATTCTTCCCAATATTTCAAGCCAATATCATTCTCACCAATTCTAAATACTGTCCCATCAGCCATGAAGTACAAGAGAAAGTCCTTCTTTAAACTCTTCTGATAAACTAACTGTACTGATTCCAGTCTGTCCAAACTCTCTTGAGTGACACCACGACCTGGAACAGCCAGTGAAGAAGGATCTCTAGGACCAGTATATTGCCTTTTGTCCTTGTGTGAGCCTAGACCACCCTTATTGTTTCCAACCTTACCAGACAAGGCTCTTCCATCAGAAAAATCCATAGAAACTCCAGATAATAGATTTGGATCATGAAGTGTTCCTTTCCAAAAAACTGATTGCAACTGAGAAGATAAAGGTCTAGACACAACATGTGTAGCAACAGAGGTTGTGTTTTCTTTCTTCTGTACAACTTGTGTAGAAATAGAGGTTGTAACTTTCTTCTGTGAACTTTCTCCTTCAATGCCTTTCAGCTTGAGATTAGCTTCTGCTGCCATTGTTTCCTTTGATAACTTTGATTTTTGACTAACATCAGCTCTTTCCTTGATCACAATGCCTTTAAGAACAGGCCTAGGAGCTTTTCCTTTCTTTAACTTACCAGACTTTAAGGCCTTGAGATGTTCTTCTTGTAAACTCTTTTCTTCAGCTTTAATGTCCTCAATTGTAACTCCTTCCTCATTTTCTTCAATGAACAACTTAGCAGCCAATTCTTCATCAGTCTGTGGATTAGAAGATAATAGCAAACTCTTGGTCTTTGAAGTACCTTGAGTATCAGTGTTTATCCCAACAAACTGTGATGTAGAGGACTTGCTAGTTTTCAGAGTTTGAAATTCTTCAGTTTTGCCCCTTCCTTTATTACTTACTCTTCCATCTCCGGCATTATCCTTTCTGATCAGAGTTTGAGATTGCTTGCATTTGTCTTTAGCAACTCTCTCCCCCTTTTTTACATCATCAGGAATCAAGATAGAAGTGATCAGCTCCAAGGAGGTAGCAATGGAATCAATTTTCCCAGACAATATATTCTGATTTTGTTCAACTTGACCCAGCCTCTGAAACAAAGTTTCTTGAGCTTTAGAAATGGTCTTAAACTTTGTCTGATTATCCCTCTGCATAGTCATATCTCTAGCAACAACATCAGCTCTCAATTCATTAATAGCTTTTTGAGACTCATCAAATCTTCCATTCAGAGTTTTGACTTGAACAATGGTTGCTTGCAGACTTGAGATAATATCAGGATTTGAGATCTTAGTGGCAGATTGATGAACAAATTTAGTAGCTCTTTCAACAGGAAAAATACAGTCTGACTTATACCAATCCCTTGAATTCTTGGCAAAGTGCTCAGCTTCAACGTTATGTTGATCTGAAGGTTTAGAAAAAGGTGTGTGCTTAGCATCAGTTTGAACCGGTATACTCTGAGAAGAGTTTGACTCTGCACTTGCTTCATTTTCAACATCAACAGCTGTATTTTCAACTTGATCAGTATGCACTGCAACATTTTCTTCAACAATCTCTGCAGTTTCATTAACATTCACTGCAGTTGTGTCTCTAGCCTCAACAGATTTTGGAACTTCAACTTGTTCAACCTCTTCACCTTGTTCAAGAACCTGGTGAGCATCAGAGAATAACTCAGTGTGGGATTCCACTGTTTCATCAAGTACTACAGTTGGCTGATCAGCTGCACCAGTTTCTTCAGAGTTTGCAAGGATAGGTGAAAGAGGAACATTAATGTGATCAAAGAATGGTATAAATGTTTCAACAAAATCATCCGTAGCAGTAAAACCTTCTCTGGTGTCCTCATCCATTTGTACATTGATAGGTGTTTTGACAGCATCTTCTTCAGTATATGTCTCAACAGTAGGTATATCCTTGGAAATAACCTCTAGAGCTTCAAGATTAACATCTTCATCAGATTCATCAAGAATTAATCTCCTTCTCTTAGCTGGAGGATTCACTTCTGCTCTCTCTTCTTCTGAAACAGAATCATCAGGTATAGAAGGAGATTTAGGTTTGTTTGCCCGTTCCTTATACTTCTTTGGCTTAGAAGCTTCAACCATTCTCTGTTTTCTTGATGGCCTTATAGCCTTGCTTTTCTTTGGCTTCTTACATTTGGATTGTGGTTGAGGTTGAGGGTGTGATGAAGATTGTGGTTGTGGAGATGTAGTTGTAGTGATTGGCTCAGTGTTTATTGGTTGAGGTGGTTCAGTGTTTATGGGTTGAGATGATGACTGTGGAGGTTCAATGATTGGTTCATTTTGTGGTTCTTGTTGTTCTTGTGGTTGGTTGAGGAAGTTCCTGAGAGCAAGAGGATAGATAAACTCTGGTAGTTGCTCTTTGTTAGCATCCTTATTTGTCAGATCAGAGAACATTCTCTTATGACATTGGAAAGGTTGGATAACATCCTCAACAACAATTGTCAAATTTGGTAAACAAGCAGAGAATAAAAACTGACAAAAACGTGAGAAGTAAACAGTTGTACTAGACTCTCCAAGTTTTTCACCTAAATTCATAAGTACAAGATGACCAAAATCAAAGTTACTTCCATTAAGAAGAGAATACCCGATTTGAAGACTTTCACCAGGAATTGCATCCCAGTTGGTGACCTTCTTGCCAAATGCACGAGTAATGCAATCAAAGAAGAAGCTCCACTCCTTCCTGAGCCCTGGCCGTGTGACATCCCCAATCTTATCCAATGAACCAGAAAACCGTATTTGTTGTAACATTTTTTTCAATTGACCCACAACAGCCACAGAGTATGAAGTGTGAGTGTCAAAATCCAAAACCTCATGAACAGTTGCAGGAGTTATGACAAACTCTTGGTCTTTATAGGTAAACATAATTGATGGAGTCGCATTTTCTCCACCATCATCATAAACAGAGTTTTCCAGAAGATTGAGATTCGTGTGGCTGAGAGTGTCTCTGGTTGAATCTCAGAGTCTCTTAAAAAGTTTTGGATCAGATGAAATGATGCTGGAGCTTTAGCAGTGTCTAGAATTGCAGCATAATTGTTGGTGACAAAAGTTAATCCCTGAGCCACAAAGTTCTTGGTTGCCATTAGAACAGTATAAGACAGAAGAGAGTATATTGAAAAGTGTTTGTGAAAATGTTCAAGTGAAAGTAACAGAGAAATTATGTGTGATGTTGTGTGTTTGTGGTTGTAAAGATGAAAAAGTGAATAATGAAATGATTTTGATTAGATCTGTAATTGAAAAACAAAACCCAATCGTTTTAGACATTAAACACGCAACCAATTTCTTGTTAATTGTGTGAGTGGGACACGTGTCACATAAACAGTGGAACAGTTATTTACACGTGCAGTAATAATGCCTATTATTACTGTTGTTCTCTCTCCTATTTCCAATAAGCTTTAACTGTCTGACACAAATAAACAACTGGCAAATATTACATGCAAATGTCAAAAACTCTTTGTGTACTCCAAGTATATATTCTGTCTGAAATAAAATATTACCTTAGAGTACTCAACAAAATCCATCAGTGTTTATCAATTCTCCAACTTAATTACTGTTATCCTTTCAAACACTGCACAGTTGTGAATATACGTGTGTGTGGAGCAGAGTTTACTAGATCAGTATTTAGAGCATCTAGTATTTCATAAAATCCATAAAATAAATCAGTTAAACACTGGATGCACAAACTCTCATAGTAAATACTGAATATATGATGAATGCTAAACTCTGTATTAAATAGTTTATATACAATAATAATTAACCTATAACCCCCAATTTTTTTTTTTACTTTCTCCAGTAATCAGAGGTTGAAACTAGTCACCAAAAATCCTATAATTTTAGCCCTTATCAATTTAATAAGTTCTTGGGTCTTCCTAGCTTTCGACTAGTCACCAAAAATTAGAGAATTTTAGCCCTTACTATGTACCAGTAAGTTCCTGGATCGTCCTAGTTACAAACATGATCTCAAAGGAGTTCTAAAAATCTATATAGTTTAGCTTTGGGGTTATTCTAATAATAGAATCAAATTTAACATCAGAAATGAACAGAGTTTAGAGCTCATCAACATCAGAAATTATTTATGAGAGGCAATGCACACAATATTTACAGACTCAGAGTTTAGGATAAATAAAGTAAGAGATGCTATAAATATAGAACAGTAACATGCTGTGGTAACTTTCTGCACAGTTTAAGATTAGCTCACAGATAACTTAGAAAGATTCATGACTAATTACTGAGAATAATATTTCATACATGTATCTTCATCGGTGTTTATGTTCAGAAAGAAACATTATCAGAGTTTCTCAGAGTTTATTCAACAGTTGACAATGTATGACTTAAAAGCATGCTACCAGAGTTTAACAATCTTGTGAGAAGCATATGCTAGAAAGATTCTTATTGCCTCCAATCTTGCAACTGGAGCAAAAGTTTCATCATAGTCTATTCCTTCTTGCTGTGAGTAGCCTTTGGCCACAAGTCTGGCTTTGTTTCTTGTAACAACCCCATCACTGTCAGTTTTGTTTCTGAAAACCCATCTAGTACCAACAACAGATCTATTCTTTGGTCTAGGTACAAGGGTCCATACTTCATTTCTCTCAAATTCATTTAACTCCTCCTGCATTGTTGTTATCCAGTCAGCATCTTGAAGAGCTTCTTCCACTTTCTTTGGTTCAGATTTGGACAGAAATGCATGGAACATACATTCATTTGTTGTAGCACTTATTGTCCTAACTTTTGCATCTGGATCTCCAATGATTAAATCAGGTGTATGTGATTTTGTCCATTTCCTAGCTGTAGGTAAATGACTTCTATCAATAGTTGATCCTCCCCCTTGATCAATGTTTTCCTGATTATCTTGATGCTTTTCTTCATTCTCTGAGGCTCCCCCTGAATTTGATCTCTCACTGTTTGAACTGTCAGAATTTGGACTTTCAGAGTTTGAGTCATCAGAGTTTGAGTTTGATCCAGAATTTTCAGTTGACTCACTATCAGAATTTGAGTCATCACTATGATCCTGCTCCCCCTCAACTGGTTCTCCTCTTTGTTCAGACTGTACTATTTCTTTTGTGTGTACCAGTAGAGGTTCAGAGTTTGCAGCAACAGAGTTTGTTGGACTAGTGTCATCAGAGTTTATCTCATCAGAGATTAGATCTTCATTTTCGAAATGCAATTGTTCATGTTCATCAACATCTTCAAGTCCAGTGATTTTTCTGTCATCAAATGACACATGAATAGATTCCATAACCACCCTTGTTCTCAGATTGTAAACTCTGAATGCCTTGGTTGACACTGGATAGCCAACAAAAATTCCTTCATCTGCTTTCAACTCAAATTTGGTCAACTGTTCAGGATGAGTTTTTAGCACAAAGCATTTGCACCCAAAAATATGAAAATATTTCAGGTTTGGCTTCTTTTCCCTCACCATCTCATATGGTGTTTTTCCATGCTTGTTAATCAGTGTTGCATTTTGAGTAAAACAAGCAGTTTGAACTGCTTCTGCCCAGAAACAGGTTGGCAATTTTGCTTCATCAAGCATAGTTCTTGCAGCTTCTATCAAGGTTCTGTTCTTTCTCTCAACTACACCATTTTGATGTGGTGTACCAGGTGCTGAAAATTCTTGCTTAATTCCTCTGTTCTTGCAGAATTCTTCCATTGTTGTATTTCTGAATTCAGTTCCATTATCACTCATGATTATTTTGACTTTGTGTTTTGATCCTTTGTCCAGTAGCTTTACATGCTCGATCAGTGTTAATGCAGTTTCATCCTTCTTTACTAGAAAATACACCCAAGTGTATCTGGTATATTAATCAACAATAACTAGAGCATATTTCTTTCTTCCAATTGACAAGACATTTACTGGTCCAAAAAGATCAACATGTAACAGATGATATGGATCAACAATTGAAGATTCAGACTTGCTCTTGAAAGAAGTCTTCCTCTATTTGGCCTTTTGACATGAATCACACAGACCATCGACATTTAGTAAAGACTTTGGAAGTCCTCTAACAAGATCCTTTCTTATCAGCTCATTGATGTTGTTCAGATTCAAATGAGAAAGTTTCTTATTCCACTTCCAACTCTCCTCATTGGACATTCTTGTTGACAGGCACATTGTTTTTCCATCAGAGTTTGTCAACAAGCTTGCTTCATAGATATTGTTGCGCCTTTGTCCAACTAAAACAACTTTCCCTGTGGTTTTGCTGATAACCTCACAGTATTCAGGTTGAAAATCTACATGAAAACCTCTGTCACAGATTTGACTCACAGATAGCAGATCATGCTTGAGTCCTGGAACCAGAGCTACATTAGTGATGATGACACTTCCAAGATTAATATTGCCATATCCCAGAGTATGTCCTATGTTGCCATCTCCATAGGAAACTTTTGGGCCAGCCTTCTCCACATACTCTGATAGCAGGGCTTTATTTCCAGTCATGTGTCCTGAACATCCACTGTCCACTACTAGGATGCTTTCCCTGATGCCCTGCAATCACAAACAATTACTGAGGATTAGTTTTAAGGATCCAGACTTGCTTGGATCCTTTGGCTTTCTTAATTCTGTTAGCTTTAGCAGCGGAATTTTCATTATCAGAGTTTAAGCTAACTTTATCAGAGTTTACACTTGCAGAATTAACTCTAACCCATTTCAGATTAGGTTTCAGTTCATAGTAATTATGATAAATAGCATGATAATTTCTGCAAGTATAAATCGAATGCCAAGTGCTTCCACAGTGTTTGCATAAAGTCTGTGGTTTAGTTCTAACATTATCTTTCTTTACTTCAGACTTGGAAGGTAAAGAATTAATGTCTTCGTTCTTCCTGCAAAAACTAGCATGATGGTTAGTACTACCACAATTATGACATGTCTTTCTTGGAGCTAAAGTAGCAAGCATTGGATAGTTGCCTTGAGTAATGCCTACTTTACCATTTCTGTTCTTTCTAGACACTTTCTGTTTCTTAACAGATTTTAACTCCTTAAGCTTATGTTTAAGTTGTTTATCTGTCATTAAACCAATATTAACCTGTTTAACATTAGTTTTTACTGGTTCATTCTTAACAGCTTCTTTTCCACCTTCAAATCTAGGTTCATTTATTCCATTAACAAATGGTCCAAATTTCTTAGGTGGAAGAGGTGGTCTAATCTTAACTGTATTCTGAAATCTAAGTTCATCTTTCTCAGAATAACCTAGACCTATAGTGTCAGATTGAAAAACTTCTTGAGTGTCTTTTCTTGAGTGAGTCCAAGTTTTAATAATGTGATTTGCCTTTTCCAACTCAGATTCTAGTTGTTTATACTGACTTAACAACTCTTGTTCAAGATAGACAGCATCATCTCTCTCCTTTTGCACTTGTTGCATCTTAACAAGTTTCTCTTCTACAACCTTATTACCCTCTTTGAGTTCAGAATTCTCAGTTTTGATTCTCTCATTCTCTAAAGTCTGATCCCTATAACTGATATGCAAGGACTTAAGATAAATTCTTAATTCAGTTATATCATCAATGTTATAAGCATAGGTAGTTAGAGGTACCTTGTTTTCAGAATCTACAGCTTCATCAACAGTAGTAGCCATGAGAGCATAGTTTACATCCTCATCTGAGTCAGAGGTATCTGCCCAATCTCTGCCTTTAGTGAAGAGTGCCTTCTCAGTTTTACCCTTCTTGCACTCAGGAGCATAATGACCCATCTCCTTACACCTGTAGCATTGAATCTCAGACTTGTCTCTTTTCCCAGATTTGGTATCCTTTCTCTCAGATTTTCTGAAATTCTTCTTGTCAAACTTTGAATCATTCTTGGAGAATTTCTTTCCTTTCTTGAAGTTCTTGAAACCCATTTTCTTGAAAGTCTTTACCATCAAAGCAGCCATTTCCATCATTTCCTCATCATCTTCAGAATCAGATGATTCATCTGCATTTGAGTCAACATCAGAGTTTGATGACTCACTTTCAGAATGAATGACCAAGGCTTTTCCTTTTGCCTTCTTCCTGAATGCTTCCTTCTTTGAGGGTCTTTCTTCAACTCTTAGAGCAACAGATTTTGACTTTCTACCTGATCTTCTGCTTCTCTGTTCCATTTCTAGTTCATGAGTTTTGAGCAGTCCATAGATCTCATCAATATCAGTATCAGCCAGATCATAATTGTCTCTAATAGTGGTTGTTTTGACATCCTACTTTTCAGGTAGAGAAAGAAGAAACTTGAGATTTGAATCTTCTAGATCATATTCTTTATTAACCAGTGACAGATCATTAAGTAGCTTACAGAATCTGTCAAAGGTTTCTTTCATTGATTCTTCAGATTTAGCCTCAAAGTGTTCATACTCCTGTGTGAGTATGTTCCTTCTATTCTTCTTAATTGCAGCAGTTCCCTGACATCTGACCTCTAGAGCATCCCAAATCTCTTTTGCAGTTTTACAATTGATCACTTTGTTAGACATAACATTATCCAAAGAACTATGAAGGAGATGTCTAACCTTTGCATCCTTTCCAATGGATGAAATATCCTCAGGAGTCAAATCATTCTTCTCCTTAGGAATAGATTTAGCTTCCTGTCCAGCAACAACAACAGATAATTTTGTAGGCTTATGAGGGCCTTCATAAATTCTGTCAAGATATTCTGGATCTGTAGCTTCCAGAAACATAGCCATTTTCACCTTCCAGGTTGAGTATTCTGCAGGCTTAAGAATAGGAACCCTGATTGTTTCATATCGACTCACAGTTGCAGGTTGAGCCTTCTCAGCACTAGAGCCTGATGTAGGTGGAGGAATTTCTGCCATTGATTATAGTTGTGTGTGTGTGTGGATCTTAAACTGTATTAAATTAACAGATCAAGCTCTGATACCAATTGTTAGGCCGAATACACACTTATAATCAACTAAGTATGAGAGAATAACAATAAGTTCTTTAAAAACTTTAAAAACTGTTTGAAATTAACTTCTCTCTCAGTGATATAAATTATCACAGAGAGCTGCTTAGGTTACAATGAATAATATAATATTACACGATCGATACCCTTCTAGGGTTAACCTAACTATATTTATAAAGTATACAGCTTCTATACAATCGATAATTGATACTCCTATAAATTAGCTATACAATTGATATCAATCACGATTGCTACTCGTCTCCTTAGTCAACTCAATCTCTTTGACAGCTATCCAATCTTCAAAGATATTGCTTCCATAATAAATCTTCAATCACTATTGACCAGTAGACGCTACCTCCAGACAGAGTTTAACAAACTCTGTCGAGCTTCCAACAGTCAGCGTATAGCAAACTCTGTTTAGCTTCTAACTGTCAGAGTTTAACTAAACTCTAACTGCTTCCTGTTTAAACTCTGTTTTTCCCTGCAAAACTTAAACACTGATATTAACCATATCAATTGTATTTAACATAATCCTTCAAAGCCTTAGCTGCTGCTGGTAAATCTGCCATCTCTTTTGTTGCTGCAAGTTCTTCTTCTGCCAGTTTACGAGTTTGCAAGCGTGTTCGCATACACGTTCAAGTACCTGAAACACCAAGAAACAACGATCTAAGTAAGAAAATCCGAGTCAGTGAACGCTAACGACCACTGATGACAAGCACATAAACTAAAAATAAAACACCGATGATCCCCGGCAGCGGTGCCAAAAACTTGTTTACACAATATCACGCAAGTATACGTGGCCACAAGTAATACAATTAAAGTTTGTTCCACTGAGATCTGGTTAAGTCTTTTCAGTAAATGCACCTATTCAACAATGTATAGTTTTAATTCACTGCTAAGACGAATCACAAATTGGGGCTTTAATTAACTAAACTAGCTAAGTTGCAAATTATGAATTTAAGTACTATTTAACTAATGAGAATTAAAATCAAATTACTTATATGAGAATAAACATGGAATCCTAACTTCATTATCTACTTCACTTAGAGTCGATGCCTTTAATCAATACATGTGATGGTTTTGATATCTGATCGAATAACACGGAACAAGTGAAAGTTACCTCTCGGTATACTAAACTTGTGGAGCATGCGTAGAAGATTGGTAGACACCAATTATGTTTAGACCCTATATCAAAACCAAACTACGCATGCATCCACAAAACCAATTATGGAAAGTTCTAAATCTCAAGATCCACTCTCGTTTAGCAAGAGATTATCACATTAGATGTTAGCTACGCATCTAAATTCATGAAGCACAACCATACAAGGATATCAATAATTCATCACACATAAATCTTTAAAGCAATCAAACTACTAAGCTACATAGATAAATCCATTAGGATCCCATGACAACGATTAGTTCATAGTTGAACCGTTCGTCGCCATGGGATTAGATGAAAACATGATATTAAACAAGATATGAATGAAAAAAGTAATAATATTAATAAAACAAAGAGTTAAGAAAACAAATCCAGAATCCAGAATAACACAAAAGATGAAGTAGATCTAGATTCGTTGCTTGTCACGAGCATTGAATCCTTCTCTCTTTTTTTCCCCTGCAGATCTAAGCTATGATACAATAATAAAAACTATCCAATTTACAAGGCTAAGATGTGTTTTTATAGGCCTAGATATCTTGCCCAACAAGAAAAACAACCTACAATACAATTAGAAATAGGTTTGGATACCAAAAATACAACTAGAATTCAAAATAGGGTCAAAACAAACATTTTCAGGATTTTCTGTCGGACCTACGCGCTCCACGCGTGTGCTACGCGCTCCAGGCGCACACTTCAGCTGTTCCACGCGCTCCAGGTGCACGTTTACGCGCTCCAGGCGCGTAAACTTCCTGCCCAGAATTTTGATTTTGCTTTATTCAGATTCGTCTTCTTCCGAGCTTTCCAACGACTGCTTACGGGCCTCAAACGGACTTGTAGAACTCCAGATATGGCTAACACAGTGGAGACTGCGCAACCTACCCTGAAATCCGAATTTTCCATAATTTGCTCATTTCTCATCCGTTTTCTCTTCCGATTCTTTTGCCACTTCCCGTTCTTCAATTCCTTGACTCATGAACCTTCATGGTAGCCTAGGGAAAGACTTCATTCCTCATTCCTATGCTCGAATTCAACTCGAAAATTGACGAAAACATCAACCCTAATCGACATTCTTGCAAACCTGCACATTTAAGCAAAACACATCAAAAATACCACAAACTTGAGTCCAAGTACACCAATTTAAGCCGATATGGAATGTTCCAAGTGGATATAAAATCCACTTATCACTAGCCCAAAAGCAAACTAATGAGGCTGTGCAAAAAAAATTTTCCGAAACATGCAAGTCAATTCCTAGGAACTATAAATCAACCCTTTATTCATCAATAATCACACTCAATTAGACATCAACCTACCAATCAGAATTAGCTCATCCTAAGGGATCATGAAATATGCATGCTATGCAAATGCAACTATAATGAACTCACATGGTATACAAACAAAATAACAGAATGTCCTATATGAAACAATATGCAATAACACGAACATACATGCATGAATTACCACTACGTGCAAAGCATGATATCTATATGAACACAATGACACACAAATAAATACTACACACTACTTATCCCCCAAACCACCCCCAAACTTAAGACATTCAATGTCCCCATTGAATTGAAGGTAATACGAAGGATAGTAGAAAACATACCTAATTGTTGAAACACGTGGGTTGCCTCCCACGAAGCACTTGTTTGGAGTCAATTAGCTTGACTACGTCCAAGCCTCCATTAAGGATGATAACAGTTGGCCTGGTCATCTCTTCGTGAGACTTCATCGTCATCACGGCGCCACACTTTCTGCCCCTTCTTCTCGCTTGGCCTATTCGTATAACAACTATGTCCTATTCCAATGCCTTCATCGGTTGACCCAAAATCTGTCAATTTATAGAACAACACACATTCGCGGGCTTCGCTTGAATATAATAGAGGAGGGTAAATGTAAGTTGCTGAAGCCTTTGGTTCCTCAAAGAGAACTTCCTCCATTGGCTCTAATGCGCTACCTCCATCTTTATAATATGAGACAAGTAGAAGACCTGCATCTTTCCCATGGTCATCAGCCTCTTGGTACGCACATAACAATTCTTGAAATTTGTGTAGCTCACTAGTGTCTGTCCCAAATAGTGCCCTTTCCAAATCATCCACCATACTAGCATGATCAAATTCCTCACATGGCTTGTGAACGCTCACCTCACCTTGGAATTTTTCTTCCTCAATTATGCATGCAGTACCTTGCTCCAAGTCACCGTTATTTTCTGGAATTGCCTCGAGTATGAATTGATGTTTCTCTTGTTCCAAGGCACTCAAAACCTGAGCAACTAGTGTCTCCAAAGATTTAATAGACTCCTTATTACTCTTTGCAAGCATCCTAATCTCCTCCATAACATCAACGTCATCTGACTGAAAAGTAGGAGTAGGTTGCTGATGTTGAAACTGTTCACTACCAAAGAAATATGACATATTTGGAACATTTTGCTGGTACTGTTGAGGATGGTATTGAAAATATGGTTGTTCCTCATAAGTGACATATGGATCAACTCCTTCGTAGTAACAATATTGTGAGGTCTCATGAACGCCCAAACATTGCTCACATTGCTGAGGCATGGATGTCCTCGAATATGCCCACCATGGTAACTCATCGTCAGCCATTTTCAAACACTCAAGTACCTGAAACACACCGAACTAAACAAGATAGGTAAGTGAAACAAATCCGAGTCAGTGAAATCTAATGACCATTGATGACAAGCACATAAACTAAAAATAAAACACCGATGATCCCCGGCAGCGGCGCCAAAAACTTGTTAACATAATATCACGCAAGTATACGTGGTCACAAGTAATACAGATAGAAGTCAAGTTCGTTCCCACAGAGATCTTAGGTTTTAAATTAGTTAATGTACCTATGCAACAATGTATGATTATTACTCACTGCTAAGATAATTAACAAGATTGGGTTTTGATTAACTAAATTAACTAACAATTAATTAACTAATGAGAATTAAAGACGAATTACTTATATGAGAATAAACATGGGATCCTAACTTCATTAACTACTTCGCTTAGAGTTGATGCCTTTAATCAATGCATGTGATGGTTTTGATAACTGATCGAATAACACGAAACAAGTATAAACTACCTCTCGGTATACTAATACCAAACTACGCATACATCCACAAAATAGATAGAAGATGGGTAGACACCAATTATGTTTAGACCCTATATCCCTATAAGATTTGAAAACATAACGGTTTAAGCACAAGTTATCCATACTGATCACATAGGGCAATATAAGTATTCTCATCTTGCACTACAAATTATGATGGCAAAGCATACATAATCCAATGCTAGCATGGCAAGTTCTAAATCTCAAGATCCACTCTCGTTTCGCAAGAGATTAATAAATTAGATGTTCGCGACACATCTATCAATTAAGCATAACCATACGAGGATATCAAGAATTCACCACACACAAATCTTTAAAGCAATCAAACTACTAAGCTACATAGTCAAATCTGTTAGAATCCCATGACAACGATTAGTTCATATTGAACCGTTCGTCATCATGGGATCGAGTGAAACCATGATAATAAAACAAGATATGAATATTAAATAAGAGTAATAGAGTTTAGAAAACAAATCCAAAACGATCATAGAAGAATAGAAAAGATGAAGTAGATCTAGATCTCCGTTGCTTGTCACGAGCGTTGGAAATCCTTCTCCAAGTCTCTCTCTTCTCCCTATAATGTTATGTGAAGTGTGTATTGATTTTATGATGATAGGATGTGTTTATATAGGTCACCACGTCTTGTCCAACAAGAAATTACCAAAACAGAATTATAATAGAATTTCTGCAAAATACGTTTCCTAAACTGATTCTGTTTTGAAGGAAAATTCATAGCTGACTTTTCTTCAATATTTCTTGGCTGTTCCATTTGTAATTGGAGCTATTAACCTCTTTATAATGAAAGAGAATCTCGTTAGCTTCGCGTGGACTGTAAGATCATCCAAAACGGACTTGTAGAACTTAAGATATGGCCCAAACAGTAAATTAGGATTTTCAGGACAAAATTTCAGATTCTGCAGAATATCTACCGCGCCGCAGCGCCCTTCCCAAGCCACAGCGCGCCTCACTTTCTGTCCAAGATTGTAGAAACTTTCGTTGTCTTCGCGTGAGCTGTAAGATCACTGAATTCGGACTTCTAGAACTCCAGATATGACCAAAATAGTGCAGACTGCGCAACCTACCCGGAAAATCCGAATTTTAATCAATTTAACCTCCAACTCTTAGTTCTGCAAAACTCAACGATAACACTTTAAACACACCACATACTTGAGGTCAAGTAATCAATTTAAGCCGATACGAAGTATTCCAAGTGGATATAAAATCCACTTATCAAGTATATCGATATAGTATGTAATACTAGAGCTCGTTTGTAGATGAAGGTGCAGAGTTGTTTCTTGTGTATTCTTGAATATAGCTTGAAGGTTCAGTCTTAATATCTCTGCATCAAGAAGACAAGCACGCAAGAATATATAGTGAAGCAAAAAGAACTCAAATTACTAAACAAGATTGCAACGGTCTTGAATCAATTCTCACGTTTAATTTGTTAGTTTAATTGTTCTTCTAACGTTCACAAGCAGCTTTGAGGTAAATAATTATAACAAAATAGAATCTCATTAGCATGCTAGAAAAGTAGTCACATGGGATGTTTTTAGTGGAGCATTAAAGTAATAAAAAGATTCCTTTAATGAGTGGAAGTTGTCTAACATGATACTTCTACTTGAGTAGTGTTCTAATATATATAATATCATGTTTAAATATATTAGACCAATATTACAACTGATTTCCACAATATTTTCTATAAAAACGTACTCCCTTTTATATTCTGGACAGACTGCCAGCTTGCTGTGTTGTACTGTCAGCTAGCTGTGTTATCTGTCAGCTTGCTGTGTTATAAGAACTCTTCTACTGTCTGTTAGCTGAGATACCCTGTTTTGCTAAGAAATAATAATAATCCTGCAAAACAATATTAGTCCAATGCAAACATCCAGCTTGCTTACTATGTATGATCATCAAAATCATAGATTTTCAACACATAGTTTTGAAAATACTAGAAAGAACGATCAGAAACTTACCTGTACGCGGAAACTCAATAATTAAATCATCCTATCCAATTCTGACCAAATTTGTATTTTTACTTTTTAACCCTCTAAACGGTGTTTTCTTGAGAAACTCAAAGAACGAAAGTTGTAGAGCACGAAAAGATCTTTCCAACAAGTCCAAAATCAGTAAATTCTAACTTACAATGAATTTACTACAAATTTTAGAAGATTGTTGATTTTGTCTGTATAACAACCCTACGAATTTTGATAATAAAGATGAGGAAAAAGAATAAGATATATATATATATATATAGAGTTTAAAAACCCTAACTTTAAGCCATTAATTATCCGTATTCAAGTATGATCCGTATTTTAGGCCTATTATTCTATTTCAATTTTAAATCCTATTTAATATCCAATTTAAATCCCTTTTATTTATAAAATTCTTTTATTATTACTAATCTAAAATTACGGGATATTACACTACTAAATTTTAGACCAATTGAGCTTATTTCAAAAATACCCATGTTGTAGAAACCTTTTTCAAAAATACGGTTGCAACCTAGTTTGCAATCCCAAATGCAACATTTGCAACTTGGTTTGCAACCTGGTCTGCAACATTTGCAACCTGGTCTGCAACTTTAGGTAGTATTTTTGAAAATAGTTTCAAAAAGTTGGGTATTCTTGTGAATATCCCTTAAACTTAATGTAACATGTTTAATAGATCTAGATTCTACGTTTCAGCCAAGATTAAACTTTACTCAAGTTAAACTCAATAACAATTTTTTTTTTATTTTTTTTATATCAACATAATGAGTACTAATTTTTATTTTAACGATTAACTAATAAATAATTTATATAAAATAAAATTACCTCAAATATAAAATTTTTACAAACTAAAAAATAAACTTATTATATCAATTTAAACATTATAGGAAATCTAAGCCGCCTATTCCCTATTCCCCATCAGGCCTAGCCAATTTTGATGAACTAAGTGTCTGCTCAATTCTCCTCATGCCTAAATCATATCAATTTCAGTTAAGTTACTACTTTGTATTTATTATTAAAATTAAAATTAGAAATATTAAATAATAGAAATCAGAAACTTAACTGAAATGTTAAATAATAGATACAAAGTAGTAACTTAACTAAAATTGATATGATTTAGACATGAGGAGAATTGATGCCGACACTTAGTTCATCAAAGTTGGCTAGGTTTGAGGGGGAATAGAGAATAAGCAGCTTAGATTTCCTTTAATTTAAATTGATATAATAAGTTTATTTTTTAGTTTGTAAAATTTTATATTTGAGGTAATTTTATTTTATAAAAATTGTTTAATAGTTAATCGTTAAAATAAAAATTAGTAGTCATTATGTTTAGTTAATTGATATAAAAAAATAAAAATCAATTGTTATTGAGTTTAACTTGAGTTGAGTTTAATCTTGGCTGAAACGTAGAATCTAGATCTATTAAGCATGATACATTAAATTTAATTGGTCTAAAATTTAGTAGACTCTAATTGATGTTAAAATAATTCACAATTTTCTTATTGGTTAACTAACACGTGGTAGATTCGAGTATTATAATAAAGGATATCCTAAAATAATTCATAACTAAAAAAATATATAGACATATATAATATACTGTTATGTGGATTTATAGAAAATATTATTTACGTTTGGTAGTTATATTTTAAAATTAAGAATCATGTGATATACGAATTTATTAAATCCAGATATTATTATAATTAAATTTAATTCAACCGCGATTAGTAAATTAGAATATATATGGTAAATAATAAATTTTTTGTATATGATTGATGATTTAAAATTTAGAAGTGAATTCTGATTGCCTCTAAAATAATTTTAAATTTTTTATTTGTATTTTATTTACCAACCAATAATAAAACTCTTATAGCGTATATTAATTAAAGTAATAAAAATATATGTAGTGTTGACTTAAATGCATTTATTAATTAATTTTATTAACAAATTATGAATATATATATATATATATTTAGCCTTTAAAAAAATCGAGTCTTTGAAGATATGATTTTTATCAAAATTATTTAAAATCTGATTCAAATCTGATTTTCTAGGGTTGGCATATATGCATTAATTAATTAATTTTATTAGTAAATTATGAATAAATATATGTTTTAGCTTATAAAAAAAATCAAATCTTTGAAGGTATGGATTTTATCCAAGTTATTTAAAATCTAACTTCAAATCCGATTTTTTCAGATTTTTAGTTGTGTCAGATTATAATTATTTAAAATAAATTTTAATTGTACAATATATATTATGAAAATCAATTTATAATGTATGATAATATGATTGTGATTGAATTTATATTAAAAGAGTGGTTGATTAATGAATGATTAATTATGAAATTTAATTTAAAATATATAACAGGATATCGTGATTGATTTCAAATTAAAATTATGATTTTTTAGTAAATATTTTTTGATTAAAAAAATATTTGTTCATGGATATGTTAAATAAAATCGTTATTGTGTTTAAATTAGAAGTGTTAACTAAACATGGTTAATGAGGTGGTGTGAGAATGTAAATAAGGAAAATTCTTAATATAACATGATTGGTCTAAAATTTAAAAATTAGCTCTGATTGATCCTAAAATAATTCATAATTTTCTGATTGGCTAACTGTACATGGGTATACTCAGGTATTATAATAAAGGATATCCATGTAATTATTTGAAGATAGTTCTACTAACAACCAAATACAATTTTAATAATAAGTGTAAGATGAATTTTGTCCAAAACTTTGATAATCGGTAGTCTGATCCTCCGTACGACAAAGATCTTAAAATGAATAGATGAAAACCGTTGGATCTAGCATTAATAATTTCTTTATATTTTAATATGTTATAAACTAAAATGTGTATTTGTACTGAAATACGAAAATTTATATGTCAATGATTTAAATCATATATAATTAGGTGTTGTGACCAAAACCTTGCATGGGCTATATTTAGGCCCACGTGGGAGATAGGGTCCAGTTTATGAAGAAAATAAGCGACTTAGTGGGCTTCCGGAGGCCCATGGCAGCCCTAGGGGCTACCATATGACCACATTAAATAGCTATAAGGTCCTTGGTTTCAGGGGCAGCCTTTTATGGATAACTAACAACCCACAGCAGCCCTCAAATAGGGCTTCCAGAGTAGCTCCCGTGAAGGGGCTACCGGAGGGGCTACCGGAGCCAGGCTACCAGGCGGTAACCCAAGCTGCCACCGGAAGCCTGATTAGACTGCCAATTCGGATAAGGCAGACCTCCTATTTTTTAGGAACACGTCTTTACAGTTGACCTACACTCTGATTAGATATATATTCAGTTATTAGAGGATATATGTCATATATACATGATAAAATCACATAAAATCATTATAATTCACACATTCTTGAGATAAACATCAATGGATAGGCTTCCAACAGTCCTAATACGGCTTGGTAACTTGATTATATACATCACATACGATTTATATCAGAAATATCAGTCATAATCCCTTCAGAAATGGGATAATTCATCATAAACAATCGAACATATCATTTCAAGAACTACATACGGGCTTGATCTCCTATAGATAGGAGTATGTAGGCAGTTTATGGGGCTTTTAAACACTTTTACACCTTGAGTAAGCATAGAGCACGTATACTCTTGTGTGACACTTCATAATTAAAGTTCTTGGCAAGCCAACATTCGGTCCTTGAACTCTAATTCCCATGAATCCAGTCCGATCCACCAAGGAGCCACATCCCGTGTTTTTCGGTAACCCCTAGTCGTGAGCCTTTCCGGGCGGCTAGTCTCTAATCTCCGACTGTGAGCCTTTCTGGGTAGTTGGGCGATTCCGTGTTTATTGGCGCTATTCCAGCAACGGCCTCCTTAATTTGTTGTGACAAATTCCTCCCACAACAATTGGATTCGGAAGGAGGGGCCTAAAAAATTGTCGTTTGGAGGAGATATGGCGAGTGACAATTCCGATAGTGATAAGACACCATCTCAGGACGGTAATGGACGAAACAATAGTGACAATGGTGATGTTAGAAACAAAGACATTATGGACTATTTGGTCACGATGAATGAAAGAGTTAATAGCTTAGAAAAAGGTTCTGAGAAAATGAAAAAATGGCAAAAGAACTGTAAGTCGAAGTCAAAAAAGAAGAACGTGACTCCGACGAAGCTGAATTTCGAGTCTGAGGATAATGTTGAGAACAATACAGACTATGTTCCATCTGATGAAGAAGAGGCAGGAGAGCCTGAAGCAAAAGAATATGAGGGTGGCCAATCGGATGACCCGGAAGCCAAGGGTACCGAAGGCTCACCCACTAGAAGCCTGAGTGTCTTTGACAGAATAGGCAAAAAGCTGACCAACGAGGACCTTCGTCATAAACTGGGACATACTGGAAACAGAGATCTAAGAGATGGTAATGAGGGTTCCTACACTCAGGGTTCCCGGGAACACAGGGAGAGATCCCACTCGGTACCCCCAATGAGTAATTCCAGAAGATCTAAATCTGATGGCAGGAGGAGTTATAGATAAAGTGGCCACTCCTCTGGAAATAGGTGCAGGAAATCACGCTCTACCATGGTCCCTACTGATGAGGGTACCGGCCAGGATTCCAGCTCACACCAGAGCTCGGTTCCCAAGAAGAGAAAGATAGCATATGAAGATGATGACTCTGGAAGTGATATGCTCTCATATGGCGAGAATGGACAGTTCAAAATGTCTGATTGAAAGAAGGCTTTGGAGAAAATCAAGGAGGAGGAAAAGTTCAAGTCTGGAGTCATTGTCAGTTCACCATTCTCTACGAAGGTGAAGAAGGCACCCTTGCCAAGGTTCTTTAAGATGAATACTGATCTGAAATTCAATGGTAACTCAGATCCTATGGAGTACTTGAGCCGTTTTAATACGGAGATGGATGTGTATCAAGTGGAGGACTTGGCTAGATGCAGGCTACTAGCCTCCACTCTGAGTGGGAATGCCAACCAATGGTTTAAAAGGTTGGCTGAAGGATCCACTAAATCCTGGAGGAAGATGGGAGACCAATTTATCTCCCAATTTAGGGCTACCGTGGCCTATGCCCCACCGGTCAACACTCTGGCTAACATCAAGCAAGATGAACGTGAGACTTTAAGGCAATATTTCAAAAGGTTTAATGAGCAAGTGCCTAAGGTAAAGAATGCTTCCGATGAAACTCTAAAGAATTTCCTAATAGCCGGGGTTAGGCCAGGAACCGAATTCTGGAAGGAGTTACAAACTGAAGAGCCTGCAACAATAGCTGAGTTCTACCAGCAGGCAGAATGCCACAAGGTAATTGAAGAGTCATTGACAAAGTTATCCAAGGATTCTAATTCTAGGGCTTGGAACAGAAATAAGAGGAATCGTTCTTATAGTTCTAAAAGTCGAGATTCCAACAAGAAGGTTTCCGGTAGTGGTACCGTCGGTGTGGGAGCCCATCGTTATGATGACAAGACTGCCCCTATTGCTGTCAATGCAACCAAGGACAAAGTCTCTGTCAAGGATATGCTTACCCTAAGGTTGAATTTTCAAAGGTATTCAGAATATTATACTTTGACTGTCCCAATCGGCCATATTCTTGAAGTAAATTAGAAGAGTGGACTACTCCGGAAGCCTTACCAGGCAGGCCCACCAGGCAGAAAGGACCAAGGAAAATACTGTGCTTTCCATGAGGAAAATGGCCACGAGACTACCGATTGCAGGCACTTGAATATCAAATTGAAGAATTGATTAGAAATGGATACCTGACAGAATTTGTGGCCCAAGAAGCTAAGAAGTATAAGGAAGAAAGAGACAATAAAGATAAAGCACCGGGAAACCAGGATAGGACTACCCGAGCTAATAGCATCCACACCATCTTTGGTGGCCCTTACTTGGAGCGTGCCAACCGGAATGATGCCTTGGTGGTAATCGTGAGTATTGGTGGGATGAATGTGCACAGGGTACTGATTGATAATGGAAGTTCATTAAACATCTTGGCATACACCACATTCCAGAAACTAGGGCTTCTGGATAAGGAGTTACTGCCTACCAATAATGAGCCATATGGGTTCATCGGTAACCCAGTCCAAATCATGGGAAAGATTAATTCGCCATTGACATTGGGTGTGGATCCCTGCAAGGCCACCCAAATGGATGAGTTCATGGTGATAGACGAAGACATCTCTCATATTGCAATCCTCGGGAGACCGGTACTGAAAGATATGAAAGTGGTAACCTCAATATATCACTTTTCAATGAAATTCCCTACCCCAAATGGCATTGGGTGTGTGAAAGGATGTCAATATGAATCGAAGAAATGCTATAACATGGTCGTGCAGGCTACCAAGAAGATGGATAAATCTATCCAAGCTGAGGAAATGGCTGACGAGGAAGCCCTAATGAGAAGCCACGGACTAGAGCCACGGAAGTTTGAGAAGGCATCATGCAATGCCGTCATGATAGTGGAGCTACCAGAGGAACCTACTGAAGAGGTTCCAGTTTTTCGGGGGGTAGTACCACCACAAAGTTTGTTGTTGGAAGCTGCCGAAAAAGATGAGGAAATTCAAAACTTTCTAATGGAAGGCACAGTAGAAGATGCCTCAGATGGTGATCTAGATAATGTGATACAGGAGAGTGGAAGCCAGGAAGTTGTGAAAGGGCTTCTGGTTGAAATCGATATTGATCCCAGGATGCCGGGTACCCAGGAAAAGGTAGGGGCTGCCAAGGATACTATTCCCATACTGGTAGATGTTGAAGATCCTAATAAAGTCCTGAAAATTGGGAAACAGCTAGATGAAAAGACAATAGAAAGGTTGACTTCTTTCCTTAAAGGTAACCTGGATATGTTTGCATGGTGTCACTCAGACATGGTAGGGATTGACCCGAAGATCATGTGTCACCACTTGAATATTGATCCCGAGAGAAGAGGTATCCGGTAGAAAAGGAGGCCCATTAGCGGTGAAAGGGCTACCGCCCTGCAGGAAGAAGTATATCGGTTGTTAAAGGCTGGCTTGATCAAAGAATCCTTCTATCCAACATGGCTGGCAAATCCAGTATTGGTCCGGAAGCCCAATGGGAAATGGAGGACATGTGTTGACTTTATTTATCTAAATAAAGCTTGCCCCGAGGATAGCTTCCCGCTACCCAGAATTGATCAACTGGTGGATGCTACGGCAGACCATGCTCTTCTAAGTTTCATGGATGCCTACTCTGGATATAACCAGATACGATGTATGAACCGGACCAGGAGCATACCAACTTCATAACTGATATAGGATTGTGCTGTTATGTGGGGATGCCATTTGGGCTGCTAAATGCCGGGGCTACCTACCAAAGGCTGGTAAACATGATGTTCAAAGAACAGATTGGTAAGACTATGGAAGTTTATGTTGATGATATGCTGGTTAAATCAAAGGTGGCAGCCGACCATGTGTTGCACCTATCTGAGATGTTCGATATTCTAAGGAAGTACCGAATGAAGCTGAACCCCCAAAAATGTGTTTTTGGGGTGGAGTCCGGAAAGTTTCTTGGATTCATTGTGAATCATAGAGGGATCGAGGCAAACCCTGAAAAAATTAAAGCATTGCTTGAATTGAGGTCCCCAAGGAATGTTAGGGAAGTCCAAGGGCTTACTGAAAGGGTGGCAGCCTTAAACAGATTTGTATCTCGATCTTCCGACAAATGTAAGGAGTTCTTCAAGGCTATTAAGAAGGGTCAAAACTTCGAATGGACCCCGGAATGCGAGGAAGCCTTCAAAAAGCTAAAGGAACAGTTGGGAAGCCCACCACTTCTCTCCAAACCCCTGGAGGGTGAGGTACTCATTCTGTATTTAGCTGTTTCTGAATATTCTATAAGTGTTGTATTGATCCAGGAGGAAGAGCAAGTATAGTACCCGATTTATTATGTGAGCAAGAGGCTGTTGGATGCGGAAACCCGGTATCCCAGCATGGAGAAGCTGGCATATGCCCTGATATTGGCTTCCAGGAAGCTGAGGCCTTACTTTAAGGCCCATAAAATTGAAGTCAGGAAATCCTTCCCACTAAGGCAAGTAATGCACAAGCCGGAAGCCTCCGGAAGAATGATGAAATCGGCTGTCGAACTGGGACAGTTTTAAATAGATTACAAGCCCCGAACGGCTATCAAAGGCCAAGCACTGGCTGACTTTTTATTGGAGTTTCCTCCATATTTTGAGGTTACCGGGGAAGAATGCATACTGGTACCCCCAGCAACTGAGGAGGAGGCGGAAGGCCCTCACTTATGGTGGAAATTATATGTGGACGGAGCAGTGAATAACAACGGGGCAGGTTCTGGGATAGAGTTGGTAAGCCCAGAGGGGCACCGAATACAGAGTTCCATACACTTTCGCTTCAAGGCTACCAACAATGATGCAGAGTATGAGGCCCTAATTTGCTGGGTTGAAACTAGCTCTAGAAATGAAGGTGGAATACTTGAATGTTTTCAGTGACTCTATGTTGATTGTGTGGCAAATCAAGGGGAGCTTCCAGAGCAGAGGTCCCCGTACTGAACTTTACACAAGGTATGCCCAAGAACTCATTTGTAAGTTCAAAGTATTGAATCAGAGTTAGGTACCGAGGGTTGAAAATGCCAATGCTGATGCCCTTGCTAAGCTTGGATCCCAAAAAGAAGCTATTCTATTAGGGGTGATACCCCTCGAAGTTCAACTCCAACCAAGTATCCATCGAGAGGAAGTCAGGGAGATAGAATTTTCTATGGAAAGCCAATGGACAACCCCAATACGTGAGTACATCACCAAGGGGGTGCTTCCGGAAGACAAAGATGAAGCCGGGAAACTCAAATTCAAGGATGCCCGCTATGTAATCTATGATGGCATCATATACAAGAGAGGTTTTAACCAACCCTTGCTTAGATGCATATCTGGAAATGAATGTGAATATATCCTAAGGGAAGTTCATGAAGGTATCTGTGGCAATCACTCGGGGGGTACCTCCCTTGCCCACAAGGTGCTTCGATAGGGCTACTACTGGCCTACCATGAAGGCTGATGCCTATGACTTTGCTAAAGCTTGTGATCAATGTCAAAGGTTTGCTGTGGCATCCCATAATCCGGGGTACAAATTTGGGGCCACTAACCATAATCCACACAACACATACCTGGACATAAACATAATATAATAATAAAATACCCCTGATCCAAGATCACATACAAGTTATGGTATGAAACAACTATTGAATTACATTAATACAATCCAAACTCCGAGTAAAATTGTTATACAAATTACTAACAACTAAGTCCATCTGTTGGACTAATTAACCAACCTCTAACAAAGCTCAAGTCACTACCCGAACAAGTCACCAGCTCGAACATCACCTCTCGCTGTAGGAAAAGACTACTCATCTGACCACAAGGTCCACTCATCTCGTCTCTATAAACTGGAGAAAAAAAAACAACAATGCAAGAGTGAGCCAACAGTGCTCAGCAAGTATTATTATGTATAAATATCAAGAACAGTAATAAGTTCTGATCAACAAGAACAACATCATAGGCTTCAAAGGAATCAGACTTTAAACAATTCAAACTGAATGTATAGATTAGAATTGGATTTTTATATATTTTTAAAAAAAACAGCGGAGTTAGGCGGCTGATCAGTCCCGCACTAACCCCGGACAATGCACACAGCAAAGTCCCTTTAAATGGATCCACTGCACACATCGGCCTCAATTGTTCACGACCACAATATGGTCCGACCTTCTGGTCCAAAAACATTTTAATCACGACTACGATAGGGTCCGACCTTTCGGTCAAAACATTTAATCACGACCACGATATGGTCCGACCTTACGTTCAAAACATTCCAATTCTATCTCAAACTCACGAGGTGTCGGAACAATCGACAACTTTACCACAACAACTAACTGGAAAACTCACGTTCCAGAATAATAATTCATAATTAAGAATCACTGATGAAATATCAACATCAACCAGTATCAACAAGATCAACCCAACAACAAGGGTAAATAAAGAATAATAATATCAATAGGTGTCGACGAGTTCGACATGATAAAGGGGTGATAAATAAAGAACAATAATCTCAAAGGTATCGACAAGTTCGATACAAATAATTTGGGGTCATATCATCATTAGATTTATTAAAGAAAGAATTCACTTGAACAAGAAGTGAAAGGAAATACTTGCCTGATAATAAACGCTAAACTCGTCTACACTTGATCGTCTTACTTTACTTTAACCTTGTCTTCAACCATCTGACTCGACTCTAGACTTTTCTTCGTCCCTCTTACTCGGCTCTAGATTTCCCTTCGTCCTTCTTACTCGGCTCTATAATAATTATAGCACATTAATACATCTAACTGTCATAATTCGACTCTAAACACCTCCCATAATCACATCATATATCAAATAGAGCATTTAAGATTCACTAGCATTTATTCCACATAATCCACATAAGCATGTAAATTTCACAAAATAGTTCAAATATCTCACTTTAATAATTAACTGAACTCGAGAATTATTTTTAAAACAATCCTCGATCTTGGTTTTTGAATAAAACCTGCTCAGAATATTTGAAAATGTTTTAAAAATATTTTCTAGATCTTCAAACGATTTTCTACTATTTTTAAAACATTTCAAACAGAGAGCAGATTAATTAAGAATTAAATAACTTTAATTAAATTAATTAAAATCAACCAATAATTAATTAATTAAATTATTCAATAAATGATTACATTTATCAAATAATTAAATTAATTAAATTATTATTTTAAATTAATTAAAGTAATTAAAGTAATTAACTCTTAATCATTTTTGAACTAAAAATAAATAAATAAATGATTTTCAAAACTAAGTAATTACATAAATAATTCAAAATTAATCTGAATTTTAAAATCTGATTTTAGAAATAAATTTTATGAATTTTATAAACAAAATTCACATTTTTAAAATAATGATTTAAAGTAAAATCAAATTACCTTTTAAATTAAAAGGTAAATCCCTTTAAAACTAAAAAGTTAAAAGGTAAAAAAAATCATTTGATTTTTACTAAATCAGCTACACTCAAGATCAAAATCGGGTCATTATTCTTGCAAAACGGGTCGGGATGAACAAGATTTCGGGTCCCCAAGAACATCGCCGGAAAATCCTTGTTCTTCCCGCTAACACACTACAACGCCAGATTTCTCAGCTCTAAAACTTCTGTTACCATACTAGCAACTGTACTACTTCAACAAGCAACGCAAACAGTCGATAATCCAGTCGATTCAAGCCAAGAATCGGCGTTCACTGGCGGTAAAGTCCGGCCAAAACGCGTTTCCTTCATTTCTAAACCAATCTATGCGTTCTATATAACAAAACGAAGCTGAGTGAACTTATAATCTTTCCCCCATGTCAGATTAAACGAACAATCACTGAGATTACAGGACGAATCAATTGAAATTTTGAGAAAAACTTGATAATCGAATTCGATAATTTTGTAAACAAACAAAGCAATTAAGCACAGATATAGACTCCATACCATCATACGAAGCTTTTAAAACCATCAAAATCAATGCACGAAGTTTGAATAAAAAACCCCTAAATTTCTTCAAGAACCCCAATTCGAAAATTTTAAAAGGAAATTCATAAAACTTAAGGGAAGTAACCTGGGTAGATATGGATTGCAGATTATGATAGTAGAGTTTGCAAGCTTCGATTTGGTTATTCAAGCGTCAAAAACGGAGTTCGCCAACACCTCCAAAAGTGTGATCAATCTCCAAGAACACTATTAAACATATAATTTTTGAAAATAAAACTTTGATTTTTGTGAAATGTTTTCTTTAATTTGATTGGCCAGCTGGGTTGCAATCTGATTTGTGGTGAAAAGACAAGGTGTGATAGGTCCAAAATAATATACGTTGTATATTTTGTTTCCGAATTGCTCAAAATCCTAATTAACTTTTAATCGGTCCGGAACGTATCAATTAAATCAATTACCGGTCTGACTCGAATGAAATTTTTTTTACGAAAAATAAGAATTTATAAAAAATATTGTTAGGTCCCAAAGTATCGTAGAAGGGGGGGTTGAATACGATACTATAAAAATTAAAAATAATTCCGAGAATATATCTTTATTGATAATAAACTCGAAGGGGTGTTACAACTTCTAATCCAATGGATTAGCTTCAAAATTAGAATACTCCTAAGGATAGTTTAGGCACGAGGACCTTCTACCCGACACTGCCTGAAAGTGGGCTAAGCCGACTTTCCTACTAGACGGACTATCTAGCAGCTTACACAGAAAATATATGAGAGAGAAGAGAGAGTTGTGTGTTTAGGTGTATTTTGAAATGAAATACAACAGGCGTATTTATAGATTTTAGAAAGTTACTATGCAGCTAATATACGTAATTGATTACGTATATTATCTGCTTTCACCTGCCAACCTTTCAAACTTCACCGAACTTTTCAATTTCAAAGTTTGATTTTTAATTCATGTGGGCCCCACATGTTTCTTACTTTATGAATAATACTTTTGGATACTTCGATTCCTTTGTGAAAATGTTGACGCCTAGTGCAACTGGTCTGGTTCACAGACGACTAACATTCACTCGTGGTCTTCGTATCATGTCTTTAAGAATACTGCCAAGAATTGTGCAACCATAAAAACTTTATCACTGGAATCTTTTGGCCCTTCAACTGAATCATCTGTACATCTTATTTTGTCACTGAGGCTTGATCATTTTAATGAACTTCTTTCAGCGACTTGATCCTTGTTGGTGCCTGTTCTTCAAATTTCACGATCCCTGTATAGAGTTTATTATTTATCTTTTATCCTAGTTGAGTTATATATGTCCTCTATTACATATTACATATTACATTTTTATGCTTTACAATCTCCCCCTATTTGATTGTCAGGGTTTGACAAACAAATTCCTAGAGGATAACTCAACTGATACAACAAAAAATAAAATACAAAGATAAATAATATAAAAGTACATTCTGGATCATATATACATTTTCCAGATTTCCAAGTGCAAGACAATTGTTCCTCTAGACTGAACATATCTTCAAGTTTTTGCCTTGCTTTCTTCTCACATAGCACGAATACTTCCATTTAGCTTTTCCTTTCCCAAGATAAAGTTAATTCCGTGTCAACAACCTTTTCCTTGCCTTTATTACGCCTAGTAGCTTCTTGGTCATCCACCTTCTCCCCCTCAGTTGGGTTATCCTCCAAGATAGTAGGATGTGGAGTTGGTAATTTAGACGAAGCTGTCTTCACCAAGGAATTAATTGCATGACTAAACTGGGCTGCCATGGAACTTAATTGAACCTGGATTGCATCATGTTGAATAAGTTTCAAATTTTTGATTTCTGCAATGGACTTACAGATATTTGGCAACTCTTTCTCCAATTTTTGGACCCTTGTAAGGAGTCTGCTGTATTCCTTTCTGGTTATAGGTGCATGTGGTTGAGTAGGTTGCTCACTCGTATGTTTTTCAGGTGTTTCACTCAACACTCTAGATTCACTCGGTTTAGTGGTTTGGGTGACACTTACATGTTCTGTTCGTGTTTCCCTCAACTCTCCTCCAGAGCTTCCACCGATATGTGTACCTGCAAATGAAATCATCCTAGCCCCTTTTTCAGAGGTCACGGATGGTGCAATGAAATTTCTTGAGCTTTCATCCTCGCGTGAAGCGAGTTGCCGACCACTGGTAAATATTGGTAAATCTCGAAAGAGATCCAGAGATTTTTCCTCTGGGAGGTTAAACTTGAATCGATTAAATGGCACAAAACCCAAGTTTCCCTCGTATGTCTGTGAAGACACTTGGTTCATAAAAGAACCACCTACCGATGGATCTTTCCGTAAAATGGAAGATTCACCAGCAGTTATTGAGGTAGGTAATTCCACCTCGGATGCCTGTGAAGGCATTTGATCTTTAGAAAGATCATCAACCACTGTTATGTTCTGTGAAATGGAACTCAAGACAGTTGCTCCCGTCAATTCATCCTCATTTACATTTTCACTCATTTGACAAGGAAGAATTGTTTCCCTAACAGTTACAGTTACCTCAGGTTCATTTGGTTTACTTCGTTTGGAATGAGGTAGAGCTGCTGATGTAACTAACTCCTTATGTGGTGCTGCTGAGGCACTATCTCCCTCAAAAGTGTTGATGGTTAGTCGTTTAAGTGACAATTGAGGTGTAGGAGTTTGTTGTGTTTTTGTTTGCATTTGTAAAATGGGCTCTTCGACCTGTGTTAGAGTCGGTGGGATTTCCTGCTCTTGGTCGGGTAAAATGGCCACTGGGGGCTGTAGAAACTGTATTTCCTGTGACACAACAGGGAATACAAGGGTTGGAATAACAGGGATTGAAATATTACCTTATCGTATACCTGCTCTCACTGGTCTTGGTAACAACGGAAGTGGGACAGTCTTTAGATATTCAGTTAGGACTGTAGGCACATCCGTATATTTCTTTTTGCTCATGTAATTAATTACATTCGTCTTTATGGAAGAACATTCCACCTTTTGACCATTTTCCAAGCGTACCCTGTCTTCATCATTCAAAAAATCATTTAATATTAGCTGTAGAAACCTTGGATATAGACATTTGACATTTTGAGTCCGAACATCTCTTGTTCCTAAGTGTTTCATCTTTAAAATGATTTGACCAAGCACTATTTTTCCAAAATTAATCCTCAAATTATTGGCGACCGCATACCCTATTTTTTGGATATATTCAGGTATTCGATCTTGATTTGTTCTATCTGAGGAAAAAACATGGTTAAGAGTGTGAAAGAAGAAACTCCAATACTAGGTTAGAAACGTTTTATAAAGATTACCAGTATTGATATTGCCATCTTGGTACCTTATAAAACGAAAGAACATTTCAATCTGTTCAGGTGTAGGATCAGAAACGAGATTTTCCATAGGAAAATGAAGAATTCGATTAACATCTCGTTCAGTGACCCTAATCGACCTACCAAATAGTCGATATATGAATGCACACCCGTCCTGTCCAGAAGTGTTAACCGCACTGCAATATAGTTCACACAATGCATCATGGTTAAGCTGCACTGGTGTAACTAAAGCATATCGAATTAATGAATGTTCATTCAAAAATTGTGTCCAAGCCCGAAATTGCTCATCCTGAATGGTTTCGATTTGCTGAATGGAAATAGGATTAACTTTAGCAATTAAAAAGCTTCCCTGCAATGCCATTTTCAAAACTTCGAGGAAATTTAAAAACAAGGGTTAGTTTTTATAAAGGATGAAGTATAAAGCAAGAATATAAAATCCAATCTAAAAACCACCAGCTAGATTGAGAGATCTTTCCGATCAAAGCTCGAAATATTCAGCAATCGTGTGTATATGCTCTGTATATCTGAAAAATGATGATGTTAAACACAAACAAAAACTCATCATTTATAAGGTTTCAAGGTTTAGTAGGTGTTGTGGAATAAAAACTAGGTTACGGTTTGTAATTAATGCTATGGTGGTTGAGCTTCGAGCTTTAATGGCTGTTTCCGTGTTACGAGACTGATCGGTCCTCACAGAGTGCCTACGTATCTCGTTATTGAGAATCAAGCCAAGACGTAGTTCTAGGAGATGGTGCCCTCGAGGCTATGGCGGCGAGAGCTCACCTAGGACGCAGTGGCTTGCATGTCCTTATTCGAGGATTAAGCCAAAACGTAAGTGACATATTGAGCTCTGCCCAAAAATGTTGTTCTGAGATGAGGGGTTAGACCCTTTATATAAGTTGAGAAGCCCTATAATTATGGTAGGAGTCAGAGACTTGGTGGACAAGTCTTCCTTGAGGAAGGTTCTAGATCTCTTCCTTATAGGAATCAGTTTCCATGTTGAAATATGTATCTTGAAGGATAAGTCAGGCAAGAGTAATATCCTTGTTTGACTATTATTTGCTGAGCTGTTTATTACCCTTAATATTAATTACGAAATTAATATTATAAATAGGGTTTGGGCCCATCTAGTGGGCCCCACGTTTGGACCATTCTGGGTCTAATTAATGCCACATTAAATGTGTCTTTAAGGCTTACTTTTAGCCCATATCATTTGCCCCCCAACTTCTAGGAAAACTGATCAGGTTTTCCTTGAAGTTTTAACGGTCCTTTCCAAGACTCGGGTCAGGGTTCATCTTTATACACTAGTGTTTCACGAGTATTGTCTTTATGTAAAGCGTGGAGCGATCGACGCGTTTACGACAATGTTAATTCGATGCTAATCGGCACTAATCAGCCTTAACGACATTTAAACAATGTTTAAACGACGTTGAACGGCATAAAACGGCACTAAACGGTACTAACTATCCTTAAACAACACTTAAACAACGTTTAAGTGACGCCAACCGGCATTAAACGACACTGAACGGTGCTAGAAGACACTGTCGGTGCTAACGACATTACTGGTGCTATCGGCACTAACGGTGCTTATCGGTACTAACGGTGCTAATCTGCACTTAAACGATGTTTAAACGATGTTAAACGACGCTAAACGACGATAAACGGTGCTAAACGGTACTAAACGGTGCTAAACGGCACTAAACAACACTAATCAGTGCTAAACAGCCTTAAACGACGTTTAAACGATGTTAAACTACCCTAAACGGCGATAAACGGTGCTAAACGGAGGAGATTCGGGACAATTGTGACCTCTTCCGGGCAGCGAGTCAGCCGACAAGGGTCCTGGCCAGCTGCCAGGTGCTCCTGGTCGGCTGCCAGGAGATCCTGGTCGGCTGCCAGGAGATCCTAGTCGGCTGCCAGGAGATCCTGGTCGGCCAGACCCCCTTTGTGGCACCTGGTCAGCTGCCAGGAGATCCTGGTTGCCTGCCGGGTGCTTCTGGTTGCCTGTCAGGTGCTTCTTGATCGCCTGACATGTGCTTCTTGATCGCCGGCAGATTGACGGGAGATCCAGGTTGACTTTAATGATGTCACACGATGCTTAAACGACGTTTCAATGTTTGTGTAAATGACGTTAAATGGCATAAAACGGCACTATATGGTGCTAATTCGACTCTATACGGCGCTAAGTTGAAGGTCGATGTTTGTCACGGAAAGTAAGAAACCTTCAACAGAACCATCAAACGATCCAATCAAACGATGGGAGGTGCCAAGATGGGTACCAGGAAGTCAGCTGGAGCCTCTCCGTGGCTCCTGGTCGGCTGCCAGGTGCTCCTGGTCGGCTGCCAGGAGATCCTGGTCGGCCAGACCCTCTCTGTGGCACCTGGTCGGCTGCCAGGAGATCTTGGTCGGCTGGGGACCTTCCAAGGTTGTAGAAAACTTCATGACCTTTGCGTGGACTGTAAGATCGCCCAAATCTGATACCCGGAGCTCAAGATATGGCCCAAACAACGTGAGGACCTCTCTTCGTGGCACCAGGTCGGCTGGAGGATGCTCCACGTCGCCTAGGGATGCTTCTGGTCGGCCAGACCTCCTCCGTGGCACCTGGTCGGCTGCCAGGAGATCCTGGTCGGCCAGACCCTCTCTGTGGCACCTGGTCGGCTGCCAGGAGATCCTGGTTGCCTGCCAGGTGCTCCTTGTTCGCTTGCCAGGTGTTCCAAGTTTCCTGGGAGTACTTAAACGACCTTTCAATCTATGTTAAATGACGTTGAATGGCATTTGACGGCACTACACGGTGCTAATTGATGCTTGAACGATGTTTAGTTGGAGGTCGATGTTCGTTTCAGAAAGTAAGAAACCTTCGACAGAACCATCAAACTATCCAACCAACTGACGGGAGGTGCCAGGAGGTCGCTTGCCAGGAGATCCTGGTCGGCCAGACCCTCTCCATGGCACCTGGTCGGCTGCCAGGAGATCCTGGTCGGCCAGACCTTCTTCATGGCACCTGGTCGGCTTGCCTGCCAGGTGCTCCTGGTTGGCTGACAGGTGCTCCATGGTCGCTTTGTCGTGCCTCTCGGAGCTTTTCGCAATGCCTGGAATCTCGTTCTTGAATCACGTCCTTGACATTTGTATGTTGTATACATCCTTTCAAGGCATAATTAATCTCTCTTTCTAGTTCTAAGATGTGGAGCTTGTGATGAAGCTTTTTAGTTCTTGCCCCCTTGTTTCATATGGTGGAGGTCTTGCTTCTCGTTTGATCGTTCAAGAAGTTTCTTTTCCACTGAGCACTTGACTTCAAGTCTGGTTTGCATTGTTATCTGGTTGTTAACCCTTTATCTTGATTCTAGGTTTCCAACCTTCCTTTGGTTTGAATTCGATTGACGGCTCTTGATTCAAGTCCTTAAACTCAAACGACGAACTCGATTGGAGGCACACAACCTTTTTAGCCATCTCGATTGGAGACAGACAGCCTTTTTGGTCATTAAGGCTAAACATTTGTATCGGAATTTAAGATTTCAGATTAAGTAAGGAATGACAAAGGACCTCTTATCTCAACATTCTCACTAACAATTTCTGTGCCTTCAAGGCATTATCAGGGAGCCAACCAGTCTCAGGGTGAGCTTTTATAAGGGTCTATCCTTCAGCTTACATCAACTTGTGCTATCAATTTGAAATAATAGACGGGGCCTTCAAGACCTGAAAGTAAACTCTTCCGGCGTAGTTCTCTATCTCAGAAGAAGTAAACTTAGATTGGGCATCAGCCTTAACGTTCTGTTCTCTCGTAATGTGCTTCTCATACCATTCACTCAAACTCAGTCATCACGGCCTTCACGACTCTCAAGTACTTTGCCGTAGTTTGAGATTCTTGACTCTCATTATTCTAGCCAAGCCTAAACCGGCTATCAAGTCTTAATACTCAGCTTCGTTGTTAGTTGTCGGAAAGTCCAATTTTAAATCATACTCGACTGTAAACCAAACGGGGCTTTGCAAGACTAAACCTGCATCACTAGATTTTGTTTTTGATGCTCCATCAAAATAGAGCACCCAATGTTCATTCTGATCAGGTACAGGCTCTTCATCTTTTTCTTTATTTCCAGGGGTGGTTACTATATCCTGCCCCCGACATCTTGTTGCCAATGGTACATTCAACCACGAAGTCAGCCAATGCCTGGGCCTTAATGGCTATTCGAGGCTCATACGTGATGTCAAATTCTCCAAGTTCAATCGACCACTTGATTAGCCTTCCAATAGCCTTCGGGCTATGCAATATGTTTCTCAACTGTTGGTCCGTCAGGACTTCAATCTTATGTGCCTGGAAGTACGGGTGTAACTTCCTCGAGGCTGTTATCAATGCCAAGGTGAACTTCTCAATGGGAGAGTAATTCAACTCGGCTCAGTGGAGCACCTTGTTTACATAGTAGATAGGCCTCTGAACCTTCTTCTCTTTCTTAACGAGGACAGCACTCAATGCTTGTTCAGACATTGCTAGATACAGATAAAGAGTCTCTCCGGGACTTGGCCTGGCCAACAACGGTGCTTTGGCCATGTACTTCTTCAACTGTTCAAAGGCCTCTTGGCTTTTATTAGTCCATTCAAAATTTTTCACACCTAAGAACTTTCCAGACCCAATGCCAAAAGCACACTTGGATGGATTCAACATCATCTTGTGGTGCCTCAGCACTTCGAATGCCTCTCTGAGGTGCTTAATTTGATCTGCCTTGAGTAGGCTCTTGACTAACATGTCATCAACATAGACCTCCATGGTTTTTCCAATCAGATGGGCCAAATGTCTTATTCACCAATCGTTGGTAAGTAGCTCCTGCATTCTTTAGACCAAAAGCCATAACAATATAGCAGAAAACACCAAAGTCAGTTATGAAAGATACCTTAGGGATGTCATACTTATGCATCTTAATCTGATTGTAGCTGTTGAACCCATCCATGAAGCTGAACATCTCATGTCCAGCTGTGGCGTATATCAACATGTCTATCATTGGCAGGGGAAAACAATCCTTTGGACATGCATCATTCAAATCAGTGAAGTCTATACACATCCTCCACTTTCCATTCGCTTTCTTGACCATCACCGGGTTAGCTAACCATTCGGGAAACTGAAGCTCTTCAACAAACCCAGCCTCTAAGAGCTTGTCAACTTCTTGTTTAATGGCCTCCTGCCTTTCAGGAGCAAAATTTCTCTTTTCTGTTTTATTATCTTCCGCCCCGGATCAACATTCAACTTGTGAGTTATGAGTTGGGGATCAATCCCTGGCATATCAGCTACAGTCCAAGCAAACACATCGCTATTTTCTTTCAAGAATGCTATCAACTTGCCCTTCAGGGGTTCTTTCAAAGATGCTCCCATATAAGTAACTTCTCAGTTCGCTTGGCCGTCATGGCTTCAATGTCTGTCTTTGTCTTGGGTGTCGAACGTCGATGTTCAAAGGTTGAACGCCAAAGTTTGAAATCAAGGGTTTTCTATCTCAATGGTGTTTTAAATCACCGAAATATCTATCAGAGCTGCTGGTCCAAGGCCAAGGGGTTTCTGGTTAGCCCCACGAGGTCTTGAACCTTCTCTAGGAGGTTTTCAAAATTACATATTGGTTTTCAAGTCAACATGAAGTTTCAACCTTTGGATCTTAATTGGAGGTTCATGACCCCCCCTCAAGTTTGGCCTTCATAACTAACCTTGGCCTTCATGGCTAACAGCTTCTGTTCTTCAACCTAGGATTCAGGGTTGATTCCTCGATATAGATTTTGATAAATACAATCCCGTTGGCTTCTTGCCTTTTAAACTTCTGAGACGAGAGCTTGCTTGATCTTCTTAATCCTTGCTTAAGGTTATCTATTGGCCTTCATTCTTGGATCCTTAATCCAGGTACTTTATAAGTATTGAAGAGTAGCTAGTCCTTAACATCCTCGACCTTTCATGGCTTTGACTGTTGCATGTGGCTTTTAGCTTCTTGTCTTTTATCCAGGGTCCTTTACAGACTTAAACTCTTACTTGGTTGCGTTGTAATGTAACTCTTGACCCTTCGGGATCTTTACTTATGCATTTGTTTGATTTCCATTCGTGTATTCTTTTATTTTCGGTACTCGGTCATCCTTGACTTGCACTCATCGGGTGATAGAGTACTATTGTCTTACTCGGAGCAACATGCTCTGCAATGGTTTCCATGAACCTTATTTCTGCTTCTACTAGATGAAGCTAAGTCCTACTAGGATAACTTGAGCCCATCGGGGCATTGCAAGACTAGGCCTGCATCACTTGATTTTTTTTTTGATGCTCCATCAAAATAGAGCGTCCACCATTCCTTCTGGTATTATCATTCTTATTCTGAAGTTCACTTCCTGCTTGGGGTACTACCTCCTGCCCCCCGACTTCTTGGTTGCCAATGGTACATTCAACCACGAAGTCAGTTAACGCCTTAGCCTCAATGGCTATCCAAGGCTTCTGTGTGATGTCCTCTGCTGGCCTTTTTGGTGTTCCTTTCTTCTGTGTGATGTCCTCTGCTGACCTTTATGTTCCCTAACGCCATTCCTGGTTGGGAACTTGGTCTTCATATGATATGTTGAGGCAATAGCCTTGAATGCATGAAGCTCAGTCCTTCCGAGAATAGCGTTGTACATTGAAACCGCCTTGATTACCAAGAAGTTCAACATCTGAATGGTTTCCTTGGGCTCCTGTCCAATAGTTATAGGCAACTGAATAGTCCCTTCAACTTTGGATTCTACTCCATTAAATCCATATATAGGCATGTTATTAGGGGTCAATTAAAAATCATTGTACCACATCTTCACAAATGTATCGTGAAACAGAATGTCAATGGAAGCTCCATTGTCCATCAAGACTCGCTTCACTTCCGAGTTCCCAATCACAGGGGTTATGACCAACGGGTCGTCATGGGGAAACTTCACCCCTTCGAGGTCTGAGTCATCGAAACCAGTCCTGGCACGCTTCGGGGCTTCTCCCACGATGTGCATTACTTCTCTGACATACGCCTTTCAAGAGTTTCGGGTTGTACCGACCGCTGTCGGGCCTCCCCAAATCATGTTAATAACTGGCCATCGGGGCTGTGGGTTACGATCCCGACCTCGATCATCATCCCTTCTATTATTGTCTCTTCTATCATATTCCCTCCTTTGAGTTCCACGATCATCACCCTTAGTGAATTTGTTCAGCTTTCCTTTTCGGATCAAGAATTCAATCTCATCCTTCAACTGCCTACAATCATCTGTATCATGCCCCACATCGCGGTGGAATCTACAGTACTGATCCTTGTTTCTCTTTGCGGGATCACCCCTAAGTGGCTTCGGTCATCGAAAATCTTTGTCTTTCTCAATATCTAACAAGATCTGACTCCTAGGAGCATTCAGTCTTGCATAGTCGTTGAATCTTGGTCCCAAACTCTTCTTCGGTGGTGATTCAGAATCCTTGCTAGTCCGGGGATACTTGTCCCTAGCATCATACTCTTGTTCTTTTTTCATGCTATCCTCTGCCTTGATATACTTGTCGGCCCTTCGTTGGAGCTCGACCATGTTCTCAGGAGGATGCTTTGCCAAAGACCTCTTGAAGAAAGGATCAGTGGTTCCGTGTTCCAAGGCTACCATGGCCACTTTATTCTCCAGATCTGTAATATTCAATGTCTCCTTGGTGATTCGCTTGAGATAATCCCTTAGATTCTCGTTCTTCCCCTGCACCACATACATGAGGGATGCAGAAATTTTTTCATGAACTCTTCCACTAATGAATTGGCTAACAATGGCATTCTTCAACTCCTTGAAAGAGCCAATCGAATTTACAGGTAGCCTGCTTGATAATGTGTATTTTATACACGTTTTGTCTTTTATTCTCTTGCATTTTTGTTAGTTTCGAATGTTGTTTTATTAATATTTGTTATGTTTTTCATCTTTCAGTGCCTCGTGCTTAATTGTTGAAAAGATGGCTTAATTTGGGCATGAAAGCGAAGATTATTCAAGAGGGAAGTTATAAGATGAAAGCTCGCGATGTCGGGAGGTGTTTAATGTATTATCTTGAAGATTTTATCTCGTACGGGCTACTGTACGGCCGTTCGACAGGCCGTTCAAAGGAGCAGATTTTCTGTACGGGCAGCTGTACGGCCGTTCGACAGGCCGTACGACCCCTGCTGTGTATTAAAAGAAATATAGCCAAACACATCATATAACTTAACCTACATCTAACTTCTTCTTCTTCATTTTTAGCCTCTTCAAGGATAAAATTAGGGTTAGTCAAGTAGATAGAAAAACATCAATTACTCATAATCTAGCATTGATTATGAGTAACTAACTCAGTATATTTGGCTCAAGGAGGAATTCTTGTACTAAAACCACTTCAATTTAAGTAAGATCTATTTCACTCTATCTTGAATTCTTGAGTTGTATTGTTTATGATTTTGCTTGGAGAATTGTAAGTTGCTTCAATTTGCTTTTCTTGTAATATCAATTGCTAATTGTTTGTGCTAATCCGTAATTGTTAGTACATTCATTATAGTAGCATAATTTTAGTTTACCTAAATTCTCAAGATTCAAGTGCAAATACCTAGGTTGAGCTTCTCATCCTTGGGTTTGTCCTAGCCTCTCTTTGTTTAATTCCTTGACTTGGTTAAATTGGTAGTGCTTCATTATTGGTTGCTAGTGTCAAGAGAACTAATTTATGTGCTTCACTAAATTAGTGTTTATAATAGAAGAGAAATAAGTGATTGTGTGCTTCACCAATTATCTTGGTTAGGTAGAGTTGGATATAATATTTTGCTTGTTGTTGGGTTGAAGTGCTTGAGTTCCATAATCCTTGGGTCAAATGCCTCTTATCTTGTTAATTTGCTCATTGTGTTGTTGTGTTGGCAAATTTGGATTTTAGCCATTAACTTAGTTGTATTTTTGTAGCAATTTAGTTATTGTATGCAAGGTGTTTGATAAAACACCTTAACCAAACTCAAAAACCCCCCATTTACACACTTCTAGATTGTAAGAGATAATCTACTCGGAATCAATATTGAGAGTCCTTCCCCGTGAACGAACTACGAAAAACACTACCTTCAAATTGGCGCCGCTGCCGGGGAAGGCAACAATATTAATTTTGAGTTAATTTTTTCTTATATTTTAGATTTTATCTTTGTATATAATTTTTTTTTCTTTATTTTTTTTATTGGTGTGTCTTCATGTTTATTGGATATAGACATGAACTAACTCTTTCAGGAGACGATGGATAACTATTTTGGTTGGAATAACGCTCAAGAATTCACCTATGATCAAGAACGATATCAAGATTTTAATTCTTTTCAGAATTATAATGCGTATCAGGTGAATTCTTTATATTCTACAAACTCATGCTATGCTCCTTACCCTCCTAGCATCGATTATTCATATGCTTGTGAAAATCAATGTTATGATCTGCAATATAATTCCCAAGACCATCAAGGGTCTTCTTCATCTTCCTTATCATCATTAGAGGAGATGATAAACCAAATGGCGGCAAACAACCTCCAACTTGCCTTTGATAATCGATGCTATGATCCGCAATATAATTCCAAAGACCATCAAGGGTCTTCTTCATCTACATTGTCATCACTTGAAGAAATGATGAAGCAAATGGCGGCAAATAACCTCCAATTTCAAAACACCACATTTCAAAGTACATCCAACTTGGAAAAGATCACTTCTCAAATGGAAAAGAACACTTCTCAAAGCTTATCCAACTTGGAAGAGCAAATGAGTCAACTAGCCGAATCCGTGAGTCGATTAGAGGAGGTCAATTCTCCTGCTAATCATGATTTTTGTTTTGTAATTGATGAAAATGTTGTGCATGATGAATTTGCTTGTTCAGTTGACGATTGCCCTAGGCTTAATGATGATGAATTGGATGCGGTTGAAGATCTACCAAATTTAGAAAATACTTTTGTGCTTAATGAATTGGTAGATGAGATAAAAATTGATGAATGTCCAATTAAAATTGAGAAGGAATTTGAGCTTAAGATTGATGAGGTTGAAATTTTTGCTTGGGTATATAAGGATCCAATTTGGGAGCAATTTTTGAGTCGTATTTATAATGATTATTCTGACGATTTTTCTAGCTACTTTGCTTTTTCAAAGTCTCTTGAAGATGTGAAGATCATAAAAATATTTTTATATTTTTATGGATCGAAGGTATATTTGCACACCTTATTTTTATTATTGATTCGTAGGTATGTGCATTTATTTGCTTTTTCACCTCACTAATTATAATATTTGTATAAATAAGTCGAGCCAACGACAGTAAACAAGGCGCTTTTTGGGAGGCAACCCAAGGTACGCATGTATTTATATATTTTTATGCGTGTGTTAGATTTTGTTCCTCGCTTGCATTTATATAGGGTGTTATGCATATTGTGGGTTTGAGGATTGATGTAAATATTAGTGAGTGGGGATTCCATTTTTCATCTATTTTAATTCTAAGTAAATAACCCAAAAAAAAAAATTTATTATGTATTTTTGTGGTGTGATTAATGAATTTTATAATAGATTTTCAAAAAAAAATTAAAATAAAAATAATAATAATAATTCCCCACTCAATAATATTTAGTATCGTTAATTCTAATTTTTATGATTTTTATATTTATTCCACACTTGCCTTGATGTGTTTGTTCATATTTTCAGGAATTAATATTTTATTCAAGCATTCAAGGATTTGTGGGAATTTTCTTAAAAAAAATAGTTTTTGTAAAATTTTGGGGCTGCACGGGCTTTCGTACGGGATGCAAACCGTACAGCAAGCCGTGCAGCAGCCCGTACAATTTTGTCCAGCTTCTGCCAGAGTTATAGTGTAAAATAAGGGGGTCTTAAAAAAACTACCCACTTGTTGTACAGCCTGTGCAACTCTCTAAAAAAAAAAAAGCATTCAAAAACAGAACAAAACAATCCCCAACATCATCTCCAAATCTCTCAATCCCGCCTCTGTCCCTCACAACCACCTACAACTTCTTCCGCCTGCTACTTCCAATTCAGCAACACTGCCTCCGCCCATCACCATTTCAACAATCACCACTTCCCTCTCTTCATTCTCCTCCAAAACACAGCCATCTCCTTCTCCTCCGTTCAAGACCACTCCGCACCTGCAATTCCTCCACCGCAACAACACCTCCCCTTCCTTCTTACCACAACCTGCATCACCACCACCCACCTCACCTTTCTATCTCCTCACCTCCCTCTCCTCCATTAACACCACCCTTCAACGCCTCCATTTTTTTCTCATGTTCTCAGTCCACCAGCAACACCTACACAGCCAATTGCTACACCACCCATCTTCCTCTTTTCACCATTTAATTTCTCCCCCCCCTTTATTTCCCCCCCGTTAGTTCCCTCTGTACACCCTCACCACCATTCCATTTTTTCCTAAACTAAAGCACTAACACCCCCCCCCCCGTTTTGTTATTTTTGGTTTTTTGTTTTTTGCTTTTTGTTTAGTTTTTGTTTTTTTTTTGTGTTTTGTTTTATTTATTTTTTTTATTTTTTGTTTATTTTTTGTTTACTTTTACTCACTTTTTAAATTTTGATTTTAGTTTTTATTTTAATTTCATATAAATTTAAGAATCTATATCTACTTTAAATTTTATTTGATTTTTATTATTAATTGGTTAGTTCTTTTTGTTTTATTTTATTTTATTTTGTTTTATTTACTTTTTTTTCACTACTTCTTTAATTTTAATTTTAATTTTAATTTTAATTTTTTCTAATTTTCTAAACTATTTTTTTTATAAATTTAGAAATAAATTTAAATTTAATTTATTTTGATTTTTGATTTTATTTTTAATAGGTTAGTGTTTTATTTTATTTTATTTTATTTTAATTTTTTTTAAAAAAAAAATTCCTAAAACCAAAATTTAATTCTTTTTAATTTTGATTTTAGTTTTTAATTTTCTAAAACTAAGTAATTATTTTATTTTAGTTTTAAATTTGATTTTTGATTTTATTATTATTTTAGTTTTAAAATTTGATTTTTTTTTATTTTATTATTAATTACGTAGTTATTTTATTTTATTTTATTTTATTTTAGTTTAAAATTTGATTTTTGCTTTTATTATTATTTCAGTTTTAAATTTGATTTGATTATTTTTTATTAATTGGTTTGTTATTTTATTTTATTTTATTTAAAAAAACAAAAACAAAAATAAATATTTTTATTCTTTTTATTTCCTTAATTAGTTTATTGCAGGGCTTTGAGGGGTGTTGGATTTTGGCTTGTCGGTTCTTTTGTTGGGTTGATTGTGGTGTGTGGCGATAGTGCAATTCTTGACGTGCAATTTCGGAGTTGGATTTTGGCAAATAAGAGGGGTGCTTCCGGTTCTTGTTATTTATTTTCAGGGGAGTTCTCTTTCTCTCTTATCTCTACTTCGTTTTATTTGTCATGCATGAGGACATGCCATGTTTTAAGTGGGGGAAGGATTGTTGATTTTGATGTCCGCTTTGTTTGCATTTGGTAAATAAGTTTAGTCATGAGTGTGTTTACTTGTTTGTGAAATTTATGACATTGTGAGCTTGTAGTCTTGTTTTCTTCATATTTCGGTCCTAGCATTACCAATTTGATGTGAATATATAAGTTTGATGCACCTTATAACACACACACACACACACACACACACACACTTGAAATGGCATGAAAAGTCTAGATGTTTGTAATTAAATTGTGAGCATGACGATTATCTCTTAGCATGCATGGAATCAAATCGAGAAGATGTTATTAAAACGTAAACCTTGTGAGGCCTTGAACGATGATTCTTTTGCTTGTGTGTTGCTCCCTCTTTATGTGTGTTTGTTGCTCTAGGGCTTGCATTAAACCTTCATTCATGGATGCACCATAATAAGGAAATTCTATTTAGGATAACCATTTTGGACTTTTTAGCTTGTGAACCATGAAAATAATCCTTAGTTACCCCTTTGAAGCTTATATCCATATTTTTCTTCGTCACTTTCCCTTTTATACTGAGTCATAGCCAAATACTTCACTCTCGACCTAGTTGAGCTAGTTGAGTCTTGGAAAGGATTGATTGTTGAGCATGTGAATTTGGAGAAATTGTGAAGAGGAAGGATTCTAATTATTGTAAGTGGGAACTAGTTTGATGTGTATATCTAGATGTGGTTCAAAGTTCTTTGTAGTATTTATTTATGTTATACATTCCCTTTGCTAAAAAAATAATAATAAAGGGGATGTAACAAAAAAAAAGAAAAAAAAAAGCAATAAATCTTTGTACATTATTTTGATTCAATTTTCTTGGTAAATGTGGTTGTGTTTTGTAATTGTGAATGAGCGGAGATCTTCTTTTGTTTGAGAATTTGGTGTACGAAGAAAGCAAGCGTCATTTGACTCAACTAGCGAAACTTTTACATCTTCCTTGAACTTAAATTTTCACACCTTCACCCAAACCTCATTACAACCCATTTTTTTGAATTCCTTGTTTTTGGTGCAATCCGGAATTTAGGTGAACATGCAAGGTCAAGTAGAGCGCATGCATTTAGACTTGTGTGATACATAATTGAGAGATGTGAGATTTTTCACCATACAATTTCATCTTCTTAATGCGAAGCAATGTATGCTTTGTGATCATCTTGTCTAGTGTTCACGATTGAAATGCATTCATTCTATCTTTAATGTCTTGGTTACATATTGCACAAGGTGTGTTATCTTGATTCTTGAATTGGTTGTTAGCTCGTTTTAGTGGATGACAAGGTGAATAGCTCTATATGTTTGATTTTAGTTACAAGTAGACGACTCGGACATGTGAGTGTAGTAGTTAGCTTAATTAGTAGGTATTGTTAGTTTTTTTGTTTATTGGTGATTTTTGTGATTTTGTGGGTACATCATCTATAAACCCTCACGAGACCCCACTCGTCCACTAGGGCTACCTAGGGGTTCCAAAGGCTTGTTGCATATGCCAAATGCAACCGTGATCACCTACGGAAGTGGTACTAGTTAGGAGTATATGGTTATGTTAATTTTAGTTTGCTCGGGACTAACAAAGTTTAAGTGGGGGAACATTTGATAATGTGTATTTTATACACGTTTTGTCTTTTATTCTCTTGCATTTTTGTTAGTTTCGAATGTTGTTTTATTAATATTTGTTATGTTTTTCATCTTTCAGTGCCTCGTGCTTAATTGTTGAAAAGATGGCTTAATTTGGGCATGAAAGCGAAGATTATTCAAGAGGGAAGTTAGAAGATGAAAGCTCGCGATGTCGGGAGGTGTTTAATGTATTATCTTGAAGATTTTATCTCGTACGGGCTACTGTACGGCCGTTCGACAGGCCGTTCAAAGGAGCAGATTTTCTGTACGGGTAGCTGTACGGCCGTTCGACAGGCCGTACGACCCCTGCTGTGTATTAAAAGAAATATAGCCAAACACATCATATAACTTAACCTACATCTAACTTCTTCTTCTTCTTCATTTTTAGCCTCTTCAAGGATAAAATTAGGGTTAGTCAAGTAGATAGAAAAACATCAATTACTCATAATCTAGCATTGATTATGAGTAACTAACTCAATATATTTGGCTCAAGGAGGAATTCTTGTACTAAAACCATTTCAATTTAAGTAAGATCTATTTCACTCTATCTTGAATTCTTGAGTTGTATTGTTTATGATTTTGCTTGGAGAATTGTAAGTTGCTTCAATTTGCTCTTCTTGTAATATCAATTGCTAATTGTTTTTGCTAATCCGTAATTGTTAGTACATTCATTATAGTAGCATAATTTTAGTTTACCTAAATTCTCAAGATTCAAGTGCAAATACCTAGGTTGAGCTTCTCATCCTTGGGTTTGTCCTAGCCTCTCTTTGTTCAATTCCTTGACTTGGTTAAATTGGTAGTGCTTCATTATTGGTTGCTAGTGTCAAGAGAACTAATTTATGTGCTTCACTAAATTAGTGTTTATAATAGAAGAGAAATAAGTGATTGTGTGCTTCACCAATTATCTTGGTTAGGTAGAGTTGGATATAATATTTTGCTTGTTGTTGGGTTGAAGTGCTTGAGTTCCATAATCCTTGGGTCAAATGCCTCTTATCTTGTTAATTTGCTCATTGTGTTGTTGTGTTGGCAAATTTGGATTTTAGCCATTAACTTAGTTGTATTTTTGTAGCAATTTAGTTATTGTATGCAAGGTGTTTGATAAAACACCTTAACCAAACTCAAAAACCCCCATTTACACACTTCTAGATTGTAAGAGATAATCTACTCGGAATCAATATTGAGAGTCCTTCCCCGTGAACGAACTACGAAAAACACTACCTTCACTGCTATACCACCTTTGAGCCATACCCGACAGGGTTTAAGGGAACGCCCTACACTTTAAGGCATCACTAGCAGGTTGCAGCAGTAGTGCAGCTGTGAACGTCCTAACATGAGTTTCAGGATCGCCTGTTCCATCATAGGCCTTGATCGTCGGCATCTTGAATTTCTTTGAGATGCGGGCATTCATCACCTCCTCAATGAACGGAGGTGTTGGATCATCAAGATCTAGCGGCATCAGATCCTTGGGGTTGTTTCTGGGGGTTTCCGCCCTCGTTACTCCTTCAGTTGAGGTATCGGCCCTTCGTCGTCTCTTAGACGACCTCTCCAGATCTATGACGGGAACCCTTCCTGAGATTGGAGGAGGTCGATGCAGACTTTGATTCTGCCTTGCTTGCTCTCTGGCGGCGTCATCTTTCAGCCTCTGGATCTCAGCCTCATGAGCCTTGATCCTTTCCTCAGTCGTTTGTGGAGGTCCATCATGGATTCTTCGGGCCCTCCTTCGGGGCTCTCTACTAGCACGTCGCCTCCTTGAGGCTTCGTCACGGTCATCATCGTCATCCTTAGATGTCGAATCAGTAGTATAGGGGCCGGAGTAGTCCAGATACTCGCGATCTCGGATCTGCAAAGCATGATGAATCGGTCCAGGTTCTCGAACAGGGGGGTAGTTGGGCAACCCATACATTGGGTTGGTATTTATGGGGAGATCCGTAGTATGGATCTGTACCCCAGATGAAGGGTGGTTAGGATCAACCAGGGGAGAGATTACCATCTGAAGAGAGTTGGTTCCCTGTTCTGGATGGACAACCATAGGCAGCGTACTCCCAGCAGGGGGATTCGTCCCTGGAGGCTGAGAAACTTAAGTTTGGGGGATCGTCCCTTGTTCAAACGTGGTTGTCCCAAAGGTAAGAGGCGGAGCGGAGCTGATTGATAAAGCTTCGGTAGAGCCTAGTGCAGTTCTTCGTGTGCTAACCATGGTTGATGTTGTCTTCCCACAGACGGCGCCAAATGTTGTGGAATAAAAACTAGGTTACGGTTTGTAATTAATGCTATGGTGGTTGAGCTTCGAGCTTTAATGGTTGTTTCCGTGTTACGAGACTGATCGGTCCTCAAAGAGTGCCTACGTATCTCGTTATTGAGAATCAGGCCAAGACGTAGTTCTAGGTGATGGTGCCCTCGAGGCTGTGGCGGCGAGAGCTCACCTAGGACGCAGTGGCTTGCATGTCCTTATTCGAGGATTAAGCCAAAACGTAAGTGACGTATTGAACTCTGCCCAAAAACGTTGTTCTGAGATGAGGGGTTAGACCCTTTATATAAGCTGAGAAGCCCTAGAATTATGGTAGGAGTCAGAGACTTGGTGGACAAGTCTTCCTTGAGGAAGGTTCTAGATCTCTTTCTTATAGGAATCAGTTTCCATGTTGAAATATGTATCTTGGAGGCTAAGTCAGGCAAGAGTAATATCCTTGTTTGACTCTTATTTGCTGAGCTGTTTATTACCCTTAATATTAATTACGAAATTAATATTATAAATAGGGTTTGGGCCCATCTAGTGGGCCCCACATTTGGACCATTCCGGGTCTAATTAATGCCACATTAAATGTGTCTTTAAGGCTTACTTTTAGCCCATATCAGTAGGTTAGGTGTAATAGTGATAGGTTATGTTTGAAAAACAACACCGCTCAATAATTTCTCACCTAACAACCTAATTCGCCGAAAAAACATCTTATCACCGAAACCTATCGACCGAAAAAACATCTTATCGCCGAAACCTATCAGTCTATACCCATATACACATATTTATTACTTCTAATTATTATGGATTAAAAAATAATCACGCTGTAAATCTAGAATTAATCCACAATAATCAGATAAACTCACAATTAAATAGATATAAAATTAACAAAATATCATTAATTGATATGTGTCAATAAAATATTTATTTAATTATGCTACAGTGATATCTCCAGAATAATCATGCAGATAATCAAATAAAACAAACAAAATCCAGAGAATAAAATTCACTGGCTGTAATTAATTGAACAGACATTTTAAAAAATCATGTGAAATTTAACATACCAAGCTCACTTACCAACCTTGAAAAGGTTGCTTCATCCAAAGCTTTAGTAAAAATGTTTGCCAACTGTTTTTCACTAGGAACAAAGTGCAGTTCCACAGTGCCTTCCATCACATGCTCCCTGATGAAATGGTATCTGATGTCTATGTGCTTGGTTATAGAATGCTGCACTGGATTCTGTGATATTGCAATTGCACTAGTGTTGTCACAGAAAATTGGGATCCTTTTAACTTTAACTCCATAGTCAAGTAGTTGATTTCTCATCCATAGAATCTGTGCACAAAAACTCCCAGCTGCTATGTATTCAGCCTCTGCAGTTGAGGTAGATACTGAGTTCTGCTTTTTACTGAACCATGAGACCAGCTTGTTTCCCAAGAATTGACAGGTTCCTGTGGTACTTTTTCTATCCATTTTGCAACCTGCATAATCTGCATCTGAGTAACCAATTAGATCAAAACCAGAATCTCTAGGGTACCAAATGCCGAGTTTTGGTGTTCCCTTGAGATATCTGAAAATCCTTTTAATAGCTAGTAAGTGAGATTCCCTCGGATCAGCTTGAAATCTAGCACATAAACATGTAGCAAACATAATATCAGGTCTACTAGCTGTTAAGTATAAAAGAGATCCAACCATGCCCTTATAGCTTGTCATGTCCACCTTTTTTTCCTTAGTATTCAGTTTAAGCTTAGTGGCAGTTGCCATGGGTGTTTTTGCAGAAGAACAATCTGCTAAATCAAACCTTTTTAAAAGATCATAAATGTATTTTGTTTGACTTATAAAAATTCCCTCATTCACATGTTTAACTTGTAAACCAAGAAAATAAGTTAATTCACCCATCATACTCATTTCATATTTACTTTGCATGAGTTTGGCAAACCTCTTGCAAAGTTTCTCATCTGTAGACCCAAATATTATATCATCTACATAAATTTGGACAAGTATCATAGAGCCATTGACATTTCTATAAAAGAGAGTTTTATCAATAGTACCTCGAATGAAGTGATTCTCTATAAGAAACTGTGAGAGTGTGTCATACCAGGCTCTAGGTGCTTGCTTCAGGCCATAGAGTGCTTTGAGTAGAAAGAACACATATTCTGGAAAGTCTGGATCTTCAAAACCAGGCGGTTGACTAACATACACCTCCTCCTCCAGAATACCATTAAAAAATGCACTCTTGACATCCATTTGATTGACTTTGAAATTGGCATGCGCTGCATAGGCCAGGAAGATCCTTATTGCTTCTAACCTTGCTACTGGTGCAAAGGTTTCTTCAAAATCATTTCCTTCCTCTTGACAGTAGCCTTTAGCAACTAATCTAGCTTTATTCCTTGTGACTATGCCATTCTCATCCATCTTGTTCTTGAATACCCACTTAGTGCCAATCACTGATTTGTCTTTAGGTTTGGGTACAAGTTTCCATACTTCATTTCTCTCAAACTGGTTTAACTCTTCTTGCATTGCTAAAACCCAGTCTGGATCCAGAAGAGCTTGTTCAACTCTCTCAGGTTCTTCTTTGGATAGAAAACTATTGTATAAGCATTCTTCTTGACTTGCTCTTCTGGTTTGGACCTTTGCATTAGGATCTCCAACGATAAGCTCAAATGGATGATCCCTGGTCCATTTTCTCTGTGGTGGTAAGTTTGACCTTGATGAAGGGGCTTCATTTTCTCTGTGTTGATCATTGTGACTTATTGTTGAGTTTTGACTGTGAGAAACTCCCCCTGAGTGTATGGCCCTCGAGATTGATGGATTTCTTGCAGATTCATCAATAGATGCTTCTCTTTGATTTTCTACAGATGCTTCAATTTGATTTCCAACTGATGGTGTAATTTGCTCTTCAACAGGTGGTTCATTCTGCACTTCAACTGATAATCCTTGTCTGTTTCTCACACCATTAGATCTCCATTCTTCATCATCATCTTCACTTTCTTCACCACTTCTCTCATTCTCGAATGAGAGAGACTCATGAAAACCTTCATCTACTAGACCAGATATTTTCTTGTCATCAAAGAAAACATGTATGGACTCCATTACAATGTTTAGTCTTAGGTTGTATACTCTGTAGGATTTTCCAGCTGAGTATCCAACAAAGATAGCTTCATCTGCTTTTGAATCAAATTTTCCAAGATGCTCACCATGATTTTTCAGTACAAAGCATTTGCATCCAAAGACATGCAGAAAGTTGATTGTTGGTTTCTTGCCTTTGAAAAGCTGATAAGGTGTCATGCCTTTTGCTTGATTGACCAAAGAAATATTCTGAGTGTAGCATGCAGTGTTTACAGCATCTGCCCAGAAGTATGTTGGTAGCTTAGATTCTTCAAGCATTGTCCTTGCAGCTTCAATTAGAGTTCTGTTCTTTCTTTCCACTACACCATTCTGTTGAGGAGTTCTTGGTGCAGAGAATTCTTGGATAATTCCTTCTTCTTCACAAAACTCTCTTATTACAGAATTCTTGAACTCAGTTCCATTGTCACTTCTGATTCTCCTTACTTTGAGTAAAGGATTGTTGTTGACTATCCTGATGTGATTTAAAATGACTTCACCTGCTTTATCCTTAGAGTGCAGAAAGAATGTCCAAGAGAATTTTGAGAAATCATCAATAATCACAAGACAGTATTTCTTATTTGAGATTGACAACACATTGACTGGTCCAAAGAGATCCATGTGGAGTAGTTGCAAGGGTTGATCAACTGATGACATTGACTTTGATTTGAAAGAGGCCTTCTTCTGCTTCCCTTTCTGGCATGCATCACACAATCCATCCTTGGAGTAATCCAATTTTGGAATACCTCTAACCAAATCCTTCTTTACCAACTCATTCATTGCTTTAAAACTCAAGTGTGACAGTCTTTTGTGCCAAAGCCAACCTTCATCTACACTTGCCTTGCTGAGAAGACATGTAGTCATGTTTGCATTTGTTGAATTGAAGTCAGCAATGTACACATTTCCTCTTCTATCTCCTGTCAACACTACCTTGTTGTCACTTTTCTTGAAAATGACACAAGCTTCAGATGTGAACCAGACGTTCTGGCCTTTATCACACAATTGACTGACACTTAGCAAGTTATGCTTAAGTCCATCAACCAGTGCTACTTCTTCAATGACAACATTCCCTTGTGAAATCAAGCCATATCCTCTAGCTAGGGCCAGCTTTCTCCTCAAACTTAGTGAGCAGGGTAGAATCTCCAGTCATATGCCTAGAGCAGCCACTGTCCAGATACCAAAGATTCTTTCTGTTTCCCTACACACATCAACACAAAATCAAGTTGATTTTGGTACCCAAGTTTGCTTGGGTCCTGCCTTGTTAGCCTTTTTCTTATTTTTCAAGCCCTTACTACTCAGGGGTTCTGATTGAGTTAAATCAACCTTAACTCTTGGTGTAGGTTTCTGAAAAATAGGTTGTTTCACTTGCTCACATGCATTAAAACTAGATGTATAATTTGGCATAGTCTGTGCAAACATGTTATTCATCATCCATGGCATCTGTGGCATATTGTAGTATGGATTATACATGAATGGCATGTTAGCATATTGACTAGATGCATGAGCAGAGGGAGCATACATATTTGGCATAACATTCACAGCAGGAATAGGCATAGGCATATAAGGCACAGAAGCATTCTTAACAGATTTACAGTTGGTAGATAAATGATTAACACTTCCACACTTTACACATTTTTTCCTAGGAGCATTTTTATCAGGTGTGTAATTGTTGTGTTTGTTAATCCCTACCTTACCATTTCTATTCTTTTTCTTGTCCTTAACACCTGACTTAACATTTTCTAGCTTGTCCTTCAATTGCTTGTGGGACAAGTTGCCTATGTTTATTTGTTCAACAGATTTGGTTTTGCTGCACTCTCCAACTACAAAGTTTTTGTTGACAGGTCCATATTGGTTATTTAATTTAGTTAAAGTTACTTTGCTAACAGGCTTAGGTCTCAAAGAACATTCTTTTTCGACTAAATCACTATCTGAAGCAACTTCCCTATCAACATCTAACTTAGCTTCTGCTAATTTGTGAAAAGAATCAATTCCTTGTTTACTATACATTTCTTCAGTTTTAGCCTTTGATCCCTTCCACTTAGCAATTAAGTCTTGTTCCTCTTTTAACTGTTTTATTAAACACTCTTCTCTTTTCAGAGCCTCAAGTAACTCATTCTTAGCATCCTGACAATCTCTTTTCATTGTTTCAAAATCAATTAGTTGAGTTTCTAACAGAGTATTCCTATCACCTATCTTAGCATTAAGATCTTTAATCTTTTTGTTCTCTTTGTTAAGTGATTTTAATGTGACATGCATGTTGTACAATTCATTAGACATTTCATCAACAATATTGGCACATTCATCTTTGGAAAGCTCAGTTAGATTTGTAGAGTATACCTAGTTGCTTGCTGAACTAGCCTCTTCATCAGTTTCGTTTGCCATGAGTGCAAGACTGACAAACTCTTCTTCTGCATCTGAGTCACCTCCAGCTGCCCAATCATCATCTCTTGATACGAATGCTCTCTCCTTTTGTTTGAGAAGGTCAAAGTATTTCTTTTTGTAATCGACAGTCTCAAACTGTTTCTTTTCATTCTCAGATTTGGATTTTCTGCATTCATTGGCAAAGTGGCCAGCAATTCCACAGTTATAGCATTTGAACTTTGATCTTTCAACCACATCCCTGTTTGGTTGATAATTTTTCTTGAATTGCCCGGCTCCTGCTGAATTCTTCTTGAATCTTAGCTTCGAAAATCTTTTTGATAGAAATGCCAAATATTCATCTAGATCTTCAGCTTCATCCTCACTTAATGCATCAGGTTCTTCAATCATCTTGTGTTTACCTTGGCTAGTTGCAGCTCCACCTTCCCAAGTTCTTTGACTTGGTGTGGCTTCTCTATTCTTCATCTTCTCTTCATCTTGGTTTGTTGGAATATTGGCCACCAAAGCTATATTTCCACCTTTCTTCTGGCTTTTCTCAATTTCTTCATCTTGTTGCAACTCGAGCTCATAGGTCTTTAAAATTCCATACAGTCTCCAAGTGTAAAATCTTTGTAGTCTTGAGAGTTTCTCAACGAGACTGTAACTGGCTTCCATTCCTTAGGAAGAGATCTCAGAAATTTTAAGTTGGAGTCTTTGACTTCATATGTTCTCCCGTACAACTTCAGGCCATTCAGTAGTTTCTGAAATCTACTAAATATATCTGTTAAATTTTCTCCAGAATTATGATGGAAGTGTTCATACTGTTGTATGAGGAGTTGCATCTTGTTCTCTCTGACTTGTTCAGTTCCTTCACAGAGTGTTCGAATAGTGTCCCACACTTGCTTGGCAGTGGTGCAGTTGATGACATTGTCGAACATGTCTTGATCAATACCATTGAACAGTATATTCATGGTCTTTTTGAAGGGTTTCGAGCATCAAACGCAGCGGAAAATTAAAACAAAAACAATAATTATCGAAACCCTACCGCAGGATCCATGCAAAAACATGATATTTAATTCGGAGATTGATGATTTACCTTAAAGAAGCTTTACGATTGTATGTCTAATGGATATCCAAGCTTTCACGATCGTTGAGTGCTCCTCTTCGAAGCCTCCTCTACGGTATCCACACGAACACTCCAAGAACGATTCTTGATTGGAAGGGAGGTACTAGCCTCCAATGAAAATATGAGATCTTCTTTTTAGGTTTTGGTTCAAGAGGCTGGGGATTATTTTTGTCGTACAAAAATTAATTACCTTCTTTACCTATCATCATATATTTATATGATAGTGTAAGGTAAAAGCCCAACTAAAAACCTAGCCCAAGTTTGATTAATTAAATAATAGAATCAAATCCTATTATTTAAATAAATAATAATTAAGTCATACTTAATTATTAAAATCATATCTCATTTGTATTTTATTATATCTTAATTAAGTCCCACTTAATTAATATAATAAAATACAACTAATCATTTAATAATTTAAATTCATAATTTAAATTAATTCTTCCTTAAAATGTTCTATGTGTGTGACCCTGTAGGCTATCATTTAATTGGCAATAATTTTATTCTCTAATAAAATTATAAACAATGAGCGGCATCTAGTAATACATCATTGCTACCCAATTAAATAATAATTAAATCGTGATTCGATAAAACCTTTTGTGATTAATGTTCCCGTGTAATATAATCCCTTTAACCAAATATTATAGATTAAACTCGAGGCATGTTTCATGTCATCCTCTTCATAATTTAATCCGGGTTTACTTGATCCATGAGTAGACTATTAATAACAAATCATTATTTGAGCACGGCCATGCATTTTATAGTCTCACTCAATCAAGAGGCCAATAATATCTCTCCAAATAATAGGAGGGTTAAATCCTTTATCTATCATTCATATTTCTCATACGATTCACAATATACCCGATGTCCACTTTTATCATTACCCGGTCAAAGGTAACTTTTAATGTAGTCAAAGTATATTATCCTCGTATAGAAATATAATGATCTCAAGTCAAAGGATCATTACACCATTATCACTGTGAGTCTTTCTTATGACTTAATTAACATGAAGAACCTCACGGTGGGTCTGTCCAGTACCATGTACCCTACATGTACCAATGTATTGACTTTAGTATCTCCATACTTATAACCAATGAGATGTGGTTATCAGTCAAAAACATACTAGTCTATTTGTGTATTATTATTGTCCTGTATAATAATACTCGACTAGGGACTTTAAGAATATGATATTATATAATCTCAAATTCAAGTTGTAAACTTAAACTATATAATGTGTATCATTATTCTAAGGACATTTATTATGCTAACAAATATCGCAGTAATTCGAGTCATAATAAATACATTTATTTAATAATCAAATGATATAAGGTTTATTTAAGAAACAATGTATTGCCTCTAGGGCACCTACACTAACAATCTCCCACTTGCACTAGAGCCAATCACCCATGTATCTAATACCCATGGAACTAGTGTGACCGTCGTGCTTCTGCTGCGATAAAGCCTTGGTCAGTGGGTCCGCAACATTTTCATTGGTATGCACTTTACATATATGTATATCTCCTCTCTCGTTTATCTCTCGAAGAAGATGATATCTTCTAAGTATATGCTTTGCCTTGGAATGGGACCTTGGTTCCTTAGCCTGCGCAATGGCTCCATTGTTATCGCAATACAGATCAACTGGATCTGCGATCGACGGAACCACACCAAGTCCGGTAATAAATTTCCGAATCCAAACAGCCTCTTTGGCTGCTTCACTAGCGGCAATATACTCAGCTACTGTCTCTTGCTTCGAACTTTTCCAGCTTACAGCACCTCCATTTAGACAAAACACGAATCCAGACTGGGACACAGAATCGTCCCTATCTGTCTGGAAACTAGCATCAATGTAACCTTTTACGACCAGCTTCTCATCTCCTCCGTATATCAAGAACGAATCTTTAGTCCGTTTAAGGTACTTAAGAATATTCTTGACAGCTGTCCAGTGACCCTCACCTGGATTAGACTGGTACCTGCTCGTCATGCTTAAAGCATACGAGACATCAGGACGAGTACATATCATTTCATACATTATAGAACCAATTGCCGAAGCATATGGTACTTTACTCATATGGTCCTTATCATCTGATGATTTAGGACAGTTTTCCTTTGAGATCACTATCCCATGAGACACCGGGACAAAGCCCCTCTTTGCCTCTTGCATTCCAAAACGATGCAATACTTTGTCAATGTATGTACTCTGACTTAGGCCGATTAATCTTTTAGATCTATCCCTATAGATCCTGATCCCTAAGATATAGGTAGCATCGCCTAAGTCTTTCATCGAGAAACTTTTTCCCAACCAAGTCTTCACAGCTTGTAGAGAAGGAATGTCATTCCCTATTAGTAATATGTCATCCTCATATAATACTAGGAATGCCACATGGCTCCCACTAACCTTCTTGTAAACACACGGCTCATCCTCATTTTGTTTGAAGCCAAACTCTTTGACTGTTTCATCAAAACGGATGTTCCACCTCCTTGAGGCCTGCTTCAATCCATAAATAGATCGTAGCAACTTACAAACCATTCTAGCAAACTTTGGATCGACAAAACCCTCAGGTTGTGTCATGTACACATCCTCTTCTAAGCTTCCATTTAAGAAAGCAGTCTTGACATCCATTTGCCAGATTTCGTAGTCATAATAAGCCGCTATCGCAAGCAAAATCCTGATGGACTTGACCGTAGCTACCGGTGAGAAAGTTTCATCATAGTCAATACCATGAATTTTCTTGAAACCTTTCGCCACCAGTCTTGCTTTGTAGGTCTGTAAATTTCCATCCATGTCAGTTTTCTTCTTGAAAACCCACTTGCACTCTATGGGTTTAATCCCATCAGGTGGTGCAACCAAAGTCCATACTTTGTTTTCATACATGGAATCCATCTCAGATTTCATGGCTTCCAGCCATCTCTCAGAATCTGGACTATTCATAGCATCCTTGTAGGTGAGAGGCTCATCATTATCTACAAGCATCACATCACCACCTTGAGTCAGGAGAAATCCATTATATCTCTCTGGCTCATGGCGAATCCTACTTGATCTACGAACAACCTGTGTTTCTTGAGCATTATCGTTATTCTGCTCTTGTTCCACCTCAGGTTCAATGTTATTTTGTGGTTCTCGATCTTCATCGAGATCTATAGTCCTCCCACTGTTTCTTTTGGAAACAAAATCTCTTTCCATGAAAACAGCATCTCGAGCAATGAACACTTTCTGCTCAGAAGGATTATAAAAATAATACGCCTTTGTTTCTTTAGGGTATCCCACAAAATTGCACTCTTCGGATTTAGGTCCAAGCTTGTCAGATACTTGACGTTTTACAAACGCCTTGCATCCCCAAACTTTCATAAAGTTCATGCTTGACCGTTTCTCCTCCCATATCTCATATGGAGTCTTTTGAACCTTCTTAGTTGGAACACGGTTAAGTGTGAAAGCTGCTGTTTCTAGAGCATAACCCCAGAAACTTATTGGAAGATCTGCATGACTCATCATCGATCGTACCATGTCTAACAGGGTACGATTTCTCCTCTCTGAAACTCCATTCCATTGAGGAGTACTTGGCGGAGTGAGTTGTGATACAATACCACACTCCTTTAAATACTCTTTAAATTCGGTGCTTAAGTATTCACCCCCACGATCGGATCGTAAGATTTTAATACTTGCACCTCCGCCTATTTGCTTCTCTACTTCAGCCTTGTATTCTTTGAATTTTTCAAAAGAATCGGATTTGTTCTTCATAAGATATACATATCCATATCTACTGAAGTCATCAGTAAATGTTATGAAGTAGTAGTAGCCTCCTCTAGCCATCACACGCATTGGGCCACATACATCACTATGTATTAGCTCCAAACGTTCAGTGGCCCTTTGACCCTTACCAGTAAAAGGAGCTTTAGTCATCTTACCAAGCAAACAAGATTCGCATTTTTCGTATGATTCAAAATCAAACTTATCCAAGTATCCATCTTTATGTAATTTGGAAATGCGTTTCTCATTTATATGGCCTAGACGACAATGCCAGAGGTATGTTTGATTTGAATCATTAACTTTAAGTCGTTTGTTTTCTATGTTACAGATAGGATTATCTAAATCAAGAACATATAAACCATTAAATAAACGCGCAACACCATAGGTTAAATCATTCAAAGCAAAAGAGCAACTGTTGTTCTTTATTGTAAACGAAAAACCTTTCTTGTCCAAACAAGAAACAGAAATAATGTTTTTGCGAATCGCAGGCACGTAATAACAGTCATTTAGTTCTAAAACAAGCCCAGAGGGCAAAGATAAATAATAAGTTCCTACGGCTAAAGCAGCAACTCTTGCTCCATTGCCTACTCGTAGGTCCACTTCTCCCTTAGCCAAAGTCCTACTTCTCTGCAGTTCCTGCACATTTATACAAATGTGAGAAGCACATCCAGTATCCAATACCCAATATGTAGAAATAGACAGATTGACTTCTATAACATAAATACCTGATCCAGAAATCTGAACACCCTTCAATTTCTTCAGATCCTCCAAGTAAGCATGACAGTTTCTCTTCCAGTGACCAGGCTTGTGACAATAGTGACAATCACCTTTGTCAGCCTTTGCGACATCTCCCTTCGGCTTTTTAGCCTTTTTGAAAGAGGGCTTAGAAGGACCAAGATCTTTCGGTGTAACCTTTTTCTTGCCCTTCCATTTCCCCTTTCCCTTAGCACCTTTCTTGCCCACCATCATTATGGGAGCCTTCTCAGGTGCCTTGACCATATTTGCTTCAGTGGTCCTCAGCATGGCCAACAATTCCATAGGAGTCTTATCTTGCTCAACCATATTGAAAGTCATTATGAACTGAGCATAGTCGCTGTTCAAAGATTGCAAGATTATATCGACTTGAGCCTCTCGCTGAAGCGGGAAACCCAAACGAGCAAGGTAATCACAATACCCAATCATCTTTAGAACATGTGGTCCGACTGGTCCATTGCCCTGCTTACACGAGAAGAGTGCTTTGCTTGTGTTGAACTTTTCAACACGAGCCTGTGATTGAAACATCGTTGAAAGATGTTCAAACATAGTATAAGCATTCATATCAAAATGCTGCTTCTGGAGCTCAGCATCCATAGTAGCAAGCATAAGACAAGCCACATCAGTTGCATCATCAATATGCTTCTGATAAGCATTTCGTTGAGTAGCAGTGGCATTGTTAGCAGGGGCTGCCGGTGGAGGAATATCAATCACATAAGATTTCTTTTCCTGCATGAGAACAATTCTCAAATTCCTAGACCAGTCAAGGAAGTTCGATCCTGTCAGCTTGTCCTTCTCAAGGACTGATCGCACAGAGAAAGTGTTGTTTGTATTTTGTGCCATTTGTTTTCTACAATGATAAAATGCATAAGATAAGTTAGATTGTTACATTAATTATGTTCAAGTGATTATGACATATTCATAATATATCTCCTACTATTTTTATCAAATTAATAGCCCTTACTATTAAATCGGAAAGAATATCTCATAAATCTTTCTAGTGAGCCAAGATCCATATTTCGTCATATCCTAAGTCAACCACTGGTAGTCCTTAAAACATGATTATTTATGTAGACAACAGTTGTCAATTATATCATATATAATTCTTGGATAGTTTGGTGAACAACAATTGTTCTTGTCTATCTAATAGATTTTGAACCAAACTCTATGCTTCTAAGTTAATAATAATTGAATATAACCGTTTATTTTCACCTTATTATGACGACTCAGTTAAGTTAAACCCAATGATACAACGGTCGAATATAACCGCTTCTATTCGTCACATCTCACCACGATAGACAGGAGTCCCCTGCCACTGGCAGTCATTCCCCTTATCGATCTAGGATTCAATGAGTGTTCATTCATTGGAAAGCATCCGATAAAAGAACTTAATATTTTGTTAAGGGGTTTTGTATTAAAACGACCATGATCCCATCATAAAGAGATTCCCAATTTTTCCTTGAATTAAATACTTAAAATCAATATTCATCAATAGTTTGATTTCCAGGTTGTTGGAGGAGTCACAAGTGGCCTCACTTAATACCCAACTTCCTTACAGGTAAAACCCGTTTTTGACAAAATCTCCCCATATCTAAATAATTGAAAATTCGTATTTAATTCCGTGTTTCATAAACACAGAAATCTCATGATCGTTTGTTTATTTTAAAATCTCGATCGTTACAGATTTTATCTTGTTTAGCATGGCAAGCATGGTATGGGTGACGTATCTAATACATGCATACATCATTAATCTAATTAAAACATGCATACATTTGCTACTCTACACATGCATCATATGTAAAGTAAGTGCATTATGTAAACGTGATTGGTTATGGCCTTTATCCTATATGATCCTTTCAAGCTAATGAAAGAATCAAGGACAATCTATGGGTGGTTTAAAATACTATACTATTACATGTCTTCTTCTTTGCTGCTACAATGCCTCCTTGGATCGCCTCCTTGCTTGCTTGTCTTCATGTATTCATGTACATTACATAAACAAAACAACTATACTAATGTACTTACAAGGAGAACTCGAGTTACATTCGAGATTTAATCATTACAAGGAATGACGACATGCAAGTCGTATTTAGAAACCAAACCATAAACAAAAACCTCTATCCTATGGGTCTCAAGGCCATAACCATCCACCATGCTCAAGTAACAATTAAATAACATGTCATATTATCTAATCATGTTATACCATATCATATTTCAGATGATCCAATCAAAGAAATCATATAACGCAAAAATCAGAAAATCAGAATCAAATTCTGAAAACAACAAATCGCGTTTTTCATGCACTAAACGGCGTCAAACGCCTTACAGACGAGTCGGTGATACCTATGGTATCAGTTTTGTTCAAACACTCGTTTCCAGTCAGAAAACACATATCGTTTGCGAAAATCTGACACTGGACACAGATTTCACCAGATCTGCGCAGCGTATACAGAAATCGTATCGTATACAATCCCCATATCATGAACAAACAAAAATCATGTATATATCAATATACATACAGATTATATGATCATCATATGATCATCCCAATCATCATTAACATACAGTTTATACATATATATATCAAAATCAACGCATCATACATGACAATCATCAAACATGCTCGTATATATATCAAAACTGTAACATATAACCGAATTAAAACGTTTTTGCAAGTAGCTCTGATACCATTGAAGGGTTTCGAGCATCAAACGCAGCGGAAAATTAAAACAAAAACAATAATTATCGAAACCCTACCGTAGGATCCATGCAAAAACATGATATTTAATTCGGAGATTGATGATTTACCTTAAAGAAGCTTTACGATTGTATGTCTAATGGATATCCAAGCTTTCACGATCGTTGAGTGCTCCTCTTCGAAGCCTCCTCTACGGTATCCACACGAACACTCCAAGAACGATTCTTGATTGGAAGGGAGGTACTAGCCTCCAATGAAAATATGAGATCTTCTTTTTAGGTTTTGGTTCAAGCGGCTGGGGATTATTTTTGTCGTACAAAAATTAATTACCTTCTTTACCTATCATCATATATTTATATAATAGTGTAAGGTAAAAGCCCAACTAAAAACCTAGCCCAAGTTTGATTAATTAAATAATAGAATCAAATCCTATTATTTAAATAAATAATAATTAAGTCATACTTAATTATTAAAATCATATCTCATTTGTATTTTATTATATCTTAATTAAGTCCCACTTAATTAATATAATAAAATACAACTAATCATTTAATAATTTAAATTCATAATTTAAATTAATTCTTCCTTAAAATGTTCTATGTGTGTGACCCTGTAGGCTATCATTTAATTGGCAATAATTTTATTCTCTAATAAAATTATAAACAATGAGCGGCATCTAGTAATACATCATTGCTACCCAATTAAATAATAATTAAATCGTGATTCGATAAAACCTTTTGTGATTAATGTTCCCGTGTAATATAATCCCTTTAACCAAATATTATAGATTAAACTCGAGGCATGTTTCATGTCATCCTCTTCATAATTTAATCCGGGTTTACTTGATCCATGAGTAGACTATTAATAACAAATCATTATTTGAGTACGGCCATGCATTTTATAGTCTCACTCAATCAAGAGGCCAATAATATCTCTCCAAATAATAGGAGGGTTAAATCCTTTATCTATCATTCATATTTCTCATACGATTCACAATATACCCGATGTCCACTTTTATCATTACCCGGTCAAAGGTAACTTTTAATGTAGTCAAAGTATATTATCCTCGTATAGAAATATAATGATCTCAAGTCAAAGGATCATTACACCATTATCACTGTGAGTCTTTCTTATGACTTAATTAACATGAAGAATCTCACGGTGGGTCTGTCCAGTACCATGGACCCTACATGTACCTATGTATTGACTTTAGTATCTCCATACTTATAACCAATTAGCTGTGGTTATCAGTCAAAAACATACTAGTCTATTTATGTATTATTATTGTCCTGTATAATAATACTCGACTAGGGACCTTTAAGAATATGATATTATATAATCTCAAATTCAAGTTGTAAACTTAAACTATATAATGTGTATCATTATTCTAAGGACATTTATTATACTAACAAATATCGCAATAATTCGAGTCATAATAAATACATTTATTTAATAATCAAATGACATAAGGTTTATTTAAGAAACAATGTATTGCCTCTAGGGCACCTACACTAACACTTTTTATCCTTCTGGACTTCCTCTTTGTCTCCATCTGTGAATTCTGAGGATAATTTGGGAATAGGCCTTCCAGCAACTCCAGTTCCTGCTGCTTCTCCAACTGCAGTGTTGGCCTTCATAGGAATATGAGGACCTCTTTCTATACAGTTTACATAACCTTCATCAATAGATAAGAGATGTAAATGCATCTTTACTTTCCAGTGAAAGTAATTATCTTTGTCAAGAACTGGTATTCTCACGCCTGAATCCTTCATTCCCATGGTGGCGATCTTTAGACTTCTTGTATGCTAGAAGCTTGCTCGGATACCAATTGTTAGGTCCCAAAGTATCGTAGAAGGGGGGTTGAATACGATACTATAAAAATTAAAAATAATTCCAAGAATATATCTTTATTGATAATAAACTCGAAGGGGTGTTACAACTTCTAATCCAATGGATTAGCTTCAAAATTAGAACACTCCTAAGGATAGTTTAGGCACGAGGACCTTCTACCCGACACTGCCTGAAAGTGGGCTAAGCCGACTTTCCTACTAGACGGACTATCTAGCAGCTTACACAGAAAATATATGAGAGAGAAGAGAGAGTTGTGTGTTTAGGTGTATTTTGAAATGAAATACAACAGGCCTATTTATAGATTTTAGAAAGTTACTATGCAGCTAATATACGTAATTGATTACGTATATTATCTGCCTAATTTCTTTCACCTGCCAACCTTTCAAACTTCACCGAACTTTTCAATTTCAAAGTTTGATTTTTAATTCATGTGGGCCCCACATGTTTCTTACTTTATGAATAATACTTTTGGGTACTATTCTCATGAATAGTAACTTCGGTTACTATTCACATGAATAGTAACTTCGGTTACTATTCACCCGGTGTGAATAGTGATTCTGGTGAATAGTGATTCCGGTTACTATTCATTTTCCTCTTATTTTTGACATCCTTAAATATCCAGCTTCTAAAATGGAGGATATCAACACTGCTCTCAATCATACCTCTTTAACAGTTTTTCTGAGTTAGATACTTCGATTCCTTTGTGAAAATGTTGACGCCTAGTGCAACTGGTCTGGTTCACAGACGACTAACATTCACTCGTGGTCTTCGTATCATGTCTTTAAGAATACTGCCAAGAATTGTGCAACCATAAAAACTTTATCACTGGAATCTTTTGTCCCTTCAACTGAATCATCTGTACATCTTATTTTGTCACTGAGGCTTGATCATTTTAATGAACTTCTTTCAGCGACTTGATCCTTGTTGGTGCCTGTTCTTCAAATTTCATGATCCCTGTATAGAGTTTATTATTTATCTTTTATCCTAGTTGAGTTATATATGTCCTCTATTACATATTACATTTTTATGCTTTACACATATAAAACGAACACAATACGATTTTCGAATATTTTGAGATTTATCTGATGAATTTAGATACAAAAATGATTTTAAATCGAAGCCCCGGGAATTTTGAGAACGACCTTTAAAGGATAAAGATGAACTGAATTGCACATTTTCCGAAAAGTTATAAACAATTATCCTGGAGTCTAATACAATTACAAAACACATATAAGGTTCTAAACGATCATTCTTGATCCCATTTATTCGTATATAACAATATCATCTCCTATTGGCGATTTAATTATCCGCCAAACCGAGCCAAAATATCCATATAAATTCAAAATAAGCTAAAATAAATTATAATAAAATATTTTCACCTTGACTCGTCAAATTGGAATAAAATAATTCGAAATGTTTTTATTCCAAATTACGGAAAATAGTAATTATATGAATTTAATATTCTTGGTTCTTACATTTGCTAACTTTAATAGCAATCCAGCTGTGGAGCTAAGACCTATTGTGAGCCATTGGCCCTTTGCAATATGGGGAATCGATCTGATTGGGGAGCTCCCGAAGGGCAGAGGTGGTGTGAAATATGTTGTGGTAGCAGTTGACTACTTTACCAAGTGGGCTGAGGTGGAACCCTTAGCTACTATAACCTCCAGTAAGCTGAAAGAGTTTGTTAAAAATGCCATTATATGTAGGTATGGGGTGCCATACAAGCTAATTTCGGATAACGGAAAGCAATTTGATAGTAAGGAAATGAGAAGCCTATGTGAAGATTTGGGAATAAAGAAAGATTTCTCAGCCGTTTTCCATCCCCAAAGCAATGGGCAGACGGAAGCTGTAAACAAAATCATTAAGCATACATTAAAGGCCAAGTTGGAAGACAGAAAGTGAAGCTGGCCAGAGGAGCTCCCAATGGTCTTGTGGTCCTACAACACCACTCCCAGGTCTACAATCGGAGAATCTCCCTTTGTCCTAGCCTACGGCTGTGAAGCTATGGTTCCTGTAGAGGTAGGGACAGGATCCTACCGGAGGGATAAATCAGAGGCTGGCACTTGATTTAGTGGAAGGAATAAGGGCTACCGCATAATTGAAACTTGCGGCTTACCAACAGAGAACCTGCAAATACTATAACAATAAGGTACGCCCTCGACCCCTTAAGGTTGGTGACCTGGTACTGAGAAGAATGATGCCCAATATGCGGGTCCCGGGCATGGAGCCTTCGGAGCAAATTGGGAAGGGCCTTACAAAATAAAGCCTATTTTTTTGGGAAGGCACCTACCACCTTGAAGACATGGATGGGAACACCATCCCCCATGCGTGGAATGCCGAGCACTTGAAGAAATATTATCAGTAAGAATTTCTTTCAAGTTAATGCAGATGTAGGCCTCTTTCAGGCTTAGGAAGAATAAAGGCAACCTACTAGTTGTGGTTGTGTCATTTCCCTTCCAGTTCTTAGGATTTCATGATTTTTAGTAGATGCCCGGGGGTAGTGGATGCACACCCTGTATGGATGAAGTTTGATGTAATCGTACTCTTTCAATTTTCAGTAAAAGTAGAAGTTGATTGTTTCCTTTTACACTTACCACTTATCAATATTCGAATAAAGAAAGATATGGAAGCCCTACAAGCATAGTTCTACATGGCAACTAGGCTACCATCCAGAACTAAGGGGTAGTAGTGAGTAAACCTCTTAGCTTGATAGGTTGAAATTATCAAAATTTTAAACTTTTTATGTTTGTTTAGGGCATGTATGCAACCTTGATCGGCATACATGGATCCCTTTATTATTAGTTATGTGTGGAACCCTGATCGGCACACATAGCTTTCATGATTATTAGGGCATGTATGGAACCCTGGTCGACATACATGGATCCCTTCATTGTAAGGGCAGGTGTGGAACCCTGATCGGCACACCTGGATCCCTTTATTTTTATTCATGTGTGGAACCCTGATCGGCACATATAGCTTTCATGATTATTAGGGCATGTATGGAACCCTGATCGGCATACATGGATCCCTTCATTGTTAGGGCAGGTGTGGAACCCTGATCGGCACACCTGGATCCCTTTATTTTTAGTCATGTGTTGAACCTTGACTGGCGCATATGACTTCTTTGATTATTAGGGCATGTATGGAACCCTGATCGGCATACATGGATCCCTTCATTATTAGGGTAGGTGTGGAACCCTGATCGGCACACCTGGAACCTTTTATTTTTAGTCTTGTGTGGAACCTTGACTGGCTCACATGTCTTATTTGATCATTAAGGCATGTATGGAACCCTGATCGGCATACATTGATCTCTTTAATCCTAGCGCATGTGTGGAACCCTGATCGGTACACATGAATCCCATTATTTTTAGTCATGTGTGGAACCTTGACTAGCTCACATGGCTTACTTGATTATTAGGATAGGTGTGGAACCCTGATCGGCACACCTGGATCCCTTTATTTTTAGTCATGTGTGGAACCGTGATCGGCACACATGTCTCCCCTGGTCATTAATCATGTATGGAACCTTGATTGGCATACATAGATCCTTTAATTATTTACCTACGAGGTTCCGAGAAATGGCTCGTTTGGTTTCCCAAATATTTAACTAACACAGCCTTGCAGGAATGGCTCACTTGGCATTATCACATTTGATTCATAAAATGATTAGGGCTGTCGGAACAAGGGCTTCCAAGCTGAGCCACCGGTACCTAGGCTACTAGGAATGGGTTATCGGTAGCAGGGCTCCCAGAGCCAGGTTCCCGTACTGTGGGCTTCCAGGTACTATAGGGCTACCGGACGGTACCCCCACACCCAAGGTGGTAACCATACAGACTAAGGTACGAGTAGTGTATCATTTTGTTGGCTGCCTATCCAGGTATGTGCTGCCATAACTACTCAAGTACACTTCTATCTTGCATTACCATCCAACTGTTCATTTCTTGATTCATGATTACTCAATTACCTCTTCAATTAACTTAAATATGACAAATATCCTCTAAGTGTTAGTGTAAACTTACCTTAGGGTTAGTTGAGAGAATCATATTACTCGTTAGAATTCGATAATTGCATCTAGTTATAAATTGTTTTAAGTTATAGGAATTACCTTTCTTACTTAACAAATTAGTACCCTATGGTAAGAATGAGTTTGGAATTTAAATTGTGAAAACTATCAATTCGAATTAGTTTTCGTTGAATAGTCAGCAATTAATCCATATATAACTAAGTTAAAGAGGCATGTTAGAACTCTTAGTCTAAGCCGAGTTACTTGTTTTGGTTTAGTGGTACCTGTAAGCCTCCATTACTGAACCCTTACACGAAGGATACTTAGATCATAACCGGCAAAACCTGCTTCATAAAGGAATAGTATGATAACTACGCTTAGCACGAGATATTAAATAAGCAAGCACTTATAACATAAGCAGGAACGAGTTCAAGAGCCCAAGGCCTAAGTCCACAAAACAATCACAGGATTTAAATTTACATATACGGAGCGTTATAGGAGCCCACCCCCTTAATCAAAACCATAAGTTCATAAAACGACATAATAAAAGTTCAAGACGATTGAAAAAGGATGATTTAAGAAGACGAAGGGTCTTTGGTAGCCTCAGAACCAGGGGAATCCTCGATAGTGTCAACCTTTTTAATGGAATCACCTGGAGCAACCTCGACCACATCTGTGGGAGCTTCAACCCTGGTATCCTGAGCATCCATAGCTGTATCCTTCGGAGAGGTTGACGGCTTGGGGGTCACCTTCGTAGTAGGGGCCTGAGATTTGGCAACTTCCGTTTTGAATTTCTCTCCTGCTTTACGACATCCTCACCTAGAAGGGCCCAATCCAGATCCGGCATCACCTTCCAAGTGGCCTTCATGTAGTCGTTTACGCCCTTAGCAAACCCCAACTTATACCTCTCTGGAAGTGTCTCTTTAAGCTTCTTAACTGAAGCCTGCAATTTATCCACTTGCAATTTTAGCTCTTTTACCTCGGTAGCATTGGCTGCCGCCCGTTCTTCTTTATCTTGTCCTGTTCGGAAACCACCCTATTGAGCTTACCCTTTCCCTTTGTCGATACTGACACCTCACCTTTCAATTTCTTGTTGGCTTCAGAAAGCCCCTTCTTAGTTTCCGCTGCAGTATCGAGATCAAGTTTCATCTGTTTCAGGTCCTCCCTTAGCTTCATGTCACCACGAGTAGCAGCCACCAGCTGGTTGCAGAGCCTCATCTGTTGAAATAGGTTTTCCCCTGAAGAAAAAAGCATGGCCCGAGCAGCATCTTAAACTTTAAGTTTGGACCAACCTGTGATAACCTCTAGGGGAATCTGTCCATTAGTTAACTTATGGAATTGCTGGATCTCCTACAGTACCCCGGGTGACTATGGAAGCTTAGCTCTCTTGGAAGACCTAGTTTCGGGAGTGGAGGCCAGGCTACCAGAGGCTTGAGATAATCTTCGCTTGTCAACAGGAACGAACCCAGTTTTAGCAGAGAAAGGAGCCCTAGCCTGGGAGATGGGAGTGGCATTAATTGGGGGCTCCAGCATGGTCAGCTCATCATTCGGAAATAAGTCCTCATACTTATCCGAAGGCGGAACGAAGGAAGGAACGGTGCCAGACATACCTGAAATTACAGGATATTCAAAATATTAGAAATTGCAATGTACATATACAAAGAAAAGCATGGATAAGTACCTAAGTACAAGGCAAGCAGTAAATACTATGCAATCTAATGACATACAAGTGGAAGCCCATGAAAGTACGGACAAAGACATGTAAAAGAACAAAGAAAAAGTATGAGATAACAACTAGAAACATGTGAGAGGTATAGGTAGAAAGTAGAAGCCTGGGTTACCAGGAATGGAGCGGCTGGAAGTCCCCTTCCCCTTTCGGGCGGTACCCTGGGTCTCAGGTTCTCTGGCAGACCCTTCTTCAACCTCCATCCCCTAAGCAGGAGATGAGGTAGCCATAGGCCTTGCAAACCCTAGCCTCACCAGGGTAGCCGGAGCTAGCAAACTCTCGCCATCACCCAGCTCAGAAGCTAATCTCATAATCCTCCTAGCTCTCTTTTCTTCAATCCCTTGGAGAGTGGTCTGTGTTGTAATCCCTAAAACAAGATAGTAAAAAGGTAAGGGTTGGATCTAAAGTTAATTAGGATAGGGTTACCGGTCATATGTGAGGGTACTGGACGCTTACCCGGAGTCAAATTCCAATCTTTTTTAACTTCTTCACAATCATAACAGTATAAAAACATCTCCAGCCAATCATACATCCCGTGATTATTTCCCTTAATGCACCTACCTTGTCTATTGTTCCAGGAGGTAAGGTAAAATATACCAACTTTCCTCCCCACGTCTTTCAGCTGGTAAAAATATCCAAGTTCTCTAGCGGTAAGGGAAACGGAGAAGGTCTGGTCGTAGAGGATGTACACACATGCCGCCACCCTGAAGGAATTAGGTGATAGTTGCATGAGGGCTATCTCTTAAAATTCAGCATCTCAACAAAAAATGGATGCATTCGCAGAGAAAACCCAAACTTGAAAAAGGATGCCGATAGCACTACATTCGGTATGGACTGATCGGGCTCAAAGTTATCGAATCTATGGCACCTCTCACCATCACTGGGTACCGCCAATTCATAACCTGGGTCACACAGATCTATTAACCTCCCAAGTCTATCTACATTCATGGAGGAATCCAAATCTTCGCAGGAGGGAACGAAGCTTACCGGGACATGGAGCTTCCGCTCAACCTCTACCATCAACCTAACTTCAACTCCTTCTTCTTCATCTATCGAGTTTTCATTATCAAAAGAGGGTTGCTCAGCCTCGTTCCAAAAAATAATGGTAGACTTCTCCTCCTCATCAATATTGGAGCTCAGGTTAATCCTCTCAGCACCCTCAAGCTTGAAGTTAAATGCACCGGCTTCTAGGAAAGGATCAGGGTGTCGACTCACAATCTCGGCTTCAAGGGGATTGATTACCACCACCCACGAATGGGTTCAAGAGCTAACAGATGGTCTGGACAGAAGAAGGGGTTGATGGAACAATAAGTCATTGAGATGGGTTGACCAAGAGTTAGAAGGAGCTCCGAAAATGGGATACGTAACGTAACTAAGGTGTTGAGACGAATCCCATGAGGCGGACGAGATTGACATCTGCGACCACAAGGAAGAAGCAGATTAGTAGAAAAGAAGGAAATTGGATAGCCAAGGGTTGGAGAAAGTTAAGGTCGCCAGTAACCAACTTAGAGGTACCTAGGGAATAAAGGGGCTACCAGGTCAGATTAAAAGAAAGACAAGGCTCGGGGGTTTGCCACCGACATATCAACCCAACGAGGTGGTGCTAGGGTTACCCAATCAAAGCAAATAAGGGGAACAGGTCTAAAGTACCGTAAAGGTATTCAAAACGACGAATTACAAATATTTCCTTGACAAGACAGATCAAAGCAAACAAGACTCATTGAAGACAAATATCAAACACATTGTCAAGTGCACAGGGGCAACCGGGATACGAACCGCCCCAATCCTTTGACATGAACATCACAAGCAGAGATTCATACATACATCTTTCTACTAAGGTTCTAATATGTAAGCCTAAATAAGGTTGGAAAGTCAATGATATCATCAAGAATCTACGACTAGGGATATCAGACTTGGAAAAATCGAAACTTGGAACATGCAAAACTCACCTGAGTGTCAATGATTTAATCAAGAACATGTGTATACAAACATACAAAAGTGGAATTCAGTGTGTATGCAAATAATAATCAAAGAGCAAGGCGTCTGAATGAATTAAGGGATTCAGAGGCATACCTAAATGAAGAGGAAGAGACGGGTGATTAAAATGTCTGAGCCTTCGCCGGAGAAGTCTTTACCGGAAGCTCTCAAAAAACCTTTGCTTACTTGAGAGAAAATGTGGTGAAAAGATAAAAAGAAACGCAAAAGGTTAATTGAATAGATATATACAAACAGAGAGAGAAAAGGTGTGTCCCTCTAGTTAATGTATATGGCACTGATAATGAGGCTGGGTGGGAAATGTGTTTTCCTTGGAAATAAACCATCTCTGAAGAAATGGTAGAGTCCAAGCACGATTTTCCCTCCTCAATGGTCATCATTTTATTTCTAGAAAATAAAATTGATAAATCTAGTCTTTAACAAATAAATTAGAGGGCTCCCACCTTTATTAATTCTAATTCGAGCTTTCGTGGTATAATTACGAGAATTATCAAATGCAAATATTGATATTTATCTCAATATTCGCAATCATGAATTTACAATATTTATACGCCTTGTCATATCGAATTGACGAGAGTGCGAGAATACGAATTTTTGCTGAGAAACTAAGAAAACTGCACCTTGTGAATGATTGGTTCCCCTTGCACTCAGTACTTCAGGGAACCAGGGGGTAGTTGTTGTGACCAAAATCTTGCATGGTTCCAGTTTAGGAAGAAAATAAGCGACTTAATGGTCTTCCGGAGGCCCATGGCAGACCTAGGGGCTACCATATGATCACATTAAATAGCTATAAGGTCCGTGGTTCCAGGGGCAGCCTTTCACGGATAACTTACAACCCATAGTAGCCCTCAAATAGGGCTTCCAGAGTAGCTCCCGTGAAGGGGCTACCGGAGCCAGGCTACCGGGCGGTACCCCCAGCTGCCACCGGAAGCTTGATTAGGCTGCCAATTCGGATAAGGCAGACCTCCTACTTTTTAGGAACACGTCTTTACAGTTGACCTATACTCCTGATTAGATATATATTCAGTTATTAGAGGATATATGTCATATATATTTGATAAAATCACATAAAATCATGACAATTCATACATTCTTGAGATAAACATCAAGGATGGGCTTCCAACAGTCCTAATACAGTTTGGTAACATGATTATATACATCATACATGATTTATATCAGAAATATCAGTCATATTCCCTTCAGAAATGGGATAATTCATCATAAACAATCGAACATATCATTTCAAGAACTATATACGGGCTTGATCTCCTATAAATAGGAGTATGTAGGCAGTTTACGGGGCCTTTAGACACTTTTACACCTTGAGTAAGCATAGATCACGTATACTCTTGTGTGACACTTCATAATTAGGGTTCTTGGCAGGCCAACATTCGATCCTTGATCTCTAATTCCCATGAATCCAGTCCGATCCAGCAAGGAACCACATCCCGTGTTCTTCGGTAACCCCTAGTCGTGAGCCTTTCCGGGCGGCTAGTCTCTAATCTCCTTCTGGGCAGTTGGGCGATTCCGTGTTTATTGGCGCTATTCCAGCAACGGCCTCCTTAATTTGCTGTGACAAATTCCTCCCACAAAATTAGGTTTTCTACATTGAATAGCATAAACAATGTAGGACTTCTACATTAAATAGGATTAATGTAAAAATTCGTAATTATATTTTATCTTGATATTCTGTGTATTTCCATTTGAATAATAATTATTAAATAATTATTATTAAATCATCACTAAATTAAATAATTTTATGAGGTTCGCGTGCATTGTAAAATCATCAAAATCTGATTTCTGGATCTCAAGATAGAGCCCAAATAGTAAAATTTAAGGGTATTTAGGTAAATTACTGAGAAATAATTGATATTTACAAAAATGCCCCTGCGGGGTCACTTATTTTATAGGCTCTTTGTGTTATAACCTCAGGAGAGATCTCCGAGGACAACCTCAGGCCCGGTTTTCTCTTATATTATATGTTCTTAATTTATATATCAAATTGTTGTTAAAAAATTGATATATATAAGATTACATGTCAATTTAATATTTGTGTTCTATCTTGAATTTTTAAAATTTGATTTGGACGGTTTTACAGCTCACGTGAAATTAACAAAATAATTTGTAATTTATTGATGGTTTAACAATTAGTTTCCAATTAAAACTACGCACAAACAAAGGAAAGAAGAAATTGACGATTTTTTATGTTGAAAATTCAATTTGATTTATGAAATTTAATTATATTTCGTTTTGATTATAAAAATACCCTTTTTATTATTTGAAGATAGTTTTACTAACAAACAAATATGGTAAGTTTATAAATTCGAACATTTTCTTTTGTAAGTTTGAACACTTATTCTATTTCTAATAAAACTTTTAATTATATGTCTTCCTTATAAATTTGAACTATTCTCATTTATAAATTCGAACTCCTATTCTACTATTAATATGTTAAAAGATATTTTTTTATTAGTATTTAAAATTCTAAATTTTTTTTATAAAAAATAGATTGAGACGATCCAAAAATCACCACCTAACCTCTCCCTCGTATTCCCACTCTTCGCCGCGGCGTTATGAACTCCTTGGAAAAGCAAAACTTTTTCAATAAAAAAAAGTATCATTCTCGTAATTTAAATAAAAATAAACAAAATTATGAATGATTTAATTAAAGTAAAAGGCTCTGCAGCATGTTAAAATCTTATGAGCAAAAGAACATTCTCCTTGTAATGAATAATTTTCTAATTTTTAACAAACTATTAAAAAAAATTAATCTCTCTTCTCCTTTTTTTCACATTAAGCGGTACAACTGGTATCGAGTATTAGGGTTGCTGGAAACTGATCAACTTATCCCCAAATAAAAAAATCTAGTTATGAGAAAGACATTAACTATGGTTCGGTGTAGAATTATTTGGGTTGGATTGAAAGGCATATGACTCAGCCTATTTGTAGTTCGAGGATCCTAATCCAATTAAACTAGATTGTAATAAGTAAATAATGTCAACTGTCACAGGAATCTCAAAAGATGATAACCGTCAGAAGAAAAATCAACAAGTCAATCTATAGTTTTGATGTTTTACACTGGAAGAAGATTCAGATATCTGATCAGGCCTCAAGGTAGAATTGAAACAAGTGGATTCATTTAAGAAGACAGAGATTTCTATTAGTGACAAGAAACAATTTCAGTACCGAATGATTGATGAGAGTGAAGAGTATAAAAAGACCACAGTGTTAAAAGTCACGATGAAGAACAGAGATTGGAGTTAGTCGTTCATGAACCAGATAGTACATCGAGCGTCAACATCATGCCAGTGTATGTTCTTTATCATAATTACGTGGTTTTCAGCGGAGTATTGACTATTAAAGAATTTATATTAATTCTATTTTAATTGATTAAGTCAAGTAATTAAGTTAATAAATAAATTAATTCTATCAGAATTAATATATTTGTTAAAGTGATTATTAGATTAATTAAATAAGAATTAATATGAAAAAGGATTAATTAGTTAAATGATTTTAATAAGTCATTTAATTAATTATAAACTGAAAAATATGATGATATAACTATCAAACTGATAGTTATACCGATAGTCATATTCAGTTTATAAAGGAGATAGTCATATTCAGTTCAAAGGAGATAGTCATATACAGTTCAAAGGAGATAGTCATATTTCATTCAAATGGAAAGTTATACCGAATGTTATATTGACATGGTAAGTTACACCGAATGTCATTTTGAGCTGGATTGTTATACCGAAAGTCATATTTAAACTGGACAGTCATATTACATTCAATTGATAGTCATACCGATTGTCATATTAATGTAAAATGATTGTCATATCAGTTTAAATCAAGTAATATGACTATGGCTGTGTATTTAAGGAAGCAGAATGCAGAAGATGAAAAATCAGTCGAGCTCATAACAGAAAATACACACAGCAGCCATTCTCTCTCTCTCTCTCTCTCAAGCTCAAGAACACCTCCAAATTTAATTCTGTAAATTCAAGTTCATCTCAGTTGTAATATCCTATCCATTGGAACTTGTTTACTTGTGATTCTTGTACTACTAGCGAATTAAGTTTCCTAGTTCACAAATTGATATCTTGATTTTATTATTAGCAAAGTTCATGTTGAATTTTCTAATTAGTTATTAATTACTTGATAATCATTTGGACTGATTTTGTAACACCCATCAAGTTAATATATTGTTATATTCAACTTGAAATTTGTGTTATATTATTCCGCACAAAATATTCGTTTAAGTGAAAATTATTTAACGAATAAATTTTGAGAAAATGGTATAGATTGTATTCAACCCCCCTTCTACAATCTTATCGGACCTAACAATTGGTATCAGAGCCTATTGATTGATACACAAATCAAGATCCTATTTTTACTCAATCAAAAATCAAGCTCGAATTTTTAAGTCTCTTAAAAATTCATCATGTCAGCCAAAGGCAATGTTAAAATTCCTATCTTTAATAAAGATAACTATGATATGTGGAAAAACAAAATGGAGTTATTTCTTGATGTAGCAAACCCAAGATTTTTGTGGGTTTTGGAAAATGGACCAGTAACTCCCATGCAACATGATACTGAAACAGTTGTAAATGGAACTGTAACAGTCCCTGCCAAATCCTATCCAAAGGACCCTAAGAACTATACCTCTGAAGATAAGGAGGAAGCTGGATTGGATAAAAAATTGAGACTCATTCTATTGGATTCCCTAGATGCTGTAATGTATAGCCATGTGAGGAATTGTAAAACTGCTAAGCACATCTGGGAAACTATTGAGGTCATTAATGAAGGGACTGATGAAGTCAAGGAAAATAGACTACAAATTCTAACTTCTGAATATGAACACTTTAGAGCTGGCCCTAATGAAGGCATTCAGGAAGTGTTCGAAAGGTATAACAAGATAATCAACAACTTGCAAGTTCATGGCAAGCAATATACTCATAAGGAGATCAACATGAAGTTTTTACTAACTATGCCTACTCACTTGGAGCATAGAATCACTGCCATCAGAGAATCTAGAGATCTAACTCAGGTTGCTCTTGAAAGGCTGTTTGGTGTTCTGAAAACATATGAATTAGAACAAGTACAGCAAAAGGAATTCTATGGCAAAGGCAGAATGGCAAATTCTTCTACAGCTCTAGTGGTTGAGGTTCCTAAGGAAGTGGAAACTAAAGTTGTTCAACCTAACAGTTTCAACAAGGAACAAACTGAAGTAGAACTTGGCCAAACACCAGCTACTCAGGATGGTGGAGAATTTTATTCACTTGAAGAGCTGGATCAATTGGAAGATGAATCTATGGCAATGATGGTGAGACAATTTAGTAACTTCAGATTCAGAAGAAATCCAAAGTTCAGGTTTAAGTCAAATAACAGATTTCAGAGAGGAGGTTCTTCATCCTCTAGTAACAGGGGAGGTTATAAAACTGGAACTGTTGACAGAAGCAAAATCCGTTGTTTCAATTGTAATGAGTTGGGACATTTTGCTACTGAGTGTCAGAAACCCAAGCAAGCACAGAAGAAAGATTATGCGTCTGAAAATAAGAAAAGTGGAAGAGCTTATGTAGCTGCTGGTAAAAGCTGGGATGACACAGATAGCGAAGATGAAGAATATGGAAACTTTGCGTTGGTGGCAAATGCTGAATCTTCAACTTATTATACCACACCGGTAATTCTTACTGATGCTCAGTTAATTGATAGTTTACGTAGTTCCTTGAATAATGCACAAAGAGGGTACGAGAGAATAAGTCTTGTTAACACTAACCTTGAAAATCAAATGTTAGATTTAAAAAAGGTGCAGGTTAATCAAGATAAGAATATAGAAGAAATAGCTCGACTTAACTACAGAGAAAAGGGTCTAGAAGAATACATGGTAAAACAAGTTGATAGGATTGCTGGACAAGAAACCAAGATTAGAGAACTTGAAACACAGGTTAGAGCTTGTTATAATACTGTTAAAGTTTCTAAAGATTTCTTCAACAAACAAGCAGTAGAACGAACTGTAGGAATAGGATTTGATTACAGTCAAGCTGTTGGTTCTTTGAGTAATCATTCTCCTAATTCTATCCCAGCTAAAGAAAGAGGTATACCACATATTCTCAAGAATGTTGAAAAACTAATGTTTACAAAATCTGATGCTGGCCCACCAGATATTCGTTCTATGGTTATACAAGAAGAAATGAGAAATGAGGATACTGCAAATGGCACAGTTCTTGTTAAGAATAAATGTGTTAAGGATAAAACTGTTAAGAACTATAATACAAAGAATGTGTCATCCAAGAAAAATGTCACAGTATTTGTTAAGGCTAAATCAGTTGAGGACGTTAACACAAAAAAATGTTTCATCCAAGAAAGATGTACCTAAAGTACCAGTCGAAGTTGTTGAATCAGCTAGTTCTTCTAAGACTGGATTAGGTAGTAATAAGTTAAAACAGAAAAATACCATGTCTACTATTGATTCTAATCATAAAGCATGTGGTATTATCAATTGTATGTCTTGTGCTTTTAACAGTATGCGTGCTTATTTTAATGGTAATTATGCATGTGTTAAACAGAATGCTCCTCGATAGCACATGAACAGGAACAATAATGTTCGATCTAAGACTGCTTTTCCTCCTCAAGTTAGGAGAGAGACATTTGCACCTAAGACTAAACAAAAGATTACCAAGAATGTCTACCAGGTCAAATGTCCAGTCAATGACACAAGTGTTACTGCTGCGAGAGAAACATGGATACCCAAGATTAAACAAAAGATTTTCAAATCTGTTCATAAGGTTAAATGTTTATTGACTAAAGAGGTTAAAATTAAAAATGTTGTTTTGCCTGATAAAGGTCAATACTTTAAATACGCAGGACCCAATCAAATTTGGGTCCCAAAGAAGGTTTAACTCATTTGTCATTGCAGGGTATTGAACAGGTTGATCGAGTAACCTAGATCTTGGACAGTGGATGTTCAAGGCATATGACTGGAGATAGAACCCTGCTGACAAATGTGGTGGAGAAGGCCGGCCCAGTAGTTACCTTTGGAGATAACAGCAAAGGTAGAACTGATGGATATGGCAGACTTGAAGCTGGAAATGTTATCATTGATGAAGTTTCTTTTGTGAAAGGACTTGAGCACAATTTGCTCAGTGTCAGTCAATTCTGTGATAAAGGTTATGAAGTTCATTTCAACAAGAAGAATTGTCTAATTTCACACAAGAGACATGAAAAGCCACAACTGACAGGAGTTAGAAAAGGCAATCTGTACGTAGCCAATATGAACTCAGGAAGCACTGAAGAAGTCACTTGCTTCTACACTAAAGCATCTAATGATGAGAGTTGGCTATGGCACAAGAAACTTTCTCATCTTAATTTTAAGACAATGAATTCTCTGGTCAAAAGAGAATTGGTGAGAGGTTTGCCTTCAATGGAATTCACTCAAGAAGGACTGTGTGATGCATGTCAAAAAGGCAAATTAAAAAGGGCAAGTCACAGGAGCACTGATACATCTTCAATAACTGAACCATTACAATTACTTCATATGGATTTGTTTGGTGCAGTTAATGTGATGTCTATGTCAAGGAAGAGATATGCTCTAGTGATTGTTGATGATTTTTCAAAATACACATGGGTTCTGTTTTTGAATTCTAAAGATGAGACTCCACAACTGGTGATTGATCACATTAAATTAATTGAGCGAGATTCTACGTATCCAGTGAGAGCAATAAGATCAGACAATGGAACTGAATTCAAGAATGCAGTTCTAAATGACTTTTGCACTGAGAAGGGTATAACCAGACAATATTCAGCTCCAAGAACTCCTCAGCAAAATGGGGTAGTGGAAAGAAAGAATAGAACCTTGATTGAAGCTGCACGTACTATGCTAAGTGAGTCAAGGCTTCCATTGTACTTTTGGGCTGAAGCCATCAATACTGCGTGCTATACCCAGAATCGAACTCTAATCAATAAAGATCAAATGAAGACACCCTGTGAAATTATGGCTGATAAGAAATCTTCACTCAAATACTTTCATGTATTTGGAGCAAAGTGCTTTGTGCTTAAAGAAGGTGATGATCAAGGTGGTAAATTCGATACCAAAGCATTTGAAGCAATTTTTATTGGTTATTCAATGAGAGCATACAGGGTGTATGTGATTGATGAATAGAAAATGATGGAAAGTGTCAGTGTAACATTCGATGACACTAAACTCCCTAGTATCCAAACTGAGAATCCATCTGAGAAGCTATCTTTCGATGACATGACAGATACAGATTCAGATGATGACAATGCACCTGAGATTTTTGCTGATGCTAGTGACAACAATGATGATCAGGGTAATGGTGATGAAATCAATGATAGTAGTCAAAATTCCCCTGACTCTAATAATCAATCATCATCTAGTCAACCTAGCAACAACTCAGGGGGAGAAAATGAAGGGTCAACTGGTCACACACAACATCCCAATGAAGGTCAAGGCGAATCATCAAGATCTAATCTTCCCAGACAGACTGTTTGGAATAGAGCTTATCCTTTTGAGCTAATTATTGGTGATCCAGTTGTTGGTGTAAAGACTAGAAGAGCTTTTCAGAATCAATGCAATTATTCAGGGTTTCTATCTGAAATGGAACCTAAGAAAACTGAAGAAGCTCTTTCTGATCTTGATTGGGTGATTGCTATGCAAGATGAACTCAATCAATTTAAACAACAAGAAGTTTGGAAGCTGGTACGCAGACCTACAGACAGACCAGTAGTTGGCACAAGGTGGGTATTCAGAAACAAACTTGATGAAGATGGCACAGTGACGAGAAATAAAGCAAGACTGGTAGCAAAAGGTTACTCCCAATCTGAAGGCATTGACTATGATGAGACCTATGCTCCAGTGGCTAGACTTGAGGCCATAAGAATATTCTTGGCATTCGCAGCATTTTCAAACTTTAAAGTTTATCAAATGGATGTCAAGATTGCTTTCTTGAATGGCAAGCTAGATGAAGAGGTTTATGTAGAACAGCCCCCTGGCTTTGAAGATCCAGATTTAATTGACTATGTCTACTTCCTTTTCAAGGCTGTCTATGGTCTTAAGCAAGCACCAAGGAAATGGTATGACACTCTCTCTGAATTTTTACTTGAAAATGATTTTGTTAGAGGTGTCATAGACAAAACTCTCTTCACAAAGAAACATAAGAATGATACAATTATCGTCCAAGTCTATGTGGACGATATAATATTCGGGTCTACTAATGATCTTTTGTGCAAGAAATTTGCGAAGTTAATGCAGGGTAGATTTGAAATGAGCAAGATGGGTGAGCTGAAGTTCTTTCTTGGATTGCAAATAAGTCAAAGGACAGATGGAATATTTATCTGTCAATCCAAGTATGTCAAAGAGCTTCTCAAGAAGTATCAAATGGAGGACTCTTCTTCAGCAAAGACACCATCATCCACAGCTGTCAAATTTGGAGCATGTGAAAATTCTGCCAAGGTAGATATCACAAGCTACAGAGGTATGATAGGCTCATTACTTTATCTTACTGCGAGTAGACCTGATATTATGCATGCTACGTGTTTGTGTGCAAGATTCCAATCGGATCCTAGAGATGTTCATCTCATTGCTGTTAAACGAATTCTGAGATATCTTAAGGGTACGCCTAACCTAGGTATCTGGTACCCTAAAGATTCTGGTTTTAATCTTGTTGGATATACAGATTCTGACTATGCAGGAAGTGTTGTGGATAGAAAAAGCACATCTGGGAGTTGTCAATTCCTAGGTGGTAGACTAGTTTCCTGGTACAGCAAGAAACAACATATAGTTTCCAACTCAACGGCTGAAGCTGAATATATAGCTGCTGGAAGCTGTTGCGCACAGATTTTGTGGATCAGGAATCAGCTGAGAGACTATGGCTTTGTGCTTGATAAATTTCCAATTTTATGTGATAATACAAGTGCCATAGCAATCTCTAACAATCCTGTGCAGCACACAAGAACAAAGCATATTGACATCAGGTATCATTTTATTCGAGAGCATGTCATGAATGGTACCGTGGAGTTATTTTTTGTACCCACGGAAGAACAAACAGCAGATATTTTTACTAAGTCTCTTGACGAATCCACATTTACCAGAATTGTTGGTGAATTGGGTATGTTAAATAGTCCTAGTAATTAAACTGGTTAATATCTGAGGTTTGATCTTTAATAATTTACAAGTGATTGATGTGTTAATATTTGTTATTAAATCACTTGTATAATTATTTTATCAACTTATACTCTTGCTTGTTTCATCTTAAATCATTGTTATTATCTTCTGTACATATTTTTAATTACTTATTGTATTTTTAGATTAACACATTTTCTTTAAAAATATTTTTCTCGAATTTTACAAGCTGTAATTTATGAGAAATCTATTTTTCTTGAAAATGTTATTGTTTTAAATTTAGTTTAATTATTTTTGTTGTTTAAATAAATCATAGTTTCTTTTTGAATAATTTTCTATATGGAAATTGTTTTATTAGAAAATTTATAGATTTATTAACTCATCAGAAATAATTATGTAAATATTTAGTATGTTAATTGATTTTATTTAATTTGATTTGTAGTGTTTGTCCTTTTGTTATTAATGTTTGATTTCGTAAAAGGGACTGCATATGATCGTTTTTATAATTTTTATTAGGTTTTATAATTTTAGTATAAATTAATTTGCTATTTTTTTTGTTTATGTAAATTATTAATGTGATTTTCTTGTTAAAAATTCTGTTAATATTCTAAATTTTGGTTAGTTATATTAACTGTTTTGTAGGAATATAACTTTCGGTATAACAATCTATTTGATTGTTATATTCGAAGTTGTATTAGTTAAAAAATGGTGTAATATAACTTAGTAATAAAATAGATATAATTTTGTTTTTGTTTAAATATAACTGTTAATTAGTTTATAGTCATATTGTGTGTTTTTCTAGTAATATAACTATCGGTATAACTGTTGATTTGATTGTCATATTATGTGTTTTTCGGTAGTTATATTAGAGATTTAAGTGTTATATAACTTACTGCCAAGGATAGTAAACGAATATAACTATCGGTATGACTATCACCCGATAGTCATATCACAGTCATTTGATATTTAAGAAGTAAGTTATATTCATCAGTTATATCTTTATTATTGTTATATTGGCGTGTTAAGTCACCCAAAACAGTCGAACGATACATACACAATATACACACAATTTTCGGTCGAATTGCTGCCCAATTTTCATCTCAAAACACGATTCTAAGGACATTAATCGATTACCCAGTCAATAATCTTCAAAACCACGGTTAAAATGTAAGATTTGGTCGAGGTTTTGGATTTTGAGTTTGAAAAGTTCGAATTTTTGATCTAAAAATCTGAACAAATGGTGATGATTTTGTAAAATCTAAAAATATATGTGTGTTTGTATTGCAATCAAGATCTTTGCCTAATTTTTCAGAATTTTTGATAAAGATTTTGATTTTTCGAATTTTTATTTATTTATTAATTCGAATTTGGTAATTTAATTGGGTTAAATTGTTGAATTTTGCAGATTTATTATTTTAATCCCTGATTTGGAATGGCTAGTGCTTATAATAATTTTGAGCTTGTGAATCACAATTATATTGGATATTTTAATCCCGAGGATTGCCCAGTGGATCGGTTCAAGTCCTGGATAAAATTTCTAAACGAACAAAATATTTGTAGCCATTCTATAACTGCAAATGTTCCCATGAAATATGGTCCACTCAAACTAATGTGTACTACAGCTGTCTCAGATGAAAGATCATTTTCATTCGACTTTAATGACAAGACATATACAGTGGATGAATCTGTCTTCAATGCTGCTCTGGGGCTTCCTACTGAACGATTTGCTGAAGTGCCTTCAAATGATGAGTTGACTCAATTTTTCACAAATATCAACTATCATGGTCAACTGAATCTTAAACGACCACTCAAAAGCAATCTTGTTCAAGAGTGGAATATCTTCTTCGAGATCATAGCAAAGGTGTTTGCTAATTCTACAAAGAGTAACAATACTGTCATCACAGGTATGTTACAGTCAATTGGTTTCTCAATTGCTCACAATAGGAGAATCAATTTTGGCAGTTTGATATGGCCTATTATGCTAAATCGATTGAAGAAGACTACAAAGAACTTTGGAAAAGGTAAACTGGTTAAGTGTCATTATCCTCGATTTTTGACAATAATTTTTAATCATCTTATGCCTAAGGATCAACCTGCTCCATTTCCAAATGATCGAATTCAATGGTCTGGTAAACCAAACAAGAAGTTCTACACCAGGCTGGATACTTCTAAGGTCTTGTTGCATGTTCCTGTAGTCATAACACCATATATGTCTACATACATAAATTTGCCAAATGTCATGCCACAGACAGATGCTGAGATACCTTTAATTCAACAAGCTCAACATCCTGAAGCAGAACAAGTTCCAGTACCTCAACCTGATTCTGAACCCTTGAATACTCTTGAACATCAACTTCTAGTGGATCAACCCACTCAGAATGAAGATGATGTACATGTCAATGATCAGGTATTTGACTCAACTCCTTTACAATCTCAATATCTTTCTGATAGTCAAATGATTGTGAGAAGTGACCAAGGGATTGTAGATCCACAACCTTTATCCCAGGTCAATGCACCAAACACTGATCCTAAATTCTCCAAACACTATCGTAGAAAGAAATTGTCATTCAAAAGAGCTATCCCTAGTAGTGATATCTTGAGTGAAACAGATTTGCCATCACAAAAGAAAAGTAAAACCATGTCAAAGGCAATCTTAAACCCATTCATTCCTTCAAGCTCACCCCTGTTACTCACAATGGGGGAAGATATTTTCTCACATGAAGCTGAAAACATTATTATGCAAGAGGAGCAAGTTACAGTGCCTGCCATTGTTACGGTAGAAGAACCTTCACAGGTTGATCGGGATTTGCGAACTCCCATTGCACCACCACTGACCTTCCAAGAGGAGGCTAGGGTGATCTCTAGTGCAGGTACAATGGATGCAGCTCAGGATTATGAGAGGAGTGATGTGAGAATTACTTCAAATATGAGTGAAACACTAGCACGTGAAGTGAGTGATACTCAGAGAGCTATTGAGGTGAGAGCACACAATGACACATACACTTTATCTCTCATCGCACAACTCAATCAAATGAACGAAAGTCTTGCTCAAGCTGAAGAAGACAACAAAAACTTGAGGTTTGATATGGATAACATGAGAACTATCTTCAACAACAAAATCAATGCACTTAAGCTTTCTCAACAACAGGCAATCGAAGACTCTGGAGATGTCACAGTGGCTCAAGATCTTATTATATCTTCTATGTCTAATCAGATTGAAGATCTTCAGAATAACATGAATGAAAATCACTTAACCACTGAACATCGTCTCAGTCAGATTGAAAAGCAAAGTGATCATCAAGCAAAGGGGTTGAGATACTTATATAATATCATTAGCAGAACTCACTCACTTACAGTAGAAGAGAAGAAATTCTTTGAAGGTAGTGATGGAAGTGACCCTGGAGCTGGTACAAGTCACAAGACTGTAGAGGATTCCTCAACTAAGGGGGAGAAATCTAGAGGGGTGGAAGTGCAAGTAAAGAGAAAATTGAAGATAGGAGTGAAGGGAAGAAGAAGACAACTCATCAAGCAGCAGAACAGGAAGATGATGATGATGTAGAAGGTTTTTACTATACAGGTGAACCTGATATTGATCTGTTTGCTGACTTACAGTTTCCTGATGTTGGTGAAGAATTTGATGAACCAGATCTCAGTTTTTGGGATGATGAAGAGCAAATAATTCCTGATTCTGTTGAAACACAACAAATGAATTTTAAAGCAAATAAAGAACTCGAACAGAATGAAGCTAATCTGGCTATGAGAGAAGAAAGACTCAAGAAGACACTCGAACAGTTAGCTCATAATGAAAGACTTCAAAAGGCAGAACAGGAAGCACTTCAAAAGCAACATGCTCAAAAGCTGGAAGCTAGGAAGATGTACATCAAGTACAAAAATGGTGATAAGTGGGAACGTGGTCAAAAGGTAATTGACTCACCACAAACTTCTGACTATGATGATCGTCAGATGATTGCTATTTTTGAAAGCTTTAAAAAGAAGAACCCTATACATGATATGTATTTGAAAGCTTTAAAGACAGAAATTGTGAGAATAACCACTGCATCTGATCCTAAGAATGGTGAGCTACTTATCTTTGTTGAATGTCATAAGCTCGGATCTCACAAAGTATCGCTTCAATTCTTCTATGATAGATCTCTGTCAGAGCTTTGGGTGTTGAGACCAAAAGTAAGAACATCTTCTGAACTAGGCATACTGCTTCATGAAAAATTTCAAGAGTTTGCTGAAAGAGCTGGTCCTGAAGTTATAAATGACCCTCCACAAGTTAAAATTCTTAAGGGAGAAGTTATTCATACTGTTAATCTTCAGACAGACAAATTGTATACACACCTTGCCAGACATTTGGTATATGTTCAATATGCTCTTCGAAATCATGGTTTTGCATCACAAGAAAAGATTGAAGCTGCAAATCATATTCGATCCTATGCTCAGACCAACATGAAGAAGTACAAGCAGTATCAAGGTGAGTTGAGAAAGAAACTTGGAATACCACTGGTTTATCCTACAGATGTGTCATCCAGAAGGGAATTACTTGTTGACTCGGAATTGATCAAGAATCTACCTGGTATGGATGAACAAGAAGAAGGAGAAATCAATGAGGAAGAAGGTGGTAAATGAATATTAGCTCTACAAGTTATATCATTAGAGCTTTGATAGAACAAGATAGGATAATTGTCTTATATGATCAGTCTAGAGGATCATCTATCTTGTATTTATCTTTTATGTTTGAATCTGGATAATGTTAATATAAACCAGAACTTTTACATTATTTACTTAGCATTTAAAGTGTTTTCTTTTACTTGTTTAATTGGGATTAGTTGAAGAATCCTCTAGGTATTTGCTTGTTATTGTATAACAAACAAATAGGGGGAGATTGAAAGGCATATGACTCAGCCTATTTGTAGTTCGAGGATCCTAATCCAATTAAAGTAGATTGTAATAAGTAAATAATGTCAACTTTCACAGGAATCTCAAAAGATGATAACCGTCAGAAGAAAAATCAACAATTCAATCTATAGTTTTGATGTTTTACACTGGAAGAAGATTCAGATATCTGATCAGGCCTCAAGGTAGAATTGAAACAAGTGGATTCATTTAAGAAGACAGAGATTTCTATTAGTGACAAGAAACAATTTCAGTACCGAATGATTGATGAGAGTGAAGAGTATAAAAAGACCACAGTGTTAAAAGTCACGATGAAGAACAGAGATTGGAGTTAGTCGTTCATGAACCAGACAGTACATCGAGCGTCAACATCATGCCAGTGTATGTTCTTTATCATAATTACGTGGTTTTCAGCGGAGTATTGACTATTAAAGAATTTATATTAATTCTATTTTAATTGATTAAGTCAAGTAATTAAGTTAATAAATAAATTAATTCTATCAGAATTAATATATTTGTTAAAGTGATTATTAGATTAATTAAATAAGAATTAATATGAAAAAGGATTAATTAGTTAAATGATTTTTAATAAGTCATTTAATTAATTATAAACTGAAAAATATGATGATATAACTATCAAACTGATAGTTATACCGATAGTCATATTCAGTTTATAAAGGAGATAGTCATATTCAGTTCAAAGGAGATAGTCATATACAGTTCAAAGGAGATAGTCATATTTCATTCAAATGGAAAGTTATACCGAATGTTATATTGACATGGTAAGTTATACCGAATGTCATATTGAGCTGGATTGTTATACCGAAAGTTATATTTAAACTGGACAGTCATATTACATTCAATTGATAGTCATACCGATTGTCATATTAATGTAAAATGATTGTCATATCAGTTTAAATCAAGTAATATGACTATGGCTGTGTATTTAAGGAAGCAGAATGAAGAAGATGAAAAATCAGTCGAGCTCATAACAGAAAATACACACAGCAGCCATTCTCTCTCTCTCTCTCTCAAGCTCAAGAACACCTCCAAATTTAATTCTGTAAATTCAAGTTCATCTCAGTTGTAATATCCTATCCATTGGAACTTGTTTACTTGTGATTCTTGTACTACTAGCGAATTAAGTTTCCTAGTTCACAAATTGATATCTTGATTTTATTAACTAAATTAGCAAAGTTCATGTTGAATTTTCTAATTAGTTATTAATTACTTGATAATCATTTGGACTGATTTTGTAACACCCATCAAGTTAATATATTGTTATATTCAACTTGAAATTTGTGTTATATTATTCCGCACAAAATATTCGTTTAAGTGAAAATTATTTAACGAATAAATTTTGAGAAAATTGTATAGATTGTATTCAACCCCCCCTTCTACAATCTTATCGGACCTAACATGGATAGAAAATATTCAATGTTTCATATACTTGTATAATATTGCTGTCATTTATATTGAAATACAAATAAGTACATGTCAATAATTTAAATCATATATAATTAGGTTTTCTACATTAAATATAATTATCAATGTAGATCATCTAGACGAATATGATTAATGTAAAAATTCGTAATTATATTTTCTATTGAGATTTTGAGTTTTTCATTTTGAAAATAATTATTAAATCATCACTAAATTAAAAATAATTTTATGAGCTTCGTTTGGGCTGTAAAATCATCCAAATCTGATTTCTAGATCTCGGGATAGAGCCCAAATAGTAAATATGAACTTTTTTTAATATTAATAAAAAAATCAATTATATCCTTTTCCTATTATAATTTTTCTTTTTAAAATTCAATTCTAAAACAAACTTTTTTAATTCTATCCTTTTTAGATTTTAATTTTCTTTTTAATATGATATAATCTTGATCGTCTATATTTAAAAATATTAGACTCGACAGTTAAGATTATTTTGGCGGTACAGTGACCAAACCAAAATTAAGGATAAAATCCCTCTTACGCTTATTATATATAAGGATATAATATCCTTTTCAGATTATAATTTTCTTTTTAAAATTCAATTATAATACAACCTTTTTTAATTATATCCTTTTTAGATAATAAATTTTATTTTTTAAAATTCACTTCTAATGCAACCTTTTCTAATTATATCGTTTTTAGATTATATCCAAAACATTGATAATCGGTAGTCTGGTCCACCGTACGACAAAGATCTTAAAATAAATAGATGAAAAACCGTTTGATCTAGCATTAAAAAATATTTTATATTTTAATATGTTATAAAGTAAAAAGTGTATTTATATTGAAATACGAAAATATATATGTCTATTATTTAATCATATATAATTAGGTTTTCTACACTGAATAACATTATCAATGTAGGACTTCTACATTGAATAGGATTAACGTAAAAAAACGTAATTATATTTTCTCTTGATATTCAAAGTATTTCCATTTGTATAATAATTATTAAATCATCATTATATTAAAGATAATTTTATGAGATTCGCGTGGATTGTAAAATCATCCAAATCTGATTTCTAGATTTCAAGATAGAGCCCAATTAGTAAATATGAATTATTTTTAATACTAATAAAAAATAAATAAGATTGAATTGTAATGCAAGATTTTTTTAATTATATCCTTTTCAGATTATAATTTTCTTTTTAAAATTCAATTCTAATACAACCTTTTTTTAATTATATCCTTTTTAGATTATAATTTTTTTTAAAAATTCACTTCTAATGCAACCATTTCTAATTATATCATTTTTAGATTATAATTTTCTTTTTAATATGATCTAATCTTAATCGTCTATTTTTAATCCAACGGATCATATGATTTTTTTTATGTGATCTAATCTTGATCGTCTATTTTTAAGCCAACGGATCATATGATTTTGGTAGTACAGTGACCAGACCAGACCAAAGATTTGGATAAGATCCCTTTTATGCTTATTATATATAAGGATATAATGTGAGTAGCAACTGGTTCACCTCGTCCCTCCGCATAGACAAAAATGAGTTGAGTCGATTAATAAAAAATATTTCAAGGGAGGAGATACGACGAAGATTTCTCCAAGGCATTCTAATAAGAGTTTCTCTAGGCATAATTCTAATCAGAGTCGTTGGAGGACTTCTAAAGAGACCGGGACAAGGATACAATGATTTGGCTAAAAATATAGACGGTAGGCACAATTGTAATCAGCAGAGAGCATAGTGTATGAGATGTTTGAGTGCATTATATAGTGATATGAACAGATTGTTAGGACAAAGAGTTTTAATCATTATAAACGGATGAAAGTCTAAGATTTTTGAGTTTTAGTGAAGGCAATAAAAGATACGAGTGGTTCCCAAACATTGTGTGTGATATTGTTATTCAATCATCTACTTATATTATCTGTCCAAAGTAGATCTAACCTTGGTGCAGGTAACTATCGGGCAGAATGACAAGGCTATCGCGTGCCATTCAAATTATAATATCTAACAAATCTTTATAACTATGTAGCAAGGTAAGTAAGAGTCGATCTCACAGAGACAAAAGTATCTATCAATAGTTATTCTTGCCTAAATTCAAATAAGAAAGTGACACAATAAAATGTTGAGAGATTTTTAAACTAATGTTATACTAAGGCAAGTATGTTGTATTTATCAATTAACTATAAACATCTATAATTAAGTATCCCCGTTAGCATAAATCAATGTAATTATGATTTCCCGCCCCAATTAATCATGTACTTCTCAAGAGGAAAGATGCACCCTATAAAATACCAATAATCTCTCTCGAGTATTAATGGCTTCTATAAAATACACTCAACCCTATTTTCATGGCATCATGCAAATCAGAGACATTAAACACAACATCCTAACTTCCTAACAATTCCTTTTACCTATTTTCATGGAGAAGTTCATGTCCTTATTGGATAAATCACAACCATCTAAGTCCAACTTTCGTTGATAAATAGAAATTTTGTTCAAATAATACACATAATCACGTTTGACATGTTATTATTGATTAGACACAACTCAATAAGCAAGAGCACATAACATAGCTAAATTAAAGTGTTAGGAATAATTCATGAGTTGTGATGTTAAGAGTAGAATTTTGCTAATACTTCTTGTATATCCTGATCTTATATTGTATAGGATATATGTGTTAGACAGTAATCTATAGAGGTTAGTCGGGAACAGTGCGTCAGAGACTACATTTCAGGAACTAAGAACAGATCCTGATACAGCAAGTCAGATCCTAATCAAATACTGATGGATGATCAGATCCTGATGCAATGGGAAATCCTGATATCAGTCGTGTTACTGATGATGTCATTATGGATGCTACAGAAACTAGCAAGTGCTATAAAACAAGATCGTTGTTTTGAAAACAAGCAAGAAGATATCGTGAAGGAAACGAATTCTCTATTGATGGAAACTATCAACTGGACAGCAGAACATTGTCATAGATACATTATAATTCTGTTATTAGTTGATAGGTAGCATTATAAATACTCTCTCTATATTATTGTAAAAAGAGCGAATTGAGAATTGTAGAGTGCATATCGTGTGAAGCTCTGTATAAGGTTTGTATTCGAGAGTTCGAAACAAACAGAGAGAGATATTTGTATTGTCAGCAGCTGCTAAAGGTATTGTACACCTTTGGTAGAGTTTGTATTTGATTTATTTTAATACAAACAAAGTTTGATTCATTCATTTTTTCTTGTCCATCTAATCAAGCAAAAATCAGACACGATTATATAACTTGTATTCAACCCCCCCTTCTACAAGTTATTCGAGTTAACAATTGGTATCAGAGCAGGTTGATTTCGAATAATCATAAAGATCTGTAATCATGTCTGGTTACAAGGATGGTAATACTAAGATTCCTATGCTCAAGAGAAACGAATATACTCTATGGGAAGTGAAGATGTTGCATCACCTGGAAGCAACAGATCCTGATTATCTTGACAGAATCAGAGATGGTCCTTTTGTTCCAACAAGGCTTATTCCTAAAGCAACTGTCGAAGGAAAAGTTGTTCCAGAACATATAGCAGAGAAACCTAAATCTGAATGGATAGATAAGGAAAAGGAGAACGTTCTTAAGGATGCTAAAGTGAGAAACATACTATTCAACAGTCTTGATTCTGTTCTCATAAACTATGTTCTCTATTGTAAAACTGCTAAGGAGATATGGGACAATATAAAGGTTCACTATGAAGGAACAAAATCTGTCAGGAAGAATATGAGGACACTTCTCATACAACAGTATGAGTACTTTGAATCCAAGTCTGGTGAGTCACTTACTGACACCTTTGATAGGTTTACTAAACTCATCAATGAGATGGCCATGCGTGGTAAATATTATGACTTGGAGGATATGAATACTAAGTTCATGAAAGCTCTTCCTGATTTCTACAATAAGAAGATATCTGCAATTGAGGAAGCTAATGATCTGGATGAAATATCATTAGAAGCAGTTTATGGAAAATTGAGAGCTTATGAACTTGACAGGCAGCAGAAAAAGAGCAGGAGTGAAGGAAAGATGAAAACTGTTGCACTCACTGCTCAATCTGAATCAAAGAAGCTTCCAGAAGAAAAGTCTGAATCTACTAAAAGAAACTTGAGGAAGAAGAAGAGCAAAGAAAGTTCTGAGTCAGAGACTACAGATATAGACTCTGAAAATAATGATTCTGAATCAGAGATGCAAGAACTCTTTGCTATGTTTGCTAAAGCTTTCAAGAAATGAAGATTCAACAGGAGAAGATTTAGCAAAGGCTCTTTTCAGAAGAAAGAGGAGAAGAAGAGTGACAAAGGCAAGAGTACAATTATCAAGTTTGATAAAGCCAGGATCAAGTGCTTTAACTGCAGTGAGCTTGGACACTTTGCTAGTGAGTGCAAGAAGCCTAGGAATTCAGGGAAGGGTAATGCACTCATGGTCACACAGAAGGATTGGGCAGACTCCAGTGATTCTGAAGATGAATTGGATTATGACAACATTGCATTGATGGCAAGTGCTTCAGACAAGCATGGATCTCCAATGAAAACTTCTTCATCTTATGTTAAGGTATCACTTCACTCTCTTGATTCATTTGATAGCTTAGATTCTGATGATATTAGATCTATTCATGTTGAGTTTAAGAATCTTATGACTAATTTCAAAATTCTTTCTAGTGAAAAAGATGAACTTAAAGCTAAGAATGATGAATTAGTTAGTAGAAATAATTTTCTTCAATCTGAGTTAATTCAAATGGAAGAATATAGGTTAAGTTCTGATAAAGCTAAGCATGATTATAGTGTTATTCTTGAGGATTATGACTATGTCAGAAAAGAACTAGAGGAAGAGAGAGATGTGATTAAAACCATTAACAATTCTGGTAAAAAGACTCAAGAAATCATTGAAAATCAAATTCTTGGTAAAGTTAATGGTTTAGGTTTTGATAAAGCTAGGCAAGAAGATACTTGATAAGTGGATTTTATATCTATTTGGAACATTCTAATTCGGCTTAAATTGATTGCTTTGGCCTCAAGTTTGTGGTAGTTTTGATGTGTTTTGCTTAATTGTGCAGGGTTAAGAAATGTCGATTAAAGGTGTAGTTTCCGTTGTTATTTGCAGTTGATTTATGATATGGAATGAAGAATGGAGGCTAAGGTCAACTACCAAGAAGTATACAAGTCATTAAGAATGAAAGACGGAAGCTCATGCAAAAGGAACGGAAGAAAAGCTTAAAAATCGAAGAAAAATCAATTTTTGCAGATCGGGACCAAGCCGGGAGCCTAATTAGCGACCCGGAGCTGTTTTATGCAGATTGAGATGGCGCCTCAGGCGTCCAACCGGCGCTCCTGCGCTGCGGGCGTGCTGGAGAAAATCAGCCAGAATTTCTGATTCTTGTTTTGGCCATATCTTGAGTTCTACAAGTCCGTTTTGGACGATCTTACAGTCCACGCGAAGCTAACGAGATTTTCTATCATTCTAAAGTGGTCCATAAATATTGAAGAAAAGTCAGCTGCGAATTTTCCTTAAAAACAGAATCAGTTTAGGAAACGTATTATGTGCCGAACTGCAGAAATTCAACTTTGACAAGGAAATTGCTATAATTCCTACTTCTAATAAGTATGGTAATTGCTTTGGGCGGCTAGAACATTCTAGAATCAGACTTATACATGGAATTTGCAATTCTATTTCATTCAAAGATGGAATTTTCCAATCTTCTATTCCAACTCAAAGAAGGCAATTACTTGGAGAAGAGGACATTTGGGGCTATAAATACACATCTTGGGGGACAGAAAAAACATAGACCATTACATATCAATTACTTAGTTTTATTTGTATCTTTTCATATTTTTTTTTATCATGGTTTCATTAGATCCCATGATGACGAGTGGTTCAATTATTGGCTAATCGTTGTCATGGGATTCTAACGGATTTATTTATGGAGCTTTAGTATCTTGATTGCTTTAAAGATCTGTATGTGATGTATATCTGATATCCTCGTATGGTTGTGCTTAATTGCTAGATGCATAGCTAACATCTAATTTGTTAATCTCTTGTGAAGTGAAAGTGGATCTTGAGATTTAGAACTTGCCATGCTAGCATAGGTTCATGATTGTTTATCAACATGATTCGTAGTATGAGATGAAAATAATTATATTGCCCTGTGTGATCTTTGTGGATAACTTGTTCTTCAACCGTTATGTTTTCAAATTCTATAGACATATAGGGTCTAAGCATAATTGGTGTCTATTCATCTTCTATCTCTTTTGTGGATGTATGTTTAGTTTGGTATTCGTATACTGAGAAGTAGCGTATACTTGTTTCGTGTTATCCGATCAGATATCATAACCATTGCATATAGTGATTAAAGACGTTAGATCTAAGCGAAGTGTTTAATGAAGTTAGGATCCCATGTTACTCTTGTAGACGTAATTCAATTTCAATTCTTGTTAGTTAGTTAATTCTTAGTTGTTAATTTACTTTCTAGTTAATTTAGTTAATTAAACCCAATTTGTTATTTGTCTTAGCAGTGAGTAATAACCATACATTGTTGCATAGGTACAATAACTGAATTAAAACCATAACCAGATCTCTGTGGGAACGAACTCGACTTATTCATATATTACTTTTGACCACGTGCGCTTGCGTGTATTAGTGTAAACAAGTTTTTGGCGCCGCTGCCGGGGATCATCGGTGTTTTATTTTTGGTTTATGTTCTTGTCAATAGTGGTCGTTAGAGTTCACTGACTCAGATTTTTTTTTCTTAACTATCTTGTTTAGTTCGGTGTGTTCAGGTACTTGAGTGTTTGAAGATGGCATGTGAGGAGTTGCCATGGTGGGCATATTCGAGGACATCCATGCCTTATCAATGTGAGCGGTGTTTGGGCGTTCATGATCTCTCACAATATTGTTACTACGAAGAAGTTGATCCATATGTCAATTATGAGGAACAACCATATTTTCCATACCATCCTCAACAGTACCAGCAAGATGTTCCAGATATGACATATTTCTTTGGAAGTGAAGAGTTTAAACATCAGCAACCTACTCCTACTTTTCAGTCAGATGAGGTTCCTACTATGGAGGAGCTTAGGATGCTTGTAAAGAGTAGTGAGAAGTTTATCAAATCTTTGGAGATTCTAGTTGCTCGAGCTATGAGTGCTGTGAAACAAGAGAAACAACAATTCATACAAGAGGCAATTCCAGAAAGTAACTGTGACTTGGAGCAAGGTGCTGCATGCTTAATTGAGGAAGACAAATTCCAAGATGAGGTGAGCATTCGCAAGCCATGTGAGGAATTTGATCATGTTAGGATGGTGGATGATTTGGAAAGGGCAATATTTGGGACAGACACTGATGAGCTGCACAAATTTCAAAAATTGGTATGTGCGTACCAAGAGGCTGAAGAACATGGGAAAGATGCAGGTCTTCTACTTGACTCAGAGTTTAAAGATGGAGGTAGCGCATTAGAGCCAATGGATGAAGTTCTCTTTGAGGAACCAAAAGCTTCAGCAACTTACATTTACCCTCCTCCATTATATTCAACCGAAGCCCGCGAGTGTGTGTTGTTCTACAAATTGATAGATTTTGGGTCAACAGATGAAGGCATTGGAATTGGACATATTTGTTATACGAATAGGCCAAGCGAGGAGAATGGGCAGAAAGTGTGCCGCCGTGATGACGATGAAGTCTCACGAAGAGAGGACCAGGCAAACTATTATCATCCTTAATGGAGGCTTGGAAGTAACGTCAAGCTATTGACGTTAAAGAAGCGTTTCTTGGGAGGCAACCCAAGGTATGTTTTCTACTTTCCATCATATTTACTTCCATTCAATGCGGACATTGAATATTTTAAGTTTGGGGGTGGTTTGAGGGATTAGTAGTTGTTGTTGTATTATGTGTTCATATAGGATTTCATGCTTTGCATATTAGTAGTAGTAATTCATGCATATATGCTCGTATTAATTATGTTTGTTTCATATAGGACATTCTGTTTTTATTTTTCGTATACCATGTGAGTTCATATTAGTTGCATTTGCATGGCATGCATATTTCATGATCCCGTAGAACGAGCTAATTCTGATTGGTAGGTAGGTGTCTAATTGAGTGTGGTAATGATGAGTAGAGGGTTGACTTATAGCTTCTATGAAATTGACTTATGTGTTTCGGAAACAAAACTAATTACACAGTCTCATTGGGTGCTTTTGGGCTAGGTTGAGGTCATGCTTGTTTGGATGTTTTGAGATTTAATCACTTGATTATATTTAGAATTTTCGTTATTCCCTTGATGGCCTAGAACATTTAAGTCTAAGTTTGGGGGAAAACAGGGATTTCATGCTAGTTGTTGGCTAGGTGTCAAATGGCTAGTAGCCGGCTCATATTTATATGAGTAGTCTAGGGTTGGAATTGAAAATTCTCATTCCAGATTGCTTGAAAAAAAAAAGAAAAAAAAGAAAAAAAAAAGAAAAAAAAGAAAAAAAAAAGAAAAAAATCAGAAGTGTCGATTGTTTATATGCAAAATTAACTAGGGTGAGCTCTTTAATACTCGAGCAATTAAGTTCGCGGGGACTTTGTGCCTATTGACCTAAGGCTTTTATAGTTTGGGATCCACTAACCTATCGCTCGTTACATGGGTATTATTGTATAAGCCTTTCGGGGTCTCATCCATTGCACGGTTAAATAATCATGCTTGTATATATGTGTCGTAGTAGTTAGTAATAAAGCATGAATTTCTGTCTACCTTGGATAAGGATGGAGGTGTTCCTAGGTTATGAAGTGTCTACAGTCTATTCTATTTATAAACCTGCGATTGTCTTGACGAAGAGCATGTATGATTTTTGACCTAGTTTTGGGAGTATTTCTGATGAGCATTGCACACACGCACGTTTCTGTTCATGTATTGTTAGTATACGGGAACTTGGTCGAGCTCTATTTGGATTTAGTTGCATTCTCTAAGATATTTGCTTGCTAGTTGGTTTTGGTTAGTTTGAAGGGGATTGTTGCATTTTCATATTAGTTGCATTCATGCATTGCATTGTTTGTGTCATTTGTGTCAGTTGGATTTTGTGGGTACATTCGCTATAGGCCCTCACGAGACCTTACTCGTCCACTAGGGCTGCTTAGGGGTTTAAAGGGCTTGTTGCATATGCCAAATGCAACCGTGATCACCTACGGAAGTGGTACTAGTTAGTTAGTTAGTTGTAATTGTATATGCTTGAGGACAAGCATCGGTTTAAGTTTGGGGGTGTGATAAGTGGATTTTATATCTACTTGGAACATTCTAATTCGGCTTAAATTTATTGCTTTGGCCTCAAGTTTGTGGTAGTTTTGATGTGTTTTGCTTAATTGTGCAGGGTTAAGAAATGTCGATTAAAGGTGTAGTTCCGTCGTTATTTGGAGTTGATTTATGATATGGAATGAAGAATGGAGGCTAAGGTCAACTACCAAGAAGTATACAAGTCATTAAGAATGAAAGACGGAAGCTCATGCAAAAGGAACGGAAGAAAAAGCTTAAAAATCGAAGAAAAATCAATTTTTGCAGATCGGGACCAAGCCGGGAGCCTAATTGGCGACCCAGAGCTGTTTTACGCAGATTGAGCTGGCGCCTCAGGCGCCCAACCGGCGCTCCTGCGCTGCGGGCGTGCTGGAGAAAATCAGCCAGAATTTCTGATTCTTGTTTTGGCCATATCTTGAGTTCTACAAGTCCGTTTTGGACGATCTTATAGTCCACGCGAAGCTAACGAGATTCTCTATCATTCTAAAGTGGTCCAGATGTCCACTTACAATTGGAACGGCCCAGAAATATTGAAGAAAAGTCAGCTGCGAATTTTTCTTAAAAACAGAATCAGTTTAGGAAACGTATTATGTGCCGAACTGCAGAAATTCAACTTTGACAAGGAAATTGCTATAATTCCTACTTCTAATAAGTATGGTAATTGCTTTGGGCGGCTAGAACATTCTAGAATCAGACTTATACATGGAATTTGCAATTCTATTTCATTCAAAGATGGAATTTGCCAATCTTCTATTCCAACTCAAAGAAGGCAATTACTTGGAGAAGAGGACATTTGGGGCTATAAATACACATCTTGGGGGACAGAAAAAATACAGACCATTACATATCAATTACTTAGTTTTATTTGTATCTTTTCATATTTTTTTTTATCATGGTTTCATTAGATCCCATGATGACGAGTGGTTCAATTATTGGCTAATCGTTGTCATGGGATTCTAACGGATTTATTTATGGAGCTTTAGTATCTTGATTGCTTTAAAGATCTGTATGTGATGTATATCTGATATCCTCGTATGGTTGTGCTTAATTGCTAGATGCGTAGCTAACATCTAATTTGTTAATCTCTTGTGAAGTGAAAGTGGATCTTGAGATTTAGAACTTGCCATGCTAGCATAGGTTCATGATTGTTTATCAACATGATTCGTAGTATGAGATGAAAATACTTATATTGCCCTGTGTGATCTTTATGGATAACTTGTTCTTCAACCGTTATGTTTTCAAATTCTATAGACATATAGGGTCTAAGCATAATTGGTGTCTATTCATCTTCTATCTCTTTTGTGGATGTATGTTTAGTTTGGTATTCGTATACTGAGAAGTAGCGTATACTTGTTTCGTGTTATCCGATCAGATATCATAACCATTGCATATAGTGATTAAAGGCGTCAGATCTAAGCGAAGTATTTAATGAAGTTAGGATCCCATGTTACTCTTGTAGACGTAATTCAATTTCAATTCTTGTTAGTTAGTTAATTCTTAGTTTTTAATTTACTTTCTAGTTAATTTAGTTAACTAAACCCAATTTGTTATTTGTCTTAGCAGTGAGTAATAACCATACATTGTTGCATAGGTACAATAACTGAATTAAAACCATAACCAGATCTCTGTGGGAACGAACTCGACTTATTCATATATTACTTGTGACCACGTGCGCTTGCGTGTATTAGTGTAAACAATACTGTAGCTATTGTCAATGATAATAGTAAAATTGAAGCTAGCACATCTAAGTCTGAAGGTAAGAAGATAGTTTCTGAACCTAAACATGTTAAATTTGTTGATTCTAAAGGTACCCCAGTTGTGCACAAAAGAATTAACAATAGCAGTTCAGATGAAAGAGTGTTAGAAAAACCTAAGAATGTCAACATAGGTTTTCTGTCTAAGTCTTAGTTGAAACAGAGACTAGAAAGTATTTCAGAGTCTAGCAAGATCAGAAGAAATAGGAATGGAAAAGAAGGTATTAACAAAGAGAATAATTACAAGAATGTACCTGATGCACCTAGGAAGAAATACTATAAATGTGGAAATCATAATCATTTGGCCCTAGACTGCAATCAAAAACCTTCTTGGAAAACTGAGTCCAGATTCCCCAAGACTCAGAGAATTCAATACCAACCACAAGAACCCTGTTATCATTGTGGTATTTACTTCATTCCATTTATATGTGTAAGGAATTTCATGAACTGTATTATGACTATTATTCTCTGAAATCTGAAACTCCTAGTCACAAACAGTTTGTGAAATCAAAGTCTAAGGTTGACTCTGCAACAGGTAAATTAAAAGAAAAATCTTCAAAGCCTGTTGGTTCAAAAGTTAGTAAGAAAGGATCCAATCAAAGTTGGGTCCTAAAAAATTCTAACTAGCTACTTTTTGTTTGCAGGGCACTGGAAAGAAGCATTCAATTATCTTGGACAGTGGATGCTCTGGACATATGACTGGAAAGAAGTCCCTGCCTACAAAGTTTGAGAGGAAAGCTGGCCCAGTAATATCCTTTGGAGATGGCAACAAAGGAGAAACTCTGGGATATGGCTCAATTATTTTGGGGAATGTCATTATAGAAAACGTAGCACTGGTTGAAGGCTTGAAACACACACTTTTAAGCATAAGTCAACTGGGTGATAAGGGTTACCAATCAATCTTTGACAGTAAAGGATGCAAAATCTTGAATATGAAGAATGGAGACATTGTTTTGACTGGTCAGAGACATGGTAACATATATGAAGCCAGCTTGAGTGACACATCTAAAGGAACTGTCAGATGTCTTTACAGCAAAGCATCAAATGATGAAAGCTGGAACTGGCACAAGAAGCTCTCACATCTCAACTTCAAGAAGCTTAATCAACTTGTTAAGCACCATCTGGTGAGAGGCCTACCTCAGACAAATTATGTGCAAGATGGACTTTGTGATGCTTGTCAGATTGGAAAACAAAGAAGAACCACTTTCAAGAGCAAGACAGAAAATTCAATTACTGAACCATTTCACATGCTGCATCTTGATTTATTTGGTCCAGTAAACATTATGTCTATCAACAAGAAAAGATATGCTCTAGTTATAGTGGATGATTACACAAGGTTCACATGGGTATTCTTTCTACAAAACAAGGACGAAGCTCCTCAGCAAATCATTGAACTTGTCAAGAATATTCAAAATAGCTCTGAGTACAAGGTCAAAGTTCTCAGAAGTGACAATGGTACAGAATTTAAGAATTCTACAATGGAGGAGTATTGTGCAGACAAAGGAATTACTCAACAGTTTTCTGCACCTGGAACACCTCAGCAGAATGGTGTAGTAGAAAGAAAGAACAGAACTCTCATAGAGGCAGCAAGAACCATGCTTGCAGATGCAAAGCTTCCAACCTATTTTGGGCAGAAGCTATAAACACTGTATGTTTCACTCAAAACTGTACCTTGGTAAATGCTCATGGTAAGACTCCCTATGAGATGATCAAAGGAAAGATACCAAGTGTGAAATACTTTCACATCTTTGGATGCAAATGCTATGTCCTGAAAGTTCATCCAGAACAACTTGGAAAATTTGAAGCCAAATTGGATGAAGCAATCTTTCTAGGATATTCAGCATCAAAGGCCTTCAAAGTATACAATCTCAGAACTCATATTGTTATGGAATCAATTCATGTTGCATTTGATGATAAGAAGTTTGGAATTTTTCAAACTGATGAAAGCCATGACAATCTGGAATTTGAAAATCTTAAGTATTCTGAGATTCTCTCCAGTGATGATGAAGGTTCTCCAGAGGAAATCTCTATTGCTTCTCAAAGGAATGCTACTGTTGAGGGGGAGCAATTCAATCAAGGAGAACACAGTACTGGTCAGGATCAGACTAGTCTTTCAGAGTCTACTTCATCAGGAACTGATCCTTCAAAGTCTAATGAAGGAAGATCAGAAACTAGCAGCAGTATTGAATCCACTGATTCTACTGATCAAGGGGGAGCTTTTGAAGGAAATGAACACTCTTCTACAAGAAATACCACTAACTTTGGGGGAGAGTCTAGCAGGAGAAATCTACCACCTGTTAGAAAATGGACAAGGGATCATACTGAAGATTTGATTATTGGTGATCCAAATAGTGGTGTTCGAACTAGAAGATCAATTCAAAATGAATGCTTGTACAGTTGTTTTCTCTCAAAGAATGAACCTAAGAAGGTTGAAGAAGCCTTACAGGATCCTGATTGGGTAATAGCAATGCAGGAAGAATTGAATGAGTTTGAGAGGAACAAAGTTTGGAAACTGGTACCAAGACCTAAAGATAGATCTATTATTGGTGCTAAATGGGTTTTCAGAAACAAGCTAGATGAATCTGGTATGATTGTAAGAAACAAAGCAAGATTGGTGGCCAAGGGTTATTCTCAGGAAGAAGGAATTGACTATGATGAAACATTTGCACCTGTAGCAAGATTGGAAGCAATCAGAATGTTTCTTGCATTAGCAGCTCATTCAAAATTCAAGGTATACCAGATGGATGTAAAGAGTGCTTTTCTTAATGGCAAATTTGATGAGGAAGTGTATGTGGAGCAACCACCTGGTTTTGTTGATCCAAAGTTTCCAAATCATGTCTACAAACTTGACAAGGCACTCTATGGACTAAAGCAGGCACCAAGAGCATGGTATGAGACTTTGTCTAAATTTCTTCTTGAAAATGGCTTCACAAGAGGTACAATTGACAAAACTCTATTCTTTAGAAAGATAAAAGATGATTTGCTTTTAGTTCAAGTTTATGTTGATGTTATTATATATGGTTTTACTAATGAAAAGTTATGTGTTAAGTTTAGCAAGCTTATGCAGTCTAAGTATCAGATGAGCATGATGGGTGAACTAAATTACTTTTTAGGCTTGAAGGTCAAACAGACTGAGACTGGTATTTTCATTAATTAGTCAAAGTATATCAAAAATCTTTTAAAAAGGTTTGACTTTCAAAATTGTGCAATTGCAAAGACACCCATGGCAACAGCCACTAAGCTAGACTCTGATCCTAAGAGAAAGAGTGTTGATAACACTAGTTATAGAGGCATGATAGGTTCACTGTTATATTTAACTGCAAGTAGACCAGATATAATGTTTTCTACCTGTTTATGTGCTAGATTCCAAAGTGATCCTAAGGAATCTCATTTAATTGCTGTGAAGAGAATTTTTAGATATCTCAAGGGAACTTCAAATCTTGGTTTGTGGTATCCTAGAGAATCTGATTTCTCCCTAATTGGCTATTCAGACTCTGATTATGCAGGGTGTAAAATAGACAGGAAAAGCACTACAGGTACATGTCAATTCTTGGGAAACAGAATGATTTCTTGGGCAAGCAAGAAGCAGCAATCAGTTTCAACCTCAACTGCAGAAGCTGAATACATTGCAGCAGGCAGTTGTTGTGCTCAACTCCTTTGGATAAGAAATCAGTTGATGGATTATGGTATGACACTTAGTAATATTCCTATGTTTTGAGATAATACTAGTGCTATCAAAATTGCAGAAAATCCAGTTCAACACTAAGCACATTGATGTTAGGTATCATTTTATTAGAGAACATATTGAAAATGGTACTGTGGAACTTCATTTTGTTCCTACTGACAAACAGCTTGCAGATATTCTAACTAAACCACTTGATGAGGCTACATTCATTAGATTGGTTAGTGAGTTAGGAATGTTAAATTTTTAGACCTTTAACATCTGCATAAGTAGCAAGGTATGTTGTTTCAGCTTATAGACTTGATATTTTGTCAGGATCTATACTTGATTGTTAAATGCTTAAGCTGTAACATTTTATCTTAATAAATTTCAGTATGATAGACTTATTAATAAAACATCAGGATCAGGATTGCTATCAGTATGCTGACGTCATCAGTATTGACATCAGGATTGTATCGTCAGTATCAGGATTGTGAAATTTGTGTGTCTTACTGTTTCAAATTCTGAAGTTCATGTTATTTAGTGGTTCAATTCTGAGTTTTGTTAAGTCTATGTTAGCAAGTTTTATTACATGCATACTGATAATTTATATCATTATTCATGTCAATCAATAAACAACGATAGACAAGTAGATATTAAGAAAACTTGTATTTTCATTAATCAAAAACATTACATACATGAAAATGAAATACAATTCTTCTTTTTGTCTAACTACTACTGATAATTCTATTCTTGTCTAAAGCTGTTACTGCTTCAATCCTCAACGATCGACTTCAGGACAAGGAGCATCTCAAGATTGGATTTCTTGTCTGGGCGACTTGAATGAAAGCAGCTGACTCATCTTCATGCTTATTGAAGAAGATGAATAGCATCTCCATCAAGATCAACCTCAGACTCTTCACCAAATTCTTCATCCTCAAGGTGTGAAGAGATTAGAGGAGGATTGTATCCAACTGGTAGATGTTTTAGAGGAGATTCGTGGAAATTATCTGGGTTAAGACCAACCATATCTGACTCAATGAGAAAAGTCATCTTTTCTAAGAGATAGTTTACTTGCTCCTGATCATCAAGAGTAAAGAACTTCTCAGTGGTAATGAACCAAAAGCTAGGGTTCATATGAAGATTTGGGTTGGAAGTCATGATGGAAAGAGAAAAGAATGAAAAGGTTTTGGAGAATGGCATAAGACGTCGGTTTCTTTTAAAGAAAGACATGAGAAGCTGAACAGTCGTTTGAGAAATATCAATGCAGACAGTCATAATTATGTGTGACTATATTTCTTATATTTTCAAGAAATATTGAATGAATCTAACCAATTGATTTTGTTCAGATTTTATTTATTTCTTTTACAGGTAAAAGAAAATGCCATGTGGAAACTTCATTTAGTCTCTGGAATCAGGATGATATCGATCAGGAATACAAGTGTGTTCACATCAGGATTAGTAATTCTTTTTATTCAGAAATCACATTGAATCGTGTGATTATCCTGATGAGAAGATCACATCAGGAAAAGGAAGCTGATCAGTATTGATTTTTATCTTGATTTTACCTTGACTTATTTACTTGAAATTATTTTTCGATTTTATTTTCCAAAAGTCGTAGGTAACTGCATTTTTCAGGGACTGACACCTGTCAACCTACGTGTCAACGTGGGATAATGGGTCTGAAGGATTTTCGAAATATTATTATTTTGACACTCTAATCGTGTAATTGCTTTCTCTAATTTCATTCTCTAAAGCGAAAACACTCTTGAGTTCTCAAAATCAATAATCAATTTCAAAGATTTCTTTAAGTTCTTTTCAGATCAAAATGGCAACTCATAGAAGACTACCCAAATCAGTAGCTTTCAAGTTTGGTGACTTTGATTTTATGATGAACAATCATGTTGCAGCTATCACCAACAAGGAAGGGGTGTCAACTGATTTTCACCGAATTATGGACTTAATGGCGAAAGGACCATTAAGTTATGCCTTGACAGCATCTCCACAAATTAATCAAGTAGCTTTTTCACAAGCTTGGGAGAATGCTGAGGTAATTGATTCTACTCAGAGTCAATCAGGTAAGATTGTTCTACACTTAGGACAAGACTCATTTGATATTACTGAATCGGTTGTTAATTCAGTACTTCACTTACCTGTTAGTACGAATTTTGAGAATGTACCATCTGATGATGATGTAAGAACTATGTTATCTGAATTAGGTTATAATGGACCACTAGATAACATGAGCCAGTTAAATAGATCCTTTCTTAGGAAAGAATGGTCTTTCTTCTTTGACCAACTTGCTAAATGTTTTACTCGTAAATGTAGTTCTTTTCAAAAAATTACTGCTGTTACATCACATATTGCATATGGTTTGATTTATAACAGAGTAATCAATTTTGGTCACATTATCTTAAGTCAGATGTGTATTAAACTTTGGTCAAGAGATCATGACAGGAATATGGTTTATTATCACAGATTCATGCAACTGTTTATTAACCATTTCATTCCTGATTTTGAAGCTAGATTTGGTAGAGAATATTGTGTTTCTTCTTATGTACAGCAAAAGAGAATTTTCTCTGACATTACAAAGAAGGACAGTGAAAAGAATCTAGATGAAATACCTGCATTACACTATCCAAATCATGTTCAGGTACTTCTAAGAACTCATCTTCCTACTATCTATAATTCTTCTTTCTTTGGTGGTGAAATGACTCAGGAATCTCAATTGGAGGAGAACCCCCCGGTGTCTACCCAAGTAGCCAAAAACATTACAGTCTCTGAAACAATTCTAGAACCAAACTTTGATCCACAGCCTATTGTTTCAAACAAGCCAACCTCTGGTGTTTCTCAAAAGACATCAGTTGTAAGGAAGAGAAGATTTGTCATTTCAAGTAGTAGTTCTAGTGAAGATGATGATAATATATCTCTTGCTAAGAGAGCGGAATTGAAGGCTGCAATTCAACTTTCTAAGCTAGGACAAAGAGATAGAACACCTAGTCACAGCCAGGCTGCAGTCTCCCAAAAGGCTGTAGTTCTTAAAAAGGGAAAATAGTTACTGGATACTGTCTCTCAAAAGACTGTGTCTATTGAAAAAGGATCTCATCCCAAGATCACTTATGTGTCTACACCTCTTGAGTCTTCTCAAGACAAATCTATTGCTCACTATACTAGGAGAACAAGGAGAAAGATTCATTTGTCACCTACACACACAGTGTCAAGTCCAACTAACATTATGTAGGTCTCTACAAATAAGGATATATCCAAGTCAGTATCTGACAAGAGAGATCTGGATCTTGATTCTTCATGGGAAACTACATTGACATACAGACTGGCTATGGAACTTATTTCTCTGAAAGTGAAGCTTTCCAGGCCTGTTCTAGATTTTCTGATTGAAAGAGTTCCCAAACTTTCATTTCTTGAAGAATATGGACTGTTACATCAAAGGCTTGATTTAATAAAGACATACGTCTATGTATCAGTCAGAAAGGAATTGCACAAGAAATTTGGACTTCCTAAGCATGTTACACTTCAATCACTTCATGCATATCTATTTGACAAGGATGTCATTGTTAAAGATGTTTCAACTCAAGGTGAACAAGAGGAGGTAGTTGATAGAGGGAAGCAGTCAACAGAAGATACTATTGCACCAGTGGTGAACAGTGGGATAGATCAGATCACAGTCATTGCAACACAAGAACCATCTAGTCAGAGGTTGGATGACTCAGGAACTGTGATTGATGATGCTGAAAGGTCTTCTTTGATGACTGAAATTGCAAGTGAGAAACCCTATGATATGGGAGGAATGACTTTGATTGGTTTTTCTGAAGATCAAACCAATATTGTTCTTTCAGAGTCTATCCACCTTGAGGCCGGTGTGTCTCAGCAACCAACACTTAAAGACGGTGACATACTAGCTATGATGTCTAATGAAGTATTACTGAAGACATCAGAGTCTAGTGTAAAACCTGAAAGTGGTATACTGGAGCCTGTAGTTTCTGGAAAGAAAGTAGATGTTTGTAAGGGTTCAGAGACTATAGCAGCTCACTCCTTGGAGAAAACCTCAAGCCCCATGCCATATGAGGAACCCTCTCTCCATGTGAGTTCAGGTATAAAAACTTCTTCTAACCCCTATTTTTCTGTAGGTCATGAGAGCACTTATCCAAATTTGAGTGATACACTTGAAAAGATGGATATAGATCCACACACAGAGAGGCTGGCTCCTGACCAGGCAAAAGGAGAGGTAGAAAGAGTGTTGACTTTAGATAGTCAAAGTGAGAATGAGGGTATGGATGATCAACTCCATAGTGAGGGAGAGAAAATTAGGAAACCACCATCGTTTGATTTCTGGGATCAGGTTTTTCCTGAATCTTGGTCTGAAAATCATGGTATGGATGCTGGTACTTATTCTTTTATCAAGATGTATGAGAGGAATGACTTAGCACATCACAATGCAAAGCCAGAAGTTAAAGCTCAGAAACAGAAAGAAAGGCTTGCAGGAATCATTAACAGAAGAGGTGAAAGGCTAAGACAAACTTCTACTCAACCAGTACCAGAAGATATTCCTAATGATCCTAGTATTCCTTTGTATGTACTTCCAATTTCAGCTAGAATTGAGACATCAACAGTATCTGATCAATCTAAGGAGGAGTCAGGATTTGTAGATGTTGATACACAGAATACTGGTGAAGGACAGGATGATCATACTTCAGCTCCAGATCAGAGAGATGAAGATGTTTGTACTTCTACTCAAGTATTATTACTTGAATATCATTCTAAACAGGCAACTTCTTCTACAAGGCTTGAAGATAAAGTTCTTTCTGTATATGAATCTGAAGATACAACAAGCACTTCCAACATTGAAGTCAATTCTGAAATTCTTCGGAACATTCAGAAATCTCAAAGTGATATTCAATCGAGACTTCAAATTCTTGAAAATAACCAAGTCACTATTATGGACAATCAAGAAGTTCTGATGAATCTCATTTGTTCTGTTACTGAATATCTTGGAATTAATGTTGCTGATGTCAAAAGGGGGGAGATAAAGACAACAACAACAACAGACCGGGGAGATAAACATACTGGGAGCAGAATTAAGGGTGACAGAGTTGGTAAATTTCATCATGGAAGTGGTTAAGGGAAAGAAGCATCATATAGTTGCATTCATTCTTTTAAGTACTAGATACATGTCTATATCTGAAGAAGGAGGTACTTAATTTCATGATTTTAAATTCATAAATTCTATTTTGGTTGTATTGTTATATGTTTTGACATCTACAACTTAGATTTATGCTTCAGATTCTAAAGCATAAATAGGGGGAGATTGTTAGGAATAATTCATGAGTTATTATGTTAAGAATAGAATTTTGCTATTACTTCTTGTATATCCTGATCTTATAAAGGATTTAGCACTTTGTATAGGATATATGTGTTAGACAGTAATCTATAGAGGTTAGTCAGGAACAGTGCGTCAGAGACTACATTTCAGGAACTAAGAGCAGATCCTGATCAAATACTGATGGATGATCAGATCCTGATGCAATGGGAAATCCTGATATCAGTCGTATTACTGATGATGTCATTATGGATGCTATAGAAACTGGCAAGTGCTATAAAACAGGATCGTTGTTTTGAAAAACAAGCAAGAAGATATCGTGAAGGAAACGAATTCTCTATTGGCGGAAACTATCAACTGGACGGCAGAACATTGTCATAGATACATTATAATTCTGTTATTAGTTGACAGGTAGCATTATAAATACTCTCTCTATATTATTGTAAAAATAGCGAATTGAGAATTGTAGAGTGCATATCATGTGAAGCTCTGTATAAGGTTTGTATTCGAGAGTTCGAAACAAACAGAGAGAGAGAGAGAGAGATTTGTATTGTCAGCAGCTGCTAAAGGTATTGTACACCTTTGGTAGAGTTTGTATTTGATTTATTTTAATACAAACAAAGTATGATTCATTCGTTTGTTCTTGTCCATCTAATCAAGCAAAAATCAGACACGATTATATAACTTGTATTCAACCCCCCCTTCTACAAGTTATTCGAGTTAACATAAAGGAATTGGAAAAATCATACATCATCATAACTAGGGTTCAACATAACCCTAGATTAAAAATTTACTCGCTCATAATTAAACTAACAAAACACATAATATAATAAGAGCACATAATATTAACGAGAATATAGAAGAAAACCTTCAACCTTCGACGAGAAAAAGAAAAGTAAAAGTTTCACCCTCCTCTCTCTCTATGTATGTATCCCCTAATATCTGATGTCTATATGTCTATTATGTAAATTATTTTAATACTTTTTAGGAAAATAAAATTACGTTTCCTCTTTTGATTTTATTTTTCCAAGGAAAATTCGTAGTTGACTTTTCTTCAAAAATTCTGGGCCATTCCAATTGTTATTTGACACTTGGACCAAACTTTAAAATGAAAGATAATTCTGTTATCTTCGCGTGGGCTATTGAATCGTCCAATTCTGACTTACAGAACTTGAGATATGACCAAAACAGTGAAGTACGCGCGTGCAGCCCAACAAATCCGAAATTTTTTTTAATAAATCTCCAAATTAAACGCTTTAATCTCCAATCCATCCAAGTTTAGGATTTCCTTCCTTCCTGCAATAAAACATTCAAATATAATAAATAAAAATTCAATTAAATGCAAAATATAATAAATATGAGGAATATACTCATGTAATATATATATATATATACACGCTATCAACCATCCCCACACTTAGCATTTTCATGTCCTCGGGCAAATAGAGAAATAAAAACTATCCTAACTAACTAACATACACCACTTCCGTAGATGACACGACTGCATTGAGCGTATGTAACAAGCCGTTAAACACCTAGGCAGTCCTAGTAGGACGAGTTTTATCTCGTGAGGGTTTATAGAAGATATACCCACAAAATCAAATATTTTTAGTCACCAAGTCTCTCAAACATGCAAAATATCATAGTACTCCACATATTTCAAATCTCAATCACATAAAAACCTGAAAGTGTCTGAAAATACAAGTACTCTCACTTTAATCATCATTAACACAAAATAATCCAAGTATGCACACAATGTCTTAATAGACAAAAACATCATGAAATTGACCTCAAAGTCGCATTAAATAAGTAAGCATGTTATGGTTAAATATATCACTTGCTCTAAAGTCTGTATAAGTGCAAGTGTTTCACTCAAGTTCAATCAATGTACATGCACTACCATATGCTTGGTTGTCCACCAAATCTCCACTACTTCGTATACATGCATTACATGAATCAAAAGGTCTTTGTTAAAGCTTGTAACGGGGCTTAGGTAAAGGGTAGGATATCAAAGAATTAGGCTAACAAGTGGCTAAACTTGATAAATTAATAGACCATAGTGTTAACTTCTAATTAAAGCACCAAACATGAAAAGTAGATCTTGTAAAAGTTGATCAATCTTTCACAAGCATTAAACTTCAAAGCACATATACCATGTACTTCCCCTCTTTCATATTGTACAAACCAATGAACACAAACTCTACTTAATCTCCAATCCATCCAAGTTTAGGATTTCCTTCCTTCCTACAATACAACATTAAAAACTATTAAACAAAAATCCAATTAAATTCAAAATATAATAAATATGAGGAATATAATCATGCAAAATATATATAAATATACATTCTATCACAGAACATGAGTGCTGACTAGTTGAGCGCTAGCTTGGCATCGCTGGACGTTAGCTAGGCATCGTAAGGGCGACTTTCGGGACAAGAGGAAAGCCTTGTGACAATTGGTATCAGAACGAGAGGTTACGAGCTTGAGGCTAAGATCGTGAGGTTAGGATGGTGGTGGGTACGAGGTCGAGCGACGACAGCTTGGCTGATCGTGTCGCCAGGCTAGAGGAATAGTTGGGTGAACCATTAGTGGCTAAGGGGGGGCGATACTTGAACAACGAAGTAAGTCTATGGTTGAGGAGATAGCTTTGATGCGAAAGTCGTTTGAGTCCTATATGGAACAACTAGACTTGAAATTGACTGAGGATTTTACGAAGATGGATGCATGGTCTCAAAGGATGAAGATGCGTGTTCAGAATCTTGGGAACGAGTTAGTAATTTTGAGGTGTGTTGTGGTTGCTACTACCTACAAGACTCCAGATAAGAGTTATGTGAAGTTTAAGGTTACTAAACCCAAGAAGTTCGAGGGAAGCCGGAACGCGAAGGAGCTCGAGAACTTTTTGTGGGACATGGAGCAGTATTTCAAGGATGCTCATGTTCAAACTAGTGAACAAGTGACGATCACTAGCATGTATCTAGCGGGAGATGCTAAGTTGTGGTGGAGGACTCGTGTAGATGATGATGTGAATGCTGGTCACCCAAAGATCGAAACGTGGGAGTCCTTGAAGAAGGAGCTCAAAGATTAGTTTTTGCATAACAACGCTGCTTAGTTGGCTAGGGAAGGCTTGAAGTAGTTGAAGTAGATGGGGACTGTGCGTGATTATGTGAAGGAATTTAGTTCTTTGCTTTTGGACATCAAGAACATGTCGGATGAAGACAAGTTGTTCAACTTCGTGTCGGATATGAAGCCATGGGCTCAAGCTGAGCTACGTCACCAGAATGTAAGGTACTTGACGACGACGATAGCGGTGATAGATGGGTTGATTGATTACAATTTGGTTGAGCATACTATTGGTAGGATCAGTCAGAACAGGTCCTGAAAGAATACAAAGGGTTTGGTATAGAGGCATAGAGGTCCCTTTGAGATTGGCTTGTCGAATGGATCGAAACAATGTTCGGTTGCACATGGGATTTCTTTGAAGCCGTTTAAGTCAGACTTGGTAATTAATGGGAAGAAACGGGCGTCTTCAGCGATCAAGGGATAGGTTGACAAGAGTGTGCACAAGGGAAAGGAGGCTAAAGAAAATGGAGCAGTGACTTGGAAGTTTGATTAGGTTCGAAAGTTTTGTGTTCATCCCACGATTAGGACATCGAGTTTTTTTTAGTGGGGGTGGTTTGTTAGACTCTTGACACAACGGGTTAACAAGGGCGACCAAGAGTGCCTGCTTGGGCGTCCAAAACGAAGGCAGCCTTGACCGAAAACGTTGGCATGATCATACGGAGCGAAAGATTAAGTTGTGCGGGAGCGAAAAACTAAGGCGCTGGGATGTCTCGATGATGCAAGTAGCTTGGGGCACATGGCATGGGGCTTGTCGCTAGCTGGAAACCAAAATTGTAGTGGAAAATGATGAGCTGAGGTAGAAATCCTAGTTCGAGTAGAAGTCGGCTGGACCCTGAAGTTGGGCGAGCGCGCACGGGACTTCTAGTCCTCGTAAGAGTTGGGCGCTGGGCGTGCGCGTGCGAGAGTCCTACTCCTCGTAAGAGTTGAGTGCTAGCCATATTTTGCCCCAATTTTCAAAAAAATGGCCAAATTTCTAAATTCGTAAAATAATGACCAGATTATATTTCTGTCGTTTAAAAGAATGGATCCCGCTAATTGTTAACGTGAAAGTGAGCCATTTTTGTAAAAAGTGGAAACAAAAATAGCCATCGCGGGGGCCACTTTTTTAAAATGCGAGAACAAAAACTGATCAATAATTTGCGTATTTGAAAGTTTGGCCACATTTTTGAAATTCGGTGTAAAATACGACCATCACTCTGTAATTTACTCTTCGTTTTTAATTATTTTTTGAGTAAATTACAGAGTGGTAGTCGTATTTTACACCAAATTACAAAAATGTGGCTAAACTTTCAAGTTCGGAAATTATTGACCAATTTTAGTTCCCGCAGTTTAAAAGAGTGGCCCCCGCTAATTTATTTAAAAAGGATGGCTATAGGTTATTTCAACTTTACAAAAAAAACGGCTACTTTCCACATTCACAATTAGCAAGAGCCATTTTTTATGAAAGACGAAAAAAAATCTGAGCATTATTTTGCGAATTTGAAAATTTGACTTTTTTGGAAAGTGGTGTAAAATATGGCCACCATTTTGTAATTTACTCTTATTTTCTGCAGAACACACATCTTTGCTGCTACTCTGTGACAACCCGGGTCAAATCCCGAGTCTTTTTCCAAAATCGGGTCAAGTCCCGATTCCGAATCCGAAATAAGCAAAAGTAAACTGGCCCAAATGCAGCCAACTTGGGTAAACCACAAGCCCACCACGGGCCCCCAAAAGATCATGATTTGTTGGTGCACTTAGTAGTATTACTTTTGCTTATATACTGAACTAAAGTCCCAAATCTCCTCGATGTGGGACTGGGGTGTTACAAACTCCCCCACTTAAACTTCTGACGTCCTCGTCAGGCCTGAACGGATATCCCATAGGTCCAAGATCATTCCTCTCTAGCCATTGTGGGATAATACCGGCTGGCTTCGTGTCCCCACCTCCGGATCTCTGTCCATTGTGGGATAATACCACCAGCCTTCGTGTCCCCACCTCCGGCAACTTGACGAATCAAGCTTTCGAGGGTCGGCTCTGATACCATATGTGACAACCCGGGTCAAATCCCGAGTCTTTTTCGAAAATCGGGTCGAGTCCCGATTCCGAATCCGAAATAAGCAAAAGTAAACTGGCCCAAATGCAGCCAACTTGGGTAAACCACAAGCCCACCACAGGCCCCCAAAAGATCATGATTTGTTGGTGCACTTAGTAGTATTACTTTTGCTTATATACTGAACTAAAGTCCCAAATCTCCTCGATGTGGGACTGGGGTGTTACATACTCCCTCCGTCCCTCTCATTTTTTTACAATTTTTTTCACTGGTTGACACGCATTTTAAGATGTACAAAAAGTATAGATCCATAATTTATTTTTAAAGTTTTCTTTTTTTGAATAAAATTTTAAAGTTTAAACATTAAACTTTTATTCATAATTAAGAAAAAAATTAAAATAATTTATAAAATTATATTTATATAAGTTTAAAATACGTTTCTAAATATAAAGAAATTAGTGGGATAAAGGAAATATTTTTTTAGTAAAGGTGACCGGTTATGCAGTAGTCACTTTGATGGATTTTTTCTAGTTGGTCCCTTTTACAATTATCGTTTTTGCACTTTATAGTAGACATTTAACTGGTTTGGGATTTTGGATGAGTACGGTAAATCTGACACTTCTTTCATGGTGTTGCTGATTATGTTTAGTTTTTTTCGTCATCATGCTTCTTGCCCAGAAGAATTGCAAATGTTTGAGCGATCAACTGGAACGAATATTATTTTATCTAGTTCTTTGCTTCATAAAGTTGATGTTGTGACTATATTATACAAAAGTAAGGTTCTAAAAATGATGAATGGTCTTTGGCAAACATTTGCCAAATAATAGTTTGGTAACCTATGGTTTTTATACCGTTGAATAATCATTCAACGATCCTGATTTAAAAAAAATTCATACTGCATCTCAGAAACTTTACGCGGTATGGGCAAACTATCAAAATATTCCCTATTTTCATATCAAAAATCTACTATTCACGTATCGCAAAAACTGTCCGCGGTTCGGGACAAATTATCAAAATGCCCCCTTTTTTCACATCAAAAATCTAATGTAGGCGGGGGCATTTGGTAATTTGCCCGTACCGCGGAAAGTTTCTGCGGTACGATATATATTATTTTAAATCAGAGTCGTTGGATGGTTGATCCAACGGTTGAGAAACCATATGTTAAGTAACAGTATTTTGACAAACATATGCCGTATAACGGACCCCTCTAAAAATTGCTAGGCGGGTTTAGATATTGAGCTTATCTTCTAGCGATTAATCGATTAGACGGCGATTAATCGGATGTATTCAAATAGTATTTTTTGTATAATTTTATTTTAATATTTAAAAATATATTTTATATAAGTAAAAATATAAATATTTTATCCTTTCATGTGTAAATTATATTTTTTCTTAAAAAAAATTATATTTTTAAAGTTTTATTCTAAATTTGTCCGTTTTTTCAAAATTTGACAGATTAATCCCGATTAAATCCGATTAATTCCGTCTAAATTTTTTACCGATTAATCTCGCCTAAATTTATCTAAATTCGATTAATAGTCAATTTTTAAGAAAAATGTTTTTATTCAATTTTTGCAAAAATAAAACATTTTTCATTATCTAAGCACTAAGCATCAATTAATTGACTGTCTAAACCGATTCTTAGAACACGGACAAAAGATGTATCTGCTTGAGTCTTTTTGACAAGCTAAAGTCTAGGACTTTACCATTCACTTCCTCATGGAATTGTTTTTAACTTAAAGGAGAATGTAAAGTTGTTTACTTTAAGTTGAATAAATGTGTTTGGGTAATTTTACTTAAAGTTAAATGGGAGTTTAATAATTTTGACTTAAAGTGAAATTTGACTTAAAAAAATTTTAAATTCATAATATTTAAACTTTACAAGAATCGTGAAAAAAAAAACTCGATAAGTTATAAGTCAAAAGTACCTAAATGGAACTTATGATTTAAAGCAGTTTTTTAACTTAAAACCGGCTTAAAGCCCCCATTGCCAAACAGAGCAAAAACGACTTAAAGCTATTTTTAGCTTTAAGCCCCCATTGCCAAACACCCTCGTAGTGGGTGTTTGAGATATCTTAAAATGAGTTATTTTTATCTTAAAAGTATAAATGTCATATAATTGATAGGTGCAAGAATACTTATAAGTATATAGGTGTTTGGATAAATTTACTTATAAGTTGGTGAAGTATTTTTAAAATTAAATTATGAAAAATATTATTTAACACAATAATATCAATATAAGTATTTTAAATTAAAAATTCATTTAAAAAAATATAAAAATATAAATTATTAAACAAGTAAAGAAATCAAGCAAATAAGAAATATGTTGGCATGTAAATATGTTGTCGCTAACATTAACATATGTTATAAATTATAAGTTGAGTTAATAAATTGTGCAGAACCTCGTAAGCTTCATAAGTTTTTAAGGATTTATAGACCATAAGTGGACTAAAATAAGTGAAGTCAAACGGGCCATAAATAGAACAGTGTAAGCTAAATAAGTTTTGTTTCATGGAAATATAAGTTTTAACTTTAAGTACTAAATATGATGCTTGTAACAGATGCACACAAGATATGAGGTTTTTTGTTAAGCATTACAGGTTTAGAATTGTTTCCGGCTACCAGGTTAAGTATAACATGTTTTATAATTCATAATTTACAGTTGATTAATATGGCCAATATTGTAATTATATTTAAGTTCCTTGGAAGTTACTAACAAACAAATCAAACAAGATTAATTATGTAACTTGTAATTACATCATCATGAACCAAACACATATGTTCAAAAATCCTAGGAACTCGGGAGCGGAATTTAGAGCCAAGGAAGTTAAGGTTCGTTAGGTAACTCCAAAGTTTGGGAAACAAACAAGGCCTTAAAGGCCAATTAACTAGACAGAATGTGGAGACACAAGAAAATTTGAGTAATTATATAGTATCACGCATAAAAAACAGTTTAATGAAAACAAAAAAAAACAACTACTGATCTGCTGCATCAGATTCAGATGTATATAGAAGTTGATGGACTTACGATTCATGACACATTATGTAGCTCAGGGCTTAACTTTGTCTATGACATTGCGAGTCTTACACATAGCTTTTAGAGGCTCAGCTTTAGGCATTGAAAGTCCTTTTCCTTCAGTTAAATCAATTTGCTCATCACTAATTCGCCCCCATTCAAAGCATTGTATCAAGGAGGCTAAAACCAAGCCCACCACACGATGAGCGAAGCCAGTCCCTGGACAAGACCTCCTCCCCATTCCAAACGGCATCAACTTGTGTGTTTCAACTTCTCTGCCTTCAAATCTCTCTGGTTTAAAGCTTTCCGGATCATCCCACACCTTGGGGTTTCTGTGAATTGACCAGGCATTAACCAATACAAGGGTGCCAGCTGGAATGTCGTAGCCACCAACCTTGCAGTCAGCTGATGCCTGATGCGGCAATAATAAAGGTGCAGCTGGGAATAACCGGAAATTCTCCAGAACAATGTTATGGAGATAAGGCAAGTTAGAAAGATCTGACTCTTCAACAAGGCGATCTTGACCAATTACAGTATCGATCTCGTCTCTAGCTTTTTTCAACACATGTGGATGATTCAGTAGAAGAGACATTGCCCATTCAATTGTGACGCTTGATGTATCGGATCCAGCAAACATCAAATCCTACAACAAACATATTGTGAGAAGGATAAATACTTCTTTAGTTGAAGTCACTCAAGTAATCCATATTCAGAGACACACTTGGTCCCCAAATATTATTATGTGGTGTTATTCTTGCTTCCTGAGTTTTAATTTTAAAGGATTTATACTTTTCAGTTTTCATCAATCGGCTAATTTGGGAATTAGTATACGGACCATCATGAGACCTTTAATAATGACATCACTGTGAGGGGATTAGTATACGTACCATCATGAGGCCTTTAATAATGACATCACTGTGAGAATCAGGCTGTGATTTCTGAAGAGAAATCAAATGACCAACCATGGAGTTTCTACCCTCATCACTTTTATGCTCTTCAATTATCCCTTGCAAAAGATTATCCATTTTCATAAACAATGCGAATGCACGCTTCTTATAATTCTTGAAATCAATCCAACTCAAAAATGGTAGGAAATCACCAGGATATGAAGTTCCGGCCATAGACAAAACCTCCTCAATTATATCCCGGACATGCTTAGCCCCATCATTATCATCCACAACTTCCCCGTAGTATCTTTTTCCCGCAATCATCCTCATCATATTATTGAATGCTAGATCATGTAAGAGTGGTTTCAACACCACTTCTCCAAACTCATTTCGCGTGTTTTGAGATAATCTGTGTAGCAACTGATTGACCTCGTCCCTACGCATTGACAGAAAAGAGTTGAGTCGACTTGTCGAGAATATTTCGATAGCGGAGAGACGACGGAGGTTCCTCCAGTAGTCACCATAGGAAGCACCAGACATGGTGGACCAGTTGTAGCCCATGTGCTCCCCTAGAATGAAGCGGTGACGACTGGCTAAAACAACATCGTTTTTAGTGAAGCATTCCTCAACTGCGGCTGGTGAAGACACCACAACAACTAGGAAAGAACCGAAACTGAGAGAAAGGATGGGGCCAATGGTTTTGGAGAGGGTGTCCAAGGTTCTGTGCACCGGTTCTTTGATAAGGTAAAGGTGGCCTATTATTGGGAGTTTAGGAAAGGGACTTGGAGGCAAATGCTTTGATTTTTTGAACAATCTGGAAACAAAGAGTATGAGCAGAATTGAGAGGGAGGCATACAGTAACATGTTGGGATCCATGGTTTGAGTTCAGTTTTCGGATATATGTAAAAACAGATATGAAATCTTATATATAAGATATGACTTTCTTGGTCACGAACCTCAAGAGTAATTGGGCAGATTATGCCTACGGTGCCTGCTTTTGACGAAATGGTATAATTAAAAAAGCCAACTAAACTGAAATGGACGCATTTGTGCATGTGGTATCTGCCATCTGGTGTTTGGATGTTTGTATACTCTACTAGTATGCTTCACACTACCTGTATAAATCTATAGGAAAAGACTTTCTGGCTCATTAACTAAGTTGTCTTGTGTTTCATTTTTTTTTTTAAAGACTTAAAGTCAAGTGTTTAGATAACATTTTAAACTAAATCATAATAATAAATACCCAATTAGAGTCAGCCGCCGCTAATCTGCTTCCATCTCCATTACGCCGCCTCTATCTATCTTCTCTGTTTAAAGCCTCATTCATCCCTTCTAATTCTCCTTCGACCCTTCATCTAAAAACTTAGTTTACTCAGTTATAATACCACTCAAAGTGGTGTCTGAGGAGGGTAGCTGTACGCAGACCATGCCTCTATACAATAGGGAGGCCGTTTCCGAAGGACCCCCGGCCATTACAAATACAGAAATACAAATACAGAAAGGAAACCTAATACAAACTAAGAAACTCACGCACACGCAGGAGTCGAACCCTGACCTCCTTCAAAGGAGGTCAGTGGCTCAACCACTGCACCAACATGTATTCTTCTTAATTTTTTCCCAATTTCAATAAAATCGAGCCATATGTTAGGCTTTTGTTTATTTTAAATTTGTTCTTTGTTGAATTTGTTCCCAATTTATTTAGGTTTTGTTTATTCTCTCCTTTGTGAGAGTTTTGTGTGTTTTTGGTTTGTTTTGCAGTGAATTAATATCTGGTATGTTAGATCTGCGGAATTTTCAAGGTTTCGATTTTAGCGATGAAAGTTTTTATGGGATTGCATTTATGGTCGATAGCTCAAACCAGATGTGGCGAAGCGGGTACATGTACATACATCAGTTTCAACAAATCGTTTGATGGTATATCGAAGAGGTCTAAGAAGACTGGATTAATCACGATTGTATCTTTTTACGGTTTGTTTGACTCGATTATTCTTGTAGATGTCGTATGACTTTTTATTAATGAATTAAATCCTTTGTTAAAAAAGAAAAGCTTGAAATCGTGTGCTGCATAAATTTTTTTTAATATTATTTTTTTTATTTGAATTTAATTTTTTAAGACATAAATTGTGTAAACTTAAATTTTTAAATAATAATATTTGAAGATAATTATATAAATATTGCGGTGATATTTCTAGAAAAGTAGGGATTTTAGTTAAAAAAAATATAAAAAAGATAATATGTTTTAGCTGAAAAAATAATCAGTTAAATATTAGTAATTATAGTTTTATGATTTTATTTTATTAAATAAAACTGTTCGTGATATAATTGAAAAAAATATAGGTTTTAGTTAGAAAAAATAGAAAAGGTAACGTGTTTTAGTTGAAAAAGGTAATTGATTAATTAATAAGAATTATAATATAATTATTTTATTTTATTAAATAGAATTGCCCGTATTGTTTTTTAAAAAAAGAGAAATTTTAGTTAGATAAAATATAAAAGATACTGTGTTTTACCTTAAAAGAGAAATTGATTAGTCATTAAAAAAATAAAAAAAGTAATATGTTTAATCTGGAAAAAGAAAATTGATTAGTGATTAGGAAAGATTTTATCTGTAATTAAGTAAGGGTTTTTAAGTAAAAACACGAAATACTGTATCGATCGACCAAACTTTTAATGTATTATTTTTAAAAATACTAACCTAGAACTCGTGCAATGTACGGCTGATTTTTTATATTTTTTATCTTATTTTTTAATATTTTTATCTTATTATTCATAATTTTACTATATGTCTTTCAATTAGTAGGAAAATAAATTGTAGAAGATAAAAAAAATATAATAATACATATTTTATAGTATTCCAAAAGATAGTGTTTTTCTTTTGTAGTGAAAATAGATAATATTATAAAAAGAATATTATTTTAGCATTACATTTAAAGGTTCTTTTTTATTTTTTAAAATTTAACAATTATTATTCAATGTAACAAGTTTAATATACTAAACGACCAATCAAATATACCTTATTCCACTTATAATAATATAGACTAGTTTATAAGCCGTGCGATGCACAGGTTTCTTTTGATATGAAATAAATTTTACTAGCTTATAACCCGTACGATGCACGGATTTCTTTTGATATATAATAAAATTTATTTTATGTTACAATTATATTTTTGTATAATCATTATTTCAATATTTTATTTTAATTTTATCTTTTATTATATAAATTTAATTAATGATATGCAAGGTTTAAAACTTATATTATAAAATTTTAAAATAAATATGTCGATGGAATTCGAACCTTGAATTTTAGTAAATTAATTTAATCATATAATATATCTAATCATTAGATCTAACGGTTCTGAATTTTTACTAAAAATCTAACGGTCTTTATACGTAATATACGGATTTCTATTATATTTTGTTAGTGATTAGAAGATATGGTGTGATTCATTGCATGTCATCAGGATTGTATGTGTGACGTCATCAGGATTGGTGGTCGTCAGGATTTGGAGACACATCAAAATTTCAAGACTGATCAGGATTGGAAGACTGTGTTGGTCCCGGGGAGTATTGGAGAGGGGGGGTTGAATGCAATACTGATAAATTCAAATCTTTATTTCAACAACACTAATAAAGATTGTAAGTTATCCGTAGAAGAAATGCAAACACAAGTAGATTGACACAGGTAATTCACAAAATAAATGTTTTATTTATTTTGCAAAGGTTTTGCTACAACCTTGAGAAAAATGTTTCTCAAGCTTCGAATTCTCGAGAGATACAAAAATGTTGTGTATTATGTGTGTTGTACAGATAGAATGATAGTTGAATCTACATATATCTCACTTTTTTTTACCATCACTATCTACATGGGTTGCGGAGCTGGTATCGGAGCTCGTATGATCTATAAAAAACCAAACCAAACATACCCAGTATATCCCGCTCAGAGCAGGGTCTGGGGAGGGTAGGTTGTACGCAGACCATGCCCCCACTTTTTAGGGTAGGGAGGCTGTTTCCGTGAAGACCCTCGGCTATGTGCACGGCATAAATGGAGTGTGAAATAAACAAAGGAATCTAAAGGACATGTGATAACGTTCAAAGCAATACCTGAGCCCATGGCTTTCTCCACACGGGACTTACCTACCATGCCCCTGGATACCACCAAGCGAAGCTCCCTGCACCTGTACCTGCACAACCGGGAAACATATGATAATGAAAATAATAAATGAAAAAGGACAAGATATCGGAAAAAGCCAGACTCCTATGAAATGGTCATCCGTGACAACCCAACTCTGAGGTACTCCACTACCGAGCCGTCCCCTAGAAGAGAGTCCACCACTCTGATTTGGCGCCTCCACGAACCCCTGTCCGCGGTCATGGTCTCACTTAGGTTCAAAGCCTTCAAATCCAACTTAAGCTGTTCTTCCCAAGACCTCCTCGGTCTGCCTCTCCTCCTCACCCCAACAACCGAAAGACTCTCAACCCTTCGCACTGGGGCTTCCGGCCGCCTCCTACGGACGTGGCCGAACCATCTCAACCTCCCTTCCCTAAGTTTCGCAGAAAGAGGCGCTACTTCGAGCTCGGTCCTGAACACCCTATTAGGGATTCTATCTAGCATCGTGCGGCCACATGACCACCGCAACATCCTCATTTCAGCTGCTTCCAACGTGATAGAGCTCGTATGATCTATGAACTAATGAAATTATGAAAAGAATACAAAACATGCAATAGCGTGGTGGTTGACTTCAGCTTGACTTGCTGTGAACAAGACGAATGAGTGACTGAAAAAAGATACAGCTACTTTTGGGGGTGTTTGGGGGAATTTTTTTTCAGAATAAGTCAACTTATTTTAAGACAAAGTTAGAGATTCCTAACTTTCCAACTTATTTTCCAACTTATTTTTACAACTTATTGAATCTCAAAGATACATTAAATACTTGTATAAAAGAAAATTTTTAAAATATAAAATTTTTACCCGAAAATAAGTCCATAAATCCTTAAAATAAGGTGAGTCAAACAGGCACTTTGTCTTTCATTGTTTGGAAGTGAACTTTCTTATAGTTCTAACATATTTTGAATTTGACTACAGTGAAGACTTTTAGTCACAAGCACCGTCAATTGTTATGGTTACATCACCAATGCATTTTGCAACTAAAACAGGCAATTCATACACAATGTTATTACACATGGCTCATGCCACATATTACTCACTGGAAACATCTCTTGAAAAAAGAACACCTAGTTATACGAGGATCCAAACTCTATACTAATCCACACCTAGTTATATGATGCATTGTCTTCTCTTTGTAAACTTTCACGAAAGGAGAATAAATCAGTATATGAGATATTAGTATAACCTCTACATCAGAAGTAGCATTCACATAAGATTGAACTGCAGATACCACTATGAGATCACTAACGCAACATATGAAATTGAGCACATAAATTGATAATACGTTTACAGAGTGCTTCAGTACAGAATCATATCAAATGTGGATTAATCAGATAATGTCAAAAACAAAGAAAAAAAAATGTCAAAACTAAAACATGTCTTAAAGCCCAATTAGCTGTGCAGAATGTGGAGACAAAATGAAACTTGAGTTTGACAACTTTAACCCACAATTAATGATTATACTACGCTACAATCTTAAAACAATGCAAACCATAAATTATTAAACAAAGAAATATTAACATCTGCTGCATCAGATGTATATAAAAATTGATGGAGTTACGATTCACAACACTCTATGGAGCTCAGGTGTTAACTTTGTCTATCACATTGCGTGTCTTGCACATAGCTTCCAGAGGCTCAGCTTTAGGCATCGTAAGTCCTTTTCCTTCAGTTAAATCAATTTGCTCATCACTAATTCGTTCTGTTAGGAATCTGCCCGATTCCCGGCGAATGCGGAAGCGATTTGGTAAATATGTGTGCTTAGATCCCACAAATATACGTGATAGTAATAAAGCAACAAACCAACAATACAGTAAAAGAGACAAGAGATTTAACGTGGTTCGGCCCAGCCTACATAGTAACAACTTCACACTAGATAAAAGAGATTACAATATCCGGGTATCCGGCCCCTGAATTTTATACACAAATTCAGCCCTACGATACCTATTATGTATATCTCCAACTCACTGAAGTGTTTATCTCAAAACCTCCCCCTATCCCTGTTTCCCGACAACCTTTCCTTCTCTCCCTTTCCCAACCCGGACAGTGCCACACAACTTGATAGAAAGACCCCAGCGGGACCACCTCCGATGGCTGCAGTTAGACCAAGTACCCTGAGGAATAGTTTAGGCACGAAGACCTTCTATCCCGACACTTCTTGAAAGCGGGCTAAACCGGCTTTCCTACTAGACGGACTATCTAGCAGCTATATAGAGAGAGAAGAGAGAATTTGGTGTAGTTTTAGTAATGAAGGGGAGGGGGTATTTATAGGAAATATGTGGTAGGTATATATGGTAGGTGTAGTGTGAATTTGGGAATATTTGTATAAAAATTGTAGGCTACCTAATAGTAGGCTACATAACAATCTCCCCATATTTCCAAACTCACAACTAATCACTTGCACTCCATACATGCGTCCTATTGGCACAACTCCAACTTTTCCTCGATCCGTATCATTTCCTAAGACAAAACTCCCCCCGAGTCCAAGACTCCAAACTATACCCTAGTTTGCACATTCATTCTCGAATGCCCACTTGCTATACGCACAAGTGTACCATTGACCTCTATTTTGTCCAACTACATACATGTGAAGCAATCTGTTGTATACACACATACTCACTTGATTCACGTCGGCCAATCCTATATATAGTCCATCACACACGCAAGTGTGACCATCACACACACAAGTGTGACCATCGATCTTTCATTTACTCCCAACTGCATATCAAACAAATCAATCTGTTGCATGGTTCACTGCTCACTTGATTTGTGTTGATCGATGCCCATATGCAGCTGCAACACACCAACTACTCGTTGATGTCGTGGAAGCCCTTCGACCAAGCATCCATCCCAGCAGTCTTTGCACCATCGTCTAGACTGGAAGGCAATACAACCGCAGCAGTATCCTTCAAGTCACTCTTCCCTCGTGCACGAGATAACCAGATTTTCGAAGTTCCAGTACGTTCTGGCCACGTACTAATCAGACGATATATTCCCCCACGTAGCTCTCCCTTCATCCGAACCACACGGCCTCTTTTGATATTCATAGCTCCCCCTACTACAGAGCATCTGTAGCCTTCTGAAGCTAACCGACCGATAGATATTAGATTCTTCCTCAGCTTAGGCACATATCTTACCCCATTCAAGCTGCGAACTATTCCATCGAACATTTTGATTTTCACAATTCCAATCCCCTTGATCTCACAAGTAGATCCATCAGCCAAAGAAACTGTTTCATTCTTTGTATCTTGGAATTTGTCAAAATGCCCCCTCTCGGAACATACATGGTAAGATGACCCTGAGTTTAATATTCATTCTCCTGGAGAACTAGTGCCTCGATTGAAGACGGTGCAAACATCTTCACAATCGAGAGTAACCACAGCCAATGATGCATCTGGATCCTTCTTATTAAGCGGACAATTCGACTTAATATGACCCCACTCCTTGCAACCAAAGCACTGCATGCCCTTTTCACTGTATCTGGATTTACCCCTGCTATTGGTAGATCCTCTCACAGCACCCCTTCCTCTATTATTTTGACTACGCAAAGCCAAAGCTGTCATTCCGTCCTTGTCACCATCCTGGTTCTTCCTTCCAGCATTTGACAAAAGTGCTGACTGAACCTCCTCCATTTTTAACGTGTCCTTTCCGTACAAAATGGTTGTGACCAAATGATCGAATGACTCCGGAAGCGAAGTAAGAAGAATAAGGGCCTTATCTTCTTTCTCCAATTTTACATCAACCTTTTCAAGTTGATCAACAATACCATTAAACACATTCATGTGCTCAATAACATTGCCTTGAGCTGCCATCTTCAGCTTGTATAACTCGCGCTTCAGATTTAACTTTGTAGTCAAGTTTTTCCCAAGATACGATGTCTCCAACTTTGACCATAATTCCTTCGGCGTGCTTTCGTCAGCAATATTATTGATAATATTATCTGCAATGCATAGTCTGATGGTACTCATGCATTGCGACTCAGCATCCTCCCAATCTTCAGCGCTCATTGTTGTTGGCTTTCCCTCCTTCCCCTTCAAAGCCCTTGCTAGCTTCTGTTGGGATAGGATATCCTTTACCCTTCTCTGCCAAAGAGTAAAACTTCATTTACCATCATATGGAGTCACATTGAATCCTCTAATACTTGTCATGATCTCCGTTTGTACACACAAACCAATCCAAACAACTAAATCAATTGGCCAGGTAAGTGTAAGAAACAATGGGAGCACTTCCGTAAAAACGGCGCCTTATTAGACAACCACTTTTCTTAACGACTTTCCTTCGGCACCAATAATTTAGTCACAACTAGCTCTGATGCCAACTGTTAGGAATCTGCCCGATTCCCGGCGAATGCGGAAGCGAATTGGTAAATATGTGTGCTTAGATCCCACAAATATACGTGATAGTAATAAAGCAACAAACCAACAATACAGTAAAAGAGACAAGAGATTTAACATGGTTCGGCCCAGCCTACATAGTAACAACTTCACACTAGATAAAAGAGATTACAATATCCGGGTATCCGGCCCCTGAATTTTATACACAAATTCAGCCCTACGATACCTATTATGTATATCTCCAACTCACTGAAGTGTTTATCTCAAAACCTCCCCCTATCCCTGTTTCCCGACAACCTTTCCTTCTCTCCCTTTCCCAACCCGGACAGTGCCACACAACTTGATAGAAAGACCCCAGCGGGACCACCTCCGATGGCTGCAGTCAGACCAAGTACCCTGAGGAATAGTTTAGGCACGAAGACCTTCTATCCCGACACTTCCTGAAAGCGGGCTAAACCGACTTTCCTACTAGACGGACTATCTAGCAGTTATATAGAGAGAGAAGAGAGAATTTGGTGTAGTTTTAGTAATGAAGGGGAGGGGGTATTTATAGGAAATATGTGGTAGGTATATATGGTAGGTGTAGTGTAAATTTGGGAATATTTGTATAAAAATTGTAGGCTACCTAATAGTAGGCTACCTAACACGTTACCATTCAAAGCATTGTATCAAGGAGGCTAAAACCAATCCCACCACGGGATGAGCTAGTCCATTCCCTGGGCAAGACCTCCTGCCCATTCCAAACGGCATCAACTTGTGTGTTTCAACTTCTATGCCTTCAAATCTTTCTGGTTTAAAGCTTGTCGGATCATCCCACACCTTGATATGAAATAAATTTTACTAGCTTATAACCCGTGCGATGCACGGATTTCTTTTGATATATAATAAATTTTATTTTATGTTGCAATTATATTTTTTTATAATCATTATTTCAATATTTTATTTTAATTTTATTTTTAATTATATAAATTTAATTAATGATATGCAAGGTTTAAAACTTATATTATAAAATTTTAAAATAAATATGTCGTTGATGGAATTCGAACCTTGAATTTTAGTAAATTAATTTAATCATATAATATATCTAATCATTAGATCTAACGGTTCTGAATTTTTACTAAAAATCTAACGGTCTTTATACGTAATATACAGATTTCTATTATATTTTGTTAGTGATTAGAAGATATGGTGTGATTAATTGCATGTCAGGATCAGTATGTGTGACGTCATCAGTGTTGGTGGTCGTCAGGATTTGGAGACACATCAAAATTTCAAGACTGATCAGGATTGGAGAAGCATCAGGATTGGAGGACTGTGTTGGTCCCGGGGAGTATTTGCTACAACCTTGAGAAAAATGTTCCTCAAGCTTCGAATTCTCGAGAGATACAAAAATGTTGTGTATTGTGCGTGTTGTACAGATAGAATGATAGTTGAATCTACATATATCTCACTTTTCTTTACCATCACTATCTACATGGGTTGCGGAGCTGGTATCATGATCTATGTACGAATGAAATTACGAAAAGAATACAAAACATGCAATAGCGTGGTGGTTGACTTCAGCTTGACTTGCTGTGAACAAGATGAGTGAACTTGCTGTGAACAAGACGAATGAGTGACTGAAAAACGATACAGCTACTTTTTCTTTTCTTTGTCTTTCATTGTTTGGAAGTGAACTTTCTTATAGTTCTAACATATTTTGAATTTGACTACAGTGAAGACTTTTAGTCACAAGCACCGTCAATTGTTATGGTTACATCACCAATGCATTTTGCAACTAAAACAGGCAATTCATACACAATGTTATTACACATGGCTCATGCCACATATTACTCACTGGAAACATCTCTTGAAAAAAGAACACCTAGTTATACGAGGATCCAAACTCTATACTAATCCACACCTAGTTATATGATGCATTGTCTTCTCTTTGTAAACTTTCACGAAAGGAGAATAAATCAGTATATGAGATATTAGTATAACCTCTACATCAGAAGTAGCATTCACATAAGATTGAACTGCAGATACCACTATGAGATCACTAACGCAACATATGAAATTGAGCACATAAATTGATAATACGTTTACAGAGTGCTTCAGTACAGAATCATATCAAATGTGGATTAATCAGATAATGTCAAAAACAAAGAAAAAAAATTGTCAAAACTAAAACATGTCTTAAAGCCCAATTAGCTGTGCAGAATGTGGAGACAAAATGAAACTTGAGTTTGACAACTTTAACCCACAATTAATGATTATACTACGCTACAATCTTAAAACAATGCAAACCATAAATTATTAAACAAAGAAATATTAACATCTGCTGCATCAGATGTATATAAAAATTGATGGAGTTACGATTCACAACACTCTATGGAGCTCAGGTGTTAACTTTGTCTATCACGTTGCGTGTCTTACACATAGCTTCCAGAGGCTCAGCTTTAGGCATCGTAAGTCCTTTTCCTTCAGTTAAATCAATTTGCTCATCACTAATTCGCTCCCATTCAAAGCATTGTATCAAGGAGGCTAAAACCAATCCCACCACGCGATGAGCTAGTCCATTCCCTGGGCAAGACCTCCTGCCCATTCCAAACGGCATCAACTTGTGTGTTTCAACTTCTATGCCTTCAAATCTTTCTGGTTTAAAGCTTGTCGGATCAGCCCACACCTTGGGATCCCTGTGAATTGACCAGGAGTTAACCAATACAAGGGTGCCAGCTGGAATATCGTAGCCACCAACCTCGCAGTCAGCTGATGCCTGGTGCGGCAGTAATAAAGGTGTAGCTGGGAATAACCGGAAAGTCTCCAGAATAATATTATGGAGATAATGTAATTTAGAAAGATCTGACTCTTCAACAAGGCGATTTTGACCAATTTCAGTATCTATCTCGTCTCTAGCTTTTTTCAACACATGTGGATGATTCAGTAGAAGAGACATTGCCCATTCAACTGTGACGCCTGATGTATCTGATCCAGCAATTATCAAAACCTACAAAAAAAAATATAGTAAGAAGGAGAAATTTCGTAACGTAATTGAGTAATCTCTTACTTCTTCATTTGAATTCAATCAAGTAACCCATATTTGAAGACATATTTGGTCCCCAAGCACAATGTTACCATGTTTAAATTTATCCCATTGGAATAAACTTAACTCTTGTGCCCAATGAAGTAGATATATGAAAGGTATCATGTACTCATCTATTCTCCGCAATTTTAATACTGAACTAAAGTGAAAATGGAAAGTACCAGATAAAGAAAATACAGGCCGGAAATTACTAGATACATGATATGTTATCATATATACTCATTTCACGTGTTTTGGGATAATCTGTGTAACAACCGATTAACCTCATCCCTTCCCATAGACAGAAATGACTCGAGCCAATTTGTGGAGAATATTCAAGGGCAGAGAGGCAACAAAGGTTTCGCCAGTGCTCACCGTAGGAAGCATTAGCCATGGTGGACCAGTTATAGCCGAGTACTTCCCCACAGTGAGATGGGGACGACTGGCTAAAACATCGTTTTGGTGAAGCATTCCTCAACTGCAGCTGGCGAAGACATGACAACGACAAGGAAAGAAGCGAAACGGAGAGGAAAGACTGGGCTAATGGTTTGGGGTGTCTAAGGTTCTGTAAAGTGGTTTCTTGATCAGGTGAAGGTGACCTATTATTGGGAGTTTTGGATGGGACTAGGAGGTAAGTGCATTGCAGGATTGAGAGGAAGAGTTCTAAAACTTTTTAATAATAATAATAATTGCATAAACGCTTGGGCGGCTCTTTCATTAGCCCACAAATGCCACTAATGGACTAGGTCTAAATTTTTGGACCAACTCTGTTTTAATTACATACCGAATACTGCAACTTCGGAAAAATAGGATAAAAGACATCCTTTTTTGAAAGACAAGAAGAGTTACAGTAGGGGCCTCCTACCCTTATCCTCACACACACATGCCTAATGCTTTGTTGAGTGAGAAACCCTCAAGGCTCAACCCCTTATTAACGACAGAAGAGGGGCTACAATACAAGGATTATGTTACAAGTGATCAGTTACATAGTTAATGTACCTCCAAAATCTGAAAGAGTCTGTTAAAGGTTGAAGTAATTTCTACATTCCCTTGTTTATCAACCTTTGTTAGCTCTATTTTTTAAGTCTTATGTTCATCAATCTCCCCTTCTCACCATTGATCCTGGTCGCGCTAACCTGCTGAAACTAATTGAGCTCTACTGGACAGCATCTCAACTAAACTGTTTCGATTATTGTGTCGTGTTATTCTTCTTTCCTGCATTTAAATTTAACAACATTTATACTTCTTATGAGTTGGCTAATTTCGGGATTAGTATACGTACCACCATGAGACCTTTAATTGTGACATCACTGTAAGAATCAGGCTGTCTTTTCTGAAGAGAAAGCAAATGACCAACCAGGGAGTTTCTAGCCTCACCATTTCTATGCTCTTCAATTATCCCTTGCAAGAGCTTGTCCATTCTCTTAAATAACACGAATGCATGCTTTTTATAATTCTTGTAATCAATCCAACTCAAAAATGGTAGGAAATCACCAGGATATGAAGTTCCGGCCATAGACAAAACCTCCTCAATTATATCCCGGACATGCTTAGCCCCATCATTATCCACAACTTCCCCGTAGTATCTTTTTCCTGCAATCATCCTCATTATGATGTTGAATGATAGATCATTTAAGTTCGGTTTCAACACTACTTTTCCAAACTCATTTCTCGTGTTCTGAGATAATCTGAGCAGCAACTGATTCACCTCGTCCTTTCGCATCGACAAAAAAGAGTTGAGTCGACTAGTCGAAAATATTTCAAGAGCGGAGAGACGACGGAGGTTCCTCCAGTGGTCACCATAGGGAGCACTAACCATACTGGACCAGTTGTAGGCCAAGTGCTCCCCCAGAACGAGGCGAGGACGACTGCCTAAGACAACATCGTTTTTGGTGAAGCATTCCTCAACTGCGGCTGGTGAAGACACGACAACGACAAGGAAAGAACCGAAACGGAGAGAAAAGACAGGGCCAATGGTTTTAGACAGGGTGTCCAAGGTTCTGTGTAGCGGTTCCTTGATCAGGTAAAGGTGGCCTATTATTGGGAGTTTCGGAAAGGGACTTGGAGGCAAATGCTTTGATTTTTTGAACAATCTGGAAACAAAGAGTATGAGTAGGATTGAGAGGGAGGCATAGAGCAACATGTTTGAATCCATGAGTTTGAGTCTCATGTTTGGATTTGTAATAATAGATATGAAATCTTATACTCCATGCCTTCACCTACTATATAAGATAGGACTTCTTGCTCATGAATTAGTAGTCTCCTGTCTCCCTGTGTTGTGTAGAATACATATTTAACACTTCCATGCTTCACATACATGGATTAACTAATGGTGTCGTGTTTAAATAATACTTAATGCTGTTTAAATAATGCTCAATGCTTCACATACAGTGATATATTTAACACTTCATGGTTCATGCTTCACATACAGTATAAGATAAGACCTGATTCGCATGTATGTATGTCTATGTTGCCTGCTTTTGGCGAAATGGAATAATGTTAGAAAGTAAATTTATTTTCTCTATACTTTCTTATTATCTTTTCATAAAATAAAAAAATTATTGAAATATATTATAATTATGATTTTTTTTATTACAATCATGCATAAATAACGTATCTATCAAATCATATACATTATTTTTCTTATTTTTCAAATAATCTAAAATAAAAAAAATTAATAAATGAAATAAACAAAATCCTTTTTATCGATACTTTCATACCAAATTTAGTTACACCCAACTTTGTGCCCGTTTGCCAAAACTTTTTTCTAGGACTTATGGACTTATTTTCGGTTAAAAATTTTATATTTTGATAATTTTTTTTTATACAAGTATTTAATGTATGTTTGAGATTCAATAAGTTGCAAAAATAAGTTGAAAAATAAGTTGGAATGTTAGGAATCTCTAACTTTGTCTTAAAATAAGTTGACTTATTCTGAAAAAAAGTTTCCCCTTCCACCTCTAAATTCATGTCTTTCTTATAATTTTATGTTATTAAAATAATATAATTATTGGAATTGTTGTGGAATAAAAACTAGGATGAAATTATTGCGGCTAGGGTTTGTGTATTTAATGCTAGGGTTCGTGAGCTTCGTGCTTTAATAGCTGCTTCTGCGTTCGAGACTGATCGGTCCTTACAGAATGCCTACGTATCTCTGTATTAGAGAATCAAGCCAAAAAACGTAGTTCTGAGTGAGGGGTCAGGCCCTTTATATAGGCTGAAAAGCCTTAGAATTATGGTAGGATTTAGAGACTTGGTGGGCAAGTCTTTGAGGAATGTTCTAGATCTATTCCTTATAGGAATCAGTTTCCATATTGAATTGGATGCCTTATTGGATAAGTCTGAAGGGGATATTATCCTTAACCAACTCTTATTTGCTGAGCTGTTTATTACCATTAATATTAATTACGAAATTAATATTATAATTGGGGTTTTGGGCCCAGCTGGTGGGCCCCACGTTTGGACCATTCTTGGCCTAATTAATGCCACATTAAATGTGTCTTTTGGGCTTATTTACAGCCCATATCATTTGCCCCCCAACTTCTTAGGAAAACTGATCAGGTTTTCGTAGAAGTTATATTTGCCTTAATCGAGACTCGGGGCCGTTTTTATCCCTTACCTGGGACTTCTTAATTTTCCTACCCTTATATGGGAATTTTGGTTTACACTAGTGTTTCACGAGTATCGTCTTGATTGTAAAGTGTGGAGCGACCTACACATTTACGACGACTTGCCTTATTCGAGGCTTTAACCTGTGCTTGCTTCTAGCAATTTCGGCACTTTTATTCAGCTTTTATGCATTATGAGCATAAATGATAGCTCAATTTGTCAAGAAAATATTTCTATAATTTTTCTCGTAATTTTCTGTACTTTTCCTAATATTTTAGGAATTTTTATGTACCCACAGGTATTTTTCGTAATTATTCCTAATAATTCAGGAATTTTTATGTACCCACAGGTATTTTTCGTAATTATTTATAATAATTCAGGAATTTTTATATACCCACAGGTATTTTAATTATTTTTGGAAATTATTTTTCAATTTTCCAATATTATTTTTCAGAATTTTCAAAGGATTTAACTTTAAAAAGTCATCCTGCCAAAAATGCTTCCAGGGCGTGGGTACCCCCGCTAAGGAGACACTTTCCTTAGGCACGCCTAGGAAATTTGGTCTCTTGGGCGTGGGTGTACCTTCGTCCTTTAAAAGTCATCCTGGGCGTGGGTACCCCCGCCAAGGAGACACCCTCCTTGGGCACGCCTAGGGGGTTTGGTCTCCTGGGCGTGGGTATGCCCTTCCCTAAAAAAAGTCGAGTTGGGCGTGGGTACCCCCGCCAAGGAGACACCTTCCTTGGGCACGCCTAGGAGGTTTGGTCTCCTGGGCATGGGTATACCCTCCTTTAAGAAAAGTCGAGTTGGGCGTGGGTACCCCCGCCAAGGAGACACTTTCCTTAGGCACGCCTAGGAAGTTTGGTCTCCTCGGCGTGGGTATACCCTTCTTCAAGAAAAATCAAGCTGGGCGTGGGTACCCCCGCCAAGGAGACACTTTCCTTAGGCACGCCTAGGAAGTTTGGTCTCCTGGGCGTGGGTATGCCCTTTTTCAAGAAAAATCAAGTTGGGCGTGGGTACCCCCGCCAAGGAGACACTTTCCTTAGGCACGCCTAGGAAGTTTGGTCTCCTGGGCGTGGGTATGCCCTTTTAATTGGGCCTCCTGCCTTTAAATTCCGATGGGCTTTCGTTCTATTTTCTAAAAATGTCATAGAACATTCTAGAATTAATTCAAAATTTGAATTTCATGGGCTTCCCGCCTATTCAAAGGCCCAGTCACCTGTTGACAGCCCATTTTGTAATACCCCAATTTAGTTTTATCTGATTAATATAAATTTTTATAATTTTATGTGCTTATTATATTAATTTCGTAGTTTTTTTTTAAACTAGTTAACATCGATTATTTTTATTTTCATTGGGTGCTCGATAAATCGAACTCCCATAAAATTTGACTAGGGTATGGGCCGAGCAAATGCATCGAGGCCCATAAAATTTGACTAGGGTATGGGCCTAGCAAATGCATCGAGGCCCATAAAATTTGACTAGGGGAAATGGGCCGAGCTCATGCTTCAAGGCCCAAAAGGAAAAGGGATAAATTTTAAACTGATTTTGTCGGGCCTTTGTAATCTAGCCCGAATTTTGTGACTTGGAACTTACTAAGTGAGCAAGACCCGATATATAGTAGGAATAAGAGTCTTCCTCTTAAATCCCCTCGATGTGGGAGACAAGAAGAGTCAATTAGAAAGTTTGTTTCATATAATCTCAAGTCTCTATATATATAGAGAAAGGAAGGAAATTTGGTGGAAGCCATTTCGTTGTGGGACAATATTTCAGTCCCTAGAATTAACCAAACATGATTTTGGATATTCTTTAGTTTGGTTAGCCTTCAAGTCTTAAGTTCTTTGTATAGGGAAGCAAATCCATCAACTTGTATAGCTGCTCGATGTGGGACAAAACACATTTCAGTTTTAATAAATTAAACTCACACTTCTTAGTATAAGAAGCAGTAGCCTTTGTGGAATGTTGCACTCCATAATTAAAGCTTGGACTTGTATCTTTTGGGTATCAAAACATTGAACTTATAATTTTCTGGCTCAATTTGGGGCCAAAGTTATAATTACATACCACAAATTTTTCCCTTAGGATGAGGACCTCACTTAGTTATATAGAACCAAGAATGAGTTTTACTCTTTAACAACTCGATGTGGGACACCAGAGATTCCTGTTTTAAACCTTCAACTGGAGTTCTTGCTTTCAAACATTTTCTTTTGCTTCCAAAGGATATATAGTAATTAATTTAGCAACCTTCTGTTGTTATGCATACTTCGACTCCCTAGGAAAGCCAAGGTGAAACTTATGTACCTTAACTTTGTAAGTGACACTACTTGGGATATATAGGAATTGATAGGAGTTGGTTTCTTTTACATATCGATGTGGGACATGAAAGAGTTTGGGACAAACGACCTTGCACTTTATAGAACTCACGACATGTTTAAATATGTTTGGTTTACACTAACACTTCGATTTTTGCACTTGTTAGCTTTCAAATTTTAAACTCCCAGTAATCTCGGCCTAAATTGAAGCCAAGGTGAAAGAGTGTGGAATTTTAGTAGCTTAGTCATTGACTTAACTTGGGTTATATAGACAGAGAATAGAGAACCACTCTTAACCATCTCGATGTGGGATAACCAGCAAAATAAGGTAAATAGAATGACTTAGTACCACATTGATAACTATAGTGATAATAAAAGAGTTTATGTAGATGGATTCAACTACAAACTCCAATTAGGAAAATTAATAGGATGAAAACCAGTGATGCTTATTTCGTTGCTGGTGGGATGTATGGATATTTTGTTAACACTTGAGACTATTTTTTTTGTTTCCTTGCCTCTATTTTTTCTACCACATTGGAAAGAAAAGAGATAGTATACCAGGTTATATAGTAGAAGTCTGCAGCAGAATGGTAAGAAGTTCATGGGCAAAGTATGGCTTTAGAGTGGGTGACTGTTAGTTGCTTTCCATTTTATTTTTCTAATGCTAAGGACCAGTACCACATCGACTATGTCAGGAAGGTGTTTCAACCTTTCCATATATAAATATGTATAGTTTCTAAATTTAGGAAATAACTAAGTGCTTGCAATCTCCTATGGTTCGGTAAGTCTTCGAACTTTTTCTTTTATTATTTTATTTACTAGTTATTTTATTTATTTATTATTTTAATTATTTAATATTTAAGTTAGTTATATTAGAATAATTAGGTAGTAGAAATAAAACGTGGTGATAATGCTAGTGTGACTTTCGATAATATTTTAGGGAACGAGCGAAGTTGACGACTTTCGTATAAGAGTTTAAGATCAGAAGTGACGTACTGTAAGTATATACTGTACTGATTTACTGTTGTGAATGATTAAATCGATTTTTGAAATATCGATGATTTGTTGATGAAAATTGAGTATTCTTACATTGATATTGTGAATTGATGATGATGCTTCCGAATCGGAAGTAAAGCTAAACCAATTGTTTAGCAGGCCGGGATCCCCACCAGTAGAACTTGTGAATCTATCATGTATTAATACTCATTTTCAAATTATGTGAAAATTTATTTGTTATGATGAACTCAGTTACTTGTTCTGTAAAATCTCAGTTAAATAGTATGATATATGCTTGCTGGGCTCTATGAGCTCACCCTTTTATGTCACTAACTTCCACAGGGAGTAAAGTTGGAGGAGGTTCGGGAAAGGATAAGATGTTATAATCTGAACTACTGAAGTTGGATAAGAAGTTTGTAGAATTCTAAGAAGAATACTTTTGTAGTAGGCCTATGTTGAAGTTGTTTAGAAGCGTGTAATATGTTGTAACATTTTATCGTAAGACTTGATCATGTTGTAACTACTTTTGGTTATTACTTAAATTAAGGTTTGTGCAAGCATGCATTATGACGTTTGGTTTGTTTGGCGTGCCCCGGGTCGGGTTCTGAGGTTATCCCGGGACCGGGGGCGCCACACATTTACTTGCTATAACCGGTTGAGTGACCAACCATGGACTCTATAAAAGAGTAGTGTGCGTCCCTCATTTCTCATCTCACTATTCAGCAAAAATTATCTCTCCTTTCTCACAAATACTTTCTAAAAGCTCTGCTAGGGTTCTGTCGCGAGGCGATTCCCGGCGTCTTTCCTCCGCCCTATTCTCCAGTTTTCGTTTGAAGATCGTTGAATCTTCATCTTCTCCACCTTCTTTTTTCAACATTTCTGGGTTTCAAACCTTCAAGGGAAGCATTTCAATGGAGGATTCTAGCTCTTCAGGCCAGTCTCAGCTCGCCAATACTTCTACTACCGCTCCACGACTTTTAAGGGGTAAGAACCCTAAAACATCTCTTGTCCATGCCAGTGTTTTTCCCTTAGAGATCTTTTAAATGAGTTTGGTCAAGCTTTTCCCAATATGCTCCATTTAGATGCTTATGAGTATAAATCAAAATACAAACAGCATAGGGTAGATATTTTAGCCCAACTTTTTCATATTAATGGGCCTTATAGGGCCGTTGTTCCGGCCTCAAATGAAAGGGCTTGTCACCCAAAGCCTGGGGCCATTAGGGTTTATAAAGAGACTTTTTTGCTGGTTTCCGCCTTCCACCTCCTCCTTTTGTTTGCCGTCTTTTGGCTGAAGCCAGGGTTTGTCCAACCCAACTTATGCCAAACGCATGGCGTTTTATCTATTGTTTCATGGTCCAATGTAAGAAACATGGGCTTGAGCCCAGTATTTCTGTTTTTCGATATTTATTCAAATTTGTCAATTCTTCTGACAATTCGGGCTGGGTCAAAATCCAACATCGTTCTTTAGCCCGTTCTTGTTTTGTTTCGGATTCTGCTCCTGATTCCCTTCCTAATTGGAAGAGGGAATGGTTTTATATCTTTTTGGATGGGGATGATTGGGACAACTATTTTCGGCCCAATTTCTGCAGAGCGGTTGATGGGCCTGTCAGGAGTATAAAATTGGGCGTGGAAGAAGAGGCTGCCATAACTTTGTTAACGTCTGATAATTTTCACCAATGTGCAAATTTGATTTCTGAAGATTCGTTGCAGGCCCATGGGCTAAGCGATTTGGGCTCTGAGGTTAATTAACTTGAAATTCTCACCTCTTGCTTTATTAACATTTTATGCTAGATGTAACTTTCTAACATTTTTGTAATCACTTTGCAGCCAAAGCTGCTCTGGGAGCAATTTTTAAGCAGAGGGAGGCTGCTGCTACTGCTAGGGTGGTAACAGAGAACCCTAGGGCCAAAAGGGCCAGGACAGATGAAGCTTCTCCCGCAGTGGAGCGTGTTCCTGCTTTTCTTCAAGAAAAGCCAGTTCCTATTGAGGAAGACCTCACTCCCTTTACAGTGGGATGGGGTTTATGCAATAGGGACACAGCTGTAGGTGATTCTAGGGCTGCAGCTGAGTGGTCCAGGAGCGTGGTTGCTCCACGAGATAGGGTCCACATTGTGGAGTCCTCTGATGACTTACAGATTGAGCTTCTTGGGGCTCAAGCTGTTGCTTCGGTAATTTCTTATTCAACTTCTTTAATTTAATTGTATTTTCGTTTCCCTTATTCACTTGTTTTCTTTGCAGATGAATGCCTACCTTCAGGCCGCTGTTCATAACCTGAAGGAGGTACGTGTTGATAAGACTATAGCTGAGAGGGACAGAGACAGATACTTTGACTCCTCCGAGGCAAACTTTGCTCGTTTTAGGGAGGTGGAGAAGGAGCTGGCTGCTGAGAAGGAGAAGAACAGGAAGCTACAGCTGGAGGTGCAGCAGAACAGGGAACACATCATTGCTGATTACAAGGCTTCTAAGGACTTTCAAGATGTCCTGAATGCCGAGTATGATGCAAACTTTCCTGGTACCTTCAAGGAGTGTTGGGAGGAGATCATCGAGGAGCTGAGTGGGAAGATTGAGGGGGTGTCCCTGGAGAGGTTCCCGGTTCCTGCTATCCCTGGAGTGACAGCTGCTATGGAGGTTGCTACAGAGACAGCTGTGGATGGGGACTCTCAGCCCACTCAGGATCCACCTTCTTCTCCTTTGATAGAGGCAGCTGATCCTTCTTCTACCCAGGGAGATGTCGTAGTTGATGACCTAGATGCATAGATGGCCCTGCGTGGCTTATTTCTGTTTTTTTATCTTTATTTATTCTGAACTTTTGCCCTTCGGGGTTTATGACTTAACTTATCTATGTAGTTAGTTTCTTTTGTTTCCATATTCTCGTTTTTTGCTTATAGTCCGTTAAACTTTAGAATTTTTCGAGTACTTGGCCCCCTGGCTGGTACTAAACTCACAAGCTAATTCAACGTTTTCCTTTCGTGTTTATTTTAACAAGGAGAAATAACTCATAGAGAAAACAGAATAAATTCCATTATGCTATCAATGAATATGAATAGAATGGGTTCAACCCTTACATAAATACTCTATCTTCTACTGGGAGCAACATGCTCTATAATGGTTTCATTCGAACCTTATTCCTAATAAATAGATAAAAGTCCAAGCCTTTGTCAAAAGAACTTAAACATAATAAACTTTGAGGTTCACTGCATGCCAAGTTCGGGGCACCTCAACCCCGTCCAAGGTTTCTAACTTGTAGGATCCTCGTCCTAACACCTTTCTGACTAGATATGGTCCTTCCCAATTTGGTGCTAACTTTCCTTTCTGGCCAACTCCTGAGGCTTCAATCTTCCTTAAGACCATGTCGCCTTGTCGAAAGAATCTTTCCTTAACTCTCTGGTTGTAGTGAAAAGAGGCTCTCTTCTGATATTCAGCATTCCTTGCATTAGCTTCATCTCTAACCTCGTCAATTAAGTCGAGGGCAAGTCTCATTCCTTCGTCATTAGTTTCTGGCTCATATGCCTCAACTCGAGGTGATGCTTGCATGATCTCTAAAGGTACGACTGCCTCAGCTCCATAAGCCAGCAAAAATGGGGTTGCTCCAGTTGTTACCTTGCAAGTGGTACGATATGCCCAAAGTATGGGCAGCAGTTCATCTACCCAAGTGTTCCTAGAGCGTTCGACCCTCTTTTTCAGTCCATCAAGGATAATTCGATTAGCTACCTCAGCTTGCCCATTGGCTTGTGGGTGCGCCACTGAGGTAAAACGGAGCTCAATCGCATTCTCTTCACAATACTTCTTGAACTCTTCATTATTGAACTGTGTCCCATTGTCTGTTACAAGGATTCGTGGGATTCCGTATCTGCAAATTATGTTCTCCCAAAAGAACTGGGAAACTTGCTTGGTGGTTATCTTGGCCAGAGGTTTAGCCTCAATCCACTTAGTGAAGTAATCAATGGCCACTATTAGGAATTTCCTTTGCGCTGAAGCCATGGGAAAAGGCCCAAGTATATCCATCCCCCACATTGCAAATGGAATGGGAGAGTTAATTGAAGTTAAGATCTTAGGCGGTTGCCTCACAATTGGGGCATGCTTCTGGCATCTCTCACATTTCTTGACATAGTTTTGTGCATCAGCCAACATCCCCGGCCAATAGAACCCTAAACGAATTATCTTGTGAGCTAGGGCTCTGCCCCCCAAGTGTTGCCCACAGATCCCTTCATGAACTTCTTCCAATGCTTCTCTTGCCTCTTGAGGCCTTAAACATTTCAAGTATGGGATGACAAACGACCTCTTGTACAAAATGCCTTCAATCAAAGTGTATCTCAATGCTCTTACTGAAAGTTTTCGTGCCTCCAAGGCATTGTCTGGGAGCCATCCGGTCTCAAGGTGTGCCTTGATAGGGTCTATCCAAGGGCATCCTACATCAATTGGTGCCAATAACTTTGAGTTAACGGTCGGGGCCTTCAAGACCTGAAAATAGACACTCCCAGCATAATTTTCTATCTCGGAAGAAGCAAATTTCGAAAGGGCATCGGCCTTAATGTTTTCCTCTCTTGGAATGTGCCCAACATAGCATTCCTCAAACTGGGACATAACAGCCGTTACTACTCTCAAGTATTTTGCCATAGTCTCATCCTTAGCCTCGAATTCACCATTTACTTGTGATACCACAAGCCTTGAATCTCCACAAACTTTGAGATTTTTGACCCTCATGATTCTGGCCAAACCTAAACCAGCTATTAATGCCTCATACTCCGCCTCATTGTTGGTAGTAGGGAAATCCAACTTTAAAGCGTACTCAACTGTGAACCCATCGGGGCTTTGCAAAACCAAACCTGCACCACTAGATTTTGTTTTTGATGCTCCATCAAAATAGAGCACCCAATATTCTTTCAGATCAGGTGTAAGTTCTTCTTCTTTTTTCTCTTGCCCAGGGGTAGTCATTATCTCTTGCCCCCCGACTTCTTGGTTGTTAATAGTGCATTCAACCACGAAGTCAGCTAATGCCTGAGCCTTTATAGCTGTCCGAGGCTTGTATGTGATATCAAACTCTCCTAGATCAATCGCCCATTTAATTAGCCTTCCACTGGCCTTAGGGCTATGCAATATGTTCCTCAACTGCTGGTTTGTCAGAACTTGAATCTTATGAGCCTGAAAGTAAGGCCGCAATTTCCTTGAGGCAGTTACTAATGCCAAAGCAAACTTTTCTATGGGTGAGTAATTCAACTCAGCCCCATGCAACACTTTGCTCACATAGTAGATAGGTTTCTGGAGTTTCTCCTCTTCCCGAATAAGGACAGCACTCAGGGCTTGTTCAGATACCGCCAGGTATAGATAAAGAATCTCCCCAGGACTTGGTTTGGTCAACAACGGGGCTTCAACCATGTACTTCTTCAGTTGCTCAAAGGCCTCCTGGCTCTCAGGTGTCCACTCAAAATTTTTCACCTTCTTTAACGCTTGGAAGAATGGCAAGCATTTGTCTCCAGACTTGGAGATGAATCTTCCTAAAGCTGCAACTCGACCTGTCAATTTTTGCACATCTCTTATAGAGCGTGGTGGCTCCATGTCTAAAATCGCCTTGATCTTGTCAGGATTGGCCTCAATGCCTCTCTTTGAAACCATCAGTCCTAAAAACTTTCCAGATCCAACGCCAAAGGCACACTTGGCGGGATTCAACATCATCTTATGGTGCCTCAGCACTTCAAATGCCTCTCCGAGGTGCTTGATATGATCAGCCTTGAATAGGCTCTTGACCAACATGTCATCAACATATACCTCCATGGTTTTTCCAATCAGATGGGCGAATATCTTATTCACCAATCGTTGGTAAGTAGCTCCTGCATTCTTTAGACCAAAAGCCATAACAAGATAACAGAAGACACCAAAGTCAGTTATGAAAGATACCTTAGGTATGTCATCCTTGTGCATCTTAATCTGATTATAGCCGCTGAATCCATCAATGAAGCTTAACATCTCATGTCCAGCTGTGGCATCTATCAACATATCAATCCTTGGGAAAGGAAAACAATCTTTTGGACATGCATCATTCAGGTCAGTGAAGTCTATACACATCCTCCACTTCCCATTCGCTTTTTTGACCATCACAAGGTTTGCTAACCATTCGGGAAACTGAATCTCTTCAATAAAACCAGCTTCCAAGAGCTTATCCACTTCTTGCCTGATGGCCTCTTGCCTTTCCGGAGCAAAGTTTCTCTTCTTCTGCTTTATTGTCTTCCTTTTGGGATCAACATTTAACTTGTGAGTTATGAGTTGGGGGTCAATCCCTGGCATATCAGCTGCTGTCCAAGCGAACACGTCGCTATTCTTCTGTAAGAATTCTATCAACTTGCCCTTCAGGGGTTCTTTCAGAGATGCTCCAACATAAGTAACTTTTTCAGGATCATTAGGCTCTAGAGGTATGGGAATCAAATCCTCTGCTGGCTTCCCTCTATGCTCTTCATCATCGCGGACATCCATGTCTTCAATCGGAAGGACCTGCCCCCCGACTCCATCGGCCCTCAGCGCGGCTACATATCAACTTCTTGCCATCTTCTGATCACCCTTTTGTTCTCCGACACCATTCCGTGTCGGAAACTTAATCTTCATATGATAGGAAGAGGCCACAGCCTTAAACGCATGAAGTCCAGTCCTTCCAAGGATTGCGTTGTAAGTTGAGGCTGCCTTGATCACCAAGAAGTTCAGCATCTGAGTCGCCTCTTTAGGCTCCTGCCCAATAGTCACGGGTAATTGAATAGTCCCTTCTACATTGGACTCCACTCCGTTAAACCCGTATATAGGCATGTTCGTAGGGGTCAACTGAGAGTCGTTGTACCCCATCTTCACAAATGCATCATGAAACAAAATATCCACAGAAGCCCCATTGTCTATCAAGACTCGTTTTACTTCTGAGTTTCCAATCACAGGAGTTATGACCAGCGGGTTGTCATGGGGGAATTTCACCCCTTCCAAGTCTGAATCATCGAAACCAATCACCATCTCAGTTTTAGCACGCTTCGGGGCTTCTCCCACAATGTGCATTACTTCTCTAGCATAAGCCTTTCGAGAATTCTTAGTTGTGCCAGCTGCTGTCGGGCCTCCCCAGATCATGTTGATAACTGCCCTTCGGGGCTGTGGATTGCGGTCATGGTTATCATCCCTCCTGTTATTATCTCTCCTTTCATTGTCCCTTCTGTCATTGTCCCTTCTCTGGTTCCCACGGTCATCACCCTTGGTGAACTGACTTAGTTTTCCTCTTCGTATCAAGAACTCAATCTCATCCTTGAGTTGCCTACAATCGTCGGTGTCATGTCCCACATCTTTGTGGAACCTGCAATACTGCTCCTTGTTCCGCTTGGCGGGGTCTCCCCTAAGTGGCTTCGGCCATCGGAAGTCCTTTTCCTTTTCAATGTCCAACAGGATTTGGCTTCTTGGAGCATTAAGCCTGGCATATTCGGAAAACCTTGGACCCGAGTTCTTTTTTGGAGCAGATTCAGAGTCTCTGCTAGTTCGGGGATACTTGTCCCTAGCATCGTACTCTTGTTCTTGCTTCCGCTTGTTGTTCCCTCCGTTGCCCAATGTGGCTTCCTTTTTCATGCTGTCCTTAGCTTTTATATATTTATCCGCCCTTCGTTGGAGTTCATCCATGCTTTCAGGGGGGTGTTTTGCCAACGACCTCTTAAAAAAGAGATCCGTGGTTCCATGCTGCAAGGCTACCATGGCCACCTTATTTTCCAGATCAGTGATGTTCAGGGTCTCCTTAGTGAATCGCTTGATATAATCTCTTAAGTTCTCATTCTTTCCCTGTGTTACATACATAAGGGATGCAGAGCTTTTCTCATGAATTCTTCCGCTGATGAATTGACTGACAAAAGCGGTACTCAACTCCTTGAAAGAGCTAATCGAGTTTGGAGGTAAACGACTATACCAACGTTGCGCCATGCCCGACAGGGTTTGGGGGAACGCCCTACACTTAAGGGCATCGTTAGCAGGCTGCAGTAACAATGCGCTTGTAAACGTTCTCACATGAGTTGCGGGATCCCCCGTTCCATCGTAAGCTTTGATTGTGGGCATCTTAAACTTTCGGGAGATATGTGCGTTCATCACCTCCTCAGTGAATGGAGGGGTCGGATCATCAAGATCTCCTTGTAACATCAGATCTTTAGGGTTACTCTTGGGGATTTCCACCCTTTTAGTTCCTCTGGTTGGGGCTTCAGCCCTTCGGTGTCTCCTTGAAGACCTCTCCAAATCTATGAAGGGAATCCCTCCTGAAGTCGGAGGAGGTCGAGTCTGATTAGGGTTCTGTCTCTCTAGCTCCCTTGCTTGGTCGTCCTTCAGCTTCTGAATCTCGGCTTCATAAGCCTTAATTTTCTCTGCAATTGTTAAAGGACCATCACGGTTTGATGGATTCCTCCTCAGAGGTTCCTTACTAGCACGTCGCCTCCTTGGGGCTTCGTCTCGATCATCGTCTTCAGATGACGAGTCTCCAGTATAAGGAACAGAGTAATCATAGTATCCTGGTTCAGGAGAGGCCGGGCCTCTAAGATAAGGGGATTGTTGTTGCCCATGGATCAGCCGAGCATGACCGCTTGGTCCTGGATCCCTTGGATCTTGGGGGTAATTAGGCAGCCCATACAGTGGGTTGGTGTTGACAGGGAGCGAAGAAGTGGAGAGACTGTGAAGCGGCGGGCGGCTACTCAGAGGGAGAGGAGAGACCACCATCTGGAGCGAGTTAGTCTCCTGTCCTAGAGGGACGATTACAGGTTGAGATCCTTCAGCGGGGGGATTCGTCCCTTGTGGTTGAGAGGTCTGAGTATGAGGGTTTGTTTCCGTCAATGGGGGTACATACCCTTGCTCCATACCAACAGGAGGGGCAGTGATTGGTGGAACGACGGTTCCAGAGGTAGCCTCGGTTGAGACCGGTGTTGTTCTTCGAGTGGTAACCATGGTTGATGTCTTTGTCCCACAGACGGCGCCAAATGTTGTGGAATAAAAACTAGGTTGAAATTATTGCGGCTAGGGTTTGTGTATTTAATGCTAGGGTTCGTGAGCTTCGTGCTTTAATGGCTGCTTCTGCGTTCGAGACTGATCGGTCCTTACAGAATGCCTACGTATCTCTGTATTAGAGAATCAAGCCAAAAAACGTAGTTCTGAGTGAGGGGTCAGGCCCTTTATATAGGCTGAGAAGCCTTAGAATTATGGTAGGATTTGGAGACTTGGTGGGCAAGTCTTTGAGGAATGTTCTAGATCTATTGCTTATAGGAATCAGTTTCCATATTGAATTGGATGCCTTATTGGATAAGTCTGAAGGGGATATTATCCTTATCCAACTCTTATTTGCTGAGCTGTTTATTACCCTTAATATTAATTACGAAATTAATATTATAATTGGGGTTTTGGGCCCAGCTGGTGGGCCCCACGTTTGGACCATTCTTGGCCTAATTAATGCCACATTAAATGTGTCTTTAGGGCTTATTTCCAGCCCATATCAGGAATCCTATTGTAACTACAATTACAATTATTTTATTCTTAGTTACACATGTAATTTAAATGTTTTATAATTTATAATTTAATAAGTATATATTTGACCTTTTTAATTATAATTTTTATATCATATAATAATCACAATGTAATTGTTTTATTATGTTGTAAATGAATAAAATATAATATTTTTATATATTACTAGATAATAGTAATTATTTTTTACTAAGTAAAATATTTGGAAAAATTCAATTAATAAATTCATACCAAAAAACATAATACATTTTTAACAAAAATAAGTCAATTTTTTTTAATAGTTTTACTAATATTATAATATAAAATTTTAATATCACTCAATATTATAAGTTATTCATTAGTTTAAATAAATTCTAAGCACGTGCTATCTATTAGTCATAAAGGCATGTCTGTACTTATGTAACAAGCCTACTTGATCATAGTATTACTGTATATTGCTTACATGACCCCCTAACTAGAACCCCTTAGTTAGTTTTCTGTCATGTATTTTTATTTAATGGTATGTATCAAACTCAGCTGTAAATTGTACAAATTAGCCTCACGATAATGCTTGAAAGAAGATTCATGGATCATGCCTCAAGGTTGAAGAAGAAGACTACATAATAAACGCAGTTGATGTTTGAAGAATGAAGAAAATTTTCCTAAGTACAAATTCAAGAAGTAAATTTGTTCTATTAGAGAAGTCAAGGAATCGATATGTCAAAGACTCTATTCGATATCTCGAGAAGTCAATAAGTCAAAACTCAATTCGACATCTCAAGGATTCGATATGTCAAAGACTCTACTCGATATCTCAAGTAGTCAACAAGTCAAAACTCTATCCGATATCTCAGAGACTTCATAAGTAAAATACATATTCGATATCTTAAGGATTTCACAAGTCAAAAGAGTAATTCGATATTTCAAGGATTTCTGAAGTGAAAAGACTCATTTGATATCTCAAAAAGACTTGATCCATAACTCAGAGATCTCTAACAATCCATAACTTAGAGATCTCTAGCAATTTAAAAGTAAGTAGTTCTCGAATCAAGTACTTAGCCAATTATCAAATGTTTCAAGGACAAATTTCAGAAGAATTTTATGACAGAAAAACAATACAAACCAAGGCACCTGCAGTAATCCAATTGTTGATGTGTGCACCTGGAAAGCCTATAAAGAAGTTTGGAGAGAAATTCAAGGGGAAACAGCTAAATAAGTGGAATGATAAATCCCAATAACACCACAAGAATGTAGAAGAGGGGTGTTGAATACAATCTTAACAAACTTTTTCGAATTAACGGAGGATGAACAATTGGATTAAATAGATAACGAAACAAGTAAATGAAATTTAAAGCAAATACATAACAATTACAGAATTTCAGGTGGGTTTTATGATCCACCTGAGATTTATATTTCGAAGAAATAATCTGTGTAAAAGATTACACAACTGCGGTTACAAGGCTTTGAATACAAGAAGAAACCTAACTATTTCTCTTGTATTTCTTGTATGTGTTTGCTCTCATATAGCTCATACAACTTTTGTTCTACTCACACATACATAAGCAATGTTGCACTTGGGTTATATAAATACCCCAAGGCTACAGCTCTACAAACAAAATGAATATTATAAAGTCAAATTTGTTTGTAGGTCTGCTACTACTCCTTTTCTTCATGTGACACAACTTTGTCCGATTGTCTTGAACAGATATTATTAGATTTCATCGTCCAAAGTGTTTGCTAAGAAAAGGAATGTTTCTTTTTCTTCTTCGTTTCCAAAGACTGGCTTCCATGCCATTTTGAAGTCTACCAACCTATGTGATCTGTCAGCTATGTCCCGTCACTATCAACTACTAGTATCGAGACATTATTGATAAACATTTGTTGTAGCTGATTATCCATTAATGAGTTGCATGTTACCCGTTGATAGTACTATCCGTTGATGTAGCTCCAGTATCTGTTGCTGTATCACTTCACTTAAACAGAATTACAAAGCACAGCTTATATACAATTAGCTAACCTTTCCTGTTTATCCATTGATAGTCAACATGACTTAGGATGCCATCAACTAGTACTACAATCGATACCTGTCTGTGGAAACTTCTTGACATGATACTAACTTATCGATTGATAAGCTTCCTCATCAACGGATATTTATAAGCTGGATATCCGTTGGTAAGTTACAAAAATGTTAACTTATACAAATATGTTTTTAAAGTGTTTTATGTATATCATCAAGGACGACATAATTTATAACATGGATCTGATTAGTATGCAAAATAAGGAAAATCACATTATATCAATTTTCACCAATATAGTATAGATAGGCTTAGCTCATTATTTTATCTGTTACTAGTTTTACAAAAATGAGATGTGGACATGTTTTATAAGTGCACAAACTCATATATTTAGTTGTTCAGTATTTCATTGTAATATTTTGAATATCTTTTTCGTAGAAACAAAAGCTGAGAATACACATTGTATTCACAAATACTGAGAATACACATTATATTCACAAATTATAATTTGTAACACCTTCAAATCTAATACAACATTAGGATAAGTGAGTTTATGTTATTTATATTCGACAATATCTTTCATTCAACCTACTTAGTCAATAGATTCAAACAGTTAATACTTAAAGAAATTCAAAAAAGGCATTGTAATATATTTACCCCATGTCTACTAAAATTAGTGTATTTTATACTCAACACTAGCATTTTGTATATTTCATACTCAATTCTATTATTTAGTACAAGATAAAATAAGAAATTACTTAAATCCATTCTAATTTTAATACAATTTTGAAGTTCATGAGATGTTTTAAAATTGCAGAGTAAATCAGAGAAGAGAATGGGAGACAAAGTACAGAGATAATTTGTAAACGTTCAAAATAAAAATTTTAATTTTTTTCATAATATCGTATTTAATCACGTAAATTTGTTTCAAATGACATGAACTTGTCATTAGATTCATAAATGTACTTAAAAAATATAGAAGGGATATTTACAAAAATATATAATTTTTTAACTTTCTTTTACGGTTTTACTGTCTTTAAAATGGGGTTCCAAATGTATACTTTCAGTTTTGTAAATATACTACTGCCTTTGTTTTTAACTTCTATTTTTTTTTTAAAATACGACCTTGTTCTCTCTCTCTCTCTCTCTCTCTCTCTCTCTCTCTCTCTCTCTCTCTCTCTCTCTCTCTCTCTGTCAATATCGCTTTTCCACCCCACCGTTGCCATGTCCACCATCCACCTCCGATCTTCGGCGTCGCAGGCGACCTCCTTATTCGTCGTAGCCTCCACCCCCAACCTCCATTTCTGCCTCCTTTTTCCACCTCCACCTCTGACCCTCTCCTTGTCGACCTCCTCCCCTCATCTCTCTCAATCAAATAATTCATCGACCACTATCAAAACTCGCCGTTCTCAAATCCTCGTTCTCCAAAATCTCCGACTCACCTCACTGTCGGAGAATGTTCTGATTCATAAAAAGGCCATTCCCTTTACTCGATTTTATCGTGGTGCAAGCAATTAGCTAACCACGCCTTAAAGTTCTTTTAACTTGTAAGAACCCAGATTTTTGGTAGAATTAAAAACTTTTCTTATATATTAATGTAAGAAGGAATAGTAGTCACGACTACGATGTAACCGTGGTTCTAAGGAATGATTATCTAATGGAATTGGATTTGGATTATAATGTTTCTATTCAAAGAAGGATGTAATTGGTTGAGAACCTAGATAAGAATAATCGATCTCCAAGAAAGTAAGTTAGGGTATACGAACAAAGGAGTATTCTCATGTCATCCAAATCGATATTTGTTATAAGTCCGGAGGTTCCGTAAAAGAGATAAGGAACGCTCGAGGAAGCACAAGGATATTTTCTAAGTACAAGGATTAAAAAGAGAATAAGTAGTGAATAGTGTTTTTGGTGGAAATTGGAATATTATGAGACGACACTATATAGAAGTACCCGGAACGGATTTCTGAGTTCGTATTAATGATCTAGGGGGGAATGAGTGTATGTAAAAGCTGTCGGATTCTGAAAAATGGCACTTTTATTTTTCCCGAGATTCCCCTAGACACCGAAGGAACTAAGGATTTAATGAAAAGGATTTGAGGAATTTGAATTCGAGGATTATTAAGAAAGATAGAAATGATAGTACAAATTTTAAGAAGGTTTCCGGTAAAACGCTAACTAGAAATCCTTGATTTATTCCTCCGAGCGATCAATGAATTGAGCAATAACTGGGCAGTGAATTATATATTATTATATTCAAGAAACGAGATATTAAATTGAAGATTTGAGGATTTAATATTTTAGGATTTTATTATATTTGATTTGAGGATTTGGAACGAAAACCACTGAGACGTGAAACCAACGTTCTAGAAACCGCTGAAACCTTACAATGAGATTAAGCGATTAAATGAAAGAATCATGGGTTAAAGATTGAGATTATGCCAAGATTAAATATCCTACATGATCATCAAGAGAATTATATCAAGTGGTTACATGAGTAACCAATGCACTTAGTGATTTAAACCTTGTACTTAGTACAAACAATCTTTAATCCACCAAGCTTCCAAGATATGCTTCCAAATGCATCATCCCTTACCTCATCACTTTAATAAAGTAGGATTAGATGAGGTAAATCTAGTTCCACTCACCTTGTGCATTATTGATCAAACAAAGCAAAACAAAGGAAGCAAAGCCAAGAACTCCATGAAGAGCAAAAAAAAATCTACTCCTTTTTAGCAAAATCAAAGTCCAACCTCTTGACCTTCATTTGCATGCCACGAAATAAACCATGTAAGTTCCTTACTATATCAACATGATCTCATAGAAATTTGAGCTTCAAATTCCATCTCTAGCATAGTTTTCAAAAATCATCAAAGTGATGATGAATAGTGTTTTCAAGATCTAATCTTTGATTTCTTGATTTGTTTGAATGATCTAAGCTTGGTTAAGGATATGCAGGAGATAATCAAGGCTTATTAAGGTCTTAGAACACTTCAAGGAAGGTATGGACATCTCAAACCCTAGGTTTTATTTTAAGTTTTATGGTGTTCTTGGTGATTTTTAGATTTAGATGTTATGATAAGCATGTAAGCATGATTATGTAATTGATTTTGTTAATCATGAGACATGATGATTATGGTGCTAAAGTGAGCTGTTCTTGGACTTATAAGATGAGTATAATGTATGTAAGATGTATGGTATGCCCGGTGTGGCTTGGTGTTGATGAAATAAAATTAGAAACATTCGAATTATAGCCGTCATAATGCCCGATTTTCGTTAGACCTTAACAATTCGTGCATAACAGTTAGGATAAATTTCTGATCTTACTGATTACTTAACATGTCCTTATAGTTTTCGAGCCATAAATCGTTTTGGCGTGAAAATCGAAACATTCTGATTTACGGTTTAGGAATTATGGTCAAATTACTAAAAGTGGTTTGAAACCGTAAAAGCAAGTTCGTAACGGAAATTGAACCTTATTAAAATGAGTTATGCAGTGGCAAATCATGGTAATTAAGTAATAGATATCATAAGGAAGGTGTGGGAGAAAACCTCATGTCAAACGGATTGTTTTTAGATTTTATAAAACTGTTTGAATCAAAGTTAAGCGCGAACGAACCCCTAAAAGTACACTTGGTTATAACTTTGGAAATTCACTTAGAAAACGGGCGATAAAACTCGAGGTATAATCTTGGTTCGTAAATGACCAACCTTAGAACTTATACGATTTAAGTATATACCAAGTGTAAGTTTGATGACATGTCTTAATAACGAACAAATGTCGGACCGTATCGGTGACAGACAAAAAGAGTTACACAAAAGGGTGCATAACGAGATAACTTGAAAACGTGTTTCGACTTAAGTGAAGTTTATACTTAGACTTTTAAAAGGTGTTAAGTGGTTAATCTCGAATGTTCTGATTGTTTATAGATCATCGAGCAGACCTAGGACACGCTATCTCTACCCACACCCGATTACCAGACAAGTTTCAAATCCTTTTTTTTAAAGGTTGTTGTTGTGAATATATATGCTTTCCATTATACATATGCTATAGAATGCATGCCTACATTCAAGTTCTATTGTTATACTTGTTCCCTGACTTAAATGTTTGCTTATAACCTAGATATCGGTTATAAGCCGGATATGGTTAAGACCCTTAAGTGAAGGGCATTTGAATCTTATTCTTCGAATATAGACCGGGAGTCGGTACTTCTTGATATATCTTGATTATTTCGGGGAAGAATATTTAAGTAAATACATTTCCATTATTTATTTATAGAATATTCATTCATCGCGTATTATTTCTGTAACACCCCCAGATCCGGGGTCCGGGATCCGGTGGTTACGGTTTCCAATTCTGTCCACAACACTTGAACTTTCCTTAACATAAAATAAATTACGTCTCTATAACCCAACACAATAATATAAAACACACCCGTTATAGTCCCAGAGATGAAATCAGAGTAACACTCAAATTTTTATTAATCACATTATGAGTTCTTACAATCCAAAAGAATTTCAATATAAATACATACTCTTTGCCATCCATTTACATAAGGCATACTAGACCATATTCTTGGTACTGAAAGAATAAATATACCCTACCAATAGCTTCTTCTTCGGCTCTGGTAGTCTCATCGTCCTCGCCCGCGTCGAGTGCGCCTTGTGCGAGTCATCTGGTCTAGCTGTTGTTGTGATATAATAATAAAGCAAGGGTGAGCAATAGCCCACCAACAATAATATATGACTGAACGATAATGTATAACAGTTCAAAAGTATCTTTCAAACCATATGCCATGCCTTTACGGAAATGATGCCAGTATAATATGAACGATGAAGTTACAAGGTAACTTAAAGTATTTGTTTGTAGAAATATCTGCTACATCAAAGTAAGCGAGATATTCTTATTGTTATTAAGAAGAGGAACTTGCAAGAAAAGGTTGCAATTCCAGTTATGACCCTTTTCCAACTCTGCCAACAGTAATCATGTTGCAGGAAATAAATAAATTTGGATGATGAACCAATGATGGAGTATTCACCGCGCCCGCTGTTCCAATCTTGATGATCAGTCGAGATCGTACATCTCAATTTAGATTTACTACCGGTAGAAGGAAGAACTGACGGCTTTACTTGTGTACCGCCTTACTAGCTCTCCCCGGCCAACGGTTGGGCCAAAGGGGATGGACCGGCGCTACTCGGCCTCTTACACGACTCCTAGTTCAAATAGAATTCATGATTCTGAATGTAACGTTCGTCCCCCTTTCCCCAAGTATAATACTTGTTGATAAGACTCCACAAAGTAGTCGTATCTAGTTGGAAAGGAAAATTTACCAATAACTCCCAAGCTATTACTTGGTAACGGATATCAACTTGTTCCAGTGATCTTACCCCTCGAAAGATGAGAAGGTAAGCAACGACTTAATAAGTCAACAGCACCCGAGTTGCGAGTGAAGGGAATACTTTATGACCGGGAAGTCGACAAGATAAATAACATTTTCCAAGTAAGGTTCCCTTATTATTAAGGAGGTAGACTCAAAGAAGAATGATGTCTGAGAACCTTCCTTGATATAGGATTAATAATAATATGACTCCGAAATATTTTTCGTAATAATCGAAGAAGATAAACCTTATTGAGGTTATTCTAAGTATGGAATAAATATTCAGAGAATATTTATTGAATTAAAAATATTTAAAGAATATTCAGGAATATGAAAGAATATCTTTAATCAGAGTATTTTTCAAATAATTCTTGAAGAAATATCGAGAGAATATTTATTGCATAATTAAATATTCAAATGAATATTCCAAATAATATTCATTAATCAATAAGACCTGAAAGGAATATTTAAAATATTTAAAATAATATTCGATGATTAAATAGAACCCTGGATGAATATTCAAAATAATATTCATAATTAATTAGGAATTTAAATGAATATCAATAAAGTAATATTCATTTAATAAATAATATCCTAAATGAATATCAAGTAATATTCATTTAGTAATCCAAGCTTTAAAGGAATATTCGATATAATATTCGATAAGTAAATCAAGCTTCAGATGAATATTGAAGATAATATTCATCAAGTACTTAATACCTTAAATGAATTTTCAAAAGTAATATTTATTTAATGAAATAATATTCTAAATGAATGTCCACATAATATTCATTTAGTAGTCTCATCTTTAGAAGAGTATTCGAAATAATAATCGATAATCAATTCGACTCCGAATGAATATTGACGAATATTATTCGTCGAATGATTACGTTCAAATAATTATTTGAAGTAAGGATCGTTAAAATAATTAGTCTCGAACGAATATTCAAATAATATTCGTCGCCCAAATAATAGAAAATATTTACTTAAATATTTTCCTCCGAGGTAATCTCGATATATCAAGGAATATTGACTCCCGGTCTATTTTTGATTAATAAGATGTATACGCCCTTCTATGAGGGTCTTACAATAATCGGCTTATAACTGATATATAACTATCTAGCTTATAAGCCAACAATAACATTCAGGGAACAAGTATATCACTTCAACTTGAAAGTAGGCATGCATGCAATGGCATATGTATATCAGCATATATATATATATATATATATTTATTCAATCACAACAACAGCCTAAAAGAAGGGAATTGAAACTTGCCTGGTAGTCGAGTACGGTAAGGGGTAGTGGTAGCGGGTCCCGGTTCAGCTTGGTGATCTATAAATAGCCAAGGCATTCGGGATTAATCACTTAACATATTAAAAGTTAAGTTATACTTAATTCGAAACACGTTCTCGAGTTATCTCGTTATACCCCTTTTTGTGGATTACTTTTATCACTGATCCGACCCGACATTCGTTCGTTAATACGACATGTCATTGCATTTATACTTGGGACATACTTAAGTCATATGAGTTCTAAGGTTGATCGTTACGAACCAATATTATACTCCGAGTTTTATCGCCCGTTTTCTAAGTGTTTTACCGAAGTTATAAAAGAGTCGTCTTTTAGGGGTTCGTTCGCGTTTAACCTCGACTCGAACATTTTTAATAAATCGAAAAATGATCTTTTTGACATACGGTTTTCTTTCACGCCTTCCTTTTTACCTCTAGTATTTATTTACCAAGATTCGCCATGACGTTACATAGTTTACGAGGGTTCAATTACAGTTACGAACTTTCGTTTACGGATTCGAACTACTTTTAGTAATTTGGTCATAAATCCTAAACCGTAAGTCCGTTTCATGCGATATTTATATCAAAACGAAGCTTGAAACATAATCTATCCTATCATGGCAGAAAATGAAGCTGTACAGTGAGTTATAGCTACTGTGATTCTCGGTGTTTAATAGTCTAACGAAAATTCGGCATTACGACGGCTATAAATCGAACGTTCTAAAATTCATAACAATCAATCCAAGCCACACCGGGCATACTACACATGGTTTTCATCTTAACCAGTCCAAGAAGGTTTCAATTAACCATCATAATCATCAAAACTCTTAAATCATCACTACTAACTACATAATCATGCTTTTATGCATATAACAACACCATAATCTTAACTAATCTAAAACCATCAAGAACATATATAAAACTCAAAGTAAGATCTTGGGTTCTTAAGAATTATACCTTCCTTGGAGAGTGTACAAGCTATAATAACCCTTATATAGTCCTTGTATGGCTTTAACAAAGCTTAAATCATCCAAAGAAACCAAGAAATCAAAGTTAGTTTCTTGAAAACACTATTCACCCTCATCTTTGAGGATTTATTTGAAAATGGAAAACATGGAGTTTGAAGCTAAGATTTCTAGGAGATCATTTTTATGAAATATAGGACTCACCATAAAAATTTGGAGATCAAACAATGGTTGGAAGGTGGATTTTGAAATCTTAAAACTCCAAAATTCGAAGTGCCTTGGTTTTGGGGGAAAAACAGTGAACTTCTCGAATTTATTTACCCATCCAAACGATCTTCAAAAATTATGAAATTAAATCCCCAACTTCACCTTGATGTGTAGAAGCTCCATGAATTTTTTCATGATTTTTAGATGAGTAGATCTAGGTGAAAAAAAATGGCAAAGACCCCTGCCCTGGAAAATGCAACTGCTGGAAAAATGGGGGAGAGGTGGTGTTTGCTTGGCTAGTTGTCAAATGATATTTGTGATATGTATAAGTGGGTATAGCTGCTAATACTCCTCTTAATACAAGTGTCAAAGGTTTATGGTGTGGTAGAAAAATTGATGATGTGAAGCCTTGTTGTTTTCTTCTTGTCCATCCACCTCATTACTTCCTTTTTCATTTCTTTTCTTCATTTCATTTCCACCAAATATTCTTATATATAACCCCAGCTGATCAAGTAGGGTTTTTTTTTATCTCGTTACGTATTTAATCCGTAATTTCTTTCGCGTTTGCTTGATCGCTTAATCTTGTTATAAAGTTCTAGCGATTTCTAGAACACTTGTTATTCTAACTCAAAGGTTTTCATTCTAAATCCTCAAATCATACTTAATAAATAAAATCCTTGAATCCTTAACATTATAATACTCTTGTCTTGATCGTATTGATAGGCTCTTTACGGTTCGGTCAAATATTGTACCGAAAAAGAATTTGGAATTTCTGAATTCCGATCGTCTCTGCATTCACTTATTTCCTCCGCGTATTACTAATATGACTTCGAAACATCCATAACACGTCCCGTACATAGGGTGGCGTGAAAAGTTTTCCAACTTACAAAGTCACTATTCATCCACCAAATTACTATGCACGTACAGGAAACACTATGCACGTACGGGAAATACTATGCACGTACGGGAAATACTATGCATGTATGGGAAATACTATGCACGTATTCATTTCTCTTCAAGGATCCATTAGCTCCTTCCTGGATGGTAGATTATTCTTATCTAGGTCCTCAACCATCGAATTACTCTATTCTGACAATATACCAATGCATCAGGATCATTGTCCAAAGCAATATCCATTCATTACAATCATTGTTCTTTGAAACCACCATTCATTAGAGCTGGTGACCTTGTTGTTGGAATCATTGTTCCTCATTTTATCATTACTTAATAAAAGTTTTAATTATATCCAAAATTTGGGGTTCTTACAGTCTCCCCTCCTTAAAAGGATTCCGTCCCGGAATCAGGTAGGAAGCAAAAAGTCGTTTGCCTATCGTTCACTCTTTAGCTTCCCGGTCAATTCTTATTCGTTCTACCCTTCCTCAGCACATCTTCTAGTGCTACAATTCATACTTTATCCTTTTTCCATCAACGTTGCTACTTTTCGTACAACTCACTATCCGGGTTATATTTTTACTCAGTCTTATCCTTATTGATACCTGCAGTAACATTGGTATCACTATCACCCTACGATTCGGAGGTAACCTCGCCCGTACTGTGCATTTCCTGATCGCTTTAATCTTCGCAATCTAGATCAATATAGAGAAGTGGAAAGATTTGTTGAGAGATCACTATGATCAATTGAACATTTGTTATATTGCATAGTTAGTACAGAAGGGGGCCAGCCTTTAGTACTTGACAAGCAATTAAACAAGTCATAGCATTCCACTTAGACTTCTTATCACCTAGACAGATAGTCACGTAGCAGTACCTCCCCTCCAAAAAGGGTTGTTCTTCTCAATTCATAAAGAAGATGAATAAGAGAGAAGAAGAGAAAAGAGTTCTAAAGGATTATAGAAAGCTTTCATGATTGTAGAATATCATACTCAGAATTTACCTCTGAACTATAGAGGTTTATCAAAGAAGAAATTAATCATAATTATATCCAATACTATTTGATCGCAATCTCACGTGTCAACATATCTTGCTGCTTTGTCCATTATTCTATGGACAAATACTCTTGTTCAATCTTAGCGATACTCACATTCGGGAAATCCTTCAACCTTTCAGGTTAAATCTTAGGTTTCTCACTTGGCATCATTAGTACTGACATCCCATATCATGTTACTAGCTTTTTCATAACTATAGTATTGACACTATCAGGTTGTCATCCTGAGAATTCATTAGAAAACCCATTCATAACACTCCTTGCTTCTCATTCCATAGTTGCTTCCCCAGCCTTTTCTTTATCAATCACATCCTTCTTATTATCTGATTCTTATTTACTTCTGTTATTTACTTTCACCTTCACCTCTTTATTGAGACACCTTTTTGCACTTGGTACCTCCTTATCGGTATTCCGTCTCATTTACTCTATAATCATCACGTTATTTCAATTTAAACTTTCCGAAATGAATCTGGCCCGATTCCTTTAACTTAGATTCATATAATCTACTTCTGCCAACCTTGTTTCTCATTACTTGTTCTTTTCTATCCATGGTTTTCCACAGGTTGTCTTTTGTAAGTCGGACCAGGTCGTATATCTACATTCTTGTACTCCTATCATCTGTTGAACATTTGCATTTTACTGGCGTAGCCTGGCCACATGAAAACCCGTTATGACCGTGCTATAATTTTGGGGGTAAGGCTGGCTCGAATACCACCGTCCGAACATTTTAAACTCTCAGGTGGCCCAATAAGTCTCGGGCTCAACCGCCCTTCCCTCCAAATCTCATTAATTCTTTCCATGGGAATATCTTTAACATCATGAATCATCAACCTCATATTCTCTATCTTGTTTGCGCAGAAGTACACTAACATAAACTTGTTTGTCATTCATCAACATGCCATTTAGTTAATCAATGGCAGCACTGTCTTTATCTTTACATTGTCATCTACTTTCTTAGAAGAATCACCATCGCTTGTTGTTTACGTAGTGCATTAATAGCTAACCCTACGGGTTTCAAATCCCTTAGGGAGACAAAGTGATCACTATTCCTTATCCATACGAAACACTTCCTGAACTTGATGTAGATATAACATGAAGTAGATAGAATTGCAGAAGAGTTTCAAGTATCGCAGCTAGGTCCGGTTGATGAAACTATCACTTATGCATCTTCCATAAAAGACTGGAAACTTAACGGTTTACTTCATCAATTTTGTACCATGGTCCTGGTTTGCCTCAAAACGGGACCTCCTAAGGTACGTAATATGCTTAAGACTCCATCAGGAATCGAATCTTTACTTAAACTATTATTACCTTCGATTCTTGCACAATCATCAAAAGGAATGTAACTTCCTCCACTCCAATATGACCTTCAAGATCTTTCCAAATATCATTTTGTTTCTTCGGTATGAACATTTATAATTATTCCTTTATACTTAAACTGTCGGCCACCTCATTGGCCTTTCCTGATAATAATAATTTCTGGTAATCCTTGTTCCTTGGATATATTCCAATTCAAACATTTCTACCTCATTCCCATCATTTTTGGGTGAAAGCATTCTCCCTTAAGCTCTGCTGATGAAGAAAAATATATTTAACAGTCTTTCTCCATAAGTCATTGCTTCCACCTACTCGTGGGAACTTTATCACGTTTATTCCCCATCCTACTTAGGATACTTCTCTTCTTAGTTCTTTCCTTATCTTAGGATAATCTCAACCTTTATAGGTTCAATCCATACTTCCTCATGGTCTCATACATGCCTCATCTGGCATTACTGTTACTATGTCATACATTCCTTACCAAACTTCCATTTTGAAGTTCGGAATATTACCTTTTTCCTTGTAAGGTTTCATAGGTCATCCTCATCCTTCCTCCTGTATTTTCTGGGTACAGGGTATATCAAAATGTCATTGATCAATACTCTAATAATTCTATCTATGTTCTTTCCAGAACTCTTTTTTTTTTTCTAATAATCCTTACCGGTCATTGTTGCCTTAGCAAGTCCAGCTCATATCATCTGAAGTCATAATGTCGTTATTAGGGTTAATGCCACCCCTTGTGCATTCCCCAGGGTTTGTCTTAATTCATTGATATCCTATCCTTAATTCAACTGTCAATGAATTCTTGCATCTTATAATTGGCAATCAGATCATGTATCCTTAATAAAGGTCTCTTTTCAATCATTCTCATTTGATAATCGATCGGTGGCTTAATGCCACCCTCTTCTTTCAGATAGTTGTCAGCCTATTTGGCCTTCCAAAAAGGCAACGTATGCCTATCTCCTCTCTTACAGAACTTGGTAATGGCAGCAAGGATGTTTTGGAAAATATTGGTCGAGTTCAACGTGAATCTATTAGTACTTATCGTTCTTCTCAAATGTACTTGCCTTAGACAAAATTTCTACAGCATACTGATCCATCTCTGACCATTTCTATACTCTCTTCATAAACCTTCGTTGTTTACTTCCCTTAGTCGTAATATGTTCATGGTATTCATGATACCCTAACATCATGCATCTCAAGTCACTATACTCCCATTTTACTCAAAATCTTGGACAACCATATACACATGAGTCACTTTAGTACGGGTTACCCCATCCCAAAAAGGTCTAGTAAATTCCCCATCAAAACATGGGTTGCAAAGGGTTTAGTAGAAGACTCCTACAATCTCATTAATATTTCCTTTATATCAGAAGCCCTTGCAGTCGGTGCTTACTTAGAAGCAACCCTGCTTTGTCTTTTCATTGCTGGTCTAGTCACTTTATAGTCCATTGTGACTTGGCCTCAACTGGCCACACTAAAATAAAAATATATGATTTTAGGGGTTGGCTAATAGCATTACTTTTCTAGCAATTGCCGGCATAGTGCCTTCTTCTTTGATACCTTTCTACCTTTCCAAAACTTTACTCCATATAAGTCTTAATCGACTACTCGGCACCGTCTCCGGTCACCTTTCCTCCACTTTTATCTTTTCAACTATTCTTATCAATCCCGCGTGCCACGCAAGCTTACCATTCCTGGCATAACAGCCTTTTCACTTAAGTCAATCCCGGAGTTTCTCCGTCCGGCTAGTTTCTTACTTACATTTCCTGTTTTCGTCCAATCTCACTTCATCATATTATCACTACCGTCGATTGTAATGCTCAGGGTCCGTTTACTAACCCATTTTATAGCAACCTTACCCAAATCACAGGGTTTGCTCCAGTTTCTACTCTCTTCCACGACATTCTCTGATTATCAGAAAGACAAGGTTTGCCAAAATTCACCGAATTCCTTTCCAGACTCAGGGAAATTTTGATCAATCTACCCACCTACTGGTAACATCAAGGAGACCAGTTTCGAAACCTGAAGAATAGTTCTATGAACCTCCAAGCAGGTGGAATCATAAGCAGTCATAGTTAACGAAATAATCATCATCGGATTGGAAGTTTACCCACTGGAGAGGAATCAATTATATCCATCCCTTAGAAGGGAATCAATAATTTCAAACTGAAACCTGTCACAACGTCCTGATATTCAATACTACCAAATGTCGGTCTACCTAACCCTTTATGCGAAGCGTCATTGGAAGCACAAAGTCTCCTTTTTCCATTAAGCAATGCCAGCTCTTGGTCATTACCAATTTCACCTTTTAGCTCCAGGAAGATTTTCTCACATTTTTCTCTTTAACTGCTGATCGTATTACTTGATCTATTATAATTTCGTGTCGGAGTAAACTTAAGGTAACTACTATAATCCATTCAAAGAGAAGAAGGAATTTAATATTCCTCTGAATCACATGCATCTAACGTTTCTGGTTCATCATTTAACTGAGTTGAATTAACTCTATACTCAGTCTCTGGCAGTAGTCTCATTACGAGTTCATCTTGACTCACTGGTCTTATCTTCCGGTAGGTTCTGAGATCATTGTCTTGCTTACTACTTCCTTATATAACTTTTACCCAATCATTCTATTACTTCCCAATGTCTTTACTTTCTAAATGATTCATTCATAAAATGAACATTTTCCTTAATAAAACCACCTTATTAACCTCAATTTGGTTCCATAATTTACAACCTACGACACCTGCATTCTCATGGCGAATTATTACTGACCATATTCATACTAATTCATTTATCAAATGATATGGCACTTACTGCCTCCTTCTCAACTATTCCTAGGGACTCTGCTCCTCGCCCTATATCACTGTCTTTGATAATCATACATCCCTCTAGCTCTTTCTTTGTTAAGATGAAAATCTCTAAGGATTCTCATCTATTTCCGTATAAGATCTCAAGTAATTCTTTCAATCCTTCTTTCTTGCTGGTACTACGTCTGGTAGTCCGGCTATGAATTCAACATGCATCTTCAGATCTCTTAATAATATATCAGTTCTTTATACTCACTTTTCTGAGCACCATATCTTAATCATCACAGTCATTCTGGCTGCGACCCTCATTACCCATGGGTAAGCTCCTCATCCTAACAGGATTTTCCTTATCTGCTGGAACCTCTTCCGGGTCTCCAGTAGGGTACTCCATCGAATTACCCGCTGATCTTCAGCATATAAAGCATCATCGCGCTGTTGCTCGTATGCCTCAAGGTCAGTCACCTTACTCGTCGATACGATATCGAGCTAAGTTACTATCATTATACTTACGAGTTCCCATAAGGGTTTTATATGTCATCACTACATTAAGTAGTCCGACTATGAACTTGGCAAGAGTTCTTATTATCGTATTGAATTTATTGTTTTAACGTCACCTCATCTCTGGGGTTTATAACGTACGCTCTGATACCACTTCTGTAACACCCCCAGATCCGGGGTCCGGGATCCGGTGGTTACGGTTTCCAATTCTGTCCACAACACTTGAACTTTCCTTAACATAAAATAAATTACGTCTCTATAACCCAACACAATAATATAAAACACACCCGTTATAGTCCCAGAGATGAAATCAGAGTAACACTCAAATTTTTATTAATCACATTATGAGTTCTTACAATCCAAAAGAATTTCAATATAAATACATACTCTTTGCCATCCATTTACATAAGGCATACTAGACCATATTCTTGGTACTGAAAGAATAAATATACCCTACCAATAGCTTCTTCTTCGGCTCTGGTAGTCTCATCGTCCTCGCCCGCGTCGAGTGCGCCTTGTGCGAGTCATCTGGTCTAGCTGTTGTTGTGATATAATAATAAAGCAAGGGTGAGCAATAGCCCACCAACAATAATATATGACTGAACGATAATGTATAACAGTTCAAAAGTATCTTTCAAACCATATGCCATGCCTTTACGGAAATGATGCCAGTATAATATGAACGATGAAGTTACAAGGTAACTTAAAGTATTTGTTTGTAGAAATATCTGCTACATCAAAGTAAGCGAGATATTCTTATTGTTATTAAGAAGAGGAACTTGCAAGAAAAGGTTGCAATTCCAGTTATGACCCTTTTCCAACTCTGCCAACAGTAATCATGTTGCAGGAAATAAATAAATTTGGATGATGAACCAATGATGGAGTATTCACCGCGCCCGCTGTTCCAATCTTGATGATCAGTCGAGATCGTACAGCTCAATTTAGATTTACTACCGGTAGAAGGAAGAACTGACGGCTTTACTTGTGTACCGCCTTACTAGCTCTCCCCGGCCAACGGTTGGGCCAAAGGGGATGGACCGGCGCTACTCGGCCTCTTACACGACTCCTAGTTCAAATAGAATTCATGATTCTGAATGTAACGTTCGTCCCCCTTTCCCCAAGTATAATACTTGTTGATAAGACTCCACAAAGTAGTCGTATCTAGTTGGAAAGGAAAATTTACCAATAACTCCCAAGCTATTACTTGGTAACGGATATCAACTTGTTCCAGTGATCTTACCCCTCGAAAGATGAGAAGGTAAGCAACGACTTAATAAGTCAACAGCACCCGAGTTGCGAGTGAAGGGAATACTTTATGACCGGGAAGTCGACAAGATAAATAACATTTTCCAAGTAAGGTTCCCTTATTATTAAGGAGGTAGACTCAAAGAAGAATGATGTCTGAGAACCTTCCTTGATATAGGATTAATAATAATATGACTCCGAAATATTTTTCGTAATAATCGAAGAAGATAAACCTTATTGAGGTTATTCTAAGTATGGAATAAATATTCAGAGAATATTTATTGAATTAAAAATATTTAAAGAATATTCAGGAATATGAAAGAATATCTTTAATAAGAGTATTTTTCAAATAATTCTTGAAGAAATATCGAGAGAATATTTATTGCATAATTAAATATTCAAATGAATATTCCAAATAATATTCATTAATCAATAAGACCTGAAAGGAATATTTAAAATATTTAAAATAATATTCGATGATTAAATAGAACCCTGGATGAATATTCAAAATAATATTCATAATTAATTAGGAATTTAAATGAATATCAATAAAGTAATATTCATTTAATAAATAATATCCTAAATGAATATCAAGTAATATTCATTTAGTAATCCAAGCTTTAAAGGAATATTCGATATAATATTCGATAAGTAAATCAAGCTTCAGATGAATATTGAAGATAATATTCATCAAGTACTTAATACCTTAAATGAATTTTCAAAAGTAATATTTATTTAATGAAATAATATTCTAAATGAATGTCCACATAATATTCATTTAGTAGTCTCATCTTTAGAAGAGTATTCGAAATAATAATCGATAATCAATTCGACTCCGAATGAATATTGACGAATATTATTCGTCGAATGATTACGTTCAAATAATTATTTGAAGTAAGGATCGTTAAAATAATTAGTCTCGAACGAATATTCAAATAATATTCGTCGCCCAAATAATAGAAAATATTTACTTAAATATTTTCCTCCGAGGTAATCTCGATATATCAAGGAATATTGACTCCCGGTCTATTTTTGATTAATAAGATGTATACGCCCTTCTATGAGGGTCTTACAATAATCGGCTTATAACTGATATATAACTATCTAGCTTATAAGCCAACAATAACATTCAGGGAACAAGTATATCACTTCAACTTGAAAGTAGGCATGCATGCAATGGCATATGTATATCAGCATATATATATATATATATTTATTCAATCACAACAACAGCCTAAAAGAAGGGAATTGAAACTTGCCTGGTAGTCGAGTACGGTAAGGGGTAGTGGTAGCGGGTCCCGGTTCAGCTTGGTGATCTATAAATAGCCAAGGCATTCGGGATTAATCACTTAACATATTAAAAGTTAAGTTATACTTAATTCGAAACACGTTCTCGAGTTATCTCGTTATACCCCTTTTTGTGGATTACTTTTATCACTGATCCGACCCGACATTCGTTCGTTAATACGACATGTCATTGCATTTATACTTGGGACATACTTAAGTCATATGAGTTCTAAGGTTGATCGTTACGAACCAATATTATACTCTGAGTTTTATCGCCCGTTTTCTAAGTGTTTTACCGAAGTTATAAAAGAGTCGTCTTTTAGGGGTTCGTTCGCGTTTAACCTCGACTCGAACATTTTTAATAAATCGAAAAATGATCTTTTTGACATACGGTTTTCTTTCACGCCTTCCTTTTTACCTCTAGTATTTATTTACCAAGATTCGCCATGACGTTACATAGTTTACGAGGGTTCAATTACAGTTACGAACTTTCGTTTACGGATTCGAACTACTTTTAGTAATTTGGTCATAAATCCTAAACCGTAAGTCCGTTTCATGCGATATTTATATCAAAACGAAGCTTGAAACATAATCTATCCTATCATGGCAGAAAATGAAGCTGTACAGTGAGTTATAGCTACTGTGATTCTCGGTGTTTAATAGTATAACGAAAATTCGGCATTACGACGGCTATAAATCGAACGTTCTAAAATTCATAACAATCAATCCAAGCCACACCGGGCATACTACACATGGTTTTCATCTTAACCAGTCCAAGAAGGTTTCAATTAACCATCATAATCATCAAAACTCTTAAATCATCACTACTAACTACATAATCATGCTTTTATGCATATAACAACACCATAATCTTAACTAATCTAAAACCATCAAGAACATATATAAAACTCAAAGTAAGATCTTGGGTTCTTAAGAATTATACCTTCCTTGGAGAGTGTACAAGCTATAATAACCCTTATATAGTCCTTGTATGGCTTTAACAAAGCTTAAATCATCCAAAGAAACCAAGAAATCAAAGTTAGTTTCTTGAAAACACTATTCACCCTCATCTTTGAGGATTTATTTGAAAATGGAAAACATGGAGTTTGAAGCTAAGATTTCTAGGAGATCATTTTTATGAAATATAGGACTCACCATAAAAATTTGGAGATCAAACAATGGTTGGAAGGTGGATTTTGAAATCTTAAAACTCCAAAATTCGAAGTGCCTTGGTTTTGGGGGAAAAACAGTGAACTTCTCGAATTTATTTACCCATCCAAACGATCTTCAAAAATTATGAAATTAAATCCCCAACTTCACCTTGATGTGTAGAAGCTCCATGAATTTTTTCATGATTTTTAGATGAGTAGATCTAGGTGAAAAAAAATGGCAAAGACCCCTGCCCTGGAAAATGCAACTGCTGGAAAAATGGGGGAGAGGTGGTGTTTGCTTGGCTAGTTGTCAAATGATATTTGTGATATGTATAAGTGGGTATAGCTGCTAATACTCCTCTTAATACAAGTGTCAAAGGTTTATGGTGTGGTAGAAAAATTGATGATGTGAAGCCTTGTTGTTTTCTTCTTGTCCATCCACCTCATTACTTCCTTTTTCATTTCTTTTCTTCATTTCATTTCCACCAAATATTCTTATATATAACCCCAGCTGATCAAGTAGGGTTTTTTTTTATCTCGTTACGTATTTAATCCGTAATTTCTTTCGTGTTTGCTTGATCGCTTAATCTTGTTATAAAGTTCTAGCGATTTCTAGAACACTTGTTATTCTAACTCAAAGTTTTTCATTCTAAATCCTCAAATCATACTTAATAAATAAAATCCTTGAATCCTTAACATTATAATACTCTTGTCTTGATCGTATTGATAGGCTCTTTACGGTTCGGTCAAATATTGTACCGAAAAAGAATTTGCAATTTCTGAATTCCGATCGTCTCTGCATTCACTTATTTCCTCCGCGTATTACTAATATGACTTCGAAACATCCATAACACGTCCCGTACATAGGGTGGCGTGAAAAGTTTTCCAACTTACAAAGTCACTATTCATCCACCAAATTACTATGCACGTACAGGAAACACTATGCACGTACGGGAAATACTATGCACGTACGGGAAATACTATGCACGTATTCATTTCTCTTCAAGGATCCATTAGCTCCTTCCTGGATGGTAGATTATTCTTATCTAGGTCCTCAACCATCGAATTACTCTATTCTGACAATATACCAATGCATCAGGATCATTGTCCAAAGCAATATCCATTCATTACAATCATTGTTCTTTGAAACCACCATTCATTAGAGCTGGTGACCTTGTTGTTGGAATCATTGTTCCTCATTTTATCATTACTTAATAAAAGTTTTAATTATATCCAAAATTTGGGGTTCTTACAATTTCGAATATTCCTTTCGAATATTTTTTCGAATATTCAATTAAACTTTATATATTCAATGAATATTATTCTCCAATATTCATTTTAAGTTGATTCATTTATCGAATATTATCTCGAATATTACTTTGGAATTTATTCATTATTTATTTATTGAATATTATTTCAAATACTCATTTGATCATCATCTAACTATTATTTTGAATATTCATGCGTGTTTTATTTATTCTATAAGAATTATTAATTTAAATATTCATTAATTATTTAATGAATATTATTTGTGAATATTTACTCTAAGAATCATTCTGAGTAATATTTTATATTAAGATTATTCCTTCAATATTTATACCTTAATAAATATTCTTTGGAATATTTGTTTAATTCCTCTAACTCGTTTCAAAAGCGATTCATTTCATTTAATTTTTATCTTCGACCTTCGAATATTATGTAAATTATTTCGGAGTATTATTATCAATACTTGTATCAAGAAAGGTTCTCAAAACTCCCTTCTTCATTCAAAATCTAACTGTCAAATTATAAGGGAACCTTACTTGGGAGATGTTATTTATCTTATTGACTTCCCGGTCATAAATCTTTCGGAAAGTATTCTTTTCACTCGCAACTTGGATTGCTATCTATTGCATATGTGTACCCTCTCATCATTCGAGGGGTAAGATTATTGGAACAAGATGGTATCCTCTAACAAGCAGCAGGTTGGGAGATATGATGTTGAATTTTCCTTTCCAACTAGATACAACTACTTTGTGGGGTCTTATCAACAAGTATTATACTTGGGGAAAGGGGGACGAACTTTACGTTCAGAGTCATGAATTTCTTTTCAAAATTGGAGTCGTGTAAGAGGCCGAGTAGTGCCGGTCCATCCCATTGGCCCAACCATTGGTCGGGGAGATCTAACAGGGCGGTAGACAAGTAAATCCGTCAGCTCTTCCTTCTACCGGTAGTAAATCTAAATTGAGCTGTACAATCTGCGACTGATCATCGTAAGGATTGGAACAGCGGGCGCGGTGAATACTCCACCATTAGTTCATCATTCAAATTCATTTATTTTCTGCAACATTATCAATGTTGGCAGTATTGGAAAAGTATTCATAATTGGAATTGTAATATTTTCTACAAGTTCCTCTTTCAGATAAATGATGATATTTTGCTTATCTTTTGCGTAGCAAGTATGTCCATGGAATATATATTTTGAGTTACCTTGTAACTCCATCATTTACCTTATACTGGTATTATCTTCGCTAATGCATGGCATATGGTTTGAAAGATACTTTTGAACTGTTATATATTATCGTTCAGTTATACATTATTGTTGGTGGGCTATTGTTCACCCTTGCTTTATTATTATATCACAACAACAGCTAGACCAGATGACTCGCACAAGGCGCACTTGACGCTGATAAGGACGATGAGACTACCAGAGCCGAAGAGAAAGCTATTGGTAGGATAGATTCATTCTTTCAGTACCAAGTATATGGGCTAGTATGACTTATGTAAATGGATGGCAAAGAGTATGTATTTATATTGTAATTCTTTTGGGTTGTAAGAACCCAAAATGTGATTAATAAAATTTGATTGTTACTCTGATTTCATCTCTGGGACTATAACGGGTGTGTTTTATATTGTTGTGTTAGGTCATAAAGATGTAATTTATTTTTTGTTGAAGTAAGTTCAAGTATTGTGGATAGAAATGGAGACCGTAACGACCGGATCCCGGACCCCGGATTTGGGGGTGTTACATAACTCCTCTAAGGCTCTCACAGTCTCACTACTATTAACCCCAACGATTCAATGCCGATAAAAAGATCGCGTATCAGTAAATCAACCAGCTCTGGCGATACCGATGAACTCGTTTAATGGCAATTAAGTTGTTTATTATGATCATTTTTCCTAATATAAACATTTAACTGTATAAGTTATGATTAAGATATGCTTGATAATTTCGATTCCGTTGAACCAGCCTTCAAAAAATCGGTGTTTATAATGAAGTTCAGACAATGATGTTTTTTCGAATTAGAATGCCAAGCAATTATGTTGAAACTGACCATATTTTAGAGGATGAAAATGAATGCAATTATGATTCTAACTCATTTTATTGAAATCTTCGGTGAAAGGCGTCGAGGGACTTTACATCGAGTTTGTTATTTTTGAATGCTTCGATTGTAACAAGTATGATAGTAATATCTTGCAAAGTATTCAGTAGGTGCATTTTTACCTCGTTTGGAGATATTATGCATTCTTCCTAGCTTTAGAACCCGATGACATTTTTTGACTGTTTTTTGAAAGAGGAGAGAATAATGAGGGAGTTATTATAATATTTTATTATTAAATATTTAGTTTGATGATAAAAGGTTGTATGAAAGCTCAGGAGTATACCCAAGTTTTCCTAAGTCATGACCGTGGTAGATAAGTAATGGCGAATCATCTAGCAGAGAGAACTAGCTAACACACGAATATGCTACCTAGAGAAATGTAGAAAACCAACTTAGCGAATCACCCAAGTTTTCCTAAGTCATGATCATGGTAGCATTAATATCATGAGTAATGTATTTGATGTAAGATCTATGGTTCCTTTTCTTCCGTATGAAATAAGCATAAATTTACGGGCACAGTAGTGAAATGACACATTTCTGGGTTTAGAATAAGTATTTGATAGCTTTTTTTCCTTATACAACTTTTCTGTTGAAGTTAATAGGACTTGTTTATGTTTTCTGCAAATTCTTCCTCTTATCTAGAAATACAAAATAGTGCATTTGAATAGGAATGATTCCGGGTTTGCCAACAATGGCCAGCCTCTAGATGCAAAAGCTTCGATGCCGCGTAAACTTCAGTGCTCTGAGATTTACTTCTCATATAGAAGAGTTGGGCATGAGGGTAATTAAGATTTTAAGATAAAATGGTCCTTTCCTTGTACTTCATCTCAGATAAGAAATGGACATGTTATCCTTTCAGGTTCTAGCCAAGGATGCAGCAACGATGAGGTGGATGAGATCTGGGCTCTTAGGGATTTGTTCGGGATTTTAGCATTAATGTTAAGAAATATGTGTAATTGAAGCTTTTAGACCCCACACTAGGCTGCAACACATTTATAACCCATGTAGAACCCTTAGCTAAATGTAATTAAAACATACTATAAATAAAAATTATACATATTATGTAAAAAAATCAACTCCAATGGATCATTTGCCTTGTCTATATTTTTAGCCAACCTCCTGATGTTGGCTACATTTGTCGAACCTCTAGAGACCTGTAAGAAGATTCCACATCATCTCTTACCATATTCAAATGATATATTCTATTTATAATAACTTAAAATAATAATAACATACTATTTTTAAAATATAGCCAATCAATATAGCCAATACCATCGAAGCACAACACCTTACAGGCAATATTTTCTATCGTTTTAGATAATCATTTTAACCAATCCAATTGGAGATGCTCTTATGCCCACCGATTCTATCGTTTAGCGGTGCTGGGTTAGTTCACTCCGTATACTACAGGATCATCGTCGGGGAAGCGAGGCCGGCTGTCGGCGGTGGCGGAAGCAACAACTCATTTTCCTCTTCATTCACTCCTTCTGCTCTTCTCAGCCATTTTCTTCAAGTTCAATCCGCTTTTGCAGGTCCAAACCTTAGCTCTCTCTCTCTCTCTCACTCTCTCTCAGTTACACACATATTTATGCTTAATTCATGTTAATTGCAGTGTTATGTAGTTTAATTATGCTTAATTTGGTGAATTTTGAGTTTGTTTGTGGCTGTATTGGATGGGATTTTTGTTTTTGTTTGTTTGCGTAATTTAAGGTGGTTGGAGGGTTGGGGTAGTGGAATGTGGAGTTTGAGAGAGTTGAGCCGTCGAGAAGTGTTTTCATGTTTTGGGGATTTGTTTAGTGTATATTTTTCGGTTGAGTGTATGTTTATGGAGGTTTTATGAATGATAGAAAAGGAATTAACTTATTACGTACGGAATTTCAAGAATGTATTTCCTGTTTTTATTTGTTTGTGTATTTTAAGCTGGTTGGATGGTTACGCGGTATGGAATATTATGTTTAAAGATTTGTTTACCATGGATTATTTCAGTTGAGCATATATTTACGGAGGAGGTATAGATTAAGTAGTAAAGATTCGTATAGATTCAAAGAGATACCCCACAGCAGTATATAAAATGTCCTGATATCGTGCATTTTTCACATTGTAGAATGCTCCAACATCAGAAACTGAATCAGCAAGTAACTTTCTCGCCAAATCAACTTTGTGGTATCACAAATAATGCAGCGTACTTTTTGTTTGTGAGGCGTTACTGTATGCTTTGGTTGGGATGAATGGGGATTTGATGAGTCGGTATATTAAGTTTGTATAGTAAAGGCATCTTACTATATTGCTGAAGATCGACTCAAATGCCAATTATCCATTGCCATATTCAGTTGTAAGGTTTTTCTTTTCTTCAGTGGCATTTACAAAAGTAGGGGTATTTATTAACCCTATGATACCGGCTAATTTTCAACTCCCTCCTTTGAGTTTATTACCTATCTATAGAAGAAATTAGTATTTAATTGTATTCCCTATCTATACTGTATGAGTTATTTCTATATCGTTTCATGTCATCCTCTTCCTTGCCCTCATTTATTTGGAAAATTTTTATTTATGTGCCCTATATGATTTGTAAGAAAACAGTACAAATAGAAAATGTAAGCTAAAATATAAATAGTAATATTTCTAATACTATGTAGTTTGATATATCTTGAAATCACTAACGAACACACTAAAAAACTGTCACAAACATGTTGGGATAGATTTAGTATGTCAACAGTCATAGTATGTTGTGATAAAGAGAGTGATAGTATGTCATGGTGTTTACACAAAAACACACAAGCATACGTGGTCACAAGTAATATAGAATTAAGTTGAGTTCGTTCCCACAGAGATCTGATTTAGGTTTCAATTCAGTTAATGCACCTATGCAACAATGTATGATTATCCTTCACTTCTAAGACAAATAATAAATTTGGGTTTTGATTAACTAAAATTAACTAAGAAACAAATTAACAAACTAACAATTAATTAATTAACGAGAATATAACTGAATTACTTCTGAGAAAATAAACATGGGATCCTAACTTCATTAAATACTTCACTTAGATCTGATGCCTTTAATTAATGTATACAATGGTTATGATATCTGATCGAATAACACGAAACAAGCATACGCTACCTGTCAGCATACGTATACCAAACTACCCATACATCCACAAAAGAGATAGAAGATGAATAGACACCAATTATGCTTAGACCCTATATGTCTATAGAATTTGAAAACATAACGGTTGAGGAACAAGTTATCCATATTGATCACATAGGGCAACATAATATATTTCTATTTATGCTACAAATCATGTTGATAAACAATCATAAATCTATGCTAGCATGGCAAGTTCTAAATCTCAAGATCCACTTTCACTTCACAAGAGATTAACAATTCAATTTAGATGTTAGCTACGCATCTAAAAGCATTAAGTATAACCATACAAGGATATCAATATACATCACACACGGATATTTAAAGCATCAAAATACTAAAGCTCCATAAATAAATCCTTTAGAATCCAATGACAAGGATTAGTTCATAATCGAACCGTTCGTCATCATGGGATCAAGTGAAAACATGATGAATAAACAAGATTGAATAAATATAATAATAATATAGTATGAGTTTAGAAAACAAATCCGAAAACTGGAATCCAAAGTACGCATAAGAAAAGAATACAAAAGATGAATTAGATCTAGATCCCCGTTGCTTGTCACGAGCGTTGGTGAATCCTTCTCTGCTTTTTTCCCTTGTGTTTCTAAGTTATATATCAATTACAAGGGTAGGGTATGTTTATTGATAAGTGGATTTTATATCCACTTGGAATGCTTCATATCGGCTTAAATTGATTTCTTGACCTCGTGTGTGTGGTATTTTTGACGTGTTTTAGTGAAGTTTGTGCAGGACTACTAGTTGCAGGCAGGAAATTACTTTTCCATGAGTAATTGGTGGTTTTTGATGAATTATGGAAAAACAAGATGCTAGAGAGAAGAATGCATGATGAAAAAAGCAATTAAAGGAAACTCAGGACCTGAGCTGGTAGGCTCAGGGCCTGAGGAAATCAGGGATGTTTTTAAAGTAAACTCAGGACCTGAGGTCTGAGGCTCAGGACCTGAGCCTGATGGGAATTAAATATTAAATTGGTCTTTAATCAGATTTTTGGACGTTTTCTTGTTGGGCAAGACTCTAGGGCCTATATAAACACATTGTATCATTGTAATTTGTATCGTTACATATTATAGCATAGATTTGCAAGGGAGAAAAGGGGAGAAAGATTCAATGCTCGTGACAAGCAACGGATCTAGATCTACTTCATCTTTTGTATTCTTTTCTTAGGCGCTATTCTGGATTCTAGATTTGTTTTCTCAACTCTTTGTTTTATTAATATTATTATTTTCATTCATACCTTGTTTCATATCATGTTTTCATCAAATCCCATGATGACGAGCGGTTCAATTATGAACTAATCGTTGTCATGGGATTCTAACGGATTTATTTATGGATCTCTAGTATCTTGATGCTTTATAAGATCTTTGTGTGATGTATAATTGATATCCTCATGTGGTTATGCTTAATTGATAGATGCGTCGCGAACATCTAACCTGTTAATCTCTTGTGAAGTGAAAGTGTATCTTGAGATTTAGAACTTGCCATGCTAGCATAGGTTCATGATAGTTTATCATTATGATTCGTAGTGTAAGATGAAAATACTTATACTGCCCTGTGTGATCTTTATGGATAACTTGATCTTCAACCTTTATGTTTCAAATTCTATAGACATATAGGGTCTAAGCATAATTCGTGTCTATTCATCTTCTATCTATTTTGTGGATGTATGGATAGTTTGGTATACGTATGCTGACAGGTAGCGTGTACTTGTTTCGTGTTATTGATCAGATATCAACCCATTGCATATAGAGATTAAAGGCATCAGATCTAAGTGAAGTAGATAATGAAGTTAGGATCCCATGTTTATTCTCATATAAGTAATTCAGTTTTAATTCTCAGTAGTTAATTCATTCTTAGTTTGATAATTTGCATCTTAGTTTAATTTAGATAATTAAAACCTCAATTTGTTATTTGTCTTAGCAGTGAGTTATAACCATACATTGTTGAATAGGTGCATTAACTGAAAAGAACTTAACCAGATCTCTGTGGAACGAACTTGAATTATATTACTTGTGACCACGTATACTTGCGTGATATTGTGTAAACATTTATATAGGCCCTAGAATACTTATCCAACAAGAAAAGTCCAAAAATAGCAATTAAATTCGAAGCATGATAGAATTCCAGCAATTTCCAGCATCACGGGCGCTGCCAGCCCCCACTGGGCGCTGCCAGCCCCCAACATTCTGTCCTTACTCCTTACGCACTGCCAGCCCCCAGCATTCTGCCCGGCTGATTTTTCTGCTCTTTTTATTCGTTCTCGCTCCGTTTTTCTTCCCGTTTCTTTTGCATTAGCTGCCGTCTTCAACCCCAAGACACATGAAACTCCCCGGTAGCATAAGAAATCACTCCTTACTTCATTCCAAGCTAAGAATCCACTCCAAAATCTATGGAAATCACCAACCCTAACCGATAGTTACAATCCTACACAACTACACAAAACACATCAAAAACGCGACAAACTTGAGATCAAGTCAATCAATTTAAGACGATATGGAACGCTTCAAGTGGATATAAAATCCACTTATCACACCCCCAAACTTAAACCGATGCTTGTCCTCAAGCATAAACAACTAGACATTAACTAATCAGTACCACTTCCGTAGGTGATCATGGTTGCATTTGGCATATGCAACAAGCCCTTTAAACCCCTAGGTAGCCCTAGTGGACGAGTGAGGTCTCGTGAGGGCCTATAGCGAATGTACCCACAAAATTCATCTACTAAACAAACTCGACTCCCTAAAAATGCATGAATGCAACTAAATGAAAATGCAAAGATCCCCTCAGACTAACCGAAACCAACTAGCAAGCAAATATCTCAAAGAATGCAACCAAATCCAACTAGAGCTCGACTAAGTCCCTGTATACTAACCATACATGACAGAAACGTGCGTGTGTGCGATACTCATCGGATATATTCCTAACACTAGATCGAAATCATACCCATTTTTCGTCAAGACAATCACAGGTTTATACATAAAATAGATGGTAAACACTTCATAACCTAGGAACACCTCCATCATCATTCGAGTTAGACAGGAACTCATGCTTTATTACTAACAACTACTACACATAATGCTATATACAATAACGCATGCTTACTTAACCGTGCAATGGATGAGACCCCAAAAGGCTTATACAATAATAGCCATGTAGCGAGCGTTAGGTTAGTGGATCCCAGGCCGGAAAAACCTTAGGTCACTAGGCACAAAGTCCCCACGAACTTAATTGCTCGAGTATTAAAGAGCTCACCCTGGTTAATTTTGCATTTAAACAATTTACACTTAACAATTTTTTTTCTTTTTCCTTCTTTTTTTTTCTTTTTTCTTCATTTTTTTTATATATTCAATCTGGAATGAGAATTCTCATTTCCAACCCTAGACTACTCATAAAGATATGAGCCGGCTACTAGCCATTTGACGCCTAGCCATTATTGACAACTATTAACAATTAGCATGAAATCCCTGGTTTCCCCCAAACTTAGACTTTAGTGATCCTACACCATCAAGGGAATAACGAAAATTCTAAATATAAACAAGTGATTAAATCTAAAACAACCAAACAAACATGACCTCAACCTAGCCCAAAAGCAAATGATGAGACTGTGAAAAGAATTATGTTTCTTAAGCATGCAAGTCAATTCCTAGGAACTATAAATCAACCCTCTATTCATCAATACCACACCCAAATTGACATCTACCTACTAATTAGAATTAGCTCATCCTAATGGATCATGAAATATGCATACTATGCAAATGCAATTATATGAACTCACATGGTATACAAAAACAAAATAACAGAATGTTCTATATGAAACAAACATGAAAGAATACGAACAACAATGAATGAATTACTACTAAAATGCAGAATATGATATCTATATGAACACAATGACACAAAAACTACCACACACTACTTATCCCAAAACCACCCCCAAACTTAGAACATTCAATGTCCTCATTAAAGGCAATAAAAAGGATAGTAGAGATACCTAAATAAAAATGCCAAAAAACGTGGGTTGCCTCCCACGAAGCGCTGTCGTTGACGTCATTTAGCCGGACGTTGCTTCCTCACTTCATGGCGGTTTCAAGAGAATAACCGAACCATCCTCAACAGAAAGACCATTCATACGAAAGTTGACATCTTGATTGCTTACTCCCAACACAACTTTTCTGTCACTCTTCATCTTGATTTTTCCACCCGTCAACTTCTTCGCCTTCTTTTTCTTCCTCACACCTCTAAGGTGTTTATCCCTCTCAACCGACTGAACAGAACACTCTTCTCCCGCATCATCAATGATCCACCTTCTTAACACATTATCATGACACTCTTCAAAAATCACTAACTCATCATTCACAAGTACATACCTCAAATGCGGTGGAAGTTTTCCGAGCTTTACATTCGAGAGATCTTGTGTGGAAGATTTAACAGCATCAATTTCCTCGAGCATTTTAACTGAATCAGAGTTCTTCAAAAAATTTGGAACACTAAGCACTGCATCCAATTTCAAATCACCTTTTTCTTCTTGGGAAGACAATGCAAGGGATTCCACAGAAAAGCACACTTCTATATCATCTGAAATCTTCGTAGGAGCAAACACATTAAAAATGGCCTTATCATCTTGCACTCGCGTAGTTAGCTCCCCTTTCTACACATCAATCAAAGTTCTGCCATAGCTAGAAAAGGCCTTCCCAAGATGATGGGAATCTTCTTATCTTCCTCAAAATCTAGAATGACAAAATCAGCAGGAAAGATAAACTCATCCACCTTTACCAAGACATCCTGCACTATACCTCTAGGATATGTGATCGACCGATGAACCAGCTGTAACGAGATATTTGTAGGTTTCGGATCAGGTAGACCAAGTTGCATGAAAATAGACAGAGACATGAGATTGATGCTAGCTCCCAAGTCACACAAACACTTGTCGAAAGATAAGTTGGCAATAGTGCACGGAATGGTGAAACTTCCCGGATCTTTAAGTTTAGGAGGCAACTTTTGCTGCAAAACAGCACTGCACTCTTCCGTCAAAGCAACGGTCTCTAATTCATCGAGCTTCAACTTCCTTAATAAAATCCCCTTCATGAACTTAGCATAGCTCGTCATCTTTTCTAAAGCTTCTGCAAAAGGTATGTTAACCTACAACTTCTTGAAGACGTCCAAAAATTTCTGAAATTGCTTTTCTTGACTTCTCTGCAAGCATCGAGGATATGGAGGAGGAGGATAGATCTGATTGCTCTTTGTAGACTGCTCCGGAATAGACTTTTCAGCAGACTTCTTACTCTTTTCCACTTCACTGTTCAACTGGTCAGCCACCAAGTCAGATTTTTCAATTTCTGGAACTGCAGATTTTTCAAGCAGCTAATTCTACACTTCGTCATCTTCCTTAGCTGCTGATTTAGGATCTGTTGTAACCTTTCCGGATCTCAAAGTTACTACCTTCACCTATTCCTGGACTTCCCTTCTTCCTGGATTAGCCTCCGAATCGCTAGGAAGAGTTCCCTGTGGCCTATTAAGTAAGGCACTTGCAATTTGGCCAATCTGATTCTCCAAGGTCTTTATCGAAACTGCTTGGCTCTTGCACATCAACCTCAATTCCTCCAGTTCAGATTTTTCATTCGAAGATTGACCAGCATTCCCATGAGACTGTTGCTGCTGAAATCCCGGAGGTTGGAATTGTTACCTTGGAGCATACTACTGCTGATAACCTTGATTGAACGGCCTTGCTCCATATTGCTGATAAGGGTGCTGAGGTTGTTGAGTACCTTGATTGTTGCTCCAGCTGAAATTAGGATGATTCCTGTTGTTCGGATGATAAGTGGCTGGAACTGGTGCAGCAGGTCTCTGAAAATTACTCACAAACTGTGCTGATTCAGAAGAGATAGCACACTGATTCGTCTCATGTGCGCCCGCACTTAACTCGTAAACACTAGCAACCTGCTGAACTCCGTAGTTGGTAAGAGAATCCACCTTCATGGTCAAAGCTTTCAACTGAGCTGCTATAGCTGTAGTTGCATCCACTTCAAGAATTCCTGCTACTTTGCCTTGAGATAGTATTTGAGTTGGATTTTGATATTCATTAGCAGCCATCGTCTCAATTAGATCATAAGCTTCCTCGTAGCTCTTAGCCCATAGAGCTCCACCTGATGCTACATCTAGCAATGGTCTAGATTGTGCTCCTAGACCATTATAAAAACCATTAATCACCATCCAATAAGGCATACCATGATGAGGACACTTTCGAAGCATCTCCTTGTAGCGCTCCCAAGCTTCACACAAAGATTCTTCATATTGCTGTGAAAATTGAGTAAGAGCATTCCTTATAGCTACAGTTATAGCCATGGGGAAGAATTTAGTGAGAAATTTCTGAGCAAGATCCACCCATGTAGTAATAGAACCGGCTGGTAAAGAGTGTAACCAGCCCTTAGCTTTATCCTTCAAAGAAAATGGAAAAAGTCTCAATTTCACAGCATCTTCAGACACACCGTTGAATCTGAAAGTGTCGCAGATCTCAATGAAGTCCCGGATGTGCATGTTAGGATCTTCCGTTGAAGCACCCCCAAACTGAACCGAATTCTGTACCATATGAATTGTGCTAGGCTTGATTTCAAAAGTGTTAGCTACAATAGCTGGCCTGACAATGCTAGACTGAATGTCATTGATTTTTGGCTGAGAGTAGTCCTTCAAAGCCTTAGTTACTGCTGCTGCTCCTCCTGCTGGTTCTCCCATCTTTTTAGCTGCTTCAAGTTTTTTTTTTGCCAAATTTTCCTCACGAGTTTGAGGACGTGTTCGCATACACGCTCAAGTACCTGAAACACCAAGAAACAAACAACTATGTAAGAAACAGTCCGAGTCAGTGAACTCTAACGACCACTGATGACAAGCACATAAACTAAAAATAAAACACTGATGATCCCCGGCAGCGGCGCCAAAAACTTGTTTACACAAAAACAGGCAAGCGTACGTGGTCACAAGTAATATAGAATTAAGTTGAGTTCGCTCCCACAGAGATCTGGTTTAGGTTTCAATTCAGTTAATGCACCTATGCAACAATGTATGATTATCCTTCACTGCTAAGACAAATAACAAATTTGGGTTTTGATTAACTAAAATTAACTAAGAAACAAATTAACAAACTAAGAATTAATTAACTAACGAGAATATAATCGAATTACTTATGAGAGAATAAACATGGGATCTTAACTTCATTAAATACTTCGCTTAGATCTGATGCCTTTAATCAATGTATGCAATGGTTATGATATCTGATCAAATAACACGAAACAAGCACACGCTACATGTCAGCATACGTATACCAAACTACCCATACATCCACAAAAGAGATAGAAGATGAATAGACACCAATTATGCTTAGACCCTATATGTCTATAGAATTTGAAAACATAACGGTTGAGGAACAAGTTATCCATATTGATCACATAGGGCAACATACTATATTTCTATTTATGCTACAAATCATGTTGATAAAAAATCATGAACCTATGCTAGCATGGCAAGTTCTAAATCTCAAGATCCACTTTCACTTCACAAGAGATTAACAATTCAATTTAGATGTTAGCTACGCATCTAAAAGCATTAAGTATAACCATACAACGATATCAATATACATCACACACAGATCTTTAAAGCATCAAAATACTAAAGCTCCATAAATAAATTCGTTAGAATCCCATGACAACGATTAGTTCATAATCGAACCATTCGTCATCATGGGATCAAGTGAAAACATGATGAATAAACAAGATTGAATAAATATAAAAATACTAGAGTATGATTTTAGAAAACAAATCCAAAAACTAGAATCCAAAGTACACCTAAGAAAAGAATACAAAAGATGAAGTAGATCTAGATCCCCGTTGCTTGTCACGAGCGTTAGTGAATCCTTCTCTGCTTTTTTCCCTTGTGTTTCCAAGTTATATATCAATTACAAGGGTAGGGTATGTTTATATAGGCCCTAGAATACTTATCCAACAAGAAAAGTCCAAAAATAGCAATTAAATTCGAAGCAGGATAGAATTCCAGCAATTTCCAGCATCACGGGCACTGCCAGCCCCCAGCATTCTGTCCTTGCACGCTGCCAGCCCCCACTGGGCGCTGTCAGCCCCCAGCATTCTGCCTGGCTGATTTTTCTGCTCTTTTTCTTCGTTCTCACTCCGTTTTTCTTCCCGTTTCTTTTGCATTAGCTGCCGTCTTCAACCCCAAGACACATGAAACTCCACGACAGCATAAGAAATCACTCCTTACTTCATTCCAAGCTAAGAATCCACTCAAAAATCCATGAAAATCACCAACCCTAACCGATAGTTACAATCCTGCACAACTACACAAAACACATTAAAAAGGCGACAAACTTGAGACCAAGTCAATCAATTTAAACCGATATGGAATGCTCTAAATGGATATAATATCCACTTATCACATGGCATAAATATTCTTATGCCTTCAGGATGTGTCTCTCACATACCATTACACATTACCTTTGGAGTTTTAGGGATTTAGTTGATTTCTTTATAATTTGGGCACTATGGTTACCAGTCATATATTTTTGAGTTATTGAAGGGTAATTGTCCCTGGTTGTCACCAGAATGTAATCTGTCATTGGTCATTTCAGGATTCAGTCATTAAAATTCTCGACACTCTATACCATGACCGAGACTACGCAAGGTTTTTGGTTCTAGAAACTATTGCAAGAGTTCCTTATTTTGGTAAGCTTTCCCAAATTTTTTGTTTTAGGTTCTGTCTTTATAATTTATGATATATATGTTCTCTTTTTAGTAGTCTAGTTAAATAGTTAGTTAAGTTATAATTATGGCATATTCATATTGTAGCAAAAAAATTTGTGGTTTATATATTAGAATGTTGTAATCGACTTTCTTAGTGTGGACGTGTAATCTAATAACAATTTCGTATGGCAGCCTTTATGTCTGTTTTACACATGTATGAGAGTTTTGGTTGGTGGAGAAGGGCAGATTATCTGAAAGTCCATTTTGCTGAGAGATGGAATGAAATGCACCATCTACTCACATCCATTTTGTGCACCTGGAAAATAGATTTATTTTAATTTTGAATCCTGCTATAAGTTATGCAGGTAAAACTATATAGAGCAATTATCTTACTGTAATTTTGTTTTACAGCTGCATGAAGATTACTCGGAGGCTCAATTAAGACAATTATGGCCCGGTGGTGAAGAAAGTGCCTCATATGGCCAGCAACAATAGCAACATGGGCTGTCTCAGGGATTTTCCCAGCCACTGGAATGCGGCTAATCGCAGATCAACAATTAACATATCAACAAGTACAGATCAACAATGTCAGAAAAGTAACAGGAAAATAAAACTAGTGTCCAAGCCATGCGATTTCTATTATATTCATCTTTTAATTATGCTAGGACATCAAGTGATTAGACTATAGAATAGCACTGATTGTTAATTATCAGCCTAGATGAATTATATTGTGTTTATCATATACATTTACACTAGAGGAATACCCATCCTCATTGTATCAAGTGCATTAGCACTCTAAATAATAATGTTATCATTCACATTTATATTCCCTGCAAAACTTTACTTCCAAAATGTGCTTGTAACATAAGCATAGAGATTCTAGCAAAAAGTAGTATAGATTCGGAAGCTAATTTTATTTCTAAATGAAGTAGTAAAGATTCTTATAGATTCGAAGAGATTTGTGTTGATTCATTTGTAAAGTTCTCCATTATTTGATTATATACATAATAAACTCTGAATCCATCAAAGCAATCTATGTATTTATCCAACTTTTGCATTAAAATATCTACCTTTTAAGTACCAGCTCTCCTAAAATCTATATGATCCATGTGATAAATATCTTCCCGAATCTTTTCCTACAAAATTATACAATCGTAGAGATTCGTATAAGTTCGTACAGATTCCTATAGTTCGTACAGATTCATATAGAATCTAGCACATGGTAGTAGAGATTCATAAAAATTATGGTTTAAATTATAGATTCATAAAAATTATTGTTTAAATTATAGATTCGAAGAGATTCGGGTAGATTCGAAGTGATTCGTGTAGATGGTAGTAATGATTCATAAAAATTATGATTTAAATTTGTAGATTCGAAGAGATTCATGTAGATTCGTATAGTGGATGATAAATGACCAAGATTGCCATCATAACAATTTCATGTACAAGATTGGACTTGATCGATCAATCGATCGTATATACATATATGAGTATCAGTAATTGTGTTGTGAGTTTATGACCTTGTTCTTATTTTTGTTCGTCCATATGTAAGAGAGTAAACTACAACATCAACCACATGAACACTTTCAACTCAGCTAAATAAAAACTACATCCTCAACGGCCAGTGGGCATCAGCAACAACCAAAGCCACCAACCCACCACCGACCACAATGCTCCACAAAATGAAAATTTTCAGAACAAAGAGAAGGTAAACTAAGAAATTACTCCCTTAACTGACCAGATAAATTTTGTGTACCATTACATCTATATTTTTTCTGAACAAAAACTGAATTTTACAGATAAAAAGAAAATAAAGTATAAAACTTCATTTGCTTGACCCCAATCGAAATGTCTATATATGTCCCAAACAATCTGACACATGTTGTTTCTTCCCACATTGTTATAGACAGATACTTACACTTCCAATCAAGAAGAATCTTCTGTTGTTCTTACCACCTCCAGCCCTGTCAAGAATAAGCACCAATTGTTATGTCATTATACAATAATAATGCATAAAAAACATAAAACTAGACGAGGAAACATTTACAACAGATATTATGTAGTCCTAAACATTTACAATAGATATTAAGGAGCACCAGAAGCAGTTCCTTTGCCTTTTCCTAAAGCTTGATAATCCATCTCATTCTTGTACCTTGTGGATTTTTTCACCCCGGCTTATTTGGGATATCCTTATCATCATGTATCACCACAGGAAAACCTAGCAATGGGGGCCATGCCTTTTTCTCTAGTATCGGCTCAAAGTGACCTGCATAAACTTTCCCTGCAAATTCTTTATCATTCTTCTCTACATAAAGTTTCCCAACAAATTCTGCATAAACCTGTGTTTTGAGTAAGCTAACAGAAAGGTCTTTATTCTTCTCCTCTACTACTGCTTTTTCAGGCATCTTCTTTGGTGTTGTGGTTTCTTTCTTCTTTACAGTGACTCTTTCACCTCCTTTAACCTCTTTCTGGAAGTTCAAAACCAAGAAATAAAGTGATTATTAATGTATAATGAATCATTCGCTGAAATTAGTAATGTACAGGAGGATAATAGGATCGCTGAAATTCAAATAGATTCATATGACAGGGGGATAATACAGATTTGACATAGTGGCGGCATTTACAAACTCATCTCGTCTTTAAGTTGCAAAATATTATCAATTACGCAAAAAAAATTCTTCTATAGACAAATCTTTATGATCCATGTGATTAATATCTTCCTGAATCTCTTCCTACAAAATTTTGCAGAAATTCGTAGAGATTCATATAAGTTCGTACAGAATCGTATAAAATCTAGCACATGGTAGTAGAGATTCATAAAAATTATGGTTTAAATTTATGCAAGCCGTTAAAAATTTGATACACTAATATATTAAAAATTCATTGAGATTCTAGCACAAGGAAGTATGGATTCTAATTTTATTTCTAAATTAAGTAGTAAACATTCATATAGATTCGAAGAGATTCGTGTAGATTCGTATAGATTTGTATAGAAATTCGTAGAGATTCATATAATTCCGTACAGATTCGTGTAGAATCTAGCACATAGTAGTAGTAGAGATTAATAAAAATTATGGTTTAAATTTAGGTAAGCTGTTAAAAATTTGTTACACTAATCTCTTAAAGATTCATAGAGATTCTACCACAAGGTAGTATAGATTCTAAATTTAACCTAAATTAAGTAGTAAACATTAGTATAGATTCGTGAAAAACAAAGGTTAAAGATATAGAACTATAAATAAGAATCTTATATTCTTTTACTGAATATAGTTCTCTGGAAATGAATATTTTTGCACATCTCAGTGCCGATTTGACAGAAATGAAGCTAAATCACCGTTGTATGGTTTGCGATTAGGCTGGTGATGCAGTATAGCACCGAAGATGGTGCCTTAAGTGCACATTACAGAGATTTTAATTCAGGCCTAGAAGATAAACGTAGGGCTGGATGAGACTGGAAGAATAAGTTTCCAATAGTAATGTGCAACACCTATAAAGTACAGGAAATGCCATCAACAAAAAACATGATTTTGGCTTTAAAATCCAAAATTCAAGACACAATTTATAATCAAAATCCATCCATTCACAATTTACGAAATTCATATTCTGTAAAATTCATATTGAGTAGGTATTTAGGGCCATATTCTGAGAAACAAGTATATTGGGCCCATTGATAATAATATTAGGTAAATGAGGCCTTCACCCCATAATTTTGGATCTTCTCAAAGTTTTAATACTCCTACATTTAAGGATTTGTAGTTATAGTTAAATTTAACTAGTCCTGTTAGTCAAATTGTGGATATTTTGATCATTATAATCAATAACAATTTCAAAAATTGAATTATTCGTATTATCAATATTTTTATTTTTAGATTTTTATATTTACTAAAATATGTTTGTAGTTTATAGATTTTTCAAATTATAATTTATAATTTTTAAATTTTTCAAAAAAAATTAAAATATGTATTACTAAATTTTCGTAAATTATTATTTAAAATATAAACTAAAAATTATATAAATTCTAAAGTATTCACAGTAAAATATATATTACAAATTTAAGATTTATTTAAAAATAAATTGTTTCTTTTTATTGCTTTTTTCTAATTTTTAAATTTAATTCTTTTCTTTTTAATTTTTTTTGTTTAATATAATAATAAAAAAATAAAATACACCCACTTTGACTAATGGTAACGATCAGATTTAACAAAAAGTCAATATAAGGGTGAAAATTGTGAGGAAATTTAAAATTGTGGGATGCAAAATACATAAATTAAAACAAACGGAACTTAAAGGATGTAAAATGCATTTTAATCTTTTTAATAATTTAAAATAATGCTAACATAATATTTTTATAATATAATCCATTATTAAAATCAACTCCATGAAAATAATACAATACCATGATTAAACAAATTTTACCTAATCAATTATATTATTTTAACCAATTATTTCAGACAAAACATTCTCTTATTAACAAAAATATGTAACCATTCTTGAGAATTTTTTGAGATTCAAATTCGAAATTACGAAGCCAGCAATAACATCATTTGCAAGAAAAATTAAAAACAAAGCTTATGTGAGTGAAACAATCTCAAGCAATAATTTATCTTGCACCATCTATCCTCGATTAAAAGTTCAGCCAAGAAATTACATAACCTTATTCATCTTACATGGCTTATCCTTAATTAATTACACTACACTTGTATCAAACAAATAACTGCATGATTAATCAGCATACGTACCGCCATAATGTAAGATATACAAGTATATCTCAAACCTTAAATTTATCTTGCATCATTTATCCTTAACTGGGAGAAAACTTCAGTTGCATTTGCATAACTACTGTCAAGAATGTCATCCATTCCTAGATGCATTTCATCTTCCTTGATTGTCATGCTAGTGGAAGGTAATCGCTGAACAACAGGCAATGGAATTGCCCAGGAAACATCTGTATTGCTGCTTTCCTCGAGTGGCTCACGCTGAAGCTGCAATGCATATTCCAAGTCCCAAATTACATCAACCATACTAGGCCTATCAGCTCCATCTTCCTTGAGACACTTTGCTGCTGTTTCCCCGAATTTTCTTAAAGAGTTGGGATCAATCTTTCCCACAAGCAATGGATCAACTATCTTTTCAAGTTCCCCCTTCTGCTGCAAATATACGCCCCAGTCAGCCAAATTCACTTGCTCCAGAGGAAGCAAATTATTTATAGCAGGCCTAGCACAAAGCACTTCGAGAAGAACAACCCCAAAAGAGTACACATCAGATTTTTGAGTTAACTGCATGCATCTAAAGTATTCAGGATCAAGATAACCAAAGCTGCCTTTCACTCCGGTGCTGATATGTGTTTGCTCAGGTAGACCCGACCTCGAAAGACCAAAATCAGATACTTTGGCCACGAAATCTTTGTCAAGTAATATGTTTGTTGACTTGACATCGCGGTGTATAATTCCCCCACCTGAACCTTCAGTATGAAGGTAATTTATCCCCTTGGCTGCGCCGATGCAAATCTGAAGCCTCTGATTCCAGGACAAGTTAGGCATTGCACGTGACTTGGGGTCAGATTGTTTGTATAAATGATCTTGCAGTGTACCCTTCTCCATGAACTCATAAACTAGTATCATCTCAGACATTTCATCACAATATCCAATTAAAGAAACAAGATGCCTATGCCGGATACTAGATAAGACCGTAATTTCGGTCTGGAACTCTGGAAAACCTTGGCCATGTCCTGACTCACTTCTTTTTACAGCCACTTTTATGCCGCTCTTAAGAGTACCTTTATACACCTTCCCGAATCCTCCCCTACCAATTACCAATTTGGGATCAAACTTGTTGGTCGCGTACATAATTTCTGAGAAGGCCAACTTCAGCTCAAGATTGAACGTTTGAAAATTAGATTCATTATTTGCAGCGCTCTCGGTAAGCCCACTGTAAGAGTTTCCTCCATATATATTCACCAATGGCCAGTCCGAATTCTCAACCGCCTTCGCTTTCCTCCTCCTACCAATCCGGAAAATCACTAGCAAAACAAGTACAAAAGCCACCCCTCCAACTACAGAACTAATGATGATTATTATCAAAATGTTCTTATTTGTCTTCTTTTTTCCCAAACCATCTAGGCTTGTGTCGTTCATCACTTCCATAATCTCAAGCCCATTCAAAAAGGCTGTTTGATTAATTTCTACACCAGGACCGATAGAGATATTTAACAAACCAGAAGTATCTGAATCTACCACAAAATCATAGTAGAAAGGGGCTCTCAACTGGTTTTCTCTGTCCGTAATCTCAAAACTGAAATTGCTATAAATGTAAAATTTAAACTTATTAAAGTTTTGAGCGGAATTAACAATATCACAGAAATGAACCCGGATAAGATTTTTCATATTTCGCGTCACATTAAACTGCCATGTTATGTTGAAGAAATTATTTGGACTTTCTAAATTTCTATACAATTCCTTTGCGGTCTTGTAGACCTGTTCAGGTGCACTATCCTCGTTTGCTCCTCCTGGCAGATAATTTAGCTTACCGTTATAAGAGTTATTCTTTGCAACTTCTTTATTATACAAAAATTCATCATCCGGTATCCAGTTCCTCCACAAAGTATCACTATCTTGGTTAAGTAATCCACCTCCAACATTAATTCTATAAACTGGACGTAAAATCTGAGTCAACAAATCATTGTAATCAACTTTGTTCCGACCTGACAGATTAACATGAGGAACAGGAATTTGTATAAAATCTGTTGGAGCAAGAAAGGTTTCGATCGCGCTCACGAAAGCAAAAGATGGTTTGTGGGGAGTGAAGATAATTTCAAAGATTCCAGCATCTATAGAGAAAATGAACTCTTTGATAATAGGAAACTTATCACTATTATGGACTCTGAAATTTGATAACAGGGCAAATTGAGAAGCTGAAACACTAAAATTAGCATCTAGGAGATTTCCTACTGGAGATGAAAATGGATAGAAGTGAAGGCGTACCACGTAAGTGCCATTATTTTCTAATGTAAGTTTGTACCTTGATTGGCTTGTAAAAACTTTTGCAGTTCGATAGAGATCAGGTATGATGGTGGTAGTTGATGTAGAAGTGCTCATGCCCTCTGAGTTAAAGTCAGTGATGAATTTTCGGGTGTTAAGTGTGATGTCTGATTCTGAGCCGCAATTAATGAAGTGCTGTTCTGCAGATGTGTAGTACTGTGACTGTACTGATAAGCACTGCATGAAGAGGAGAACAATTAACACTCCTCCTGCTCCGGAGTCGAGAAAAATTGAGATTTGCATATTAGAGAACTAGTTTGTGAAGTTTGTTATGAATGAATTATTTGCTTTGATAGATTAAGTTCAATGGTTTATGATATATGGAGAAAGAAATTTTGGAAAGAATACAAACCATGCAATAGCGTGGTTGACTGCAGCTTGACTTGCTGCGAACAAGATGATATTTTGATGCCAAATGAGTGACTGAAAAACGATGTATCAGCTCCTCTCTCTTTTCTTTGTCTTTCTTTGTTTGGAAGTGAACAATTTCTTTCCAGTCAACTTTTTTATAGTTAACATATTTTAAAGGAAATGCATTAAGTTTTTGAATTAGACTACAGGTGAAGATGTTTATTATAAGCACTGTTAGTTGTTATGGTTACATCACCATTGCATATTGCAGCTAACTTAAGCAGTTAAGCTAAACCAGGCAATTCATAAACATTGTCATTACACATGACTCAGGGCACATATAATCGGGAACATCTCTTGACAAAAGAATACTAATCTATACGCAACATACAAAATTGAGCACCATAAATTGATAATCGTTTAGTTAACGGAGGAATTTTGGAAAACAAATTCGGGGAGGGCTGCTGGAATTGTGGTGGTTGTTGATGGCGGCGAACAGCGTAGGATGTTTAGGGTTAGGGTTTATGATTTGGGGATGGCTGAGATTGTACGCTGAGTGTATGTAGCAATTAAGATCGAATATTGAATTCTTTCTTTTGTGCTAGGGTTTGCATCGTGCCATACAATGTGCCTACGTACCATTATTTATAGGGATCAAGCCAAACGTAGTTCTTGGAGAACAAGTAATCGTAATGGGCTAGGTTTTCCTTATTTAGGAAGCCCATTGGATCGAGGGCACCGCCTTTGACAATTATTACGAACCCTAAAGCCCAGCTAATTTCTCGGAGCTTAATGGCTAAGCTATTGACCCGAGATTATCGTGGTCAACGCTCACCTTGGGCCACGGAGATAAAATAGCTTATTGGGCAGTTCTGAGAACTGGAAGAGGGCGACATCCTTTGCAATAGGGCGAGATCTGCCTTTAAGGGTGAGACCTAGCCCGCTCAGTAATTATAATAATTCAAGGACTCAACTTGTAGTCCATAGTCTTCAAAACCCATAATTTACTCACCATGGGGCGAGTTATCAGAGTACCGGGCCTAGCAAAACAAAGAGGGCGAGATCTCTATAGTGAACCCATGGGCGAGATCTTGTAGAACGAGGCCCATGAATAAAGGCCGGCTATTTTTGGGTATAACAACTACCCCCAGTTTCTTGCAATGATTTACTCATAAAAGAAACTAAATTCCAAAGATTTTCCTCAAAAAGGGCGAGCTTTCTAGAAACCCCCGGGAATAACAAAAGAAAAACTTTCCCGCCGAACAGCCATATCTCGATTTTTGCACCAACGTCCAACCAAAATTTGCCATGTGGATTGACTTTCTCTCTCTTCAACCACTATATAAACCCCTATCTTTTCTCTCATTTTACTTTATCTTCAGAAGCCCCAACAAAATTGCTGCCAAAGAATTTATAAAGCGGGCGAGATATCTTGCATTGTAGCGAGGCTTCCAATCTTTCGGGCGACCCTTCTTTCTCAAAGGCGACTCCTCCTCCCCAGAGGTATCACCCTTTACCTTATCACGCTTATTGTTTCTCGTTTCTTTCATAAATAACTGATGACATAGAGGCAACTCGCCTAAGATAGGTCTGTTTTCTCGTTAGTTTCCCTTTAGGACCATTTTTGATATGGGGGCGAGGACCCATTCGTTCTTAATAACAAAAAGTATTCTAAGAACAAATCTTAACATGGACCTCGCCCTCTCTTACATATGTCCAGAGAGGACTCTTCTTCTGACCACGGGTCATCGTCGCCCTCTACCTCGGATTCTTTTCACGAGGATGAAATTCTGTCCATCTCTGATGACTTTCAAGTGGGCGATGATGCTGATGACTTGGCGAGCGTCTATCACGCTCAAGATTTAGGCGACACAGGTGAGGGAGAGGATGATCTATATGATCTTTTTGCCGATCTAGACCCCCAAGAACCTGGTCTCTCTAAATTAAGAAAAAACCGTGGCAAAGATCTGACGAGATTTAAGAAAATGCTCGACGAAGCAAAAGATAAAGGAGACATTGACGAGGACGAGAACGTAGAAGAGGACGAGAGCTCCAATCAAGATGAGGAAAATATCGACTATGAGGATGCTGATGCCGAGAACGAAGATGAAGTTTTATCTATCTCGCCTGTTCGTTATGCAATGGAAATGCCCTCTCCTCCAAATAACCCATACATGCAACCCGTCCGCCCCTGCGATGTCGATCTAGAATTCGATCAAGGCGTTATCTCCTGTGCAGGACTTTCCTCTTCAATCTCTTCTGAAGAAATTATGTTCTTAATCGAATACTACAACTTGGAAGGGAAATGGTTGCGACCTCGTTCGTTCATGAGGATGCATGTCTTCGACGTTATTGGACTACCAACACCAAGAATGGTCCTCACCAATAAGCTGGTAGAACTCGGCTTTGGAACACCAATGCATCCTTTTCTTCACCAAATTATTACCTATTTTAATATTGCCCCAATTCAACTATCGCCAAATAGTTATAGGGCGGCTATTGGCCTATACATGATGTACAAGAATGAGGGATATGACGCCCCGACCACAGCCGAATTAAGTCATTTCTTTTCTCTGAGGCGATGCGGAAAGGACGTGGGATTCTACTACCTCGCCTATTGGTCAAGTCATAACAAGAAGGGCTTCATTACGGGTAACCCCAGCAATATGAAGATATGGAAGGAAGACTTTTTTTATATGTTTGACGTTCCAAGAATCAGAACTCAATTTAACCTACACCCTTGTAAGTATCCTGCCTTTTGTTCTTAGATCTCGTCCTTTATCCGTCTTCTTTTAACATTCGTATTTATTTTCCTCTAGATAAACCCGCCCAGACGAAATTAACGGGCGGGGCTGCTTCTAGGGCCCTTGTTATTTCTGAACTCCCTAGGTCAAAGAAAGACCTCGACGTTTTAGTGACACCCGAAAATCTCCGTGCCCATGGTTTCTATAACGAGGGTTATGGGAAAATTCCACACATTAAATTCAAGAGAGGAATTAAAAGAAATACCCGTAGAAAACTAGTCGAAGGGCGACTTACTGGTAAAGGTACCTCGCCTTCTGTACACATTCCGCCCCTTATTTCCAAACATGTTCTCTCCTTTTTTTTTATCTAGTCTTCAATATATGTCTAACTTATATGTGTTCTCGTCTCCAGGTCAAATGTCGAGGCTTCCATTCGGGCGAAACCCCTTTGCTGACGCTGCACCTTCAGCCTCAGCTGTAGCTAATCAATCTCGCCCTTCCCCTTCAGCTCTTCTTAATGAATCTCGCCCACCTATCCCTATCAACATTGGTGAAAAGCAGGATAGGAGCAGGAAGCGGGATGAAATAGCTAAGAACTCGCAAAACAAAAAACTCAAAACGGTTGGAACTGAGGAATCGCCTTCCGATTCCGTGGCCTCCACTTTTGGCTCTGTTGCTGTGGAAAATTTTTCTGACGTTGATGCCAAACTCCTTAGAAATCGCACTGATGAAGAAGCAGAGTTTAGTTTCAAGGCAGGGCTTGGTGACGCCTTCTATCATGGCTTGAAAGTCCTAGCCTTGAAAAATTCAACCATCAAAGATCAAGAAAAATCTCTGAAGAAGCTTAGGGGCGAGGCTTCTTCCTATAACTCTAAGCTGGGCGAGATTCAAAAGAAACTTGATACTGAAACCAAAGCGAGAAAGAACGATGTGGACAAGCTGCAACTATCTCTTGACAAAGCAAAATTTGATCTCGATCAGGCAACCAAATCATACGAGGACGAGATTGCTAGGCTAAAGGGCGAGAACGATATGCTTTCTAACGGAATGAGGAAGGGTCAAAGTGAAGCATACAGTGCTGGATTCTTGGATTATCTCCGCAACTTTCTAGCGGGCGACCTTGGCTACGACTGGTCTGCGCACTTTGCACCTTCTACCCCTGCCTATATGCTCAAATTCCAGGTCGATAATGTTGAACTTATTGATGCCGCTAAAGAAGAGCTTCGACTAAAGATTGAATTGGAAAAGAAAGCTTTGGCTGAAGAGGAGGCGAGAAAGAAAGAAACTTCCCATGACAAGGATGCCACAACAGTTTCGCCTACTCAAAATACTGCCAACTGACTACATGAACTCTTTATTATTGCCAACACTATCGGAGTGCGGGCCCTCCTGTAATGGCCTCGCCTGTTATAAAATTTATGGATTTTATTTTAACCTTTTGGAGTACGCGCCCTCCTTTTCATGGCGTCGCCTTTGTATTAACTTTGACTATTCGCCTTCCATATTCATGTTTTAAATATCTGCTTATATTTTCCTTGCATTTTACTAGTATCCGTTTAACCCGAAATCTCGTCCTTATGTGGGAAGCTCGTCCTTCCATCGACATCTCGCCCTTCTTTTAACTTGTAAATATCTTCCAACTTTAAGGTTATCTTTACCATGTCTTCTGGAGGGTATCTTCCTCAAAGGGGGTCATTTTCCTCAGAATTTATAATTTTTTAAGATATCCTCCACAAAGGGAGGTCGCTTCTTAGTTCAGAAAAACCCTCCTCACAGGAGGTGGATTTTCCGAAACTCGAACCTTGATGAGGCGCCGGAAGTACGGACATCCCCCCCGAAAGTACGGTTTTTGCAAGGATTTAATATTTAAGGTACTCTCCTCAAAGGAGATCAGTCTTTTTGTTCAGAAATACCCTCCTCACAGGAGGTGGATTTTCCGAAACTCGAACCTTGATGAGGCGCCGGAAGTACGGACATCCCCCCCGGAAGTACGGTTTTTGAAAGGATTTAATATTTTGAGATACCCTCCTCAAAGGAGGTTGTTCTCCATTCCAGAAACATCCCTCCTCACAGGAGGTGGATTTCCCGAAGTTATTATTATTTAAATAACTCTCCTCACAGGAGATCATCTATAATAGAAATGCAACAAAATTATGAAGAAAAAATAGGCATATTTTATTCATAAATAGTAAAAACCTGGCTAAGGAAGAGTACATGCACTACCCCCCCTAGACTTTCATGAAAATAGTAATTAAAGGAAAGTATATCAAAAGTAGAAATACATTACTGATAGTATTTCTTCAAATGCTCCATGTTCCAAGCACGCGGGATGTGCTTCCCTTCCCTATCCGCCAAATAATAAGTTCCTACCCACAAAATAGCTCTAACCCTGTACGGACCATCCCAATTTGCACCAAACACTCCATGATTCTGGATTTTCATGTTGGGCATCACTCGTCGAAGAATGTAATCGCCCACTTTTAAAGGCCTTGCCTTTACCTTTGAGTTGTAAAACCTAGCCACCCTTTGCTGGTAAGATACCAACCTTGCCTGAGAAGCCGTCCTGAATTCCTCCACCATATCCAGGTAAAGACGATGGTTAACCTCATTTACCTCCGGCTGATAGTTCTCTCTTCTGAAAGAGCCTGCCCCCAACTCTACTGGAACCATAGCCTCACATCCATATGTCAAAGAAAAAGGGGTTTCCCCCGTGGTAGTCCTAGGTGTCGTGTTATAGCTCCACAAGACATTAGGCAACTCTTCCGGCCAACTCCCTTTACTGTCATCTAACTTCACCTTAATCGTATGTTTGATTATCTTGTTCACTGCCTCAGTCTGACCGTTAGTCTGAGGATGACTAACAGCAAAGAAACTTTTAATAATTCCCAAATTATCGCACAACTGTCTCATCTCCTTACTATCAAACTTCTTCCCGTTGTCAGATATCAGTTTGTACGGTATCCCGAAGCGACAAATGATGGATCGATACACAAAGTCCACCAATTTTTTTGCTGTGATTGACGCCAGAGGCTCTGCTTGTGCCCACTTAGTAAAATAATCCACTGCTACAACGGCATACTTCACCCCCCCTTTTCCCTTAGGGAGTTCCCCTATCAAGTCAATTCCCCACATAGCAAAGGGCCAAGGACTAGTCAATGAAGTAAGAGGAGCTGCGGGACTGTTCACATAGTTTGCATATCGCTGACACTTGTCGCAAGACCTAGCAAAAACCATTGAATCCTCCCGAAGAGTAGGCCAATAATACCCTTGACGTAATATTTTCTGCGCAAGTGAACCACCCCCCGAGTGGTTTCCACAAATTCCTTCATGAACTTCCCGAAGAACATAAGTACATTCCTCCCCATCTATACACTTCAGTAACGGTTGATTAAAACCCCGTCTATAAAGAGATCCCCCAAAATCGACGTAGCGAGTTGCCTTATACCTCAGCTTCCTGGCCTCAATCCTATCATCTGGTAAAATTCCTTCCTTCAAATACCTCCAGATAGGAGTCATCCAAGTATCTTGCATAGGAACATCAACCTGCATCAATTCCACTTCCGGAACGCTAGGTTGCTTCTGGATTTCCAAGGGACTGACACCTAAAAGATTGGCCTCCCCTTGAGACCCCAACTTGGCCAGGGCATCGGCTTCCCCATTGCTGTCTCTAGGAAGTTGCTCCAACCTCGCCTCCCAAAATTGGCCCATTAATCTTCGCGTACACCTCATGTATAATTCAGTTCGAGGCCCACGAGCTTGGAACCCTCCATTGACCTGATAGACAACCAGCATTGAATCACTCATGATGTTTATATTTTCCACCTTCATCTCAAGGGCGAGCTTCAAACCCGAAATCAAAGCCTCGTACTCAACATCATTATTTGTAGCATGAAAAGTAAAGTGGATTGCACTTCGAAGGCGGTGCCCCTCCGGGCTAACCAAAACAATTCCCGCACCCGCACCTTCATTGTTCGATGCACCATCCACATATAAAGTCCACCAAGGTGCTGGAGTAGAACATTCCTGACTTAGCTCTGGTGGAGGGCTAGGTATGATAGCCAGAGAATCACCCTCTTGATCCAGAGGAAATTCCAAAATAAAATCAGCGAGAGCCTGCCCCTTTATAGCGCTTCTAGGTTTATACTCCACATCAAATTGTCCTAATTCCACCGCCCATTTCAACATCCGTCCAGAAGTTTTCGGTTTATGCAGTATCTGCCTCAAAGGATACGATGTTCGGACCTCTACCTTATGCGCCTGAAAGTAGGGTCGCAACTTTCTGGAGGCCAAAATCAAGGCATACACTAACTTCTCCATATTTGAATACCTTGTCTCTGCATCCAACAACCACTTGCTAAAGTAGTATATAGGGTACTGGATGTAACCTTCTTCTCGCACAAGTACTCCACTAACAGAATATTCTGAAATAGTAAGATATAGGATAAGAGTCTCTCCCTCACGTGGCATAGACAAGAGTGGGGGAGAGCCCAGATGACTCTTTATCGCCTGAAAAGCTTCTTCACACTCCAATGTCCATTCAAATTTCTTCCCAACACCTTTAATTGCCTTGAAGAATTCTTTGCATTTGTCAGATGACCTTAACACAAAACGGTTCAGAGCGGCAACTCTCCCAGTCAGGCTTTGCACCTCCTTTACTGTCCGGGGGGACTTCATATCGAGAAGAGCTTTTATCTTTGCAGGATTCGCCTCTATCCCCCTATGATTTACCATGAAACCCAAAAATTTTCCAGATTCTACTCCGAACACACATTTTTGAGGATTAAGCTTCATCAGGTATTTTCTGAGAATCTGAAACATCTCGTCCAAATGTTGAATGTGTTCCTTCGCTTCCTTGGATTTTACAAGCATGTCATCCACATAAACTTCCATAGTCTTCCCAATTTGCTCCTTAAACATCATATTGACTAACCTCTGATAAGTCGCACCAGCATTGATCAATCCGAAAGGCATCCCAATATAGCAATATAAACCCCGATCCGTGATAAAGGAGGTGTTTTCCTGATCTGGCCCAAACATCGGGATTTGATTATATCCGGAGTAAGCGTCCATGAAACTAAGCAGGGCATGCCCCGCGGTAGCATCGACCAACTGATCAATCCTAGGTAAAGGAAAACTATCTTTCTTACAGGCTTTATTCAGGTTGGTATAATCAACACAGACTCTCCACTTCCCATTGGACTTCTTTACCAAAACCGGATTCGTAAGCCAATCCGGGTAAAAGGACTCTTTAACTAACCCGACATTTAGCAGTCGATCGACCTCATCTTTCAAAGCAATAGCTCGTTCACCACTGACCGCCCGTCGCTTTTGCCGAACGCCCTTCCTAGAGGGGTCTATGTTAAGGTGATGACACATTACTTCGGGATCAATTCCCACCATGTCCGCATGACTCCAGGCGAAAACATCCAGATTATCCTTTAAAAAGGTAACTAGTCTCTCTCTCAAGCCTGACTCTAATCTCGCCCCAATATGTAGCACCCGGGACGAGTCTTTTTCGTCCACAAGAATTGGCACAGTATCCTCTGCCGGTCCCACATTCTTCTTGGATTCAGGCAATCGAGGGTCCAAGTCAAACTCTACTTCCTTCGTTCCACTGGACTCACCCACTTCTCGTACAGAAACAACCTCGCCCTTCAATAGTTGAGATCCCTCTCTCCAAATCGAATCGTCCGGAAATTCAATCATGGGAGTATCCCCATAATCTGCAACAAATTTTCCCTTTTTCGCCCTAAGACTTCGCTGTTCCTCCTCGTCTGTGATATCTTCAACAACCCCCTCTTCAAACTGGTTTTGATTGACTGGAGGGGGAGCCCCAATCATCAACACCCTACACCTTGCACTATCAATTGTCATGCCTTCCACAAAAGATTTTTCTGCAGCGCTTTCCATAACAACTTCCACGGTCTCTCCTCGAGAGGGTGGTGCCTCTAACAAAAAGAGCGGGGTTCCCTGTTTAGCTAACGTCTCATATCTGGCCAAGGTATCATCCTCAGGGAATTCCACTGTATAAACCATGTGGGTAACCGCCTTTTCTGACAACTTCAGTCCGAAAGATTTCAATGTTTCCACAGCATTTTCGTCTTTGAAGTCCAACATCTCCCCCTCCTGTTTCCCTTTTGAGGAAGACTTCATCATTTTGTTATAACAGTCCCTAGAATCATACTGACATCCCTTCACACACCCGACCCCCACATGAGTAGGGAATTTCATTGCCAAATGATAAATTGATGTCACCACCCTCATTTCCTTCAAAACCGGCCTTCCAAGTTGAGCGTTGTAACATGTAGGTTGGTCGACGACTAGAAATTCAAACACTTGAGTAGCAGAGTAAGGGTCTTCCCCTAAGGTAAGAGGCAATTTCACCGTGCCCTTGACCCGGACAGAATCTCCTGTGAAGCCGTATATGTGAGTCGTTCCTTGAACCATTTCTTTATCAAGAAGTCCCATCTTCTTAAAAGTTCCGTAGTAAAGGATATTCACAGAAATCCCATTATCGACAAACACACGATGGACGCTCCTAGACCCAATTCTGACATTAACAACCAAGGCATCACTATGCGGATGATGAACCCATCTTGCATCTTCTTCAGAAAAAATTATCTGTGTGTCCTCTCCTTTAAACAGCTTGGGGGGCCTTTCTGACAGGTGATTAACATTTGTCAGCGGGGGATCCTTTGCTTCCCGAGCGTACCTCTCCATAGCCCTTCTTCCATCTCCCCCAACGTGAGGCCCTCCAAAAATAGTATGAATGCTTGCTTCTTTTACGAACACTGTCTTCCCCTGCTGGTCTGGTCTACTTCCAGGATCTTCCTTCTTATTTTCCTCCATGGGAGGAACGCCCCCCTTGATTTTCCTGACCCATTTAGTCAACTTCCCATTCCGGATTAGCAACTCAATTTCATCCCTCAATTGCCGACATTGATGAGTGCCATGGGATTCATGATAGGCGCAGTACCTTTTTTATCCCTTTGCGCATTCTTCGAAAGTGGGAGAGGTGGTTTATACAATCCCTCCTTCTGTTACTTCATAAATGTGATCAATAGATGCTACCAGCGGCGTGAAAATACTGGTCTGGGGGTAACCCTGATCTTTCTGAAAATAAAGAGGTGGTGGTGGGTACCGTGGCATCGGGCTGGGTGATCTCGACCGATCTGACTTCCAAGTGTCAACAACATTAACATCCCCTCTACCGTTCTTCCTTCCATCCCCCCTAGGGCTAGGAGATCTATCTTTGCGCTTACCCCTGCGACTGGTTTCGGGGTAATCGCTCCTTTTCAGAGCTTCTTCCTCCCTCTTAAAGCGTTCAGCCAGTGCATAAAGATCCGCAAGTGTAGGAGGCTCTTTCCGCTGAAGTTCTTTCCAGAAGTCCGAATTCACCCTTACTCCAGCTATTAGAAAATTCTTGATGGTTTCGTCCGAAGCTCCTCGGACAGTTGGGACCTCTGAGTTGAAACGTCTAAAGTAGGATTGCAGGGTTTCTCCCTCTCTCTGCTTTATATTTGCCAGGGTCGTGACAGGCGGGGCATATACAATAGACGATTGAAATTGGATTAAGAACATCCTTCGCATTTGATCCCAAGAAGTAATAGAAGCCGGTCCCAACTTTTGAAACCATTGGTGGGCATTTCCTCGCAGAGTCGAAGCTAACAACCTACACTTTTTCAAGTCCTCCACTTGGTAGAGCTCCATCTCAGTGTTGAACCTTGCAATATACTCCGCCGGGTCGGAACTTCATGTAAACCTCAGATCTCCCACCCCTCGAAAAGATGGGGGAAGAGGTGCTTCACGAACTGCCAATGAAAAAGGTGATGAATCCTGTTCAAATATAGCCCCCGACCGTTCTTCTGATTGAGCCAGAAGCCTGCGCAAGGCGTTCAAGTCTAGATCCTCAAAACCGGCTATCCTACGAGACGCTTCCTCCTGTTTCTGCTGATTCATTAACTCTTCAAATCTATACCGATCCCCGACAGAGTTCTCCAGATGAGGTAAATGATATCTGCGAGCAGCCATCAGATTCCCCTCCAAATTAGATTCTAAAGGTCCCCTTTGACCTCTTTCTGCCTGGTTGAGGAGGTTGGCATAAGATCTTCTTTCCCCGTAGCCCAAACTATAGTGATTCGGAGTCCTCCTCTGATGATTTGGGTCACCAGTCTGAGCCATTGTGAGAGGAATCACATCGGAGTCTCCTAACATCTCATTCTCGTGATTGAAACGGTGCCTTCCATTAGGTCTCTCCTGGTCCACAGCCCTTTGGCCGCCAACCCAAACTTCCTCCCTCTGAAGTTCTCGCCCCCTTTCAATCCTTTCATCCTGTGGTCATGCTTGGCCTGGCCGTCGGGGCACCACTCTGTCTGGTGGGAACTCAACATACGGCTCTCCGTAGGTTAAGGCCCTGGGTGTAATGGCTCAAAACCGCTGGTCAGTCCTAGTCTCTCCAACAATCTGAACTTCTCTCTCCAAAGGGATTTCCATATGCGAAACGCGTTGGTGATTAATAGCAGATTCCCTACCAACACGCTGATCTCCACCTGGTGTGCAATAATTTCTTTCCCGGTCATGGTGAGTCGCCCCCATATTCCCCCCTCTCATCTAGTGGGCGTCGCCCATCACGGTTCAGGCGGGTTCCTTCAAAAACCTGCCACTCTCTTTCCATCGCGTCCATCCTTGCACCCATACGTGTAATAGTATTTCCCATATAAGTGATCTGATTCAAGAGCTCAGTATTACTCATCAAGACAGGGGGATCTCCTCATATCCGTGGCATCGACTGTCCATTAGGAACCCTGGGTGTAGTAGATCTTCGGCGCGAGACCCCTGAGCGATCAAGGTTTCTCAGCATCGAATTCCTTATGGCAGAATTTCTTGGTGGCGGCGGGGGTAAATTCTTCGTGGTCCTAGTATCCTCTCCTCGACGATCATCAACACGCTCTTGGTTTGACTGCGACATCCTTCCTCCTGAGATGTCAAAAAGCCCTCCTTCTAGCGCCACTTGTTAACGGGGGAATTTGGGAAAACAAATTCGGGGAGGGCTGCTGGAATTGTGGTGGTTGTTGATGGCGGCGAACAGCGTAGGATGTTTAGGGTTAGGGTTTATGATTTGGGGATGGCTGAGATTGTACGCTGAGATGTATGTAGCAATTAAAATCGAATATTGAATTCTTTCTTTTGTGCTAGGGTTTGCATCGTGCCATACAATGTGCCTACGTACCCTTATTTATAAGGTACGTAGGATGTTTAGGGTTAGGGTTTATGAATTGTGGTGGTTGTTGATGGCGGCGAACAGCGTAGGATGTTTAGGGTTAGGGTTTATGATTTGGGGATGGCTGAGATTGTACGCTGAGATGTATGTAGCAATTAAAATCGAATATTGAATTCTTTCTTTTGTGCTAGGGTTTGCATCGTGCCATACAATGTGCCTACGTACCCTTATTTATAGGGATCAAGCCAAACGTAGTTCTTGGAGAACAAGTAATCGTAATGGGCTAGGTTTTCCTTATTTAGGAAGCCCATTGGATCGAGGCCACCGCCTTTGACAATTATTACGAACCCTAAAGCCCAGCTAATTTCTCGGAGCTTAATGGCTAAGCTATTGACCCGAGATTATCGTGGTCAACGCTCACCTTGGGCCACGGAGATAAAATAGCTTATTGGGCAGTTCTGAGAACTGGAAGAGGGCGACATCCTTTGCAATAGGGCGAGATCTGCCTTTAAGGGTGAGACCTAGCCCGCTCAGTAATTATAATAATTCAAGGACTCAACTTGTAGTCCATAGTCTTCAAAACCCATAATTTACTCACCATGGGGCGAGTTATCAGAATACCAGGCCTAGCAAAACAAAGAGGGCGAGATCTCTATAGTGAACCCATGGGCGAGATCTTGTAGAACGAGGTCCATGAATAAAGGCCGGCTATTTTTGGGTATAACTTAACCCATAATTTACTCACCATTGCATATTGCAGCTAACTTAAGCAGTTAAGCTAAACCAGGCAATTCATAAACATTGTCATTACACATGACTCATGGCACATATAATCGGGAACATCTCTTGACAAAAGAATACTAATCTATACGCAACATACAAAATTGAGCACCATAAATTGATCATACGTTTATAAACAGAGTGCCTCAATACACATCATATCAAATGTGAGTTAATCAGATTATGTTAAAAATAAAGGAAGAGAATTTTAAAACTAAAAAGTAGTCTCTAGAGTGAATCAGTTCTATAATTTATTCTTAAAGCCCGATTAGCTGTGCAGAATACAGACCACTTAAAATCTTAAGACAATGCAAAACCAGAATTTACTAAACAAAAACATCTGCTACACCAGATGTATATCAAAATTGACAAAGTAACGATTCACAACACTCTATGGAGCTCAGGTGTTAACTTTGTCTATCACGTTGCGTGTCTTACACATAGCTTCCAGAGGCTCAGCTTTAGGCATTGTAAGTCCTTTTCCTTCAGTTAAATCAATTTGCTCATCACTAACTCGCTCCCATTCAAAGCATTGTATCAAGGAGGCTAAAACCAATCCCACCACGCGATGAGCTAGTCCATTCCCTGGGCAAGACCTCCTGCCCATTCCAAACGGCATCAACTTGTGTGTTTCAACTTCTATGCCTTCAAATCTTTCTGGTTTAAAGCTTGTCGGATCATCCCACACCTTGGGATCCCTGTGAATTGACCAGGAATTAACCAATACAAGGGTGCCAGCTGGAATATCGTAGCCACCAACCTTGCAGTCAGCTGATGCCTGGTGCGGCAATAGTAAAGGTGTAGCTGGGAATAACCGGAAAGTCTCCAGAATAATATTATGGAGATAATGTAAGTTAGATAGATCTGACTCTTCAACAAGGCGATCTTGACCAATTACAGTATCTATCTCGTCTCTAGCTTTCTTCAACACATGTGGATTATTCAGTAGAAGAGACATTGCCCATTCAATTGTGACGCCAGATGTATCTGATCCAGCAAATATCAAAACCTATGCAACAAAAGATATAGTGAGAAGGATAACTTTCAAAACCAACATGAGGGCTCTTTTATTTTAAATGTATTTTTTTTTGGACATAAGTAAACTTCCATTATAACAAAATATCATCCATTACAATAGATCTCAATTCAGATAGAGCAGAGCATGCATTGAACCTACGATCTCCAAAATAACAAGATGCACGGGGAAGACAATGGGCAACTCTGTTAGAACAAGTAAAATTTAACTCAGTCACAAACTCTTTACAAGCAGGGTTCTGGCAGGGGCTTCCTAATCTTATACTCACAAGTGCACGGAGTCACAAACCCTCAAGGCTCAAAGCCATCCGTTCTACAATACCAGGGATATGATACAAGTGATTGGTTACAAAGCACATGTATTTTCGACATTCCATCATCTATCTACCTTAGTAAAGTCTATGGTTATGTTCATAATCCTGCCTTTCCAACCATTAATCCTGTCTAATCTAACCTGCTGAAACCAATTTAGCTCTACTGGACTTGGATAGCGTCTCAATTAAACCGTTCTATTATTGTGTGTTGTTATTCTTGGTTTCCTGAGTTCAAGTATACAACAGCACTTATACTTCTTATGTTGTGTTTGGTTGGAGAGAAAAAAATGGAGGTAGAGGGAAGATCTAGAAAAAAAATGAATAGGTACAAAATTTCTATGATGAGAAATGTGAAGAAATTGAATGTTGGGGAGAATGGAACATTCCTTCTTAAATAGGTGGATTTGAGTTTTAGTTCAAATGATTAAAATGGAATGGATGAATGAATATTTTAGATATTAACCTATTTTATAGTTCAAATTTCTTTCCATTCCATTCATCCCAACCAAACACAACATTAAGTTCTTATCAATTAGCTAATTTTGGGATTAGTATATACGTACCACCATGAGACCTTTAATAATAATATCACTGTAAGAATCAGGCTGTGATTTCTGAAGAGAAAGCAAATGATCAACCATGGAATTTCTACCCTCACTACTTTTATGCTCATCAATTATCCCTTGCAAAAGCCTATCCATTTTCTTAAACAATACAAATGCACGCTTCTTATAATTCTTGTAATCAATCCAACTTAGAAAGGGTAGGAAATCCCCAGGATATGAAGCTCCGGCCATAGACAAAACCTCCTCAATTATATCCCGCACGTTCTTCGCCTCCTCATCATCATCCACAATTTCCCCGTAGTATCTTTTTCCTGCAATCATCCTCATTATGATGTTGAATGCTAGATCATTCAAGTTCGGTTTCAACACTACTTTACCAAACTCATTTCTCGTTTTTTGAGATAATCTGAGTAGCAACTGATTCACCTCGTCCCTTCGCATTGACAGAAAGGAGTTAAGTCGACTTGTCGAGAATATTTCAAGAGCGGAGAGACGACGAAGGTTCCTCCAGTGGTCACCAAAGGGAGCAGTAACCATGGTGGACCAGTTGTAGGCCATGTGCTCCCCCAGAACGAGGCGGGGACGACTAGCTAAAACAACGTCGTTTTTGGTGAAGCATTCCTCAACTGCGGCTGGTGAAGACATGACAACGACAAGGAAAGAACCGAAACGGAGAGAAAAGACAGGGCCAATGGTTTTAGACAGGGTGTCCAAGGTTCTGTGTAGCGGTTCCTTGATCAGGTAAAGGTGGCCTATTATTGGGAGTTTCGGAAAGGGACTAGGAGGTAAGTGCATTGATTTCTTGAACAGTTTGGAAACAAAGAGTAATAGCAGGATTGAGAGGGAGGCATACAGTAACATGTTTGGATCCATGAGTTTTAGTTTGATGTTTGCATATGTAATAATAGATATGAAATCTTATACTCTATGTTCTACCGACTTGTATAAGATATCAGGGAGCCCAAAGATTAGTGGTTTGGATGCCTACTACGCCTGCTTTGACAAAATGGAGTAATTTAAAAAATAAACTAAACTGAAATGGACGAAAGCAAAAAAAACTGAAATTGCCGTATTTTGTCCAATTTATATGTCTGGATTTGTGATAATTGATATGAAATTTTATATTCTACTTGTATAAGATAAATTTTCTTGCTCTGTTGGGATATGTAGGAATAACAGATATGAAATCTTACAAGGACGTCCAACCAAAAGGGGTATCAGTACATGTCAGGGACGGAGTACTTAATGTACGTATAGTTTGGTCCACTTGCATAGGACTATACATGGCCAAACCGGAACCGGAACCGGAAAACCGGACCGGACCGGACCGGGTCAAAACCGGTCAAAACCGGTCCAAACCGGAACCGGCCCTAAACCGCCGGTTTATTTATTTTAAAGGTTCAGGTTCAGGTTTGTGTGTATTGAAACCGGTGAACCGGCGGTTCGAACCGGCGGTTCAAACCGGCGGTTCGAACCGGTGGTTAACCGTTAGTAATGACTGGTTATGTATTAATGTAGTATAGATTATAAAAATTATTGTAATAAATTTTATTATTTGTTGTATTCTTGTAAAACATTTAAAATTTATTGTAATATATTTACTAATGTTTTAATAAAAAAAAAGTACCAATGAATTTAATATTAAATTAATTTACGTGAAAGTACCACTTAATAAAAGTGAAACTATTATATCCTTGAACTTTTAAAATGGTTTACATCTTACAAATTTTAAAAAATTACTTAGCATTACAATACTTCTAAATTATAATTCATTCCATCCAAATTTAGAAAAACTTATCGTATTTCGAAAAAAAAACGTATCAAGTATAATGTATATATAAGGTTCAAACCGGAACCGGAACCGGGTCTTGAACCGGGTCAAAACCGGGTCAAACCCTGAACCTGAACCGTCTGAACCGGAATCGGCGGTTTATATCCTGTTAAGGTTTAGGTTCCGGTTCAAGATTTTTATAAACCGGAACCGGCGGTTCACGAACCGTGGCCATGTATACATAGGACTTACATGTGGCTTAAAATTTGATAGTCATATGTTAAGCTGAATGTGAACCACGTGCTTATAGTACTTAATTTCAAACAACTCTGAAAGCAATTGTTTTTTTTCAAACTCTGAAAGCAATTGTTGAGTTACCTAGTCATGGTCGACTTAGTCACAGTTCATTATATTCTCACTACAGTATTCGACTATAGTTATTATGTGTTTTGTTAGTACTTAACTATGACGTGGTTAATATGCTAGTTTAATTTAGCTTTTTAAGGATAGTAACCTGTATTTAGTTTAATAGCATTAACAAGGAAGTTGAAATATGTTATTATTATTAAATGTTAATTGATTTTTATTTTTTTGATTGAGGTTTTTTGATTAATCAGTATTTAATTGATTGTGCTTATGATTTTGATTTGATTCATAATTTGATTCGTAATTTGATTAGTCTTAAATTTGTTTTATTGTATTTAAATGGCATATCAATTCTTGACTTTTAAAAGCAATCTATTTTATAACTACTGGTGGAAGTCTGGAGCGAATCGAAACAAAGGTATAAAGTGGCACTCATGGGAAGCAATGAGCATGGCTAAGACGAAGGGTGGACTAGGTTTTAGGAGTTTGTACGGTTTTAATGTTGCTTTGATGGGAAAACATGTGTGGAAATGTGTGAATAATCCTCAGCTGTTAGTATCTAGAGTGTTGAAAGCTAGGTATTTCCCTCATACGAGTATTCTGAATGCTTCTAAAGGTCGTGCTTCGAGTTTCATATGGATGGGAATTTGGCAAGCCAAGGAATCACTGGGTAATGGTTTTCGATGGGTAGTAGGAGATGGAAGGAATATTGTAGCAACGAAGGATCGATGGTTAAGAGCTAAAACCGATTTTCGAGTTGATGAGCTTCATGTTTATGAGGGGAGGAATGAACAAGTTTCTACTCTGTTTTATCCACGGTCTAAAACCTGGGACTTTGAGAAGGTGCAGCGACTATTTTCAAGGGATGATGCTAAAGCTATCTTGGCAACTAGGGTGCCCCAACATGTAGTTGGTGACAGAATAGCTTGGTCCAGATCGAAAGATGGTATATACGATGTTAAAACTGGATACAGGGCATGGCATGATCACAACATTGGAAGGCCTGCAATTCCTCAGTCGAAGGGTTGGCAAAGAATCTGGAGATTACTAATTCCCCATAAGATGAAAATCTTTTTATGGCGTTTTTGTCGCAACAACTTACCTCTGAGAGACAAACTAAAAGACAAAGGGGTGACCCTCCCAGTAACATGTCCTATGTGTAACTCAGAAACTGAGCATCTACTGCATTTATTCTTTAATTGCCAATTTGCAAGGAGCTGCTGGCAGCATGTTGAGCTAGAGTATAGCATGGATGAAGCCTCTTCTACACCCGAGTGGCTCCTTAATAAATTGGATGGGACGACGCTGGATGAGATTCTCAAGGTCTGTACTGTCTTGCATGGTATCTGGCTGTGGAGGAACAAAAAGGTTTGGGAAAACAAGGTGACAACCGCTGTAATTGCTATGGGTAGCAGTCTTAGATCTGTCAAGGAATGGAGAGATGCAAGAGCTAGTAAGGATGGAAACAAAGGGACGCAATCTTCTGAGACTAACAACAGTTTAAAGCGGTGGGTTCCTCCGGACATTGGACATTTCAAGGTTAACGTTGATGCGTCTTGGTTTTCAGGATCTGAGAGTTTCTCCGTTGGCATGGTAATCAGAGACCATACAGGTCAGTTTATTGAAGGAAGGAACTTGGCATTGCAACACCCTGCAAATGTTTTAGAGGCAGAGAGCATTGGGGTAAGGGAGGCTTTGTCTTGGGTGATGAACCGAGAGGAAAGAAAGGTGACAGTGGAGTCAGACTCAATGTTAACGATTGATGCGATTAATGGCCAGAGGAAGTATGTGGTAGAAGTTGGGCACATAATCGATCAATGTAAAATGATGCTCCACTGGTTGCCGGAAGTTAGTGTCAAACACGTTCGAAAGCAAGCCAACAAGGTAGCTCACGGTTTAGCTAGATTGCCTTGTATGATTAATTGCTTTAATGTTATTACGTCTCCTCCTACACACTTGGTGGAGACTTGTATGATTGATGCTTCAGTTTAATGGAATTTTCAGTTGTTTTCAAAAAAAAAAAAGCAATCTATGTTTTTTGTATCATTTTTGGATGGCCATGATTGATGGCTTAAGTTTTGGACCTTTATGAGGTAATAATATGCCATTTTGTTGACTTGTATATTCCATAATTTTATTTTATACTTAGTTATTTAGTTTTTTTAGGTATTGATTATTGTGTTAGATATCTAATCAAAGGGATCCCTTTTGGTTAGAAGTAAGCATCTAGTTTGTCAAAATTCAAAATAGTTTTATTATATTTAATCTTATATCCCTTAAGTGATTATATGTTTTTATTCCTTTCTTGACAGGTTTGTTTTGGTAACGTGCAGTTTTAATAGCAACAAATAAGTCTCAAGAAAATTCAGTTTTGTATTTTAAAATGAAGTTATGGAGCAGTCAATATGGATGGAGAATGGACAAAGCTCCAGTTTTTTGAAGCAAGGCTGTTGACAAAGTGCGGTTAAGAAGAATGAAGATCGGTTCGATTTTGTTCTTATGTAGTGCTGAACTCAAGTTGTTTGGGCACTATTTTATTGACACTTTTAATTGCAATTTTTTCCTTTTCGGGTGATTTTCTTTTCGGACTTAAAGGTTCTATTGTCTAAATATCCGAAGGCAACATGCTTTCCTTTCTGCTAGATAATAAACTTTTTTGAATGAAAGAAACCCCTTTTTACGAATATTGTATTCGATACATTTCATCTATGGAATAGATATCCCTGACAAAAAAAAAATTGATTTTGTAATATATAAGCAAACACACGTGTCAAAGTTTCATTCGGGTAGTTTCTAAGTCAATTCGGATCAAATAAACAAAATTGGGGAATTTTTATAAAGTAAACTAGGGTTTTATTATAAAAAGGTGATGAAAGGACACGTCTTCTTCCCCTTAGATGGAAGGGTACGCCTTCATAAGTTGAGGGAAGAATTTGAAGGTACAAACATTGACTTCTCTTAGGATTCTTGATGAATTTCCTTATAAAAGAATTTGAAGCTACAAACATTGATTTTTTATAAGATTCTTGAAGAGTTCCCTCTTGGATATCAGGAAGAGAATGTCCGTCATAAAAGACCTTTAGAGATATGTCTAGTGTTGAAGACCCTTTCATGTATTCAGTAGGTGTGCGTCCTCATTGAAGAAGGAAGGAGACTCTTGATGTGTGTTTTGTAGTTCTGTTCCTGTTATCAATGGGTGCGCGCTCATTGGGGAACTTCGGGGTAATCCTGCACTTTGTACCTAAAAGTTTGGGATCACTTGTCCTGCAATCTGGTGGGTGCTTCTCATTCAAGGGACAATGATGCGTTTCACATTTGAGGTAAACCATGGGTACACCTACGGCTATGAAATCGGAAAACAACTGGTAGTGGTTAGAACTAGTCCTTGACGGGGAAGTTTTCTTATCTGCGAAGTCCTGAGATCATGGACGTCCTAAGATCATGGACGGATCTTAGGCCTTTATGGTTAGGCCTCATAGTGGAACATTCCTGAAGCTGGGTCGAATATTAAGAAACCAATCCCAAATAGGTTTATTATTCTCCAAAAACTACGTAAGCCTTGATCCCCTATAAATAACGGGGTACGTAGGCCAATTGAGTGATTGAAAGTTGAGAGCTCTGAAGCAGCCACCACTACTAACTCTAATCAATCTCTGCCACCAATTACATACAAGCACCACACACCACCACTTTTTCGGTGAAGAACTCTCGTTATAGATATTGTTTCCGGCAACGTACCTCAAATTTTGTTGTTGCCAAATTCCTCCGTCAACAACATGTTTCCATCTAAACTTATGTACCAACTTTTATACCCGAGAAAATTATCCTCAATTGCTAGAAATTTAAGAAAAATAACTACATAATACTTATATCAAGTAAATAAATAATTATGCCATTTTTGAAGGCTTTTGGACCTATCTTGATGTTTGTTATTTGTCATCAGTTGACGAATTTGTGTCATTTTATATGATTATTAATTTATTTCTTTTATGAAAACTCGGGACATATTTTATATGTTCCCTTTGGTTAAATACATATTTTACTTTATTAAATATATTGTATATAATTGATTATTAAATTATATTAGCCGATAACCCGTGCAAAGCACGGAACGAGCACGTATTAAATTATCCATCAATATGTTATATCATGTTCTACATTCAAGTAAGGTTTTACCGGCTGGGTAACATTAGTTATAAATTTCATTTTTATGGAAGAATATTATTTAATATTGCGTTTTGAGTGCTTCAAAACACTGTTTTAACTTGCATTTTGTTTTATTTTATGTTATGTTTTTTGTGAAAATAGAGGTTCATTTTGCGTTTTCAGTAGAGATGGCAACGGAACGGGTCGGGTCGGGTTGGGTTTTTCAATATCCAGATCCAGACCCGATTTTTTTGACAGGACCCGGACCCGACCCGGACCCGAAAAATACCCGAAAACTAAGACCCGGATCTAACGGATTTCGGATCGGATTTTACCCGAAACCCAAATGTTTGGATTTTACCCGAGATCCGAGACCCGAACCCGAATTACTAAAATATTATAATTAAAAGAAAAATTGATTATTTAACTATTAATTGTAAATATTAATAATAAAATGATATAATAAACATTAATTAGATTAAGTGCATGTAAATAGTAATAATGAAATAATACAATAATTAGTGAATTGTATGTAAATTATGTAATATGTATCATGGTTATAAAATTAAGTAAGATTTAATAATTCATTATATATATATATATATATATATCGGGTTTTTAATCGGGTTTCGGGTTCGGATCGGGTTTGGATCGGGTTTCGGGTCGGGTATCGGATCGGGACACCTAAGATCCAAATCCAGATCCAAACTCTTTCGGGTCCAAAAATAAGATCCAAATCCAAATCCAAATCCAAAAAATCGGGTTTGGGTAGATCCAAACGGATCGGGTATCCATCGGGTCAGGTATTTTTGTCATCCCTAGTTTTCAGCTCAAAACAAATATTTAATTTGCGAATCGATTCTTTATTTTAAAAAAATAATAATTAATATGGTTTGAACGCTAGATGACTTAGCGTTTGATGTACGGTTATGTGATAACACTGCAAACATGATTTTATCCGACATTTTACTGTGATATTTGGAATCATAATTTTATATTATAATATTTGAAATATTTTATATTAATATTGTGTTATGAGGGAACAATTCTTAACAATTTCTACAGACATTTGCGAATCATTTAGGGGGTGGTATTGTATCATGACTTTTAAATACTTTTAAAGACTTTAGAAGTTTAGGGGTATTCAATTAATACTTTTAAATACTCTTTAAAAGTAAGGAGGTATTGTATCAGGATTTTTAAAAAGTCTTTAAAAGTTTAAGGTATTCAATTACAACTTTTAAAGAGTTGTTAAAAGTCACTTGTTATTCAAAAAGTCAATGATTTTGGTGAAAAAAATAAAAGTGAGAGACTTTTCATGACTTTTTATGAAAAAGTGTGTATATTTTCTCAAAAAATTGTCACGTCCTTTTTGAGAAGATTTGACAAGACATTGTCTTCCTCAACGATAGCTCTCACCCCTAGGGTTCCATCCCTGCTAAAAGAGGTTCCTTTTTTTTCTTGTTTCTTTTTCTTTCCCTCTATTACTGTTTTTTCTTTCTTTTGCTTCTCTCTCCATGTGTTTGTAGTTGTATCATATATATATGTGTGTGTGTGTGTGTGTGTGTGTGTGTTTATTGTGTGGTTAATTTATCAATTATGAATGGTTGGATGTTTTTTTTTTGAAATTGATATGATACATGACAAAGCTTTCTAGATGCATATAAGCAGGTAAAGTCCAAACCTGCATACATGTATGTATTATGTTAACCTGGTTTTATTGCTTAAATTTTGTTTTTAAAAGATATTGATTAAAGTTGTTATGTGAAGCTTGTTTGGAATAATCCCTCGCAACTCTGTTTTCAACTGTTAAGTTGTTTTGTTTTTAAAAGATATTGATATTGATTAAAGTTGTTTTATTTTTTTGCGGTTAAAGTTTTTCAACTGTTAAGTTTTTTTTTTCAAGTTAAGGCTGTGCAAGAGGATGAAACGGAGGATTTGGTTGTTGAAAATAAAGGTGGTGCAAGTCGGGTTACCAGGGCTAGAGCAGGTAAGCAGGTTTTGATATCAAGTCCTGTAGTTATGAAGAAGAGAGGCAAAAGGGCTGTCCAAGAGGAGAAAAAGAGTGGTAGTGCACCGCTTCTAGTTGTAGATTTCACTAATCCAGCTGCTAAAGAAGAAAATGAAGTGATTACCGTAAAATTTTTGAGGAACAGAAAGGTTGAAAATGTTGCATCTTCGAAGAATATTGTGAGAAAGAGGAGTACACAGAAGAGAAGTCAGAGTACTAATGCCGAAGTTTTGGAAAACAAAGTTGCCGAGGCAGACGGTGGTATTACTCAGCCAAAGATAGGTTTAAGGAGATCAACAAGGAATGTGAATATGTCTATTGAAATCTCTCAGCCTGAGGTGGTCACGAGGCAATCAAAGCGCAACAGGCAATCAACTAATGAATCTACTAGGTGCCAAACTAGACATGGCACTAAATGAATGTCAGTGATGCCCCAGATGAAGAAAGTAAAAACAGAAAAACCTGTTGCAGGTAATTTGGGAAAGAAAAACATTGTAGTGAAAGACTCCCCAGAAGAGTCAACAAAGCCTATTGTGGTGGAAAAAAGTTCTGAAACCGGACATATCAGGAGATCCAAAAGGAATGCATCAGGGGATGGTTCACTTGTTAATGCAGAAGGTGCAAACAAATAGAAAAAAAAATGCAGGCTGAGCAACTACTTGAGTACCATAGTCTATATGTCCAACAAACAGAACTTTTGTAATAATCGCAACATCTGATTGAATTTGTAGTTGCAACTTACAAGTCATCACTGCCAATTTGATGTAAATTAGTAAAAATAGGAAATGCACAATATAGGCAATTTGGTGGCAGGATTGAACAGATAATACACGATCGAAATTGGGTTGTACTGGAGAAAGGTTAAAGGGTTTCACAATATAGGCAAATATGATCTTAGTACACCACAAAATATATTTATTTAAATATAGGCTATATACTTAAAAGTCTATGAAAGTTTTTAAAAGTCATTAAAAGTCATTTTGTTAGGAGTCATCAAAAGCATTTGGAAATCTTGGTGATTCAACAAGAGTCATTAAAAATCATTAAAAGTCTATAAAATTCATTAAAATCATTCTCCAAAGAATTGTCATTAAAAATCCTAATACAATACCACCCCCTTAGTCTCAAACAAAATAAAAGATGAAAATAATATTACATTAACAAATTTTATTAGATAGTCAAATTTTCAGAACAAAAGAATATTGTCACCTACATAAATTGGATTGACAACGTAAAAATGAACCTGCTCCGAGAAAGACTGGACAACTTGACAAAAAAAGTTGTTTCTCTGTCACTGTCCCTATTCCGGTCCAAGTTTCTTTAAAAAATGAGTACAAATAATCACAATGAAAAGGTGGTGTTATGGTAATTGGTGAGCGTGGCCTTAAATAAAATCACAAAAGTTTGCGTACCAAGACGTATCTAAATCATAGATCTAATGTACTTTCTCGTCTTGTTATGATTAAGCTCAAATAATGAAAATGATCGATATATACTCCTCCCGTTCTAATGAATTATATACATTGGAGAGAAGACGTGACACACATTTTAAAATTTTAATTTTTATAAAGTATGATTTCATAATTTATTTTAAAACTTTTTTTATTTAAATAAAAATTTAAATATATTCAAATAAGAAAAATTTTAAAAATAAGTTATGTAACTACACTTTATAGGATGCTTAAAATATGTGTCAAGTAATATAAAAAAAAACAATATCAAAATAAATGGAATGGAGAAAGTACTAAAAATAAAGGACAAAATTTCAATATGCGCACGCTATCGAAATATTCCTGTGTTAGTATTTCTTTTACCTAGTTCGGGGTGTTATATTTGCATTTGATCTTACATTATTTACGAACATCCAACTCTGGTAACCCCGCAACTTCTACAGTTGAGTTTCTGCGACCATCCCATTTTGTAAACCAATCTTCGATACTTATGAGCCGATCTTAACCGACTAATTGGAGTATGATTTAATATGTATTTATAGAAAATTGAATGATAAAAGTATATAATAAATAAATATTATTAAATTATGTAGTTATAGGAATTCGAATACGGGTGAAATTAAAAAAATTGAAATAGATAAATAAAAAATAGAATTAATAAGTATTATTTAAATATAAACTTGTAGAGAGTTGAATGATAAAAGTATATTACAAATAAACACTATTTAATTATGTGGTTATAGAGAATCGAACTCGGGGTGAAATTAAATAAAGTATCATTGGCCTGAGGACATCCTCAGGGTTGTAGCCTGAGGTTAAAACACAATATAGTACAAGTCGGTAGGGGTGAGCAAAAAAACCGAAAAATCGAAACCGAAACGAAAAATCGAAAAACCGAAAAATCAAATTGAACAAAACCGAAACCGAAAAAAATCGAAAAAACCGTAATCGAACCGAACCGATGGAACGGTTTGGTAACGGTTACGGTTTTATCGCTATAACCGAACCGAAAAACCGAACCGTTTATATTATATATATAATTAAATTTTAACTAAAATATTACCATAAAATTATATATAATATATTATTTACTACATGTAACCTAGTGTTAGCTATAATAAACATAACGAACAGAAGTCTTTTGCTGTGAACAAAACTGGTGTGATCCTTCTTTTCATTTCTACGCATTATTGAGCATCTTCAAGGATGCACTCTTTCCTTAGCCCCTAAAATAAGGATTATTAATAATATAGGAAATCAAAATGATATTTCACTCCAATGATAATCCCTATATAGATACCCTATATTTTAAAAGTTTAATTTTTAAAATTCAAAAGTTTGAAATTTAAATAAACCAACCAATGGGAAGGGGAGCAGATGACGTGGAGAAAGATAGGGGCTGATATTTGGATCCTCACATGTAGGGATCTATTTTCTCTCCCCTGGGAAGGGGAGAAGTGGTTGGAGAGTGTTTTTTGGAAGAAAATCTCTAAAATTGGTAAGGGGTGTGCATCCTTGGAGATGTTCTAATACATTTTCTAATCCATGCTCTCACCCTAATTGTTAATACTGTTGTAGTCTTTAACTTTAAATTTAAAAATTTAAAAATTACAAAAATTGTGTAATTATTTATTCTAAATTTATTTGTCTTTACTTTATAATATTTTCAAGCTAAATATTATTAAATTGGTATAACATTTTTTAATTAGATAAAAAACCAAAAAAACCGAAACCAATGAACGGTTCACCGAACAAAAAAAAACCGTTTCGGACGGTTCGGTTACGGTTAATAGGTGAAAACCGAACCGAACCGACATTTACGGTTTGGTAACGGTTTTTGGTAAAAACCGAGCCGAATCGACTCATGCACACCCCTACAAGTCAGGGCTATTTTATTAAATACAGGAAGGTAGATTTTGTTATTACAAAAATGCAATTCACCATTTGTATTAAAAAAACAACAAAACCTCATGTATGTAAGTGGCTGAGGTTAACCTCAGGGTCATTTTTCTCAATTAAATAAATAAATCTTGTAAAATTATGTAATTGGAAGGAATCGAACCCCGAGTTAAGTGATAACCAAATTTGGTACTTTGGTACTTTGGTACTACGGTACTATTGTGTTCCATTAAAACATGGTTTTGTACATTAATAAAGAGTATAGATTCGGTTAATGTTTTTTTTGACTTAGTTTTATTTATTGTGATTGTTTTGGTATTCTTTCAGATTTACTTGGATAGGGAAGAATTATGAAGAGAAGATGGAGAAGATGGAAACTTAGATTATTATAGCGGAACCAACAAAAAGTTCCTCGCTATTTGTTTAATAGCCTATATGAACGAGGTCCTTCTTCTAGGCTCTAAGAATGTCTATACTTTTCTATTGTTTTGTGGAATTCATCTTTTCAAACATTATGATATTATTATTGTCAAAACGTTTGGGGTACTTATTTACCTTGATAAACTTTTTTCATGAAGAAAACTATTTTCCTCCAAACATTTTATATTCTCTCGATTCTATTTATTAATAGAAAAGTTATATCTGAAAAGAAAAAGTTAATAAATAGTTGCGGGATTAATTAGTATACGTACCGCCATGAGACCTTTAATAATGACGTCGCTGTGAGAATCAGGCTGTGATTCCTGAAGAGAAAGCAAATGATCAACCATGGAGTTTCTACCCTCACCACTTCTATGCTCTTCAATTAAACCTTGCAGAATATTATCCATTTTCTTGCTTAGTGCGGCCGCACGTTTCTGATAATTCTTGTAATCAATCCATTTCAAAAATGGTAAGAAATCACCGGGATATGAATTTGATATAGCCAATACTTCCTCAATTATTTTCCGCACGTTTTTAGCCTCCTCTTGATCATCCACAACTTCTCCGTAGTATCGTTTACCAGCAATCATCCTCATTACAATGTTGAATGATAAAACGTTCAGATTCGGTTTCAAAACTACTTTCTTAAACCCCGTTCGTGCATTTTGAGATAATGTGAGTAGCAACTGATTCACCTCGTCCCTCCGAATCGATAAAAATGAGTTGAGTCGACTAGCAGAAAAAATTTCAAGAGAAGAGATGCGACGAAGATTTCGCCAATGGTCACCATACGAAGCACCAGCCATAGTAGACCAGTTATAGCCCATGTACTTCCCCATGGTGAGGCGGGGGCGGTCAGCTAAAACAACATCGTTCTTGGTAAAACACTCCTCAACAGCAGCTGGTGAAGACACGACAACAACGAGGCTAGAACCGAATTGAAGAGAAATGATGGGGCCAAAGGTTTTGGACAGGGTGTCTAAGGTTCGATGAAGCGGTGCCTTGATGAGGTGAAGGTGGCCAATTATTGGGAGTTTTGGAAAGGGACTTGGAGGCAAATGAATCGATTTTTTGAACAACTTGGAAACCAAGATAATGAGCAGGATTGAGATTGAGGCATACAACACCGTGTTTTGTACTTCCATGATTTGAGTCTGGTGGTCTCTGCTGTTTACGGCTGCTACTAACAATTCAACTTTTTAATCCCGACTATAGGAACGCACTACTAGTTATACTACACAAATTTTAAAGGGCCACAAATTTTACCGAAATGACAACAGAAGTATATTCATATTCCAACATTTAGTTGAATTTTTTACATTAAAACATATACCTTTTTAGCATGCAGGAAGGCAATTGTTGAAAAAATCGTTGGAAAAATTAAGGAATGGTATCTTATATACGCGAAGGTTGGTAAATAGTATCATAAATTCATGAGTAAAATTATCTAAAAAGAATAATGTTAAAGAATGCAAAAAGATTTACACGTTAAAATAACATAACGTACAAAAGAACAATATCACATCCTAGAAATGTTAAATGTGTATCCCACAATATCGAATTCTTATTTGTAAAGATATATAAAAAAGAACAAATACATATTCAGTGTACAATTGTAAAGGGCCACAAATCTTTTTTACATTAAGGGAGTTTTGGGGGAACTTTTTTTCAGAAAAAGTCAACTTATTTTAAGACAAAGTTAGAGATTTCTAACTTTCCAACTTATTTTCCAACTTATTTTTGAAACTTATTAAATCTCAAACATACATTAAATATTTGTATAAAAAAACAATTTCAAAATATAAAATTTTTACCCGAAAATAAGTTTATAAGTCCTTAAAATAAGGTGTGCCAAACTGGCCTTAAACCATGGATAGTCTACTTGCAAAGAGTGTCAGTATAAGATTGCTGTTGCCTGTTGTGTTTGGTTGATTTTCATTTTGATTATCATTATCTGAGAGGCATCACTGAGAATCTTCCATTCTGTTGTTCTGGCAAGAGTTCTTTGTTGGAAATTAATTTGCGAAAAATAAAAGAAAACAATTTTTTCGAAAAAAGAATATTTTTTACACAAGAATTATTTTACGATTATTAAAATCTGGAAAATAAAAACGAATATACCAAATTTTTCTGGGATGAGTCACGGAACACGCTCTCTTTAAGACGTTTCGTGGCTATGTCCGAAAAGTGCAAAACAATCACGTTGCCACGCCATTCCTAGGATAAAACAGCCCAAAAATCCCATACGATAAATCTTTGCACCAAAAGATTTATCGGTCGATCCACACCTTTAAATAAAGCTCAATTCTTTATAAAGTTTTCGAACAAACACCGCGTATAAAAATGAGAATTGATGAAAGAAAAGGAGACCAATACAGGCGATATATCCAGGCTTCTAAATCGATGATAAAAAGTTGACTATATAATAGGTGGTAAAAGGTGGTACAAGGCTAGCAACAGAGTAGCAAAAGTTTATGTGTATGAACTATAAGATAGAAAACAATGGAGAGATGGAGAGTATTTTATATAAAAATAAAGCGTGAGTGGTGTGTCTTTTCTCAAGCAAAATTACCACCTATTTATACAGAAAAAGGTAATAAAAGAAAAGCAAGTATCATGCAAAATGAATGAAAATCCTGTAATAAAACGTGCGTTTTACTTACGTTACAACAATTGATATTTCAGTTATACATAGAACTTGGACACCATTTTTTGAAGATAAGAGCTGGTCAATGCATGTAATAAAATAAGATAAATAAATGATTTTAAGGAGAAAATCATAACAGCTCTTTTCAAATATTTTTATTTAAAAAATGTCTAAACAAAGACATTCAAATAAAAACTGGAAACATATCTCCCTCATTATACGTTACAAAAGTGGCTTGAAGATATATTATTTATTTAAAGTAATTCACAAAAATCCAACAATCCCCCACTTGAATATTTTAAATATAGAAGTGTATTTTGAGCAATATTCGGAAAAGTAAGATTGCACATAAACAAAGGTGTCTTCAGACTTGAACCTTTGCGTAGTGAGTTAGATTTTGAGTTAAACAAGAGTGACCCGAAGTCTTGAACTCTATCCCGGGCATCAAACCACGCACAATCTTTCAAGGTGTAGTCAATTAGCCCGTGCATTAAAGGCCATACACGTCTATCCCAGTATGTGAACGCTCTAGAAATTAATGCCCGTAATTTCATAAGAAGCGGCCTCCACTTCTACATTCACATCGGTGAGTCTATCAAGAGTACTCCTGAAGTTATGTACTCCCTCAAAATAGAGTATAGAGCTCATTAAGAGTATTAAATAACTCAACCTCTCATCATTTCAGGAAACATGCTCCAATATTGTAAAATTGCATGTTCTTCGCATATCACTTCATGACTTGTTATTACCACATTGAACATATTTTTTGGGATCTCCAGTCAATTAGGTTGGGTTACCATCACGAGTGACTACTCTCTACGGGCAATAGTCCCATATTAACCGAAGTTTTATGGACTTTCTCTCTAGCTAATCCTTTCGTCAAATGATCTGCCAAATTATCTTCTTATCTTATGTGATCCACTCTAACAGCTCCTTTAGAGAGATACTCTCTGACAGTGTTGTGCTTACGACGTATGTGTCGTTTCTTACCTTTAAAATAATGGTTCTGAACCTTATCGATAGCCGCGATACTATCGTAATGGATCAATATAGATGGAACCGGTCTTTCCCATAAAGGGATCCCAGCTAGCAAGTTTCTTAACCAACTTGCCTCTTCACTAGCTATGGCTAGTGCTATCAACTCTGCTTCCATAGTGGACTCAGCTAAAATAGTCTGTTTCTTTGATTTCCAAGAAACAGCACCCCCGGCTATACTAAAAATATAGCTACTTGTTGCCTTGGAGTCTTCTGACAAGGTATTCCAGTCAGCATCACTGCATCCTTCAAGGACAGCGGGAAACTTACCGCAGTGTAATCCAAGGTTCATAGTTTTCTTGAGGTATCTCATGACCCTCTCAATAGCATACCAATGCTCCATACTAGGTCTGCTGGTAAACCTGCCCAACAATCCCATGATATATACTATGTCGGGTCTAGTGGCATCAGCAGCATATCTAAGGCTACCAATGATACTCGCATATTCTTGTTGTCTTACACCATGACCTTCATTTTTAAACAGCTTAACACTAGGGTCATATGGTGTACTAGCAGACTTACAGTAAAAGTAATTGTATTTCTTTAAGATCTTCTCAACGTATCGAGACTGATCTAAAGAAAGTCCCTTTTCTGACCTAGTAATCTTGATACCAAGGATTACACTTGCTTCTCCAAGATCTTTCATATCAAAGTTGGCATTCAACAATGATTTCACTTTATTTACTGCATGAATATTTGAACCAAATATCAGTAGGTCATCAACATATACGCAGACAATAGTACAAATGCCATTTTCGAATTTGTAGTAAATGCATTTGTCACTTTCATTGACTCTAAAGTCATCTGACATGATAATGTGGTCAAACTTTTCATGCCACAAAGTAGGTGATTGCTTAAGCCCATATATAGTCTTATTTAGCTTGCACACCTTCTTTTCCTGCCCATGGGTCGCGAAGCCCTCAGGCTGATCCATGTAAATTTCCTCCTCTAGTTCACCATTTAAGAAGGCAGTCTTCACATCCATTTGGTGAATCACTAGATTATGGATGGCAGCTATAGAAATTAAAACTCTGATGGACGTCATCCTCGAGACTGGTGAAAATGTGTCAAAGAAATCCACATTTTCCCTCTATTTAAAGCCTTTGGCTACTAGTCGAGCCTTATACCTTTCAACAGTACCATCAGGTCTTAACTTCTTCTTAAAGACCCATCTACATCCTATTGACTTACAGCCAGGAGGTAAATCAACCAAATGCCAAGTCTTATTGGATTCCAAAGAATCCATCTCATCATTAATGGCTTCTTGCCAAAGATCAACATCTAAAGAAGACATGGCTTCTTTAAAACTAGCAGGATCTTCCTCGAGATTATAAGCGTAGAAGTCGGGACCAAAATCTTTAGCGACTCTAGCTCTCATGCTCCTCCTCGGTTCGATTTCTAAATCCTCGGTGTGTTCTTTTTCCTTTAAACGAGGAGTAATACTCGTTGACGCACCCCCACTATTCCTCAATTTAAATGGAAATTGTCTTCATAAAAATCAGCATCGACTGATTCCACAATAACTCGTGCATTTAAATCAAAGAATCTGTAGGTTATACTATCAATGCCGTATCCAACAAAGACACACTCATAGGCTCTACTAGCAAGTTTAAGCCTCTTAGGATCAGGAATTCGAACGTAGGCTAGGCAACCCCAAGTCCTAAAGTAGGAAGTATCAGGTTGTCTACGCTTAAGCGTCTCATAGGGAGTTATCGTACTTCTAGATTTTGGTACTCTATTGAGTACATGACAGACCGTTAGTATGATCTCTCCCCACCAGTGAGATGCAGCACCAGAACCAAGCATGATGGAAACTACTAACTCTGTAAGAGTTCTATTTTTCCTCTCCGCTTTACCATTCATTTCTGGTGAATAAGGAGCAGTTCTCTCATGTATAATCCCATGAGAGTCATAATATTTTGTAAATAGGTTTGATTCGTACTCTACTCCTCTATCACTACGAAGTCTCTTGATTTTCTTCTTGTACTGATTTTCAACTCTAGTCGAAAATAACTTAAACATGTCAAATGCGTCATTTTTGTTTTTCATAAGATAAACAAAAGTATAATCAGAACAATCATCGATAAATGTGATAAAGTATCTCTCACCATTTCGAGTTAAAACTCCATCTAATTCACATATATCAGAATGAATTAGATCTAATGGTTCTGTATCTTTAATCACTACTGACTTGTGGGGAGTCTTAGTGATTTTTGCTTGACTACAATATTCACATTTATCTAAATCAGAGATAGACAACTTAGGAATTAATCCTAGGTTGCTCATATTTATTATGCTTCGTTTATTAATGTGACAGAGTCTAGTATGCCAAGTATTGAAATGAGTCAACATGTAAGAGGAAATAGAAATTTTATTAACTTCAGCATTCAACTTAAACATTCCATCTACGGCATACCCTTTCCCCACAAAAGTACCATTCTTAGTGATGGTGTACAAATCAGAACCTATAGTCTGGACAAACCCTCCCTTATTAAGTAAAAATCCAGACACCAAATTCTTTCGCATCTCTGGAGTGTGCAAGACATCCTTCACCAGTAGGGTCTTTCCAGAGGTAAACTTGAGCTCCACATTTCCAATTCCAGCAACATTGGTGGTGTGGGAGTCTCCTAGCAGCACCTTCTGTTTGCACTAAATTACGCAAGCGTACGTGATCCCAAGTAATATATGAATAAGTCGAGTTCGTTCCCACAGAGATCTGGTTATGGTTTTAATTCAGTTATTGTACCTATGCAACAATGTATGGTTACTACTCACTGCTAAGACAAATAACAAATTGGGTTTAATTAACTAAATTAACTAAGAAGTAAATTAACAACTAGAATTATCTAACTAACAAGAATTGAAATTGAATTACGTCTACAAGAGTAACATGGGATCCTAACTTCATTAAATACTTCGCTTAGATCTGACGCCTTTAATCACTATATGCAATGGTTATGATATCTGATCGGACAACACGAAACAAGTATACGCTACTTCTCAGTATACGAATACCAAACTAAACATACATCCACAAAAGAGATAGAAGATGAATAGACACCAATTATGCTTAGACCCTATATCTCTATAGAATTTGAAAACATAACGGTTGAAGAACAAGTCATCCATATTGATCACATAGGGCAGCATAATATCTCTATTTACGCCACAAATCATGATGTTAAAACATCAACCTATCCTATGCTAGCATGGCAAGTTCTAAATCTCAAGATCCACTCTCGCTTCACAAAAGATTAACAGATTAGATGTTAGCTACGCATCTAACAATTAAGCACAACCATACGAGGATATCAGATATACATCACACATAGATCTTTAAAGCAATCAAGATACTAAAGCTCCATAAATAAATCCGTTAGAATCCCATGACAACGATTAGTTCATAATCGAACCTCTCGTCATCATGGGATCTGATGAAACCATGATAAAAACAAAGTATGAAAAGATACAAATAAATCTAAGTAATTGATATATAATGGTTCTCTCCTAATGATACAAATTACAAGGGTTGGATGTGTTTATATAGGCTCTAGAAGTTTTGCCCACCAAGCAATTGCCGTTTCAGAGTTGGAATAGAAGATTGGCAATTTCCGTTCTTGAATGAGAATAGAATTGCAAATTCCATGTGTAGATCTGATTCTGGAATGTTCTAGCCGCCCATAGCAATTACCATACTTATTAGAAGTAGGAATTATAGCAATTTCCTTGTCAAAGTTGAATTTCTGCAGCTCGGCACATAATACGTTTCCTAAACTGATTCGGTTTTGAAGGAAAATTCGTAGCTGACTTTTCTTAAGTATTTCTGGAACGTTCCAATCATAGCTGGACCTCTGGACCACCTTAGAATGATAGAGAATCTCGTTATCTTCGCGTGGACTGCTTACGGGCCTCAAACGGACTTCTAGAACTCAAGATATGGCCAAAACAATAATTTTCAAGATTTTCCGCGCGCAACCTGCGCCCAGCAGTCTGTTTGTCGCGCAGCCTGCGCCAACCACGCGCAACCTGCCCGTGCAACACCTGTCCCATATTGTAGAAAATCTCCCAAGCTTCGTGTGGGCAGTAAGATCGCTGAAAACGGACTTCTAGAACTCCAGATATGTCCAAAACAGTGTAGACTGCGCAATTGTCTCAGAAATCCGAATTTCAATCAATTAATTCTCCAAAAACGATAGAAGCATCCACCTTAATCAACATTCTCGTAAATCTGCACAACTAAGCAAAACACATCAAAATTACAACAAACTTGAGCCCAAGACAATCAATTTAAGCCGATATGGAACGCTCCAAGTGGATATAAATCCACTTATCACACCCCCAAACTTAAACCGATGCTTGTCCTCAAGCATAAACAATTACAACTAACTAATTAGTACCACTTCCGTAGGTGATCACGGTTGCATTTGGCATATGCAACAAGCCCTTTAAACCCCTAGGCAGCCCTAGTGGACGAGTAAGGTCTCGTGAGGGCCTATAGCGAATGTACCCACAAAATCCATCTAACTAAACAATGCAATAACAATGCAATGCATGAATGCAACTAATATGAAAATGCAACGATCCCCTTTAAACTAACCAAAACCAACTAGAAAGCAAATACCTCAAAGAATGCAACTAAATCCAAATAGAGCTCGACTAAGTCCCCGTATACTAACAATACATGAACAGAAACGTGCGTGTGTGCAATGCTCATCAGAAATACTCCCAACACTAGGTCAAAAATCATACATATTCTTCGCCAAGACAATCACAGGTTTATAAATAGAATAGACTGTAGACACTTCATAACCTAGGAACACCTCTATCCTCATTCAAGTTTGACAGGAATTCATGCTTTATTAACGACAAACAACTATATAGAACACAAACAAACATGCTTATTTGACCGTGCAATGAATGAGACCCCTAAAGGCTTATACAATAATACCCATGTAGCGAGTGTTAGGTCAGCAATCCCAAACCACAAGGGCTTTAGGTTACCAGGACTAAGTCCCCTCAGACTTAATTACTCGAGTATTAAAGAGCTCACTCGTGGCCAATTATGCAACTACACATTCACACAACTTTTTTTTTCTTTTTTTTTCCTTTTTTTTTCTCTTTTCTCTTTTTTTTTATGTATGCAATCTGGAATGAGAATTCTCAATTCCAACCCTAGACTACTCATAAAAATATGAGCCGGCTACTAGCCATTTGACATCTAGCCATTATTGACAAATATTTACAACTAGCATGAAATTCCTATTTTCCCCCAAACTTAGACTTTAGTGATCCTACGCCATCAAGGGAATAACGAAAATTCTAATTATAATTAAGTGATTAAATCTAAAACAACCAAACAAGCATGACCTCAACCTAGCCCAAAAGCAAACAATGAGTCTGTGTAAAGGTTTTGTTCCCGTAACATGCACGTCAATTTCATAAGAACTATAAATCAACCCTCTATTCATCATTACCACACTCAATTAGACATCTACCTACCAATCAGAATTAGCTCGTTCTAAGGGATCATGGAAAATGCATGCCATGAAAATGCAACTATTATGAACTCACATGATATACGAACATAAAAACAGAATGTCCTATATGAAACAAACGTAGATATCATGAACATAAATGCATAATTTACTACTAATATGCAAAGCATGAAATCCTACATGAACACAATGACTCAAAATCACAATATATACACTACTTATCCCTCAAACAACCCCCAAACTTAAAATATTCAATGTCCGCATTGAATGGAAGTAAATACAAGGGATAGTAGAAAACATACCAGTATACAACAATGCTTGGGTTGCCTCCCAAGAAGCGCTTCTTTAATGTCAATAGCTTGACGTTACTTCCAAGCCTCCATTAAGGATGATAATAGTTTGCTTGGTCCTCTCTTCGTGAGACTTCATCGTCATCACGGCGGCACACTTTCTGCCCCTTCTCCTTGATGGGCCTATTCATGTAGCAACTTTGTCTTATTCCAATGCCTTCATCTGTTGACCCAAAATCTGTCAATTTGTAGAACAACACACACTCGCGGGCCTCGATTGAATATAATGGAGGAGGGTAAATGTAAATTGCTGAAGCCTTTGGTTCCTCAAAGAGAACTTCCTCCATTGGCTCTAATGCGCTACCTCCATCTTTAAATTCTGAGACAAGTAGAAGATCTGCATCTTTCCCATGTTCTTCAGCCTCTTGGTACGCACATACCAATTTTTGAAATTTGTGCAGCTCATCAGTGTCTGTCCCAAATAGTGCCCTTTCCAAAGCATCCACCTCACCAGCATGATCAAATTCCTCACATGACTTGTGAACACTCACCTCCTCTTGGAATTTGTCTTCTTCAATTATGCATGCAGTACCTTGCTCCAAGTCATCGTTATTTTCTGGAATTGCCTCTCGTATGGATTGCTGTTTCTCTTGTTCCAAGACACTCAAAACTTGAGCAACTAGTGTCTCCATAGATTTGAGATTCTTCTCATGACCCTCTACAAGCATCCTAATCTCCTTCCTAATCTCCTTCAAATCATCAACCTCATCTGACTGAAAAGTAGGAGTAGGTTGCTGATGTTGAAACTCTTCACTTCCAAAGAAATATGACCTATCTGGAACATCTTGCTGGTACTGTTGAGGATGGTATGGAAAATATGGTTGTTCCTCATAACTCAGAGTTTCAGATTGCCACGGGTCATACTGCTGCAGAAAATTCTGCCCTAGCTGCTGTTGAAAATCCTGGTTCTGCTGCTGCAGAAAATTCTGAGGATAGTAAGGCTGTGCTCCATATTGTTGACCTTGATACTGCTGATAAGGCTGCAGAGGTTGTTGAATACCACCTTGGTTGCTCCAGCACTGATTCGTCTCATGTGCGCCCGCACATAGCTCACAAACACTACCCACCTGCTGAACTCCATAGTAATTTAGAAAATCCATCTTCAAAGTCAACGCTCTCTGACAAGTACCTGAAACACAACGAACTAAACAAGATAGTTAAGAAAAAAAAAATATCTGAGTCAGTGAACTCTAACGACCACTATTGACAAGCACATAAACCAAAAATAAAACACCGATGATCCCCGGCAGCGGCGCCAAAAACTTGTTTGCACTAAATCACGCAAGCGTACGTGATCACAAGTAATATATGAATAAGTCGAGTTCGTTCCCACAGAGATCTGGTTATGGTTTTAATTCAGTTATTGTACCTATGCAACAATGTATGGTTACTACTCACTGCTAAGACAAATAACAAATTGGGTTTAATTAACTAAATTAACTAAGAAGTAAATTAACAACTAGAATTATCTAACTAACAAGAATTGAAATTGAATTACGTCTACAAGAGTAACATGGGATCCTAACTTCATTAAATACTTCGCTTAGATCTGACGCCTTTAATCACTATATGCAATGGTTATGATATCTGATCGGACAACACGAAACAAGTATACGCTACTTCTCAGTATACGAATACCAAACTAAACATACATCCACAAAAGAGATAGAAGATGAATAGACACCAATTATGCTTAGACCCTATATCTCTATAGAATTTGAAAACATAACGGTTGAAGAACAAGTCATCCATATTGATCACATAGGGCAGCATAATATCTCTATTTACGCCACAAATCATGATGTTAAAACATCAACCTATCCTATGCTAGCATGGCAAGTTCTAAATCTCAAGATCCACTCTCGCTTCACAAAAGATTAACAGATTAGATGTTAGCTACGCATCTAACAATTAAGCACAACCATACGAGGATATCAGATATACATCACACATAGATCTTTAAAGCAATCAAGATACTAAAGCTCCATAAATAAATCCGTTAGAATCCCATGACAACGATTAGTTCATAATCGAACCTCTCGTCATCATGGGATCTGATGAAACCATGATAAAAACAAAGTATGAAAAGATACAAATAAATCTAAGTAATTGATATATAATGGTTCTCTCCTAATGATACAAATTACAAGGGTTGGATGTGTTTATATAGGCTCTAGAAGTTTTGCCCACCAAGCAATTGCCGTTTCAGAGTTGGAATAGAAGATTGGCAATTTCCGTTCTTGAATGAGAATAGAATTGCAAATTCCATGTGTAGATCTGATTCTGGAATGTTCTAGCCGCCCATAGCAATTACCATACTTATTAGAAGTAGGAATTATAGCAATTTCCTTGTCAAAGTTGAATTTCTGCAGCTCGGCACATAATACGTTTCCTAAACTGATTCGGTTTTGAAGGAAAATTCGTAGCTGACTTTTCTTAAGTATTTCTGGAACGTTCCAATCATAGTTGGACCTCTGGACCACCTTAGAATGATAGAGAATCTCGTTATCTTCGCGTGGACTGCTTACGGGCCTCAAACGGACTTCTAGAACTCAAGATATGGCCAAAACAGTAATTTTCAAGATTTTCCGCGCGCAACCTGCGCCCAGCAGTCTGTTTGTCGCGCAGCCTGCGCCAACCACGCGCAACCTGCCCGTGCAACACCTGTCCCATATTGTAGAAAATCTCCCAAGCTTCGCGTGGGCAGTAAGATCGCTGAAAACGGACTTCTAGAACTCCAGATATGTCCAAAACAGTGTAGACTGCGCAATTGTCTCAGAAATCCGAATTTCAATCAATTAATTCTCCAAAAACGATAGAAGCATCCACCTTAATCAACATTCTCGTAAATCTGCACAACTAAGAAAAACACATCAAAATTACAACAAACTTGAGCCCAAGACAATCAATTTAAGCCGATATGGAACGCTCCAAGTGGATATAAATCCACTTATCACCTTCTTATCCTCAGCATCCGTATATGTCTTGAACATTGTACGGTCATAGCAGACATGGCGGGAGGTGCCCGTGTCTACCCACCACCCATCAGCTCCACCAACAAGGTTAACCTCCGTGATCATAGCTACGAAGGCTTCTTCATTGTTGTTTACTTGTGGTTGAGTTGGCGCTTGAGTCTGCACTTCTTCGCCATATGTCCTGGCTTTCCACAATTGAAACAGTGGAACAGTCCAGCGGCATTCTTGGGTGGTTGTTGCGCTGTCTGATTCTTTGGAGGTTGAGAGCTTCCTTGTGGATTGCGATTCACCTTCTTGAAATTCTTTCCTTTAGGCTTCAGACCCGCACCAGAGTTCTTCCTTTGCTTGTTATTAGATACAACTAGCACCTCTTCCTTCCGATCTTGCTTCCGAGCTTCCTCTTCAATCCTGAGGCGAGTGATAAGACTCTCTAAGGAGAATTCCTTAGTCTTATGCCTTAGAATGTTCTTGAAATCCTTCCAGCTTGGCGGCAACTTGTCTATAATCACAGCTACTTGAAATTGTTCATCTAGAGGCATCCCAGATTTGTCATCGTGTGCAATCACAGCTTGGTGATGTTCTCGTGTGCAATCTTCTGCAGCTCGTGTGATTGTTCCTCCACCGATTTGTCATCGGTCATTTGAAACTTGAGATAGCGGCTTACCGCATACTTCTTGGCGCCAGCCTCCTCCGTATCATACTTCTTTTGTAGTGCTTCCCAGATTTCTTTCGCAAACTTATCAGAATTATAGTAGTCATACAAATTATCGGATAAGCCATTCAAGATAAAATTCTTACAAAGAAAATCATTTTCTACCCATGACTCAACCTCCTTAGCAAGTTCAGCATTAGCGGGAGGCACAGTTTCAGAGGACTCGGTAGTAGTAGTAATGGTGGTAGTAGAGGGAGCAGGCATAACAGGTTTCGGGGTCGACAGAACATAAGCCACTTTACGCATGGTAAGAAAAATAACATTTTTTGTTTCCAACGCTTAAAGTGCACACCCTCAAAATGAAAAGGCTTATTAATATCAAATGCAATATTACCAGAAAAATCAACGGTGGACATGGCAAGCAGATATTTAATAATCGTAAAATTCCGAAACGTCTTAAAATTGTTGGAAATTAATTTGCGAAAAATAAAAGAAAACAATTTTTTCGAAAAAAGAATATTTTTTACACAAGAATTATTTTACGATTATTAAAATCTGGAAAATAAAAACGAGTATACCGAATTTTTCTGGGATGAGTCACGGAGCACGCTCTCTTTAAGACGTTTCGTGGCTATGTCCGAAAAGTACAAAACAATCACGTTGCCACGCCGTCCCTAGGATAAAACAGCCCAAAAAATCCCGTACGATAAATCTTTGCACCAAAAGATTTATCGGTCGATCCACACCTTTAAATAAAGCTCAATTCTTTATAAAGTTTTCGAACAAATACCGCGTATAAAAATGAGAATTGATGAAAGAAAAGGAGACCAATACATGCGATATATCCAGGCTTCTAAATCGATGATAAAAAGTTGACTATATAATAGGTGGTACAAGGCTAGCAACAGAGTAGCAAAAGTTTATGTGTTTATGAACTATAAGCTAGAAAACAGTGGAGAGATGGAGAGTATTTTATATAAAAATAAAGCGTGAGTGGTGTGTCTTTTCTCAAGCAAAATTACCACCTATTTATACAGAAAAAGGTAATAAAAGAAAAGCAAGTATCATGCAAAATGAATGAAAATCCTGTAATAAAACATGCGTTTTACTTGCGTTACAACAATTGATATTTCAGTTATACATAGAACTTGGACACCATTTTTTGAAGATAAGAGCTGGTCAATGCATGTAATAAAATAAGATAAATAAATGATTTTAAGGAGAAAATCATAACAGCTCTTTTCAAATATTTTTATTTAAAAAATGTCTAAACAAAGACATCCAAATAAAAACTGAAAACATATCACCCTCATTATACGTTACAAAAGTGGCTTGAAGATATATTATTTATTTAAAATAATTCACAAAAATCCAACATTCTTGATAGCTAGGAAATTCAAGTCAGGGACTCCTCCGCATAATTCATAAGATGTTACATATACAACACTAACACTGATATCTTTTTGCGTACATTTTATGTCTATTGTTAAAGTCTAATATGTTAGGTGTTAAAGTCTAATATGTTAGGCTAGTCATATCTGAAGGCTTGACATTAACAAACATATATGTAAGCCATGATGTCATTTGATTGTTTCGTAGCCTATAAATAAGGCATTTTTTTGTTGTAAATAATAAGTTTCATATTAGCAATACAAGAGTTCCTTTTTCTCTTACATTGTTTCTTGCTTCCAGCATATACATATATGTTTATCATGGTGTCAAAGATCGTATTGAAGAGTGGGATGTCAAAAATCATCAAGCTATCACATTTTTTAGAAACTCTTTTGTTTCTAAAATCAATTTACAGTTTGGAAACTTTGAGATTGCAAAAGAAATATGGGATTTATAGGCATCTCGATATACTACATCTGATATGGTTCACCAGTATCAAATCATAAGTTCTCTAAGTAAGCAGAAACAATCATCTGGTCAATCTGTAGCTGATTTTTTTTATCTCAAATACAAGCACTTTGGGATCAGTTGACATTATCTGAACCCAAGTGGTTACACACAGAGGACGCCACTCTTTATTACACATATCGTGACCAACAACGACTCATCCAGTTTCTTATGGCTCTCACTCAGGACTATGAACCGGTTAGAGCTGCTCTTCTTCATCGTGTTCCGCTACCTTCTCTGAAGAGTGCTTTAACCGAGCTTATTTCTGAAGAAACTCGACTTGACATCGGCAAAATCAGTCCTGCAACTGATAACGTCCTAGCAATACCTCCAGTACCTACATTTGACAAACCATTTTGTAGGTTTTGTCGTCAAAATGGACATGTCACCAAGGATTGCGTAGCACTTCACAATCATACATGCCAACATTGTCATCAAAGGGGTCATTACTCGATACAGTTCTGCAAGAAAAAGTCATCCTTTTATTCAAACAAGTTTCCTCAGTCTTCCGCTGCTGCAACCTTTGACTCTACATCAGAATCTGCACCAACTACGTCTACTAGCGAACCGGAATCCTTGCTCAAACAGGTTTTATTTAAAGCAAGCTCTCCTTCCACTGCATTTTCTGCCACCTCGGGTAATTCTTGGTATTTTGATTTTGCTTGTTGCAATCATATGACAAATGATTCATCCCTATTTACCACGAAGACACAGAGTTCTTACCTTCCAACCATTCAAACAACAGATGGTTCAACTATGAATGTGTCACACATCGGGAATATATCTACTGAAGATCTTTCCCTCCCTGACACATTTTTTGTTCCAAATCTTACACTTAATCTTGTCTCTATTGGCCAAATTTGTGATCTTGGTCTTGATGTCATTTTTTCCCCTTTCGGTTGTCAGGTACAGGATCCTCAGACAAAATAAACGCTTGGGACAGGACGTAGATGTGGAAAGTTGTTTGAGCTCACTTCTCTTCATATACCTACACCAAAATCACCATCTCCTCTAGCTTGTGCGGTTTCATCCAGTACCTGGCACTCTCGGTTAAGTCATCCATCTTCCACTCGTTTACATAGTCTTATTTCTAAAGGTCACTTAGGGAGTGTAAGTGAAGACAAAATTGAATGTGTGTCATGTAAACTAGAAAAACAACATGTACTTCCTTTTCCTATTCATTATGAAACATCATCTTCTACTTTTGATCTTATTCATTCTGATATTTGGGGTCCCTCTCCAACCCCTACTATGGGGGGATCGAGATATTATGTGATATTTGTTGATGATTTTTCTCGTTTCACTTGGATATATATCCTGAAACATCGTTCAGAATTAGGAGTAACTTAAAAAAAATTTGCCACAATGATTCACACTTAGTTTAAAAAGAAAATCAAACTCTTTCGTGCCGACAATGCCAAAGAATATAAAGAATCTGATCTTACAAGTTTTTTAGCGTCTTATGGTACCCTTGCACAGAGTTCTTGCCCTTACACATTGATAAGTGGATTTTATATCCACTTGGAGCGTTCCATATCGGCTTAAATTGATTCACTTGGCCTCAAGTTTATTGTAATTTTGATGTGTTTTGTGTAGTGTGCAGGATTACAATTTCCGGCTAGGGCTTGTGTTTGTCATGAATCTTGGAGTTGAAATTTGGCATTGGAATAAAGGATGGTGTATGTTCCTAAGTTACCTTGAAGATCACGAGGCAAGAAGGGTTGAGAACGGGAAGCAATTGCAGAAGAACGGAAGAAATCGGAGCAAAAACGAAGAAATAAGAGCAGAAAAATGTTTCGGCAGAAACTTGGGTATGCTGCGGCCTAGAAGGCCTACGCTGCGGCATAAGGAGCAGTAGGTATGCTGTGGCGTAGAAAGGGTATGCTGCGGCATAGCTAACATTCTGTCCAAACCCGAATTATGGTCCTGAACTGCTGTTTTCTATCCTGTTTCGAATTAAATTGTATTTTTAGGACTTTTCTTGTTGGAGAAGTATTCTAGGGCCTATATAAACACTTTGTATCATTATAATTTTTAATATAACTTATCATAAATTAGAATTACAAGAGATAAAAGGAGAGGGAGATTCAACGCTCGTGACAAGCAACGGATCAAGATCTACTTCATCTTTTGTGTTCTTTTCCTAGGCGTTATTCTGGATTCTAGATTTGTTTTCTCAACTCTTTGTTTTAATAATATTCTTATTTTCATTCATATTTTGTTTCATACCATGTTTTCATCAAATCCAATGGTGACGAAAGGTACAATTATGAACTAATCGTTGTCATAGGATTCTAACGGATTTATCTATGTAACTTAGTAGTTTGATTGCTTTAGAGATATGAGTGTGGTGAATTCTTGATATCCTCATATGGTTAATCTTAATGCTTTTAGATGCGTAGCTAACATCTAAATTGAATTGTTAATCTCTTGCGAAACGAGAGTGGATCTTGAGATTTAGAACTTGCCATGCTAGCATAGGATAGGTTGATGTTTTAACATCATGATTTGTGGCGTAAATAGAGATATTATGCTGCCCTATGTGATCTTAATAGACAACTTATTCTTCAACCATTATGTTTTCAAATCTTATAGAGATATAGGGTCTAAGCATAATTGGTGTCTATTCATCTTCTATCTCTTTTGTGGATGTATGATTAGTTTGGTATTCGTATACCGAGAGGTAACCTATACTTGTTTCGTGTTGTCTGATCAGATATCAAAACCATCACATGCATTGATTAAAGGCATCAACTCTAAGCGAAGTAGATAATGAAGTTAGAGTCCCATGTTTATTCTCAAATAAGTAATTCAGTTTTAATTCTCAGTAGTTAATTCATTCTTAGTTTGATAATTTGCATCTTAGTTTAATTTAGATAATTAAAACCTCAATTTGTTATTTGTCTTAGCACTGAGTTATAATCATACATTGTTGAATAGGTGCATTAACTGAAAAGAACTTAACCAGATCTCTGTGGAACGAACTTGAATTATATTACTTGTGATCACGTATACTTGCGTGTATTAGTGCAAACACACATCTCAACAAAATGGTCGGGCTGAACGTAAACATAGACACATTCTTGACACCATTCGAGCCCTTCTCATTTCTTCTTCTTGTCCAGAATACTTATGAGGAGAAGCTGCACTCACTGCTGTTCACACCATAAACATGATTCCTTCTCCTGTTATTAATAATGTTTCCCCTTATGAAAAAATATATGAAGAACCTCCATCATATGATTCTCTTAAGGTTTTTGGTTCTACTTTTTTTGTTCTTCTTCCTCCACATGAGAGGACAAAACTTGAACCACATGCTCGTCTTTGTTGTTTTATTGGCTATGGTAGTTATCAGAAAGGATACCGATGTTGGGATCCTATTCCACAACGTCTTCGTGTCTCTCGTAATATCACTTTTTGGGAGCATAAAATGTTCTCATCTATGTCAGATTTCACATTGACACCTCTACTGGCATTTTTCACTTTACCGAACCTTTTATTGATCTACATCCCAGTGATGAATATGTAGAATCTCCAATATCTTCTTCTGATATACATTTAGTAGATCCTTCAGTTGAGCACACACAACCATCTCCATCTACTACTATCCCTACAGCAGGTCAGTCTAAGGTTTTCAGTACCGAGCCTCCCATTTTACCATCCTCTTCAGATAAGCATGCTCATCGATCTACTTAGGTAAGAAAACCTTCTATTCGTCTTACTGATTATCATGTATATTCTGCTATAGAATCATTGCACGAGCCTCAAACATATAGAGAGGCAAGTGTTAACCCTCTTTGGCAGGAGGCTATGGCAGAAGAACTTCAGGCATTAGACAAAAATCACACTTGGGATGTGGTTACCTTGCCTCCTGGCAAAACATGATAAGTGGATTTTATATCCACTTGGAATGCCTAGTATTGGCTTAAATTGATTACTTGACCTCAAGTATGTGGTGTGTTTAATGTGTTCTCATTGAGTTTTGCAGAACTAAGAGTTGGAGGTTAAATTGATTAAAATTCGGATTTTCCGGGTAGGCTGCGCAGTCTTCACTGTTTTGGCCATATCTGGAGTTCTACAAGTCCGTTTGAGGCCCGCAAGTAGTCGTTGGAAAGCTCGAAAGAAGACGGATCTGTTTCAGCAAAGTGTTCCAGAAAGTTTGGGCGCAGTCAGCGTTACTACGGCGCAATCAGCGCGGCTGTCGGCTAGTAGAAAATTCTGATTTACTGTTTGGGTCATATCTTGAGTTCTACAAGTCCATTTTGGACGATCTTACAGTCCACACGAAGATAACGGAATTCTGTTTCATTCTCAAGTGGTCCAGATGTCCAAATACAACTGGAACGGCCTAGAAATACTGAAGAAAAGTCCGTTACGAATTTTCCTTCAAAACAGAATCAGTTTAGGAAACGTATTTTGTGCCGAACTGCAGAAATTCTATTTTAATTCTGTTTTGGGGAATTTCTTGGTGGACAAGACATGGGGGCTATATAAACACATGTAGACAATAGAAACCAATGTTTTTATCAGAGAAACAAGGGAGACAAGTTGGAGAAGGATTTTACGAAGCTCGTGACAGGCAACGGAGATCTGGATGTACTTCATCTTTTGTTTTCTTCTATTAGGATATTCTGGATTTCGGATTTGTTTTCTTAACTCTTCATTATAGTTTATTTGTATTCATTCATACTTTGTTATTCACCATGGTTTCATCAGATCCCATGATGACGAGTAGTTCGATTATGAACTAATCGTTGTCATGGGATTCTACCGGATTTATCTATGTAGTTTAGTAGTTTGATTGCTTTAAAGATCTGTGTGTGATGAATTCTTGATATCCTTGTATGGTTGTGATTAATGTTTTTAGGTGCGTAGCTAACATCTAACCTGTTAATCTCTTGTGAAGCGAGAATGGATCTTGAGATTTAGAACTTTCCATGCTAGCATAGGATAAGTTGATGTATGATTGACATCATGATTTGTAGCGTAAATAGAGATATATTATGCTGCCCTATGTGATCAATATGGATAACTTGTGCTTCAACCGTTATGTTTTCAAATCTTATAGAAATATATGGTCTAAACATAATTGGTGTCTACCCATCTTCTATCTCTTTTGTGGATGTATGAGTAGTTTGGTATTCGTATACTGAGAAGTAGCCTATACTTGTTTCGTGTTATCCGATCAGATATCATAACCATCACATACTTTGATTAAAAGCATCAACTCTAAGCGAAGTATTTAATGAAGTTAGGATCCCATGTCTCTTTATTCCCATAAGTAATTTGATTTAAATTATCTTTAATTAGATAATTCTTAGTTTTGATAAATTGCTTCTTAGTTAATTCTAGATAATTGAAAACCCAAAATTGTTACTTGTCTTAGCAGTGAGTAAAAACCATACATTGTTGCATAGGTACATTAACTGAATTTAAACCTAAACCAGATCTCTGTGGGAACGAACTCAACTTTATTCTATATTACTTGTGACCACGTATGCTTGCATGAATTAGTGCAAACAAGTTTTTGGCGCCGCTGCCGGGGATCATCGGTGTTTTATTTTAGTTTATGTGCTTGTCATCAATGGTCGTTAAAGTTCACTGACTCGGATTAGTTACTTACCTATCTTGTTTAGTTCGGTGTGTTTCAGGTACTTGAGTGTTTGAAAATGGCAGGCGAGGAGTTGCCATGGTGGGCATATTCGAGGACAACCATGCCTCAGCAATGTGAGCAATGTTTGGGCGTTCATGAGACCTCACAATATTATTACTACGAAGGATTTGATCCATATGTCACTTATGAGGAACAACCATATTTTCAATACCATCCTCAACAGTACCAGCAACATGTTCCAAATATGTCATATTTCTTTGGTAGTGAAGAGTTTCAACATCAATAATCTACTCCTACTTTTCAGTCAGATGAGGTTGATGTTATGGAGGAGATTAGGATGCTTGCAAAGAGTAATGAGGAGTCTATCAAATCTTTGGAGACACTAGTTGCTCAAGTTTTGAGTGCCTTGGAACAAGAGAAATAGCAATTCATACTAGAGGCAATTCCAGAAAATAACGGTGACTTGGAGCAAGGTACTGCATAATTGAGGAAAACAAATTCCAAGGTGAGGTGAGCGTTCACAAGCCATGTGAGGAATTTGATCATGCTAGTATAATGGATGATTTGGAAAGGGCACTATTTGGGACAGATACTGGTGAGCTACACAAATTTCAAGAATTGGTATGTGCGTACCAAGAGGCTGATGACCATGGGAAAGATGCAGGTCTTCTACTTGTCTCAGAGTATAAAGATGGAGGTAGCGCATTAGAGCCAATGGAGGAAGTTCTCTTTGAGGAACCAAAGGCTTCAGCAACTTACATTTACCCTCCTCCATTATATTCAAGCGAAGCCCACGAATGTGTGTTGTTCTACAGATTGATAGATTTTGGGTCAACCGATGAAGGCATTGGAATAGGACATAGTTATTATACGAATATGCCATGCGAGGAGAAGGGGCAGAAAGTGTGACGCCGTGATGACGATGAAGTCTCACGAAGAGATGACCAGGCCAACTATTATCATCCTTAATGGAGGCTTGGACGTAGTCAAGCTAATTGACTCTAAACAAGTGCTTCGTGGGAGGCAACCCATGTGTTAGGTATGTAGTAGTATGTAGTAGTGTGTCATTTGTTCATGTAGGAAATCATATTTTGCATGTTAGTAGTAATTCATTCGTATTTTGTATGTATTGCATGTTTATTTCATATAGGTCATTCTATTTTTTTTATTTTTGTATACCATGTAAGTTCATTTTAGTTGCATTTGCATGGCATGCATTTTTCATGATCCCTTAGAATGAGCTAATTTTGATTGGTAGGTAGATGTCTAATTGAGTGTGGTAATGATGAATAGATGGTTGATTTATAGTTCCTATGAAATTGGCTTGCATGTTATAGATACAAAATTTTTACACAGTCTCATTAGGTTGCTTTTGGGATAGATTGAGGTCATGCTTGTTTGGTTGTTTTAGATTTAATCACTTGATTATATTTAGAATTTTCGTTATTCCCTTGATGGCGTAGGAGCACTAAAGTCTAAGTTTGGGGGAAACCAGGGATTTCATGCTTAATTGTTATTATTTGTCAATAATGGCTAGGCGTCAAATGGCTAGTAGCCGGCTCATATTTATATGAGTAGTCTAGGGTTGGAATTGAGAATTCTCATTCCAGATTGCATTAAAAAAATCAGAAAAAAAAAATATGAGAGTTGTTTAGATGCAAAATTAACCATGGTGAGCTCTTTGATACTCGAGCAATTAAGTTCGCGGGGACTTTGTGCCTAGTGACCTAAGGCTTGTATAGTATGGGATCCACTAACCCAACGCTCGCTACATGGGTATTATTGTATAAGCCTTTTGGGGTCTCATCCATTGCACAGTTAAATAAGCATGCTTGTATATTATGTGTCGTAGTTTAGTAATAAAGCCTAAATTCCTGTTTAACTTGAATGGGGATAGAGGTGTTCCTAGGTTATGGAATGTTTACAGTCTATTCTATTTATAAACATGTGATTGTCTTGGCGAAGAATAGGTATGGTTTTGATCTAGTTTTGGGAGTATTTCTGATGAGCATCGCACACACGCACGTTTCTGTCATGTATTGTTAGAGTACGGGGACTTAGTCGAGCTCTATTTGGATTTAGTTGCATTCTTTGAGATATTTGCTTGCTAGTTGGTTTTGGTTAGTTCGAGGGGGTTATTGCATTTTCATATTAGTTACATTCATGCATTGCATTTATTTTGCATTGTTTAGTTGGATGGATTTTGTGGGTACATTCGCTATAGGCCCTCACGAGACCTCACTAGTCCACTAAGGCTGCCTAGGGGTTTAAAGGGCTTGTTGCATATGCCAAATGCAACCGTGATCACCTACGGAAGTGGTACTAGTTAGTTGTATATAGTTATATTTGTTTATGCTTGAGGACAAACATCGTTTTAAGTTTGGGGGTGTGATAAGTGGATTTTATATCCACTTGGAATGCCTAGTATCGGCTTAAATGATTACTTGACCTCAAGTATGTGGTGTGTTTAATGTGTTCTCATTGAGTTTGAAGAACTAAGAGTTGGAGGTTAAATTGATTAAAATTCGGATTTTCCGGGTAGGCTGCGCAGTCTTCACTATTTTGGCCATATCTGGAGTTCTACAAGTCCGTTTGAGGCCCGTAAGCAGTCATTGGAAAGCTCGGAAGAAGACGGATCTGTTTCAGCAAAGTGTTCCAGAAAGTTTGGGCGCAGTCAGCGCTACTATGGCGCAGTCAGCGCGGCTGTCGGCTGGTAGAAAATTCTGATTTACTCCTTGGGTCATATCTTGAGTTCTACAAGTCCGTTTTGGACGATCTTACAGTCCACGCGAAGATAACGGAATTCTCTTTCATTCTCAAGTGAGACAGATGTCCAAATACAACTGGAATGGCCCAGAAATACTGAAGAAAAGTCAGTTACAAATTTTCCTTCAAAACAGAATCAGTTTAGGAAACGTATTTTGTGCCGAACTGCAGAAATTCTATTTTAATTCTGTTTTGGGGAATTTCTTGGTGGACAAGACATGGGGGCTATATAAACACATGTAGACAATAGAAACCAATGTTTTTATCAGAGAAACAAGGGAGACAAGTTGGAGAAGGATTTTACGAAGCTCGTGACAGGCAACGGAGATCTGGATGTACTTCATCTTTTGTTTTCTTCTATTAGGATATTCTGGATTTCGGATTTGTTTTCTTAACTCTTCATTCTAGTTTATTTGTATTCATTCATACTTTGTTATTCACCATGGTTTCATCAGATACCATGATGACGAGCAGTTCGATTATGAACTAATCGTTGTCATGGGATTCTAACAGATTTATCTATGTAGTTTAGTAGTTTGATTGCTTTAAAGATCTGTGTGTGATGAATTCTTGATATCCTTGTATGGTTGTGATTAATGTTTTTAGGTGCGTAGCTTACATCTAACCTGTTAATCTCTTGTGAAGCGAGAGTGGATCTTGAGATTTAGAACTTGCCATGCTGGCATAGGATAAGTTGATGTATGATTGACATCATGATTTGTAGCGTAAATAGAGATATATTATGCTGCCCTATGTGATCAATATGGATAACTTGTGCTTCAACCGTTATGTTTTCAAATCTTATAGAAATATAGGGTCTAAACATAATTGGTGTCTACCCATCTTCTATCTCTTTTGTGGATGTATGAGTAGTTTGGTATTCGTATACTGAGAAGTAGCCTATACTTGTTTTGTGTTATCCGATCAGATATCATAACCATCACATAATTTGATTAAAAGCATCAACTCTAAGCGAAGTATTTAATGAAGTTAGGATCCTATGTCTCTTTATTCCCATAAGTAATTCGATTTAAATTATCTTTAGTTACATAATTCTTAGTTTTGATAAATTGCTTCTTAGTTAATTCTAAATAATTAAAAACCCAAAATTGTTACTTGTCTTAGCAGTGAGTAAAAACCATACATTGTTGCATAGGTACATTAACTGAATTGAAACCTAAACCAGATCTCTGTGGGAACGAACTCAACTTTATTCCATATTACTTGTGACCACGTACGCTTGCGTGAATTAGTGCAACCAAAACAGCTGTGGGTTGTCGATGGATTTATAAAATTAAGACAAATGCTGATGGCTCTAGTGAGAGATATAAAGCTCGTCTAGTTGCTAGAGGCTTTACCCAGGTATATGGCATTGATTATGAGGAGACTTTTGCACCAGTTGCTCGTCTTACATCGGTTCGAAGTTTACTCACTGTTGGAGCATCAAAACAGTGGGATATGTGGCAAATGGTTGTCAAAAATGCTTTCCTTAATGGCGACTGTTGTGCAAAAAATTCACACGACACCCCAAGAAAGTTTCACCGGAATAACGGGAATTATCCTTGGTTTTCGGATAAATAACAAACCGAACAGCTGTACCAAAACAGGGCAGCTGAACCTAATAATGGTATTTTGTGTTTTTTGGGCTGAGTTAGCAAATTCACCGGACAATAATGGCAAAAATCCGGCCAAGTATGTCCAGGAATGTATTGCTTAGGGTACACGTGCCTTGTGTATTCAGAAAGTAAAAAACCGAACCCCTTGCTAATTGCCTACATATCCTATTTATAGGAATCAAACCCTAATGTAGTTCTTTTAGGTTAGGAATCCTTTCCTTGTCCATTAAGCCACGAAATTGATAAGATTTAATCCCTCCATCCACGTTAATCTCGAAGTATTTGTGTAGAAATATGACTTTTCCTTAAATCAGCTAGCCCCTTAGTAGAGTCCTGTTCGAAGTAGAACTCCCAAATCCTACTCATATAAGAACTCCATGTACACATCGACATATATCACAAATATCCAATATTTATCATATTAGAAACGTGTATTTCCATGAAATAAACTGTTAAAAGGACTCAACTCATATTTCCTACAAATTAGGAGTCAATCCTTATCCGTTCGGCCAGCAGAGGTGGAACCTGTGAGCCCACCTGCACCTACACAGCTTCCCTAAAAAGTGAACCTCCACCTCCAGAGCTTCCCTCTAGAGGTACACCTCTTTTCTTCCAGCTACCTTGTTCCTACCTTTTAAACACCCTACCAGGCCTCCAACATCCATGGGCCCAAAACTAAGTCCATTACAAATTTTGGGCACAACAGCGACTTAGATGAAGAAGTTTATCTCAAACCTCCTCCCGGTTTTGATCTCTCTCCGGGTCAAGTGCTCAAGCTTAACAAGGCAATTTATGGCCTAAAACAAGCACCTAGAGCTTGGTTTCAGAAATTTAGCAAAGTCATTAGTGAGCTAGGATTTTCTTCTAGTCCATATGATCATGCTCTCTTCATTCAACGGACCGATCGAGGAATTGTTCTTCTCCTCCTCTATGTTGACGATATTATTATCACTGGAAATGATACTGCAGGTATCTCTGATCTCAAACAGTTTCTCATTCAGCAATTTGAAACGAAAGATCTTGGTTCATTAAGCTACTTCTTGGGTCTTGAGGTTTCTTCCATTCCTACTGGATACACACTTTCTCAAGTTAAGTATGCTTCTGATCTTTTGTTGAAATCTGGAATCAGCGACAATAAGATTACATCTACACCTTTGGAATACGAGGTCAAACTTAACTCTAAAGATGGTGATCTACTTGCCAACCCTACATTATATCGCCAGTTGGTAGGAAGTCTAATTTATCTTACTATCACTCGTCCTGACATTGCTCATGCTGTTCATATTGTTAGTAAATTTATTGCAGCTCCTCGCACCCCTCACTATACAACTGTCCTTCACATACTTTGTTATGTCAAAAGCACCATCTTTCATTGATTACATTATGCATACAACTCATCACTTGAGTTACATGCTTCTGATGCTGATTGGGGTGGTGATCCCACTACCAAATGTTCCACTACAGGATTTTGCTTCTTTCTGGGTGACTCACTTATCTCTTGGCGCAGTAAGAAACAATCCCTTGCCTCAAAATCCAGTGCCGAGTCAGAATATCGAGCTCTGGCTGACACCGCGCAGGAATTAATTTGGCTACGATGGTTACTTGAAGAAATGACTGTAACTCATTCTCTGGCCACTATTATCTACTGTGATAGCAAAAGTGTCAGGGACATTGCTCACAATGATGTCTTTCATGAACGCACAAAACATATAGAGATTGATTGTCATTTCACCCGGCAACAGGTTGCAAAAGGAACGGTTCGTCTTCATGCTATCCCTAGTGCAGATAATGTTGCAGATATTTTCACGAAATCTCTTCCTCCTGGTTCATTTCGTGATTGCAAACTCAAGTTGGTTTTTCAGCCATCTTAAGTTTGAGTGGGGGTGTTAAAGACTAATATGTTAGGTGTTAAAGTCTAATATGTTAGGCTAGTCATATTTGAAGGCTTGACATTAACAAACATGTATGTAAGCCATGATGTCATTTGATTGTTTTGTAGCCTATAAATAAGGCATTTGTTTGTTGTAAATAATAAGTTTCATATTAGCAATACAAGAGTTCATTTTTCTCTTACATTGTTTCTTGCTTCCAGCATATACATATATGTTTATCATCTACTATTACGAAATCAGATCAAGTATTTTACCAGTTTTGGACTCGATTCCAAACTGCACACTATCAACAAATTAGTACACTCTTCTTTAACAACAAATAAAGCTGGCTGTGTAGCATTACTAGATTTTAATATATGGAGCTAATAACAAAAAACACATCTTCTTCTTGAACCTATAAGCAAACAAAATGATATTTAAGTTGCGAAGTTACAAGTGTCGTTGTTTTCTAAACCTCTCTAAGACCCCTTCAACCGCAATATCGAAAGCATCCTTATTACTTGCTAAACCCTCACCTGGAATTGCATATACAATTTTGGGTATCAACTCAATCACTCTCTCTTTCATTTCTGCAATTTTTCCTCTATTAATCCCCTCAAGCACTCCCTTTATAGACGTACCATTAATCACATCAGTATGATCTATAAAAACAGAGAAACTATCAGGTTCAGCTGGCAGGAACCATTCGTACTGATTATACACACTTCTTTTCCAGAAAAAAACGGGTATAGAACCTGCAATCATACAGTCGAAAACCGATCTTCGTGTATAGCTATCACCTCTTGGCTGTAGGCAGAAGTCTGAATCCAAAAGTGCTTCCAGAATTGCTGTGCTGCCGTTGGAACATTGAGTCAATGCACAGTCAACTAGTCTACACGACTCATTTTCGTTCCTACATTGATTCAGTAAATATCCTCGGAAGTCATTTTTTATGTCAACACGTGTTGCGCCTACAAAGCTGGTGAGGCGACTTCGGTTGCGAGTACGAATAAAATTCTGCCATTTCAGAATTTGTGTGAGAGAGTGAGGGTGGAATCCAGTGGGATACGGTACACCAATGTCATAGTAGTCCGATGGTGCTCTTTCAATAGTGAGGCGCGTGGTATATTGCATTAATGGCATGTTGAGGAAGCTGGAGCCCCAGAGTTTTTTCGGTTCAGTTAATCGCCGAAAATCCCACGTGATACGACCCAGGACAATGAAATGATCAGAGCCGTTGGATCTCTTCCAATAAGGCTGATCTTGTAGCCACATCAACAATATCTCGCAGAGAAAATCACGTTCTTGTATACTATTGTTGTCGAACAAATATTTACCAACTGCTAGTCCAACGTAAAATGGTATGTAGAATGCGGTAGCTGATTCTGGCTCCAATGTTCTACACTTGTGGTTCATAATTCTGTGATGATATAAAATTTCTAGTGAAAACTGGTTTGTCCGATACCAGGCCGGTGCTAAACTTGCTGGCAGGACTCGATCGAACTCACTAGCTCTCCGACCGTAGCCATTATTAGTCGCAATACCACACTGCCAATGCCAGGGGTCCAAATCGTCACAATTGCTTAACAAATCTCTGTTGAATATTTGCGGCAAGTCATACACATATATCCTGCCAGAGTCACACTCGTCTGGAAGACTTGAATTTGTAACAGACGAGAGATGTTCCGTAGAAATAGGTAGAGATACGGAGGGAGTACGTGTGAGGTTGAAAATGAAGAAATGTATTAAGAGAATGAGAAAAATAAAGAGACACTGGTGAGGCTGTAATGAAATGTTGTGACGGAGTGAAGTGAAAGCATTTTTTATAAGGGTTTTGAACTTTTTGGGAGTTTGAGGTTGAGAGGACATGGATTCATTGGTGTTTGGAAGCATTGTACAGGCTCAGAAATTAGAATGAAGCAGAGTTATGGGAGGTAGTAAAGCTGATACATAAGTTAGGTACCTATAGCATGGTACAACTGATAAAAGAAGTAAATCTAGGGCACCGACAAATTTTAAGGTTAATTATTATTTTGCACTTTATGTTTTGTTGTACTTTTAAGCTTGTGAGTTTTAATGAAACAATTTGTGCATTTTATAGAATATTGCTCAGTGAATTAGTACATTTTACTCAAATTTCATAATCTTTGAATGACTTGATTGATACAAATAAATTGTGTGTAAGTCTCAGCTCGCCCTCTCATCTTACGGAATGAATGAGACACAAAATATCATGATAAAAGTATGAGTATATTGCAAGTTAAAACATCGTCGAACATGGATAAATTGTGTGTGAGTCTCATCCTCTCCTCATCTCACGGGAGTATTTTGATTTGATTTGATTTAATTTAATTACCGACTTACTGTATCATCTATTATATTCATGTAAAGAGATAACACACCACCACTTAAGCAGGCATCTAGATAAATATTATGAAGTAGACGATTAACATGTTTAGAGACTATATACATGCATGTTTCCAGGTAAAGTAGAAAGCAGAAAGAAAAAGAAAATACCACAAATGAAGAATTTAACCCGTAATTGATGGGGTGGGTTTGATTACCGAGATTGTTAAAGGGACATGGGTCACGAGTAAAGTAAAGAAGGGAGTAAAAATATTGAAGTGGAAGAGTCAAGAAAAGAACGTGGCTGTCTGCGGTGGAGGGGTTACCTGGTAGTTAAAGATTTGCTAAATGCATTAAAGGTAGATGTCGCTAATAAATATCGGGAGCACAGCCTGAGTGAAGATTAGGCAACAGAGTACTGGAACTGCACGTTCCGGGCCACCAATCTTATACCATAGACTGTAAAACAGATGACAATGGACCAAGAACTACCATATGTCTATGTTATAGTGAGAGAAGAAGTAAAATTAGTTGCAGATAAGTAGTAAATACGAAACAAATGTAGGCGATGAGATGTAGTTGAGTCACACCCAATATTTCTGAGGCAGGTAATATGCCTCTTACTTTTTTACCAGTATTAAGAGCATTTCCGGGAGCCTCTCTATTCTTAGGTCGAGGACTAGGAGCTTCTCTATTCTATTTCTTAACTCAAAAATTGAGGAGATAGAACAATAATGTTACTCAAATGACTAAAAATACTAGGAATTTATTCTCCCTCCTCTATCTTAAAAACAACTAGTTACTCTTAACTTATATTTTATTAGTAAAAAATTGATTATTCTCTTTTCTCTATTGAATGTTTGTACTAGTGGAAATGAAATATGAATAAAATATAAAATAAAGAGCAATTATAGGGAGTATTGACACAAATCAATGTAATAACTTGCTAATAGTTTGATTATTTATAATATATTTAGGAGTGAATTAGAAAACTCTCGAAGATTCTTCGAGATGCTCTAAAGTTGATTAAACTTCCATTATTTTTAAATTTAAATTAACTCTGCTATGTTTATATAATAACTGCATGTATGTTAGTAGACTCTATGGTTATTTTTTTGTTTGACATTAACAAAAAAAGAAAATAACAGTCCATGAATTTTGATTTTTTTTTATTCAAATGAGCAATGACGGTATAAATTACAGAGGAAAGAAAGAATTGAACTTGTGACCTATCTTCAACATAAATAAAATTTTCACGAATTTTGTAACAGGTTCTCAGTTTTGGTGTGATGAAGGTAAATGATATTCAATTTTTTAGTTTGGCTTAACAAAAATACCAATTTTCAAAAGTATTGATGAATTTTATTTATTGGGATACCCAAATCACATTTCACTATCCATATTACGCATTAATGATCAGGGTATTAAGACATTTTTATATTATTTTATATCAGGTACGGAATTAGAAAATCGAGTTCCTGGGAGTGTAATTTTTTTTTCAACTTAATAACTAATATATTATAATAATTTGTTATTAAATAAAAAAGTTACCATTAATATTTTTTAATTTATGAATATACAAAAATTCAAGTATTAAAATTTAAAATTATAATAAATATCGAAAATTTTATCACAAGATTCATAAAATTATATAAATTTGAAGGGACGAAATCAAAATTTTATAATACTTTAACATTAAAAACATGAATTTTTTAATTTTTTTCATAAATTTTAATACTAATTTCATGATTATACGAGGTTTTAGGTGGAGACCGCACCTGCGTGCCACCCCTTGCTTCCGTCCATGTTTTATACTAGCTGATAACACGTGCGAGTCACGAGCACGAGTCGAGTACGAATTGTGATAAAATATTAATAATTAATAAATATCATGAATAAATATAACTAATAAGTATTATTTAAATATGTACTTACAGATAATTGAATGATAAACGTATATAACAAATAAACACAATTTAATTATATAGTTATAGTTAATCGAACGTGAAATTAAGCAAATTAAATAAAATAAATAAATATGACTCATAAGTATTATTTAAATATAAATTTGTTGAGAATTAAATGATAAAGGTATATAAAAAATAAATATTATTTAATTGCGTAGTTATAGAGAATCGAACAAGGGGTGAAATTAAAGAAATTAAATTAATTAAATAAATCTTGTATAATAATATAGTTTGAGGGAATGAACACTGAGTTAAGTGATAAACAAACTTGGTACTATTGTGTACCATTAAAACATGATTTTTCACATTAACAAAAAGTATAAATATATTTATATGTGCTACACATTTCGGCTTGGGTGTTGTGTATTGATACTAGGGATGGCAATTTGTACCGATCCGATGGATACCCGACCCGTTTCGACCCGAATAACCCGAACCGAACCCGAAATTTTCGGGTTTGGGTTCGAGTTTGGGTTTGATTTTTAAACCCGAATCAATTTCGGGTCGGGTTTGGGTTTTGGCCAAACCCGACCCGAACCGACCCGAAAACCCGAAACCCGTTCCAAACCCGAACCCGACCCGAAACCCGAATTAATATATATTATTATTTCTATTATTTTATACATACTATTTAATATTTAATATATATTATCTATTATTATATATATTTAATATTTAATATGTAATAAAAATTAAAATATTTTATATATTTATGTTTTATATTATTTTTAATATAAAAAATATTTATTTTTTATTTATTTTTTTCGGGTTCGGGTACCCGAAAACCCGTTCGGGTTTAACCGGGTCGGGTTTGGTTTCAAAATTTCGGGTTTAATCGGGTTCGGGTTCGGGTTTGGTGGATTTAACCGGGTTCGGGTTTGGTTTTGGCCAAACCCGACCCGACCCGACCCATTGCCATCCCTAATTGATACTTAACACCATTTGTCATTTGGTTATATTATGTCATGTGAGATGCCTAATTCACAAAAGGATATTACAAAAAAAATTATATATTCTTTCTGAAATACACAATTGTAAAAAGAATATTCTATACAAGTGGTATACCTCATTCACAAATTCGTATCACAGTCATTAAAAATAACAAATATGTTCGACAATTAATATTTTTATCATTTTGTTTCAAAAATTAATTTTTTCTAAACTAAATCAAACCGGGACAATCGATCCAATACCTGGACCAGATCGAATATAACCAGTTTGATCTCTGATCCTCAATATCAAATTTTTTTGTTCTTTGATTCGATCTGTTCAAATCCTAACAAATCCAAGATCGGAAAAGATTTTATGTATATAATTATTTTTACATTACTTTGCATCTTGAATTATCTAATACTATATTATAATTCGGGCGATATGCAAAATATTTTTTGTTATTGTTATTTAATCATTTATATTTTGATATTTTATTAATTATATTTGTTAATCTACAAAATCTATAATTATATTCTATATAAAATTGGTGTAATAGAGTTTACATGGTTTGGTCGTCAGAGAAAAATATGTATTTCAAAAATATTATTAGTAATAACATAATTTAAATAATATTAATAGAAATTAAAAATATAGTTTAATTGCAAAAATTACGAATGACGAATATTTTTAAAATAAAATCAAGATTTTATTATATAGTATAATAACATTATTGAGTGAAAAAAAAAAGAAATATGAAATTTAAAATTTTGAAAAACATGAAATTTTATGCAAAAAAAAAATATGATTACAACTAAAATAATAAGTGATGATTAATGAAATAAGTAATATCAATTTAATGAGATTTTTACATAGTATTTTACATTATTTTAAAAAACATTTTAAACAATAATTCAATTTAATATAAAAAATTTACTAAAATATTTATGAAGTATCTATAAAGTATCTCGTCCATCGTACGGATATGTAACTGGTATATAAAATAGCACAATAATAGGGTTCGTTGAGCAATTTTATTATAATAAAATTACTATATTATCTCTATCTAATTATATAATAACAAATTAATAATTAAATACATATATTAATAACATCTAACACATTAATACTTAATATTACTTATATGAATAAAGTTTTATGGAGTACTTATTTAATTGGAGTACTTGGAGTACATATACATTTTGAATTCAAAATTTTGCAAACTTTATTATTTTGTAAAGCTTATTACATGAATATCACTATTTCATTGAAAATCTTGAAAATTTTGTATATTTTACTAACAAAATATTGCAAACGAATTGTTCTGCGAAACACATTTGGGTTGCAAAACATATATTTTCTGATTGCAAAACATAAAGAATTTTCAAGATTAACATATTGCAAAACATACATGATTTTCAAAATTATCAATGAAATTATGATATTCATATAACAAGGTTTGCAAAATAATAAATATTAGTAAAATATTTTGAATGAAGAACATATATATACTCCAAGTACTCCAATTAAATGAGTACTCCATAGAACTTTTCTCTTACTTATATATCGATTACTCACTCATTATTACATATTAGGAATTTATAGTTTTATTTACCAATTTGTTAATGCTTACATAATTAGTTAATTAACATATGTAATTATATCTAACTCATTGTTACTTAACTATTATTTGAAATTATTATTATTAAAATCGAAGTATTAAAGATAGTCAATCAAAACTTTTAATTTAGGACGTCATATATCATATTTTAAATATTACATTTATAACAAAAATATATAGTTTCAAATTTGTACGCAAACAAATAAAACAAACATATGTCCAGTTGTCCACACATATACAAATGTGTAAAACTCGAACAAGTTATAAGATGAGAACACATAGGGCATGTTCGGCAACTCCTTAAAATAAGTTTTTATGTATTTATTTTTGGATAAAAATTTTATATTTTGATAAAGAATAGTGCTAGGTATTCCGAATTGGTTCTCAAAAAAAATCCCCAAATAATGTGACATGAATGAGTTGACAATATGAACGATTTTAATTGGTGAGATTGATGTGATCTTAGCGGGTCCATTAAAATTATAGCCAATCAGGAAGTGACACATATAATTTGGGATCCAATTCGGGGAACCTAGCATTTCCCAATTTTTTATACAAGTATTTAATGTATGTTTGAGATTCTATAAGTTTCAAAAAAAAGTTAACATTTTCAGAAAAAGTTAGGAATCTTTAACTTTATCTTAAAATAAATTGAATTATTTTGAAAAATAAGTTCATCCAAACATTCCCATACTTTTGTCGACATCAACTACCGGTCATTCATCACACCTTAACACACAATACAATAAATATTTTCTTAAAGTCTAACAAAAATTCCAAGTTTAGAGTATGTCTGTACTTTTGACTAGTGGAAACAACATTTAAAAAAAAAAATTAAAAGAAGTTGAGTATTACAGTTGTAAAGCATTTTTTTTAAAAAAAAATCTAAATGAAGCTGAGCATTAAAATTGTAAAGCATAATGTGTAACATAATATGTAATAGGTAACGGAAACTCAACACAGGAACAAAGACAGTAACAATATTAAATGAAACACCGAAATCTAGAAGATTAGAAGACATGTTAAATTCAAATAATCGAAATACGAAAAGTATTCTTGAAGTCCGTCAAAGAATCACGAAAAGAAGTTCATGTTGAATATGAATACACACTGAGATAATACTGGATCGGGGATGAATGTATTATCAAACTTTTCTTGATTTTTCTTATCTTGTTTAGGTGTACGTTTGAATTTGTTTGATTTTGTAGGTTGAGTATTTATGTTTGAACAAGAATGATGTGGAAATAAAACAAACACAAATTCATTTTAAATCTAATATTTAATTGAATTTGATTTATACTACAAACTATGGACAACATTTCTATTCTCACTTCGTTTTTCTCAGAGAGGTATTCTTGAATGTACAATGAAAATTTGCCAATTAAAAATATGAGTCTGTGTACTTATAAAAACATGCACACGACTCATCTATTATTATATATCTAATACTACAACATACCATTTTGTGAGTGATTTTATTCCATATTAAATTACTAATTTAACCCTATCGTACACAGTACTATTTTAGGTACCGCTCCCCATTTAACAAACCTAAACACTCTGTTTATCTCTACTAAATCGCCTCGCGTGTATATACATAGTACATACACATCTGTCTTTCGACAAAAATGTTGCCGACTAACTGCTTTGATGACTTGAAAGTTCACACTCCGGCAGATTCCGATCAGAACTCACGCGAATACGACGTACATGTCATCACTTCCGGCGGTTTGCGCATTCCGCCGCACGCTAGCGTTTTGGTAATAATCGATTCGATCAAATTATTCAATTATTATTTCAAAATTAGATTGTTTAATTAATTCAGTTATGTTGATATGTTTGTGTTTATGCTTGATAATTGAATTTAACAAATTCTTAGGCGTCGGCTTCGCCGGTGATAGAGAGCATAATTGATAGTCCGAGAAAGCATGTGATGACATTTCTGTGTTTGTTGGCTTCCTCTATGTTTCCAGGTTAGTGGTCGTCGATTATTTTATTAGAATATTGTTTTTTATTTTAATAATTAATGATTTGACAACTACATCCGGTAGATAAATTTCCAAAAGGTTAGGACTATGCGATCAAAAAAAAAAAAGGTTAGGACTATTATTTAATTTTAGCCTAATTTAATTTGTTGTGCTCCACTTGACTTGAAATTATTGAATTTGGACTCAGCGTTTTTTACTCATTTTTGATTTGTTTGATATTGATTGGAGTTCAATCTCGAATTGTCATTTGTTTATGTTATTAACCCTAAACAATTACGTGTATTTGTAATTTCAGGTGTTCTGAGGAAGAAATGGAGAAATTTGGGATTCATTTACTAGCTCTGTCTCATGTGTACTTAGTACCACAGAAGCAAAGGTGCGCCAAGGCATCGGCTCAATGATTGACAATTGAGCATTTGGCGGATGTTCTTCAACTCGCTCGGCAACATACTACTTTGTGAGTGATTTTCTTCCATATCAAATTACAAATTTAACCCTAACTTGTATTATTATTTGATAACTCGATAAGGTGTACTTATATTTTTCTTGGCAAAGAGAGTTGATTTTCCTAAAACGGGAGGCGCGACTCAAGGGTGGATTCTATGCTAGCCCAAAAGTCAAGCTCCTGCTTATTATCAGAATTCGTGGATATGTAGATTACCTTTTGTTACAGAATGTATTTGCATTCTCTGCTCCAATATTTATTCTTTTATTTAAAGAATAATTGATCTATAGTTGGCTTTTTGCATAATATTTTTGAGCTATTCTGATTAGTTCTCTTTCATGATATATTTGAAGGTCCCTTTTGGTCATACGTGGTTTCTGGTGCAGCACAAATTTACAAAATTTCAAGTGAAAGAGATGAGGGATCATGTTTTGCTGCATCTTGGGTTATTTACGCATGGAAAGACGGGTCACTGTTAAATTTTTTTCCCTCATTGTTTTATTTTCCTCAACAAGTTGAATAATAAGAAATTTATGCTCATGATTTTCATTGGACTATTCGGTTCTGTTTCAGGGTTTTTGGAACTTAGAATCCCTAGCTCGGTAATATAAAATCTTTTTACATAACTCTCTATCGACCTCCCTTGGGTATCTGCAAATAGATTTTAAAAATATTAATTTTGGGTGGCAATCAAATACTGATTGAATCAGTACGAGTCAAGTAAAAGTTTAAACCTTAATATGAATCCTTGGCACTTGGTGCAAGTGTGTGTGAGTCGACTAAGCATGAACCTGGTTGGTATGTATTACACTTTTACTTATACTGGCTTCTCATAGGTCGTTCCATGGTGTTTGTAAATAATGACAATAATTGGACATGTTTGGTGATGTTCATGTATCCCTTTGCACCCTTAAAGTATAAGGAAAAGCTAGATTCTTCAAGAAGTAATGACTAGATATAGGCCTGAGTCTAATGTTACCCTTTAAACCAAGAATTTGTAGCTACAAATTGGATTTAATTTAAGAAATATATGGACACTTCGTAAATTTTATAAAATTATGAAACACAAGTCAAAAAATAGATTGTATGACTAGAAATTGTACTATGTTAGACAAATGGAAGGTTGGTTTGGATCATGTGGTGCGAAGATGAGCAGCCTTGAAAATTTCGTATAACCAATTTTTAGTCATCCATATAATGTGATATAATTTTTAGATTAGATTTTCAACCCTGAAAAATGTGGGTTTAATGTGCGGGTCTTTAGTGCTACGAACCTTATTAGTGTTATTTTATGTATTTTTATTGCATGTTCACAAATGTGATATTTATTAAGACATGTTATTAACAGAAAGCTAATATATTTAGCCATGTAGATCTCATTTAACTCTCAATGGTTCTTTCTATGTTCACTTCATTTACTCCTTCAAGCTTGAATTTTTCTTTGACTGCAGTGACAAGCATGTAATAAACGGGAGAACCATTTTCAAGTTTACTAATTTTCTTTTCCTGCGTTATAACTATCTTGATCGCTTATGTTCACTTTGGTTTCAGAATGACAAAAATAAACTTGAAAAGAGAGCTGCCAGCTACAAGGAATCTCATAAATATACCTGAAACAAGATTCTGTAAGTAATTTTTTAATAACGTCTTTCTTTATGACAATGGGACTAACTTGGAGCTGGCTTGATAAATCTTTTCTTTTTATATTTTTGCTCAGTGCACCAAAGCTTTGATTGCCTTTGTTCGCAGCTGTTTCTACTCTATATGGATGGCAGTGGGAATGTCAAATGTGGGCACATGCTATCAATTGGACCCTCTGAGCTCTGTATTTTGAGAACTGGCACTTTTGTGAAGATTTTGGAGCATGGAAATGGAGCAGCATTTAAGCCACTTCAGGTTCTGGTTACTGTACTTAATTCTTGCACCATTCAAAGGTTCTACTATCCTGAATATGACTCAGAATAATTTGTAATTGCAGACAAAGTGAAGGCCATTTGCTAGCTCAGCTTAATTAAGTAATTTTGTTTGATCACTCTGTTGCTCGTCTGCTTTGCGTTGAGTTGTATTTTTAGCTTTAAGATTAATATTTTCTGAAATATATCTTTTGGTAAATAGGGTGGTGGCGTAGAAATGGTAGGTGTTGTTTCAACAAAGTCATAAATAAAAAATTCGGTAGGTTCTGAACAGTGCTTTATCTACTTTTTACCCACGCGAAACATATGTTGAATATGATTTTTTTGTCTTTTATTTTTGCAACCAAGAACCCCCAGTACTCTGAAAGTTATAGCCGCAGGATTCAAAACTCTTTTTATGGGCAATCTATTATCGAGGAAACCAATAGAGTTCCTATGGAAGAGTAATGTACATTTACTTTTCTCTAAAAGCCAATAAAAGCCACAAATTGCTTACTTGATAATGTACTCCAATTATAATTTAGGTACTCCAATAATGTATACTTCATAGTGTGCTTATATATTTTATGTCCAACTTTTATGTACATAAATGTCTAATTTTCTTTCATAATGTATAGAACCTAAAGGTGATCTTGATCTTTATGTTATGAACCCAGTTCAATCTATGGACATAGAAATATGGCAGGTATGATATCAATGTATCATTTATAGAATTCATGGGATTTCATGGTGTTGTACCTGCAAAAAAAAGGCTGATGCAGTCTTTGACACTGTTTTAATCTCTAATGAGCCAGAATACGCAAAACACGGGCAAAAAAGTTCTTACTAACAGAGAGGTATAATCTAGCTCCTTAATTAACCCATGCAGAATCTAGCCAGCATGGTGTTTTAATGAATTTCATCATGTAGCTAACATGGTTTTTTAAAGATTTAGATCGAAAAAAGAGGCCTAGCAGAGAAAGTGAGGAAATAAATAGAAGAAGAGGTGGTTGTCATGATGTAATGCTTATATTTTAGATTCTATTTCTGGTATTCTTGTTTATATTAAGTCTTTATAAATTTCTTTCGCAAATCGCACTTAAAGCATGCAGGAAGCTTAAAGAGCAAGAGAGTGAGGTGAACAGAGGAACATTGAACTTCCAGGGCTTTGGCCATGTTGAGCTTGCCAGAGTAGGAGCAGAGCAAATTGTATGCAAGATTGTCGGTTTCTCTCTTCCGCAGTCACTTAGATCCCATAATTCCACTATTGAAGAAGAATATTTCCAGGAACAATATTTGGATAGCTAAACTCAACTTGCAGATCAAGGAACTGGAAAGCCAGACTAGACAGGAAATGCTTTTGCTATTGAAAAGTGAAGGTAGTGTTTTTCGAAGTTCGTTCACGGGGAAGGACTCTCAATATCGATTTCGAGTATATTATCTCTTACAATCTAGAAGTGTGAACAAGGGGGGGTTTTGATTTGGTTGTGGCGTTTTATCAAACACCTTGAACACAAGAAATAAATTGCTATAAAAATACAACTAAGTTAATGACAATCATGAAATTTACCAACACAACAACACAATGAGTAAATTAACAAGACAAGGGATATTTGACCCAAGGATTATGGATATTCAAGCACTTCAACCCAACAACAAGCAAATATATCCAACTCTACCTAACCAAGATAATTGGTGAAGCACACAATCACTTATTTCTCTTCTATTATAAACACTAATTTAGTGAAGCACATAAATTAGTTCTCTTGACACTAGCAACCAATAATGAAGCACTACCAATTTAACCAAGTCAAGGAATTAAACAAAGAGAGGCTAGGACAAACCCAAGGATGAGAAGCTCAACCTAGGTATTTGCACTTGAATCTTGAGAATTTAGGTACACTAAACTTGTGCTACTATAATGAATGTACTAACAATTACGGATTAGCACAAACAATTAGCAATTGATATTACAAGAAGAGCAAATTGAAGCAACTTACAATTCTCCAAGCAAAATCATAAACAATACAACTCAAGAATTCAAGATAGAGTGAAATAGATTTTACTTAAATTGAAGTGGGTTTAGTACAAGAATTCCTCCTTGAGCCAAATATATGGAGTTAGTTACTCATAATCAATGCTAGATTATGAGTAATTAATGTTTTTCTATCTACTTGACTAACCCTAATTTATCCTTGAAGAGGCTAGGTTAGATGAAGATGAAGTTGTAGGTTAGAAGTTATGTTATGTTTTGAGCCCTTCTCTTTAATACACAGCAGCTCTGTACGGCCTGTTGAACGGCCGTACAGCTGCCCGTACAGAAAATTCTGCTCCTTTGAACGGCCTGTCGAACGGCCGTACAGCTGCCCGTACGAGATAAACTCTTCAATATAATGCATTAAACACCTCCCGGCATCACGAGCTTGCATCTTCTAACTTCCCTCTTGAATAATCTTCGCTTTCATGCCCAAATTAAGCCATCTTTTCAACAATTAAGCACGAGGCACTGAAAGATGAAAAACATAACAAATATTAATAAAACAACATTCGAAACTAACAAAAATGCAAGAGAATAAAAGACAAAACGTGTATAAAATACACATTATCAAAAAGTTTGGAGTCTTAATGGATTTAATGTACATTACCGGAGATTCTACTACATTTTGTCTAGGTAACTGATTTGACATCTCTAGCACAGTTCATCATATAGCATGAATTTTGAACACTGTGGAAGACCATATTTATTTGATCATCTTGATTAGTGTATCATACATCCAAAAGGCATACAGCCATGCCCATTTCTCTACCCAACTGATGAACAGTATATTCCTTTTGACATGGTACACATTCATGTTCTCGGCAAGTAAGCAATCATCGTGAATGTGTAGCCTTCGTGATGTGCCTATTGGAGATGGCACTAAGCAACGAGCTATAAAAATTTTTGCACTCATAACACAACATATTTTACATTGCCATGCCTGCAGTTAAATATTTGCCAAGTCATACACGCATCTAGAGCATGCCCGTGCAACTAGTAACATACAAACTAGTTGCATAAAAATATATAAATACATACGTACCTTGGGTTGCCTCCCAAAAAGCGCCTTGTTTATTGTCATTGGCTCGACTTATTTATACAATTACCATAACTAATGAGGTGAAAAAGCAAATAAATGCACATACCTACGAATCAATAATAAGAACAAGGTGTGCAAATATATTACCTTTGATCCATAAAAATATAAAAATATTTTTATGATCTTCACATCTTCAAGAGACTTTGAAAAAGAAAAATAGTTAGAAAAATTGTCAGAATAATCATTATAACTACGACTCAAAAATTGCTCCCAAATTGGATCCCTATATACCCAAGTAAAAATTTCAACCTCATCAATCTTAAGCTCAAATTCCTTCTCAATTTTAATTGGACATTCATCAATTTTTATCTCATCTACCAATTCATTAAGCTCACAAATATTTTCTAAAATTGGTAGATCCTCAACTACATCCAATTTATCATTGTCAAGCTTAGGGCAATCGTCAACTAAACAAGCAAATTCGTCATGCATAACATTTTCATCAATTACAAAACAAGAATCGTGATTAGTAGGAGAATTGACCTCCGCTAATTGACTCACGGTTTCGGCTAGTTGACTCATTTGCTTCTCCAAGTTGGATAAGCTTTGAGAAGTGTTCTTTTCCATTTGAGAAGTGATCTTTTCCAAGTTGGATATACTTTGAAATGTGGTGTTTTGAAATTGGAGGTTGTTTGCCGCCATTTGCTTCATCATTTCTTCAAGTGATGACAATGTAGATGAAGAAGACCCTTGATGGCCATGGGAATTATATTGTGGATCATAACATTGATTTTCAAAAGCATATGAATAATCGATGCTAGGAGGGTAAGGAGCATAGCATGAGTTTGTAGAATAGAAAGAATTCACCTGATATGCATTTAAATTCTGAAAAGAATTAAAATCTTGATATTGTTCTTGATCGTAGGTGAAATCTTGAGCGTTATTCCAACCAAAATAGTTATCCATCGTCTCCTGAAAGAGTTAGTTCATGTCTATATCCAATAAACATGAAGACACACCAATAAACAAAAAAAAAACAAGGAAAGAAAGGCAAAATTATATACAAAGATAAAATCTAAAATATAAGAAACAATTAACTCAAAATTAATATTGTTGCCTTCCCCGGCAGCGGCGCCAATTTGAAGGTAGTGTTTTTCGAAGTTCGTTCACGGGGAAGGACTCTCAATATCGATTTCGAGTATATTATCTCTTACAATCTAGAAGTGTGAACAAGGGGGGGTTTTGATTTGGTTGTGGCGTTTTATCAAACACCTTGAACACAAGAAATAAATTGCTATAAAAATACAACTAAGTTAATGACAATCATGAAATTTACCAACACAACAACACAATGAGTAAATTAACAAGACAAGGGATATTTGACCCAAGGATTATGGATATTCAAGCACTTCAACCCAACAACAAGCAAATATATCCAACTCTACCTAACCAAGATAATTGGTGAAGCACACAATCACTTATTTCTCTTCTATTATAAACACTAATTTAGTGAAGCACATAAATTAGTTCTCTTGACACTAGCAACCAATAATGAAGCACTACCAATTTAACCAAGTCAAGGAATTAAACAAAGAGAGGCTAGGACAAACCCAAGGATGAGAAGCTCAACCTAGGTATTTGCACTTGAATCTTGAGAATTTAGGTACACTAAACTTGTGCTACTATAATGAATGTACTAACAATTACGGATTAGCACAAACAATTAGCAATTGATATTACAAGAAGAGCAAATTGAAGCAACTTACAATTCTCCAAGCAAAATCATAAACAATACAACTCAAGAATTCAAGATAGAGTGAAATAGATCTTACTTAAATTGAAGTGGGTTTAGTACAAGAATTCCTCCTTGAGCCAAATATATGGAGTTAGTTACTCATAATCAATGCTAGATTATGAGTAATTAATGTTTTTCTATCTACTTGACTAACCCTAATTTATCCTTGAAGAGGCTAGGTTAGATGAAGATGAAGTTGTAGGTTAGAAGTTATGTTATGTTTTGAGCCCTTCTCTTTAATACACAGCAGCTCTGTACGGCCTGTTGAACGGCCGTACAGCTGCCCGTACAGAAAATTCTGCTCCTTTGAACGGCCTGTCGAACGGCCGTACAGCTGCCCGTACGAGATAAACTCTTCAATATAATGCATTAAACACCTCCCGGCATCACGAGCTTGCATCTTCTAACTTCCCTCTTGAATAATCTTCGCTTTCATGCCCAAATTAAGCCATCTTTTCAACAATTAAGCACGAGGCACTGAAAGATGAAAAACATAACAAATATTAATAAAACAACATTCGAAACTAACAAAAATGCAAGAGAATAAAAGACAAAACGTGTATAAAATACACATTATCAAAAAGTTTGGAGTCTTAATGGATTTAATGTACATTACCGGAGATTCTACTACATTTTGTCTAGGTAACTGATTTGACATCTCTAGCACAGTTCATCATATAGCATGAATTTTGAACACTGTGGAAGACCATATTTATTTGATCATCTTGATTAGTGTATCATACATCCAAAAGGCATACAGCCATGCCCATTTCTCTACCCAACTGATGAACAGTATATTCCTTTTGACATGGTACACATTCATGTTCTCGGCAAGTAAGCAATCATCGTGAATGTGTAGCCTTCGTGATGTGCCTATTGGAGATGGCACTAAGCAACGAGCTATAAAAATTTTTGCACTCATAACACAACATATTTTACATTGCCATGCCTGCAGTTAAATATTTGCCAAGTCATACACGCATCTAGAGCATGCCCGTGCAACTAGTAACATACAAACTAACTTTCTAAGCTTGCCTATACTATTTTAGTGAAACTTGGTATAATGTGATTTCGTTTTGTTTTGCATACTGACCAGATCCACTTATTTAGTTGTTTTTCCTTAAATTTCTCTTTAAGCTTCTTTATAGGCTTGCTAGGTACACACGGCTATAGATGGACCATTGCAGGTGCCTAATTTGTCTTTTATTGTGTTGCAGAACTGCTGGATATCTCTGAGATAACTAATTCAATATCTTGACTTCACGAATCAGTTTCCTTATTACTTTTCAAATCAATGTATTTTAACTTCACTAATTGAGACCTCACGAGTCAATGTATCTTGACTTAATTAATTGAGATATCTAGAATCAATGAATTCTAGAATCAATACACTTCTCGAATCTTTAATATAGCACATCTCAAATTGGTAAATATAAATAATAATAATATTTTATAACTAAATATTCATATTATCAATTTTAATGATACAAAAAATATACGGTAAAATATAAATAATAATAATATTTCATGCATTGCAAATGATATAACTTAGTAATAATAAAATTTAAAGAGTAGCGGTAAAGGTCCAAATTGAATACTAAAAAATGTTTTCAAATTACATGACATTGATGTTGCGATATTTTAATCCGTGAGATTTGTGTGAATATAAGAAAACCACTATTTTTATTTGAATCATAAGTAATTAAAATATAATACGTGATATTCAGGAAATAATTTGTAATTTATAATGAAACCTCTAATTTTTAAAAAAGTAAATAAATAAGGATAATCATACAATACAATGTTTTTACGAATAGTTAAGGGAATATTATTGGGTTATTGGGCCGATGGTGAAGGAAGCCCGAGATTGCACACAAGCCCTAAACAACATGCGAGAAAATAAAAATAGAGGTAGTCGAGAGTTTGGCAACAAAACCCTGCTCACAGAAATGGCTTGGCGATGCGCATCCAGGTCTCTGTTTTCCACAGCCCGAACTTCCATTTCGCGTTCAGCATCTTCTTCTCTACCGCGTCTTCGTTCGCAGCCCAATTTAATTGGCCAACGCATTAACACTCGCCGCCTTCTATCAACTTCTAACCTAGGGTAAGTAATTGCTCTCTTATGTTTTTTCGTTTTGGAAATTACATATTAGTTGTTGTAGCTTAGCTGATAACTTTTTTTTGTTGTGATGAATATTTTTTGTAAAAGCGCAATTGGATGCACTCAATCGCTGTTGCCACTCCATAGTGTGGTTGCTGCGACTCGTTTGACCTCTCATATCTCCGTCGAGGCTCGCGCTTGGTGCGAGCTTACTCAGGGTAATTTTCCGCATTTTTGCATTTTTTATTATTATTTTGTTTTGTGATATATTGTTGTGGTATATACTGTGTTTGTTTGATTCAGTTTATCTTCATTTATGGGGATTTGATGAGTATTATGACATTTTGACCTTTTAGTTTATTGCTTTGGTCAAATGTGCAATTTATTGTTTGGTTTGGTTGGAGAGAATGCAATGAGGAAGGAACGTAATGAAAAATTGTAATCAAAATTAAAAGAGAAATGAAGTTTTTAAGATGAAAGAGTGGAAGGTAAAAAAATTAGAGAGTGCAAATTTTTCTGCGATAAGATTTTTGAAGAAAATGAGTAGGAAGGGAATTTGTGAATTCATTCTCAGGGTTTATAATGGTTTGGATTTTGGAATGGATTGGAGGAACAAATGATATTACAAACATGTGCCCACAAAATAGTACAAATTTCATCTATTCCCCATCAAACACAGGTGATTAAAAATAGGAACAGAAAGTTTAATTTTATGAACCAGATAACTACATAATTTGTAAAAGTTTTGTTTTCTTTCTCAATTACAGTATTTGATTTAGGCTATGTTACTACTTACTCGGACGTGTTCGACATAGATACGTGTCCTAGTGTCAGACTCGGCAACATTTTGAAATATGTTCATGTTTTTAGCTTAAAATAAGTGTCCAAGTCCGAGTGTCGAGTGTCCGAGACGATACTCCAAGGTAAAATGAAGAGTCCGAGTAAGCGGCCTCGCCTTTGGTCCCCTAACCTAAAACCAATCCTTAACCTGCCTTGATCCCACTGAAAATGGGGATTCTTTTATTTATTTATTTATTTTTTAAAAAATATATTCTGTATTTCAGTTTTTTTTTAAAAAAAGTTAATAAGATAAATTACAAAAAACATACTATTTATTCTAATTTAAGACCATGTTTAAGCACCAATTTGAATCAAGAATATTTAAAAATACAATTGAAGGGAAAAATTAAATTAATAATGTGGACTGAAATATTTAAAGTATGATACATATAATATGGATTTATTTATCATATTTGTTAGTTAATATATGGTACATATATTAATATGCAATAATCATATTAGGTACGAGGGATTAGAGCAGGGACGGGGATCGAGAAATTTCGAGGCGTCGGAGAGGCACCAAAACCCGTTTAGTTACTGAAATTATTATAAAACTAATTGAGATCGAAAGTAGAGAGTAGAGAAAAGGGTCGAGAAAGACTGAATGTATTGTTATTGATACTTCTACTGCAAATGTTACAATGAGACAAGGTCTTTATGTGTGGAACAGAGGGATAAATTTACTACCTATATTTCACATTCCTATTGTAGTAATTATTTTACTATTGTATACATATCGCTCTAAAAATATGTAAAAATGCCATTCTTATTGCTTGAATTTGTTATAGTAGAGGCATGGGCCTATAGAACACAAACAAGAGTGGTATGTTGAACTTACCTTGCGAAGCACTTGGTAGCACAGGTATGCCTCCAAGTTACCACACTGCGCACCGGGTGCGGTTTGGGTGCGCTAGGGTGCGTACCGAGTGTGCCACCCGGCGTATCCCTGTAATTTTCAGCAGTGATTTGTGGGGATACGGGAGGGGTTAGTTTTTGTAAATTTTCAGACATCTTTCATCGGCCCCATTGTTATCGCAGGCTCCATCTCCAGTAAGCCCTCTTCGTTCTTCCTCCCTCTATATAGGTATCGATTTTTTCGTTCTTCCTCCCTCTATATAGGTATCGATTTGGAAGGATTTGTATATATATGTATCGATTTGTTCACTAATTTGTCATCGATTTCTTCTTCCCATATGTATATATATTTGTTCACTAATCTAGTCAGTTTATGTATTTGTCTACTTTTATTAATTTGAGTGTTATACAACTTATATTTTAGTTTTACTAATTAATTATATATAATATATCTTTAATATTTTAAAATTTGCCGAATCCCACCGCACCCGAATCCCCATATTTTTTAGTTTAATGAATTCGCGTATCCCGCACCTGCACCCTTACTTCACGGGCGAAGCACTATCTACACCAGAACAAAATCCTGAATTATGCCAACAAAGCTATTTGATTAGCAAAAAATACAATGAAATGGTGGCATATAGTTGTATCAACCAATCAGTTAAACTAGCAATAGACACCGTGCGCTTGCGGCATTATAATTCATATCGGTTATATAATGTAAGAAAAGAATTTTAATTAAAAATCAAAAAATGAAAAATCAAGAAAACTATCTTGAACGTTTCTGGTAACTTTTTGATTTCCTGGAATTATAATATATATAATCCGTGCTTCACGCGGTTTATAAATTTTATTTTAAAGTACTGAAAATAGATAAATTAATTTCTATTATTTTTACAAATTGATTGGTCTCTTATGAATTTCCTAAAAAAATGGATTTAAAAACAATTTACATGAATTATTAGTTGGAAAAATACTCACATTATAACCTTGAAAATATCACAAACATATAAAAATAAAAATTACAATTAGAACATAATCTTTACGATCAAAAGTTACAAATATTGAATATAACTTAATAATGTTTTTTAAATCCGACACTTCTCCCATAATATACATGTTCAATAATAGTGTAGAAATATTTTTAATTAGAATATTAATTTATCTTGACACAATATATACGGGTGTATAAATTTTTTATCGATTTAATATTTCGATAAAATGGATGGGTTCGTTCAATTTGATTAGTTTGGTCATAACACATGTGCAATTTATTCATGTGCAAAAGTAAAAAGTCTGTATGTATCGTATAGAAATTTCAGATATTTAGTAAAGATCTATGTACTTCCATATTTATTACGACTCTCACTTGATAATAAAGATTGCTTGACAAGTTATGGTCAATAATGTTTTTTAAAGCCGACACCCCTCTCATAACATACATATTCAATAATAATATGTAAGAATTTATTTAATTAGAATATTAATTTATTTCGACACACTATAATGAAATAATGGGTGTATAGCTTTTTTATCGGTTTTATCTTCCGCTAAAATGGTTGGGTTTGTTTTGATTTAATCGATTTAATCATAACCCATGGGTAATTTATTCACATGCAAAATTAAAAATCCGTTTGTATTGTTTGTATACAAATTTCAGATATTAAGCACAGATCTTGTACTTCCATATTTTATTACGACTTTCACAATAATTGATAATAAAAATTGCTTGAGAAGTTAAAGTCGTCTGCCCTACAATCATTCGAAAAGTCTTGAATAGGGAGTAAAAAAGCGCAATATAACCAATTTTAGTCGTCATTTTACCAAAAAATAAACTTAACTATATATATATATATATATTTAATATTCAATATTTAAATAATAATTATAACGTTCAAATAAAGTTTGCTAATTTTTAAACAAATTAAATAGAATAAATTTAATATATGTTTAATAGTTGTAATAAATGACTAATTAAAATACCATTAATAGCTATTTAATGCAAGAAAAGAATTATAATAAAAAATAAATAAATCAAAAAGTCGAAAAATCAAGAAAAATACGTTGAACTCTTCTGGTGCATTTTTGATCTCCGGCCATTATAGTATATATATATATATAGATATATGGATTATTATTAAGTCTATAAACTAGGGTGAACCATTAAATCAAAGTAATATACTTGAAGTAAGGAATGCCATTAGGATTTTCCCTTAAGAAAACAACTGCTATATATGTCATCAGATCTAAACCCATAAAACAACTTTATTTAATAAAATAATAACACCAAATTAATTTAAATATCTGAGTTAAACTAATAAAACTTTTGTTTATTATCTAATTTTAGAACATACCAAAAGTAAGACCCAATATTAGAATTAACGTCTCAGCGCAATAAATTTATCAATTTCTCTATTTTATTTCCTTTGAATCCCCAATGTTGACCCAGTTAGAGGCTTGTAAGTCTTATAATTATTTTCTTTTGTAGTTGTCTTTGTTGTTCTACTTTTTTTTTCTCATGATCCTTATCCTTAGTTCATATATGTACTATTATATCAAAGTCGTACTAAAGATAATTTATTGATCAGTACTATGGAGTATGGGCTCTAAAAAGTATGCATTACTTGTTTTACTTAGGTAAGATAATCCATTGTTTGGTACTGTGTGCCTTACGGGCTTCAACGAGTATGCATTAGTTATTTTATAGGGTGGTGATTTATGCGCACCTTAAACTTATTTATGCACACCTTTAACTTGTTTTAGACCAATATAACCTTAACCTTCACATGTCAAACTTGTATCATTTTTTTCGGGCCTAATCTTACCCAAATCGTATGATTTTGCATTATAATTTTTTTATAATAAAATGTTTTATGAATTTTGACATTAAATTATTATTATTATTAAATATTTATTACTTGTCTTAATTTTATTAGTTCAATTGTATCTATGACTTACTATAGATATGAATATCCAACTCAAAAAATAACTTACGGAAAATGATGAAAAAGAAAAGTAATTTTAAATATATTTTATTATCTACCAAATTAAAAACAATGAGTAGTCCCTTCAAGTAACAATTTATTCACTTCTAATCACATTTACTAATTATTTATTTTCTATTTTTTTTTCAAGATAAGAAAGTTGACAAATTTTAATAAGTTTATCTAATTTTAATAAGTTTATCTAATTTTAATAAAACTCATGTGTCTAATAATAATAAAAGGATGACTAAGAAAAATAAAAGAAGTCACCTAGCACGGTTATTTTCCTACTATGCTTTTTAAGCGAGTAAAGGTATATAAAATGATCAATATTATAATAAATTAAATAAGAGACTAAGGATATTTTAGTAAAATGCATAGAAAAGGGTGTGCATAAATCACCACCCTTTTTATATAATAGGACTTTTTATATTAGTGATTCGGTTTTTTATTTTTAATCAGTACTCTATTACAATTACAAATTATAACTTGTAATTGAATCATGTTAGTATTACAATTACAAATTATAACTTGTAATCTATTACGCATTTTGAAAGAGGGGTAATAGGTTGTATACTAATTACGCATTTTACGTATGGGTAATAGGCTCTCCTGGCGGGGCCTATTATGCATTTGGAGAATGGGTAATGATATTATGCATTCTTCAAATGCGTAATAGGGGAAAAATTTATGCATGATATTGATAAACACCAGAATAAGCGATATTCACTGGGCCGAGAGCACCCCCTCGAGTAAAAGCTTCTACAGCCGGTTGACCAAAATGAGGATCCCAAATTGCATGAGCAATAGGTCTTACATGTAAAGGGTCCTGTACCCAGGACTCAAAATTTCCTTGCCAAGCTACATGAAACAGATTTCCGGAAGTCCACAGAAAAATTATTGCTAATTGCCCGAAGTGAGAAGCAAAAATATTCTGATAAAGACGTTCCTCAGTAATATCATCATGACTCTCAAAGTCATGTGCGGTAGCAATACCAAACCAAATACGACGACCCCAATATCAAATGCGTAATAGGGTTACCCCTACATGAAATGCATAATAAGCTGGTAGAATTGGCCGCCCCTGGCGCTTTGTGGTATTCTTGTCACTTGTGCTCAATTTTGTGGTAAAAATGTCATTGTTTCATACCCTTGCTTGTATCTGTATATATTACAAATTTACAATACACACATGAGAAAGGTTATTTGAACAAGATTTTAACCAGAGTCGGAGTTATGTCTCTCATATTTATACATTTCTACTGTAGTAATTATATTACTACGATCGTAATTATTCCTGCAATTACTTATTGTTGAAATTTGACCAATAGTATCCCGTACTCGAAAAAATTCCGTAATTCCCGTCACGTTCGGTGCACGGATCAGATCGGGGTTGGCTAGGCGGAGTGATGAGCACCTGTAATATGTTACTCAACTAAAGCTGCATTGATGCACTAACACGAGAATTGTCGTCTATGTCATATAATCCTATATATAACTACTCATCTGTTTGGTGGGCGAGAGTGGAACGTAAGTAAGGGTTGTGAACAAATTATAAAGAAAAAATGGCATTACTATGTCATATAATCCTATATATAACTAATCATCTGTTTGGTTGGGAGAGTAGAATGTAAGGAAGGATTCTGAACAGATTATAAAGAAAAAATGGCGGTGTGACGGAAGTATGAAATAAATGAGGGAGTGTAAATTCCCAGTGACGAGACTTGCAAGGAAGATGAGTAGGATAAAGAAGTACTTCCTTACATTGTGGGTTTGAATGGATTGGAGGAAGAACTGAATATTGTAAACATTTACCTACATAAAATTGTACGAATCTCATTTCACTCCCTACCAATTTCATTCACCCAATCAAACCCAACATATGATGTATTTGTTGATTGCTAAAATCAATGTGTTTTAATTTATGATTAAAAGATTCTAACTTAGTGCTTCAGCTTATGGGTGCGACTTACTTTATAATTTTCTACCGCATAGTTTGAATTTATTTATTAACTTAACCGATTAGATCAGAAGACCTTTACAACGAAAAAGCATCATTAACTTTTAACGTGTTAGTTTAATGGAGGCTAGCTCCTACCTTTACCAGTGAGCTGGCAGTTCATGGTGATAGAAAGAAGACTATTTAAAGACTTGAGAATAGAACCAAAAAAAAAAAAGGGACTCCACTGCCTTCCGAAAAGTGGCCGTGTTGAGAAGATGAACTTGAGGTGAACTTATCAAATGCTGAGGCGGTATCAATTTAGGCCTAATTGTCAAAGTACTTTACTCTCTTCAACTTATTCTTTTATGTTTTTAGTTGCAATACTTGATATTTGAGTAACCACGATTTTCGAACAAGTGAATTTGTTTGAACACTATCCACTAATATGTGGTAGTTACGATACTTGTAGAGAAAATAGAAACTTCGTATTTTACTTTACAGCCAAAAATCTTTTTTTTTTTTTAATTTTAACAAAACTTTTGGTATTCAGCAATCAGTTCAACAAAATATATATCATAGAATTTATTTGCATTTGCCGTGAAACTGATATATATTACCTAGTATATATATATATAAAGATATTGGGGTAGGAGCTTGTGTGAACAAAACTAGTTAAACAGGGAAATATATTTGTATACGCTATATACTATGGTTAAGTTAATGGGTAAAAGGTGTTTACCTCGAACAACATCGGTTCTTGCCAACATGGATTTGCTTCAAATTAAAATAGATTCTTAAGATATTATTATCGCTTTAATTTTAAAATCGAACTTACTTAGGTTAGACATTTTCACGGTACAACCTGGTGTTAATCTTTGTATGACTGTGTCACAAATATCCCATCTTCACTAATTAAAATTGATGACTTCTTTCGTTTTGTCAATAAATTATAGTAACTACATAGGTGTTTTCTCTCACTATCGAGAGCAAAAGTTGTATATAAATTTAGTGGAATTGGTGGAGTGTATATTTTTCCTGATTTTCCTGATTTAACTATGGATTGTATTGCAGGTACTTGATTTGATTATACTTATCGCAGATATTGCTACATGGACCAGGGTTTGCGGTACTTAATGGGATCCCCTTGAAATTAGAGGGTGTAGGTTTTTTTGCTGTTGTTGGGCACAAGTTAATGGATGAGTAAAATATTGCATGCTGATAAAGATTCATATACTCTACATATACAGTGATGACTAGCATACATTTAATATTTGTTGCTTAAGCAGTTTTAAAATAATTTAATGGCTATCGTACTTTGCATGCTTATAAGTGTAATATTCAATATTTTCAATTCTGTGATGTCTAAGCGAAGAACTTAATGCTTATTCACTTTTCTTTGAATTTTGAGTAGGCTACACGTAAATTAAATGCCATATAAATATGGTCCGCCTGTTCTTTATATCATTTGCATGCCCTTACCATCATTAATATTTATGCAACACAATAAAATGGCCTCTCCTCCATCGGGTGTTTGATGATTTGTCATCCTCTGGTAGAATACTGGAATTTTGCCATTTGCAAAATTATCCCTCAATAATTATTATCTCACGTACACACAAACATGTTGGTTTAGATGTTCATTGTTCCATGTATTTAGTGTCTGTACTTGATCATAAACTTGTGAAGATTGATATTGTGCATACCTAATATTTAGTGCTGCACAACTATAATCATTTCGTTGCTGATTCCCATTGTTGAGTGCCTTGTAATATTAATTGGTTATGCCCTGGTTTTTTTAGTGCATGATTGACCTGTTCCTTTTGGAATTATGCATTGAAAATTATTATGCTGATGGCATATTTAATTACCTGTATTATCAACTTGATAGGCCCTAAATATATTAATAGCACATGTAACATTTCATTTCTGTACAGTATATATTTTTTCTTAGTTTTTCGTTACATTACATTTGAGTGGCGAATTTGCATCTTTAAGCAGGCCTAAAACAGATATAGATATTTGCTTAGGAGTCTGATTCTGAGATTTTCTGATAGCTAACGAGTACTATCAAAGGTTTATAGGTGGTTCGAGTTTAAATGTTATGGCTCAGTTTGAATAAAGCCTGCAGATCACTTTGCAAGCACCAATGTCCCAAAATTTGCGGTTTATCTATTTTGTTAGCCAAACAGCTTTAGTGATGCTTCAGCTTCACTAACTAATTGAAAACCAATAAGATACAGGTAGGAGCTACAAAGTATTTTCGTCATAAATCTTCAAGATATATTAGAAAATGTATGTGATGCTAAAGCAATTACCTAGTTGCAAATATAGTAGTCATATTTGAAGAAACACTTTCAGTTGTTGCCATTAGAGTTAATATAGAAAATTAAAGATGCTAAACTAGAGGATAAGGAGCTTCCATTGCCGACAGGAGATGAAATAAGCATTTTCTTTTTCTTCAGTTGATGTGGTATTTAATACTTGAAAGTTACAAGATATTGTTAAATAATGCTACTTGGCCCTTCCCACCTACGTTGCCTCCAATTCTGTCCACTGAAACTTTGGTTAACTACTTGTATTTAAGCACAAACAGTTCCTCTAGTTCATGCTCTCTGCAGTCATCTTCCTGTGTAATTCTATCAAGGTTTTTGACATTATTGTGATTCAATGGGCCCAAAGAGTGAACAAGAAGAAATAAGCCAGCTCAATGAATTAGGAATAAGTTATGAGAATGCGGTAGAATCCTTTCAAAAAGATAACTTTGGAGAATGGTTAACTTTAGGCCTTCACAGTTCTGGAGAATCCTCTGATGCTGCTAGTGCTAGAGACATCGCCACTCGCATTCCATATAAACAGGAGGTGAACAAGGTCTTTTCTTGCAATTTCTGCATAAGAAAGTTTTATAGCTCCCAAGCTTTGGGTGGTCACCAGAATGCACACAAGAGGGAACGTGGGCAAACAATAAAACATCTTTCAATTCAGCCATTTACTTCCCCGGTAATGCATTCTCTAGGTGTGCAGCCGCATTCATTTGTGCACAAACCCAGCAGAGGAGGGAGCAGCGCAATCCTTTCTTCAGTTGTGCACGCCCATTCATTGGTGCGAAAGCCAAGAGAAGGGAGCAGTGGGATTCAAAGATTTAGTGATCACACCTCTGGATATGGTGTGGCTTGGAGAGCTTCCCTCTTAAAGGATGTGGGATCAAAGTGGCCAGGCAGTTTTCATATGGACAATAAATCGGATGGGAACAAATTACAATTGAATCTTCGGTTGTGATCGCACAATTTTGCTCGTGAATTTTGGCCAAGCTGTCAATCTTGGTTCACAAATAAATCATGTGTTATGGTCTTAAATTTAGAGATAAATAAGTACGAAATGATCTTCCATTGTTCCTCACCAAGAACTCAGTTTTCCCTATATGATTACGGGTTATCCAGATCCTAGTTATCTTTCTCCTTATAATCTGTAGTTACTTGCATTACTGTTATTCCTTCCTGCCCGTTCTTTCTTTTGTTTGTTCAGCTGTATCACAAAATGTTACTATTTGCTCTCAGTGAGTGTTGTACAACAAATCTCTGTAAACTAAACATTTAACCTTGTCAAGATGGTGTCAAGTTTAGGATTCAGAGGTATAATCAATGAAATACCTCTAAGATGGTATCCCACCTTGACATCGTAAAAGAAAGATGTTGAGTTTATATAGCAACATAAGTAAAATGCTTATATGGTGTGTTGTGAAAACTTTATATTCTTATTACAAGTTTATTCATTTATATTGATATATTGATTATTTATTTATTAACATTAAATATATTATCTTATCATTCTTACAACGCACGGCTTCTTTTCTAATATCTATATTAATGGGGTGGCTTAACATGTTAAGTAACCAACTCATCTAAGGGCTTACCAGGATCTTATATTATAATATTCTAACATCTATTATTATATTATTTTTTTTAATATTTATTTGTTACTTATTAGTTTACATATAAAATTATTGTTAAAAAAATTAATATATATATATATATATATATATATATACATATACACACACATAGCCATTACTCCATAAAAAAACACCCTTATATAGAGAATAATAAAGAATACCATCGAATCTTAAGTAAAATCGCATTTAGATTCTAATTTTCACATCAGAAATAGTTTTCATGAATAAAAATAGAATCAGCAAAAAATTAGGATAAAATATAACATGATTACACATAATTTTATTGTTTAGTGAATATATATAGGATTCTATAGTGGATTCTATATTGGTAACTACGTAACATTTATTTTTAAATATAGATGAGATTCTACGTTAGATTTTATATGTAAGCTTAATTGTTGTTATAATTTGTGATTCTTATCATAACAAATCATTTTCTATGAAAAATAAAGTATTATGATGATGTTTTTTGTTGTTATTTATATAAGTTGTTCTTTCTAGAATGAAACGTGTATATATATATATATATATATATATAACAACACTGAGGTTAAGACATAATACACTACAAGTCAGGGATATTATTGTAAATACAGGAAGGTAATTTCTATTATTACAAAAATGTCATTCACCATTTATATTAGAAATCAATATAACCTCAAGTAAGTGTCTTGAGGTTATATTGATTTCTAATGTTATTTATCTTGAATTCTTAAAATTGGACGATTTTACGGTACACGAGAATTTAACCAAATAATCTTTAATTTAGTAATGGTTTAACAATTATTTTTCAATTTAAACTACCAAAAAACAAAAGAGTGAAGAAATTAACTATTTTCTACGTTGAAAATTCTATTCGATTTAAGAAATCTACTTATATTTTGTTTTGATTATCAAAATAACCATCTTATTATTTGAAAATAGTTCCACTAACAACCAAATACGGTTTTAATAATAATTGTAAGAGGGATTTTATCCAAAATTTTGATAATCGGTAGTTTGGTCCTCACTACGACAAAATAAATAAGAACTGTTAGATCTTAAAATAAATAGATGAAAAACGTTGGATCTAGCAATAAAAATATTTTATATTTTAACATATAAACTAAAAAGTATATTTATATTGAAATATGAAAAAATGTATGTCAATAATTTAAATCATATATGATTAGGTTTTCTATATTGAATATGATTATAAACGTAGGTCTTCTTCACAGAATAAGATTAATGTATAAATTCGTTATTATATTTTCTCTTGAGATTCTAAGTGTTTCCATTGGGATAGTAATTGTTAAATAATCATTAAATCAAAGATAATTTTATGGGCTTCACGTAGGCTGTAAAATCATCCAAATTTGATTTCTGTATCTCGAGATAGAGTCCAAATAGTAAATATGAACTTTTTTTTAATATTAATAAAAAATAAAATTCAGTACTAATACAACATTTTTAATTATATTATTTTCAGATTATAATTTTTTTAAAATTAAATTCTAATACAATCTTTTTTAATTATATCATTTTTAGATTATAATTTTTTTAAATATGATATAATCTTAATCGTCTATTTTTAAAAATATTAGATTCGACGATTGAGATTATTTTGACCATTGACGGTACAGGGACCAAAATTATGAATAATATCACTTTTATATTACATATAAGTATATAATTGAGTAAGGATTATTACCATAATCAAACTCTGAATATAATTTGTAATATTTATATTACTTAAGAGACTGGTCTAAAAAGACTTTTTGAAAGTGCCCTTCCTCAATTTAGCCCAATCATGATATTGAAGGATGGACCTTTTCTCGAAAAACTCCGGATCCCGAGAAGAGTTGAAGATGGTGCAACATCGAATCCTGTTACGTTACTTTGAATTGAATCTTAGCCCTCAGGATAATAAAAATTAATAAATAAAACCTATTTTATTTATTTTTTTGGTTTTGTTACTTCAGATCCCACGTCAAGTAAAACAGAGCAAACCAAACTGCCTATTTATTTAGAGATATACTTGAGATTAAATATATAGTTCATACAATTCAAATAGTTCTCATTACCTATCTCGCAAACGTATATGAGTTGCAAAGGTTTTTGGTTGAATTGAGACGTTTGTCGCTGTTAAGCATCACCGAATTGTGACGGAGTTGCTTTGTGCTGTTTTATACTAGGAGATTCATCGCGAGAAATGCAATAAGTGGGATGATAGTTTCTTTAAGAGAACATTCGTGTTTTCTCGAAGATTCGGCAACTCAGTTGTTAATTTGTTAAAGCGACTTTATAGCAAAGCTTTTTTTCCGTTCTCTTTTCTGTTGTTACTGATTATTATTATTGTCTTGCCTTTGTGTTTGCATCGTGTTTGATTTCTTATTTATTTGTTCTTGAATTTGCGATATTATATAGATTATAATTGTCTATTATTACTATTATCTCAAACACATCCGTCTTAATAGATTCTTAAGATCGTTGTAATGTTGTTAGACATGGTGTGATAAAATAATTTCTGAATCTCTTCTCATTCAACATTGGAGGCATAAGCCTCAAGTTAATTACAATATTACAATTATTTATATAGTTAATCCTTAATAACGAAAACTAATATAAGAAGGGAACTCTCCCAATTTTGATAATCTTAATAATAAAGGTAATTCTCATATTTTTTTCATAATAATACATTAACACATATCTCAACATCCCCCCTCAAACTCACGATACTCAATCGAGAGTTTGCCAAAATAAAAAAGTTTGAATTATTCGCTCCAATCATCATAATCACCAATTTGAATCAGCTTCTCGTTGTGATCAATTTTTCATTCTCGTTCTCATCATCTTTGTCATCGTTGCCACCATTATTGTTTGCGTCACAAATCCATCATCATCATTTTGCTTTCGTCTTGTCTTCAATTTCGTACTCAAAATTTTATTTTTCTTCCATATCCAAGAACTCTTGCAGTTTTTTTTCACCCACAAACTCTTACAGGATCATTTTTTCACCCACGAACTCTCGCAGGATATTCTCACACCCACGAACACTCGTACGATTTTTTTCTCTTATTCAGTATTGGAGGCATAAGCCTCAAGTTTATTACAATATTACAAATATTTATATAGCCAATCCCTAATCAATAATAACGGAAACTAATATAAGAAGGAAACTCTCTCTATTTCATTAATCTTAATAATAAAGGTAATTCTTACATTTTCCCGTAATAATACAGTAATATATATCTCAACATGGTGTTTGTTAGTCACAGAGGCATGCCTGTATACATCTAATAACAAGCCTAATTGACTGTAATGCTTTGCATTACCTACATGACCTCTTAACTGAGGGAACCTCTAGTTGTAGAGTTTCTACTTGTTGTAGTACTTATAACAGGCATCAAATTCTACCTGTGGAACTGTAATTAAAGTCAGAGAATAATGCTTGAAAGAAGTTCCAAGGATCATGCCTCAAGCTTGAAGACCAAGACTGTCAAAATAAACACAGTTAGAATTTGGAGAATGAAGATTTGCCTAAGTACCAATTCGAGAAGTGTTTTGATCTATTCGAGAAGTCTGGCATTCGACAAGTCAAGGATTCGATATCTACAAGGACACTGTTCGATATCTCTGGAAGTCAACTAGTCAAAGCCTCATTTGATAACTCAGAGATTCGACATGTCTAATACTCTATTCGAGTACTCAAGAAGTCAACAAGTCAAAGCATCATTCAAGTTCTCTAAAAGTCAACAAGTCAAAGCTACATTCGATATCTCAAGGACTAAAGAAGTTATTCGACATCTCAAGGACTCCATAAACTAAAAGCTCTATTCGACAAGTCAAGGATTCCTGAAGAAAAGACTAATTCGAGAAGTGATTCAATATGTCAATTATACAGTATTCGAGAACTCAGAGTTATCTATCAAGTCAATTCTAGTTCTTGAATCAACCACTTAGTTACTTCTCGGATGCAGTCTTGGAGACAAAATACTGGAGAATTGTACAAGTCAGAAACCTGCAGCAAGCTAAAACACTTTCAGAACCACAGTACTGTAAAGTAATTTTGGAAAGACTATAAGAAGCTTAGAGAGATATCTCAGGAGACAAGCTGTGACGCCCTCAAATCCGGGGTGAGATTTGGGGCCCACTACAATACTAATTTAAAATAACCTGCGTATATATATATATAATTTTGAAAACAAACCCCAAAACATACCGGGATCACAACAGGTTACAGTATGAAACAGAAACTAATCCAAAAGATAAGTTATTACAATTTACTAATATCGTTGGGTTGACCCGATAAGGGACCCACACCAACGACCAAATGTCTAAGTTATTACATCTAATACAATTTTAAACCATTACAATATTACACTGCTCAAAAACCTATCCAATTACTATAACAAAACCTCAGAGGGAATCTGAATCTCGACTGTCTGCTCGAATCCTGGAAACCCTATGATCATAGTCTTAGGCGATGTCATCTTCTGATTTCACTGAAAGGTCAGATATAACACAAGGGTGAGCAACAAATTTGCTCAGCAAGTATATATATATATGCATCAACTAGAAAGCAATGATAAATCAAAGCAATAATGATACTCATAACTCAGGGTCAAATGATAACAATTGTTGTCAATTGGATAATCAATTTGGAGATTAGAATTGGATTTTTCATTTTCGACGCTGTGAGTTAAAGTGGATGATCAGTCACACTAAAACTTCGGATATACTCTCTTGGTATATCCAAATACTCAACTGGATCCATGGCCCATTTTGGCCTAATATAATACTTATGTACTGACTGGCGTCTTCAGTCCTGAAAACATTTTTATTTTATAAAACTTCCAATTCTATTTGTTTAATACTCAAGCCAGGAGTCGGGACAATCGACTACCCTGTTTATTTAGAGTCAAGGTATAACTCAATAATTCAGACAAAAGATCAGGTATCTAGCATTTATTCATTTTTACTGAGGAGTAATATTTCAGGTTCAGCGTACGTAGAATCAAGTGAATATGATCAAGTAATTATGATTCAGCATTAAAGAATTGATTCGATAACAAAGGGAAATGTAAATCAACACAACATGATGTATCTACAGAAGTAGGGTCGTATAATCAAGTACAAAGGGAACAACATTCGATATAAATTGAATTGATAACAAGTAAGAAAGTAAATCAACACAACATGATGTATCTATGAAGGTAGGGTTGTATGATCAAGTACATATGAAACAATATTCGATATATCTGAAGAACGGGTTAAAGTTACTTGCCTTACTCGAGAACTAACTGGCTATTCCGCTTTGCCTTTGCCCTTGTCACTGGGACCTACCTCTTTCGAATCTACACACAAAAATATACTACTTCAGTACTCTATTTAATACTCGACGTACTACTATACTAATTCTACCCATTCGTTAATCCCTTAATAATATACAAAAACATATCAAGGTAAAAGTAACAATACACGAGTACATAAACCTTTTAAACCTTACTAGACAACAATTAACAATTAGCCAATTAAGGTTCAAATACACTCCAAGTATCACATGTATAGAATTAACTCGCAATTCAAATAATTAAGATTTTAGAAAAAAATTGACGGGAACGTTTTATTTAACGAACTACCCGTCGGAATACAACCGACCCAAACAATTCCAACCAATCAATACAAATTATAATTAATTACTTTAAACGGCATACAATACCCAGAATTTAAATACAACATTTAATATAATTTATAAAATTTAATTCGGCTCAGGTATACATCATCGCCTTAAGTTACCCCCGACTCAAATTAAATCACTGTCGAGGGGGCAAAATCCCGAGGGTACCCCAAATTAGGGTTTCCGACTCGAAATTCCACACAAAATAATTTACGGATAATTTAACGGGTTATTTCATAGAAAATAATCAGATTACGGATTAAATCATCAAAATTCCGAAAATCCATCACCAAAGTCGAACTATAATCGCATAACATCGACTGGCAATAAACTTTCAAAACCATAATTCGAAAAATAACAATCGTAATATTCGAACTATGACAGCAAGGGAATGAGTTAACCACAATCATCGAATTACAACAGGCGCAAAACTGGCAGCAATTTCCCCAGTTAACACAACTACTCGTGATTCATATGAGAAAGAGGATGAATTGAATCCACAGTAACAATTCAATAACACCAAATCGCAGGTACCACATCGAAACCGCAACCACAGGAACTCCCTATTTCGACTCAACATTAAACCCACACACACATACACAGTTGCAGTACACACACACCCATCACTGCACACACACCCAGCACACGGGGAAATCACACCCACGCACTCGGAGAACTCACACACACAAGCACTGCACTCACGCCACACTCACACACTCACACACTCTGTTTTTCACACACACGCACCCACCCTGGTACACCATACCCACGACTTGCAAGAGCAGAACGGCGAGAACGAAGAACAGCACAAATAGGGGTGGTAATAAGAGTTGCATTTGGGATCTTGAGTGAAAGAGAGAGATAAGATTAGAACCTTTTCCGGAGAGATTTTTGAGAGAGACCGAGAGAGACAATCTAGAGAACTCGGGAGAATTGGAGATTGATGTTTTGGTCGGTCGTTGTAAAAAAAACTAATTAGGGTTTTATATAATTGAATTGGGGGAAACAAAAAATTAGATTTTAGGATTTTTTTCTTTACAAAAATTAAAGAAAATAAATAAAAAAATATCACAATCAAATACCAAAAATGGATGAAATATTAAATTTTAAAATTTCAAAATGAAGAATGAAAAATTACGATCACCCCCATATTTTTAAAATATTTTTCGGACCAAGAACGAATTAAATATCGATTTTACAAGATTAAATCAAAAAAATACAAATCACTTAATAAAATCATTTTAAAATCCTTAAAAATCACAATAAATCCACCTACTATTTTTAAAACTCAAATAAATTAATAAAGTCAATAATACAAAAGATTACATAATTTTTACTGATCCCAAGGATTTTACACAATTCTCGGAAGATAATTATAATACCAATAAATGAAATTAAATCTCCAAACTACAATTAAAAATACCCGGGCATACACGACACATATAAATCGTCACATAAACCCACAAAATAATATCACACATATTTTACTTCCTCAAAAATATCCACGTCATATAATACACAATTTAAAAATAAACATATAATATAATATAAAAATACTAAAATTTCTGAGACGTTATACAAGCTGCTAAAGAAGTTGATCTGAACAGAGTTAAAGAAAGTCAAATCTCAAGCCGTTTGGATATTACTCAAAAAGGGATAGACATATTAGAAAGTAATTTTGTATGTCACCCTGTTTGTAGTAAGTAGTTTGTAGTAAGTAGCTGTACTCATGTTCTATAAGAGTACAACCTCACTTCTCTAGTAGTTAAGCTTTTCAAGAACATTTAGATATATACATTTTCTCTGAGAAAAGTGAAGCTGAGAATACTAACATTTGTATTCACAGTTTGTAGCAAATCTTTATCTAATACATTATTAGATTAAAGTGAGTGATCGTGTTCTTGTGTTTATATTCCGCACTTACATAATCTTTTAAACACAAACACACACTTTGTTACACAACCAGATACTAACCCTTCAAACAACCTTCACCTAAAATACTTATCAGAAGAAAAGTTTGAGAATCCATTCACCCCCCCTCTGTATTCTCTTCGGTATATTCAATATTCAACAAGTGGTATCAGAGCAGGCTGTTTATTTAAAAACAAAAAAAGATCATGAATACACCAAAGACTACAGGAATAGTGAAGGTCCCTAAGTTCGACAAAGAGAATTACAACCTCTGGAAGATTAAAATGTTGTTGTTCATCAAAGCTGCCAACCCTCTATATCCTGAGATACTCAAGAATAGTTCTTTTGTTCCACAACAGGAGATTCCTGAAAAGAATGTTGGAACTGTAACCATTCCAAGATCCTTTGTGGCTAAAGAACCATCCAAATGGACAGAGACAGAAAAGGAGATGGTTGCTCTCTATAGTCATCTCATGTTATTAATCATAGATTCTATGGAACTGTCAATGTTTGCCAACATAGCCTCTTGCAAAACAGCAAAGGAGATGTGAGATCATATTGAGGTGTTATGTGAAGGAACAGAGGAGGTTAGAGAAAACAAGAAACAGATATTGGTCACACAGTATGAAGCTTTCATGGCTAAGACCAAGAAAAGCATTACTGACATGTTTGAAAGGTTTCACAAGCTGGTGACTGAGCTACAGATGAATGGGAAGGTTTACAGCACCAAGGAGTTGAACATGAAGTTTCTATCGTCTTCACCAAACCATCTAGAGCAAAGGGTCATTTCTCTAAGAGAAAGAGATTTGAACAAAGTCACATATGATGTGCTCTATGGGGTTTTAAAGACTCATGAGCTTGATTTCCTTCAGAAGAGGGCTATCCAAGCCAACCAAGGTAGAATGATAAACACATCATGTGCCTTGATTGTCAGCAAATCTGTTTAAGACCTAGAAGCATCTACAAGTCAGCTGAGGATAGAAGAGATAGTAGATGATGAAGAAAATGAAGGTGAAGTGATTGAACCTGTTGAGGAGAAGAAAGAAGAAGAGTTCTATACTCTTGAAGAGCTAGATGGCATGGAAAAGACTTCATATGCTTTCATGGCCAGAAAGTTTCCAAACATCAGATTCAAAAGGAACCAACCCTTCAAACCTAGACCCAAAAACCATTCATTCAACAAGAGCAAGGCACCTGTGAAAGCAAACAAGAATAAATTCAAAACTAGCCATGTGGATAGGTCATCTGTAAGGTGTTATAGATGCAATGACCTAGGGCATTTTGCCAGTGAATGCAAGAAGCCTAAAAAGAAGGATAAGGAGTTTCTAGAGCTTGAAGTTAAGTATGAGGCCCTTCTGAAAAAGCAAACACAAGGCAAGGCCTACATAGCTGAAGGGAAGTGTTGGGATGACTATGATAGTGATGGAGAGGAGCAAGAATTCTGCAACTATGCCTTGATGGCTGATTCCAAGGATGAACAATCTCTATCCGACTCTCAGGTACCATCTCTCACTACCATAGATATGTCTGTTTCTGAGTATAAATGCATGGTTGAACAACTATCTATTGAAATGTTTAATATTCATACTAGTATGACTGCTGCTAATGAAGAGATTGCCAAACTGTCTGCTAAGAATGAATTGTTAAACAAGAAGAATGAGGAACTTGAGCTAACTGCTATGCAAGTAGATAACATTAAGAAAGAAGTTGAATATCTGCAGAATAAGGTTCTATGTGCTAGTCAGGTTGAGAAGGCTCTTAGGGATGAACTAGCTGAAAATGAATTCAAACTGAAAACCTTTAATAACTCCTCTAGTCTATTGCAGTCCTACCATGAGAAAAACCAAGCTAAGCCCAAGCTGCCATTGGACTTGACTATGGCACTCTTAAACAGAGGAAAGGCTATGCTGTCATTGAAGATGATATAGTTGTTTAGGATGAAGTGCCTCACATTTTGAAAAAGACTGGGTTTCCAATTTTTAAAGAACCAATATTTGAAATTGATGAGGATGCCTTACTCATTAAGCAAATGTTGAATGATGAGGATGAGGCACAGTCTAGTGAACAACCAGCATCCTCTAAGAGTGAGAGTGTCAAGGCAAAAGCCAAGAAGCCATTAGGAGGTAGACTTAGACTTGAGAAGTTTTTGAAGTTTGTTTCAGCTAGGAAAAATGAATCTGAGAAGAAAGTGGCTAATAAGAAACAAAACAGGAATGGCAAGCTAGGGATAAACAAGAATAATAATTATGCTTATGTGCCAAATGCCCCTAGGAAAGTTTGTCAAAACTGTTTTAGCACTAATCACTTAACTCATGCATGCAAGAAACCAACTGGTAGTGTAGCTAAGCCTTTCTATGATTGCTCTGTGCCTTTAAGACATAGAGATTCACCTTTCTGTGATAAACTTTACTGTATGCCATGCAACACGAATGTTATGACTAGCTGTTTTAATTTGAGAAGACAATTTATGGATGGTTGCATCAGTCACAACATTCACACACACTACACAAGGCCAGAGTATTCAAGTCCTCCTAGAGTTAGGAAGGTACCTCTGTCACCTAAGTCTAAGAATTAAGATTCTAAGACTTCTAACAGTGACAAGAAGACCAGTCCTAAGAAAGTTGATAAGCATGCTGTTTTTGATAAATCTGTTTCTAAGCCAACTGGACCCAAACTTGTTTGGGTACCAAAGAAAAATTAATACCTTTGTGCTTGCAGGGTAAAAGAAAGTGAAAAGAAGGTCATGTGGATTTTGGACAGTGGATGCTCAAATCACATGACTGGTGATATGGCCCTGCTATCACAATATGAGGAGAAGGCTGGCCCAATGGTTGCTTTTGGAGATGACAGCATGGGTAACACATTGGGATATGGCAAGTTAAAAGTTGGTAATGTCATCATTGAAGATGTAGCACTAGTCAAGGGTCTCAAGCATAATCTGCTAAGTGTTGGTCAGTTTACTGATAGAGGATTCAAGGTAAATTTTGACAAAGATGAATGTTTGATCACCCACAAGAAGACTGGTGACTTTGCTCTATCTGGAGTAAGAAAAGGGAGCCTGTTTGTAGCCAATATGGACTCTGCAAACAAGGACAAAGTTTGTTGCTTCTACTCAAAAGCATCAAATGAAGATGGTTGGCTATGGCATAAAAAGTTATCACACCTGAACTTCAAGGCTATTAATTCTCTAGTCAAAAGAGAGTTAGTGAGAGGCATGCCCACACTTGAATTCTATCAAGAAGGAGTGTGTGAGGCTTGCCAAAAAGGAAAGATGAAAAGGTCAAGCCACAAGTCAAAGATAGTGACATCAATCACCAAGCCCCTGCAATAAATTCATATGGATTTGTTTGGGCATGTCAATATTATGTCACTCTCAAGAAAGAAGTATGCCCTAGTGATGGTTGATGACTACACAAGGTATACATGGGTGGAATTCCTAGCATCAAAGGATGAGGCTCCACAAGTAATCATTGAGCACATAAAGAAAGTTGATAAGGAAGCAAAAGCCAACAATGCAAGTGTGATTGCATTGAGAAGTGACAATGAAACAGAGTTCAGAAATGCCTTACTTGAAGCATTTTGCAAAGAGAATGGAATTTCTCAACAATTCTCAGCTCCAAGAACTCCACAACAAAATGGAGTAGTTGACAGAAAGAATAGAACTCTAATTGAGGCTGCTAGAACAATGTTGCTTGATGCAAAGATGCCTACATGTTTTTGGGTTGAGGTTGTGAGCACTGCATGCTATATCTAGAACAGAACCCTCATCAACAAAAACACTGGAAAGACACCTTACTATTTGATGACTGGAAAGAATCCTACTCTAAAGTATGTTCATACTTTTGGAAGCAAATGCTTTGTGTTGAAAGACAATTCAGAATATGTTGGGAAGTTTGATGCAAAGGCATTTGAAGGAATTTTTCTTGGCTATTCTATGGAGAGAATTGCATAAAAAGTTTATGTCATCAGTCAAAAGAAAGTTATGGAAAGCACAGATGTGACATTTGATGACAGCAAACTACCTGGATTAGAAGAAGCCAATGATGAAGATAGAGATCCATTAAAGTTTGAAAATCTAGATGATTCTGATGAAGATATTGAAACTGAAGTTGAAACTCTAGTTCAACAAACTCAAGTGAATGATGAAACAAGAGAAGAATCTTATCCAATCAAGAGTGAAGAGACTAGCATCCAAGACACACCTGTGACTAGTAGCAACTTCACAGGGGGAGGAAATGAAAATGATCATGACTTGGATGATGAAGCAACATCAAGGTTGAGAAATCAAACTGAGCACTCAAGGAAATGGGATAGGTCACACACTGCAGAGCAAATTATTGGAGATCCAAATGCAGGAGTGAGAACTAGGAGAGCAACTCAAAATGAGTGCCTCTATGGTTTCTTTCTATCTTAGATTGAGCCTAAGAAACTTGATGATGCACTGTTGGATCCAGATTGGATTATTGCTATGCAAGAGGAGCTGAATCAATCTGAAAGAAACAAAGTATGGGAACTTGTGCCTGCACCAAAGAACAGAACCATTGTTGGAACAAAATGGGTTCTGAAGAATAAGATGGATGAAGATGGTGTAATAGTAAGAAACAAAGCAAGGTTGGTTGCAAAAGGATACTCTCAACAGGAAGGCATTGACTATGATGAGACATTTGCTCCTGTTGCTAGATTGGAAGCCATCAGAATCTCCTTGGCATTTGCTGCTCATTCAAACTTTAAAGTCTATCAAATGGATGTCAAGAGTGCATTTCTGAATGAGGAGTTGGAAGAAGTTTATATGCAACAACCACCTGGCTTTGAGGATCCACATTTCCCAGAATTTGTCTACAGATTGCTTAAGGCATTGTATGGACTTAAGCAGGCTCCAAGGGCATGGTATGACACTTTATCATAATTTCTTCTTGAAAATTTAATCACTAGAGGCACATTGAACAAGACACTATTTTACAAGAAGCATGGTAATGATATTATCCTAGTTCAGATCTATGTGGATGATATCATATTTGGCTCTATAAATGAGAAGCTGTGAGAAATTCTCTAAGCTCGTGCAAAGCAGATATGAGATGAGTATGATGGGAGAGTTAACATTCTTTCTTGGATTGCAAGTTAGTCGGATGAAGGATGGTATCTTCATCAGTCAAACCAAGTACATCAAGGATTTATTAAAGAAGTTTGACTTAGAAGACTGCTCACCTGCAAAGACACCCATGGCCACTGCCACCAAATTGGATGAAGATGTCAAAGGCAAGAGAGTAGATATCTCAGTCTACAGAGGCATGGTTGGTTCTCTACTCTATCTCACTGCAAGTAGGCCAGACATCATGTTTGCTGCATGTCTGTGTGCAAGGTTTCAATGAAATCCAAAAGAGTCACATTTGATTGCTATAAAAAAGATCTTAAGATATCTGAAGGGCACTTCAAACTTGGGTTTATGGTATCCTAAGGACACAAGGTTCAATTTGGTTGGTTATTCTGATGCTGATTATGCTGGATGCAGAGTGGATAGGAAAAGCACCTCAGGTAGCTGCCCGTTTCTTGGACAAAGGTTAGTCTTTTGGTACAGCAAGAAACAACAATCTGTGTCAACTTCCACAGCTGAGGCTGAATACATAGCTGCTGGAAGTTGCTGTGCTCAAGTGCTTTGGATTAGAAATCAGCTTAGAGATTATGGACTTGTGTTGGAAAGAATTCCAATCATGTGTGACAACACAAGTGCAATCTCTATAATTTCCAATCCTGTCAATCATTCTAGGACAAAGCACATTGACATCAGATATCATTTCATTAGGGAGCATGCAACTAATGGAACCATTGAGTTGCATTATGTCCCTACAGATAAACAGTTAGCTGATATATTCACTAAACGATTGGATGAAGCCACCTTCACAAGGTTGGTTAGTGAGATTGGAATGCTGAATTCTTCAGAATCTGGCTAAGTGAAAATATCAACTAGATTGTTGCAGCAGTAAACACTTACTTTATCTAAATTCTCAATATTTTTGAAGTAAGTGTTGGCTGAAATATGATTTATAAATATTTCAAATCTGTTGCATATGTTGAAAATCATATTCGAATTAGCTTGAAATTTCTATGAAATTATAAGATTATCACTATTTAATTTGTTAGAATATTCTTCATTGAATAATTCTGGTGAATTCTGAAAAGATAGTGAAAATTAACTTTTATGAGTGGAAAGTGTAGCTCGATAAGTCAGACTTCTCTAATGACTTTCATGTCTATGGTCGACTTCTCTAACAAGTCTATTCGGAACACTCTTGAGTTCTCGAATAGTGCATTTTGGAGAAATCGAACAGAGACTTGCTTGACTTCTCGAATAGGACATTTGAGTTCTCTAATGACTGAGTTCTCGAATAGAACATTTGAGTTGTCGAATCATTTGAAAAGGCTGAATTTTCGCTGAATCTTAACCGTTTTTGGATTTTTATTCAGAATTTTAAATCACTCATAAAAACATATTTTATTTAATTTGGAATTATTTTTAAGTTAGATAATAGCCATCTGTGAGTTACAAACTGCTTGAGATATCGATTAACCCTCTCTTGACTTATCGAATAGTTGATTTCTACTTATCGAATGCCTGACTTGTCGATACAAAACATATATCTAATCGACAATTCAAGTACTTCATACTTATACAGTTTTACATCTATTCGTTTCATTTCATTCGATTTCTCAAGCATCTAAAGTTCCAAAACCTCTGAAAACCCTAACTTCTAAAGCTAAATTTCTTCTTCAACCTTCATTCTCCTCTCTCGTCTCTCTGTGTAACAATGGCAAATACCCAACTCACAATTCCTACCCACACCAACTTCATTGCTATTACTAGTGATGTGGAAGCACCCAATGCTAATTTCAAGTGCTTCGTTCGATGGATGTTTGAGTCATACATCAAGGATGCACTCTCAGCCAACCCAACTCTGTACCTAGATCTCCTATAACAGTTTTGGAGGACAGCCATTGTGGAAGTTATTGCTCTCGAAAATGCAGTAACCTCTTATATCATCTACTGCAAAATACAAGAGAAAGAGGTTATTATCACTACAGAGGATATGAATCAAGCAATAGGACTTCATCAGGACATGTATCACCCTCTGGTATCTAATGATGATTTGATTACATTCTTCGACTTTATCAGATATGCTGATACAATCAAGATTGGAAAAATGAACCGGAAGTGTCTCAGAAAGGAATGGAGTTTTATGTTCGCCACACTGCTACAGGTGTTCACTGCTAGAAAGTCGAGTTTTGATCAAATTAGTGCACCTGCACAGCAAATTGCATACTCCCTGGCATATGATAGGAAAATCAATGTGGGTAATCTAATTATGTAGGAGCTATATGGGAGACTTGGTAAGAACTCAACCAAGAGAGGTACTGAAATTTTCTTCCCTCGTTTTATTCAATCTGCTCTTAATTTTGTAGATAATAAACTGATTGAATTGCCTGGGATAGATAGAAATATAATAGGCTATCTGAAATCCATGACCAACCTCATTTTTGGTAACTTGGAGACTAGGAATGATGTGGATGCTAGGCTTGTAATAACCCCTCATATGTAGAGGTTATTTGAGTCTTACCCCCACAACATGCCAACATTTGCCTCTAAGTCTGAGTTAGCACAGCCCAAGCAAGTAGAACAAAATGCTAACCCAGGGCCTGCTAACCAACCCCCTCAACCAAACACTGTACCAAACACAGAGCCACCTGCATCATCCTCTCAACAGGGTGGTGTTAGTAAAAAGGAGAAAAAGAAGAGAAAACAGATTTTTTCTGAACCATTGAATATCTTAATTGAAGCAGCATTGGCTGTAGAATTAGGTTTAGAAAGTGAGGAACCTGAGTCACCCTTACTAAGGCCGAAGAAGAAGAAATCTAAAACCACCTCTTTAGTCACATAAATGGCTGAAGTTGTAAAATCAGGGGCAAACAGCTCACTAGATGTACCCTCTCAACAGGGTGCATCTATAGAATCAAGCATCCTCCCTAATGCACTATCTTGTAATGAGTCATCACCTAGGAGTGATAAGGCTGGCACAACACTGAGTGGAGAGCATATCACACTTGAAACTCCCTCTATTTCTCAGGGGGAGTTGCCAAAATCCAATCTACAAGACACTCTTCTTTCAGAATCTTACAAACACAGAGGATTCATTAGTTTTCACTAGAGACTCTATGTCCGTGTCAACTACTGTTGTAACTCATCCCACGCTTGTGGAGACAATAGTACTAGAGTCAATCCATCCGGTTGCAGAAGTTGCATCTGTAACTGAGGAGTCTAGCTTGCGTAGCTCTAGCTCTGACTTCATAAATCAATGGCTGAAGCCTGTGCAATATGACAGTGCTTCAGGATCAGGATCTGCCCCACCATAATTAACGGTTGAAGCACTTCTAAGCTTAGTTGTGGATCGATTCCTGAGTTTGTAAAAATTGCTCAACACCTTATCACTTCCAACTTGCCCAATCCACAGTATGAAGCCATCTTGCTCTGTCATAAAGAAGATGTGGAGAGTCAAAAGCAGAAAATAGCAAATGAGGCTGAAAGAGATGGTAATGTGGATGCTTGGCTGCAAGGTTCTTATGACATTGCTCTCTCAGAAGGTCTTCAATTTCTTAGAGAAGAGTACATCACCTCACTAGGGTCAGATGCCAAATCCCTAACCCCTAGTGATATGTATGAAGCAATGAATGAAACCTACAAGGGAATCTTGAAAGCTGCACACTATCTTGGCAAGGGCCTAAAGACAGAAATCAATGAAGTGTGTTCAACCACAATCCATCAAGTTAATTACATCAAGAGGGATTTTGCTTCAAAGTTTCCTACTCTAGGCCCTGTTCTCAGAGACATTCAAGAATGCAAATCTACCTGCACCAAGATGGACAATGGCTTGACATTGGATCAAGGGGCTGTGAAGAATATGGCACTTCAAATGGAGAAACTATCTGGTCAAACAGTTGATGCCAATGCCATGCTAATTACTCTTTTTGAAAATCAATATGGAGATAAGCTGGTGACTGAAGTCCCTATTCATGAAATGACCAAATTTGAGGTACTAAGGCTCAAGGAACAATCCCTATCTGGCTTTAAATCTACTGAGTTATTCAACAAGGTGGATGCTTTGGATAAAGAAGTGACCTCACTCAAGCAATCCAATGCTCATCTTACAGACGCAGTTGCAACAATTACTGAACAAACACTCAGGCCACCACAACAGCTGATGTTCTTCTGCATCAACAACTGATGTTGTCTGCTATGATGAAGCATATGGGGCTCCCTCTACCTGATGAATCTGTTAATCCCACCTCTTCCAACCCAAGGGTCTCTACCAAAGCCTCTGTGCCTGACAACAATCCTAAGGGGGAGAAGAGGAACTTAAGGACACCAAAGCCTAAGGGGGAGCAGCAGACTAAGGGAGAGAAGCCTAAGGAGAAGGGCATAACTATAAATGAGGGTGGTCAATCAAGAAGAACCTCCAAATCTGAACTTCATGTTCCAGGCAAAGGGAAAGCCAAGGTTGATGAACCTCCATCCTCTCTGCCAGTGGTTACTCTACTAACTGTGTATGTCACTACTCCAGGTGGCCAAAAGCAATCTATCACCACCATAGTGGTTGTAGGGAGTATGCCATCTGACAAGCTTCAAAACTCCAAGGCTGAAAGTGCCAAGCCTGTAGAAGTGAAGTTGATTACTGAGGCCAAGCTACAAGAAATTGCTAACTCAAATGTCTATCATGATGAAGCATTCTTGGAGTTTCTGAAAGCCCTAAAGGAACAGGCTGGTGACACTCTACTCTATCTGAGGAGCTTGAAGGATCAGATTGAATACTTCACTATAATACCCAAGAAAGTCAACATCTCATGGTTCAAGGAGATACTGATGATTTCAAAGTCCAAGATATGGCATCTAACCTACAAAACACTACAAGCTTTAAAGTTCACAGAGGTGGATGCTCTAATCAATCTAATTGAGAAGAGAGATGTTAATGAGAATAACAAAAGTCTATACAATGACTTAAGGAATGAGCAACAGGCCAGACTGCCTGAAGTGTGCACTAATCCAGGAACCATACTTTATCAGTTTGATATTAAAATTCAAGATGTCAAGCAGCTGGTCATTCCTAGTGATCTCACTCTTCAGACTCACAGACTTGTCATTACTATTATTGAGCAACTGCAAAAGAAGGATGTGATAAGAACTGCTGAAGAAATAGAGGCACTGCATATTCTCAGAACATTTATTACAACTGGTGTAATTCCAGAAATAGTCAATTCCAGGAGAAATAATGATGATAAAGATGAGGACAAAAGTGATGGGAGGAGAAGACATCACAGGAGTGATAAGGGTGATGAGGACAAGAAGAAGAAAGATAGTAAGGATAAGAAAGAAGATGTTGACCAAGGCAAAGTCTATGAGAGGAAAAGTGGAAAACAGCAAGCCTTAGGCATTGCTAACTGTAACCTCACCATAACACACGACTCTAAGTCTAGGGTGAATATAGTTAGTATTGACCTATCAAAATCTATATCTATGGCTTCTGCAACTGTTTTGCCACCTCAAGAAGAGAAGGATATTCAACTCAAGAAACCATCTGTATGTTTCCAAAAGCAAACTGCTAATGGTGTACTACAATGGTCTACCAGCAAAGGTCACAAGTTTCTGCCAAGCAACCAAGTGAAAAAGATCAAATTTAAACAAGCTGCAAGAAGAGTAAAGCCATCTAAATTAATGGCCCTAACTATCATTCCAGGATTAAAACTCCAACCACTAGATGAAGACTTTGATGAAGACCAACTACATTTCCTATGGGCTCAAAGAATCTATCATGTTGCCATTGTTGATGACTGCCTTGAAATTAAATATACTGATAAAAGACAGAAGAAATTCAGGCAAGGGACATGTCAGCATTGGGGCAAGCTAGATGATATAGAAAGGATTATTGCTATGTTGGATTCTAAAGAGAGAGTGGAAAGAGTATGGAAGCTGGAGTTGATTGACTTTGTCAAGATGAAGAGAGATCACCAGGCAAAACAGAAAAAGAAAAGTGAGGAGCTGTTAAAGAAAAGAGAGGAGGAGTTTGTTGCTATGGAAGCTAAGGCTGATGAGTTAAGAGCCATGGGTCTGTGTAGAGTCAAGTATAATCCTTACATTGTTGAATACAAGAAATATGGAAGAACTGTGAAGATTAGAATGGACTACATCAGTTCCTACTCTGAGAAACAGCTGAATGAAGTTCTTAAAGATCTATCAGGCTCTCCTCTAATTGAGGAACTCACTGCTATAGAAGACATTGTTCTTGCTATGGAAGAAAATGCAAAGAAGAAAGCTAAAGAAGCTGAAGAAAAATGAGAATCTGCAAGCCAAAGCTCAAGAGATGAATCCAAAAGGATATGGCTAGTAATTCTTCATAACTTGTAAGGATGCCTCTTTCTATTTTCAATCAAATTACATACCTGTACTTTTCAAGTTTTATCTTTATGTATGTTAGGCTTGTTATCAGACATGAAATTGTGACTAAGGGTCTTACTCACAATTTGGGGGAGATTGTTAGTCACAGAGGCATGCCTGTATACATCTAATAACAAGCCTAATTGACTGTAATGCTTTGCATTACCTACATGACCTCTTAACTGAGGTAACCTCTAGTTGTAGAGTTTCTACTTGTTATAGTACTTATAACAGGCATCAAATTCTACCTGTGGAACTGTAATTAAAGTCAGAGAATAATGCTTGAAAGAAGTTCCGAGGATCGTGCCTCAAGCTTGAAGACCAAGACTGTCAAAATAAACACAGTTGGAATTTGGAGAATGAAGATTTGCCTAAGTACCAATTTGAGAAGTGTTTTGATCTATTCGAGAAGTCTAGCATTCGACAAGTCAAGGATTCGATATCTACATGGACACTGTTCGATATCTCTGGAAGTCAACTAGTCAAAGCCTCATTCGACAACTCAGAGATTCGACATGTCTAATACTCTATTCGAGAACTCAAGAAGTCAACAAATCAAAGCATCATTCGAGTTCTCTAAAAGTCAACAAGTCAAAGCTACATTCGATATCTCAAGGACTAAAGAAGCTGTTAGACATCTCAAGGACTCCATAAACTAAAAGCTCTATTCGACAAGTCAAGGATTCTTGAAGAAAAGACTAATTCGAGAAGTGATTCAATATGTCAATTATACAGTATTCGAGAACTCAGAGTTATCTATCAAGTCAATTCTAGTTCTCGAATCAACCACTTGGTTACTTCTCGAATGCAGTCTTGGAGACAAAATACTGGAGAATTGTACAAGTCAGAAACCTACAGCAAGCCAAAACACTTTCAGAACCACAGTACTGTAAAGTAATTTTGGAAAGACTATAATAAGCTTAGAGAGATGTCTCAGGAGACAACCTGTTAAAGAAGTGGATCTGAACAGAGTTAAAGAAAGTCAAATCTCAAGCCGTTTGGATATTACTCAAAAAGGGATAGACATATTAGAAAGTAATTTTGTATGTCACCCTGTTTTTAGTAAGTAGCTGTACTCATGTTCTATAAGAGTACAACCTCACTTCTCTAGTAGTTAAGTTTTTCAAGAACATTTAGATATATACATTTTCTCTGAGAAAAGTGAAGCTGAGAATACTAACATTTGTATTCACAGTTTGTAGCAAATCTTTATCTAATATATTATTAGATTAAAGTGAGTGATCGTGTTCTTGTGTTTATATTCCGCGCTTACATAATCTGTTAAACACAAACACACACTTTGTTACACAACCAGATTCAAACCCTTCAAACAACCTGTTAGGTCCGATAAGATTGTAGAAGGGGGGGTTGAATACAATCTATACCATTTTCTCAAAATTTATTCGTTAAATAATTTTCACTTAAACGAATATTTTGTGCGGAATAATATAACACAAATTTCAAGTTGAATATAACAATATATTAACTTGATGGGTGTTACAAAATCAGTCCAAATGATTATCAAGTAATTAATAACTAATTAGAAAATTCAACATGAACTTTGCTAATTTAGTTAATAAAATCAAGATATCAATTTGTGAACTAGGAAACTTAATTCGCTAGTAGTACAAGAATCACAAGTAAACAAGTTCCAATGGATAGGATATTACAACTGAGATGAACTTGAATTTACAGAATTAAATTTGGAGGTGTTCTTGAGCTTGAGAGAGAGAGAGAATGGCTGCTGTGAATTTTTCTTGTGTTTAGCTCGACTGGTTATCTTCCTTCTGCATTCTGCTGCCTTATATACACAGCCATAGTCATATTACTTGATTTAAACTGATATGACAATCATTTTACATTAATATGACAATCGGTATGACTATCAAATCAATGTAATATGACTGTCCAGTTTAAATACGACTTTCGGTATAACAATCCAGCTCAATATGACATTCGGTATAACTTACCATGTCAATATAACATTCGGTATAACTTACCATTTGAATGAAATATGACTATCTCCTTTGAACTGTATATGACTATCTCCTTTGAACTGAATATGACTATCTCCTTTATAAACTGAATATGACTATCGGTATAACTATCAGTTTGATAGTTATATCATCATATTTTTCAGTTTATAATTAATTAAATGACTTATTAAAAATCATTTAACTAATTAATCCTTTTTCATATTAATTCTTATTTCATTAATCTAATAATCACTTTAACAAATATATTAATTCTGATAGAATTAATTTATTTATTAACTTAATTACTTGACTTAATCAATTAAAATAGAATTAATATAAATTCTTTAATAGTCAATACTCTGCTGAAAACCACGTAATTATGATAAGGAACATACACTGGCATGATGTTGACGCTCGATGTACTGTCTGGTTCATGAACGACTAACTCCAATCTCTGTTCGTCATCGTGACTTTTAACACTATGGTCTTTTTATACTCTTCACTCTCATCAATCATTCGGTACTGAAATTGTCTCTTGTCACTAGTAGAAATCTATGTCTTCTTAAATGAATCCACTTGTTTCAATGCTATCTTGAGGCTTGATCAGATATCTGAATCTTCTTCCAGTGTAAAACATCAAAACTATAGATTGACTTGTTGATTTTTCTTCTGACGGTTATCATCTTTTGAGATTCCTGTGACAGTTGATATTATTTACTTATTACAATCTAGTTTAATTGGATTAGGATCCTCGAACTACAAATAGGCTGAGTCATATGCCTTTCACAACCTTCACCTAAAACACTTATCAGAAGAAAAATTTGAGAATCCATTCACCCCCTCTGTATTCTCTTCTGTATATTCAATACTCAACAGTGTTTAGGAAAAATGAACGAATGTGAAGAAAAATTTTAAAAGCGGGTGTATTAATTTGGTAAATAAATATTTTATTTTTAAAAATATTAGGAAATGAACAAAAAAAATCTCGAATCCAAAGTGTTATGAAATGGATAAGACTGACGGAAATATAATATAACAAATCAATGATATATCACAATGATACAATTATTCGTCGCAATAATACAAATTAATTAAAACATTAGATAATCAGTGATGCATGGTTGTGATAATAAGCATGTTTGGAATAATATTGCATGAAAAACTTTAAGAATCTTTTAGGGGCTGGGGAAGGAGTGGACTAAATAAATCAACTAATCCTGCAAAATTGTAACGACAAGGTTCCCTACTCTACAGAGCAGCTGTTTCTGATAGACCACAATTAATCCTCAACAGCTGGTTTATAAAATTGTTAAATAGACAAAACCTACAACTGATCACAAGATTAAGGAATATGCATAAGATTATGCGGATCGATTGTTGCTCTTAGCGAAGGTCTGGTGTCCTAGAAGCTAATGCTATCGATGACGGTCTTTGATATATATCCTCAAAATCTGCTTATCTACAGCCTAAAACATCTTTTAATAACTAATTTGTTTGTGGTATGGACCATTTGTGTAGAGATATTGTCAAACTAATTGTGTTTGGACTTTGGAGTTACATGAATTCCTCCCTTATGTTCGCCCGCATAGAGGCATGCTCTGAAATTTGACCTCATGTACGTGGATTCTGTCAAAGATTGTCTTGAAACCATTGCTGATCCATATATATGCTCCCACTATATTTTTAATTTGTATAAGATGTTCCCACCTACACTAATTGAGACCAACACCAACTTGAGGCTGGTTTAATCTTCTTTTTAGCTGTTTTTCTCCTCTTAACAATTTTATCTTACTTCGTTTATCTATGCTGATTACCAAGTTGCTGAGAATGACATTAGTCAAGTACTTGTTTCCACATGGAATATTAATTTGATGTATATTATTTGTTGGTTATACATTTATATCTATAAAAGAATTATATGATGGGTGTTTGAGATATCTTAAAATGAGTAGATTTTAATTTAAAGCATAAATGCCATAAAAGTTATAAGTGTGTTGGGCCACTAGCACGCCTAACTCCACATTAGTATGATATTGTCTGCTTTGAGCTTAGCCCGCACGAATTTATTTATGGATATTCCCAAAAGGTCTCATTCTAATTGAGTTAACCAGCTGCTCTATATACAAGAGAATTATCTCTTATCTTCTCTTCTCGATGTGATACTTTGGTTGATACCACCCAACAAAGTGCAAGAATACTTATAAGTTATATAGAAGTTATATATGTGTTTGGATAAATTTATTTATATGTTGGTGAAGTATTTTTAAAATTAAATCAAAAAAATATTATTTAACACAATAATATCAAGACAAGTATTTTAAATTAAAATTATATTTAAAAACACAAATATAAAAATATAAATTATTAAACAAGTAAAGAAAACATGTAAATAAGAAATAAATTGGCAAGAAAGTACGTCGTTGTTAACATTCAACTTTTCAACATACTGTATAAGTTATAATTTGAGCAGGCAAACACCCGTTCTTATAGGTTTATAAATCATAAGCTTCCTAAAATAAGGAAAGCCAAACAGTCCAATAATCTCTCATGCACACTAATTTTTTTTAATCAGTCATTTCCAACGCATACTTTGTGTTGTAAAGGATTTAGCCTAGTAATACATGGATACTTGGATTGAGTTTTTTGGGAGTACAAACTCGGGCATCATATTGCGAAGTTGTACCATGTCCTTTTTGGCAGTGAAAGGTAAGAAAAATGTGTAGAAAATGGAAGAAAGCTAATGCTATCAACTCAAAACATGTGGACAGTTTGCTGTGCTCGTCAAAGAAAAGAAGAAATGCTAATTATACACAAACATTATCAATAGGAAGAATTATACTAGTAATGTTGATGCATAATAATTACATAAACCAAAAAAATGGTGGTCGGGTCATTTCAGCACAGGAGTGAGGAGTACACTTACATTTGAGCTAGCAACTAGCAACTTGCTTTTACAAAAAATATATTATCCACCGGCCTCTCGAGTCTCGGTAGAAAATACAAACGAAAAATATCCTAATAAATTCACTTCTATTATGAACTCATCATAAGTCCCGTTTTACTGATAAAATGTCGAAGGTCGCTTAGCTACGAAAATCTATACTGTATCTATCACGACGTCAGAACGGTGATTTGAGATTTAATTTTTGAAAGAATCATTCGTTTATGAAAAATGGTCGGATTTTCACTTTTAAAGTACAAGTGCATATTCAGTTTTGGTTATGCAATTTCCTGGAGAATACTTTTTTATGTGTCATCCACTTGTATGCATTATTTTACCAGTACTAGCTTTGACAAAGAAATCAACATGTCAAGATTAAGATACTGTATAATGCAGGTTAATTAATTATGTCTCTCACATAAACAAAAAACTACTACCTTGTCCCATCCATTTGTTAATACTTGTAGCACGAAGGTTAATTTGAATTATAGTTTCATAATTTATTTTTAATTTTTTTCTTTTAAACAAAACTTTATTGTTTAAATTTTTATTTGAAAAAAGATTTAAAAATAAGTTATAAAACTATACTTTATTTACATCTTATAATACACGTGTCAAAAAAATTAATTTTTTTTAGTAAGAAATAGATGGGACTCAGGAAATAAAATATCACCCCTGCCTAATTGGAGGGAAGAGTGCACGTCTACAGAGCCTCCTATATCAAGGAATCATTAGTCAGCCCGTTCTAGTTAAAACTCAAATTAACATTCTTCGAAGTTTGAACCAATCAATCCATCAACCCTGTATATATAATGAAAATAAGTAATCATTTCGAATAATATATAAGTAAAAGAAAACTAGCTAGGCACTAGGTATGCTAATGTATAATACTCAATGAACAGTACTTCTAGTCACTGTTTATTCGAATAAAATATAGAAGAACTAGACAATTGGTTTTGTAACTTTCATTTTCCAAATGACTCATTCATCTGTCTTCTTAGAAAAAAGAGTAGGACGTTCTTAAATTATATTATATTTCTATTCATGATATTCAGATTTATGTATCAATAATTCAGATCATTTATGAAAAAATATATAATAATATAATGATATATATTCCGACAACCAGGGTAAAATTCCGAGTCTTTTTCGAAAATCGGGTCGAATCTCAATTCCGAATCCGAAATAAGTCAAAGTAAACTGGCCCAAATGCAACCAACTTGGATATTTCACAAACACACCACATGTCCCCAAAAGATCGTGATTTGTTGGTGCAATTAGTAGTAGTACTTTGCCTTATAAACTGAACTGAAGTCCCAAATCTCCTCGATGCATGTGGGATTGGGGTGTTACAAACACCCCCACTTAAACTCATGACGTCCTCACCCAGAACGGATAGTCCATAGGTCCACAATCGTTCCTCTCTAGCCACTGTAAGATAATACCGGCTGGCTCCGTGTCCCCACCTCCGGATTTCTGTCCATTGTGGGATAATACCATCAGCCTTCGTGTCCCCACCTCCGGTAACTTGACGAATCAAGATTTCGAGAGTCGGCTCTCATACAATATGTGACAACCCGGGTCAAATCCCGAATCTTTTTCGAAAATCGGGTCGAGTCTCAATTTCGAATCCGAAATAAGCAAAAGTAAACTGGCCCAAATGTAACCAACTTGAGTAATTCATAAACCCACCACATGTCCTCAAAAGATCATGATTTGTTGATGCACTTAGTAGTAGTACTTTACCTTATAAACTGAACTGAAGTCCCAAATCTCCTCGACGTGAGACTGGGATGTTACCTATATTTCAGTATTCGGAATCGTTTTAAGAAAGGTATTGGATATTAAAGCTTTTCTCTAAAAGAATTCTCACACATTTTGAATCATCAATCGACAAAAAAGAAAATTAAAAGGATATTGCATAATACTTTCGAGTTAAATTTGGCATGGCATGGCTTTACGTTCATATGTGCACAGACTAATTACATAAACTGGTAAGATGCTTTAGGTCTTCGACAAGAGTGTATTTGTCAACTAAAACTAAATCTAATTAATGTGTGATTAGCTCACATTAACTAACATTACTAGAATAATGCAATTAGTGCAATAATAAAGCCTTGCACGATATTAGTCAAGAAACAAATAAGAAAAACATGTGTTATATTATATGGATACAAGATGTGAAGATGATGCGAGAAAAGATAAAGTTTGCAAAGACAGGTACCATCTTGTGTCGGTACATTTCGTGCAATACGGTTGTGGAAATTATGAACCGAAAGAAAATAAAAAGGCGAGATGTACGTATGTGCATGCATGGCCTTTTTATGGTATGATGACTCCTTCGATGGTACTTGCTGCACTTGAATAAAACAGACAACCCATATGAGCTTCAATCTTCTTCATATTTTACAGTACTGAGGTACCTCAAGTCTTTATTATTGTGGAACACGGGGACCAATTTTTCTCCATTTTACTTTAATTTGGAAGTTCATTTCAAAATACGTATTTGTAATTTTAACTTATAATCTGGAACTGATACAACAACCGATAATTTGATACAGTTAAATTGTTGAATCTCGTTCCAACATATTTTACTTGAATGATTTAAATCTAAGCAAGATACCGATTATATTAGATTTGGTTATATTTGCATATCACATGTGTCTTTGGATAATTATTCCAAATACACATGCGTCGACATATATTCGAATCATTATGTTTGAACAGATATATTTTATTAACAGCCATTATGCTTGAATTAATATACGACTTTCATGGTTAATCAACAAGTCGGGGTAGTGTTTGAAGATTGTTTAACATGTTAATATATAAGATTTGTTTAGCGTGACGCTCATGTAGCTGAGTTCATAACTTTAACGTGTACGACTAGAGTTATGATATGATTAATCATGCTGCTTTAAACTACTAATTATGTTGTTATCTACTTCCCTTGGATAATCGTAATTTACATGGCTTATAAAATATGATAGGGCTGAAATTGTAAAATAGTTGTGCAAAGTAAACTTTTCAACCACTGATTGGTTCAACTGATATATTCAAAAGCAGTTGGAAACGAAGACAGGAGAATTCAAATTCTTTAGCTTCTTTACAATTTTCCGGTGTCCATCACCCGTGTTCTCGTAACCGGATCGGACATCGAACCGGAAATCCTACTGATTACTGGTTCGATTGGTTCAACCGGTTCGACCAGTGATTCAACCGGTGTGACGTCATAATTATGTAATATATAGTTATATATATATTTAATTATATATATAATTATATAAATATTTATATATATTATAAGGAGAAAAATGAGCAGTTATAGACATGAATTTGTTAGCACGAATGATGGATCATAGCCTAAGAATACTATGGGTTTAGTATTCAGTAGTAAAGTCTTAAATTTAAAGCCCAACATACTTAAATAAACTAAACTGAACAATATTTAAAAAAAAAAAATTAAACTGAAAAAAACCGGCGGTCTGTCCGGTTTTAACCGGTTTTTATCGATTTTTGGCCGGTTCTGAACAGGAAAACCGGAGGACTAGTTTTAGGGATGAACCGAATCGGACCTGCCACTGGTTAGCGATCCGACCGGTCGAACCGACCGATCCGGTCCGGTTTTCAAAACACAGACTTGCACGTAAATAAGTCAATTCATTATGGGGGATTGAATATTTTTGGTTCATGGTCAATGAGTTTGATTAATAAAAATTGAAACCTTAACTTCCTTTATATACATTATAGGCCAACATGGCCTTTTCACCCATTTAGTAATTTACTAAACTATCCCTGCATCATGTTAATGTTAAAAAAAATGGATTTCAGTGGATTTGAACCCATGACCTCCATGTACCAATTTTCTTTTGTCCACATTATTACCACTACACTAGAACACTTTAGTATACATTTTTTAAAATCATTAATTGCATGCACAAACAATCCACTTGCTACATTTCCTTTAATAATATAACAATATTCTTATGTTTGCATATATTAATACCGCTACGCTAGAATACTTAATGATACACTTTTTAAAATCAATAATTGCATACGCAAGCAATCCACTTGCTACATTCGATTTAATATCTATTTTCAAATTTATTCGGGATAAAAGTTATTAAAATGATAAGAACATGTAAGATATTTTTGACTAAATGAATAACCAACTGAATGTACGTGTATTTAATATAGATGAGCATTTCTCCCGATCTGCCCGACCCCGATTTAATACCTTTCCCGTTTGGAGATTCGGAAATTTTTTCGGGTTTGGAACGGGAAACATGAAATGTTATAAATAAAAACTTGGGGATGGGAACGAGCTGAGGGATTAAAGCATCTCGGCTAAGAGGTCATTTGTTAAATCTGAATATCACTTTCTGAACCATTGATTATCTGAACGGTTGAATAATCTGAATTCTAAACGAAAGTTGTTGTTTGATAAAATAAAAAAGATTCTGAATGACTAAATATTTTGAGTTTTTTGTTAAACATATTTTCCGAATAATTAAAATATTTAGCCAATAATAAATTTTAAAAGTAAGATGAATTATTTTTTCAAGTTTTTTCGATAAATACCCAAGTTCAGAATTTTTTTTGCAAAGGTATTTTTTTTAAAAAAATATATTTCGAAAATACCAACTTATTTACAAAAATACGTTATTTGCAAAAATACAGTATGCAACCAAATCAACTAAATACAATTGTTTGCAACCACATATGCAACTCTATGAAAACTTTTCGCAGCTGCATATGCAACCTGATAAGATTATATTTTTGCAAAATGTTTTTCCTGAAAAATGTATTTTTGTAAATATTTTAAGAATATGGTAAAAGTATAAAAAAACGAGAAAAAATGGTATTTTTGGTAAATATTCATTATTTTTTTATTATATATTTTTTGAGTTTTTTTAATATCCTTATGTTAGAAAAAACGTGTGTACGAAATACGATTGCCAAAAAGTTAGCTTGGCATAAATTATATAATTTTAAAATCAATTAATCATATTGAATAGAATAGAGATATAATATACATACCTAATATTCAATAATTATTGATGCATACAACAAAGAGATTTGAATGGTTCAGTTGGAATTCCAAGGGTGGTGTCGTCCACAGGAATGTGGGAGTCGTCCAGCACCATCCAAATTTCTAAATAATTAACAAACAATTTGAACGACAATCACATGAATGGTTCCGTTCATCTTCTTTAATTCAGCCATTAACAAATGAACCCTAAATCCCCAATTCCCGTTCCCTAATCGATTATCATATTTAAGAAAAAATAATTTTTTAAATATATATATTGTAGATTATTAAAAATAAATGTAATTCAAAGATTCAATTTTTTTTATATAAATTTAACATTTCATAACTTTAGAAATGGCATGGAAATAACTTACAACCAGTTCGACATGCCAAAAGATGGCAAATGTCACAATTGTCGGATAGAACCCATTCATCAATTGGCTTAAAAGCTTGTTTGCGCAGGCAAGTAACACCATTTGTTGCATCGAATTTAACATTTCATAAATATAATTTAATTTTAATAATATTTTTCATCTTTTATTAAAATTGCTATTTATAATATAATAATAAATTTATCATGATTTATCGAAATAATTTGATTATCCAATTTATTAGAGAATATATAAATTTTAATTAAAAAAATAAGAATCTCCAAATTTTCATAGGGATCCTCATTCCCCGTTCGAGGTAGGAATCATGGAGGAAAATAATCCCCATTTTGGGATCGATACGGGTTCAACGATTAGGTTCAAAATTTTAATTAAAAATAAGTTCGAAATTTTAATTAAAAATATTAAAATTCACGATTTCTCGCGGGGATACGTATTTTCCTTTCGGGGCAGGAATCGGGAGCGAAATAATTCTCGTTCAAGAACCGAAACAGGTTCATCGATTTTGTTCGATCGAATTCGGAGATCGAGATGGATATAGCACTTCCTAACCTTGAATTGACCCGATGCCCATTTCCAACCAACATGAATTCATTTAGTGTCAGATTTGGACATTTAGATACAACTAAATACCAACAAAAGAATAGCTACATTAATTTTTTTAGCAACTTAAGAACAAACGGTAATACAACTAAATATTTGATAATAATATGTTAATCCAATTTGTTGACAAGTGTTAGATGAGTTTGATTGAAATTCAAAAGATATAGTGTGATCACAATAACATTTGAAAAACGTATACATGTTTAATGTGTGAGAGGTATGACAATTAACTATTTTATTATCATAATACCTATTTAGCTCGTAACCACAACAATAATTTTATATAAATATGAAAATGGAGGTCGCTGAGAGGTTGTAAAGAAGAATGAGAGATGATCGAAGAGAGAGGAAGTATAAACAAACTTGAGATTGTTAAAGACGAAAGATAGGTGATGTGGCAAAAAGTATGTGCATATATGATGTGGTTGAAGGAAGGAACGGATCTGAGAGGTATAGCGAGGTGGCATGATAGTGGTCGGAAAGAGGCCGAAGTAAGAAGGTACCTGATCAGTAATAAATTGGAGGAGATGTGAGATAGGCTACTTGATCAGTAATAAATTAAGGAGATATAAGGTAGATATATGGGTAGAAGAGAAATAGATATTTAAAATATGTTGTGGCTAAGATTGAAAGTAGTTAAAAAATTGTTGTCGTGGTGATCCTTTTAGGATTTCTACTAAAAAACACTGTTATCATGGAAATATTTGATAGCTGACAATTAACTCTAATATACCACTTTTGTCGGTTATTCTTCTCGCATTAAAAAAGTACCACTATAAATATGAATCTCGAAATTTAGAGTGTGCTAATAATTTGAATTTAGAATGATTATAACTACTGAATCGGTAGACTGTTGCAGTGAAAGGTAAAATAAATTAACAAGAGGATAGAATGAATTTTATCGCAAAATTAAACAAATGTTATATGAATTAGAATGTGGCCCGTGGCATGCACGGGCTTTCATGCTAGTTTAATAATAATATTTGAATTAATAATTTTGCTGTGTGGAAGGGGAAAATCAGTCCCTCCAAATGAATAAATTAAAATTATCGCATCTCTTAAAATTCCATTTCATTCTCATCCGATTAATCCTCATTCAAATAAATTACAATGCCGTTTCGGATCCGAGTTTGAATAAGTATTCAAACCCCCCTAATATGTGTAGTACATAATTATGTCAGTAACATAAACAAAATGTATGTCGCCGTCGGTATGTGTTATTCGAGATACTTTATTGTTAAAATTAACTTTACGAAATGAGTACAATTTTTTTTTTTTTTTGCAAATACTCGTATTTGTTTAGTTTCCGTAATAATTTTTTTTCACCGAGTAGTTAACTACTATTTTCATTCTATTTCTTCCAATCAACTGTGGCAAAATATAAATTCAATTGCTAAGAAGGCGATGAAAACGATGGTGTCGTGAGAGACTGACATTCGAAATAAACAATGGAAAAGGGTAAATGATTCGAAATCTATAAAATTATATAGTGTTAGGGTCAGGTATAGAGCCCGACAACATGAATAGGTACAAAACTAAATAGTTTAACGTTGTAGAATATATCCACGTGATTGCTGCACAACAATTGTATATCTTTTCCCTTTCAATTACTTAATTACATTCCCGACAGTATTTTTATATGTAGAAGACGGCAAAGATAACGTGGGAGAGTTTAGTTGATCCCAATACCCCCTATCAGCACAAGAATTAGCACAAATTGTTTTCGGAATTCAGCAAATATTCGATCAATTAACACTTACTATCTGTTTATGTGCGATCTGAATTTTTAAAAACTCGATTTGTACCCGAAAGTTTTTTTCTCTCTCTGCTTATCTTTTTCCGAGTGAGTTCCTCCCCTCCGACGGTGATTTATTCGGTCGGAGATCATCTTTATTGCTTTTCATCTCAATAAAACCCAATTTAATTGGGCTTTTGTGTGTCTCTCCTTTTGGAGTGGTCGTTTGTCTCTACTTTTGGAGTATTTTTTTATGTCTTTGATTAATTATGTCTGTTTCTGTTTGGTGTTGGATCTGCTGAGAATGATTTTGCTGATGTCTTGGGGTATCTGGATAGTCCGCATCGAAGCTAGGAGGTGACATTTATTGCAAGAGCTCACCACTCACAACCAAAGATTGTTCATAATATTTTGGGGGTTTTAACTTCCGGCATGTCTATAGCTGGTATCCGGCATGTAGATAGCTGGGGTGTTGCTCGTCATTTGGGGGTTCCCATGTTCGGCATGTCTATAGCTGGTATCCGGCATGTAGATAGCTGGAGTGTCGTTCCTCTAACCTCAGTTTATGCAATTGAGGCTTCTGAATACTGGGGTATCAATGGTTCTTACGTGATGTGGTCAATTGTGATACCGCTGCTTTCAGGGATGTTGGCGCAGTTTGGATCGCCTAGGAGGTCTTTGAATTCGTTTTTAGTTTCAAGAACTTTTAAGTTCAATGTGTTAAACGATCATGAAACAATTTATTTGTTTTTCAACCTGGTTGTATCGACAATCGGGGTTTGTCCCGCTGTTTTATTTTTAGTTAGTTTGATCCAGTAATATAATTCTATGCATTTCGTCAAAAAAAAAACTCAATTTGTACCAGGTATTTACCACAAATTAGGTAAGGGTTCTAGCATTTAGATTTGCAATACGAGCAATACGACCAAGGATTCGATATCTGAGTTGATAAAAAGCCGAAAAATCGAATCCATATTTGATAGCTTAAAAATCAACCTTGTCCTCATTTATCAAGTAAAACTAGTTAATAATCTGTGCTTTGCACGGGTATTGAACATGAGTCAAGATTATAATAATAATAATAATAAATTAATAAACACTATTTAATTGTGTAGTTATAGAAAATCGAATTTGAGATAAAGATAAAAAAAATTAAATAAATAAATTTTTATAATTATGTAGTTGTAAGGAATCAAACCCGAGGTGAAGCAAAAATAAATTAAAGTAAAAAAATCTTGAATAATTATGTAGTTGTAAGGAATCGAACCCCGAATTTAGTAATAACCAAATTTGGTATTTTGGTACTTTGGTACTATTTCGTACCATTAAAAAATGGTTTTCACATTAATAAAGAGTACTCCCTCCGTCCCACAATACATGTCTTTTTTGAAAAAAATAAGCATTTTAAGATACCCTTAAAATACATTGAAAATGAGAATAGTGTTAAGTTTGAAAAAAAAATCAAATTTTAGATACAATAAATGTAGGGATGGTTTTGAAAAATTACCTAAATTTTGTATTGAAAAAATGAAAGGGACATGTAAAATGGGACAAATCTATTTTTCAAAAGGGACATGTATTTTGGGACAGATGGAGTATTTTATATTCTTGGTCATTCCTCATTAATTGCTATACAATTTTCAAAACGGGTAATTTAGGAAAAATAATCACAAATTTACACTGAAAATTGGAAATAGAAATATATTATGGGGAAAAAATTCTTTCAAAAAAAATTACTATTGTGGGACAGAGGGAGTATAAATATGCATAGAAGTCAGACGTATTCGTAAATATAAACAGTGGCAATATTACTCTTGAACAGCAACCATTTACTGTCTCTCCGCCCGAATCTCTCTATGGGAACATGGTGGTTATATACAACATCAGTGGCGGATGGAGATAATGCCGAGCATATTCGAAATTTTTTGTAATCTTTTTTTTTTTAAAGTTTTGTAGTTGTTGATAATTTATTTTAAAAAATCAAAATAACTTTTTAAAATTGCAAATTTTATACATTAGTTATAAAATATTAGATATTGTTAAAATTATGAAATTAAAATAATGTTTCAAATAAATAATTAATAAAAGATTATGTTAAAATAAAAAGATATACACATTTTGACTAATCAGAATTACAGAAGCTATCTATTAGACTATAACCCTCTCGCCTTTTACAGTTTCACTCACTCTCTCTACTCACAGTTCGATTACATATTACAACATAAGGTTAGTTATATTCAATTATTCATTCATCTTTTTCATTTCACTCTACATGACTAGTTGACTACATCAATTTAGATACTTCGAATCTTCAATCATTACTTTAGCTAATTAGGTTTGTTTATTGAATTGTAGTTTGTTTGGTATTTTATATGATTGAAAATTTGAAATTTGTCACATATTTGTGTGCTTGAGGCTTTGAACCCAATTTGTAGGTTAACATTAGAAGTTATAGTGAATTTTAAATATGGATGTGTGTTGTTGAGCGCTTTCTTGGAGTTGTGCACGTTAATGATACTACTTCCCTGTCACTTAAACATGCTGTAGAAGAACTTCTAAACAAGCATAGATTAAGTATTTCAAAAATACGAGAACAAGGCTACTATGGAGCTAGTAATATGCAAGGTAAATTTAATGGATTAAAGAGCTTGATTTTAAAGGATAATCCTTGTGCTTATTATGTGCACTGCTTTGCGCATCAATTACAGCTGGCACTATTGGTGTTGTTAAAAATGATCGAAAGATATAGTGTATGCAATGAATCTAGTTAATGCAATTGGAAGATTATTCAAAAAGATGAAGGAAAGTGGATGGGAGACATTATTCAGTGAAGTAGTTTTATTTTGCCAGAAAAACAATGTTGATGTAGTTGATATGAGCCAGAAATTTGTTGATCCTCGAAAAAATTTACGGATTGTTGAAGAATTGACAAATAATCATCATTATCGTATTGACAAGTTTATTGCTATCTTAGATAGACAAATAAGAGAGTTAGATAATCGGTTCGGAGAAATTAGCACGGAATTACTTCTGAGTATGTCTTCACTTGATCCGAAAGATTCTTTTGCAGCCTTTGATCAAGAAAAACTTATAAAGTTTGCTAAATTTTATCCAAGTGAATTTTCTGAGGTTAATCTCATGGAACTTGAATGGTCTTTATATATTTATTTTGAAGATATTAGCCATGATCAGAGATTCACAAAATTTGAAGGTATTTCTAGACTTGCAAAGAAAATGGTGGAAACAGGCAAGAACTTAGTTCATCCAACAATATACAAACTTTTGAAGCTTGTTTTGTTATTGCCTGTAGCAACGGTTGGGATAAAAAGATCATTCTCTGCAATGAATATCGTAAAAACTAGGCTGCGTAATCGAATAGGAGATGAGTGGTTAAACGATCGTTTAGTCACATATGTTGAGAGAGATGTTTTTCTGACTGTAAAAACTGAAGATATCATTCAACGATTTCAAAATATGAAATCATTAGAGCTGTACTTAATTTTTGAAAATTAATACATACATTTTCACTCCTTCTGCAATTAAATCCTGAATCCGCCACTGTACAACATCGCAGATCATTATATCCTTATATATAATAAGCGTAAGAGGGATCTTATCCATAACTTTGGTTTGGTCGCTGTACTACCAAAATAATCACAACCGTCGAATCTAATATTTTTAAAAATAGACGATCAAGATTATACTCCCTCTGTCCCTCTCATTTCTTTACAGTTTCTATTTTGGGATGTCCCTCTCATTTCTTTACATACCATAAATAGTAACTTTTAACAATAAAATACCTTATTACATCCACTATTTCACTCTACTTTTTCAACACTTTACACTATTACACCCACTACTTCACTTATTTTAACAATAAAATCACTATTACACCCACTACTTCACTTATTTTAACAATAAAATCACTATTACACCCACTACTTCATTTATCTTAACAATATTCCTTGGTCACCGTGCAAAAAGGTAACGTAAAGAACCTTGAGGGACGGAGGGAGTATCATATTAAAAAGGAAATTATAATCTAAAAAGGATATCATTGTACTACCAAAATAATCTCAACCGTCAAATCTAATATTTTTTAAAATAAACGATCAAGATTATATCATATTAAAAAGGAAATTATAATCTAAAAAGGATATCATTATACTGCCAAAATAATCTCAACTGTCGAATCTAATATTTTAGAAAATAGACGATCAAGATTATATCATATTAAAAAGGAAATTATAATCTAAAAAGGATATCAATAAAAAAGGTTGTATAATATTTTTAAAAATAGACGATCAAAATTATATCATATTAAAAAGGAAATTATAATCTAAAAAGAATATCATTAAAAAAGATTGTATAAATTTATTTACTTTTTATTGCTTTTAGGTGTTAATATCTAAAAAGATATCATTAAAAAATGTTGTATAAATATATTTACTTCTTTTTTATTGCTTTTAGGTGTTAATATATAGGTTGCGATTAGGAGATGTATTTGAAGACGTTGCTGAAGCTCCAGCTTTACTTGACGATCTCGACCATACTGACAACTTCCAATTTTGGCTAAAATTACACTCGGAAATTATGCTTACACAAAACCGATCGATTTGTAGTAATGTCTCCTCACTTGATTTATATCTGTAACAAACAAATGACCTTCAATTCTTGAAATGCATGCCAGCATATATAATTTTATTTTTTTATATTTCAATGCATAGCTTTGTTTGTATCACCATCCCCGCTGGCTGCTAAAGGTAACTCTATGACAATAAAAAAAATATAAAAGTGCTAAGCCAATGACGATCTTCATTATTTAGTAACTTCTTTTCTGGGAAATATTATATATATATATATATATATACATATTCTATGTGAGTGACTGAGTGATGAACTGTTGATGACTATAAATTCATACTCCCTTGCATATTTTTTCGGTTGCTCATCGTGAAATATGTATAAAAAGTTATAATCAATTACAAATAAACAAATTAAAAAGATTTCTATAATGAATTGGAAAATAAATCATAATACAATAATAAATAGAATTATAATTACTACCAAGAAGAAATCTGTAAATACAAGACCATTAGTTATATATTTCAAAATAACACTTCTTCATTGCATCCAACTTCATCCCATCTATCAAAATATTGAAACTTCCTCAAGATAAAAAAAAACTAAATATTGAGTTATGGATTTGTCCACCAGATTGATATCTACAAATGAAAAACAAAGAATTGAGCGTAACAAGAGATATCGTGAATGGTATGTAGAAGCTACAGAAGAAGAATGGAAGTTACGGGCACCGTAACTTGAAGTTACGGGTGGTCGGGATTTAATTATATATATATATATATATATATATATATATATATATAATTAGATTATAATAATATAATTTAGATGGAAAACAAAAAATTAAAATTAAAATAAAAAACATAGAAAACGTAAAATTTTATTAAACTAATTAATAAAAAGAACACATTACAAGAACACAATTCATATAAGAAATATAATTATTAAATTACATAGCTTATTCAAATTTGAAAAATTTAGTTCATTAAAAAAAATTAGGAAACTTAGATTTAAAATTTTCAACTTATACATTTTCACATATCTACAACATACAAAACACAAAGAATATTTTAAATTTTATATATAAATTTCAATATCAAGATACAAATATTTAAACACTTTTTTAAGATAGAATATATTAATGTAAATAATTAAAAAAATAAACAAAATTGATTATTTATATTGTTTTAACGTTGCAATGATAAAAAATATAATTATTTAAGGATTTAACTTTGAAAAATGTTATTTTTAAAATTTAAAATTGTGTTGTAAACTATTTAAAAAATAACTCTCAAGTGTAATGAAATAAATTCAATGATGCATACATTAAAATGTCAATTCTCAAAATACAACCCACACAAAATAAATTATTAAATAAAAAAAATTAAAAATCGTGCATCGCACGGGTTATAAGCTTAATGTATGCATTGAGTGTTACAAAAAATAATTTATTAAATAAATAAATTTAAAAAAAAAAATCATGCATCGCACGTGCTATAACCTACTTATATAATAAGAGTAAGAGGGATAATAAGAGAGTACTACAAAAGGTTATTTAATTATTAGTTACCAAACAAATACGTGTTGGTTATTAATTATTAACTAGCTTATAACCCGTGCGATGCACGAATTTCTGTGTAATAAATTTTATTTTATGTTATAATTATATTTTTATATAATCACTATGTACAATGTTTTATTTCAATTTTAATTTTAATAATTTAATATAAATTAAATTATTTACATGCATGTTTTAAAACTTATATTATAAAATTTTATAATAAATAACTCGTTAAATAGAATTCGAATCTTGAAATTTTATTAAATTAATTTAATCATATAATATATTTAATCATTAAGTCTAACGAATCTAATTTTCTACTAAAAATTTAATGGACATTATTCGTAGTATACGGATTTCTATTATATCGTAGTATACGGATTTCTATTATATTTTGTTAGTGATAGATTTTATATGATAGTATTAATAATTGAAAAGTATGGTGTGATATTTTGAGATTAGTTTTATATCAAAAGGTGACGTGTTTTAATTCGAAAGAAATATTAAAGATTGGAAGATATTATACGATTGATATTTTTAGGTGTTTATAAAAGGTAATATCTTCAACTGAAAGTAATTGTGAAAAAGGCAATAAGTGTTTAAGAAAGGTAATATCTTCTATTGAAAGTAAATGTGAAAAAGGCAACCGACTGATTACCATTAATTATATTATGTTATTATTTATTTTAGGTGTTTTAATAGTATAGATATCGTATATATATTTTTTATAATGAAGGGTAAATAAGTAAATTCATGAAGTACCAAAAAACAGGTACCAACAAACAGATACCAAAAAACATGTAGCAAAAAACAGGTACCAAAACTTTTTAATGTTTCGGCTTTTATATAATACTATAGATTATTAATTATCAGTTATAGACAAAATTTTGAATAACAAATGCGTGTTGGTTATTTACTTTTCCAAATTTTATGTTTTAAAAGAATATTTTGTTTAGTAAAATCATATGTCCCCTTCACATGCCCTAAACCAATCCTCCCATAATTTAGAGAATCAAGATATATAAATCTTCTAATTATAAAAATTCAAATATTTCTTTTATCTCGAATCTAACTATAGATAAAATAGATGAACATTTAAAATTATATATAGATCTATTCTTCAAAGTTTTTATTAAAAATATTTGTGCATTGCATAGACCTGAAACTAAAGAGAGAAAAAAGTGACGATTAATTCTGTTGAGATATCTATTAGATTTATAAAATCAATTAATTTTGGTTTAAATTTTCAAAATATTCGTTTTAATATTTTATAGGTCCTCCTAACAAACAAATGCAATTTTAAATATTAGATTCCATAATTTTCATTTATCTATTTTAAGATCTAACGATCTTTATTATTTCAATATATAATAGTAAAACGAAGGTATAAAATCGAATTAATATTTATGAAAAAGATGAAAATATTTTTTTTAAAAAGAACCATACATCGCACGGGCTATAAGCTAGTAGTAATAAAATACATGTCGGAAAGACGGAGAACATACCCGTAAAGTTACTCCTATATCATTTTATTTTTTTGCTTATTTCAATTTTATTGAAAGTTAATGAAGAACGCATCATAAATTTACTTTCAAGTACGTTTATTTATTCTAAATTTAGTTTCAGATTTATTCTCTTTTTCTGGGGAAAGCAAATTCCATCCTTTAACGTACAACTTTGATATATACTCCATCCATCCAATATACATGTATACATGTCGTTTTTGGAAATACATGTTTCTTTTTTATTTCATTACAAATTTAAAGATAATTTTTCAAATTATTCCTACAATTCTTATCTTTAAGATTTGATTTCTTTCAAACATAAAACTATTCTCAATTTTCAATGTATTATTAATTAAGGGTATTAGTTGGAAAATTAATTTTCTTTTTAATATATATGATTTTTACAAAATAGACATATAAAATGTGATGGAGGGATTGAAGTTGTACAAAAAAAAATCGTTTCTTAATTCATGAATATTTTATAAAGTGGTGAACAAAATATTAAGTAGTAGTAAAACACAATCATTTAAATACAAATATGGTGTTCCCTCCATCACACAATATTAGTCTCTATTGGGATAACTTCTTTTTCCTATAATATAAAACATGTTCATTTTCAACTAGCTTAAAATCCGTGCGATGCACGAATTTTTTAATATTATATTAAATTTTTTCATTAATTTAAATTAATTCTTTTAAAATATGAATTTTGAAGACTTAAATTTTTATATGAGATGATTTTTTTAATATTATATTAAATTTTTTCATTAATTTAAATTAATTTTTTTTAAACATGAATTTTGTAGGCTTAAATTCTTATATGAGATGATTTGATAATAATTATATAAATGTTATCCTTGATATTTCTAGAAAAAAAAGGGATTTAGTTAGAAAATATAGAAAAGATGATAGGTTTTAGTCGAAAAAGGTAATAGGTTAGTTGTTAGTAATTATAAAATTATTATTTTATATTATTAAATAAAATGTCCGTGATGTAATTGAAAAAAAAAAGATGATTTAGTTAGAGAAAATTGAAAAGGTAACATGTTTTAGGTAAAAAATGTAATTTATTAGTTTATAGTAATTATTATTTAATTACGTTATTTTAGTAAATACAATTGCTCGTAATGGTTTTAAAAAAGGAGAAATTAATATTGTGTGTAATATTTCTATTAAAAGAGGGATTTTAATTAGAAAATATACAAAATATAATAGGTTTAGCTGAAAAAGGTAATCGGTTAATTATTAATATTATAATATTATTAGTTTATTGTATTAAATAGAACCGCCCGTGATATAATTGGAAAAAGAGAGATTTTAGCTAGAGAAAATAGGAAAGGTGACGTGAAAATTAAAAAGGTGACATGATTTATGTGAAAAAGGTAATTGTTTAGTTTATAGTAATTAAAATTTAATTATGTTATTTTACTAAATAAAATTGCGTTTTTAGAAAATGAGAAATTAATGTTGGCCGTGATATTTTTAAGAAAAAAGGGAATTTAATTAGAAAAAATAAAAAATGATATGTTTTAGCTGAAAATGTAATCGGTTAATTATTAGTATTATAATATTATTATTTTATTTGTATTAAATAGAAATGCATGTGATACAATTGGAAAAAGAGTGATTTTAGTAAGAGAAAAGAAAAAAGGTAATGTGTTTTGGCTGAAAAGGTAACGGTCCATGATAAAGTTGGAAAAAGAGAGATTTTATTTAGAAAAAAAGAGAAAAGATAGCGTGTTTTAGCTGAAAAAGGTAATTTATTAGTTAATAGTAATTATAAGCCAGTTCCATTTAATAAAAATAAAATAAAAATATTGTAATACTAATAATTAACCAATTACCTTGTTCAGCTAAAACGCATTATCTTTTCTATATTTACTAATTAAATTCCCTTTTTCTATAAATATCACGGGCAACATTACGGATTTTTTAATATTATATTAATTTTTTTCATTATTTAAATTATTTTTTTTAAAACATGAATTTTGGATGTTTAAATTTTATATGAGAAGATTTTTTTAATATTATATTAATTTTTTCCATTAATTTAAATTATTTTTTTAAAACATGAATTTTGGAGGCTTAAATTTTTATATGAGATGATTTGATAATTATTATATAAATGTTATCCTTGATATTTCTAGAAAAAGAGGGATTTAGTTAGAAAATATATAAAAAATGATATGTTTTAGTTGAAAAAGGTGATAGGTTAGTTGTTTGTAATTATAAAATTATTATTTTATATTATTGAGTAGAATGTCCGTGATGTAATTGGAAAAATAGAGGATTTAGTTAGAGAAAATTGAAAAGGTAACATGTTTTAGGTAAAAAAAGGTAATTTATTAGTTTATAGTAATTATTATTTAATTACGTTATTTTAGTAAATACAATTGCTCGTAATGGTTTTAGAAAAGGAGAAATTAATATTGTTCGTGATATTTCTATTAAAAGAGGGATTTTAGGTAGAAAATATAATAAATTTAGCTGAAAAAGGTAAACGGTTAATTATTAATATTATAATATTATTAGTTTATTGTTTTAAATAGAACCGCCGTGATATAATTGGAAAAAGAGAGTTTTTAGTTAGAGTAAATATGAAAGATGACGTGAAAATTAAAAATCTTATGTGATTTATGTGAAAAAAAGGTAATTGTTTAGTTTATAGTAACTACAATTTAATTATGTTATTTTACTAAATAAAATTGCTCACAGTATTTTTGGAAAATGAGAAATTAATTTTGCCCGTGATATTTTTAGGAAAAAAAGGAATTTAATTAGGAAAAATAAAAAAGATGATATGTTTTAGCTGAAAAGGTAATCGGTTAATTATTAGTATTATAATAATATTATTTTATTTGTATTTAACAGAAATGCACGTGATACAATTGGAAAAAGAGTGGTTTTAGTAAGAGAAAAGAAAAAAGGTAACGTGTTTTGGCTGAAAAGGTAACCGTTCATGATAAAATTGGAAAAAGAGATATTTTGGTTAGAAAAAAGAGAAAAGATAACGTCTTTACCTGAAAAAGGAAATTATTTAGTTATTAAAAAATAGAAAAGATAATATGTTTAAACTGAAAAAGGAAATCGATTAGTGAGTAGGATGGATTGTATTTGTAATGGAGTAAGGATAAATAAGTAAAATTAATAGGTACTGTACCTATCGACCGACTAAACTTTTAATGTTTTGACTTTTATATAATAGTATATATTTTCAATATAAATTTGTTATTATTTTTTCTAAATTATATTTTTTAAAAGTATATAATAATTAATAAAAAATAACCAAAAATAAAAAGTAATTTATGTTTTTAAAAATTCAATACTCCCTCCGTCCCACCAGGATGTTTACATCTTTGATGGGCACGGAGACCTATATATATATATATATATATATATATATATATATTATTTTATTTATTTATTTATTTATTTAAGTAGGTAAAATAATGAAAAGTGATGAAAAGTGGGTAAAGTGGTGGGACCTATCAATATTTAATAGTAGATTTGAGAAAGTGGAGGAAGTTAGTGGGTGTAATAGTGTTCTATATTATTAAAATTTTACTATTTTTGGAATGTAAAGAAATGAATGGGACGGCCCAAAATAGTAACTGTAAAGAAATGGGTGGGACGGAGGAAGTACATTTTATAATGGCCTGGTACTATTTTGAATAAAAGGAAATGTAGCATATAAAATCAACAGTATTTTGAAATTGGAATTTTCTAGTGTGTGTTCAAGGGAACATGCTAAGAATCCGTGCTAACTTAGTTGTCAAATTTTGATTGGTGGGAATTTCATTAATAATGATGGACCCCCTACATTCACATAAATATCCACCAATCAAAATTTAACAACTAATCGAACACGGATTCTTAACGGGTTTTATATCAAAGTGGTCATTCCGTTCGTCAAAAACTATCAATTAACCCACCGTTCTCATCGGGATCTCATTTAAACCACTAAACTAAGAAAATATATCATTTACCCCACCTGCATTCAAAAAAATAATACAATTTATGATGGTTTAAGTGATATACAGGGGGACAAATGATATGTTTTCTTAATATAGTGGTTTAAATGAGATCCCGATAAGAACGGTGGGTTAAGAGATAGTTTTTGACGAACAAAGTGGCCAATTTAATATAAAACCCGATTCTTAACATATGCCCAACACACACTACACAAACCCTTTGAAATTTGATACGGCCCGAGTCAAAAGAACTCACTTCCAGAGAAGGTATAATTTGATAAAGTTTTCAGTTTTGCGTGCCTGAAGTAAATAACGCAACATTCAATGCATTTTCAGGGCACCTGAATCAATGGGTCAAACATGACCAGTAGAAGGCTTGGTTTAGTAGTAATAAGAGCATCTCCAAGAGTCTCTTAGTTCACTCCTAAATATATTATAAACAATTAAGCTCTTAGCAAGTTAGTACATTGATTTTTGTGTCAACTCCAACAATGCTCTCTATTATGGCTCTTTATTTTATATTTTATTCATATTTCAATTTCACTTGGACAAACAATCAATAGATGAGAGAGAAGAACCACTATTTTACTAATAAAATATTAAGTTAAGAGCTACTAGTTGCTCCTAAAATAGAGGAGAGAGAAGAAACTCTTAACTTTTTAAAGAGCCTCTAAGAGTCTCTTGGAGCTTGATTTTTATTCTCTCTCCTCATTTTTTTAGTTAAGAGCTACAATAGAGAGCCTCTTGGAGAATGGAGATGCTCTAATATCTTTAGAACATCTCCAAGAAATTCCTACATTCACTCTTTAAAATAATATAAATAAATGGCTCTTAGCAAGTTATTACATTGGTTTATGTATCAAACTCCAACAATCCTCTTTATATTAGCTTTTTATTTATATTTTATTCATAAATTAGTCCCACTATAACCAAAAATTGTGCAATAATTGGTGGACATGTATAGTTTATTATTAAAATATAAGTTAAGAGCTACTAGTGGCTCTTAGAAATGAGGAGAGAGAAGAGGTTCTTAGTGTTTTTAAGAGCCACTAAGAGTCTCTTGGAGCAACATTTTCATTCTCTCTCCTCATTTTTTGAGTTAAGAACTTGAATAGAGAGCCTCTTGGAGATGCTCTTAGTACTACCACGTATATATATACTTTTATGAATTAAAATGACTACAAACAAGATAAACATTCATATTCACAGTTGCGCACATATATTTATCCTGACTAGAAATTTAAGATGTTCAATTACAGAAAGATTATGTAATTGTAAGAGGAATAACGTTATAGTTTCTGCCGACCAAAAGCAAAACTTATAATTTATTTATACTCAATTTTTTGAGTTAGATGTGAGTGAAAATCGAATTGAGGAATAATTTACATAACAAAGATCAATGAAATGTAAGCTTTTCGGATAGGCTTTCTGGTCGGCCTCATTTATCTATACTCATATGATACTACAATGTAGTACTATTATAAGTCATTGTGAGATAGCATCAAAATTAAGCAAGTAAAAATAGCATTCTGAGCAGTGAAAGATGCCGGGGTCGCCGGCTAAGCGTCGTTGTCTAGGACCAACAACCTTACCATCAGAACAGTAGCATGGTCCAGGGTACGGACAAACTGTCCTAGCTGTACTATGCTGACCTGGCATCCAATGGGTCCCAGCTGCCCCCTAAACATAGCCATGCTGACGCAAAAGCGGGTCTACGTGTCCCCCTTTCTTCAAACACTCAATATCCCAAGACACAGTCAATATTATGAATGTTTATGCTCCGTCAGTCCATCCAAGAGAAGTGAGTATTTGTACTACTGGGTCCCACTGTCAGATGACGTGGCATCTAAACGAGGGACGTTACGTTTTGACCTCTGCCTATATATATCATGTATGTTAATGTAGCTTCTCACAATCTCAATACACAAAACACTAATACAAACACCATTGTTTTCTCCTTGAGTAGTTTCTATCAAAAAAGAACATCTGCTCATGGCTGTTGACTCGACCATCTCGTCTCCTCTAGGCCCTCCGGCTTGCGAGAAAGATGCCAAGGCTCTTCAATTTATCGAAGAAATGACGAAAAATGCAGACCTGGTTCAACAAAAGGTCTTGGAGGCAATATTGAGTCGAAATGCTGAGACGGAGTATCTCAGCAAATTCGATCTCAGAAATGCAACGGATCGTGAAACTTACAAGTCTAAAGTACCTGTCGTGAATTACGAAGATCTTCAGCCTTACATCCAACGGATAGCTAATGGAGATCGCTCTCCTATCTTGTCATCCCATCCCATATCTGAGTTTCTCACTAGGTACAAATATTTTTCATGATAATGTCAACTATGTATTTATTTACCCTTTATCTATCGAAAACACAGGAAAAATAAATAGTTTAAATTGAATATTCTTTATCTACTATAGTTTGACTTTAAAGATATCTTTGTTGTTTATTAATGAGTTTTGATTTACAGTTCAGGGACTTCTGCCGGCGAGAGAAAGCTGATGCCAACAATCGCCGAGGAATGGGACCGTAGGCAAAAGCTATACAGCCTTCTCATGCCTGTCATGAATCTGTAAGTGCCGAAATTCATGTATAAATATTATTTACCTAGGAAATTTGTAAACATATTCCTTGACTAGCCAATTTAGATTTGTTGCTGATTCATAAATTATTTTTCAGTTACGTGCCAAATCTGAACAAAGGGAAGGGCTTGTACTTTCTGTTCATTAAGGCGGAGACTCAGACTCCAAGCGGCTTAGTAGCACGCCCAGTGTTGACCAGCTACTACAAGAGTTCACAGTTCAGAACCAGGCCATATGACCCTTACAATGTCTACACTAGCCCTGATGAAACCATTCTCTGTGCTAATTCCTTCCAAAGCATGTACACTCAAATGCTCTGTGGCCTCGTCATGCGCCAAGAAGTTCTTCGAATGGGGGCTGTTTTCGCCTCCGGTCTGGTCAGAGCTGTCAAGTTCCTCCAGCTAAATTGGAGACAATTGGCCCATGACATTGCCACCGGAACGTTGAACGCTGAAATCAGTGACCCGTCTGTCCGAGAATGTATTGCGGGGATCTTGAAACCTGATCCAGAACTTGCTCAGTTCATTACTGATCAGTGCTCGGGTGAGAACTGGGAAGGGATCATTGTGAGGATTTGGCCTAATACAAAGTATCTTGATGTTATTGTTACTGGTGCGATGGCTCAGTACATTCCTACACTTGATTATTACAGTAATGAGCTGCCAAAATATTGCACCATGTATGCATCTTCCGAATGCTATTTTGGGCTTAATCTAAAGCCTGTTTGCATGCCATCTGAGGTTTCTTATACCATCATGCCAAACATGGGCTACTTTGAGTTTCTACCTCATGATGATCAGTCGGTGTCACGTGACTCACCACCTCGTCTCCTTGATCTTGCTGAATTAGTGGTGGGGAAGGAGTATGAGCTCGTGATCTCAACTTATGCAGGACTTTGTCGCTACAGAGTTGGTGATATACTCCGAGTCACTGGATTCTACAACTCAGCCCCTCAGTTCAAGTTCTTAAGGAGGAAGAATGTTCTACTAAGCATTGATGCAGACAAGACCAACGAGGAAGAGTTGCAAAACGCCATTGATAATGCCTCCGTTTTATTACGTGAATTCAACACAAGCATTGTTGAATACACTAGCTTTAGTGACACTAAGACAATCCCAGGGCACTATGTTATTTACTGGGAACTACTCCCGAAAGACTCAGCTAATTCGCCCACTCACGAGGTGCTGGACCAATGTTGCTTAGAGATGGAAGAATCATTCAACACAGTGTATCGACAAGGCAGAGTTGCTGATAACTCAATTGGACCACTAGAAATCAGGGTGGTGAAAAATGGAACATTTGAGGAGCTCATGGACTACGCAATATCAAGAGGCGCATCAATCAATCAGTACAAGGTTCCAAGGTGTGTGAGCTTCACACCAATCATGGAACTTCTTGACTCTAGAGTGATCTCAACTCACTTCAGCCCAGCAGCACCAAAATGGACCCCAGAACGACGACGTTGAATATTAAACATGCATGTGACTTGTGACGTTACTAAGGTGAAGATGATAGAAACCTTTAAAAAATCTGGTGGTTAGGTACCAACCAAACATGCCCCTACCGATAGACTCTGTTGATTGTGATCTTAGCATCTTTTAGTGTCATGTGAAATGGTAGGATTTGGTATTATGTGTTTGTCTTTAATATTGCGTAGGTTCAAATAATCAGTGCGCATGATGTAATTGTGATTTGTGTAGGCGTACTTTTGTCTTTGTTTCCAGCTTTATGCTAAAAAGTTAAGGAAAAGACGTTAAATCCGTTTGTACGTAGCAGTATTATTATGTTGGGTTGGATCTAATGCAAATATTCGGTGGCCTAAAGATTGTAAATTAAAAAAGCATGGTTTCAACTTTGAATGGTAGCAATGTCGTCTAATACACATGGACTTTTGGCCTCAAATTGCATGTTTTTTCCCTGCACGTGCAAGGTGCATACTGCATAATTCTTGCATGTTTTGAAAAATAGGAAAATGTTATTTCCAGGACATTTTTTTATTTCCACAACTATTTGTAACATATTGTTGCAGAATATGCTAGTGAATGCAGGAGGAATATGCAACACATATAGCTCTGGAAATACTCCACTTTTTTGGTATTAGGATGATGTATATAGTATTTGTATATTTTTGACAAACGAAATTTTTAGATAAATAAACAAATTTTTAAATTTTCGAAAATATTTTTTATTGTTGTTTCGAATCAATTTCTTTCACTTACTAAAAATTTATTGTCATTTCAATTTTTTTTTGCTAAATTCATTCTTTTTTTTCACTTACTAAAATGGAACTCTTTTTTGTTATCGGCAGTTAGTACTCTTCCTCGTTCACAAATTGGGATACACGTATGATGGGCTTTTCCGTTTCGGGCTGAGTCTAAAACAAAAATATGTATGATTTTTATGGCGCTGTTGGGCCAAGTTATGACGAGAAATGACTATGCTTCAAATCTTGGGGTGCTCATAATTTCGGCCCACATTCTACCTATACAGTACAGTAAAATCTCTATAAATTAATATAATTGGATCGGAGAATTCTATTAATTTAAAGATGTATTAATTAATCGATAAATTAATAATTATTAATTTATATAGATTTTTTGACATTAGAGAAAATTACTTTCCAATTATATACATTTAAATAGAATGAATTTTACAAATTATGTTTTATACTTAATTCAATTAATTCAATATACATTGTTTTACAAATTCAATGAGTATTAGCGAGATTCAAAGTAAATATTTATTTATATTTAGATGATATCAAATATAAAACAACATTTTTGGAATCTTTTGCACGTAAAGAAGCACTCAAGTTATCAAAAACATTGATTAATGACTTCTCATGCTTTACGAAAACACTACATTCGAACTTTTGGATGCAACAAAGAGGGTTAAGGATGAGTTTCGTATAGATTCAAATTTTAAGAACCTTTGAATAATATTTTATAATAGGGGTAATAGTGTAATACATATATTTTTATGATTATAAAAGATTTATTAATTTATAATATTATTTGGACCATATATTTATATAGGACAGGATTTTTCAAAAAAAAATATAATTTTATTATCTTTTCGAAATTGATTATTTTTTGAACTGACCCAAGTTGGGACCGGAAGAAATTATTAACTTAGAGAGATTATTAATTTATCGAGTATTAATTTAACGAGATTTTACTATATATAGTACACACAAGTTATTGAACTAAAATTTGTGACATAGGTTTTTTTTGGAAAAAAATAAAAAAAAATGTGACATAGGACAGAGCGCGATATATAGGGCTATTCACGAACCGAGCCGAGCCGAGTTTTGACCGAACTGAGCCGAACTTTGACATTAACGAACCGAGCCGAGCTTTGATCTTAACAAACCGAGCTGATTTCTTAACGAACCGAGCCAAACTCGAGCTGTTCACGAACAGCCTCAATCTGAGCTCGAGCTGTTCGCGAACAATTAATTTGGTTGGAGATCTTAGTAGATCACTACTATTCTAACTAGTACTAGTAACTAGTGCTTTGTCACGGATTGTTGTTTCTATTTTTTTTAAAAAAATCTCGACGATCCAACCGTACGGATGTCAAGATATGTCTAATTTAGTGATATTCCCAAATTTTCAAAAATTATAAAATTAATTTGGTTGGAGATCTTAGTAGATCACTACTATTCTAACTAGTACTAGTAACTAGTGCATTGTCACGGATTGTTATTTCTATTTTTTAAAAAATATTTCTCGACGATCCAACCGTACGGATGTCAAGATATATCTAATTTAGTGATATTCCCAAATTTTCAAAAAATAAAAAATTAATTTGGTTGGAGATCTTAGTAGATCACTACTATTCTAACTAGTACTAGTAACTAGTGCTTTGTCATGGATTGTTGTTTCTATTTTTTAAAAAATATTTCTCGATGATCCAACCGTACGGATGTCAAGATATATGTAATTTAGTGATATTCCTAAATTTTCAAAAAATAAAAAATTAATTTGGTTGGAGATCTTAGTAGATCACTACTATTCTAACTAGTACAAATAACTAGTGCTTTGTCACGGATTGTTGCTTCTATTTTTTAAAAAATATTTCTCGACGATCCAACCGTACGGATGTCAAGATATATATAATTTAGTGATATTCCCAAATTTTCAAAGAATAAAAAATTAATTTGGTTAGAAATCTTAGTAGATCTCTACTATTCTAACTAGTACTAGTAACTAGTGCTTTGTCACGTGATAAGTGGATGTTTTATTCACTTGGAATGCTTCGTATCGGCTTGAATTGATGACTTGAACTCAAATATGTGGTGTTTTTGATGTGTTTTTAGTGAATTTGTGCAGGAATAAGAGTCGGATGTGGGATGATGTTTTCCATGCTTAAATGGTGGGTTTTGAGCTTAAAGAATAATAGTACATCAAATTGCGAGAGAGCCGGAAGAAACGGAATGAAAATCGGAGTTAAAACGAAGAAAATAGAGCAAAATCAGCAAAATCAGCAAATGAACAGTAAGTCGGGCGCGGCCGCGCTGATTGCCTAATTTGGCGCCGCTGCCGGGGATCATCGGTGTTTTATTTTTGGTTTATGTGCTTGTCAATAGTGGTCGTTAGAGTTCACTGACTCGGATTTTTTCTTAACTATCTTGTTTAGCTCGTTGTGTTCTGGTACTTGAGTGTTTGAAGATGGCAGGCCAGGAGTTGCCATGGTGGGCATATTCGAGGACATCCATGCCTTATCAATGTGAGCGGTGTTTTGGCGTTCATGATCCCTTACAATATTGTTACTACGAAGAAGTTGATCCATATGTCACTTATGAGGAACAACCATATTTTCCATACCATCCTCAACAGTACCAGCAAGATGTTCCAGATATGACCTATTTCTTTGGAAGTGAAGAGTTTCAACATCAGCAACCTACTCCTACTTTTCAGTCAGATGAGGTTCCTACTATGGAGGATCTTAGGATGCTTGTAAAGAGTAACGAGGAGTCTCTCAAATCTTTGGAGACACTAGTTGCTCAAGCTGTGAGATCATTGGAACAAGAGGCTCATCAATTCATACCAGAGGCAATTTCAGAAAGTAACTGTGACTTGGAGCAAGGTGCTGCATGCTTAATTGAGAAAGACAAATTCCAAGGTGAGGTGAGCATTCGCAAGCCATGTGAGGAATTTGATCATGTTAGGATGGTGGATGATTTGGAAAGGGCACTATTTGGGAGAGACACTGATGAGCTGCACAAATTTCAAAAATTGGTATGTGCGTACCAAGAGGCCGAAGAACATGGGAAAGATGCAGGTCTTCTACTTGACTCAGAGTTTAAAGATGGAGGTAGCACATTAGAGCCAATGGAGGAAGTTCTCTTTGAGGAACCAAAGGCTTCAGCAACTTACATTTACCCTCCTCCATTATATTCAACCGAAGCCCGCGAGTGTGTGTTGTTCTACAAATTGACAGATTTTGGGTCAACAGATGAAGGCATTGGATTAGGACATAGTTGTTACACGAATAGGCCAAGCGAGGAGAAGGGGCAGAAAGTGTGTTGCCGTGATGACGATGAAGTCTCACGAAGAGAGGACCAGGCAAACTATTATCATCCTTAATGGAGGCTTGGAAGTAACGTCAAGCTAATGGCGTTAAAGAAGCGCTTCTTGGGAGGCAACCCAAGGTATGTTTTCTACTTTCCATCGTATTTACTTCCATTCAATGCGGACATTGAATATTTTAAGTTTGGGGGTGGTTTGAGGGATAAGTAGCGTATAGATATGTGATTGTTAGTCATTGTGTTCATGTAGGATTTCATGCTTTGCATATTAGTAGTAGTAAATTATGCATTTATGTTCGTGATATCTACGTTTGTTTCATATAGGACATTCTGTTTTTGTATATCATGTGAGTTCATAATAGTTTGCATTTGCACCCATGCTTGATAGGAATTTTGTGTTGTTGATGCTTTTTGATTGAGAAGTGATATGCTTTGTTCTTGTGCACACACATACACTAGTAAGTTGAAGCTAGTAGACTTATTGAATGTTGTAAGTAATTAGAAGGACATGAATATGTGCAAGTTGATTTAGTTTGCATGCTTTGAATACAAGTAGGGGCATTAGAGAGATTTTTGCTTGGGATTGAGTATGTTTTCCTACCAAGTGAGCTTTTGAGCCATATTGCATTTGCTGCAATTTTATTCGTTTGCTTGAGTGTCCACGGATTGTTTGCATTGCTAGCAGTTGTTTGAGGTCTTTCTTGAAATGCATGACATTATTTGACGATTAAAATGATAAAGGCATTTAGGAATAACTGCATATTTTCCCATATTACCATACCATGTTTACATGATCAATTAGTTAACCCGTTGAGCTTAATCCTATTTTTTCGGTGACATACCACATTACTTGCCTAGACATTTTTCTTGTATTGGCCTTACATTAATTTGAACCCACATTGTCAAAGGCTAGTAGGGTGCTTAAGGGAGTAATAAGGTGTGCAAGGAGGGGTTTATTGTTGGTCATAATTTTGGGGGAAATATTGAAATTTGGGTTTAGATTGTTGCTTGATAGTTGGCATGTGTAATAAAATCGTGGGATCATTGTTATTGTCTATATTATTATTTCTTTAGCTCTCGAGAAAAAAGAAAAAAAAATGAAAAAAAAATGAAAAAAAAAAGAAGAAAAGAGAAATATATTATGAGAGCATGTTTGTGTTTGTTGTGATCCTATTTAGTCGACTAGTTGAGTGTTTGTTTCTAGATAAATTATGTGGGGAGGAAAATAGGGTGTTGTTGTGTATGATTCATCATGGTACTTACTAGCTTTTGGTACTTCACCTATTTTGGCTTATTTGACATACCTTGTCCCTAGCCCCGTTACAACCCAAATAAAGACCTCTTGATTATTGTCATTGATGTATGTTGTGTTAAGAGTTAGATTGATACCAAATGTCAAGCATGCTTATGATTTTGTTGGAATTGAGTGATACACTTACCCTTGTTCTTGAGTGAATATTCTTTTGTGAGTGGATTGTGAGTGTTTGCTTGTTTTTGCGTATGAGATCCCGAGTTTTGTCTCAAAGATGTATTCTTGTAGGCTTAGCATGTTTACTAACTTATTCTTACACTTGACATGGACTTGTGAGAACTTATGCATGTTCATTGAGTAGACTATGTAAATACTTGCACTTTCGACACCAAGACATTGCGTATTTACTTTGATTCTTAAGTTGATATGGCATGAGAGGATTTGAAGGTATGGTAGGATATTAGTACTAGATTAATTGCACTTTCATATTAGTTGCATTCATGCATTGCATTGCATTGGATTTTGTGGGTACATTCGCTATAGGCCCTCACGAGACCTTACTCGTCCACTGGGGCTGCCTAGGGGTTTAAAGGGCTTGTTGCATATGCCAAATGCAACCGTGATCACCTACGGAAGTGGTACTAGTTAGTTGTATATAGTTATAATTGTTATGCTTGAGGACAAGCATCGGTTTAAGTTTGGGGGTGTGATAAGTGGATGTTTTATTCACTTGGAATGCTTCGTATCGGCTTGAATTGATGACTTGAACTCAAATATGTGGTGTTTTTGATGTGTTTTTAGTGAATTTGTGCAGGAATAAGAGTCGGATGTGGGATGATGTTTTCCATGCTTAAATGGTGGGTTTTGAGCTTAAAGAATAATAGTACATCAAATTGCGAGAGAGCCGGAAGAAACGGAATGAAAATCGGAGTTAAAACGAAGAAAATAGAGCAAAATCAGCAAATGAACAGTAAGTCGGACGCGGCCGCGCCTAATTTGTACTAATTTCGGGCGCGGGCACGCGGGAATGAACAGTAGCGCGGGCGTGAACAGTAGCGCGGTCGCGCGCGGTGCGGGTGAAAAATCAGCCAGAATTTCTGATTTTGTTTTGGCCATATCTTGAGTTCTACAAGTCCGTTTTGGGCGATCTTACAGTCCACGCGAAGCTAACGAGATTTTCTATCATTCTAAGGTGGTCCGGAGTCCAGAATTATTAAAGAGAATTTTCAATCAAAACAGAAACTTCCAGAAGTTGCAGAATTCTATTCCAACAAGGAAATTGCCACAATTCCTACTTCTATTAAGTATGGTAATTGCTTTGGGCGGCTAGAACATTCCAGAATCAGATCTACACATGGAATTTACAATTCTATTCTCATTCAAGAACGGAAATTGCCAATCTTCTATTCCAACTCTAAGAAGGCAATTGCTTGGTGGACAAGACTTCTAGAGCCTATATAAACACATCCTACCATTGTAATTTAACACACCATTACATATCAATTACTTAGTTTTATTTGTATCTTTTCATACTTTGTTCTTATCATGGTTTCATCAGATCCCATGATGACGAGAGGTTCGATTATGAACTAATTGTTGTCATGGGATTCTAACGTATTTACTTATGGAATTTAGATGTTGATTGCTTAACTTGATATATGTGTGGTGAATTTGCGATATCCTTGCAGGGTTGTATTTAATTCATATAGATGCGTAGCTAACATCTATCTTGTTAAACTTTAGTGAAGCGACAGTGGATCTTTAGATTTAGAACTTGCCATGCTAGCATAAGTCCATGAATGTTATTCATGTTTGTGGTGTGTTTCTAACCGTCTCATACTACCTTATGTAATCTTATGGATACTTGATTTTCAACCATTATGTTTTCAAATTCTATAGACATATAGGGTCTAAGCATAATTGGTGCCTGCATGATTTCTATCTTATGTGGATATTGTGTAGATTGGTGTGCGTGTACTGAAAGGTAACGTATACTTATTTCGTGTTGTCCGATTAGTTATCGTAACCACCACATGTATTGATAAAAGGGCATGATCTCTAAAGGAAGTTTGTATTGAAGTTAGGATTCCATGGTTCATATTGCGTAAGTAATTTGATTTTAATTATCGTTAGTTAGTTAATTCTTAGTTAATAATTTGCATCTTAGTTAGTTTAGTTAATTAAAACTCAAATTTGTTATTTGTCTTAGCAGTGAGTAATAACCATACATTGTTGCATAGGTACAATAACTGAATTAAAACCAAAACCAGATCTCTGTGGGAACGAACTCGACTTATTCATATATTACTTGTGACCGCGTACGCTTGCGTGATTTTGTGATAACATCACGGATTGTTGTTTCTACTTTTTTAAAAATAGAAACAACGTGTTCGAGCTCGAGCTCGTTAAGTAACGAGTCGAACACAAGCTTTTATCGAACACCAACGAGTCGATTCACACACGAACTTTTATCGAACAGCTCGTTAAGAGAGAAAATATTTTATGGACCACTAAGCCCAATTCACTTGGCCTAACTAAAGAGAAGCTTGTTTTGTTTTGTTTAGCCCAGACGAATTACCTGAACAACAAAATGGCTAAACCTAAACTTATTCACTCATTCCCATTCGCACACCACCCCTAAATTCCCAAAATTCACACGCCGCACACGACCCCTAAATCCCTAAATTACTAAAACCTAAATCCCTAAATTACTTTGTTTCTTCTTCGTTTGTTCAATTACACGCAATCACATAACTGGTAAGTTGTTCTTCTTCGTTTGTTCAATTTCTATTTTTCTGTTTTCGTCTGAGTTGTTGTTTCCGTAGAGAGATTCTCCTTCATCGTTTGTTTCTGTTCGATTTGCTGTTTGTTCTTTTGAATTCGTTCTTAATCGAGTTCTTAACTGAGTTTTCGCTGCAAGTTGAGTTATGAGTAACGAGTTATCGTTGAGTTATAGTTGGTTTTGTCGTTGGGTTTTGTTACTCGGTTTAGTTTGCTGTTTGTTAAATTCAGTTTGTAGGTTGCTGCTTATGTCAAGTTGTTTTTGTTCATTTCTGTGTTTGCTGTTCTTCAATAAGTTACTGAGTTTGCAGCGATTTTGCTTTGTGTGGATTGATAAGTGCATATTTTTGCTTATTTTTATTACCTATTTATTTCTTGAACTCGTATTTTAATAATTTATTTTGTTGCATTTCAGGAAATTCGTGAATAAATAAAGAAATGGCAAAATAAAGAAATATAGAGCAAGGAAGGGAAAAAGAGGAAGAAAAAGGACTTAAATGAAAAAAGCAAAAAGAATTAGGAGCTTGGTGAAAAAGGAATCTTTGAAGACATGTGGAAGGTGGAGATCATCCCAACACACTAAATAAGTGTATGCCCAAGATCCATTCATCAAAGCTTAAGGGGGAAGGAAACAAATAGATGGCTAGGATGTAAAGCATAATGTAATGTAATATGTAATAGAGGACATATATAACTCAACTAGGATAAAAGATAAATAATATTAACTCTATACAGGGATCGTGAAATTTGAAGAACAGGCATCAACAAGGATCAAGTTGCTGAAAGAAGTTCATTAACATGATCAAGCCTCAGTGACAAAATAAGATGTACAGATGATTCAGTTGAAGGGCCAAAAGATTCCAGTGATAAAGTTTTTATGGTTACACAATTCTTAACAGTGTTCTTCAAGACATGATACGAAGACCAAGAGTGGATGTTGTCATCTGTGAACCAGACCAGTTGCACTAGGCGTCAACACTTCACAAAGGAATCGAAGTATCTAACTCAGAAAAACTGTTAAGAGATATGATTGAGTTTAGAGCAGTGTTGATATCCTCTAGTTAGTTGGAAGCTGAATATTTAAGGATGTCAAATTAAGAGGAATATGAATAGTATCTGAAATTACTATTTATATGAATAGTAAATTACTATTCATATGAATAGTATCCGAAATTACTATTCAATTGAATAGTAACTGAAATTACTATTCTAATGAATAGTACTATTCATGTAAATAGTAACCAAAAATACTATTCATTTGAAAAAGTAAAAGCAAGAGGTGAAAACATGTGGGACCATGTTAAAATTAAGTTTGTTTGAAAAAGAAGAATTCGGCAGAATTGGGATGAAAGAAAAATAAACCAAAAAAGCATGTGGCAGCTCAGAAGAGAAGAAAGCAAAAAAATCGGCTGAATTGACGTAATCAGTTACGTAATATTACTTTCTAAAATCTATAAATAGGCCTGTTGTATTTCATTTCAAAACACACCTCAACACACAACTTTCTCTTCTCTCTCTTATATCTTCTCTGTGTAAGCTGCTAGACAGTCTATCTAGTAGGAAAGTCGGCTTAGCCCACTTTCAGGAAGTGTCGGGTAGAAGGTCCTCGTGCCTAAACTATCCTTAGGAGTATTTGATTTTGTAGCTAATCCATAGGATTAGATTGTGTAGCAAACCTTCGGATTTTATCTATTCAAAGATATTTCCTAAACATTTGTGTTATTTCGATTCAGTATTTTTGATCTCATATCCACATCAAAAATCGAAATATTTTTTAAATAACGTATTCAACCCCCCTTCTACGTTATTCCGGACCTAACAATTGGCATCAGAGCCACTCTGTTATTATACAACAGTAGAGCGCATCCCTTTGAACAGATCATTGGTGAACCGGACATGGGTGTACAGACTAGAAGAGCAACACAGAATGAATGCAATTTCGCAGGATTTTTATCTTAAATTGAACCTAAAAAGATTAATGAAGCTCTTGATGATCCAGATTGGGTAACTGCAATGCAGGAAGAGCTCAATTAGTTCGAAAGGCAGAAAGTTTGGAAGCTGGTGCCAAGACCAAAAGATAAATCTTTAATTGGCACTAGATGGGTGTTTAGGAATAAACTGGATGAAAATGGTATTGTTACGAGGAACAAGGCTCGATTGGTAGCAAAGGGTTACTCTCAAGAAGAGGGAATTGATTATGATGAAACTTATGCTCCAGTTACAAGGCTTGAAGCAGTCAGTATGTTCTTAGCATTTGCTGCATACTCCAACTTTAAGGTTTTTCAGATGGATGTGAAGAGTGCATTTTTGAACGGAGATCTACAAGAAGAAGTCTATGTTGAACAACCCCCTGGGTTCGAAGACAAGGACTTTGAAGGTTTTGTTCACTTTCTCTTTAAAGCTCTCTATGGTCTCAAGCAAGCCCTCGAACATGGTATGATACTCTCTCCAAGTTCTTACTCGAAAATGGTTTTACAAGAGGTATCATCGACAAAACTCTCTTTCATAAAAAGCATAAAATGATATAATTCTGGTGCAAGTATATGTGGATGATATAATATTTGGTTCTACTAATGATTTGCTATGCAAGAGATTTGCTAAGTTAATGCAGAGTAAGTACGAGATGAGCATGATGGGTTAGTTGTCCTTCTTCCTTGGACTTCAAGTTGTTCCCTGATGGTATTTTCATCTGCCAATCAAAATACATAAAGGATCTTCTGAAGAAGTATGGGATGGAAGAAGCAGCTACTGCCAAGACCCCGATGCCAACTGCTGTCAAGCTTGATCAAGACAAATCTGGTAAGTCAGTTGACATCACGAAGTATCGAGGTATGATCGGCTCTCTCTTATACTTAACTGCTAGTAGACCAGATATTATGTTTGCAACTTGTTTATGTGCTAGATTCCAGGCTGACCCTAAAGAGTCACATCTTATAGCTGTTAAATGTATTTTCAGATACCTTAAGGGAACCCCCAATCTTGGGAATTGGTACCCTAAAGGAACAGGTTTTGACCTAGTTGGCTATACAGATTCTAACTTCGCAGGCTGTATGATTGATCGGAAAAGTACTTCTGGAAGCTATCAGTTTCTAGGAAGAAGGTTGGTATCTTGGTACAGCAAGAAGCAACACTCAGTATCTACCTCGACAGCTGAAGAAGAATACATTGCGGTAGGTAGTTGTTGTGCTCAGATCCTGTGGATGAGGAATCAACTTCAGGACTATGGACTTATGTTGGACAAAATTCCAATTCTATGCGACAACACGAGTGCCATTGCCATTGCTAACAATCTAGTTCAACATACCAGGACTAAGCACATTGATATCAGGTATCATTTCTTACGAGAGCATGTCATGAATGGAACTGTGGTATTATATTTTGTTCCCACAGATCAACAAATTTCAGACATCTTTACTAAACTACTGGATGAATCCACTTTCTCCAGGTTAGTTGGTGAACTTGGGATGTTAAATCTGTCTAATTAATTTTGGATAATCAATAACTGCAATTTGTTATAAATTCAAAGGTATTTTAAATGTCCATATTTTTAGGACTTGTGAATTTACTTTGCATCCAGTCCTCATCTTACAGTTATCTCTATATTAATTGCCATGCTTATAAATGCAATCTTTTATGGTAATTAGTTGGTAAATAATTGTGTTAATTGTAGCATAATTAAATAAATATTTTATTGACATATATCAATTAATGATATTTTGTTAATTTTATGTCTATTTAATTGTGAGTTTGTCTGATTATTGTGGAATAATTCTTGAATTATTGATTGATTATTTTAAATCCACAATAATTAGAAATAATAAGTGTGTATGTGTGTGTACATAGGCTGATAGGTCTCGGTGATAAGATGTTTTTCGGTTGGTTAGGTTGTTTGGTTAGAATTATTGAGCGGTGATAAATGCATTTAATTTCTTTTCTAACCTAACCTGTCACGCTCTCACCTAACCCACTAGTCCTTGAAACCTTATAAATGATGAGTTTTTGTTTGTGTTTAACATCATCATTTTTCAGATATACAGAGTATATACACTCGATTGCTGAATATTTCGAGTGATGTGCCGAAAATAAGACAATTTAATATCGCAAGCGCACGATCTCGTTTTAGTATTTATGATTCGATCCACAGGGAATAATATTTATTTCGCGATCCTTAACTTTTAATTTAGGCGAATTAGAACAATTTGGGTTTTGGAAATTTTGGATTTTACCCTAATTAATTACTAAATTAAAATATATTTAACTAATTAAAAGTGAATTATTCTAAAATTATTCTATTAATTTAAAATTTATAAATTCGAATTAAATCTAAATCCTAAATTATTATAAAATTTCTAAATTATTAAAAATTATAAATTAAAAGTAGATTTTATTCTAAGACAAATATTATTATTTTTATTTAAAAGAACACATATTAATTGCAGAAAATTCTCATAAAATTTTGACATGAACTATTTATAACTCGAACTAGCCAAATAATCACCAACAACCCCACAAAGATCAATCTCACAATTCGATTAAAAAAAATAAAACACTGAATCGATTAAACTCGGCAAACTCAGACTATACAGAAGACTGCAAAACAATTAAGAACCAAAACTTGACAGATTCAACTCGGTAACTCGGCACAACTCTGTAACAAATTTCAGCAACAAAAAGCAACTTAAACATTCATAACTCAAACTCGAATCTACAAAATTTAGACAGCAACTCGCACGCAGCAACTCAGATAACAAACAGCAAAACGAAGCACAAACTTAACAACAGAAACTCGGGAAAATAGTAATTTAAAGAACTCAACCTCCGCAATTCAGCTTAATCGGATTAAACACAACTCGGACTTTAATCAAAAGGACATCTCCGGGTCACTACTCAACTTTCAAACGATAAAACAGAACTCAGCATTCAACTAACAAGAACTTGGTATCAGTACTCAACAAAACCTCAGCGAAGAAGATGCGAAAACACAGCAAAAACGCAAAACCAGCAACTCGAAACGACTACACAGCAAAACTCAAAAATTAAAACTCAATACTCAGTGATTCCAAAACTCGGCACAAATAAGAACTCAGTGGAAATTAACAACAAATCAAAACTCAGCTGTTTCAACACCATTTGGAAATCTAACTCGGCAAAAACTAAATAACAATTAAAACTCATCGAACAAAAATTAAATTCAACGAACAAAGCAAGACACAACCATGTTGATCAATACGAAACTATAAACCAAGAAAAAGAAGAAGGGGGAAGGGAGTTTATTGATTCGGAAAAAAAAACAAGGAGAAGAAAGGGTTGGTTCGATTAATAGAGAGAGAGAGAGAGAGAAGGAGGGAGAGAGAGATGGGTTTCGTGTATAGTGAGAAAGAACAGGGGAGAGAATGTTGAGAGATGATTTGTGTATCTGGGTTTTTAATCTGTACTATAACGTAAACAAGGAACAGAAATGGCTGCAAATTAAACAAATTAATGCAGAAAATTAATATAATAAAGATTAAAAATGCTTAAAAAAATAAAAATTACAACTATTAATTTTATATTGTATTAATACTAAGGGGTTCTAAACCTAATTCTAAGTTGTCTTTTACAAGAGAAAATGAATGGTATTTATAGGAAAAATAATTTGGACTTTGGTTGGTGTGGACTGATCCCCACCATTCATTTTTGTTTGGTGTAGTTTAATCCTAGCCGTCCAATTTTCCTTTGCACCACACCCCCTCATCTTTCCTTTTCTTCTATTTTGGTCCTTCTTCTTTTTCTCTTCTTTGACCTTTATTTCTTTATTTTGCAATTTCTTCAATTTTTCTTGAATTTCCTGAAATACAGCAAAATAATTTATTAAAATACGAATTCAAATAATAAATAGGTAATAAAAATATGCAAAATTATGCACTTATCAAATGCCCCCATACCTTTCTTTTGCTCGTCCTCGAGTAAAACAAAAAGAAAAAAGAAAAATGCATAATGAAAAACCTAAACTCACTGTCGTAGGAGTCACGGGTAATTTTAGGTTTACCAACCCGTTAAACCTATAAACGATCTCTACAGGAGGAGTGTTGTCTCCTAAGGGTTTACAGAAGATATACCCATAAAATCTTTGAGATAAGTCAGCAAGTATCCAACTTTCCTCTTTCAACCTAGCTTTCATTGATGTCAACAAAACAATTTTGTAGGAAAATACATGCCTTAAAGATTATTCTAATAATAGCCAAGTTATAAGTTCCCACAATCCACATGATTAGACTCTAAAAATTTACAAAAAATCCCAAGGTGTGTAGTGAATTTAAGTCATTTGATGGATAAAGTGCATACGAACATTTTCTCTTTTTCAACCAATATTGCACTGACCCAATCTCTATGAAAACAAGTATCTAGCCAAAGTTCACGTTCTTAGTAGTTAGACCGACCGTGCAATGGTTGAGGTCCCAAAAGACTTTTGCATCAATACCCATTTAGCGAGTTTTAGGTCAACAATCCCAGATCACAAGGGACCTTAGGTTGCTAGGCACAAAGTCCCTTCGGACTTACTTACTCGGGTTATTAATGAGCCCAACCTAGCCGATTTCCCTACTAAGAATTTATTATTACAAAATTACACTAGCACTCAACAATTACAAACATTTATTGACTCTTTTTTTTTTTGACACTATAGGAACCAAATTTCGCAAAGGTTTGATTCGACATTGTTCTAACATGTGGGTTCTCTCTCAGGTATCGAATAACATTCCTATACAATTTTTCCATCAAAAGTCTTGTGCAAATGTGTCGTCTTGGTCTTTTAAGCAAAAAATTTGTTCGACACAAGTTTCATGAGGAAAAACCTTACCTGACTACGTTCAAATTATCTAAAGGCATTATACATATAATTTTCAAAAAATTGTCAACACCAACTAGTTCTAGAATTTAAAGAGTGGGAAGGACATCTAAGCTAAAATATCTCTATTTTTGGATTTTAAAATTTTTCAATTTTTTTGGATTTTTCAATTTTTATGTATTTACACTAAACACTCCCCCATACCTAAATCATGCATTGTCCTCAATGTATGCAAAGGTATAAAAGAAAAGTAAGAAATACTCCCCTAATGCAAAAGCATGAAGTATCGAGGCATGGATTGCCACTCCAAAAACCTGTTGCGTGGGACCACCACGAAAAAGCATCAACAGTTTTTTTTTAATCATGCACAAAATTTCCAAACAAGCATTAGCAAATTTAGCCACTACATCAATAAATAAAAATTGATCAAGAAAATATGTAGTTTTGGAAAATTTTGTGATAAAGCATCGATAAAATTCATAGCCCCGAAAACGCCGAACTCCCTTAATAATCACGCGAGGTGGAGGCTCGGGTGGTGGTTCTTCTCCCTTCCTTACTTTCTCTGGAGCTATTTGATCCTCTTGGCTTTTTGAATCAATGAATAAGGAGCATTTATCAGGATCTCCTTCTTCCGAGGACTGAAGGGTAATAGCCGTTTGGAATGGATTATCTAGCAAAATTGGAGAAAAATCTTCTTGGACAATTTTTGACATCACGTCAACCTTGAAGCACAGATTCTCATTTTTACTCACAACATCCTCAACAACATCATTGATTTTAACCTCGGTGGAAAGCTCCTCTTCTATTTCAATAAGTACATCATCAACACACACCGAGAAACTATTTTCCTCTTGATCATTTGTAAGAATGATCGAATCCATTTCATCTTCTGGTGGTATAGATGGCGGCGGTGTAGAGTCAGGCTGCCATGCAGTAAAAGAGCTATCCTATTCTGCAATTTCAGCTCCCATCAGTTTATTTAACTCCTCTTGAATCTTTTGAGTTTGCATTAGAAGTTCCTCCGCCTTGCTCAATATATCAGGTTGCGCATTTTCATTGGTTTGATGAACCTGGAAATTCTACGGTGGAGGATATTCATATTGCTGCCATGGTGGTTGCTCAAATTGTTGTTGGTGATATTGTTCTTCATATTGTTGTTGCTGGACTTGTAGTTGATCATGATATGAGAAATTCTGAAAGTTGTTGTCCGTGTATGAAAAATTTGGTTGACCCGTCCAATCTTGATTATATGCATTAAAGTACGGATTTGACTCGTATCTTTCTTGATAATCATTCACTTTTCCGAATTGAGCATTGTAAGAACATTCAAAACCAAAGTGACCATAAATACCACAAATTTCACAATATGTGTAAGCTTCAGGGGCCATTGGTGACATCTCATTATTACTCATCGGACATGTAGCGTACAAAGAATTAATTCAAACACACAAAAAGAAATGGTGAAAAATTAAAATAAAAATTCTAGACCTAGGGTTCCCTAAATAAAATAACTAGACATTGCTCACATAACGTTAAGACACACAAAAACAATTTCCGTAAATTAAGAATTATTCAGACCGATTCGGCCAGATTAGAGCAGGCATTGCCAAGAGGCCAAACTCGTCACTTAGACACCGAATCTTAACAGCCAGGTGAACCTTAGACACTGAAGGTCGTGAATAAGTCTTAATTACGTTTATTTGATGCAACAAACAAAAAAAACGATAAACAATTATGGATGCTCTACACTACGTGTTCTAAACTAAAGAAAAGAAGAATTTAACGTACCTCGGTCCGCCAGCGATCACCACAATTTACTAGGTACGGAAAATTAAAAACAAGAAAATAAAAGTCTAAATGATGTGCCCTAAGTGATGAATGCATGATGCAACAAATATGTATTTACAACTATTTTTTTTTGGATTTTTCAATTTTCAATTTTTTTTTATTTTTTTATTTTTTTATTTTTTTATTTTTTTATTTTTTATTTTTTTATTTTTTTATTTTTCTTTTTTTAAAAAAATAAAAAGGCGAAAAGAGAGAGATACGGGTTACCGAAGCATGCTTCCAAGAATTCCGATTTTTCCAAGCTCCGTGAAAAGATTCCCGAAATTCCAAACTTTCCTAAAAAAACGAAATAAAAATAAGGCAAGAAATAAAACTAATCCGAAAAATTAAATCTTAAGGTACGAAAAATAATTAAATCCCCGGCAGCGGCGCCAAAAACTTGATGTGCCGAAAATAAGACAATTTAATATCGCAAGCGCACGATCTCGTTTTAGTATTTATGATTCGATCCACAGGGAATAATATTTATTTCGCGATCCTTAACTTTTAATTTAGGCGAATTAGAACAATTTGGGTTTTGGAAATTTTGGATTTTACCCTAATTAATTACTAAATTAAAATATATTTAACTAATTAAAAGTGAATTATTCTAAAACTTAATTATTCTAAAATTATTCTATTAATTTAAAATTTATAAATTCGAATTAAATCTAAATCCTAAATTATTATAAAATTTCTAAATTATTAAAAATTTTAATTAAAAGTAGATTTTATTCTAAAACAAATATTATTTTTTTTATTTAAAAGAACACATATTAATTGCAGAAAATTCTCATAAAATTTTGACATGAACTATTTATAACTCGAACTAGCCAAATAATCACCAACAACCCCACAAAGATCAATCTCACAATTCGATTAAAAAAATAAAAAATAAAAAATAAAACACTGAATCAATTAAACTCGGCAAACTCAGACTATACAGAAGACTGCAAAACAATTAAGAACCAAAACTTGACAGATTCAACTCGGTAACTCGGCACAACTCTGTAACAAATTTCAGCAACAAACAGCAACTTAAACATTCATAACTCAAACTCGAATCTACAAAATTTAGACAGCAACTCGCACGCAGCAACTCAGATAACAAACAGCAAAACGAAGCACAAACTTAACAGCAGAAACTCGGGAAAATAGTAATTTAAAGAACTCAACCTCCGCAATTCAGCTTAATCGGATTAAACACAACTCGGACTTTAATCAAAAGGAAATCTCCGGGTCACTACTCAACTTTCAAACGATAAAACAAAACTCAGCATTCAACTAACAAGAACTTGGTATCAGTACTCAACAAAACCTCAGCGAAGAAGATGCGAAAACACAGCAAAAACGCAAAACCAGCAACTCGAAACGACTACACAGCAAAACTCAAAAATTAAAACTCAATACTCAGTGATTCCAAAACTCGGCACAAATAAGAACTCAGTGGAAATTAACAGCAAATCAAAACTCAGCTGTTTCAACACCATTTGGAAATCTAACTCGGCAAAAACTAAATAACAATTAAAACTCATCGAACAAAAATTAAATTCAACGAACAAAGCAAGACACAACCATGTTGATCAATACGAAACTATAAACCAAGAAAAAGAAGAAGGGGGAAGGGAGTTTATTGATTCGAAAAAAAAAACAAGGAGAAGAAAGGGTTGGTTCGATTAATAGAGAGAGAGAGAGAGAGAGAGAGAAGGAGGGAGAGAGAGATGGGTTTCGTGTATAGTGAGAAAGAACAGGGGAGAGAATGTTGAGAGATGATTTGTGTATCTGGGTTTTTAATCTGTACTATAACGTAAACAAGGAACAGAAATGGCTGCAAATTAAACAAATTAATGCAGAAAAATTAATATACTAAAAATTAAAAATGCTTACAAAAATAAAAATTACAACTATTAATTTTATATTGTATTAATACTAAGGGGTTCTAAACCTAATTCTAAGTTGTCTTTTACAAGAGAAAATGAATGGTATTTATAGGAAAAATAATTTGGACTTTGGTTGGTGTAGATTGATCCCCACCATTCATTTTTGTTTGGTGTGGTTTAATCCTAGCCGTCCAATTTTCATTTGCACCACACCCCCTCATCTTTCCTTTTCTTCTATTTTGGTCCTTCTTCTTCTTTTTCTCTTCTTTGACCTTTATTTCTTTATTTTGCAATTTCTTCAATTTTTCTTGAATTTCCTGAAATACAACAAAATAATTTATTAAAATACGAATTCAAACAATAAATAGGTAATAAAAATATGCAAAATTATGCACTTATCATCGAGCTTTGATCGGAAAGATCTCTCAAATCTAGATGGTGGTTTTTAGATCGGATTTCATATTCTTGCTTTATACATCATCCTTTATAAAAACTAACCCTTGTTTTTGAATTTCCTCAAAGTTTTGAAAATGGCATTGCAGGGAAGCTTTTTAATTGCTAAAGTTAATCCTATTTCCATTCAGCAAATCGAAATCATTCTGGATGAGCAATTTCGGGCTTGGACACAATTTCTGAATGAACATTCATTAATTCGATATGCTTTAGTTACACCAGTGCAGCTTAACCATGATGGATTGCGTGAACTATATTGCAGTGCGGTTAACACTTCTGGACAGGACGGGTGTGCAATCACATATCGACTATTTGGTAGGTCGATTAGGGTCACTGAACGAGATGTTAATCAAATTCTTCATTTTCCTATGGAAAATCTTGTTTCTGATCCTACACCTGAACAAATTGAACTGTTCTTTCGTTTTATAAGGTACCAAGATGACAATTTCAATACTGGTAATCTTTCTAGAACATTTCTAACCCAGTACTGGAATTTCTTCTTTCACACTCTTAACCATGTTTTTTCCTCAGATAGAACAAATCAAGATCGAATACCTGAATTTATTCAAAAAATAGGGTATGCGGTCGCCAATAATTTGTGGATTAATTTTGGAAATATAGTGCTTGGTCAAATCATTTTAAAGATGAAACACTTGGGAACAAGAGATGTTCAGACTCAAAATGTCAAATGTGTATATCCAAGGTTTCTACAGCTAATATTAAATGATTTTTTGAATGACGAAGACAGAGCACGCTTGGAAAATGGTCAAAAGGTGGAATGTTCTTCCATGAAGACGAATGTAATTAATTACATAAGCAAAAAGAAATATACGGATGTGCCTACAGTCCTAACTGAATATCTAAAGACTGTCCCACTTCCGTTGTTACCAAGACCAGTGAGAGCAGGTATAAGACAAGGTAATATTTCAATCCCTGCCATTCCAACCTCTGCATTCCCTGCTGTGTCACAGGAAAAACAGTTTCTACAGCCCCTAGTGGCCATCTTATCCGACCAAGAGAAGGAAATCCCACCTACTCTAACACAGGTCGAAGAGCCCATTCTATAAATGCAAACACAAACAGAACAAACTCCTACACCTCAATTGTCACTTAAATGACCAGCCATCAACACTTTTGAGGGAGATAGTGCCTCAGCAGCACCACATAAGGAGTTAGTTACACCAGCAGCTCTACCTCATTCTAAAAGAAGTAAACCAAATGAACTTGAGGTAACTGTAACTGTTAGTAAAACAATTCTTCCTTGTCAAATGAGTGAAAATGTAAATAAGGTTGAATTGATGGGAGCAACTATCTTGAGTTCCATTTCACGGAACATAAGAGCGGTTGATAATCTTTCTACAGATCAAATGCCTTCACAGGCATCCGAGGTGGAATTACCTACCTCAATAACTGCTGGTGAATCTTCCATTTTACGGAAAGATCCATCGGTAGGTGGTTCTTTTATGAACCAAGTGTCTTTACAGACATACGAGGGAAACTTGGGTTTTGTGCCATTTAATCGATTCAAGTTTAACCTCCCGGAGGGAAAATCTCTGGATCTCTTTCGAGATTTACCACTCTTTACCAGTGGTCGGCAACTCGCTTCACGCGAGGATGGAAGCTCACGAACTTTCATATCTGTGACCTCTGAAAAAGGGGCTAGGATGATTTCATTTGCAGGTACATATATCAGTGGAAGCTCTGGAGGAGAGTTGAGGGAAACAGGAACAGAACATGTAAGTGTAACCCAAACCACTAAACCGAGTGAATATAGAGTGTTGAGTGAAACACCTACAGAACATACGAGTGAGCAACCTACTCAACCACATGCACCTGTAACCAGAAAGGAATACAGCAGACTCCTTACACGGGTCCAAACAATAGAGAAAAGAGTTGCCAAATATCTGTAAGTCCATTGTAGAATTCAAAAATTTGCAACTTATTCAACATGATGCATTCCAGGTTCAATTAAGTTCCATGGCAGCCCAGTTTAATGATGCAATCAACTCCTTGGTAAAGTCATCTTCGTCTAATTTACCAACTCCACATCCTACTACTCTGGAGGATAACCCAACTGAGGGGGAGAAGGAGGATGACCAAGAAAAATATACTAGGCGTAAGGGCAAGGAAAAGATTGTTGACACAGAATTAACTTTATTTTGGGAAAGGAAAAGCTAATGGAAATATTAGTGCTATGTGGAAAGAAAGCAAAGGCAAACTTGAAGATATGTTCAGTCTAAAGGAACAATTGTCTTGCACTTGGTTAATTTTAGAAATCTGGAAAATGTATATGTATGATCCAGAATGCGCTTTAATATTATTTATCTTTGTATTTTATCTGTATCAGTTGAGTTATCCTATAGGAATTTGCTTATCAAACCATAACAATCAAATAGGGGGAGATTGTAAAGCATAATGTAATGTAATATGTAATAGAGGACATATATAACTCAACTAGGATAAAAGATAAATAATATTAACTCTATACAGGGATCGTGAAATTTGAAGAACAGGGATCAACAAGGATCAAGTTGCTGAAAGAAGTTCATTAACATGATCAAGCCTCAGTGACAAAATAAGATGTACAGATGATTCAGTTGAAGGGCCAAAAGATTCCAGTGATAAAGTTTTTATGGTTACACAATTTTTAACAGTGTTCTTAAAGACATGATACGAAGACCAAGAGTGAATGTTAGTCATCTGTGAACCAGACCAGTTGCACTAGGCGTCAACACTTCACAAAGGAATCGAAGTATCTAACTCAGAAAAACTGTTAAGAGATATGATTGAGTTTAGAGCAGTGTTGATATCCTCTAGTTAGTTGGAAGCTGAATATTTAAGGATGTCAAATTAAGAGGAATATGAATAGTTTCTGAAATTACTATTTATATGAATAGTAAATTACTATTCATATGAATAGTAATCGAAATTACTATTCATATGAATAGTAACCGAAATTACTATTCATATGAATAGTACTATTCATGTGAATAGTAATCAAAAATACCATTCATTTGAAAAAGTAAAAGCAAGAGGTGAAAAACATGTGGGACCATGTTAAAATCAAGTTTGTTTGAAAAAGAAGAATTCGGCAGAATTGGGATGAAAGAAAAGTAAACAAAAAAACATGTAGTGGCTCAGAAGAGAAGAAAGCAGAAAAATCGGCTGAATTGACGTAATCAGTTACGTAATATTAATCGCATAGTAACTTTATAAAATCTATAAATAGGCTTGTTGTATTTCATTTCAAAACACACCTCAACACACAACTTTCTCTTCTCTCTCTTATATCTTCTCTGTGTAAGCTGCTAGACAGTCCATCTATTAGGAAAGTCGGCTTAGCCCACTTTCAGGAAGTGTCGGGTAGAAGGTCCTCGTGCCTAAACTATCCTTAGGAGTGTTTGATTTTGTAGCTAATCCATAGGATTAGATTGTGTAGCAAACCTCCGGGTTTTATCTATTCAAAGATATTTCCTAAACATTTGTGTTATTTCGATTCAGTATTTTTGATCTCATATCCACATCAAAAATCAAAATATTTTTTAAATAACGTATTCAACCCCCCTTCTACGTTATTCTGGACCTAACATAGGATTTGTCCACCACATTTAGAAGGTGTAGGATCAAGATTAACCCAACACACCCCTAAACCCTAATTCTTATCCTATAAATACCCCCTTACCCCCCTTGTATTTATGAACTTAGATTTTAGGGTAGCTTTAATTTCTTGTTTTTTAGTTTCAAATATTGTAAACACTTTTTATTTTAATGCAAAAATTCTGTTTCCTTTAATTTCTCGTCTTGTTTTTTCATTATTGTTGCCTTGATTTCGTTATTTTTGTAAATTCGATTAGTGGATAAAGTAGCGAAATGCTATCCACATGGGGTTGAAAGTAACAAAATTTTAATTTCTTGTTCGTAGTTAATAATTTTAATTGAGCCCCTTTAGATCTCCATTCTATTGTGGGTTATAATTTTAAATCATCGTTTCAATTTTATTTTAATTTCATATTTAAATTTTATTTTCGCATTTAATTTTAAAAAATAAATAAAAAAACCTAAAATATTAGTTTTATAATTTTCCAGCATTTATTTTCTGTTTTGTTTTGGTGATAATTCGAAGCTGCATTTCAAACTCCCCTGTTTTCTCTCCTTTACTCCCCTTTCTTAAAACCCCCAAACCCAGGCAATCCTCTCCATGTTTTCTTATCTATTTTTTTTTAAAAAAAGTCACCCTTTTTTCTTCAGTTTTCTTTTTGCTCTGTGCCTGCGATTTCTTTCGTTTTCGTCTTCAAAACCCAGCTCATTCTTTCATCTTAAACTCTCTTGTTTTCTTTCCTTCATCCTCACTTTAAATCTGTTTCGTTAGTTTGAATCACGTTTTGTACCGAGTCCGCGAATTGAGTCATTTCTGTCTAAGTTTTTGGCCGAAAGTCCACCTGTTTTTTTTAGTTTTGTTTTCCGAGTACCGTGTTTTGCTTATTTGTTTGTTGCTGTTATTTGGTTTTGTTCTGCATTTTTCCATGTTGTTGTTTTTGCTGAGTGTTCAAATCCTCCTTGCTGTTGTTTGTTGAGTCCGAGTCTGTTATGAGTCGCTGTGTCCGAGTTTTAATTGTAGAGTCTGCGTTTCGAAATTGTGAGTTTGTGTTCTTAGATTATCTCCTCGTTATTGTACTGAGTTCGATGTGTTAAGGTTAGTGTTACTGAGTTTTTGCTGAGTTATTTGTTCGCGAGTTGTTCTTTGTTTTTCATTGGGAATTTGTAGTTCTTGCTATTAATCGAGTCGTTTTGTTCATTGAGGTTTTTGTGTGGGTTCAACCGAGTTTAAGTTCGCTGTTTGGTTTTTGGTTTTGAAAGTCATATGTTTACCCTATTTGTAAACATCGAGGATTCAACTCAACTTAAACAAGAATGTAATAGTAAATAGTATATGTACTGTCACAGGGATCTCAAATGTTCAACTGTCAAAAGAAAGAAGACAAAGTCAATCTACCGTTTTGAGGTATACTACACTTGAAGAAGTTCATTCAATTGATCAAGCGTCAGTGGAGTATTCAAGACAGTGGGTTCAATTTATAGTGATGATCAAGCGTCAGTGGAGTATTCAAGATAGTGGGTTCTATTTATAGTGACAAGAGGTTCTTACAGTGGGAGAATACAGATTATAAAGGTTTGAAAAAGAGTGAAGAAAAGGAAGACGGGAACCACAGCTTTAAAGTCAATATATGAAGAACAGTCATTGCGGTTAGTCACTCATGAACCAGACCGTGCATCGAGTGTCAACATTAAACAGTGGTTGTTCGTCATTAACTTCAGTGGTTCAAGCTATCAAGAGTGGTATGAGAGAAAATCATTGTGCAAGCAACAAAAGTGTTTAATTAATTAACCACAGTGATTTTACTATCAAGTGGACTGGCTACGAGGAAAAAGAATTATCATAAATAAATTCTAAGTGATATATTCTTAATGCTGAAACCCCGGTTAGAATTGTTGTATTTTTTGCTAAGCAAAAGGAGTCCGGTTTCAGATTCTCAAGAGACCGTAGCTTACACCTGGACGGGTAATGAGAAAATAGAATTATCACAATAGAATGGAAAGTGATATATTCTTAAAGCTGGAATCCCGGTTGGAATTGATATATTTTTTGTTAAGCAAAAGGAGTCCGGTTCCAGACCCTCAGGTAACCGCAGATGAGAGCTAAGGATTTATTTATATTAATAAATATTTTATTTAATTAAAAAATTATATTTATAAATATATAATAATATTAGATATTTATTTTTATAATTTTTGAATTAAATTAATTATTTATTAATTAAAGATTAGAAGCTGTGCGGATTAAAAGCATTTCTATGGGGCCTGTCTAAATAAAACAAAAGTCTGACAGGTGGCGCATGTGATGTTAAAGGAATTTAGAAGAATTGGCCAGGTTTATTAACTTAAATTCAATAGTCTGGCCAAGTTCTTTTAATTCTTTATATTAATTCGATAGTCTTTATAAGCCTTGGATAGTCTATAAAAGATAGTCTGTATATAGATAGTCTGTATATGGATTGTCTGTATACAGTTCAAGTGAAAGTGATAGTCTGTAAAGCTATAGTCCTACCGACAGTCATACAAAGGAAAAGATAGTCATGCAGCTCAACTGAAAGTGATAGTCTATATACTGATTGGCCTACCAATAGTCATACAAGTCTTATGGATAGTATGTATATGGATTAAAAGGAGGCAGAAGATATTTCTACATCATGTCTTCATATAGAGACGCACAGACAGAAACATTACTACTTCACTATCTCTCCAAAAACAAGACAGACCCGGGAGAGAAAAGAGATCAAGAGAAAGAGTTCCTTGAGCTTAATTTAATTCTTGTAAATTATTTCTAGTTTGTATCGTTAAATCTGAACCACTAGAAATAGTTTACTTGTACTATTGGAACTATCTAGCGGATTAAGTTCCCTAGAACTTATCTCTCGAATTGCTTTTAGCATTCGATCTTTTTATTACAAATATAGAAAACTTCATGTCGAATTTTCTATAGAATTTGTAATAATTAGTTTGGTCATCAAACCTTGTAATTTGTACCCGTGTATTTAGACACACCCCATCAAGTTTAATATAATTTTATATTCAACTTGAAATATTGGTATTCGTTTTATTCCGCATCAATTTGTTCTTGATTTAATATTTTTAGAAAAGAACAAATTCGATAAAACGGTATAGTTTGTATTCAACCCCCCCTTCTACAAACTATTTTGGACCTAACAATTGGTATCCGAGCCTTTTGATTGATGCACAAATCAAGATCCTTATTTTTGTGGTCCTCCAATTGGTTTTCGAGTTTGTTGACCCATACACAAGTTAAATCCGATATTAGACCAAAAAGTCAACTCCTCTGTTTTCGAATTCTTTAACCTTCAAAAATATTCATTTTTGAGTTTTTTTAATTGTTAAATAATTTGAACTTATATTCGAATTTTTTAATTCTTGAAATGATTAATTCTTGGAAATTTTGATTTTTAAACAACTTGAATTTATTTTCAAATTGTTTAATTCTCAAAATTTTTAATTCTTGATAATTTTGAATTTTAATTAACTTGAATTTATTTTCGGATTCTTTAACTCTCTAAATTTTCATTTCTTGAGATTTTTTGATTCTTAATTAATTTGACTCTAATTTCGAATTTTAATTAATTTGAACTTACTTTCAGATTTTTTATTTCTCAAAAATTTTCAAGCCCTTGAAGTTTTTGAATTTTAAATAGTTTGAATTTATTCTAAGCCCATGGTTCTCAAAGATTGTTAGACTGAAGATTCCTCCGGGTTGTAAAGATGATTTGAATCTTTTGAAGAAAATGCATTTTTCAATGAAATTAATTTCTACCTACTGAAGAAAAATTTGTGGAAGCTCCTCAAAGTTATATCCATAGAATTCACTGGTTTTTCAGAAGCAGGAATGGAAGAGATTTTAGTGGATAGAATTTTTCTCGAAGATTTGAATTAACTCTATTGATTCTGTGATATACAAACACTCAGTGGATTGCTCCAATGTAATATCTACTACACTTAGTGGATTGTACCAAGAAATATCTTTCAAGGAATCAACAGAGATTTTAGAAAAGTGGAATCAAGGAGGTTTAAGAATAGACTAGACAGTTAGACATCTCAGTCAGGAATTAATGATGGAACCTCAGAACAGACATGAAGAGTTACTAATTCAGAAAGAGTACGAAAGCTGTATCCAGGGATCAGGCCTATCTACTCCGAAGCAGAAACTCTTCAAGATATAGTTCAACTCAAGAGGTGGTTGCAAGACTGAGATGGTGGAAAGAACAAGACATGATAGTTGCAGTTATCTTGCTGAAGGAAAGAGTTGGGATGGATCAGATGATGATGAGAAGAGCATAATTAATATCTTGCCTTCACAGCAATCTCTGAAGATGATTCACCTCATATGTCTCAGGTATCAATTCTTCGAACTAATGCAATATGTAATTCTCAGAAATTCAAAGCATGTTAAGATCTTAGTTTTTAATTGATATATCTTTGGTTAGAAGATCTTAATATGTGTATGAATATTTGTTGAATTTAATTAATTGCAATAGGGAGTTAGAAGTGTTCTCAGACAATATCTTTTAATTCTTAAATGATATATGTTAAGCATATAAGACCTTTGCTTAAGCTAGTTTCAGGATCCCCAGTAGAACAAGATTTGCTTATTCGTTCTGAATTGTTTGTTAAGGTTTAAAAAAAGTTTAAAAGATGGAATAATTACCTAGGGTGTCAGTAGAACATCAATTCATTTGTAAAATTGACTTAGTTAATAGAGACTATATAATATCATATAACAATATGAATGGATTGGATAGAATTAGTGATTAATTGTTAATTCTTCTATTCCATGCATGTTTAGAAAATTAATGAATATCTATAAATCTACTTGCTACCTGTTACACTAGTGTACATAGGTTAAAGTAGATAGTACTGAATTTTCTAAAATGCATAACATGCCTAATTTGCATAATTCTTATCTGTGATGTTATAATGCTGAATGTATGCCTTGTATTCGTATTGTCATGCCTGATTATTTCTAATGTCATAAACGTATCTCATAGTATTTGCATTGATTATAGAAAAAGCATGTTTAAGAATAATAATAAGGTACAGACTGCTAGTCCTCCTTATGTTACGAAGGAACCATTATTCTCCTTGCTCAATGACTATTTTGTCAATGACATTAAAAAGGAGAAATGGTCAGTCAAAGATAAGAATGAGCATGTTAAGGTTAAAACTGTTGTTAACTCTGATAAAAGAGAAATCTCTAATCCATCTGGACCCAATCAAACAATTTGGGTACCAAGAACTTTTTATCAATTTGTGAATGTAGGGCTTAATAAGTTAATCGATTATGCATTATTATTGATTTATTCAAAGCATATCATCGAAGAAAGAACCCTGCAATCAAATGTGAATGTGAAGACAGGCCAAGTGGTTTTCCCTTGGAGACAACAGCAAGGGTATGACCCAGGGTCATGGCTATTCAATAGCTAGGTATGTTGTTAGTAATAAAGCATCTTTAGAAGATGAAGAGCCTACTATTCAAGGATTAAGGAAAGAGAACTTATCTGTAGCTGACATGGAATCTCAGTCAAAGGTGAAGTCAACAAGGTCAAATCTAAAACTTCATCAGACAAGAGTTCAGCTATGACATAAGAAGCTCACACACCTGAATGTCAAATCAAGAGATTCTTTCCTGGAAATCGAATCAGTAAAGGAGACTACCTCATCTGGAATTAAAGCAAAATGAAATTATTAGGCATGTCATAAAAGGAAGTCAAAGAAGCATCACACAGAAGTTCTACATCAAAGAAAAATATATTTTAGTGGTGATGACTGATTGACTTCTTTCAACAAACAAGTTGTTGTTCAGACAATCTGAAGACAAGACACCACTGATGGTGATTGATCACATTTAGAAGATCGGCAAGAAGCAAAACTGACTATGACAACTTGGAGACCAGATTACAGGACCTATCAATTAGTGTTCTGGATGATTTCTGCACCTTCAAGAGTATTAATGCTGAAGCAGTCAATAGTTTGCTACTGACATGATTAAACCCTAATCAGTAAGAAATATAGGAAGAACCCACAAGTTATGAAGGAAATTGTTTGCAATGTTAAATGAAAGTGAGCATCTTGGCAATCAGTAAATGCTCAAGAGGATAATTTCCTTGGTTACTCAATGGAGTCTATAGCCTACAGGGTGATTGTTATTAATCAACAGAAGGTGGTTGAAACTCTTAGTGATGTTCAACAACTTCTAGCTCCCAGCTGTCAATTGTGATGATTATTGAGATCCCACCAATGTGAAACATGGAGAATCTTCATGTAAACCAAACAGCAGCTTAGGGGGAGCAACTGAAGGATCATTTAGTCAACTCAACACCACATTGAAAATTATAGGACACTATGAGAACATGTCTGCCAAGACAAAGAATGTTGACTCAATTAATTCTTTGTCCTAGTTCTTAGTGTTCCTAATGGTGAAAGTAAAAGACTAGTAGAGCTTCAAGTACCAATTATTATTTCTTCAGTTTTCTTTTAGAAGAAACTAAGAAAGCTACAAAGGCTCTAAAAGATCCAGATTGAGTGATTGCAATGCAAGATGATCTCAATCAGTACAAAAGGTAGATTGTAGGGAAGCTGGTATCCCGACCAAACAACAAGGCTGTATTTGGTACAAGGATAACCAGAAGTCTACCTGGATAATGTCAAGGCATTGTTATGAGGGACAAGGCTAAACTGGATGCTAGGTTACAATTTGATCAGACAGTATATCTGATAAGAAGCACCAGTGACAAGACTTGAGGATATCAGGCACCTGCTGCACATTCATGATTATAATGGACATCTGGACATACTGAATCTGGATGCTAGAGGAATGTGAACAAGTGCACTCCTAGTTGGCAAGATAATGGAAGATCTCTACAGGTTAGTATGAACTGGTATCATCACTCAAGCAAGCATGGAAGAGATGGTATGACACCCTAACTACAATTTAACATTTGGTATCAATCTTTAATAGTTGGTATCATTTAACGATTGGTGTCATTTTTATAGAACTCTCTACATCTTTAGGCACAAACATAAATGATACATATGTGCAATGATATCTTGATTATATTATATGTTGGTCTACTAACTATAAATTGGTATCAAGATATTTGCTGTTTTGATGTTGGTGAAGTTGCAATTCTTTTGATTTACTTTAGTAAGCCAAAAGAATGATGACAATAAAATTAAGTCAAGGATCTTTTGTTTATGTTCAGAAGATTTTAGACCTGTCAAGACTGCCTACCAACACATCACTATAGCTAGCTTTTGACCTATTATTTTGGACCTAACAAGTTAGTAATCAAAAATCTTAAGATGGACCCGGATCTGATGAAATGGTACCCTAGAGATATTTGACCCAACAAGTTCAGGATCTACTAATTAGGACCTAATCAGGCTATAGAGTAATCATCAGCTTATTATCTTATTCAATTGCTAATAGATCACTTACACACATATTTTATTCTAAATTATGCAAATGTACATGGTCCCAAGTGGATTCTTGAAAATCTATTATTGTAGTTATTACAATTGATTTTCAATTGTCTTAAGTTGGACCCAAATCTGCAGAGATGGTACCCTAGAGACATCAGTTCTGACATGTTTTGCTGCATAGAGACAGATCAAATGAGTTGTACGAAAGCAGGAGAACACAAGGAATCAAATTCATCTCTAACAACTCTGTGGAACACTCAAGGACTAAGCATCTTGCATAAGGTATCAATTATTTTGAGAGCATGTCTTTAATTAAGGTTAACTTGCAGACATGTTTACTAATTCACTTGATGAAATTAATTTTTCAAGATTGGTTTGTATACTTGGGATTTTATTAATGCTATATGATTTGTATATCCCATCTGTTAAGTAATTCTTAAATGAGTTTACAAGTATTCAGTTGTCAGTATTGAAAGGACTTGTGAATTTATTGTAAGCAATTCATAAATGAGTTCATAAGTATTCAATTATCCGTACTGAAAGGACTTGTGAACTTATCTACATCCAGACCTCACGCTGAAAATTATCTGTTGAATGATTGCCATGTGCATAATTGTAATATATTTTAGTGGTGATTATTTAAGGATAATTTAAATAATTAAATGCTAAAATCTAACTCATAGAGATTTATTATTTATTTATTTAATTATTTACTTTGATTAATATGAGTTATAGAACCTGAAGCAATTCAATTAAGTATTTGCTCTGTACCTCATATTTATTAAAATAAGTATACAGTATAACTAATTTGGACCTAATCTGTGTTGGTCTTCAATTAGTTGTGAGATGTTAATTCTAGTGAATTTATCAATGCTCCATATTTAGAAATTCACTATAATTAATATCATGATTCTAACAATTGGTTGTATTGAAGTTTTGACTTATATCAGTTAATGATATTTAGTTAGAATTCTATTTACTAACTAATTGTGAGATGTATTGGCATGAGTGAAATTACTTAGAACTCCTCTAAGTAATCTATGTTGCATCTTTTGAAATTCACTCATACTATTATACAAGGTGTGAAAATTTTCTAAGTGAAAATTTACTTGGAATAATTTTTATGCTAGTTTGCAAATTCTAATCACTTTGATAATAAATGTTATACACAATGGATCAAAGTGTATTGGACTTAGAATATTTTTTTTCTAAGATTGCAGACAAGACAGCTTTGGTAATCGAGTCTTATTTATTGAACCAAGTTTGTCTATAACTAGCAGTTGTTAGGAGTTAACAATTGTTATTATCGAGGAGTTGCCTTCAAGTCATAAGTTTAAAATGTTATATCTTAAGAACTTGTGTATTTCTTGTCAACCAGTTCCTCGTACTTATGAATGTCAGTGAATGATAGTCATAAGTAGTTAGATACTAATATTCATTATGTCAATTGGTATTCAATGTAACAATTCAATCTTCACTGAATTGAATTTATCAAACAATTGGTATCACTGAATATTTAGTATTTAACAGTGATTATTTATATCCTAGTTAAATTATGACGTGAAGTAATTCAATGGTTTATTTGCTTATAATTTAATTTTGGTAGAGTAATCATAAACACAATTATTTGCATTCTAAAGTGTTTGATAAATACTAACAGTTGGTATCAAATAATAGAATATTTGTTTACTAACAATTGCTAGTTGCTCTGATACTTTATTGCAAACTAATTGTGATATATATATATATATATTAGCTCTGATGATATTACTTAGGATTTATTCTAAGTAAACAGTGTCTTTTCTATGAATCATTAGTGTTAGTATATATTAAGGTGTTCAACTTTCTAAGTAAGTGAGACTTAAGGTTACATTCGGTCTCCTATCATATTTTGAAGTGGTGAGAATTTTCAAAATTGAATTCTCTAATTCTGGTTATACACCACTTTATATACATGATAGTTCTTAGAATATTTTTACATCCATTAGACGATTACTTAGTTTATGTTGTGCTAAGTAATGCAGCGCTAAGGGAGAGACATTGGTTATCTGTACTTATGTACTTGGTAATCTTTGTTACCTAAACTACATTCAGTGCTTGTATGAGTCTTTTCAATAACTTTTGTGTTGAAGTTCTCTATACATTATAAGCACTTAAAGAAAATCTTTCTTTATAAATTACTGCGAAGTCAAGAGTTTGTGTCATTTAAAAATAAAATGACCTATTTTTCATTAAAAGACATGATAATACATTGTTTTATGCATAAATACAGACTCTTGCACATTAACAGTTTTTAAAAGAAAACTCAATTCTTTCTACAGTTGTGATTGCTTATATTGTAATTTTTTTTAAAGCCACAACTGTACATCAATTCTCTCACAAGATTTAATGCATATATTTTCACTCAATGTTCTGGTATGTTGTAAATGCATTCTATCTCTATGTTGCTCTACTGCTATGTGATGCAGGTTCAGCTCCTAGTGGAAGGTTTTTCACAATTGAAAGTCATGAGGTTGTAAATCCAACAACTTCTATCCCGGACTATAAATCCATATCTAAACACATCCGAACTTACCCCTGAAGTGGAAGTAACCTATTGACCAGAGGTCATTAAGGGAGTAACTGCACTTGATGCAGCAAATAAGGATGTGAGGGATAGTAAACCCACAGCTCTACCTCTCAAGGAGAATAAATGTATATAACTTGAGGTATCTGTAAGCTCGCCAGCATTCTCCCAAAAGGATGCAGAGCTGAAAATGGCACTAAAACAGTCTCTGGATTCATTCTCTTAAAAGGATGAGTTTATTGAAATTCTCCTTTCAGCCAAGGCATCAGTTGGTAAGTCACTACCTCATACACAAAACTAAAATACTTTATATGCACAAAGTGAGATTGCACACACTAAGGACGAATTGACGGAAACAACTAATACTCTGACCATTTTACGGTTAGGATTATAAGTTGAAGGTTCCTCAAAGAACTAAGAGTCTTCACAGACCTCGAGAGAGGGCTGTGATCCCTAATGCAAAATCTTTCAGGATCACTATCTAACTCCCTAGAGGGAACATCTCTGGATCCTGCGGGTATCGGGTCCGACATAGGTGCGGATCGACAACTTGTTAACTATGATTCAGATTCACCTAATGAATTAAACAAGGAGATGTCTTCACCGACATTAGAAGGAAACATGATTTTAATTCTATGTTTTGATTTCATTGTTTACTTTCTCAGAATTCAATTCTGAAACCCACAAAAAGGGAAAATTTATTAACTTGTATATTATGACTCAGATTCGTCTGACGAGTCCAACGAGGATTTAGGATTTGCGAACTTCCATTGCACCACCACTGACCTCTCTTGAAGGGGATAGGGTGATTTTCCTTGCAGGTACACATGGATGTTGGATAATATATTTATAAATATCTAATAATATTAGTTATTTATTTTTATAATTTTTGAATTAAATTAATTATTTATTAATTAAAGATTAGAAGCTGTGCAGATTAAAAGCATTTCTACGGAGCCTGTCTAAATGAAACAAAAGTCTGACAGGTGGCGCATGTGATGTTAAAGGAATTTAGAAGAATTGGCCAGGTTTATTAACTTAAATTCAATAGTCTGGCCAAGTTCTTTTAATTCTTTATATTAATTCGATAGTCTGTATAAGCCTTGGATAGTCTATAAAAGATAGTCTGTATATAGATAGTATGTATACAGATAGTCTGTATATGGATAGTCTGTATACAGTTCAAGTGAATGTGATAGTCTGTAAAGCTATAGTCCTACCGACAGTCATACAAAGGAAAAGATAGTCATGCAGCTCAACTGAAAGTGATAGTCTATATACCGATTGTCCTACCGATAGTCATATAAGTCTTATGGATAATCTGTATATGGATTAAAAGGAGGCATAAGATATTTCTACATCATGTCTACATATAGAGACGCACAGACAGAAACATTACTACTTCACTATCTCTCCAAAAACAAGACAGACCCGGGAGAAAAAAGAGATCAAGAGAAAGAGTTCCTTGAGCTTAATTTAATTCTTGTAAATTATTTCTAGCTTGTATCGTTAAATCTGAACCACTAGAAATAGTTTACTTGTACTATTGGAACTATCTATCGGATTAAGTTCCCTAGAACTTATCTCTCGAATGTTGGGCTTAAACCCAATACGGTAGTATGGGTATTGGTGATATAAGTCATATATGGGTAAGGTAATAATTGTATGGATACACAATTATTATATATGGTATGTCTTATTCACAAAGTTAGGTAATTAGGTGCCAAGAATTGGAAGGCTTGTATAACAAGTATGGTAAGACTTGTAGAACAAGTATGGCAAGTCTTGGTGGCTAAGTTTTGGGTAGCTATATAAACATAGTCATATTATGTTTTGATATATACTTGAGTATTGTTTGGCTTGAGTATTGTGTGAGTGATACACCGAGTGATTGATGTATTATTGATATTGTTAAGATTAATAATACGAGTTTGGGACGTGGGTTTTCCGCGTCAAATATATTTGTGTGTGTGCTTTGTTTTATTTGTTTGTTTGAATCTCGTTAATGTGTAGCCCATAACCTAACATCGAATTGCTTTTAGCATTCGATCTTTTTATTACAAATATAGAAAATTTCATGTTGAATTTTCTATAGAATTTGTAATCATTAGTTTGGTCATCAAACCTTGTAATTTGTACCCGTGTATTTAGACACACCCCATCAAGTTTAATGTAATTTTATATTCAACTTGAAATATTGGTATTCATTTTATTCCGCATCAATTTGTTCTTGATTTAATATTTTAAGAAAAGAGCAAATTCGATAAAACGGTATAGTTTGTATTCAACCCCCCCCTTCTACAAACTATTTTGGACCTAACAGGTTTGTTTCTTGGTTTAATTTCCCTTTCCCCTTCGTTTTAGGATAGTCGATATTACTGAGTTTGTATGTGTTTTGAATCAAGTTCGAATTGGGTTTATTTAACTGTGTTCTTCCTGCTGTTCGTTTTCTTCACTATTTTGTTTTATTCAGAGTTGCTGCGTTGTCTAATTCCTGTTCATTGTTTGCTGATAGCGTTCGTTATTTATTCAAATCTGAGTTTTGCAAGTTTAGATTTTCATGGCTGCGTTTGAATTCAGTGCCATGTTTTGCGATTGTTTACAGTTATTGTGTTCGAGCCCATGCTCACTGAGTCCTTGAGTCGATTGGGTGGTTCTGTGCGAGTCAGCCGAGTTGCTATGTTCCATTTTATTTTTCTAGTTTGTTATGGTCTTGTTCATAATTGAGTTTTTGTCTGAGTCATTACTGCTTGAGTCCTGAGTTTCGATTGTTTTGTTTTATCGATTTGCTGGTTTTGTTTTGTAGTTTGGCTAGTTAATTTTTTAAACACTTCATGTTGAATTTTTCAAAAAAAATTCCTATTAATAAAAATTGGTTTAATTCGATTTTTTTTAAAAAAAGGGTGAGGGAATTTTAGAATAAAATCTAGTTTAAATTTAAATATATAATTTTTAGAATAATTTAGATTTTCTCTTTTCATTTTTAATTAATTAGTTTATATATATAGAATAATTTTTTTTAACTTTCTTTTAGAAATTAGATAGTAAAACCCAAATTTTCAAAAACCCAAAATTGTTCTAATCCGACTAAGTTAAAAGTTAAGGCTTGCGAAAATATTAGTCTCCGTGGATCGATACCTAAAATATTTTAATGATTGAATCGTGCCCTTGTGATTTAAAATTGTAATTATTTTAGCACATCATGTCGTCCAGTTCGTTGTCTGTCCGAGAATTTGATTGTTGTCGAATTATTGTTTTCTGAATGGCGTTGATGAATTTGCTGTTTTGTATTTTGTTTCGACTGTGTGTTTGAGTTGTAGTGTAGTCAAATGGAAGTGCAGTTTAATTTAATTTGCTGTTTATTTGTTCGATTTGCTGTTTGTTCTTTTGAATTCGTTCTTAATCGAGTTCTTAACTTAGTTTTCACTGCAAGTTGAATTATGAGTAACGAGTTATCGCTGAGTTAGAGTTGGTTTCGTCGCTGGGTTTTGTTACTCGGTTTAGTTTGCTGTTTGTTTGTTAAATTCAGTTTGTAGGCTGCTGTTTTTGTCAAGTTGTTTTTGTTCATTTTTGTGTTTGCTGTTCTTCACTGAGTTTGCATCGATTTTGCTTTGTGTGGCTGAGTTGTGAGTTCGCTGTTTGTCCGAGAATTTGATTTCTGTCGACTTAGTGTTTTCTGAATGGCGTTGATGAATTTTTTGTTTTGTAGTTTGTTTCGACTGTGTGTTTGAGTTGCAGTGTAGTCGAATGAAAGAGCAATTTAATTTAATTTGCTGTTTATTTGTTCATGAATGGTAGTGTAGTTGTTTTGCATTGAATTATACTGAGTTACTGAGTTGACTGGGTGATTGCTTCCCTGGTTTAATTTGGTTCGTTTAATTTTATTTGTTGTTTTTGGCTAGTTAGATTTATGAATAATTCATGTCAAAATTCTCTTAAAATTTTCTGTAAACTCTAAACTTTGTGTTTAATTTTATTTGTTTATTGATATTGCAGATTCGGATGGCATCTTCCAAAAATAAGAAACGCATTGAAATTATTCCAGAAAATGCTGAATTTGAAGAAGTAAGAAGTCTTGGTAAAGAAAGTCTTGGCGATGAATCCCTATCTGAAGACGGTGGTAATGATAAAGGCACATCTGAACAGGAGGAAATTTCAAGAAAAAGAAAAAGTGACAGCCTTGAAACTCAACAATCTAATCAGCCTTATCAAAAGAAGCAAAGAAAGAAGAAAGCTCGTTGTTGGCCGCATTTGGACGTTGTTGAGGAGAACAATAAGAAAATTGCAATTTGTAAATTTTGCAAAACAAGAATGAAATGTGGGAGTACGGGGTGCACAACAACGTTGAACAGGCACGTGGATAAAGAAATCATATATCAAGAGAGGCAAATGCATAATGGAAAATAAGATGCAAGTACCTATGAATAAATTTAAGAGCTTGAATTATGCAACAATTGAAAGGAAAAATACATGAGAAGCAAATGCTCTAACTTCACCACCACAAGAGATAGAACTCATTTTAGAAATTTTTTCTGAATCTTTGGCATGATAGGTAACAGAAGATCCTAACGACTTTGACAAAGCAATAGAATTAGACGAAGCACACTCCAAAATAAAGTAAGAAGCCTTCGTCAGAATAGTTTTTTGTTTCTTGGCTAACGGAGAAGGTGTTATATCAATCAAGCTTGCACCAACAACTGCTATATCAACAGACATGGAAGTAGAATCCTTCTCTTCAACACGAGGAACCTTCGACTTGTTACATTTTTGTATTTCGGGTTTCTTTTTGCCTTTTCTCAGTTCAACCTCCGCCAATGCCCGTTGTTCAAGTACCTTGAGAAGAGATTCTTCACTCAACTTTTCTCAACTCAAGGAAAAAAACATATAAAGGAGGATACAAGCAAATATTCAAAGATGCATTGGTATAATATTATCAAGGCATTAAATTATAGTACTACTGATCAGGACACATGACATAGTAGTTTAAAGCCAAAGGAATGCAAACGAAGGTGATATATGCGCAATTGGGCTACAAAGGATTTAAGGTTCTATCTCTACCACTATTTAAAAATTTCTCATCCCTAAGCATTGCGGAGGACATTATCAAAGAATTGTTATGATCTTTAGTTAGTTCCTTGTAATCCAATTTCTCGACATTATCAAGTTTTGGATTATATTTCCTTGGTATATAATCATACCAATCCATGTGAAGCACAGTATCCGGACCAAAAAATAAATCCATGCCTCATCTGATCCTCAATTATTACCACCCGTATTAATCCATTATTGAGAACCTGCTTTTAAACTGATTGAGAAAAAATCTGAAGCCTTGGCGGAACTGGTCAGTTGGTAGTGATGCCAGAAGTGTCTTAACTAAAGACCAACACCTCTCGTTTGACAGCGATCAATAAAGGAATTCACATGTAAAAAACTATTTAGGAGAAGCTGCCCTAACTTAGCATCCTCAAGGATCTCATCGTAAAAGGGATGAAGTGGAAACCGAAGACCACATTTAAAGGCAAATTTCGATAAACCAATTCCTATTTGATCATTGAGGACTTGTATTTCATATATTTTATCCGTGGGTTTTGTCAAGACACAAGTATACTCCTCAGGAATCAAATAGATGGATTTCATGAATTTTATGTCATTGGCAGTGAGATTGTTAGACATATTCACAACTGCATATGTAGATTTTTTAAACCATGCAATGGTACCCCACTCATCCTCAGACTTAAATTCGCTATGAGGATAATAATTTTCATCATTAATATCAGTGGTATACTCGTCATCATCGATACACTCATAATCACTATCGCTAACACACTCACTATCATCATCGGAATAATCATCACAATCATCCCGATGAGGGGGGCCACTGGTAGAAGACATCTGAAAAAAAAAAGGAAGGATGGGTTAGAGTCTGTTCGAACGGAATATTAATACAACACATACAAATCAAGTTTGTGCATCTACACCGTTCGAAACAAAACTCTAAATCCTATAAAATTGGGGACTACATAAAAGTGAAGAATATTTGTTCAATTAGAAAAGATAGCACTCGAGAAGGATTTATATAGTATAAGGATTTGGTTCATCACGATCAACATTGTTGCTGTAAGTAGCAGAAATAATTGACAAAAATCAAATGGAGAACAATGCAAAAAGATGAAGCAAATGTTAAAAAGTGCAGGAATCTGGAAACTGCTCCAGGTCTGACTTTGCACAATAAACTGCTTTCATATGAAATTTTCTGGGCAGTAAACTATATACGGTAGAAATATCTTGGAGTCTAGTTTTTAACACAAAAAACGGTGCATGAAAATAAATTTTCTAGAGGGATTTATGGTTGTTTTATTGAAGAGGGGTCTAGCTATCCAGATTTCAGAATTTACATTAATTGGAGATTTCCTTTCCATCCTACACGCTTCCTATATTACTAGATGGAAGAGACATGTAAGGACACCAGTAGCTTGTTTCTCGAAAAAATCATGACAATAAACCAAGATTTTAGTTTAGAGCAGCAGAAAGTGAAGCAAACACAACATGGATGTTGAAGTTCGATATTGAAAAATGCCTGACTTCCAAGATTAAACTGCTTTCATCTAGAAATTTGGGGGCAATGAATCATACACCATCAGAAATATATCGGAACGTAGTTTTTTATTCAAAAACGGTTCGTTAAAATAAATTTTCAACAGAAAGATAGAGCTGTTTTACTGAGCAATGATGCAACTGTCCAGATTTCTGATCTTTCGCTAATTGGCAAATTTTTTCTGCATTACACACTTTATACTCTACCCTCTGTTCATATAAGATAAATACGTGATGTTATACTCGTCAAGTATTGTATTCACGCTATTTGAACATGGACAAAGCATCAAAAATGGTGAAGACGTGGCATCTAATATGGTGAACATAGTACCACGAAATGAAGGTAACATTGCAACGGCCAGAAAATGAAGGAAAACAGACTGATGTAAAGGCAAAAAGCATCAGAACCTAAATGCAGGTTATTACGGTGGTCAGTATGAGCTATAAATCTACCAGGAAGAAAGCAAGCTAGGCAAAGTACAGTTGGAGTGATAATCTCTCGAGACAGAAAAGCTAATCCTAGACCAAGCAAAATTTATAGCATTGTGTGGTGTCTTCTACTTGCATCATTCACATACACTACTAAAGCTTAGAATGTGCTTCCATTTCAAAGACAAATGCAACTCAAGTCAAAGTTTTCACGTCGACAAATTAGATATCAAAGTGGAGCACGAGAACTACAAAATGAAGCATGAACCAATCCATCAAAAAGCATTAGGTGATTTTTTATGTGATCATTCATGTTCATACTAGACTTGTGGTTCGGTGGAATTTTAAAAAATTGAAGGAAGGATTAGAGACTTCAATCTTTGAAAAAATCTATACATAAGCGCAACAGTATGCTCATTGAGACCATCACTACCAAGACTTAAATGATGGAAAAGCAAGAAACCAAAGCTTGAATTATGGAAGCTTTCAATCTACTAAAACCAAGTACCAGAAGCAAGACCCAAATGCTAAAACAAGAAAGGGAAAAAAGTAATTTGAAATCATTTACCTGATTCGGCTGGGATAGAGACGCAATCGAGGGTAGAAGAAAAAGAACAACTGGAACTTGCAACCCTAAGCTGCCCAAAGTATAAAACAGAGGATATAAGCTTCATGTTCTTGAATTCCAAGCTTCAAAAAGGGGTCGAATGAAAAGACCTTAGAAAGTTTAAGACAAGGATAAATGCTTACCTGTTTAAAATTATGGGAAAGATGATGTAAAAGTCTGTCAAAATAGTCCTATCCACTCATCAAAAGGAACTTGCCATGAATCATACTGGTTGTGATTTAAACCCTATGTGAGAATTACGACTCAGATTTACAACAAAAGTGTTAAGTACTGGCAGAAGAAATAGACAAGGAGGCTTTGGATTGCTGACACGTGTGTGACAATTACCCACCGTTTGGGAGCTTGGTCAAACAAAGTAAATATATAAACAAGGAGGCTTTGGATTGCTGACACGTGTGTGACAATTACCCACCGTTTGGGAGCTTGGTCAAACAAAGTAAATAGTTGACTTAATTTATTTATATGACTAAATCTATATATATAGTCATCGGCAGAAGAGATGAAATAAGAATTTTTTAGTAACATTCTACTTGCTGAAGACCAAATACAAGTACAAAGGCCATAGTGATTCTAATGGGTCATCATGAAGTAGGAGTGGAAAAAGCCCAATCAACACATTTAACGATTGGCAAAAGTAATTTTGCCAAATAAAATTATATATAGTTCCCATGCTACCTATGACATTGGAATAAAGAAGTACACCCAATATATATTTTCTACCTTTGCTGCCGAACCGTACAAGATCAAAAATTAAATGGGATTATATTTATTATTTGTCTTGACGAAGAGCCCCAACAGGATAAAATAAATTATCGAAATCAGGCCAAATAAATTACTAAGGTCATTTATTATTTTTCCACAACATGAATTCTACTGAAGATTTATTATTTTTCCGTCACCTTGCTGCTCATATTGGGATTTATACTCATTGCTTTACTACCTGGAATGATCTTCTTGCTGCTTGGGGCTTCGTTTCTAGTTCTGTGCATAAAAGCCTGCTGCTACTTGGTGCCCAAGTGTACTGTTACCACATCTGGAGGGAAAGGAATGCTAGGCTGCATGGGAAAGACTGCATAGGACCGCGAACGTTATTAGATGGCATTATAATTGATATTAAAGCTAGATTAACTAATTCTATATGGTTCGTAAATATTGCTAGGGATTCTAATTATGCTAGCTGGTTAGCTTAGTTGTTAGCTTGGTTTTGCTTTCAAGTTGCAATCTGCTTCTTGTAGCAACAAAAAAAAAGAGTTCTGTTGTGCTAAAATAAATACAATTTTAAATCGCAAGCGCACGACCCAATCGTTGAATTATTTTAGGTATCGATCCTCGGAGACTAAAATTTTCGCAAACTTAATTTTCAATTTAATCGGATTAGAACAAGTGGATTTTTGGATGTTTTTTATTTTTACTAATTAATTCCTAAAATTTGAACTACTTTTTGAAAGCAAATTAAAAATATTATTTTATTTCTACACTAATTAATTAAAAATGAAAAGAACATAAACTAAATTATTCTAAAAATTATTAAAAGTAGAAACCTCGAATTTACCTAATTTTATTTTCAGAGAATTTTAAGAAAATTTGACATTATTTATTTATAACTACGACTAGCCAAATACACAATTAACACAAGAAATTAAAAACTCCATCACAATGCACCACCCAACGAATCAACACCAAAAATAGATCGCAAAACTCAGAAAAAACTCTTGATACCAAAGCAAACAGCAAAACCAACAGAAAAAGCAATTTCACAAAACAATACCAACATTAAAACAGTCTAATTCGACAATTCTGGTTACTCAACACTGAGTCGACTCGGTATAGACTCAGCACGACTCACATAACAGAAAAATTGAACCATCGAACTACCACACTCAACAATTCAAAAACTCGCAGGTCATTTCGCAACAATCAAACTCTGCGAATTCTATAAACTCAGCAAAAATCAGCACTGCCATTAGAACATAAAAACCAATACGCAGCAACTCAACACAATACAATCGATATAAAAAACTATAAACGAACACCCAATTAATGAACCCAAATCATTAAACACCACGAACTCAACTTCTAACAGACTACAACAACTCGATTTCAGCAAACCATATGAACTACACACAGCTAATCAACCGAAACAAAACCGAGTAAGCTTGCAGCAACGACTCAGTATAAAAACAAACACGTATCAACGACAATCACAATACTCAGAACAAGACTCAGAACAAGAATCGAACTCAGACATAAACGGCACACGACTCGACTCGGCGCAGACTCAGTGAAATACACGAACAAAAGAAACTCGAACACAGTAAAACTCGAGTAACACATAAAACACAACTCGGCTGTTGAATGACCCAGCAAATCAGTAAACTCAAATAGGGACTCAGAACTCAGCAAATCTGTAAAAATGAAACATCAACTTTCGAACTAAGAAAATGGTTTTTTGGACTGAAAAGAAAATGAAGAAAAGAAAAGGGGAAAGGGATTTTGAAAATGAAAATGAAAGAGAAGATGCAGGGGTTTCTGTTCTTTACTCGAAGGAGAAGAAAAAGGGAGGTGGGTTTGATTAATTCAAAGAGAAGAAAGGAGGAGGGGGTTTGAGTTTGGGGAGAAGAAGAAAGAAACAAGTGCTGGGTTTATTTTTTTTTGTATCTGTGTGTTAACGAAAAACAGAGTAACAAAACTAAGTATTCGAAATGAAACAGGGGAGTTGGATTTAAGCTTCGAATAAACAGAAATAAAAATAGAAAATAGTACTAAAAATAAACTTAATATCTATTTCTTGTTTTTTTATTTGAAAATTTAAATACGAAATTAAAGAAATTAACTACGAAATAAAAAAATTATACTACACTAACACGATGATTTAGAATTAAAATGGCCCACAATAAAATGGAAATTCAAAGGGGCAAAATTAAAAATTATAACTAAGAACAAGAAATTAAAAATTGTTATTTTCAACCCATAGTGGTTTGCATTTCGTTACTTTGTCCCCTAAATGGATTTACGAAAATAACGAAAGCTATGCAACAAAAACGAAAGAACAAGACGAGAAATTAAAGGAAACGGAATTTCTGCATTAAAATAAAAAGTGTTTACAAGATTTGAAACTAAAAAACAAGAAATTAAAGCTACCCTAAAATCTAAGTTCATAAATACAAGGGGGGTGAGGGGGTATTTATAGGATAAGAATTAGGGTTTAGGGGTGTGTTGGGTTAATCTTGACCTTACACCTTCTAAATGTGGTGGACAAATCCTAGCCATCTATTTGTTTCCTTCCCCCTTAAGTTTTGATGAGTGGATCTTGGCCATACACTTATTTAGTGTGTTGGGATGATCTCCACCTTCCACATGTCTTCAAAGATTCCTTTTTCATCAAGCCCCTAATTCTTTTTCTTTTTTCATTTAAGTCATTTTTCTTCCTCTTTTTCCCTTCCTTTCTCTTTATTTCTTTATTTTTCCATTTCTTTATTTATTCACGGATTTCCTGAAATGCAACAAAATAAATTATTAAAATACGAGTTCAAGCAATAAATAGGTAATAAAAATATGCAAAAATATGCACTTATCAAATGCCCCCATACCTATCTTTTGCTCGTCCTCGAGTAAAACAAAAACAAAAAGATATCTAAGAGAAGTCCTATGCTCCTTTTCGTAGGCGTCACGGGTAATTTTAGGTTTACCAACCCGTTAAACCCATAGACGATCTCTACAGGAGGAGTGTTGTCTCCTAAGGGTTTACAGAAGATATACCCATAAAATCTTTGAGATAAATCAGCAAGTATCCAACTTTCCTCTTTCAGTCTAGCTTTCATTATTGTCAACAAACCAATTTTTGTAGGAAAATACATACCTTAAAGATTATTCTAATAATAACCAAGTTATAGGTTCCCACAATCTACATTAGTCGACTCAAAATTTTTTTACAAAAAATCCCAAGGTGTGTAGTGAATTTAAGGCCTTTGATGGATAAAGTGCATACGAACATTTTCTCTTTTTCAACCAATATTGAACTGACCCAATATCTATCAAAACAAGTATCTAGCCAAACTTCACGCTCTTAGTAGTTAGTTCAACTGTTGGTTGAGGTCCAAAAAGACTTTTGCATCGATACCCATTTTGCGAGTTTTAGGTCAACAATCCCAGACCACTAAGGACCTTAGGTTGCTAGGCACAAAGTCCCCTCGGACTTACTTACTCGGGTTATCAATGAGCCCAACCTAGTCAATTTTCCTACTAAGGACTTATTATTACTTAAGAATTTATTAGCAATAATGGTTGAAATGACCGTGCAATGATTGAGGTCCCAAAAGACTTATGCACTAATACCCATGTAGCGAGCGTTGGATCAGCAATCCCAAACCATAAAGGGTTTTAGGTTACTAGGCACAAAGTCCCCTCAGACTTAATTGCTCGGGTATTAATGAGCCCAATCTGGCCATTCCTTCCATTTTAGCACTCTACGATTATATACACTTTTCGACTCTTTTTTTCTTTTTGTTTTTTTTCCTTTTTTTCTTTTTCATTTTTTTTTCTAAGCCACTATATGAACAATTTATCGCAAAGGTTTGATTCGACACTGTTTTAACATGTGGGTTCTTTCTCAGGTATCGAAAACATCCCTATACAATCTTTCCATTAAAAGTCTTGTGCAAATGTGCTGTCTTGGACTTTTAAGCAAAAATTTGTTCGACACAAGTTTCGTGTGGAAAACCTTACTTGACTACGTTCAAATCATTTAAAGGCATTATACATATAATTTTCGAAAAATTGTTAACACCAACTAGTTCTAAAATTTAAAGAGTGGGAAGGACAACTAAGCTAAAATATCTCTATTTTTGGATTTTTAAATTTTTCAATTTTTTTGAATTTTTGAATTTTATGTATTTACACTAAAAACCCTCCCCCATACCTACATCATGCATTGTCCTCAATGTATGCAAATGCAAGAGAAATGAGTAAAGGAGAATGAGGAGATAATACGTGACAAGGGATGATGGAGACGAAAGAAAATGAAAAACATCAAATTAACATAACTCACGCACACTCATACTCCCCCATACCTGAATTTCGAGGGGAGGCAAAGGAATAAAAACGAATTAGCCGATGCCGGTAGGAAAATTGGGATGAAGCTTTGAGAAAGGATCAAGACATTTGTGAAAATTGTTATTAGAAAAGACTTTTTCAAGCAACATGGAATCATTCAACCTTATAGAACAAGTGTCACTAATGTTCTCCCAAACCAACTTAAGGCTTATTTATGGGTTGAATCACTAGGAATGACATAAGATAATGGTCCATCTTCTCCTAAGGGCTGTTGATCAAACTCGGGAAGATACAAAGTTGAGTCAAATTTAGGAGGTTTTCCCACGGGACTCTTAAGAACAGTACTAGGTTTGACATGGTCATTATCAGATTTAGCTTCCCAAATGTGATTCAAGTCTCCTAACAACTCATCGACTGTAGGTGGTTCACCAACGGAAGTTTTAACAATGGCCTCAATACGAACATCCTCGGGTGGTGTTTCCTACTTAGAACAAATGTCGTCCAACTCTCTCAACATCTCTTCCGAGGTCATATCCCTAAACGATTCATGAAGCTCTCGATTGGTTTCGTGATTCCTTTGAAAATCCTCAACAAGAAGAGACTCAATCTCACTATCCTCAAGGTTTGACCAATTAACAATGTCATCAACAAGATTAATCCCTATTGTTTGTTCATAAAGGTCATTGGGTTCTTTTTCGACATTAAAGATGTTAAGGTTAATTGTCATATTACCAAAAGTGAGTTTCATCGAACCATCCCTACAATTAATCAAGGCATTCGATGTAGCAAGAAAAGGCCGTCCTATAATGATCAGGATTTGGTTCTGATAAGTGAATTTTATATCCACTTATTATGCGCTATTGTGGCCTAGATTGATTGTTTATCCTTAAGTATGTTGTGTCTTTTAATTCAATTTTTGTTAATTAAGTTTTTGTTGTGCAGATCTCGTAACTTTAGGTATGGTGGCGATAAAAGGCTAAAAACGGTGGATTTCTGGCTCAATTTTATCAAGTGAACTGGTTACGAGGAAAAAGAATTATCATAAAGGAATCCTGAATGATATATTATTAAATATGGAACCCCGGTTGGAATTGATATATTTTTCGTTTCGCAAAAGGAATCCAGTTTTAGATCCTCAAGAGGCCGTAATTCGCACATGGGCGAGCATTGAGAAAATAGAATTATCACAAAAAGATGGAAAGTGATATATTCTTAAAGAGAGAAGCCCGATTGGAATTGATATATTTTTCGTTAAGGAAAAGAAGTCCGGTTTTTGGCCCGCAATTTACCGCAGCTTGGGACTTGAAAATTTATTTATATTAATAAATACTTTATTTAATTAGAAAATTATAATTATAAATATCTAATAATATTAGATATTTATTTTTATAAATTCCAAATTAAATTAATTATTTATTAATTAAATATATTTTATTTTGCAAGTTGAATAAACAAAAGAAAGAAAAAAAATAAATAAATAAAAAATAAAAAATAAAAAAGAAGCGAATTATGTGAAATTGTTTGTAGCAAAAGCAAGTGCACTAAAGTAATGGTCGGCATTAAATATTACAGTAGCAAATAAAAGACATGGTGGAATCACAAGTGCTGTCGGCCAGAATAAAAAAAATCCACTCTCCCACGCAGCGCGTGGGAGACACGCTCCAGTCCTGATTTGCTGATTGCCGCGCGTGTAGCGCACCTTCGTCTCCTGCGGTTGGGCTTCCAGTAAAGACAAATGCAGCTGTATTTAATTTGCTGTTTGTTGTGCTGTGTTGCTTTCGGCACTTGAATTAAATATGCTCCTGGCGTGCTGATTTTTTGGGCTATAAATAGGAATGAATTCCTATGGTTTCAGGACATCTCACACCTCTCACCACAATTCCTCTCCTCTCCCCTCCAAATATTCAGTAGAGTTTTTTTGTGTATTTTCAGTGTAGTTTTTACACTTTAATTTTTCTGTAAGTAATATAAATTTTATTCGGGTTGAAGATTGTAAGAAGAATTATTTGGAGTGCTATTTCTTTCATTGGAAGCTAATTCGGTTCTACGTTCTAAACTCTTGCAATTTCATATTTAATTTATCGCAATTTTTAATTTAGTTTTTATTATTATTATTATTATTATTATTATTATTAATATTAATATTATTATGTTTTCATTTAATCCCATGATGACGATTCGTTCGATTATGAACTAATCGCCGTCATGGGATTCTAATGGATTTATTTACGTAATTTAGTAATTCGATGCCTTAATAAATTATGTTATGATAAAAATTTCCGATTGCCTAACGTGGTTGTGCTTAATTTATTAGATGTGTAGCTATCATCTAAATTATTAATTCTTAATGAATGCGAAAGTGGATTTGAGAATTTAGAATTTGCCATGTTAGCACAGGTTCGTAATTTTTATATATAATTACGATTAGTGGTAGGGTTTTGGATCACATCGCCCTGTGTAGCCAAAAATAAGGAATTTATTCGTAAACCAGTTATGTTTTCAAATCTTATAGACATATAGGGTCTAGACATAAATGGTGTCCACACAACTTCTATCTTTTTAAGTGGATGTTTGTATGGTTTGATATAAGTTAAGGCTGAAAGGCGCTTATATCAGTTTCGTGTTCCCGGCTAGCTTTCATAATTATCAGAATCACTTTACATTAAGGCATCAATTCTAAATGAAATAAATAATGAAATTAGAATCCCATGTTTATCTCATATATAAAATCTTTATCATATTATTTTTAGTCGTTATTTCATTAATTAATTGTGATTTGAACAAACCAACCATTTCGTTGTTCAGGCTTCTATAATTAACCGAACGTTGTTGAATAAACATATTTTCTTAAATACACCAAGTCTTCGTGGGAACGATCCTTATTTCCCTATATTGCTTTTGGACTGCGTATACTTGCGTAGAGAAAATAGCAAACAAGTTTTTGGCACCGCTGCCGGGGACTCGGTGTTATTTTGTTTATGTGTTTTACTACAATAGAAGTTAATTTGTTTGACTTGGACATTTGATCTTATATTTTGAAGTGATTATTTGTGTTCAGATACTTGGATTTTTATGCTAACACGTACTAAAGCATTAAAAGCCAAGCAAGTACTTAAACTAGCAAATACTCACAAGATGGACGGAGAAGCCGAAGTAGTTGCACCTGCAGCAGCAAGGGCTTTAATGGACTACTCACAACCAAAGATTGATGACATTCAGTCAAGTATCATTCGTCCAGCAATTGCGGCTCCTACATTTGAAATTAAATCCAGCACAATTCAGATGGTGCAGAATCAAGTACAGTACGGAGGAACTGCAACGGAAGATCCTAACTTACACATTAGGAACTTCATAGAAATATGCGACACATTTAGATTCAACAATGTGTCAGATGATGCTGTGAAGTTGAGACTCTTCCCGTTTTCCTTAAGAGACAAGGCCAAAAGTTGGTTACACTCTCTGCCACCGGGATCTATCACCACTTGGGCTGATCTAGCTCAAAAGTTTCTTAGCAAATTCTTCCCCATGGCAAAGACTGCAGCTATAAGGAATGCTATCACGCAATTTTCTCAACAGTCTGGTGAATCTTTATGTGAAGCGTGGGAAAGATACAAGGAAATGCTTCGACAATGCCCTCATCATGGCATGCCAAATTGGATGGTCATAAATTGCTTCTATAATGGACTAGGAATACAATCAAGGCCAATGGTAGATGCAGCTTCAGGGGAGCATTATGGGCTAAAAGTTATGAGGAGGCCTACGATCTTATCGAGATGATGGCAGCTAATGAATATCAAAATCCAACTCAGAGGATGCCACAACAGAAGGTAGCAGGAATTCTTAATGTCGACACAGCCACTTCCTTAGCAGCTCAGCTAGAGGCATTGAACTTGAAAGTAGACTCTTTGACAGCACGAGGATTTCATCAAGTTGCCAGTGTTTGTGAGTTGTGCGCGGGGGCACATGAATCAAACCAATGTGCCATCTCAAACGAGTCGGTTCAATTCGTAAGCAATTTCCAAAGACAGCAACAGCCAGCTCCAAATTCCTACCATCCGAACAACCGAAATCATCCAAATTTCAGTTGGAGCAATAATCAAGGAGGAGCGCAACAATCAAATCAGCCCTACCAACAATTTCAAAATCAGCAGTTTGGAGCTAGGCCATATAATCCAGCTGGATTCCAGCAACAGCAGGGGCACCAATATCAGCAACAATATGCCCCACGACAATTTCAACCCCCAGGATTTCAACAACAATCCTATGGGAATTCTGGGCAATCATCTTCTAGTGAAAAGGCAGAATTGGAGGAGTTGAGGTTGGCGTCCAAAAGCCAAGCGGCTTCTATTAAAAATCTGGAAACTCAATTGGGACAACTCGCTAGTTTCATGATGAGCCGACCACAAGGAACACTCCCCAGTGATACTGAAGCTAATCCAGGGAGAAAGAACAACCAAGAGCACATTAAAGCCATCACTTTAAGATCGGGAAAAGTCACAGAAGGCACTGAATTGGAAAGCGCAAAAAGAATTCTGGCCGATGAAGAAATAGTGAACTTGAGAAACACCGAGGACAAGAGTAAGGCTCCAATTTCAAGCACGGAGGTAGAAGAAAGTGTACCACCTCCTAAACAATCAGTCCTTGCACAGAAAGAAGCAGAAGAGCATGTCTATCCACCTCCGCCATTTCCTCGACGTTTGCAAAAACAGAAACTGGACAAGCAGTTTGGCAAATTTCTTGAAGTCTTTAAGAAATTACATATCAACATTCCATTTGCTGAAGCCCTGGAACAAATGCCGAGTTACGCCAAGTTCATGAAGGGCCTTCTATCGAGAAAAGTAAAACTTGAGGACTTAGAAACTGTTGCTTTGACAGAGGAGTGTAGTGCGGTATTGCAACAAAAGTTACCGCCTAAGCTAAAAGATCCTGGAAGTTTCACCATACCATGCACCATTGGGAATTTGTCTTTTGACAAATGTTTATGTGATTTAGGAGCAAGCATCAACCTCATGCCATACTCAGTTTTCTTACAACTTGGCCTTCCTGAGCCAACCCCGACGAACATGTCACTTCAGTTAGCTGATCGCTCTATCACTTATCCTCGAGGAATTGTTGAAGATGTCCTAGTGAAAGTAGACAAACTTATCTTTCCAGCTGATTTTGTCATACTGGATTTCGAAGAGGACAAGAAGATTTCAATCATTCTTGGTAGACCATTCTTGGCGACAGGACAAACATTGATTGACGTCCAAAAGGGGGAACTTACAATGAGGGTGCATGATCAAAATGTCACTTTCAACGTTTTTAAAGCCATGAAGTTTCCAACAGAAGAAGAACAGTGTCTGAAGGTAGACTTGATTGAGTCTACGGTACAAGAAAAGTTGGATCACATGTTCATGAATGACACTTTGGAAAAGGCCCTTAGTGGAAGGTATTCATTAGACGAAGATGACATAGATGAACAATTGCAATATCTGGATGCTTTGCCGTGGCAAAGAAAATTTGAAAGACCAGTTGAATCATTGGATCTACCAGAACTAAAGGGGCCGCATCAGCAAATGAAACCATCTGTCGAGGAAGCTCCAACTCTAGAGCTCAAACCACTTCCTAATCACTTAAAGTATGCTTCTCTTGGTGAATCATCTACCTTACCCGTGATTATATCTGCTAACCTTTCAGACTCTGAGGAAGACAAGCTTTTAAGAGTCCTGAGGGAATTCAAAACAGCCATTGGTTGGACCCTAGCGGATATCAAAGGCATCAGCCCAGCTTATTGTCAACATAAAATTCCATTGGAAGAAGGTAGTAAACCAACAGTGGAGCATCAAAGGCGGATAAATCCTCTTATGAAAGAGGTAGTGAAGAAAGAAATCATCAAGTGGCTGGATGCAGGGATTATTTATCCCATTTCTGACAGTGCATGGGTGAGTCCAGTGCAATGTGTACCGAAGAAGGGAGGCATGACTGTGATTACCAATGAAAAGAATGAACTCATCTCTACTCGCACAGTCACCGGTTGGCGAATCTGCATGGACTACCGGAAGTTGAATAAAGCCACACGGAAGGATCATTTTCCCCTTCCTTTCATTGATCAGATGCTAGATAGACTAGCCGGCCATGATTATTACTGCCTCCTGGATGGGTATTCTGGATATAATCAAATTTGCATTGCTCCTGAGGATCAGGAGAAAACAACATTTACATGCCCGTTCGGCACTTTCGCCTTTCGGCGGGTTTCTTTTGGCTTGTGTGGAGCACCTGGTACTTTTCAAAGGTGCATGATGGCATCTTCTCAGACATGATTGGCAAGACCGTAGAAGTCTTCATGGATGACTTCTCTGTATTCGGTCTATCTTTTGATGAATGCTTGCAAAATCTTGGCTCGGTGCTGAAAAGATGCGTGGAAACTAACCTAGTGCTCAATTGGGAGAAGTGCCACTTCATGGTACAAGAAGGAACTATTCTCGGGCACAAGGTGTCAAGTAATGGTCTAGAAGTGGACAGAGCAAAGATAGAAGCTATCGAAAAGCTGCCTCCACCTAATTCAGTGCGAGGGATTCGCAGTTTCCTTGGGCACGCAGGTTTCTACAGGCGTTTTATCAAGGACTTCGCAAAAATTTCCAAACCTTTATGTCAGCTGCTGGAAAAAGATATTCATTTCAAATTTGACGAAGAATGTCTCACAGCTTTCGAGACTCTGAAGAAGAAATTGATTTCAGCACCCGTGATCATTGCTCCAGTATTCCTAGAAGTGAGAAAACCCTAGCAAGACAGCATAAATTACCAGCAGTATATTCAGGCAAGTATTTTCTCCCTTGATCATCTTAAACACTTTTATTTTATGTTTCATTGATTCATATCATGACGAATAGCTATTGTTCAGAGCTATTTGTGATTCTTAAATATTTTGTGCGAACACGGTTGTTTGATATTGGTACCCTTGATGTGGGGAATTGTTTAAGATAAACTCTTCATATCCTTATTATCGTAGTAAATAATAGGGATATGAACTGTATGTGAAACTAAGCAATTCCTGTTGAATTCGGAAATTGCTCTATTGGATTTGGAAAATGATGAAGCGTAGGAGGCCATGATAGCTGTCATGGTCCAGCAATATTTAAGGAGAATATGGTAACCATTCCATCTTCCTATAGGCTAACATTACTTGCCTATTTTGGTACCCTCATGAAATTCGGATTATACACACGGGTATAGCTGTACCAGTGGAGTATAAAGGGTCCCATTGCTTTTGAACCTGATCAGGGGGCAATGGTGTTTCAGTTATGTATATCCAATCCATATCGCCCGAATGGCTATTATATATATAGTGAGTTGACAAATGATTCAGTTTTATGTCATGTCAAATGATTTCAGTTATGATCGAATTATAATTCAGTTGTTGATTCAGTTTGCTTTATAAACTGTTTTACTTTTCAGTCGATATTATGCAGCATTTGTTCTGGTTTTATTGTGAAACTGTTTATATATATACTTGCTGGGCTTTTCTTTGGCTCACTCTTGCTTTCACTAAACCTTTCCAGACGGGAAGTATGGTTCCGATCAGCAGTCCAGACAGTATTAGAGGGAGTCAGAGTGGTCGGGTATCCGCACCTCAGGCTGTGCAGGTACTTGTGCGTTTCAGTTGGCGCTAGATAGAAATTTTAAATAAAATGGGATGTAATAATAAAATTGAATTAGACTGGATTTAAGTTGACTTGATTTGGTGGTTTGTAATAAGTGACTAGTTTATTCTGGAATATGTCCGCTTGTATTCATACGATAACCTGTTTGTGATCTTTGGTTGCGGGGTCGGTTGTGTATTCTGATATTTTTGGTTGTGATTGGTTGGTGACCCCCGGATCTGGACCCCGGATTTGGAGGGGTGTCACAGTTGGTATCAGAGCTGACAGGTTATAGTCATTGAAATAAGCAGATATATACCATAGGTAAGATTAGGCAGATCACATGAGATAGGACGACGTTTTTGTGTTATGTTGCGTTTGATTTTAGTCTAAGCCTAAGTTGTGAGGTGATTGTGATATTATGTTACTGGGTTGCGCAGGTGTCTGTTGTGGTGACTGCACCGGTAGTTGCACCTCAGCCTATGCCGGCCCTGGAGTCAGTTACACCACCGCTGTTTCCACCTATGGATTTACCACCTATTCCAGCTATTATGGATCCTGACTACCCAGTGATGGGGGTAGACTATTGGCTGGGTTGGGAGTTTCCGCGGGAGCCGATGAGTCCCGTACCACCAGTTCATCCTGTTGATCCAGGTGAGTGGATGGGCTTACCAGTGCTTGGGGAGCCGAGTTATGTGGCACATTTGGGTATGGCTCATGAGGAGGAGATCATGGTGATTGACCCTCCAGCAGCAGTCCCCGTACGGATGTTTGTTCCGGACCAGCAGCAGGGAGTAGTGATGCCACCCGCTTTACCTGAGCTTCATCTACCCGATGCAGAGGCAGCTATAGGAGGATTTCTCATGCCAGCTGAGTTCACGGATCAGTCAGACCCCACCGTGCAGGGTCCCTATGTACCACTCTCACCAGTTATACCTTGGCATCAGATGCCACCAGGAGAGGAGAGAGTGCGTGCTTTGATAGAGGAGGTTACAGGCGGGGCAGAGGCTGAGTCGAGGGGTCATATAGGTGCACCGCACACTGTTCCTTTTGGTGAGTACCGCGAGCTCTGGGAGGCATATGACTTTTTGAGAGGGCAGAATGTGGAGCTGCGTAGGATGACAGGTCGTCCTGTTTCGGACTCCGAGATTCGTCATAACCTCCGGGAGTTGATTGCAGCCGGTACTTATGAGGTGGAGGCATTGAGGTTGGGTGATTCTGGTACTATCGATTATCGTCGGGCCTACCGTATCCTCCAGAGGATGTTAGCGGATCTTCAGCAGATGGTAGATCCCAGTTGGGATTAGAGACTGTGGGACGGAGACATAGAAGGAAGAATGCTACCTGTGTTTGTTTGGTTTTGGTTGTTTGTAAAATAGTGTATGTGTGTATTAGCAGCAGTTTGGTAGAATAAGTCGGGAATTTTGTTGTATATAGCCGACATTAAAGTCGTTAAGGTAGGTTATGAGCGTTATGATGAAAAGTGAACCGATCAATAGTCATGTATGACTGTAAGTGGTTTATCTATATATCAGCAGTACTTTTGTAGCGTTACGTGTATCGATTCCATCCAGCATGCCTTTATTTATTTTTTTCCAATTCAAGTGAATTAGTGATTGGGTGACATGAGTTGATAAATATTCTTGATTCATGCTTCTTTTCAATGAATGTCTATCAAAAACATGTGTAGCCAATTACTAAGGAACTTGTGTATTTTCCTTTACCAGATTATGGATAATCAGCAACCACATGGAAATCACGCGAGAAATGCGAATAATAATCAGAACACCGGGGAGCAGGGCAATATTACTATGATGCAGCAAATGCTAGAGCTGTTCCGACAGCAGACCGAAAAACTCACTCGTCAGCAGCAGCATCCGCCAGTACCCCAGGTGACGACCTTTAAAACTTTTCAATCTGTTAAACCCCCAGAATTCCAAGGCTCAGCAAATCCAGTTGAGGCCCGAGCTTGGTTAAAAGAGATGGAGAAAGCTCTTGCATTGGTGAATGTAGAAGAGAATAAAAAGACCGAGTTCGTGAGTTACTTTTTGAAAGGAGAAGCTAACTACTGGTGGGAAGCCAGGAAGGCTCTGGAAGGAGAAGGGGTAACTACGTGGGAAAGGTTCAAGGAGTTGTTTTTGGAAAAGTATTTTCCCCGCTATATGCAGAATCAGATGGAGATTAAATTTTTGGAATTAAAACAAGAAGGCAGTGCCACTGACTATGAAGCAAAGTTTACAGAATTAGCCAGGTTTGTTCCAGACTTGGTTGATACTGAAGAGAAGCGAGCAAGGAGATTCCAGCAGGGTTTGAAGCCGTGGCTCCGAAGCCGGGTAGCCGCTTTTGAGTTGACCACCTATTCCGCTGTGGTCCAGAAGGCACTGATCATAGAAGGAGAAAGTGATAGCTCTCAGAAAGAAAGGGAAGGTAAGAAGAGGAAATTCCATAGCCAATCAGGGAATTCGTTCCAAGGCAGAGTGCAGAACAATTTTAGCTATGGACCAGCATTTCAGCCTAGAGGCAATGGAGGACCAGGGAATGGAACCCAGAATTTTGGGAATCAGGGGAATCGATTTCGGAATAGCAATCAACAGCAAGGAAGTCGGTATTTGAGCAATAATCAACAACAAGGAGGTCGAATTCCAAACAATAATCAGCAACAAGGGATGCGACCACCACTGCCAGCATGTGGAATATGTGGAAAGAACCATGGAGGTGCATGTAATCTGGCTAATGTAGTATGTTTTCGGTGTGGCAAGAAAGGGCATTATGCCAACGGATGCGATATGCCAGCAGCTAGTGGGATTGGTTGTCACAAATGTGGAAACAAAGGGCATCTTGCTAAAGATTGCAGAGTTAACTTGAACTCGGGAAACCAGAATAAAGCTACAGGGGCAAATAATGCGGGACAGCCAAGGGCCCGAGTTTTCAATATGACCATGTCAGATGCAGAGCAGAATTCTGATGTTATTACAGGTACACTTTCCGTAAACTCTACTAATGCCAAAGTACTTGTTGATTCAGGAGCTTCTAAATCTTTTATTTCGGAAGAGTTTGCGGGTAAGCTAGAATGTGAATGTCAGTTATTAAATGAAGCATTAGTAGTAGAGATAGCTAATCAGGAGCGTATACCCGTTAGACAAATTTACCCAGCATGTGATATCGAAATATCCGGTCAACATTTTCATGCCAACTTGATTCCTTTCAAGTTGGGAGAGTTCGAGGTTATACTAGGAATGGATTGGTTGACAAAGTATAATGCCCAGATTGATTGTAAGAAGAAGGAGTTGAGGCTGAAGCTGGATGGGGATAAAGAAGTGGTGTTTCATGGGCAAAAGCAAGCGAAGAAACTTTTGACTATGATGCGAGCCAAACGATTGTTGCGGCAGGGATGTAAAGCATGCTTAGCTTATGTAATGGATACCAATAAGGAAGTGCCACAGATAGAACAGATTCCAGTAGTGAATGAATTTCTGGATGTGTTCCCTGATGAATTGCCAGGCTTACCTCCAGATAGAGAAATTGAGTTTGCTATTGATTTGGCACCAGGTACTGAACCTATATCGAAAGCTCCGTACAGAATGGCGCCAGTAGAAATGAAAGAATTGGCCAAGCAGCTGCAGGAATTGCTAGACAAAGGAGTGATCAGACCAAGCGTATCCCCATGGGGCGCACCAGTATTGTTTGTGAAAAAGAAGGATGGAAGCATGAGACTTTGTATTGACTACCGAGAGTTAAACAAATTAACGATTAAAAACAAGTACCCATTACCGAGGATCGATGATTTGTTTGATCAACTAAAAGGAGCATCATGGTTTTCCAAAATCGACTTACGATCGGGATATCACCAGTTGAAGATCAAGTCAGATGATATTCCCAAGACAGCATTTCGTACGAGATATGGGCATTACGAATTTTTAGTTATGCCATTCGGATTGACTAATGCACCAGCCGCTTTTATGGATTTGATGAATAGAGTTTTCAAGAAATATCTGGATAAATTCGTGATCGTTTTCATAGATGATATTTTGATATACTCTAAGACAGAGGAAGATCATGCAGAACACTTGAGAACAGCTTTAAAAGTTTTGCGGAAGGAGAAGCTATACGCCAAATTTTCGAAATGCGAATTTTGGTTAAGGGAGGTACAATTTCTGGGGGCACGTTGTCACTAACGGAGGAATAAAAGTGGATCCAGCCAAGATCGAAGCTATTAAGAGTTGGGAGCGACCAAGAACACCAACCGAAGTTCGAAGTTTTCTGGGATTAGCTGGATATTATAGAAGGTTTGTTAAGGATTTTGCTAAAATAGCAGTATCTTTGACAAAACTCACCAGGAAGAATGAGAAATTTGAATGGAACGAAAAGTGTGAGCAGAGTTTCCAAGAATTAAAGAAGCGATTGATGACTGCACCAGTGTTAGTTCTACCCAACGAAACTGGAGATTTTGTAATCTATAGCGATGCATCTCAGAAGGGGCTAGGGTGTGTGTTGATGCAGGATGGCAAGGTAATTGCTTATGCGTCTAGGCAACTCAAGAATCATGAACGGAAGTATCCAACGCACGATCTGGAATTGGCAGCAATTATTTTTGCACTCAAGCTTTGGAAGCACTATCTATATGGAGAAAAGTGTGAAATATTCACGGATCAAAAAAGTTTGAAGTATATCTTCACTCAAAAGGAGCTCAACATGAGGCAAAGACGATGGTTGGAGTTGATCAAGGATTACGACTGTACTATCAGCTATCATCCAGGCAAGGCCAACGTAGTAGCAGATGCACTAAGCAGGAAGGAAAGGTTAAATCTCTTAACCTCATCTGAGGAGTTGCTGAAGGAATTCGAGAAATTGAAAATAGAGGTCCATACATCAGAAGAGACCAGTGAAGTATTGTACGCCATGACCTTTCAGCCAATGTTATTGGAAAAGATCCGTAGGTGTCAAGAACAGGTAATGGACCAAGACAAAGCAAGTTTAACCGGAGAGGAAATCAGGAGTCAAAAGGATGATAAAAGAATTCTCAGGTTTTCTTCACGTATATGGGTACCTAATGTCGCAGAACTGAAGGATGAAATCTTACGTGACGCGCACAACACTAGTTATTCTATTCACCCTGGCAGTACCAAGATGTATAGAGACTTAAAGCAACACTTTTGGTGGCCCGATATGAAGAAAGAAATTGCAGAATACGTCAGCAAATGCTACACCTGTCAGAGAGTTAAAGCTGAACATCAAAGGCCAAGTGGATTGCTACAACCTTTGGAAATTCCAGAATGGAAGTGGGAACATCTCGCAATGGATTTTGTAGTAGGACTCCCGAAGACTAAATCAAACCACGATGCAATCTGGGTGATCATTGATAGGTTGACCAAATCAGCACATTTCCTCCCAATCAACGAAAGATTTTCGCTAGAGAAACTGGTTCAACTATATTTGAAAGAGATCGTAGTACGACACGGGGTTCCCGTATCTATAGTATCTGATCGAGATCCTCGTTTCAATTCAAGATTCTGGAGGCAATTTCAAGAAAGTTTAGGAACCAAACTAAACATGAGTACGGCATATCATCCTCAAACGGACGGGCAAAGCGAGAGAACAATTCAAACCATTGAAGATATGCTAAGGGTATGTGCCCTTGATTTTAAAGGTAGCTGGGATGAGCACTTACCATTGGTAGAATTCTCATACAATAATAGTTATCATGCCAGCATTGGAATGCCACCATATGAAGCTCTTTACGGCAGAAGATGTAGATCTCCGGTGTATTGGGAAGAAGTAGGAGAACGCGCAATCTTAGGTCCAGAACTACTCCAACAGACGAAGGAAAAGATTGGATTGATACAGAAAAGATTGATTGCCGCTCAAGATCGACAGAAGAAATATGCAGATCAAACCAGAAAGGACCAGAGTTTTGAAGTTGGGGAATTGGTATTGCTGAAAGTATCACCATGGAAAGCAGTGACCAGATTTGGGAAAAGAGGTAAACTCAATCCAAGATATGTGGGACCGTTTGAGATATTGAAGAAGGTAGGGAAGCTGGATTACGAACTAGCATTACCGCCTCACATGCAGAACATCCATAACGTATTCCATATATCGATGCTGAAGAAGTACAATCCTGATCCAATGCACGCAATAGAATATGAACCAGTAGATATTCAACCTGATTTATCTTTTGTCGAGCAGCCAGTTAAGATATTAGATCATAAGGATAAAGTATTAAGAAATAAGACAATACCTTTAGTTAGGGTATTGTGGAGGAATCCCTTGGTTGAGGAATCAACATGGGAAGTAGAGAGTGAAATGCGAGCTCAGTACCCTCAGTTATTTTCTTAAGTAGGATTCTGGGGGCAGAATCCTTATAAGGGGGGAAGGATGTAACGACTGGGAAAATTTCGTGTATTTTATTCTGTTAAAATATGTTTTTAGTTGATTTTATTGTGTTTTTATTTAATTTTTAATGAATTTAAACACATTATAATTTTTATTAAATAGGAAAATCATCCCATACGTGTTATGTGACTTCTGTGTAGCATAGATTATTTTATTTTATTTTTTTGTAATTTTTATATTTTTAGAATACAATTATTTTGCATTTTAAATTCCGGAACCAGCCCCTATACTGAATCTGAGACCCTGTTTTTTATACCAATATTTTTATAAAATGGTAGGATGTATAAAAATGAATTTTGTTGTAATTTTTGTAATATTCACAATTTTTGGGAAATTTTGGCATATATATTATAATTGTTTAAAATTAAAAATATTACATTTTTATCTCATAAAAATTATTTTTAAGGCTTAATAATTTTAATTAGGGGCTAAAAATATTTTTGGAGTATTAATTTTCAGATTAGGATAAATAGCTAATTTTCTTATTAATTATTTAATAAAAATCAGAAAAATCAGTTTTAATTTTTATTTTCTGAAAATTCTGGAAAATAGTGTTCTTGGTGTTCTTCAGAATCAAAGCGACTTTTGAAGGTGATTCTGTTATTCAAATTCTTCATATGAGTAATCAAATTGAATGGCATGACATGTTCTATCTGATTATGTGAGTGTTTGAATCCAAAAATGCCTTGTTCGAAAATTTTTAATTTTTATTGTTATATTCGAATTTCTTGAATTAATTGTGGATTGTATACTGATTTGCTGTTGTTGTGGTTAGTTCCTATAGATTGTATATAATCACAGGAGTGTAGTGATAATTTTTGTTTGATTTTACATAACCTAGAACTCGAGTCGAGTTTTTGGTGTGGGTGAAATTTTTGATTTTAATTTCTGGATTCTTGGATGTTTTTCTGCTGTTATTGATGATTTGTATAGTTTGTACAAGTCCCAAGCTTCGTTTTGATATATTAAACGTTCGATTTGGATGAGAAACGAGTGATTTCGGGATTTGGCCGGTGAGATCGCCGGATTTCTTTTAGTTTTGGCCGGATTCCGAGTTCGGTTGATGTTAGGATTAATTGAATGGTACAATCGTGTTTAGGACACGATTTGGATCAATTTTGGTATTTAAAACGCACCGAACGGTACGTTTTTGTGGTCGTCGGAAAATTATTCCGGTCGCCGGATTCTGGGTAGCAGCCATTGACGGCGAGAGGTGTTCTTCGAGCATTCATACGAAGAACCCTGAAGGTGGTGATGAACAGTACTCGTTTAATCTTCAAAAACATAAAAACCATTTCTAAAAACTGATTTTGGAAAATTATTTACAAAATTATTTATAAATTCGAATTTTATTTTCAGAAATTCGAAAAATACTTTTAAAAATTCGAAAAATCATTTTTAAATTTCGAAAAATTATTTTTAATTTCGAAAAATAGTTTTAAAATTTTAATAAATTATTTTTAATTCGAAATTTATTTTATTTGATTATTTTAAATCTACTTAGCTAATATTTTAATTAATTTAAATTGATTGGTTAATTAATAATAATCAATTAATTTAATTAATTAAATATTATTTAAATATGATGAAAAATAATCAAATTTAATTATTTTGAAAAATAAAATAATTTATTTATTTTATAAATATTATTTTACCTTTAATATTTATTTCCTTATTTGTTTAAAATGAAATAAAATTGTTCTAAAATTCTAAAAATAATCCGGGAAGGGTAAAAATAGTTTTAAAATTCTAAAATTGATTCTAAAACCGGATTAGGTAATTAGAAAAATATTTCAATAACCCAATAATTATCTGTAGGGTTTTAAATTATCCTTTTTAATCCAAAAAGGGTAATTTAAATTCTTTAAAATTCCGAAAAATGTTTTAAAAATGTTTATAAGGGTTCTAAAAATACCTTGAGTGTTCTTTTATATGGTGAGTCATATCTGCTATGTGAATTACGTGTTTGATTACTCTGTACATGTTACTATTTGATTAAAATATTTAGTCGGTAGCCATACAACGTACGGGTAGACCCTAGAACCGAGGTTTGACTGGTAATTGACCTTGTACCTAGCCAGATATTTGAAATAGCATGTTTTATTGTAGAAGTGGGAGAAACCCTAGCTAGTGGACAGAGTTACCTGCAGTATTCCTAGAAGTGAGAAAACCCTAGCAAGACAGCATAAATTACCAGCAGTATATTCAGGCAAGTATTTTCTCCCTTGATCATCTTAAACACTTTTATTTTATGTTTCATTGATTCATATCATGACAAATAGCTATTGTTCAGAGCTATTTGTGATTCTTAAATATTTTGTGCGAACACGGTTGTTTGATATTGGTACCCTTGATGTGGGGAATTGTTTAAGATAAACTCTTCATATCCTTATTATCGTAGTAAATAATAGGGATATGAACTGTATGTGAAACTAAGCAATTCCTGTTGAATTCGGAAATTGCTCTATTGGATTTGGAAAATGATGAAGCGTAGGAGGCCATGATAGCTGTCATGGTCCAGCAATATCTAAGGAGGATATGGTAACCATTCCATCTTCCTATAGGCTAACATTACTTGCCTATTTTGGTACCCTCATGAAATTCGGATTATACACACGGGTATAGCTGTACCAGTGGAGTATAAAGGGTCCCATTGCTTTTGAACCTGATCAGGGGGCAATGGTGTTTCAGTTATGTATATCCAATCCATATCGCCCGAATGGCTATTATATATATAGTGAGTTGACAAATGATTCAGTTTTATGTCATGTCAAATGATTTCAGTTATGATCGAATTATAATTCAGTTGTTGATTCAGTTTGCTTTATAAACTGTTTTACTTTTCAGTCGATATTATGCAGCATTTGTTCTGGTTTTATTGTGAAACTGTTTATATATATACTTGCTGGGCTTTTCTTTTGCTCACTCTTGCTTTCACTAAACCTTTCCAGACGGGAAGTATGGTTCCGATCAGCAGTCCAGACAGTATTAGAGGGAGTCAGAGTGGTCGGGTATCCGCACCTCAGGCTGTGCAGGTACTTGTGCGTTTCAGTTGGCGCTAGATAGAAATTTTAAATAAAATGGGATGTAATAATAAAATTGAATTAGACTGGATTTAAGTTGACTTGATTTGGTGGTTTGTAATAAGTGACTAGTTTATTCTGGAATATGTCCGCTTGTATTCATACGATAACCTGTTTGCGATCTTTGGTTGCGGGGTCGGTTGTGTATTCTGATATTTTTGGTTGTGATTGGTTGGTGACCCCCGGATCTGGACCCCGGATTTGGAGGGGTGTCACATAGGTTAAGGTCATGCTTGTTTGGTTGTTAAAATTTAATCACCTGATTATATTTGGAATTTTCTTTATTCCCTTGATAGCGTAGAATCACTAAATATAAGTTTGGGGGAAACCAGGGTTCATGCTAGTTTGTGTGTATTTGTTAATAATGGATAGGTGTCAATTGGCTAGTAGCCAGCTCATATTTATATGAGTAGTCTAGGGTTGGAATTGAGAATTCTCATTCCAGATTGCATATAAAAAAAAAAAAGCAAAACAAAAAAAAACAAAAAAAAGGGAAAAGAAAAAAAAAAGGTTTATGAGAGTGTGAGTATGCAAAGTTGGTCAGGTTGAGCTCTTTAATACTCGAGCAATTAAGTTCTAGGGGACTCAAGCCTAGTGACCTAAGACTTTTCCGGTCTGGGATCCACTAACCTAACGCTCGCTACATGGGTATTATTGTATAAGCCTTTTGGGGTCTCATCCATTGCACGGTCAAATAAGCATGTGTGTTGTGTATAGTATTATGCGTCATAGTTGTTAATAAAGCATGAATTCCTGTCTAACTCAAATGATGATAGAGGTGTTTCTAGGTTATGAAGTGTCTAGCGTCCATTCTATTTATAAACTTGTGATTGTTATGACGAAGAATATGTATGATTTTGATCTAGTGCTAAGAGTAATTCTGATGAGTATTGCACGCACGCACATTTCTATGCTTGTAAATGTTAATATTCGGGTATTTAGTCGATCTCTATTTGGAGTTATCACATTCTCTGAGACACTCTGCTAAATTGGTTATTGCTTTGCCTTTGGGATCTTTGCGTTAGTTGCATTCATACATTTAGAGGTAGACGAGTCTGTTTTCGCTTGAGGACAAGCATCAGTTTAAGTTTGGGGGTGTGATAAGTGGATTTTATATCCACTTATTATGCGCTATTGTGGCCTAGATTGATTGTTTATCCTTAAGTATGTTGTGTCTTTTAATTCAATTTTTGTTAATTAAGTTTTTGTTGTGCAGATCTCGTAACTTTAGGTATTGTGGCGATAAAAGGCTAAAAACGGTGGATTTCTGGCTCAATTTTATCAAGTGAACTGGTTACGAGGAAAAAGAATTATCATAAAGGAATCCTGAATGATATATTATTAAATCTGGAACCCCGGTTGGAATTGATATATTTTTCATTTCGCAAAAGGAATCCAGTTTTAGATCCTCAAGAGGCCGTAATTCGCACATGGGCGAGCATTGAGAAAATAGAATTATCACAAAAAGATGGAAAGTGATATATTATTAAAGAGAGAAGCCCGATTGGAATTGATATATTTTTCGTTAAGGAAAAGAAGTCCGGTTTTTGGCCCGCAATTTACCGCAGCTTGGGACTTGAAAATTTATTTATATTAATAAATACTTTATTTAATTAGAAAATTATAATTATAAATATCTAATAATATTAGATATTTATTTTTATAAATTCGGAATTAAATTAATTATTTATTAATTAAATATATTTTATTTTGCAAGTTGAATAAACAAAAGAAAGAAAAAAAATAAAAAAATAAATAAAAAATAAAAAATAAAAAAGAAGCGAATTATGTGAAATTGTTTGTAGCAAAAGCAAGTGCACTAAAGTAATGGTCGGCATTAAATATTACAGTAGCAAATAAAAGACATGGTGGAATCACAAGTGCTGTCGGCCAGAATAAAAAAAATCCACTCTCCCACGCAGCGCGTGGGAGACACGCTCCAGTCCTGATTTGCTGATTGCCGCGCGTGTAACGCACCTTCGTCTCCTGCGGTTGGGCTTCCAGTAAAGACAAATGCAGCTGTGTTTAATTTGCTGTTTGTTGTGTTGTGTTGCTTTCGGCACTTGAATTAAATATGCTCCTGGCGTGCTGATTTTTTGGGCTATAAATAGGAGTGAATTCCTATGGTTTCAGGACATCTCACACCTCTCACCACAATTCCTCTCCTCTCCCCTCCAAATATTCAGTAGAGTTTTTTATGTATTTTCAGTGTAGTTTTTACACTTTAATTTTTCTGTAAGTAATATAAATTTTATTCGGGTTGAAGATTGTAAGAAGAATTATTTGGAGTGCTATTTCTTTCATTGGAAGCTAATTCGGTTCTACGTTCTAAACTCTTGCAATTTCATATTTAATTTATCGCAATTTTTAATTTAGTTTTTATTATTATTATTATTATTATTATTATTATTATTATTATTATTATTATTATTATTATTATTAATATTATTATGTTTTCATTTAATCCCATGATGACGATTCGTTCGATTATGAACTAATCGCCGTCATGGGATTCTAATGGATTTATTTACGTAATTTAGTAATTCGATGCCTTAATAAATTATGTTATGATAAAAATTTCCGATTGCCTAACGTGGTTGTGCTTAATTTATTAGATGCGTAGCTATCATCTAAATTATTAATTCTTAATGAATGCGAAAGTGGATTTGAGAATTTAGAATTTGCCATGTTAGCACAGGTTCGTAATTTTTATATATAATTACGATTAGTGGTAGGGTTTTGGATCACATCGCCCTGTGTAGCCAAAAATAAGGAATTTATTCGTAAACCAGTTATGTTTTCAAATCTTATAGACATATAGGGTCTAGACATAAATGGTGTCCACACAACTTCTATCTTTTTAAGTGGATGTTTGTATGGTTTGATATAAGTTAAGGCTGAAAGGCGCTTATATCAGTTTCGTGTTCCCGGCTAGCTTTTATAATTATCAGAATCACTTTACATTAAGGCATCAATTCTAAATGAAATAAATAATGAAATTAGAATCCCATGTTTATCTCATATATAAAATCTTTATCATATTATTTTTAGTCGTTATTTCATTAATTAATTGTGATTTGAACAAACCAACCATTTCGTTGTTCAGGCTTCTATAATTAACCGAACGTTGTTGAATAAACATATTTTCTTAAATACACCAAGTCTTCGTGGGAACGATCCTTATTTCCCTATATTGCTTTTGGACTGCGTATACTTGCGTAGAGAAAATAGCGAACAGGTTCTTAGGATTCGTGACGGGTTGAGTCTCGAGGACAACAAAATCAACCGAAAAAATAAAATCACCAACCTTAATTAAGACATCATCAATTATTCCCTTAGGCATTTTGACAGAACGATCAGCTAGTTGAAGTGTCATGTTCGTCTTTTTAAGTTCGCCTAAACCTAGGGCTTGATAGACCAAAAATGGAAGAAGATTCACACTCGCTCCTAAGTAAAGTAACGCCTTGTCCACAAAAGTATTGCCTATGACACAAGAAATTGTAGGACAACCGGGGTCCTTGTATTTCACGGGAATTTGATTAGAAAGAATTGAACTAACATGAGAGGTCAAAAAGGCTTTCTTAGGGACGTGGGTGGAACTTTTATGAGTACACAAATCTTTTAGAAACTTAGCATAAGAGGGAATTTGTTGAATGGCGTCTAAAAGAGGAATGTTGATCTCGACTTGTTTGAAAACTTCCAAAATCTTTTCTATTTGAGGCGATTGTTTGTTTGAAAGGAGTCTTTGAGGATAAGGAGTTTTAGGCTTAAAGACTCATTCGCTAGACACATCGGGAATGGAATTGGAAAGTGGAATAACAATCGAAGATTCGTTAGGTGAAGGTGATGTTTGAGTCGATGAAGGCTCGCTAGATGATGATGATTTATGAGAAGATTCTGATGACTCGGGAGTGGATTTTGAAGGTGAAGGTGTGGGACTAAATGACTCGAAAGGCTCGGGATTTGGAAGATGGTTTGAAGGATCAAGTTTAGGGTTTGGTTCAACATTTGACTCTTCTTCGTCTTCGGGAGACTCGACTCGTACTTGATTATCAACTTGTTTTCCCGACCTTAAAGAAATTATAGCATTAACATTTTCGGGAGGTCTTTGGTTGAGAGGAAATTTAGGGTTGACTCGGGAACTTATTCTTCTCTCGCTCACACATGGCGTTGGCTAATTGACTCACTTGAACCTCTAATTTAGATATGGCTTGGGTACTAGCATTCAAAATTTGCCTATCTTGAGTCATGGTTTGCATGAAGGTTTGTTGAGATTGAGCCAAATTAGTTGTCGATTTCAAAAGCGCATCAAGAGTCTTTTCCAAGGAATTAATTCTCTTATCCGACTCATGAAAGCCTGGAGGGTGGGCGGGAGCTTCAGTTGGATAAGGACCTTGATTTGGAGTTGGGTAAGAGTTTTGATTGGGCTTTTGAAAACAAGGAGGTCGAAAAGAAGGTGGCGGAGATTGGTAGTTTTGGCCTTGGTTTCACGAGAAATTTGGGTGATTCTTCCAACTGGGATTGTATGTAGGTGCACAAGGATCATTCCTAGAGGTTGGTTAAAACAACACATTTACTTGTTGAAAATATTGAAGATTTTGCATCACTTGATTCGGGTACATAGACATGTGTGAGGGCCCACTATGAGTTTCTAAAGCTTCGAGTCTCCTAGTAAGGGTGGCTAGCTTGGCATCGGTTGCAATCGAATTTCCAATCGAATGAAAACCCCTAGATGTACTAGACGACTCGTTCGACTTATTAGGTTCCCTAGTAGACTCCCACAACATGGTCTTCTCGGCTAATTCTTCGAAAAATGCCCACCCTTCGTCCTCATTTTTCTCCATGAATTTGCCTTGACACATAAACTCTAACAAAGCAGTTGTTGGACTATCTAAGGCCTCATAAACAATCTTACAAAGTCTCCACTTTTCTATTCCGTGGTGGGGGCATTGTGAGAAAAGATTTTTAAAACGATCAAAATATTTCCAAAAAGACTCATTTTCCTTTTGATGAAATTGATTTATTTCGTTTGTAATTCTCGTAGTCTTATGGTTTGGAAAATATTTCTTTTGAAAAATTACCACAAATCCCTCCTACATGGAAATAGAATTAACCGATAGGCTATACAACCATTTTTTAGCATTTTCTTTAAGCGCAAAATTAATGAGTCTGAGCCTAATCGAGTCCTCGGTTAATTGTTGGAGTTTTTGTAAGGCACAAACCTCCTCGAATTCATGGAAGAAAAGGTACGGGTCCTCACCTTCACTCCCGGTAAATTTGGGTAACATGCTAATGTGTTGAGCTTTGATTTCAAAATTATTACCATTTACAGGAGGAAGAGTGATACACGAGGGTTGGGCAGAACGGGTGGGATAGCAACGGTCCTTAAGAGACATGGTCATGTTTACTAATGGTTCGGAATTATCTAAAGACTCGGAATCAGAAGAGGAAGAAATCTCAAACGATCTCACTAGTCTAGAAGAATTATCCCTAATCCAAATAGTTCGCATAAACCACGTAGCAAATAAGTGCGAAAAATTTAAACACACAAAAAGAAAGGGTGAAAAATCAAAAGAAAAAAAATCATATATCTAGGGTTCCTTAATAAAATAAACTAGACCTTGCTCCTAAATGTAAGGACCACCAAAAACTAGGTAAATCAAAATTTATTCGGACCGATTTGGCCAGGTAGGTGCAAGCATTGCCAAGAGGCTAAACACCAGCCTAGACACCAAATCTTAATTGGCCAGGTAAGCTTTCGCTTGCCTAGACACCAAAGAGTCGGAATAATTAATGATTACTTCGTTTCTTAGGTACCATCCTAATTGAGCGCGAAATTCCTAGGGCAAACGTCTAATTAATTTTATTAAAGGCTAGGGTATGCAAAATGAGGGATTTATTATTTTTGGGCTAAGGAAAGAGTGATGAAATCCCTTCCCTTATCTTGCTAGTGGTTTTGCCCTTAAAATTTATTTACAAATGAATGCAACAAACAACGATATAAAAAAAATGTAAACATTTATGGATGCTTTAAACTACGTGTTCTAAACTCTAAAGAAAAGAAAAATTTAACGTACCTTGTGTTAGGTCCGGAATAACGTAGAAGGGGGTTGAATACGTTATTTAAAAAATATTTCGATCTTTGATGTGGTTATGATCAAAAATACTAAATCAAAATAACATAACTGTTTGGGAAATATCTTTGAATAGATAAAACCCGGAGGTTTGCTACACAATCTAATCCTTTGGATCAGCTACAAAACCAAACACTCCTAAGGATAGTTTAGGCACGAGGACCTTCTACCCGACACTTCCTGAAAGCGGGCTAAGCCGACTTTCCTACTAGATGGACTGTCTAGCAGCTTACAAAGAGAAGATATAAGAGAGAGAAAAGAGAGTTGTGTGTTGAGGTGTGTTTTGAAATGACATACAACTGGCCTATTTATAGATTTTAGAAAGTTACTATGCTGTATTATTCCAGTGGGCCCCTCCTGCATAGTAACCACTATTACACCTACCAAACCATGCCTGCTTAAAAAAATTTCTTCCGTGGGCCCCACCTGCATAGTAACCACTATTTACATAGTAACTACTATTTGCACAGTAACCAGTATTTGCACAGTACCACTATTTGCACAGTAACCACTATTGGCACAGTACCACTATTTGCACAGTACCCATGAATAGTAACCACGCATAGTGATCATGAATAGTAACCACGCATAGTAATCTTGCATAGTATTACTATTTTTTTGGCTGCTTCTTTTGGGCTTCTCTCTTCTATTTATTCTGCTATTTTAATTCACCTCAGAAAATAATCCAAGTACCAGATTAATTTAATTATTTTGTTATAAATAATTAATTAATCTTTTAGTTATTTAATTTTCAGAGTAAATTAACTTTTGACAATACCTTGAGATATTATGTCTGTCTTTGATCGTCAATTGGCTTTGGCAATTCTTTCTATGAATTAATGTATTGATCCTTCTCGTATGTGCTGACACTTAGTGCACTGGTCTGGTTCACAAGTGACTAGCACTGATCTTGATCTTCACACCTTCGTTACATTCCAATTGATTAACCTGCAGCAGTATCTTCAAATAATATAAATACATGGAATCTTTTGGCCCTTCAACTGAATCATCTGTACATCTTATTTTGTCACTGAGGCTTGATCATGTTAATGAACTTCTTTCAGCGACTTGATCCTTGTTGATGCCCGTTCTTCAAATTTCATGATCCATGTATAGATTTAATATTATTTATCTTTTATCCTAGTTGAGTTATATATGACCTCTATTACATATTACATTACATTATACTTTACAATCTCCTATTTGATTGTTAGGGTTTGACAAGCAAATTCCTAGAGGATAACTCAACTGATACAGATAAAATACAAAGATAAATAATATTAAAGCGCATTCTAGATCATATATATACATTTTCCAGATTTCTAAAATTAACCAAGTGCAAGACAATTGTTCCTTTAGACTGAACATATCTTCAAGTTTGCCTTTGCTTTCTTTCCACATAGCACTAATACTCCCATTAGCTTTTCCTTTCCCAAAATAAAGTTAATTCTGTGTCAACAATCTTTTCTTTGCCCTTACGCCTAATAGACTTTTCTTGGTCATCCACCTTCTCCCCTTCAGTTGGGTTATCCTCCAGAGTAGTAGGATGTGGAGTTGGTAATTTAGACGAAGATGACTTTACCAAGGAGTTGATTGCATCATTAAACTGGGCTGCCATGGAACTTAATTGAACCTGGAATGCATCATGTTGAATAAGTTGCAAATTTTTTATTTCTGCAATGGACTTACTGATATTTGGAAACACTTTCTCTATTATTTGGACCCGTGTAAGAAGTCTGTTGTATTCCTTTCTGGTTACAGGTGCATGTGGTTGAGTAGGTTGCTCACTCGTATGTTCTGCAGGTGTTTCACTCAACACTCTATATTCACTCGGTTTAGTGGTTTGGGTTACACTTACATGTTCTGTTCGTGTTTCCCTCAACTCTCCTCCAGAGCTTCCACCGACATGTTTACCAGCAAATGAAATCATCCTAGCCCCTTTTTCAGAGGTCATAGATGGTGCAATGAAAGTTCGTGAGCTTCCGTCCTCGCGTGAAGCGAGTTGCCGACTACTGGTAAAGAGTGGTAAATCTCGAAAGAGATCCAGAGATTTTCCCTCTTGGAGGTTAAACTTGAATCGATTAAATAGCACAAAACCCAAGTTTCCCTCGTATGTCTGTGAAGACACTTGGTTCATAAAAGAACCACCTACCGATGGATCTTTCTGTAAAATGGAAGATTCACCAGCAGTTATTAAGGTTGGTAATTCCACCTCAGATGCCTGTGAAGGCATTTGATCTTTAGAAAGATCATCAACCACTCTTATGTTCCGTGAAATGGAACTCAAGATAGTTGCTCCCATCAATTCAACGTCATTTACATTTTCACTCATTGGATAAGGAAGAATTGTTTCACTAACAGTTGTCGTTACCTCAGGTTCATTGGGTTTACTCCGTTTAGAATGAGGTAGAGCGGCTGATGTAACTAACTCCTTATGTGGTGCTGCTGAGGCACTATCTCCCTCAAAAGTGTTGATGGATGGTCGTTTAAGTGACAATTGAGGTGTAGGAGTTTGTTATGTTTGTGTTTGCATTTTTAGAATGGGCTCTTCGACCTGTGTTAGAGTCGGTGGGATTTCCTGATCTTGGTCGGGTAAGATGGCCACTAGGGGCTGTAGAAACTGTATTTCCTGTGACACAGCAGGGAATACAGAGGTTGGAATAGCAGGGATTGAAATATTACCTTATCGTATACCTGCTCTCACTGGTCTTGGAAACAACGGAAGTGGGACAGTCTTTAGATATTCAGTTAGGACTGTAGGCACATCCGTATATTTCTTTTTGCTTATGTAATTAATTACATTCGTCTTCATGGAAGAACATTCCACCTTTTGACCATTTTCCAAGCGTGCCCTGTCTTCATCATTCAAAAAATCATTTAATATTAGTTGTAGAAACCTTGGATATAGACATTTCCCAAGTGTTTCATCTTTAAAATGATTTGACCAAGCACTATTTTTCCAAAATTAATCCTCAAATTATTGGCGACCGCATACCTTATTTTTTGAATAAATTCAGGTATTCGATCTTGATTTGTTCTATCTGAGGAAAAAACATGGTTAAGAGTGTGGAAGAAGAAATTCTAGTACTGGGTTAGAAACGTTCTAGAAAGATTACCAGTATTGAAATTGCCATCTTGGTACCTTATAAAACGAAAGAACATTTCAATCTGTTCAGGTGTAGGATCAAAAACAAGATTTTCCATAGGAAAATGAAGAATTCGATTAACATTTCGTTCAGTGACCCTAATCGACCTACCAAATAGTCGATATGTGATTGCACACCCGTCCTGTCCAGAAGTGTTAACCGTACTGCAATATAGTTCACGCAATGCATCATGGTTAAGCTGCACTGGTGCAACTAAAGCATAACGAATTAATGAATGTTCATTCAGAAATTGTGTCCAAGCCCGAAATTGCTCATCCAGGATGGTTTCGATTTGATGAATGGAAATAGGATTAACTTTAGCAATTAAAAAGCTTCCCTGCAATGCCACTTCCAAAACTTTGAGGAAATTCAAAAATAAGGGTTAGTTTTTATAAAGGATGATGTATAAAGCAAGAATATGAAATCCGATCTAAAAACCACCATCTAGATTTGAGAGATCTTTCCGATCAAAGCTCGAAATATTCAGCAATCGTGTGTATATACTCTATATATCTAAAAAATGATGATGTTAAACACAAACAAAAACTCATCATTTATAATGTTTCAAGGACTAGTGGGTTAGGTGAGAGCGTGAAAGGTTAGGTTTGAAAAGAAATTAAATGCATTTATCACCGCTCAATAATTCTAGCCAAACAACCTAACCAACCGAAAAACATCTTATCACCGAGACCTATCAGCCTATGTACACACACATACACACTTATTATTTCTAATTATCGTGGATTTAAAATAATCAATCAATAATCAAGAATTATTCCACAATAATTAGACAAACTCACAATTAAATAAACATAAATTTAACAAAATATCATTAATTGATATATGTCAATAAAAGTATCGAGGTAGATACTGAGTGTTGCTTCTTGCTGTACCAAGATACCAATCTCCTTCCAAGAAATTGACAGCTTCCAGAAGTACTCTTGCGATCAATCTTGCAACCAACATAATCAGAGTCTGTATAGCCAACCAGGTCAAAACCCGTATCCTTAGGATACCAAATTCCAAGATTCGGAGTACCCTTAAGATATCTCAAGATACGCTTCACGGCTATCAGATGTGATTCTTTAGGATCAGCCTGGAATCTAGCACATAAACAAGTTGCGAACATAATATCTGGTTGATAAGTGGATTTTATATCCACTTGGAATGCTTTGTATCGGCTTAAATTGATCGCTTGACCTCAAGTTCGTGGTGTTTTTGATGTGTTTTTAGTGAATTTGTGCAGGAATATGAGTCGGATGTGGGATGATGTTTTCCATGATTTAATGGTGGTTTTGAGCTTAAAGAATGAAGTACAAGAAGTTACAAGAGATTTGGAGCAAACGGGAGGAAAAACGAAGTCAAAATGAGCAAAATCAGCCAAAATCAGCATTCCAACAGCAGCCAGGCGCGCAGCGGCGCGGATTTGGGCGCAGCAGCGCGCGGGCGCGAAAATTAGCCAGAATTTCTGATTTTTGTATTAGCCATATCTTGAGTTCTACAAGTCCGTTTTGGAAGATCTTACAGTCCACACGAAGCTAACTAGATTCTCTTTCATTCTAAAGTGGTCCAGATGTCAAAACACAACTGGAACGACCCAGAAATAATGAAGAAAAGTCAGTTACGAATTTTTCTTCAAAACAGAATCAGTTTAGGAAATGTATTCTAATTTAATTCTGATTTGGTAGTTTCTTGCTGGACAAGACATGGGGGCCTATATAAACACATTCTATCATCATAAAACATGACCAACACTTCACATAACACAGAGAGAGAGCCGAAAGATGGAGATTCAGACTTGGAGAAGGATTCCAACGCTCGTGACAAGCAATGGAGTTCTAGATCTACTTTTTGTTTTCTTCTATTAGGCGAAACTCTTGGATGTTTTTGGGATTTGTTTTTTTAACTCATTACTCTACTTTATTTTTAATCTTTAATACTTTGTTTATTATCATGGTTTCATCAGATCCCATGATGACGAGCGGTTCAATTATGAAATAATCGTTGTCATGAGATTCTAACGAATTTATCTATGTAACTTTGTAGTTTGATTGCTTTAAAGATTTATGTATGGTGAATTCTTGATATCCTCGTATGGTTGTGATTCATGTATTTAGATGCGTCGCGAACATCTAATTTATTAATCTTTTGTGAAACGAGAGTGGATCTTGAGATTTAGAACTTGCCATGCTAGCATAGGATAGGTTGATGTTTTAACATCATGATTTGTAGCGTAAATAGAGATATTATGTTGCCCTATGTGATCTTAATGGACGACTTGTGCTTAAACCATTATTTTTTCAAATCTTATAGAGATATAGGGTCTAAACATAATTGGTGTCTATTCATCTTCTATCTCTTTTGTGGATGTATGTTTAGTTTGGTATTCGTATACTGAGAAGTAGCGTATACTTGTTCCGTGTTGTCTGATCAGATATCAAAACCATCATATGTATTGATTAAAGGCATCAACTCTAAGCAAAGTATTTAATGAAGTTAGGATCCCATGTTACCCTTGTAGAAGTAATTCGATTCCAATTCTCGTTAGTTAGTTAATTCTTAGTTGTTAATTTACTTCTTAGTTAATTTAGTTAATTAAATCCAAATTTGTTAATTGTCTTAGCAGTGAATAAAAACCATACATTGTTGCATAGGTACATGAACTGAATTGAACCTAAACCAGATCTCTGTGGTAACGAACTCAACTTTATTCTATATTACTTGTGACCACGTACGCTTGCGTGTATTATTGTAAACAAGTTTTTGGCGCCGCTGCCGGGGATCATCGGTGTTTTATTTTAGTTTATGTGCTTGTCATCAGTGATCGTTAAAGTTCACTGACTCGGATTAGTTACTTACCTATGTTGTTTAGTTCGGTGTGTTTCAGGTACTTGAGTGTTTGAAAATGGCAGGCGAGGAGTTGCCATGGTGGGCATATTCGAGGACATCCATGCCTCAGCAGTATGAGCAAAGTTTGGGCGTTCATGAGACCTCACAATATTGTTACTACGAAAGTGTTGATCCATATGTCACTTATGAGGAACAACCATATTTTCAATACCATCCTCAATAGTACCAGCAAGATGTTCCAAATATGTCATATTTCTTTGGTAGTGAAGAGTTTCAACATCAGCAACCTACTCCTACTTTTCAGTTAGATAAAATTGATGTTATGGAGGAGATTAGGATGCTTGCAAAGAGTAATGAGGAGTCTATCAAATCTTTGGAGACACTAGTTGCTCAAGTTTTGAGTGCCGTGGAACAAGAGAAACAACAATTCATACTAGAGGCAATTCCAGAAAATAACGGTGACTTGGATCTAGGTACTGCATGCATAATTGAGGAAGACAAATTCCAAGGCGAGGTGAGCGTTCACAAGCCATGTGAGGAATTTGATCATGCTAGTATGGTGGATGATTTGGAAAGGGCACTATTTGGGACAGACACTGGTGAGCTACACAAATTTCAAGAATTGGTATGTGCGTACCAAGAGGCTGATGACCATGGGAAAGATGCAGGTCTTCTACTTGTCTCAGAGTATAAAGATGGAGGTAGCGCATTAGAGCAAATGGAGGAAGTTCTCTTTGAGGAACCAAAGGCTTCAGCAACTTACATTTACCCTCCTCCATTATATTCAAGCGAAGCCCGCGAATGTGTGTTGTTCTACAAATTGACAGATTTTGGGTCAACCGATGAAGGCATTGGAATAGGACATAGTTGTTATACGAATAGGCCAAGCGAGGAGAAGGGCCAGAAAGTGTGCCGCCGTGATGACGATGAAGTCTCACGAAGAGATGACCAGGCCAACTATTATCATCCTTAATGGAGGCTTGGACGTAGTCAAGCTAATTGACTCTAAACAAGCGCTTCGTGGGAGGCAACCCATGTGTTAGGTATGTAGTAGTATGTAGTAGTGTGTCATTAACCAGGGTGAGCTCTTTAATACTCGAGCAATTAAATTCGCGAGGATTTTGTGCCTAATGACCTAAGGCTTTTACAGTCTGGGATCCACTAACCTAACACTCGCTACATGGGTATTATTGTATAAGCCTTTAGGGGTCTCATCCATTGCACGGTTAAATAAGCAAGCTTGTATATATTATTATTTGTCGTAGTTGTTAGTAATGAAGCATGAATTTCTGTCTAACTCAAATGATGATGTAAGTGTTTCTAGGTTAAGAAGTGTTTACCGTCTATTTTATTTATAAACCTGTGATTGTCTTGGCGAAGAATGAGTATGGTTTTGATCTAGTTTTAGGAGTATATCTGAGGAGCATCGCACACACGCACGTTTCTGTACATGTAATGTTAGTATACGGGGACTTAGTCGAGCTCTATTTGGATTTAGTTGCATTCTTTGAGATATTTGCTTGCTAGTTGGTTTTGGTTAGTTTGAGGGGATCGTTGCATTTTCATATTAGTTACATTCATGTATTGCATTGTTATTGCACTGTTTAGTTAGATGGATTTTGTGTGTACATTCACTAGAGGCCCTCACGAGACCTCACTCGTCCACTAGGGCTGCCTAGAGGTTTAAAGGGCTTGTTGCATATGCCAAATGCAACCGTGTTCACCTACGGAAGTGGTACTAGTTAGTTGTATATAGTTATAGGTCTTTATGCTTGAGGACAAGCATCAGTTTAATTTTGGGGGTGCCCCAAGTTGCCTCTCCTCCAAGCAATTATCTTCTTAGAGTTGGAATAGAATTGTAGCAATTTTCATTCTTGAATTAGAATAGAATTGCAAATTCCATGTATAGATCTGATTCTGGAATGTTCTTAGCCATCCAAGCAATTACCATAATGATTGGGAGTAGAATTGGTAGAGAATTCCATGTTTAAATCGGTTTCTGGAAGTCCTGGAAATTTTTTTTCGGGTCCAGGCGCGCCTGCGCGCGGTACCGGTGTAATCTGAGCGCGCCCGCGCTCTACACACTGCTGCACATACTGATTTTTCCTCCTTTGCTGATTTCTTGTCTACTTCCAATGCAACTCTCGACACTTGTTCCCATGCCTTTAAAAACACCATATAATCGCTAAAACTCCATACCTGCACCTAGAAATACATCCTGCATAATTCTCACAAAAACACATTAAAAGACACCAATACTTGAGATACAAGCGATCAATTTAAGTTGAAATAAGGCGTTCCAAGTGGATAAAAATCCACTTATCACACCCCCAAAATTAAACCGATGCTTGTCCTCAAACATAAACAAACAAAACTATCTATACTAACTAGTACTACTTCCGTAAGTGATCACGGTTGCATTTGGCATATGCAACAAGCCCTTTAAACCCCTAGGTGATCACGGCTTCTTATACTAGTACTAGCAGTTAAGTATAAGAGAGAGCCGATCATACCTCGATACTTCGTGATGTCAACTGACTTACCGGATTTGTCTTGATCAAGCTTGATAGCAGTTGGCATCGGGGTCTTGGCAGTAGCTGCTTCTTCCATCCCATACTTCTTCATAAGATCCTTTATGTATTTTGACTGGTAGATGAAAATACCATCAGGCTTCTGAACAACTTGAAGTCCAAAGAAGAAGGACAGCTCACCCATCATGCTCATCTCGTACTTGCTCTGCATTAGCTTAGCAAATCTCTTGCATAAAAAATCATTAGTAGAACCAAATATTATATCATCCACATATACTTGCACCAGAATTATATCATTTTTATGCTTTTTATGAAAGAGAGTTTTGTCGATGATACCTCTTGTAAAACCATTTTCAAGCAAGAACTTTGAGAGAGTATCATACCATGTTCGAGGGGCTTGCTTGAGACCATAGAGAGCTTTGAAGAGAAAGTACACAAAACCTTCAAATTCCTTGTCTTCGAACCCAGGGGGTTGTTCAACATAGACTTCTTCTTCTAGATCTCCGTTCAAAAAAGCACTCTTCACATCCATCTGAAAAACCTTAAAGTTGGAGTGTGCAGCAAATGCTAAGAACATCCTAATTGCTTCAAGCCTTGCAACTGGAGCATATGTTTCATCATAATCAATTCCCTCTTCTTGAGAGTAACCCTTTGCTACCAATCGAGCCTTGTTCCTTGTAACAATACCATTTTCATCCAGTTTATTCCTAAACACCCATCTAGTGCCAATTACAGATTTATCTTTTGGTCTTTGAACCAGCTTCCAAACTTTCTGCCTTTCGAACTGATTGATTTCTTCCTGCATTGCAGTTACCCAATATGGATCATTAAGAGCTTCATCAACCTTTTTGGGTTCAATTTGAGATAAAAATCCTGCAAAATTGCATTCATTCTATGTTGCTCTTCTAGTCTGTACACCCGTGTCCGGTTCACCAATGATCTGTTCAAAGGGATGCGCTCTACTCCATACCCTATGTCTCGGCAGATTTGATCTTGATGATTCCCCAAGTTCATAATTGTGTTGAGTGTGGTGACTAGTAGATCCAATATCATTGTTTGCTCCCCCTGAGCTGTTGCTTTCAGAGTTTAAAGATTCATTAGTAGCAGATGTTTCTTCACTTGATTGGGGTTCATCATTCACTTGCTCCCCCTCAACATGTGCTGCTGTTTAATCTACTGGTATAGATTGAACAATAGAGTCTGAAAGAGTATCAGAATTTTGTAGATCAGCATTTATTTCTTCATTCTCAAATCTCAGCTGGTCATGTTCATCAAAATCTTCAAGTCCTGTTATCTTCTTATCATCAAAAGACACATGGATAGATTCCATGACCACTTTTGTTCTTAGATTGTAGACTCTGAATGCTTTTGTGGATAGTGGGTATCCAACAAAGATTCCTTCATCAGCTTTTAAATCAAATTTGGAAAGCTGTTCTGGATGAGTCTTAAGAACAAAACACTTACATCCAAACACATGAAAGTATTTCAGGTTCGGCTTCTTATTTTTCACCATCTCATATGGTGTTTTACTATGCTTGTTTATGAGTGTAGCATTCTGTATGAAACAAGCAGCTTGCACAGCTTCAGCCCAGAAGTAAGTTGGCAGCTTTGCTTCATCAAGCATGGTCCTTGCAGCTTCTATGAGAGTCCTGTTTTTTCTCTCTACTACTTCATTTTGTTGTGGAGTTCCAGGTGCAGAAAATTCTTGCTTTATTCCATTTTCTTTACAAAACTCTTCCATGACTGCATTCTTGAACTCAATGCCATTATCACTAGGGGAGAGCAAACCCCGGTTCGGTTCGGTTTTTGGGTAAAACCGGAACCGAAACAGTAAGTCCTCGGTTTTAAAAATCAAAAACCGAAACCGCAACCGAACCATCGGTTTCGGTTTTAAAACCCCAGTTCGGTTTTTATCGGTTCGGTTTCGGTTTTAAAACCGAACAAATTAAAAATAAGAAAGTATTACAAATTAATTAAAAAAGTAGTTCTACCATAAAAACATAAATCATCCAAAAGTATTCATACAACATTTTCAAAACTTGAAACAATAAAAAAGATGCCACAATTCGATTATCTAGTATAAAGTAGCCTAGCAACACAATTTGTACAGGCAAATTTGTTATGATTTTTAACATTACACAACTAACGTGTTGTTCTGTTGTATTTAGCCAATTATCATGCAGAGGGCTATCATTCTGCAAACAGAATGAAAAACAGGTAATACTGTTAAAGTTCTCTCTAGTTTCTAAAAACATATCATACTCCAAGTTTATGTCCATAAATATATTTTCACTTTTAATAACAAATAAATCATGGTAAATATAAGTAGACCTTGTATAATGTTAAAAATCATAACAAATTTGCGATTTTACTGGGAATGGTAGTAATGTGAAACGTAAATAAGAATCAATTTGTCATCGTAATAATTAAAATCAAGAATATGCACAGATGTTATGGCACACGGGAAAATCAATTTGTCAGCGTAATAATTAAAATCAAGAATATGCGTGGGATATTATATATATATTTATTTATTTTAACAATCGGTTCGGTTCGGTTTTAGCCGGTTCGGTTTTAACCTAAAACCGGAACCGGAACCGAAAATCTCGGTTTTTAAAAATCAAAAACCGCAATCGCCGGTTTGGTTTCGGTTTTTTCGGTTTAGTTTTGGTTGGTTTCGGTTCGGTTTCGGTTTTAATTCAGTTTTTTGCTCACCCCTAATTATCACTCCTTATGATTTTCACTGTATGCTTAGATCCTTTGTCCAGTTGTCTGACATGCTCTGTTAAGATTGATGCAGTTTCTTCTTTCTTGTGCATGAAATATACCCATGATCTGGTGTATTCATCAACAATAACCAAAGCATATCTTTTCTTTCCAATAGACATTATATTTACTGGACCAAATAAATCAACATGCAATAAGTGATATGGCTCAAGAATTGAGGATTCAGTCTTACTTTTGAATGAAGTTTTCCTTTGTTTTGCCTTTTGACACGAGTCACATAGGCCATCTGGAGTAAAAACTGATTTGGGCAATCCTCTCACAAGATCTTTCTTCACTAGCTCATTAATGCTGTTGAAATTCAAATGAGAAAGTCTCTTGTGCCAATCCCAGCTTTCTTCAATTGATGCTCTACTCAGTAGACAGATTGCAGAGCCATCAGAGTTTGTTGAAAGCTTGGCTTCATAAATGTTACCATGCCTGTATCCCTTCAGAACAACTTTTCCTGTAGATTTGCTTACAACTTCACCGTGTTCTTCAAAGAAATCCACATGATAACCTCTGTCACAGATTTGACTCCCACTTAGTAGATTATGTTTGAGCCTGAGACTAGAGCTACAGTTTCAATGATGACATTCCCAAGATTGATATTGCCATATCCCAGAGTCCTTCCTATGTTTCCATCTCCATAAGAAACACTTGGGCCAGCTTTCTTCACAAATTCTGATAGCAGGGCTTTATTTCCAGTCATGTGTCCTGAGCATCCACTGTCCAGAACAAGGACCTTTTTGCTGTTACCCTGCAATTAAAAAGACCACTAATGATTAGTTTTAAGGACCCAGACTTGCTTGAATCCTTTGGCCTTATTAAGTTTGTTAGCTTTTGCAGCAGAAGTCTTATCAGAGTTTGTGCTAACATTCTTTTTATCAGAATTTATACATGTAGAAACAATCTTGAATTTATTCAAAGAGGGTTTAAGTTCATAATAATCATAATACAAATTATGATACTCTTTGCATGTATAAATAGAATGCCAAATACTACCACAGTGAAAACAAGGATTCTGTGGCTTAAACCTAACTGAACCACTCTTAACCCCTGACTTAGGATGTATAGAGTTTACATTCTTCCTGCAAAAAGTAGCAAGATGGTTAGGATTTCCACAGTTATGACATTTCTTCCTAGGAGCATTGGGAATAGGCATATAGTTATTGATTTTACTGATGCCTACCTTTCCATTTCTATTTTTCCTAGGTTCTTTTACCTTTTTCACTCTTTTTAACTCCTTCAGCTTGTGTTTAAGCTATTTCTGAGACATTAAACTAATATTTACTGATTTGACTTCATCCTGTTTTGGTTTGTCAGATTTTGGTACAAACCTCATATGATTAAGTTTGGGTTTTGCAGCCTTTTCAGTAAATACAGGTTTAGAGGTCTCAACTTCTAGGTTGGCAGTTTTCTTTTTATCAGTGTAACCTATACCTTGTTTCCAACAATCATTCTCTATGATATTCTGAGTATTCTTACCAGAGTTAGTCCAAGTTTTAATAATGTTCCTTTCTTTAGCAAGTTCAGATTCAAGATAAGCATGTTTTTTCAATAATTAAGTTTTAACAATAATAGCATCATCTCTCTCTTTCTGAATTTTTAACATCTGGACTAATTCTGATTCCAGATAGTCATTTCTTTTTCTAAGGTCTAGACTTTCAGATTTTATTCTTTCATTTTCTAAAGTCTGATCTCTGTAGCTAACATGCAAGTTTTTAAGAAAGAGTCTTAACTCAGATATATCAGTACTATCAAAAGCTAGAATAGAATGAGGTACCTTGGTCTCAGTAGCTTCAGAGATAGTATCAGCATTTGCCATCAAGGCATAGTTCACCTCATCTTCAGAGTCTGAAGTGTCAGCCCAGTCCTTCTTCTTTGTGACGTAATCTTGACTTTTATCAGTTTTGGCTTTCTTGCACTCAGGTGCAAAATGTCCTTTCTCACCACAATTATAGCATGTGATCTTGGACTTGTCCACTTTCCCAGACCTGCTTTCCTTTCCCTCAGCTTTTCTGAAATTCTTCATTTCAAAATTTGAATCTTTTCGTGTGAACTTCTTTCCCTTCCTGAAGTTCTTGTAAGCCATCTTCTTGAAGTTTTTTACCATCAGGGCTGCAAGTTGTATCATCTCAGCATCACTACCCTCATTATCAGAGTCTGTTAGATTGTCAGAGTTTGTGTCATCATCAGAGTTTGATGACTCAGTATCAGACTTTGTAATAAGAGCCTTTCCCTTGGATTGACTCTTTTTCACAGTAACTTCTTTAGAAGCTTTTTCCTCAGCTTTAAAAGCAATTATCTTGGACTTGCCTCCATGCCTCTTGCTTCTTTGTTCCATCTCAAGCTCATGAGTTTTGAGCATTCCATAGATTTCATCAAGAGACATGTCTTTCAGATCATGATTGTCTCTGATGGTAGTGGCCTTTAAGTCCCATTTCTCAGGAAGAGCCAACAAGAATTTCAGATTGGAGTCTTCAAGATTATACTCCTTATCTACCAGTGACAGATCATTCAACAATTTCAGGAATCTGTCATATATATCTGTTAATGACTCATCAGTATTTGAGTCAAAGTGCTCGTACTCCTGTGTGAGTATTGTTCTCCTATTCTTTTTGATGGTTTTGGTTCCTTGACATCTGACTTCCAAAGCATCCCAAATCTCCTTAGCAGTTTTGCATCCAATGACCCTGTTAAACATAACATTGTCAAGGGCGTTATGTAATAAATGCCTTACCTTGGCATCTTTGCTAATAGAGGAGATATCTTCAGGAGTGTAGTCTTTCTTCTCCTTTGGAATCGTTTTCTGTTCCTCCCCAACAACTACAACAGAAAGTTTGGTAGGCTTATGTGGACCATCATGGATTCTGTCTAAGTACTCTGGATCTGTAGCCTCCAGAAACATTTCCATCTTCACATTCCATATGGGATATTCTGATGCCCTGAGTATTGGAACTCTGATTGATTCATATCTGCTTGTTGTTGGAGTTTGTGTTTTCTCTGTCATGATTGTATAGCTTTTTGGATCTTAACTGTTGTTTAATAACAGAGTGGCTCTGATGCCAATTGTTAGGTCTGGAATAACGTAGAAGGGGGGGTTGAATACGTTATTTAAAAAATATTTCGATCTTTGATGTGGATATGAGATCAAAAATACTGAATCGAAATAACACAACTGTTTGGGAAATATCTTTGAATAGATAAAACCCGGAGGTTTGCTACATAATCTAATCCTTTGGATCAGCTACAAAATCAAACACTCCTAAGGATAGTTTAGGCACGAGGACCTTCTACCCGACAATTCCTGAAAGCGGGCTAAGCCGGCTTTCCTACTAGATGGACTGTCTAGCGGAAAGATATAAGAGAGATTTGAGAGAGTTGTGTGTTGAGGTGTGTTTTGAAATGAAATACAACAGGCCTAATTATAGATTTTAGAAAGTTACTATGCTGTACTATTCTAGTGGGCCCCACCTGCATAGTAACCGCTATTACACCTACCAAATCGTGTCTGCTTAAAAAATTTTCTTCTGTGGGCCCCATTGCATAGTAACCACTATTTGCATAGTAACTACTATTGCACAGTAACCACTATTTGCACAGTACCACTATTTGCACAGTACCCGTGAATAGTAACCATGCATAGTAATCTTGCATAGTAACTTTGCATAGTATTACTATTTTTTTGGCTGCTTCTTTTGGGCTTCTCTCTTCTATTTATTCTGCTCTTTTAATTCACCTCAGAAAATAATCCAAGTACCAGATTAATTTAATTATTTTGTTATAAATAATTAATTAATCTGTTACTTATTTAATTTTCAGAGTAAATTAACTTTTGACAATACCTTGAGATATTATGTCTGTCTTTGATCGTCAAAAGGCTTTGACAATTCTTTATATGAATTAATGTGTTGATCCTTCTCGTATGTGCTGACACTTAGTGCACTGGTCTGGTTCACAAGTGACTAGCACTGATCTTGATCTTCACACCTTAGTTACATTCCAATTGATTAACCTGCAGCAGTATCTTCAAATAATATAAATACATGGAATCTTTTGGCCCTTCAACTGAATCATCTGTACATCTTATTTTGTCACTGAGGCTTGATCATGTTAATGAACTTCTTTCAGCGACTTGATCCTTGTTGATGCCCGTTCTTCAAATTTCATGATCCCTGTATAGATTTAATATTATTTATCTTTTATCCTAGTTGAGTTATATATGTCCTCTATTACATATTACATTACATTATACTTTACACCTTGGGGTCCTCCAGCGATCACCACAATTTATAGGGTACGAAAAATTAAAAACAAGAAAATAAAAATCTAGATGATGTGATCCTAAGTGATGTATGCATGATGCAACAAATATGTATTTACCAACTAATTTTTTTGGATTTTAAATTTTCAATTTTTTTGTGATTTTTTTGTGATTTTCTAAAATAATAAAAAGGCGAAAAGAGAGAAATACGGGTTACCGAAGCACACTTCCAAAAATTCCACTTTTGTTCCAAGCTCCGTGAAAAGATTCCCGTAATTTCCAATTTTTCTAAAAACAAAAAGATAAAAAGGAGACAAGTAAAACTAATCCGAAAAACTAAATATTAAGACGCGAAAAATAATTAGTCCCCGGCAGCGGCGCCAAAAACTTGATGTGCTAAAATAATTACAATTTTAAATCACAAGCGCACGATTCGATCATTGAAATATTTTAGGTATCGATCCACGGAGACTAATATTTTCGCAAACCTTAACTTTTAACTTAATCGGATTAGAACAATTTTGGGTTTTTGAAAATTTGGATTTTACAATCTAATTTCTAAAAGAAAGTTAAAAAAAATTATTCTATATATATAAATTAATTAATTAAAAATGAAAAGAGCAAATCTAAATTATTCTAAAAATTATAAATTTAAATTTAAACTAGATTTTATTCTAAAATTTCCTCACCTTTTTTTTTAAAAAAAATGGAATTAAACCAATTTTTATTAATAGGATTTTTTTTTTGAAAAATTCAACATGAAGTGTTTGAAAAATTAACTAGCCGAACTACAAAACAAAACCAGCAAATCGACAAAACAAAACAATCGAAACTCAGGACTCAAGCAGTAATGACTCAGACACAAACTCAATTATGAACAAGACCATAACAAACTAGAAAAATAAAACGGATCATAGCAACTCGGCTGACTCGCATAGAACCACCCAGTCGACTCAAGGACTCAGTGAGCATGGGCTCGAACACAATAACTGTAAACAATCGCAAAACATAGCACTGAATTCAAACGCAGCCATGAAACTCTAAACTTGCAAAACTCAGATTCGAATAAATTACGAATGCTATCAGCAAACAATGAACAGGAATTAGATAACGCAACAACTCAGAATAAAACAAAACAGTGAAGAAAACGAACAGCAGGAAGAACACAGCTAAATAAACCCAATTCGAACTTGATTCAAAACACATACAAACTCAGTAATATCGACCATCCTAAAACGAATGGGAAAGGGAAATTAAACCAAGAAACAAACCAAAAACCAAACAGCGAACTTAAACTCGGTTGAACCCACACAGAAACCTCAATGAACAAAACGACTCGATTAACAGCAAGAACTACAAATTCCTAGTGAAAAACAAAGAACAACTCGCGAATAAATAACTCAGCAAAAACTCAGTAGCAATTAATTTTACCTAAAAAACAAAAATTAATTAAAAATTAATTAATTAATTAATTTTTAGTAATTAATTAATTTTACACTAATTAATTAAAAATGAAAAGAACAAAAACTAAATTATTCTAAAAATTATTAAAAGTAGAAACCTCGAATTTACCTAATTTTATTTGCAGAGAATTTTAAGAAAATTTGACATTATTTATTTGTAATTGCGGCTGGCCAAATACACAATTAACACAAGAAATTAAAAACTCTATCACAATGCAGCACCCAACGAATCAACACCAAAAATAGATCGCAAAACTCAGAAAAAACTCTCGATACCAAAGCAAACAGCAAAACCAACAGAAAAAGCAATTTCACAAAACAATACCAACATTAAAACAGTCTAATTCGACAATTCTGGTTACTCAACACTGAGTCGACTACTCGACTCGGTATAGACTCAGCACGACTCACATAATAGAAAAACTGAACCATCGAACTACCACACTCAACAATTCAAAAACTCGCAGGTCAATTCGCAACAATCAAACTCAGCGAATTCTATAAACTCAGCAAAAATCAGCACTGCCATTAGAACATAAAAACCAATACGCAGCAACTCAGCACAATACAATCGATATAAAAAACTATAAACGAACACCCAATTAATGAACCCAAATCATTAAACACCACGAACTCAACTTCTAACAGACTACAACAACTCGATTTCAGCAAACCACATAAACTACACATAGCTAATCAACCGAAACAAACAGAGTAAGCCTGCAGGAACGACTCAGCATAAAAACAAACACGTATCAACGACAATCACAATACTCAGAATAAGACTCAAAACAAGAAGCGAAATCAGACACAAATGGCACACGACTCGACTCGGCGCAGACTAAGTGAAATACACGAACAAAAGAATCTCGAACACAGTAAAACTCGAGTAACACATAAAACACAACTCGGCTGTTGAATGACACAGCAAATCAGTAAACTCAAATAGGGACTCAGAACTCATCAAATCAGTAAAAATGAAACATCAACTTTCGAACTAAGAAAATGGTTTTTTGGACTGAAAAGAAAATGAAGAAAAGAAAAGGGGAAAGGGATTTTGAAAACGAAAATGAAAGAGAAGATGGAAGGGTTTCTGTCTTTTACTCGAAGGAGAAGAAAAAGGGAGGTGGGTTTGCTTAATTCGAAGAGAAGAAAGGAGGAGAGGGTTTGAGTTTGGGGAGAAGAAGAAAGAAACAAGTGCCGGGTTTGTTTTTTTGCATCTGTGTGTTAACGAAAAACAGAGTAACAAAACTAAGTATTCGAAATGAAACAGGGGAGTTGGATTTAAGCTTCGAATAAACAGAAATAAAAATAGAAAATAGTACTGAAAATAAACTTAATATCTATTTGTTGTTTTTTTTATTTGAAAATTTAAATACGAAATTAAAGAAATTAACTACGAAATAAAAAAATTATACTACACTAACACGATGATTTAGAATTAAAATGGCCCACAATAAAATGGAAATTCAATGGGGCAAAATTAAAAATTATAACTAAGAACAAGAAATTAAAAATTGTTATTTTCAACCCATAGTGGTTAGCATTTCGCTACTTTATCCACTAAACGGATTTACGAAAATAACGAAAGCTATGCAACAAAAATGAAAGAACAAGACGAGAAATTAAAGGAAACGGAATTTTTGCATTAAAATAAAAAGTGTTTACAAGATTTGAAACTAAAAAACAAGAAATTAAAGCTACCCTAAAATCTAAAATCAAAAATACAAGGGGGGTGAGGGGGTATTTATAGGATAAAAATTAGGGTTTAGGGGTGTGTTGGGTTAATCTTGACCCTACACCTTCTAAATGTGGTGGACAAATCCTAGTCATCTATTTGTTTCCTTCCCCCTTAAGCTTTGATTAGTGGATCTTGTCCATACACTTATTTAGTGTGTTGGGATGATCTCCACCTTCCACATGTCTTCAAAGATTCCTTTTTCACCAAGCTCCTAATTCTTTTTCATTTTTTCATTTAAGTCCATTTTCTTCCTCTTTTTCCCTTCCTTGCTCTTTATTTTGCCATTTCTTTATTTATTCACGAATTTCCTGAAATGCAACAAAATAAATTATTAAAATACGAGTTCAAGCAATAAATAGGTAATAAAAATATGCAAAAATATGCACTTATCAAGTTCCAAAAATCTTGGGGACTTGTTGATACCATACATCATTACTTGGATATTTTATATCATGAATCGTCAAACAGCCCATGAATATATTTTGGCCTCAAGGATGCATCGTCAGCAACCCATAAATATATTTGGGCCTCAAGGACTCCGCCAATGACTAAGGCGGTGACAATCAACACATGGATCTAGAATCCTGAAAAGATAACTTGCCGCCAACGCATAAAGATAACTTGTCGCCAACGCATAAAGATAACTTGCCGCCAACGCATCATAGATGGGTTGAGGCTAATACAAATTATAACCAAAATTGAATAGAACTACGTGGACTTGATCCCTATAAATAGGGTACGTATGCACCTTGATGAGGATCCGAAAAATCATTACTGATTAACATACTCTCAAGAGCAGTCCCAAAAACCCCAAAACCTTAATTGTGTTCTTATTATTAATACTTTTTCTTCTTATATTCTTTATCTGAATACCCGATATAAATTTAATATTGAAGTTTAGTCCTTGACGAAAATTAGCTTAAACAGTTAATAATGAATATTATTTGTATTTCTACAAAAATGAGCGAATTCGAATTTTATATGATAATTTAAACGAATATTAAGTCGAATCTCACCATTTTAGTATTCGTTCATATTTATATAGAATAGTTCGAATAATTTTTGACTATAGTGTTTATTATACGTATTCGATTAGAATTCATAAATTATGTATGTATTATATAAAAAATATATACTAAAGTAATACTCTAGAAATTAACATATTTTAATTTTTTCAAATAATTATTCCAATATTCTTAATTTTTTAAGATTATTTTTAAAGAATTCGAATATCCAAAAACGAGTAATTCAAACTTTAATCAAGTCTAACTGAATCATATACAAACATTTATGCTCGAATTCGAATCAAATTTGAACAAAATATAAATCTATTAATACAAATCCAAATCGAACTCGAATGAATAATTATAAATTCGAACCAAATCTAATCGTATTAATGTTCGCACATATTCAATTCGTTTACACCACTAACTACAGCTCGCAAGTTGCAACCAACATCTACACATAAACCATTTCGTGGAATGAAAAGTAAGAAAAATTATTAAGTAAACATATAGCCTAGAATATTATTCCTCAAACTCCTGTCTCAATTTGTACACTCTTTTTTTATTTTACCAAAATATGCAAGCTTTTCTTGGGATAATAATTAAATTCATTAAGATTTGGTTATTGAGTTAAAAAAAAGATTTGGTTATTATTTCTAATAAACATAGCTCGAGTCTATTTTTTCATTGCTTAATTCAGCTTAATTAACTTTCAAACTAAACTTTATTGGTTTAATTAGATTTAACTAATTCAATATTTATTTGGATTATACCTGACAAAAAAAAATATTTACTTGTTATATATAATATAATATAGAGATAAGATTTGAGAGAACTAGATACTAGAGAAGGGGGAGATCATTTCATTATTTGTTGTATTAAATCAAAGTACAAGCAAGCCTTTATATAGGCCATGTAAATGCATGTTACAAGTGTAATGTAAAGCCAAAGGTTGGCTATATTAAAGAGGGATATATGAAAGGTTAAGAGTCATCTATGAAATTCTAATAGTCAGACAATAAATACATAACACTCCCCCTTGGATGACTCGTACAAACATCATGCCTCGTTAAAACCTTACTAGGAAAAACCCTGTGGAAAAAACCCTAGTGAAGGAAAAAGAGTACATGTGTTGTACTAATGAAAAAGAGTGTATCGTATATGTCTCCCCCTCATTGCAACATGACTATTAATATCAACATATATCTCGAAATCTACGCATTCCAATCTTGTGTACTAATTTCTCGAAAGATGATGTAGGAAGTGACTTTGTGAACAAATCTGCTGGATTTTCACATGAGCGAATCTGACAGACATCAATTTCTCCTCTTTGCTGAAGCTCACGAGTGAAGAAAATTTTTGGATCAATGTGCTTCGTCCTATCACCTTTAATGTAACCTTCTCGAGTCTGAGTGATACATGCTTCATTATCTTCAAATAGAACAGTAGGACTCCCTTTATTGATTAAAAGATCACATGATTCTCGAATATGATGGACCAAAGACCTTTGCCACACGCATTCTCGACTAGCTTCATGTAGTGCCAATAATTCAGCATGATTCGAAGAAGTTGCTGCAAGAGTTTGCTTTGTAGACCGCCAAGATATTGCGGCATCACCATATGTGAATACATAACCTGTTTGTGATCTACCTTTGTGGGGATCAGATCGATAACCTGCATCTGCATAACCAACTAATTCTACTTTTGAGTCTTTAGAATAAAACAAACCCATATCCATTGTACCTCGAAGATATCTAAAAATTTGTTTTACACCAGTCCAATGTCTTCGAGTTGGAGCAGAACTATGCCTTGCCAATAAATTAATAGAAAAAAGCAATATCAGGTCGTGTACAATTGGCAAGGTACATTAGTGCACCAATGGCACTAAGATATGGTACTTCGGGACCAAGAAGTTCTTCTCCCTCTTCTTTTGGACGGAATGGATCCTTTTTCTTTTCAAGTGAGCGAACAACCATAGGTGTACTCACAGGATATGCTTTATCCATAATAAATCGCTTAAGGATCTTTTCAATATATGAAGACTGGTGGACAAAAATTCCTTTGGATAGATGTTCAACTTGAAAACCAAGGCATAGTTTTGTTTTGCCCAAGTCTTTCATTTCAAATTCTCTTTTCAAATATTCAATCGTTTCATTAAGCTCATATGGGGTCCCTATGATGTTTAGATCATCAACATAAATCTCAATTATAGTAAACCCCATTTTTGTCCTTTTAATAAAAACACATGGACAAATTACATTATTAACATATCCATTTTTCAAAAGGTGCTCGCTAAGGCGATTATACCACATTCGACCTGATTGTTTCAACCCGTACAATGATCTTTGTAATTTAATTGAATAAATTTCTCGGGGTCTTGAACTACATGCTTCAGGAATTTTTAATCCATCGGGGATTTTCATGTAAATGTCATTATCAAGTGACCCATATAAGTAGGCAGTCACAACATCCATCAAATTCATTCGGAGCCCTTCTAAAATTGATAAACTTAATAAGAATCTGAATGTTGTTGCATCCATTACCGGGGAATAAGTCTCTTCATAATCAATTCCCGGTCTTTGTGAGAAGCCTTGTGAAACAAGGCGTGCCTTATATCTCACAACTTCATTTTTCTCATTTCTTTTGCGCACAAATACCCATCTATATCCAACGGGTTTCACACCTGCAGGTGTTTGAACAATTGGTCCAAAAACATGACGTTTTTCAAGTGATTTCAATTCTGCCTCAATAGCATCTTTCCATTTTGGCCAATCATTTCTTCTTTTACATTCATAGATCGATCTAGGTTCATGATCCTCGATTTCTTCAAAAATGTCAACAGCAGCTGCATATGCAAATATTTCATCCATGACAATTTCTTTTCTATTCCACCTTTTTCCTGAAATGATATAATTTATCGAGATCTCTTCATTATCCTCAATTTCAGGTGTTTGATCATCCTTTGAAGACGTCTCTTCAGTGATCAATTCTATTTCATTTGGAATGATGTCATTTGATGTACCAGCTTGTTTATCAAGTTTCCTTGATTTTCTAGGATTTTTATCTTTGGATCCAATAGGTCTACCACGCTTCTGGCGTGCTTTAGACTCATTTGCTAGCATGCTTTTATTTTTTTCATCAGGAAGTTTTATTTTACAAGGAACGTTGACAGTCGGTATATGTGACTTCGTCACTGTCTTGACATCAGTAAATGAATCAGGAAATTTATTTGCAACCTCTTGTACGTGGATAATCTTTTGAACTTCAAGTTCACATTGATTTGTGCGAGGATCATAATGAGACAGAGATGCTGCATTCCATAAAATTTCTTGTCTTTCTTTTTCAAATTTTGACTTATCTCCCCCTAATGCAGGAAAAACTGTCTCATCAAACTGACAGTCGGCAAATCTTGCCTTAAATAAATCACCAGTCATGGGCTCCAAATATTTTATAATTGAGGGAGAGTCAAATCCAACGTATACCCCTAATCTTCTTTGGGGTCCCGTTTTTGTTCGTTAGGGAGGAGATATCGGAACATAAACTGCACACCCAAAAACTCTTAAGTGAGAAATATTTGGTTCTTGACCATTTACAAGCTGCATTGGGGAATATTTATGATAAGCAGTCGGTCTTAAACGAACAAGTGATGTAGCATGTAATATTGCATGTCCCCAAGCAGTATTTGGTAATTTTGTTTTCATAAGCAAGGGTCTAGCAATCAATTGTAGCCTCTTAATAAAAGATTCTGCTAAACCATTTTGGGTATGCGTGTGCGGAACCGGATGTTCCACATCAATCCCAATTGACATGCAATAATCATTAAAAGACTGAGAAGTAAATTCTCCTGCATTATCCAATCGGATTTTCTTGATTGCATGATCTGGGAATTGTGTCCTTAATCGAATTATTTGGGCAAGGAGTCTTGCGAATGCAACATTACGAGTGGACAATAAACTAACATGTGACCAACGTGTCGATGCATCTATTAGTACCATAAAGTACTGAAATGGTCCACTTGATGGTGTAATAGGTCCACATATATCTCCTTAAATTCGTTCCAAAAAGGATGGACACTCAATCGTAACTTTAACATGCGATGGTCTTGTTAATAGTTTTCCTTGAAAGCAAGCAACACAAGAAAAATCTTTGGACAATGGAACAATCTTATTCTTTAAAGGATGTCCATTTGAATTTTCAATAATTCTTCACATCATTGTTGAACCCGGATGACCTAAGCGATCATGCCACATAAGAAAATTTTCCGGGTTTGCTAATTTTTGATTCATTATCATGTGTGTCTCTACTGGATTAATAAAGGTATAATATAATCCAGATTTATATGATGGGAGTTTTTCTATTATTTGTTTCCTCCCAGAGACTATAGACGTGATATAGAGATATTCATCGTCATTCTCATTTGTTGTCTCAATATGATAGCCATTATGGCGTATATTTTTGAAACTCAAAAGGTTTCTTTTTGATCGGGTGGAGAACATGGCATTTTCAATAAATAAATGTGTACCATTAGGTAACACTATACTTGCTCTTCCGGAGCCTTCAATAATATCTGATGTACCCGATATTGTATGTACATTAGCTTTAGCTAATATGAGATGCGAAAAATATTCTTTATTTTTCAAAATTGTATGTGTTGTTGCACTATCCGCCAAACAAAACGATTCTTCATCTTTCATAGCACATAATGAGATATTACTAGCCATAATTCTTCACAAAACAAATATATGAATGAAGATTAGAATAATATCTAAGACAACTCATTCATGCTAAAAGATAATTATATATAATGCATAAAGCAAAGTCATTAATCATTATAGAGTTCGAACAGAAATATGAAATATTCAATAAGCAAAAGCAAAGTTTTAATATATGGTCTAATTATTGCCACCACCAGATTTGGCCATCTCATCATTCCCATCTTCAAAGAAATCACCAACTTCCATGTGAGTGAGTCCCGAAGGATCAACTGGATCTGCACCACTAAGGTGTGCTTCAAGATGAGCAATTCCCAAGGGATCATTTTGTTCAACAAAATTAGTTTCAACATTTTTCAAAGAGGCTTGATAAAGATCAGCAAAGTGCTTGGAGGTACGACATGTACGTCTCCAATGACCTTTCATTCCACAACGACTACAAACACTTTCAACCTTTTTCACCATTGTACTTCCCTCGGGTTTCTCTTCCTTTTTTGTCCACTTCTGGTGGTGAGGCTTCCTTTTAAAGTTGGTGAAATTTTGATGATTATGTCCTCGACCATGCCCAAAATTATGACCACGGGCACGTCCACGTCCATATCCACGACCACGCCCACGTCCATATCCACGACCACGCCCACGTCCAAATGGCTTATTATCTCCATATTCATTGTTAGTCACCGCATTCACTTCAGGGAATGGTGTTGAGCCAGTTGGACGTGCTTGATGATTTTTAAGCAAAAGTTCATTATTTTGTTCAGCAAGAAGCAAGACAGAAATCTGCTCAGAATATTTTGTGAATCCACGTTCACGATATTGCTGTTGCAAGAGCATATTATTGGCATGGAAAGTGGAATATGTTTTTTCGAACATATCTTTATCGGTGATACTCTCGCCACATAATTTCAATTGAGATGTAATTTTAAGCATGGCAGAGTTATACTCGCTCACACTTTTATAATCTTGCAATCGCAAGTGTAGCCAATCATAGCGAGCTTTTGGGAGTATCACCGTTTTTTGGTGGTCATATCTTTCTTTGAGATCCTTCCAAAGAATTGATGGATCTTTAATAGTTAAATACTCCATTTTCAATCCTTCATCAAGGTGATGGCGGAGAAATATCATAGCCTTTGCTTTATCTTGCTCAGAGGTTTTATTTCCCTCTTTTATGGTGTCACCAAGACCCATGGCATTAAGATGGATTTCGGCATCAAGAATCCATGTCAAATAATTTTTGCCGGTGACATCAAGTGCATTGAACTCGAGTTTTGTAAGATTCGACATTATCACTAAAATATAATTCCAAACAATGTCAATTTATAAAATAAGCATAAATACAACATGTGTTACCAAAAACATTATATTGACATGGACACATATAATTTGATAACAGTATTTCATCAAGAAAATCATGCATAATTAAACAATTAGGCATATTAAATTTTGCAAGCATATGAAATTAATCCATTTTGCTATAAGCTAAGATTTGTCTATTTTTAATTAGATAGAGATCTCAAGGAGCTTCAAGGTAAGCAAATATAAACATGTTGCATGCAGTTTATTTGCTATATAAACTAAGAGACATAATAACAAACAATCAGTATATAAGGTTGAATTCAATTTACCATGTAAATGGAGACGGATTATAAAGACACAGTAGATTGCATTCAATCTACCGTGTAAATAACATCAAAATCTTTTGTAATACTCATATTATAGATTAATGTTAATAAATAAGATTATACGTACCTTCTGGATAGCTCCACGATTTTTTGCAGTATTTCCCATATTATTTTCCCACAATCGTGCTGATAACGTGTTATATATAATATAATATAGAGATAAGATTTGAGAGAACTAGATAATAGAGAAGGGGGAGATCATTTCATTATTTGTTGTATCAAATCAAAGTACAAGCAAGCCTTTATATAGGTCATGTGCATGTTACAAGGGTAATGTAAAGTCAAAGATTGACTATATTAAAGAGGGATATATGAAAGGTCAAGAGTCATCTATGAAATTCTAAGAATCAGACAATAAATACATAACATTACTTGGATTATTGACCCATGACATGATGTCGACATTTTGTAAAGAAGATACTTGTTAGATAACGCCAAATCCAAAAGAAAATGGAAACTGTAAATGAACTAGCAACATTTTATTTTTTAGACCCGCACCCGAGTCCAATAACATTCGCATATTTTTCTTTTTCTCTGTCTCATATTTCAGTGTTCTTTAATCCATTTAAGTTTATAAGTTTTCCTATTTTCTAGGACTAGATTCTTAGCATTTAATTTTAGAATCTTTTGATAATTAAATTAAGATTTTGGTGATCAATAATCCATAAAGTTAAAATATTTGCAATAATTATAAAATCATGCTTGCTTGAACTAAATAGAAAACCTAGATTTCTATAGAAATCTGGTCCAGGAGTGTCCAGCCCACTTACCCAGTACTACCCATGGCCTGAAGTATAGAAAGCCGCCATTCTTTGTTGTTTCTGCGTATAATTGTGCGGAGCAGCCAATACATGTCAGATTTTTGTATGCAGTTGCTGTTTCAAGCAGAAAGACCATTTGATTGGTGAGAATTTTATAGTAATAATTGTACACACACTTTTATGCAAGTTATCGTGTAGGGATAATTATGGTAGCAAAATCTGCATATGATAAGTTTCGGATCACAAATTCATAGCTTCTGGCCTTGTGCTGACACAAGTTACCCACGAAAATACATGTGTTGGCTCGCGTCAATATATGTAGTCGTAGTCGTGTATGGTAGTCCAAAAGTTTGAAGTTGAATGATTGAATCGGATATTTCCGCGAAACTTCGTGCGTACAAATTATTCCAAAAAATCTATTCATTTATTTATAATTAAAACTAAAATAAATTTTATGCAAGTCCATAAGTGATAGTACTATTTTATTTTAATTAAATATTAGAACGAGTGAAAATCGAATTCATCACATACAATATATGATAGGATGGCTGAAGATAATTGAGCTATTTTAATTACTTTAATCAATAAAAAAGGTAAAAAAGGTAAAACATAGACTCCGTCACCATTGTTCTTTTTCCCTGAAAAATTCTCTATTTTGACCATTGGTATGTCATGGTACTACTAAATAACTCGAATAAAAAATGTTAAGTATAATGCATGAGTGAGATCTCAGCTTTTATTCTTCGAGTGTAGAGCTGTAATTCGAGCCGTGTGGTTCGCGAGCTCGCTCGGCTCGAACTCGTTTAAGTGGGCTCGACTCGGCTCGTTTAGTCAAACGAGTCGAGTTCGGGTAGAGATTTCGGCTCGTTTAATTAAACGAGCCGGCTCGACTCGACTCGTGAAATTAAACGAGCCGAGTTCGGGTAGAGTTTTAGGCTCGATTAAGTATAAAATTAAACGAGCTGGCTCGCCCGACTCGTTAAAACCGGCTCGTTTAGCTAAACGAGCCGGCTCGACTCGACTCGTGAAATTAAACGAGTCGAGTTCGAGCAGAGGTTTTGACTCGATTAGTTAAACGAGCCGGCTCGACTCGACTCGATTAATCCTAGTTCGATTAATGTTTGGCTCGAAACTCGGCTCGCCCGACCCGAATTACAGCCCTATTCGAGTGGGTACAAATGTTCAACAGACCAACTATATATAATTCTATATATGCGCTTTCAAATCTTAAATTCAATATGGGTGGGATAAAATTAGGATGACTTTTAGACAGGTGAAAAATTAAATTTTAGAGATATAATCATATAATACGATATTAGAGCATCTCCAATGGTAAAACCTGTTAGTTAAATTCATCTATTTGTCACCTACATGGCATCTATGTGGCACATTTTAGATATTAGGTAAAAATTCAATACTCCAACCATTATCCATTAGCAAAAAAATATAGATAACTAAAATTGGGCTAGCTACATTTGTAAAACTTCTAAATCTATTAGGTATAATTTTAGATAATATAATTTTACATAATACCATTGGAGTAAACCTAGAACCTCTTAGCTATAATTTTAGATAATTATCAATATATTATATTATAGCTAACAAATATACATAACACCCTTGGAGATGCTCTTAAGGAGTCAATATGCCGGATTTGAATTCAAATTTCAAAAAATTGTTATAAATTATTACAAAATTTATAAACCTTAACACATTATTGTTCATTTTAGTATATCATGAAATATTGCAAAGTCTACTTAAATTTTATAAATAATGTATTAAAATCTCATATATTTTAGTCGAGTTTATTAAATTACAAAAATTTAACAAATACACCATTTTATTACATTAAAAATAATTGATGAATTTTTAATATTATCAAATTGTAATAGATATTTTAGAGTTTAGGATTGTTTAAAATCTAACTTGAACGTATAACTTTAAAAAATATTCAAATTTTAATAAAATGTTATCAGATTTGATTCAATTTTTTATACTAACAATTTAAACAGAATATAGCCGAATCTTCATAATCTTAAGAAAATTATTTTAATATCTAGTAGAATGATTATAATTTCACAATTTATCAAAAGCGTGTGCATAATATTTTCAGATAAAGAAATATTAGAAAATTTATAATTTTAATAAAACATGATAATAATTAGGGTTTCACAAAGGTTCAAAATCGGATCGAACAGATTAGAAACAGATCAACTTGACTGGACCGAAAATCGGATTTTTCCAGTTTTTTGGACCAAGGACCAGAGCTGTAATATTCGATCTTGTGATCGGACCAGACAGACCGGAATCAGATCGATATAGATCAAATAGTGAATTTTTAAATAAAAAAATATTTTTTATAATTTAATATTTGTTTATTAAAAGTTTAGATACATAAAATAAATTGCATGTTAGTATAAATGTAAAAAATGAAGCTCATGTCTTATTTTTTGTGAATTAATCATAATTTTTAAACAAACGAGTGTCAATTTATTATTGTATAAAATGTGATTTTTGATTATTTAGATTGTAATATTGATTACTATTATTTTATTAATTTACATATACTAATTTAGATTGTCGAATTATGATGTATTTAATTATTCAATTTTATATTAAATAATTTAAAAATTAAAATAATATAAAAATAATTATATACATAAACTTCACTTTCTTTTACAGGATTTTTTTGATTTTAAGGCCCCAAGACCGATCGATTAAACACATTCCGGTCCGATCTAATATAATTCAGACCAAAATTTTATGCAGCCTTAATAATGCTTCGTAATACTTAAATTTAAATCTAAAGCATTAATTATATTTGAAATAATAAATGCCTGAGTAGGAAATTTTTAATGTTATTGCTGCGTGCTGGCTCATGCCTTGTGTACACGAGAGATCACAAAACACAATCCAAGTCATCAAAAGCATGAAAATACATTATCAACAACTGCATTCAGTTGCAACATGCCACACGAACACGATGTATATATATACAAATAATATAAAATGTGCAAACAAAAGCCAAGAAAACAAGAAGCGGGAGTTTACGTTTGCTTCATTCAGTTGCATCCTACCAAATTAAAGTTACAACATAGAAACTCCACAAAAGCAAAACCCAGTAGCCCCCTCCCCACTTTATTCCCTTTCATTTTCATTTATTTTTAATTAGAGATAATATAAATATCGCACTCCTCCACTATCTCTCCCTTTTCACTCCACTCAAAAACATGGCGTTGCCTGAACAACAACAAGCTTTACTTACAAACTCCGATGATGTTCAAGAAGAGACAGCCTACGAGCCAACTGAGAAAGTCCACATCATCGTGGGAGTCGGCGAAGAAGTCGATGACTACACAACGCCGCCGTTTTCTTGGCGTAAGTTGTGGTTATTTACCGGACCCGGGTTCTTGATGAGCATAGCTTTTTTGGATCCGGGTAATCTTGAAGGGGATCTTCAAGCGGGTGCGATTGCGGGTTACTCTCTGTTGTGGTTGCTTCTGTGGGCCACTGTTATGGGCCTTTTGGTCCAGTTACTTTCGGCTCGTCTTGGTGTGGCTACTGGACGCCACTTAGCTGAGCTTTGTAGGGAAGAGTATCCTACTTGGGCTGGGATGTTGTTGTGGATCATGGCTGAGGTGGCACTTATTGGGTCGGATATTCAGGAAGTTATCGGAAGTGCTATTGCTATTAAGATTCTTAGCAGGGGCGTTTTGCCTCTTTGGGCTGGTGTTGTTATTACTGCCTTTGATTGGTAAAAAAAATTCTAATCTCCTTTTTACTTTTTATTTTATTTTTAAATTATTGCCTTGCAGATTAATTAATCTTGTGTTAAAGCTAACTAGGTAACAAAGCCGCGCTGCGCGCGGCACGAAAACATTTTTTAAAATCGTATATATAACATCATTGTTTGTTGAGTTTTATTATTTGAAATTTGATATGATGAATTGAAACTTGTGTAAAATGTAGCTAAATTTGAATGTTAAAGAATTATAAAGAAAAAAATTAGCAGAAAGAAAACTTGTTTCAGTTAAATTCTTAAGTAGTAATAATACTCCCTTCGTCCTGCCCGTTTGTTAACATTTCAAAATAGGGTGTTTGGCACGCATTTTAAGGTGGATTTTAAGGATAGTTCCATAACTTATTTTTGAAAATTTCCTTTTTAGTATAAAAATAGAACAATCCTATTTTTATACAAAAAAATAAAATTTTAAAAATAAGTTATGTAACTATCTTTAAAATTCACCTTAAAATGCGTGCCAGAAAGTGACAAAAAAATGTTAAGAATTGGGTGGGACGGAAGGAGTAATATTTTCGAAGATATTGAAGACACCTATTTTGTTACATAAAAAAAATGCTTTTGAAATCCAATATTGATAAACATTTGCAAAGTTCAACAATGGATAACTAAAAGTAAAATTTTTGTATCATTTTTGCTGTCAGTGACATTATGAGAGACGTGATTGCTTAGTTTGTTGATAAATTTGTTTATATGATGAAAAAAAAACAAAATGTAAATGTGATAAGAGATGTGATTGACTTACGCCCGTCTCATAACATACATGCATAATTAATTCTCGTCTCATAACATACATGCATGATTAATTGATTAGTAATGGTATAAGAATTTGTGTAGTTAGAACATTAATTTAATCTAACACAATATAATGAAACAATGAATATATAACTTTTTCATTGATTTAATCAGTAAAGAAAAAGGTTGGATTGGTTCAATAATCGGGTTGATCACACCCCATGTGTAAATTGTTCATGTGTAAAAGTAAATTATACAATATTGCTTGTATTTAAATTGTGGATGTTAATTTGAAAAATTATATGCTTCTGTATCTTATCATGATTCTCACGGTCACTGATTACGAATTAATCGAAAAGCTAAAATCGTCTATTTATTATTGCGGAAAAAAATTGCATCAATTTGTTAAAGGATTAGAAATGGACGATATAAATAAGTTTATTTTATCGTTTTATCTTGAAATAATTGTACTTTTAGATAGATATTTAATATTTATATTAATATAATAATTATAATGTTCTAATAAAGTTTGCTAAAATTTTATATTAAGTATAAAATAAAGTGTATTTAATATAAGTTTAATAGGTAGAATTAATGACTAATTAAAATGCTATTAAATGCAAGAAAATTATTTTAATAAAAAAAATCAAAAATGTGAAAATCAAGAAAAATATTTTGAAACTTCTGAGTGAAAGCCTCTCCGATCTCCTGGTTTATTACAACTCCACAATCATTGATAATAAATAATGCTTGAGAAGTTAAGGTGAATAACATTTTTTAAAGCGAACACCCCTCTCATAATATACATATTCAATAACTGTGTAAAAATTTGTTTAATTAGAATGAAATTTTATTTCAACACAATGTAATGAAACAATGGATGTATAGCTTTTTTATCGATTTTTCTTCCGATAAGTGGTTGGGTTTGTTAAATTTAATTGATTTGATCATAGCTTATGTATAATTTATTCATCTGTAAAATTAAAAATTTGTCTATATTGTTTGTATACAATTCCAGAAATTAAGTAAATATCTTGTACTTCCATAATTTATTACGACTTTCACAATCATTGATAATAAAAATTGTTTAAGATGTTAAGGCCGTCTACCCTATAATCATCCGAAAAGAAAACAGAATGATCTTGAATAGGGAATAATAAATAACGCAATATAAAAAATTGTTAGTCGTTATTTTACCTAAAAATAAACCTAACTGTATATAATTAATATTTAATATTGAAATAATAACTATAATGTTCAAATAAAGTTTGCTAATTTTTAAACAAATTAAATAAAATAAATTGAATAGATGTTTAATAGGTGTAATTAATGACTAATTAAATTGTCATTAATAGGTATTTAATGCAAGAAAAATAATTTTAATAAGAAAAATAAAAAAACGAAAATTCAAGAAAAATACATTAAACTGTTCTGGTGCATTTCCGATCTCCTGGCATTATAATATATATAGATATATGTAACGAATTAAAATTACTTGATGGCGGGTTTTTAATTTTTTTTCCTAATTTAATCTACTACTTTTAACAGGATACATTAATAATTCCTAGGAGTTTCCAGAGTTTATTTTAGTTCACAAATCACAAGTCATGTATAATTGGATTTTAGTTGTAAATGTTACTCTGTTCTAAATGTAACTTGTATCATGGATATTAAGTCAGAAACCTGAACTACACAATGATGAGACTTGGACAGAGTGAGACCAGTCTAATAAACGGCTTTCTTAAACACAAAAACATGCCGCTTTTGTAAAAAGACTACACTTTCTTATATATCTGCCTCAATTTCTCTCGGCTAGCCTCTCTATTCTCTCTTGCAGTTCTGCCTCTCCCAAGAGTCGGATCCATCTTTCTCTGCTTATATAAATTTTTTGGTTGATGTCTGGTGACCTATTTCTATTGTTGTTCTGAGATTATGCTACATATTGTTAGATTGTTACTTATGGACCAACAACAAATTTGTTCTAGTGTGCGCGTCTGTATTAAAATTATTTTCATTGCCACGTCTTGCACAACCCCCCCCCCCCCAGCATTTAATCGTTCTTTACAGTGGACTGTTGTGCTTTTAAGAACACTGAGTGAAGACTGAATTCTTATTTTTCTAAACGAGTTCAACTGTTATTTTGTTACAGCTTCATATTCCTTTTTCTCGAGAACTATGGAGTAAGGAAATTAGAAGCACTTTTTGCTTTCCTAATTGCAACTATGGCTGTCTCTTTTGCATGGATGTTTGGGGAAACTAAACCTGATGGCTCTGAACTTGCTCTAGGTAATCTACTCGTAATTTTGGTTTCTGCGTTTTTGTTAGTTTTTACCGCTTCTTATTTGTTATTTACTGAAGTAGTAAGTAGTAAGTAGTAACTCTAGTGCTCGGAACTTGCTCTTGGTAATGTTGGGTTCCATGTTTTTATTAGTTTTTAGCGCTATTATTTGTAATTTACTGAAGTAGTAAATGGTAGATGTAGTGATCTTGAAAATGTTATCCATGTTGGCTATTGTAGGTGTCCTTGTTCCAAAACTCAGCTCAAGAACAATACAACAGGCCGTGGGAGTAGTTGGTTGCATTATTATGCCTCATAATGTGTTTTTGCATTCTGCTCTGGTACAGTCCAGAGAAGTTGATCGCCGCAAAATAGGACGAGTTCAAGAAGCTCTCAATTATTTCTCAATAGAGTCCGCTATTGCGCTGACCATCTCCTTCATAATCAATTTATTTGTCACAACAGTGTTTGCAAAGGCATTCTATGGTACCGATATAGCCAACAATATTGGTCTAGGAAATGCAGGTCAATATCTTCAAGAAAAATATGGTGGTGGACTGTTACCAATTCTATACATATGGGCTATTGGATTGTTAGCAGCAGGCCAGAGTAGCACAATCACCGGTACTTATGCTGGGCAGTTTATCATGGGAGGTTTCCTGAACTTGCGCATGAAAAAATGGATAAGGGCATTGATTACGAGGAGTTTCGCTATCATCCCAACATTGATTGTAGCACTAATTTTTGATACATCGGAGGATGCTTTAGATGTTCTAAATGAATGGCTTAATGTGCTTCAGTCAATACAGATCCCTTTTGCACTTATTCCCCTCCTCTGCTTGGTGGCCAAAGAAGACCTAATGGGTGTTTTCAAAATTGGCCCGGTTCTCAAGGTAAGTTCTTGACTCCTTTTTTAAAATTCTTGTCAGCTATGTAGTCATATAACACAATTTCTCTACTTTTATAATAAGACCAAAAGTATGGTAAGTACATCAACTGTCTTATCCTTGAAAAAACCCGTATGATAATCTTGTGGTCCTCTCATCAATATCCTGGTCGAACCACTCTCTAGCGATGCCACGTGTAATTTAGTATTTTACTCGTGAGAAAGATTGATCAGTCCATGGCTTTAGGTTTAGTAGAGCAAAATGTTAAAATTCATGAACAAGCCTGCTTTTGCCGTTGACTCGTAATTGAGTTTTCCGTAGCTTATTGCGTGGTTCCGAATACTGTAAGTTAAACTCGTGGATGTGATCTATGACGTGGTTGTGCCACATCCCTGGGGGTCAGAACTAGGTGCACATTTAAAACCATGGCATTATTCATGATATATATAATGGAATTGTAACACTACTGAAATCTCTTTTTCAACCTTATATATAGCAACTTGAAAATTCTCCTTTTTTTAATCAATTTAGGTTTACAATTAGAATTGAACCCTGCACTAGCCCAATTAATTAAAAATTTTCTAGTAACTGCACTTTTAGTGGAATATCAATTTTTTTTTTGTATGCTTAGCCAAAGCATCGAAACAATTAATTGATGTAGTCATTCTTTGGTCAATTTGGTGAATGTCAAGGTTTAACTTGTCTGAATCACATACAGTAAAACCTCGTTAAATTAATACTCGATATCACGATAAATTGATATTTTAAATGCAGATTTTTGGTCCCAACATAACGACAACATAAATTTAATCTCAATTAATTAATAATTTCGATAAATTAATAAATTTTACCGGTCCCAGCGATATTAATTTATAGAGTTTTTACTGTACTCCAAGGTTTTATGTTTATGATATACCATCTTCTTTAAACGGGCCATTCATCAGGGCCTATATGGATTTTAGCATTTTGATTTATCCAAAGGCTGTGTACTTGTTATTGATCCTGTGATGTGTCTCTTTTTGCAAATAATTTTTTTCACCTGAGCAGTGCTGCTTAGTTCTTAAAATTGTGAAAAATAGACCAAATTAAATACGCTTCCCTGCCTGATCTGCCTTTGTTACATATACAATGATAAATTTATTATTTGTGGTGGCTAGTCTCTCATTAACGAGGTATACTGAGAATATAAGTTATTACTTGAGCAATTATTGAAGCAAGTACATGTTATTAAACTCATATCTTGAAACTTTATGCAGGTGGTATCTTGGCTTGTGGCTGCCCTGGTAATAGTGATCAATGGATATCTGTTACTGGATTTTTTTTCATCTGAAGTAAAAGGGCTGGCACTTACTTCTACAATATCTGTTGCAACTGCTGGATATGTTGCGTTCATTGTCTACCTTGTTTCGCGTGGATTTAATTTTTCTATGAATGGTTTGTACAAAGCAAGAGAATAGTGACAACAGGAATCTATTTACTCGAAACCTCAGTAGACTAAATCAAATATTGATGCTCTGGAAACGTGCTTTACCAGACTCTGAGCTGCCTAGCTGTTCAAAAGACTTATATTTACCTTTTTGTTAACCTTTTGAAGGATCATTTTGTCTAGGACCTGTGAAGCATTAATTCATCATTGCTGCTTCATAAGCGAGTCCATAATTGGTGAACAATGTGATTATAGGCATTGAGATTGTAACTTTTTCTTAATTATGGTTATGGCCTTGAGCTGGTTAAGAGCCAATGAGCTTAAACATTGGTAGACAGTTTCTAGTGTACCAAACATTAACCATTGTACTTGACATCATCTGTGTAATGAAGTCCTTGCATACACTTCTCTGTTCCGTCTGTTTCAGTCATATGTTGGGTAGTTGTTTGGATATTGTGCTAGTTGTGATTGAGAAAGTGGAAATGTGATGGGTTGTAGTATTGCACAATGAACAGTTGTAGTCAGTAGCAGCTTGCGTTCTTTATTTGCTTATTGAAATGTTAAAACGTAAGGATATTGGAGTGGAGGTGTAGCAAACTAGCAATCTCTATATGCCTGCCAAATAACGTATTATTCGAGGGAAACGTTTCTCTTGGATACACTTGAGTGAAAATTTCTACTTTGAGAGAGATATTGGGAAACCGCAATGAGCAAAAACTAGAGTTTAATGATCTTATTTTGATAGAAATAAGTAGGATTAGAAAAGCCGCTTTTAAAATTGGGAACAAGTTTCTGCACATATTAAGTTTTCTATCTATTCGGGAGGACAAGGACTGCACTTGAACTTGATCGTTAGCTGATATCTAGTTGGAGAATATGTTATGAAACCATAATTTACTGAAGTTGTATGGGTCAAGTTCACTAAAAGCATGAAAACTTATGGCAGAGTCCAATCGAGTTAATTGGTCAAGACCTCACAAGTTTGGAATGATCGAGTTTGAAGGCCACCGTTTTTGACTGCGTGATAAGTGTTACATTTATGGTCAATTTCTGCTAGTCGTGAAGAATGCTTGTGTTAGAAACTTATACTTCAATAATGTTTTAAGAAAATGTTAGGTGGTCCGAAACGGTTTTCAAATTTTTTTTCCCAATGTTAAAATGGTATTTATATATTAGGTAACTTTTCGATAAAAAGATGTGTATTCATATGCACTCACAAATTAAAATTATCGATGTTATGCCATGTCATTTGAAATTTCTTTTGGAAAAATATTCGGGATACGTAGCACTACTCATTGTTTTATATCGAGAAAAAAAACACATACATACATGCATGATTTTGGGTGTTGGTCCCATTTATCACAATTTGAAATAAAATGGTTCTAAATATCACAACTCAAAAATATGGCCCCAAATATCACTCTAAGACACAGTTGCGTGTAGCGTTTTGGATAAATTTTTTTATTTTTTATTTTTAAAACGCAAGGTCGTGCAACGTTTTCGGAAGGGGAGGGGGAGAATTTTTTGAAGGGAAGGGGTGAACGCCACATATTTTTTTCATTTTTTTCTTTTTGTTAAATGTGTATTTGTAAATTATTTTTTTTTGCTAAATATGTATTTGCAAATATTATTACAAAATTTATAATCAAGACGTTAATTTAAATTTTGTTTTCTTACCCAATCCTAAACCCTAAGTTCGTATACGATTTATTCGTCGTTCTAAATATTTCTAAAACCAAAATGGAACTGTTGAACACCCAAACGAATACGGATAAAATTTAAAAATTTTAATTAAAAAATTGAATCCGACGACTTGATTTTTAAAAAATCGGAGGCCAGCCCAGAATTTTTAAAAATTAGGATAAGTTAGGGTTTAGGGTTTAGAATTGTTTGTAAACAACCCTAAACCCTAAGTTCGTATACGATTTATTTGTCATTCTGAATATTTCTAAACCAAAATGGAAATGTCGAAACCCAAAGGTTAACTGTTGAACCCCCCGTGAATACTGATAAAATATAATAATTTTCATTAAAAAATTGAATATTTCTAAATCCTAAATCGAATTCGTTGAACCCCAAATAAAAACTATTTAATCTCAAATGAAATATCGAAAAAATTTTAAAATATGAAATTAAAAAATAATATATAAAATTTTAAAACTATAATTATTTTAATTTTTTAAACGCAACTATAACGTTTGTCTCCAAGTAAACGCAAATTAAACAAATATTTTCTGGGCAAAACGCTAGTTGAAGAGTGGTGTTTAGTGTAAAAAACTAGTTAAAGATTTGTGTTCAGTGAAAAACGCTAGATAATGTTTTGTTTTGTGTGCAACCTCCAACCCTGTCCCATAAAAAGCTATAAGATCTAGCGATATAAAAAAAAGGATATTATGAATGATATCCATCTGGTATTGACTTTTACGAATGGTACCATCGTATATTTTTGACTTATGAATGGTACCATCAAGATTTTAGCTTCTCATTAAAAATGCCCATCCGTTACTCGAACGTTAATGAAACGTTAGTTGAACAGTAATTTCAATTAATTAAATATATAATCTGTAATTAAAAAAATAAAAAATAATAAAAACTAGATAAAGTCGTGGTAAACAGATCGGTGGCTAGTACTACCCCTTTTTCCTCTCCGGCCAACCCCATTAAATAAAAATCAAAACTTTACCCTTTTTTGCTTAAAGATCAAAACTTTATCTCCTTAATTCACCGGAAAACTACAATGAACCACTGTCATTTCTCCAAATTCCGGCACCCACCAACTTCTTTTTCATCTCGGGCCAACCCCATTAAGTAAAAATCAGAACTTTACACTAACAAGAGTGAGTAAAGAACAAGAACCCACCCAGTCAAACTCGGTGCAAGTTTCTAAAGAGGAAATGGCAGCAAAAGCAGTTCATAAAAGGTATGAAGGGTTAGTAATGGTGAGAACTAAAGCTATCAAAGGAAAAGGAGCTTGGTATTGGGCCCACTTAGAACCCGTTTTGGTTAATTCGGATTCGGGTTTACCCAAAATTGCTAAGCTCCGATATTTACTTTGTGATTCTTTTTTTTTTTTAGCTTCAAACCCATCAAGAACTGCTTCTGAGCATCTGAAAAGGGGCACTTGCCCTAATTTTAATCTGCTTCCCAAGCCCATTTCCTCGTCTTATCCCAAAAACTCTTTTTTAATGTTTGATTAATGTTTTGGTTGACAGAAGGGCATTTTTAACGAGAAGCTAAAATCTTGATGGTACCATTCATAAGTCAAAAATATGCAATAGTATCATTCGTAAAATTCAATACCAGAAGGGTATCATTCATAAAATATTACACGATCTTTTGTTTTAGGGTGATATTTGGGATCATATTTTTGAATTATGATATTTTGGACCATTTAATTTAAAACTGTAATATTGGTGGTCTTTTCTCCATGATTTTGGCATTACACCAATAATAATACACAGACGAAATATTCATTTTAAATGATAGTTATAAAATGTCAATTATTACTCAAATAATCATGAAAAGTGGCATCAAATTCGATTCCGTAAAATGCACTTAAAAAAATACTAAAATATACTACTCCATTCTTAAACAAAAATACAAAACAGAAGTGTAAAATGAATAACGGCCCCGTTTGGCTGGCATTAAAGATGGCTTATAAGATAAATAAGTCATCTTCGACTTAATTTGAAGTGTTTGGCTGTCATCTTATTTTTTGGGACTTATGAGTTTATAAGCTCATAAGTTAAAAGTTAGAAAGTCCGAACATTTTTCCATCTTATTTACTATTTACTGATCCCTCCCTTTTTAATTGGATTTTTACCGTCGCTTGACGATATTTTTTTCAAATTTAACTTCACCATATTTTTCTTCATCTCCCAACGATCATTTTGCATATCGTATGTGTTATATTTCGACGCGATTTAGGAAATTTGTATAAAAATATTTGTTCTACAGTAAACTTATAATTTCTAATTTACCAAACACTTTACTAACTTATCACTTATAATAAACTTATGAACTTAAAATTATAAGTTACTTTTTTTAAGGTAAGCCAAACGAGCTCAACATCTGAAACAGAACAGCTTAACTGCAAACCAACAGCACCAACTGGAAAAACTTTTCCCCAATCGTACGGCCGCTGACTCCAAACACATACAATCCCATATCTATCTCCCCTACCCCTGGTGAATCAACCCTCACACTCGATCTACAATTCACCACTCCTCCGATTAAATCGCCGGGAGCCCAATGGATTGGGCCCGTAGCTTCACCACCACTCTCACCCTCCTCCTAATCTCAATCGCGATCTTCCCGCCACCTCTTATCGCTGTCTCCACCGCCAATTATATCCTCCGTCCACCTAGTAATAACCACAACCGTCACACAATGTTTCTTCCTCTCTCTCTTTCTCCTCCTAACTCGTCTCTCTCCACCTCTGCCGTTAAGTCACGCCGGCATCTCCAGAAATCGGATTCCAATCAGCCGAATGCTCGGATGCCTCTCCACGATGATCTCCTCCGTAACGGGTAATCATACTATGTCTTTTTTAAAGTTATATCTGTGTGTAAGTGATGTGATAATTGGATATTGAAATCGATGAATTTGTTAGGTATTATACTACTCGGCTTTTGATCGGGAGTCCGCCGCAGAAATTTGCGCTTATAGTTGATACTGGTAGTACGGTTACTTATGTTCCCTGCTCTACGTGTGAACAGTGTGGCAAACATCAGGTCAATTTTGCTGTTGTTTCTCTTTTTTTTTCGTCCATAGTTTTCGATGAAAAATAATCAGTTCAACTGCTTTCGTTGAGTATTTTAAGAAGATTGATCATTGTCTAGTCAGACATAATTTACTAATTGAATGTTTGTGAAATTTGTTTACTTTTGTTCCTGTTAATAAATATCTTATGCATTTTATGGTTTTGCAACGTCACTCTTTAACTTTTGTAGTAGTATCGATTCCACGATTGCAATGGTTTTAACGTTACGCTTTAACTTTTGTAATGGTTTTATAGTGATGAGGTCTGGGAAGGGGATGAGTTTGGATCTTTCAAATTAATGGGTTTGATCTCTTGTTTAAATTGGTAGGAATAGAATGGAGAAAGTAGTGAAATGTACATATTAATACATCCACGGAACTGTACAAACTACAAAAATCACTTTGGTTCCTCCCATGTAATTCCTACCCAACCAAATGGAGCATTAATGTTTCATCCTGATTAAGAATGACAGTTATTGCACTGAATTTATAATACCTGTAATGTTTCCCTCCCAAACTGCATTGGAAAGAAGAATGGGAAAAGGGACATACTCAGTTATCCTACTTAGAGCGAGCTCTGTTGAGGGTAGGATTTACATAGGACACAGCCTTACCCCAACTCAAGGGAGTAGAGAGGCTGTTTCCAGAAAATGACCCCTATCATATCTGAAATGAGTTGAACCCTTGACCCAAGTGTAACATGAATAAAACTATGAAACGGATGGAGTAACTTCGTACAATCAATTACAATATTTTTATGTGCAATCATGACATAAACATCCTAATACGGTTTTGCCATCATGACACTCGGATGTGTCTGGATCCAAACCTAAGCAAAAACACAAATCATACCTCGCTTAAGCAGAGAGACATCTCATGTAGCAGAAGTTGTGTCAATGAAGGAGTTTGACTAAGAGCATCTCGAACCCATTACACTATTCACAAAATCATTTAGACTGTATCTGACACTAAAAGAGAATATTTTGTCTAAAAGAAGACATGAAATTCTAACTTTTCCGAAGGCAAGTGTTTTGTTGGGATATAATAAGATATAGATGGGACATAGATGAAATAAATTTGTTTTTGTTAACAAGCACAAGGACATAGTAGGAATTATGAAAGACGCCAAATTGGTGTAAAGATTACACCAAATGTTTTGTTGACACCAAATTTGGTGTCACACTATTTATTTGGTGTAGCTTTCACACTATTATAGTGTTGTGTTGGAGTTAGTTTTACGCTAAAACTTACATTATTTTAGTGTTATGGTGTTGGATTAGAGTTGCTCGTGTAGGCGTTTAATGTTCAGTTGCTCTCCCTTTGACAAGAATTTTGGTTGAGATCTATCTTTCACTGGCTCTGTTATTATGACATTTTGTCAACTGAAATTTTTATGTCAGCAGGATCCAAGATTCCAACCAGAGTTGTCGAGTACCTACAAACCTGTAAAATGCAATATGGACTGCCAATGTGATAGTGATAGAGTTCAGTGTGTTTACGAAAGACAGTATGCTGAAATGAGTTCTAGCAGTGGAGTCCTCGGTAACGATGTCATTTCTTTTGGTGATCAAAGTGAGCTCACACCCCAACGTGCAAACTTTGGTTGTGAAAATCTGGAAACTGGTGACCTATATAGCCAGCATGCTGATGGCATAATGGGTCTAGGTCGTGGAGATCTTAGTATTGTTGATCAACTTGTTGATAAAGGTGTAATAAGTGATTCATTTTCCTTATGTTATGGTGGAATGGATGTCGGTGGTGGTGCAATGGTTCTTGGTGGAATTTCAGCCCCTGCTGATATGGTCTTCACACATTCAAACCCTGTTCGAAGGTATGTTTTAGAAGTATCATTCTGATACTTATAGAGAAGTATATGCCTTTTGACATTTTCATTTTATACATCTCACGCATTTACTTTAGTCTCGGGATCAAAACAGTCCATATTACAATATTGAGCTGAGGGAGTTACACGTTGCTGGGAAGCGGCTATCTTTGAGTCCTGGGGTTTTTGACGGCAAACATGGATCTGTCTTAGATAGTGGAACAACTTATGCTTATCTTCCAGAAGCAGCTTTTTTGGCATTTAAGGAAGCTGTAAGTTTCTGTTTCTCGATTTTTTGTGCTCAGCCGTGTTGTCACATGATGCTTATAATTGTAGTGCAACATAATTGATCCCTTAAATTGTCCTCATCTTATTTTTTCATTTTGTTATTTATCAAATTATAATCATACATTATACTTCTCTAAAAAAAAGGTACAGAGTATGCAAAATATTTATTTGTTTGTTTATATGGTATGGGCTTTTGACACGAGCATAGAATTTTCTCCCTTGTCCTTGATAAAAATGCAATAAAATATATTTGGAGTTGGGACTTGGGATACCAAAAGATGAGAATATAGTTGGTGTAAGGTTTGATGTGAGGTTTGATACATTTAATAGATTTTACCTTATTTGGTGTTGCCCTTCAGCCCTAAATAGGTATAGTGAACTGCATCGGCAGAACTGGATATACTTACTTTAGGCTTACACGTGTTAGATGTTTAGTTAGGGTTTTTTCTTTATAGTATCTGAACAGAAGGGGGTTTGTTGGCCTAGTAATTTAAAAGGTGACTAGAAGCAAATACTATGTTAGAAAAAACGCTTGGGGACAGTGTCAATTCATATTCTTTCTGTTCCAGACTTCCAGTTTAAATTTTGTGTAAGAGAACATTGTTATTTTCTCCTCCATCTACTTCATTTTTATGGTTGGAAAAGACGTGCTTGTTATCATGATGATCTTTAGCAGGCCGTGCTTTCTTTTTCCTGTTGCTCCTCCTCTAGCGTCTCTATCTCTCTCAACATTTCATAGTCTGTCACAGTTTTTGTTCCTTGCCAGAAAACTATATTTATTTCTTGAATTTGAAACTCACATAAAGGCTTCTTCCACTTAAAAAAAATCAATTTAAGTATTGTTAGTATACACAGTTTAGCTGTTGTTCGGCAATATGAAGTGGTATATGGCCAGGTGTTGGATCTAGTGAATCTTTTGAGTTCTGACATATTGACACTGCTGAATAGTGGTCGCAATCTGGATATGGACCTTGTTTTTAACTTTTTAGGCAAAATAGTTGACAAGTCATGCAATTATTACTGTCTCAAGCTAACCTCCAACGTAATAAAATCTAACTATAACATGAACGGGGTTTTATATACATTTTGTACAGTAAATTTATATTTTCTTTTACCATTGGTGACGGGGTGGTTTAATATTGATGTTGTACACCTGCAGCCAAGTCCAGGTGCTGGGTATAAAATTAGGGGTGATTGACCACATTTAGAAGAGTCCAGGTAACATACAAGATAACTGTATTATGCTAAATAGATCAGAGGAGTCTTAAGTAATAATCCAGCCTTTTGAGAATTGAGGAAGATGAGTATGCCAGGTTAAAAAATAAGAAGCATTATAGAAAATTACTGGACGAAGAATGATAAACTTTATGGACAAAGAATTATAAAAACGTTATTTGTGTGCGTATAGAGAAAATTTTTGGAGTTGGGAGAAATACTATGGGCATATAGGCGGACATATAGTAGGATGGGTGGGGGCAACAAACCCTATAATCTTTAAGCAAATTACAAATACCATTTTATGGGTTCTCTTAATCAAAATTTAAGCTACCTGTATTGGCATTTGGGTTTTAAATTTTTAACGAAACTTACGCGCGCGCACGCACATATATCGTTATTATACTTTATTATCCCCCCCCCCCCGAGGTCCCATTCATTTTGTCCACCAAAAAACATGTTTCTAGCAATTTTCTATAAATATATATTATTTTCTATATAAACACTCAAATAGTACCATGTATATAAAATCTTAACATATTTAAGATTTAATTTACCTTAGTTATTGAATGTGGACAAACCTTTTATAAAAATGAATAATGTTCACTTTTATGAAGTTAAATTACAAAATCAAAATAAGAAACCGAAATACTAAATAAGTACATATTTTGAACTTCTCGGAATTTAACTTGTAAGTCCTTGGCAAAAAAAAAAAAAACTTATAAGTCACTTACTACACAAACAGTCAAATAGTAAAATTACAAGAAGTTGCCAAAAGAAACGACAATGCATGATCAATGATGCAGGACAATGGGTTAAAGAGCCCAAAGAAAGTATTTGGGAACAGTACATGAGGCTTTGGAAGCCCATTTGATTAGTTTTTATTAGTTATAATTTAATTTAAGATAATATTCTAGTATTATATTAGAGTTTTATTTGTATAAGGAAAGTATTTAGGTTATTATATATAGGACTATTGGCTTGTAATCTATTCAGAGTTGTTATTATTGAGAAATATTTTGAGTTGCTATTGAAATTCTCTTGCGAGAGATTTCTTCCAGAAGCCCTAATACCCAATAATCTGCCCCCATCCCCTATCGAGTGGTATCAGAGCCACCATTCTAACCACCTTCTGCCGCTGCATTCAACCCTAGCAGCCACCGTTAACATCTAAATATCCATCTGCCTAGTTACACAGTCCATCTTCTTTCAAAACTTTTGTCAAACACCTTTCAAGCCTACACAAATCAGTATCCAGCCACCAGCAGCCCACCAACAGCCAGCAACAGCCACCGCCAGCAGCCTCCAATAGCCACCAGCAGCTTCCAGCAAACTGTCAATAGCCACCATCAGCCACCCTCTTCCACCTAAAAACCCTAATATTGGTCATATGTATCTATATTAGATATATATAAATCTGATATTTTGTCAAAAATTAAAGTTAGATACCTTCTACTTTCCAGAAAATTGATAAAACAGTCCCTGTCCTCCCATTATATTGCAAACCAGTCCCCTGGACTTCCTGAAAACTGCAGAACAGCCCCTGAACTTCCTGAAAACTGCAGAACAGCCCCATAATTCACACAATGGTTAATGCCGGATTTCCGGTGAAGTAAACAATCGACTTGATGAACATATTGGGAAAATAACGAGAGGTTACAAAATATTGAGTACAAAATTAAAGGTTTGACTTTAGAGATTCAAGATGTGAAGTCATCACTTGAGTTTATTACTAATACCCTTCAACAGTTAACTGGTATTCAACCACAACCGCAACCTCAATTGCAGCCTCAACTTAATGTTCTAGAACAGAGAATAAGTACAGTGAAACTTGAAGTTGCTGAGTTTCGTGGAGACCAAGAACCAGATGTATTCCTAGATTGGCTACATAGTGTTGACAACTTCTTTTGATGGTATAATCTGTTCGAGGATAAAAAAGTGGTTTTTATTGCTGCGAAATTAAGAGGAATTGCTCGTATTAGATGGGAACAATACCAAAGATCAGGATATAATCATGCGGCAAGATGGGAAGACATGAGAGCTGCTTTGGTTCGTCAATTTAAACCTGCATACTATAAACAACGTGCTTCACTTCAGTTTACCGAGCTCGTGCAAGGCAGTAAGTCCATTGTAGATTACACTGACAATTCTATAGTTTAGCAGCACAATCTGAATTTCCTTGGGATGAAGATTTTCTTATTTCTATGTATCGACGAGGCTTGCATCATGAGATTTCGGGTAAAGTAGGTGGTAGTAGATGTTTTATTTTGAAGGATGCTATTCAGATTGCAGATTCAATTGAGGATGATCTGAAAAGGAGGAGCATTGGGATGAGTTCATTCTCTAGCCCGTCGAGGAATGCTTATGTTATTTCAGATCCTATTCAAGGCCAACAAACGGCTACTAGTAAATATAATTGTGCTCCTGTTTCATCACAAGGTAGCAACACTAGCAGATGTTTTAATTGTCACGGAATTGGGCATAAGACATTCGAGTGTCCTTCTCCTAAACAAAGTAACACCTCAAAAAGGGTCAATGTGGTGGAAAAAGAAAACGATGATGATTTATATGCTGAGATGACTAAAGAAGGATTAGAGGCGGAGGAACATTTAGAGAGGGCGGCTAATCTTGGGATTATGCAGGCAACAAAGGATGGTGCAAATGATTCACCTGTACGACGCCAACAAATCTTTCACACTAGAGTTACATGTGCTCGTAAATTGTGTACTCTTGTCATTGATACCGGGAGTTGCACTAATGTGATATCTAAGGAGACGGTTCGCAAGTTGGGATTAAAAGTGGAATTGCATCCTGAACCTTATGATATAACATGGATAGATGATACGAAATTGCGTGTTCAAGAAAGGTGTTTGGTGACATTTTCTGTTGGGAGGTTTAATGATGTGGTGATGTGTGATGTTCTTCCATTGAAGCTTTGTGATGTCATTTTGGGGTGTCCATGGCTTGTTGATCGAGATGCTCACCATTTTGCACGTGCCAACACATATACGGTTGTCAAGAATAGTCGACGACATACTCTTACTTGTGCTGGTTTTCACATGCCTTTTGTTCAATGATCTTTGGTGCTCTCTCGTGCTTCTTCTGATTTTTTTAACTCGACGGAGTCGAGTTCTTTTCAGCGGAGGAGAATTGATGCAGGACAATGGGTTAAAGAGCCCAAAGAGTATTTTGGGAACAGTACAGGAGGCTTTGGAAGCCCATTTGATTAGTTTTTATTAGTTATAATTTAATTTAGGATAATATTCTAGTATTATATTAGAGTTTTGTTTGTATAAGGAAAGTATTTAGGTTATTATATATAGGACTATTGGCTTGTAATCTATTTAGAGTTATTATTATTGAGAAATATTTTGAGTTGCTATTGAAATTCTCTTGCGAGAGATTTCTTCCAGAAACCTTAATACCCAATAATCTGCCCCCATCCCCTATCAATCAACCTTGTTATCATCGGTTCACCACTACTACAATACGAATGATCAAAATATGCAAAGTTACAATGCTTATATAAATCTCGAAAATTCTCATAAAATTATTAGAAAAAAATAAGGCCCATAAATATTTTAGGTTTATTTCGAACAACCTAAATAAGTAAATACATGTACTAGAGTAAATTTTGTTATAACATAATAATTAAATAAACACGTCAAATTTCTTTTTATTATATGCATAAATTATTCAATAATAACTATAAGATATCTTATAACTAAAACTTTTGTAAACCATGCTAGCTCTAGTGAATTTTGTTTCCCGTGAGGAAGTAGACTAGACTAGACGTGGACATGATTCTATGTTACCAAGTTTCTGGGAGTTTATGTAGAAGATATATTATGTCGCGGTTGACCATTATGTTAGCCTTAGAATAATGATTTGTGTTAGGTTTATATATATTGTTTAATGATTTTTTCACACACACATATATTTAGTGTATAGATAAAAGTTGGTGTGCTTTTATTATCTTTTACACACAAATGTGTATTATGCAAAGACAATGTATATATTTTAGACTCGAACTATTATATTGGTCCTTCGGGCTAGATTAATATGATAAAAATGTGCTTTTCAAAATAAGATCTGATTCGCACCCGTTTGGCCTACCTTATAATTAACTTTTAAGTTGAAAAATGTAGGTATTTTTCAACTTGTCAGTTACTATTTGTAGCCCCAAACACCAATTTTGATTAGTAAAAATGTTTAAATATAGACCAGTTGGCAAATATAGATTTTAATAAATGAGATCTTTGATGGTACTCCCTTCGTCCAAATTTTTTTGTCTAGACTTTTGAAGGTCAAATTGATCGATTTTGACCAGTGTATATTAAATATATTAAATAATTATTATCAATATTTTAAAAAGAAATCATTAAAATCTTCGGTAAATCTATTTTAAGAAGAAATTTGTAAATTCTGAAATTATAAATAAATTATTTTTAATAGTTCATCAAACTGAGGCCAATTTGACTTTTAAAAAGTCAAATAAGACTTATTATGGTCTGGAGGGATTATATAATATTGTTCGTTTGGCCTTTCCAGCCAGATTAAAATAATAAAAATGTGAACATTTAAATATGAGATTTAAGATATTATATGTAATTGAGATGAAAGAGATGGCATTACAAAATAAGATCATAAAAAGCTTATAAAAATATCTGGGTTGAAAAGATAATTGAATTATAGCAAAAGATTGGGTTTAAAAATAAAATCATTTTAGTTTCTAACTTCATCATGCATGTACTATGCATCACACAAGTGCTACTTATTAATACTTTCTTAACAAATTTATATTTGTAATCTAATTGTTAATTTTTTTTCAAATTAAAAGAAAATTAATGTATATATACAGGAACGGGCACTACGATGTTTGTATACATCTATATGTGCATATACTTGTGGATCAGGTTAGAAAGCATGATTACAAGTTCTATTCAGTAGTTCAACAGAAAGATGGAGCTTACACATAGCATAATTAGATGCAAAAGAAAGAGATAAAGAAACTTGACTTTGTATTTGATTAACTATGTATGCAGAAATCCTACGAAAACTGATTTTAAGCATTGATTTTTTTTTAAGGAAAACTATATCTTGTGGATATTCTTCTGGCCTTGATAATTCTGCTGATTGCAAGCTTAAATAGGCAAAGTACAATAAAAACCTTTATTAGTTTTAGACTTGAATTCACTTATTCACTTATTTTATTTTTATATAACTATGCAGATTGTAAAGGAGCTTCAGTCCTTAAAGCAGATTCGTGGTCCCGATCCAAACTATAATGACATTTGCTTCTCTGGTGCTGGAAGGTAATGTCAATACCTATTGGAAAAGCTCCTGTTATCAGAGTAGTTGATTATATAACATTGTAGGGTTATTATGTAAATTCGGTTTCTTCAGTGATGTTGCAGAACTCTCTAAAGCTTTTCCGACTGTAGATATGGTGTTTGAAAATAAGCAAAAGTTCAGTCTGTCTCCTGAAAACTATCTTTTTCGAGTAAGTTTCTGCAAAAGAATATCATGTTAGTCACTAAATTTATAGATGTTTCCATTTTGAAATTATATGATAGGTTTTTGGGTGCTCTGCTACGAAAACAATGACTGACTTAATGTGTGTGTAGCATTCCAAGGTGCGTGGTGCATATTGCTTAGGAGTATTTCAAAATGGAAAGGATCCAACAACTCTTTTGGGAGGTATTTATGCGTTGTGTAACATTTCATGAACTTGCATTGGTTGGCACCCCCTCTGTCCTTGAATAGAGAGTTGTATATTTGTAAAGTTGTTTGTGGTGGTCTTCCTAATTCTGTGTGTTGTCAGGAATTGTTGTCCGCAATACTTTTGTAACTTATGATCGCGAGCATGAGAAGATTGGCTTCTGGAAAACTAATTGTTCTGAATTATGGGAAAGACTTAATGTTACTGGTGCTCCTCCGCCAGAACCTTCAGCCGAGAATAGACCAAATTCTACTACAGTAGTGCCACCTGCAATGGCTCCAGCGGGACCTTCACATAATGTTATTCCAGGTAAAATAAGCTTCTAATTTTGTATCCTTGTGCGACCAGGTCTATTAGGATATTATGCTAAGATACAATTAGAACATGAGATTGGAGGGTGATGATGTATAAGTTCATATAAGATAACAATCTTAGGAAGTGGAGAGCTTTAGCAGGTAAATCATGTTGGCACATTTAAATGGATATTGTATTCTAAGGTTATAGAATGTTCTCGGTCAATGCTTTTTTGTTAACCTTTAATAATCAAGCTCAATTGATGCTTTCTTAAGTTAAATTTCAACTATAAAGATAATAATAATTTAATAAAATAACTAAATTCTTTTAGCCTGAAATTAGGTGACCCCTGATGGTATCTATTGTATGCAGGGGAACAAAAAGTTGGCCGCATTACGTTTTATTTGACAGTGAATGTTACATATTCAAAGCTCAAGCCTTACATGAAAGAGCTTCCCCAAATCATGGCTAAGGAGTTGGAGATAAATGTTTCGCAGGTATACCCTGGTTTTGGATTGCAATTTATGGTTTCTAAAATCGAAAGCACGATTGCAGTCTATGTTTTCAGTGCGATTTATATATTATTTAACTTTCCAATAACGAGTAACCAGTGGAGTGATGGTTTACAGGTGCAATTAATGTATTCTAAATCTGAAGGAAATAATTCCCTTACAAGATGGGCCATTTTCCCTGCCGGATCTGCTAGTTACTTCTCTAATGCAACTGCTATGGTCGGTTAAATAACTATAGTCTTGCATGAAGATTTTGATATGCTATTAGCTCTATTTTTATATTAGATGAACTTGATTTACAGGGCATAATTTCTAAGTTATCTGAGCATCGTGTGAGTCTTCCTAAAACCTTCGGAACTTATCAATTTTCCAGATGGAGTGCTGAGCCCCCTACAAAATGGTACTTTACTGTTTTGTTAAATCTTTTTTCATCGAAGAATGTACAATTGTCTAAGGCTCTTATTTTTCTATCAAATCTTGTTTTCTTATTATTGGTTCCCTTCATTCAATGAGGTTATTTTGTGTTGGCATACACAGGATGTGGTTGCAGCGACATAACATTGTTGTGGTTGTAGTGCTTATAGTCACATTAGCTCTTTCTTTATTAGCTTTTGCAACATGGTTTATCTGGCGACGTAGGCAACAAACAGTCAATGCCTACAAGCCTGTTGGTGCTATTGTGCCAGAACAAGAGCTTCAGCCATTGTAAACTCTGAACTTTTTTACGAGGACAAAAGATACATGGGAAAAAGCATTGACTACTGACAGAACGACCAAATGTGCATCAGATACCAAGTCGCACAAAAAGATCATACACTGGAACCATGGAAGCTGGATTTTTATTCAAATATTTCATTAAATTTGGATATAATTGTAAAGGAATGTCTCGACTCTCACATCACATAGATGAATTTTGTAAGATACTAGTAATGAAAATTAAAAGACTGACCAATGAGGCCAGACATTTTTTACCTGTCTTGATTCTCATGACTTAAACTGTGCTCATATGCTTGAACTATACTGGATGACATCTAACATTCTGTTGATGTAATATTTGTGAGAGTTCATTCGCAGGAAAGGACTAATATTAATTTAAGTTCAAGTTTTAATATCTTACAGTCTAGAAGTGTAGAAGAATAATTGGGTGTTTGTTTGTTAACTAAATTTAACTATAAAGCAAGTACGATTTAACGATGATAAAAGCAATCCAAAAAATCAGGGTTCTTTAATTGGTTTCAATGATTGTCTAATACTTGTGATATCTATGTTTTTACTTTGATAAAAAAAAATCTTCTAATATTTATATTATTCTCTCCCAAGATACAATATAGTGCTTACCACTATACCTTGAACGTCACTCCCATGATCAATCAAAATATAATCATAAACTATTAAAACCCAAGAATCAATGGTTTCATAACTGCATATTAATCTCCCGATTCAATAATTGAATTACGTTTATTATATCATGTACTAGAACTGTAAATGCTCTCCCAATTCATTACAATTCCTAGAGATACAATCAAAGGTTCATAACTCCCTTAATCGTGTGAAATCCTCAATAATAGATTAGCAAAGCAAGAAAATCACATGTAATCAAACAATCATATTTAACCACTGAATACTACCCAATCCCTGGATTAATGGATTAGTTGCCCATGATATATAAAGAACACAAACATATATATATATAATCAAAACCCTGTTTACAAGAGTATAAAGTTAAGAAAAATACAATTTGAAGAAATCTCTAGCTCTGGATTGAATCCCTTCAAACCCTTGCCAAGTTCTCTTTCAAAGTCTCACTCTCCCTTCAATACACGCAAAAACAAACCACTCTATCTATATTCATACAAAACCTAATATAAAAGTGTTTTTAATGGTTTCCTTGGAAAATAGAACTGCTTTCCTAAAACAAATTGGATTCTACAATAAAAATCGTATTCTACTGTCCAGGCCTGTTTTCGGCCTGCTCCAGTTGGAATATAAGTGTTGGACCACCTCTGACTTGTAGAAAATTCTGTTATCTTCGCGTGGACTGTAAGATCACTCAATTCTGATATCCAGAACTCAAGTTATGGCCCAAACAAGATTTGCTGCGCAAGATGTCAATAAAATCTGAATTTCCTTCTTAATAATCCCAAATTAAGCTAAATTTCTTCCAACTTTAGGAACATTTATTTTCTGCCATTAAACACTAAAATATAATTAGCAAATACCCAATTATTTACAAAATCCTATAAATATGAGAATCAAATCCTATAAAAGTATATATAAATATATACTCTATGAAATATCCCCACACTTAACACTTTGCACGTCCTCGTGCAAACTAATATAAATTATTAATTACTAACTAGTACCACTTCCGTAGATGATCACGGTTACATTTGGCATATGCAACAAGCCCTTTAAAACCCCTAGGTAGCCCTAGTGGAGGAGTAAGGTCTCGTGAGGGCCTATAGTTAATGTACCCACAAAATCCATCTAGCTCATGTAAAAGATTAAATGCCAACACAACACCACAAATATAAGTCCTCTCGTGCTACATCAACTTAAGAATCAAAGTAATTATGCAAGTATTCGCATAGTCTACTCAAAGAATATGCATAAGTTCTCAAAAGTCCATGTCAAGTGTAAGAATAAGTTGGTAACCATGCTAAACCCACAAGAGTACATCTTTGAGTCAAAACTTGGGATCTCATATGCCAAAACAAGTAATAACTCACCTTTCACTCACAAAAGAATATTCACTCAAGAACAAGGGTAAGTGCATCACTCAATTCCAACAAAATCATAAGCATGTTTGACACTTGGTATCAATCTGACTTTAACACAACATACATCACTGATGATAATCAAAAGGTCTTTATTTTGGTTGTGACGGGGCTAGGGACAAGGTATGTCAAGTAAAATCAAACAAAAAGTGAAGTGTCAAAAGCTAGTACTCAACAACATAAATCATTCAACTCCCTATTTATCATCCCCACACTCGGATTTTTTATTCTCTTTCAACAAATAGCTTGATTAGTCGAACAAAGAAGGATTATAGAAACATAAGTATGCTCTCTTATAAATAATATTTTTTTCTTTTTTTTATTTTTTTTCTATTTTTTTCCGAGAGCTAAGGAAGTAATATATAAATAGATACAATGATCCCCACATATTCTTATAAATTTTGACTAACAAGTAAACAACCAAACCCATATTTTCCCCAAAGTAATGACCATCAATAAACCCCCCTTGCACACCTTATCACTCCCTCAAGCACTCTACTAGCCTTTGACAATTTAGGTTCAAGTTAAAGTAAGGCCAATACAAGAAAAAGGTATAAGCAAGTAATGTGGTGTGTCACCGAAAAATAAGATTAAGCTCAATGGGGTAACTAATTGATCATGTATAAATGGTGTGGTAATATAGGAGATATGAGGTTATCCTTAAATGTCTTTATCATGTTATCATCAAATATGGTCTCAAACAAGTGTTAGCAATGCAAACAACATGTGAACACTCAAGCAAACGAATATAAAATGCAAAAGATATGCATATAGGCTCAATAGCTCACTTGGTGGTAAAACATAATCAATCCCAAGCAAAAGTCTCTCTAATGAACCTACTTGTACTCAAAGCATGCAAACCAAATCATCTTGCACATATTCATGTCCTTTTAATTACTTACAACATTCAATTAGTCTACCAACTTCAACTTGCTAGTGTATGTGTGTGCACAAGAACAAAACATATCACTTCTCAAACAAAAACGTCAATAACACAAAATTCCTATAGCATGCATGGGTGAATTAAGGCATGTTACAACAAATAATCATTTTACAAGGCTAGAATTATTTTTGCAATTTTTTAATTTTCTGATTTTTTTTTAATTTTTTTAAATTACTATATTGTAACAGCCCCAGATCCGGGGTCAGGGATCCGGTCGTTACGGACTCAATTTCCATCCACAAAACGAACATAAACTAAATTACAACCTTGTGACCCAAAACAACAACATAAAACACATCCGTTATAGTCCCAAAGATGAAATCAGAGTAATTATCAAGTATTATTAATCACAAGTTTGAGTTCTTGCAACCCAAATGAATTATAATTTAACTATTACATACTCTTTGCCATCCATTCACATATGTTATATGGATAAATATACCCGATGCTCAAAAACTGAAAACTAGCCTACCAATAGCTTCCTCATCAGCAATGGTAGCTACCTCAGCAGGTAACTCTCTGACGGCTCCCATGCTCTTGCGCCAAGTGCGCCTTGGACGGGCCATCTGCTCTAGGTGTTGTTGTGATATAATAAATAAAGCAAGGGTGAGCAATAGCCCACCAACAATAATGTATACTGAACAATAATATATATATATAACAGTTCAAAAATATTTTTGAAACCATATGCCATGCATTGACGAACATAGTGCCAATATAATATAAACGATGAAGTTACCAGGTATTTCAGAGTACTTTTAGTTCTGAACAGTTTTCAAACCCTTTCAACACGAGTGATACTTCATGTTACGGAAAATAAATGGATTTGGATAATGAACCAATGCTGGAGTATGTCGCGCCGGATGACACCACCTTACGATGATCAGTCGTAGGTCGTGCATCTCAAAACTTGTTTCTCTACATGTAGAAGGAAGAACATATGGACACCACCATACGCCGGATCTCCCTAGCCATCTTTGGGCTTAGTCGGGGCCGGCGCCACCCGAACCCTATTTCCATGATGGACTGTCCCACAGCCTCTTATACCAGTTTCAATGATGGACTGTCCCACAGCCTTTTACACATTATACAAATACTCCTAGTTCGAATAAATCCATGACTATGAAACGTAAAGCTCGTCCCCCTTTCCCCAAGTGTTATATTTGTTGATAGGACTCCACAAAGTAGTTGTATCTAGTTAGAAAGAAAAATTCACCAATATTTCCCAAGCAGTTGCTTGTTAATGGATATCGACTTGTTCAAACAATCTTACCCCTCGAACGATGAGGGAGTAACACAGAGTCTCGTCTTGATAAATTACAACCAAGTTGCGAGTGAAAAGAATAGTTTTAAAAGATTTATGACCGGGAAGTCAAACAAATAAATAACAGCTCTCAAGTAAGGTTCCCTCATAATTTGGAAGATAGATTTGAGTGAAGAATAGAATTTTGGGAACCTCCCCTTGATAAAAATAGTCATAATAAGACTCAGAAATATTTTACATAATTTTTGAAGGTCGAAGATAATATTTTAATAAAATAATATATTTTAAAACTAGTTAAAAGAATTACATAAATATTCAAAGAATATTTATTAACTCATAAATATTTAAAGAATATACTTAATATAAATTATTGCTCAAAATAACCCTCGAATAAACATATGAGAATATTCATTAAATAAATAATTCTTTGAATAAATATTCAAAATAATATTCGATAATTTAATCAACCTTAAATGAATATTCAAGACAATATTCATTAAAGAAATAAAGCTCAAATGAATATTCAAAATAATATTCATTAAATAAATAAACTCAAATGAATATTCCAAAATAATATTCATCTAAATCAATAACCTCAAATGAATATTCATTAAATAAATCAAGTCTTAAATGAATATTCAAAAATAATATTCAAATTGTATTTCTCGACTGAGATTATACTCAAATAACATTCCTCGAATAATTTCCAAGTAATTAATACTTATGGAAATATAAATAATGTTCATAAATAACATTCCTCAAAGAATCTGTCACTCGAATCCCTCCGGATTTCCACGACTATCTCTATAATACAAAATACCGACTCCCGGTCTATATTTAATGAAGGAAGATCATATGCCCTTCACTAAGGGTCTTAGCAATATCCGGATTATAACTAGTATATCTCGTATCTAACTTATAAGCCAACATTAGGGAACAAGTATCACAATATAATTTAAAAGCAGACATGCATGCTATGGCATATGTATAATAACAATCAATCATATATATTATCACAACAACAGTTCCAAAGTATTGGAAACTTGCCTGGTAATCTGGTAGGGATAGTGTGCCCTGGGTCAGTCCGGTGATCTATAAATAATCAAATATCCGAGATTAGTCACTTGACGCTTTGAAAGGTTAAGTATATACTTTACTTAGGTTAAAACACGTTTTCGAGTTCACTCTTATTAACACCGTTGTGATCCGACACTTGCTCATTATCAAGGCATGTCATTACACTTACACTTGGTAAGTTCTTAAGTCATATAAGTTCTAAGGTCGGTCGTTTACTAACCAAGATTATACCTCGAGATTTATCGCCCGTTTTCTAAGTGGTTTTCCAAAGTTATAACCAATTGTCCTTTTTAGGGGTTCATTCGTACTTAACCTTGATTCGAACATTTTTATAAAATTGAAAAACGATCCGTTTGACATGAGGTTTTCTCTCACACCTTCCTTATGATCTCTAGTATTTAATGACCAAGATTTGCCATTGAATTATTCATGTTAAGGGGGTTCAATTTCAGTTACAAACTCGCACTTACGGTTTCGAACCACTTTTACTAATTTGACCATAACTCCTAAACCGTAAGACCGTTTGCTTCGATTCTCGTGCCAAAATGATCTACGACTCGAGATCTATAAGGGTAGGTCATATATTCATCAAGGTCAGAAAATTATGGCTACTGTTATGCACGAATTTTAAGGGTTAAGGAAATTTCGGCATTACGACGGCTATAAATCGAACGTTTCCAAATTTGTTACATCACAACCAAGCCACACCGGGCATACCATCAATCTTATACACATGATATTCATATTAACAAGTCCAAGAACATCTTACTACACCACCATATTCATTATATTACATAGATTATCTAAAACACTACATAATCATGCTTATAATACACCATATTCACAACTAATCTCAAAACCACCAAGAACATACATAAAACTTAAGATTCAACCAAGGGTTTCAAGTGGTATACCTTCCTTGGAGTGGGTACTAGCCTTAGTAAACCTTGTATGACCCTTAGGACACCTTAATCAAGCTTAGATCATCCAAAGAAATCAAGAAAACAAAATTAGTTTCTTGAAATCACTATTCACCCTCAACCTTCTTGATTTTATATCTCAAGAATGGTAAGGAATTTGAAGCTAAGATTAATAGGATATCTTAGTTACGAAATATAGTACTTACCATAAAAATCTTGAGATCAAACAATGGTTGGAGCTTGGATTTTGTTCTTGAATTTTTGGCAAAAGCCGAATGGAGCAAATGAGAGAGAGTGGTGGAGTTGCTTGCTTGTTTTGATCTAATCTTGCATTATTGTGGTGTGTGTGTAGATAATATCTAGTATAAAGTCACTTTATTAAAGTGATTGCATCACCTAATGCATCATCTTGGACATGTGTTAGTGTTTTGTGGTGAGATGAGGTGTTTGTAGGCTAAGTACTTGGTTTGATTCTAACATTACTAGTTAGCCTTGTAACTAGCTTGGTTACTTGATCATATCCACTTGAACATGCATGCACCTTGGCTCTCTTCTTGTTTATTTGTCCGGTTATTACTCAATTTCATTGATCGTTCGGAGAAATATCTCGAGTATTTCTTGTTAAGGTTTTACCGAAAACCTTCTCCATATTTTTGCTAACATCTTTAATCCTCCTTTATAATTCTTGAATTTAAATTCCTCAAATCTCTATATTAAATCCTTAAATCCTTCAGTGTCTAAGAAAATCTCGGAGAATATAAAAGTGCTATTTTTCTGAATCTGATATCGTTTACATACACTTATATTGCCTATCGGTCATTAATACAAACTCAGAAATCCGTTCTGAATACTCCTATATAGCATCGTCTAATAATATTCCAATTTCCACCAAAACACTATTCATTATTTATTTTCTCTTTAATTCTTATACTTTAGAAAAATGGTCTCACGCTTTACCGAGCGTTCTTTAACCCTTTTACGGAACCACTGGACTTATAACAGATATCGATTTAGATGACATGAGAACCATATTCCTTATTTAGAATCACCATATCCTACTTTCTAGGAGATAGATTATTCTAATCTAAGTTGTCAACCCATTGCATTCTTCATGACATATAAACATTGGAATCCATATCCATTCCATTCATTAGAACAACTGTTACACTTATAATCCATTACATAACAAAAGTTTTAATTCCTACAAAAAATCTGGGTTCTTACATATATACAATTATTGGAAACATATCCCCACACTTAAATGGGTCAATGTCCACATTGACACACTAAACAATTAACTGTACAATAATAATAATAATAATAATAATAATAATAATAATAATAATAATAATAATAACTATACTAAAAGGAAAAGAAAGAAAACTCCCCTAAAGATGCTTGGTTTGAACAACAGAGAAGCTACATAATCGTTGCTCCGTACATACAAGCTGGAAGAGCAATTGGTGTGCGTGAACAAGGAGCATTACCTAGTCAACCTGATATGACTACAAAAGAACAATGCAAGGCTATCACTTTGAGGAGTGGAAGAGAACTACCAGAAATTGAAGCTCCGAAACTTAAAGCTGAAATTCTTCCTCCTAAAAAGAGAAAAATACATCAAGCTAATGTGGAGATTTCTGAGAAGAGCAAGGAGAATCCAAAAGAAGAGAAGCCTACATCTAATGCTCCCATGAAACCATATGTGCCTCCAATTCCTTTTCCACAAAGGTTGAAAAATTCGAAGCTAGAGAAGCAATATGAAAAGTTTTTGAAGATGTTTCGTGAAATACATATTAGCATTCCTTTTGCTGATGCTTTGGCTCAAATGCCTCTTTACGTTAAATTTATGAAAGAGGTGTTGCCCAATAGGAAGAAGTTAGAGGAGGTGGAAACAATCACTCTTAATGAAGAGTGTAGTGCGGTTATTCAACGCAATATTCCTCCTAAACTCAAGGATCCTGGGACTTTTTCTTTGCCATGCACCATTGGAAAAGTGGGAGTGAAACGGGCTTTGTGTGATCTTGGAGCTAGTGTGAGTTTAATGCCACACTCAATTTACAAAAGACTTGGCTTCGGAGGATTAAAGAAGACAAGGATTTCACTTCAACTTACAGATAGAACAATAAAGTATCCATCACGTGTACTTGAAGATGTTTTGGTAAAAGTTGATAAATTTGTCATCCCTTGTGATTTTGTTGTTTTGGAGATGAATAAGGATGTTGATATTCCAATTATCTTGGGAAGACCATTCTTAGCGACTGCGGGAGCCAACATAGATGTGAAAGCTGGTACGCTTACATTGAATGTGGGAGAGGAACAAGTTCACTTTGATCTTAATCAAGCTAGGGAAGTTCCATTAGTTGAACCTACATGTTATGGAGTGGATATTGTCGAGGAACATGTGAAAGAAGTGGATAAAAATACTTGTGATGAGCGAAATGAAATCGATGGACGATTTTCTCCATTACGTGAATCTCAAGAAAAGAGTATGATTGAGGTCGATGTTGCACTTGGACCATTCGAGATGGTTTCCAAATTTCCACCATAATGATCAAAAGAATTCAAGGCGTCGAGCTAATGACGTTAAACAAGCGCTCGTTGTCCAGGCCTGTTTTGGGGCTGCTCCAGTTGGAATATAAGTGTTTGACCACCTCTGACTTGTAGAAAATTCAGTTATCTTCGCGTGGGCTGTAAGATCACTCAATTCTGATATCCAAAACTCAAGTTATGGCCCAAACAAGATTTGCTGCGCAAGATGTCAATAAAATCCGAATTTCCTTCTGAATAATTCCAAATTAAGCTAAATTCCTTCCAACTTTAGGAATATTTATTTTCTGCCATTAAACACTAAAATATAATTAGCAAATACCCAATTATTTAAAAAATTCTATAAATATGAGAATAAAATCCTATAAAAATATATATAAATATATACTCTATCACATTCATGCCTATGCTTCTTCTCCGTGTCCTCGTGTTTTTTTTTTTTTTTTTTTTTTGCCAATAAAGTATTTCATTCAACAAACTAAATCCTTCAAAAGTACATCAATGAGGGCCGAGTGGGCATTATCCCCTCGCCACTTACGATCAGCTGGAGAACAACTATATCTCGCCAAATGGTGAGCTACATTGTTAGCAGAACGTTTAATAAATCTTAAAGATACTACTTGATCTTTTAACTGAGATAGCAGCTCCTTACACTCTTTCACCAACCTACCAAGATACGAAAGTTCAACTGTTGAACTTCTTATGGCTTGCACTGCGAGAAGGCTATCAGTTTCAATCTCGATTTTACTCCGAGCAGTCTGCTGTTTAACCCAGCTTAAAGCCTCTCGAATACCCATCAATTCAGCCATTTCAGGAGAGACAATACCTACCAGACATCGAGACGAGGCCTCGATTAAAGCCCCTGTATGATCACGAGCCACCTGAGCAAAGCTATAACAGTGAGATGTCTTGAAAATTGCCGCGTCTGTGTTGATCTTAATAGTATCTGCATTTGGAGCTCTCCAGTGCTCAATACCGTCTTCCGAAGTCATGTACCCCAGAAACGTGTCAAAAGACCTATCTTGAGCATTAACCCATTGATTAAGAGTCGACATAGCCGTCATTACAACTTCATTTACATCCATATAGCGTTGATTCCAAGCTGTTTCGTTCCGTGTCCTCGTGTTTTAACTTCTCTAAGAAGATTTAATAAGTTTAAATTTAGGTTGTGAGAGTAAACTTAGAATTAACCACACCACTTTCCTTTCTATTATTTGTTTTTGGAGCAAATGTGTTGGTGGAAAAAAATTATTTATTTTTACTTGCTTTTGTTCTTAAAAAAATCTCGTATACATTGAATTGGAATGCATATTTAATTATTTGTTTTTTCAGTTACCAGCTTTCTTCCTCTTTAAAATTGATGAGGTGTTTCGCCAGTTGATTCTGATGAACATGAGTTATTGAGTTATATCGAAGCATAATATAGTGTGAGTTATATCGATAGTGTGACCAAGGTACCTAAGTTACTGTTTCCGGGAAAAAAATGTGATTACAGATTTATGTGCCCGTTTGTCAAATTTAAGATAGAATTTATAAGTTACTTATTTAAGAAAAAAATTCGTATTTACATACTTTTTTTTAGGAAAAAATGTGTATGGGCAGTTTAATATTCGTTATCTTGCAAAAATAATTTACTTATTCAGAAAGAAGTAAGTACATATTTCCTAACTTTTTTCGAGAATAAGTAACTTATTTCTGAAAAATATAAAATTTTCTAAACGGGCCCTACATTTAGTTGATTGAAATTGATTTTTATCGGAAATATTTGCATATTGAGTTTGCACAACATTTTTTTTCATATTTCCAAAAAAAAATTGAAAATTCGTTTTTTAAGGAAAAAGCTCAGTATCCGCGTATATAATTAGCCTGTTTGGCACAACTTATTTATGCCGACTTATGACTTATTTTCGGGTAAATATTTTATATTTTGATAATTTTTTTATAAAAGTGTTTAATGTATCTTTGAGATTTAATAAGTTGCAAAAATAAGTTGGAAAGTTAGGAATCTTAACTTTCAACTTAAAATAAGTTAACTTATTCTGGAAAATAAGTTCTCCCAAACACCCCAACATATTGCCGCGAAGAAAGACGAAACGAAAATAAACGAACCATCTTGCTTTGACAGTTTGACCCACCGGAACGGGGCTTGTCTCAGCTTGCCCTTTGAAATTGTCAAAGTCGTTTATTAATTTAGTCAAAATGAAATTCTTTAATTAATACTTTCTGTCATGTCCAGCGAACAAGTTTTAACTGATTCTAATTTACTAGTAATTCAGTTGTATTGCAATTTACTCTTATATTCAAGGTATAAATTCTCCCCTTGCCAAAAAAAAAAACTTATATTCAAGGTAGAAATGGTCGCCATTGCCCCAGGGCCCAAACAAAAATACTGCGCTGGCTCGGCTCCTACTTCTCACCGGGGGTTGAACAAAATTTACCCGTCCCAACCTGCTCCTTATTTCGTTCGACCAATTCGGACCGTCAAAATCCATGGGTTGAATGGATTGATTTTTAAAAAACCCGTACTAATTGGATTGGGTTATGGTTTAACAAATTTTAACCCTAACCCAATCCGTCCCAACCCGTTTACATATAATGCATATTGATTAAATATTTTCTGTAGTTTTTTGCATTAATTTTCTACAGTTTTTGCATTTTTTACATTCTGCAATATTCTGTAACACATTTCGCAACACTTTCTACATTCTGCAACACTCTCTGCAACATTCTACAACTCATTTTCTACATTCTGCAACACTTTCTACATTCTGCAACACATTTCTGCATTTTCTGGGCAGAATTTCTGCAATTTCTGGGCAGAATTTTCTGCAAAATTCTTTCGATTTGAAACTCGACCAACCCGCCCTAACCCAACCCGGACCGTTCAAAACCCGACCAACCCGCCCCGTTTAATACCGTGGGTTGAACGGGTTAATTTTTAAAAAAACCCGTACTAATTAGGTTGGGTTATTTTTTCCCTCAACCCGCGCCCGTGTTCACACCTACTTCTCACACTAAACTGCAGATAATCGTTTAATGTTTACTGTAAATTACATTTAATTTTTATTTGCCTAGTTCGCAGAAAAAATGATCAAACTAATACAAAAACATAATTCACCTGCCCAAAATACTCATTGATGCACCGAATGTCGAAAATAACCAGAAAAGCACGCATTTAGATTATGCGTATATTACCCATGCATTTTCAAAATGCGTATGTCATGTTTTTTTTCTCCCCACCCCCTATGCGAGAAAGCAACCCATAGGTTAATTTGTTTTCTTCTCGTACGCATATACAGAATGCGTAGCTTTGGTCATATGGCCCGTAACTTGAAGTTACAAGTGGATGATGTTTTCTATTTTTTTTATTAAATATCATTTAAAATTTAATTAAAATTTGTAATTAAAAATCAGGACATAAAATTAGGACACCGGACTCACTAAAAAATATTTAATTTTTTAATTAAAGTTTTTAAATATTATTTATATTGTCTTGGGGGTTCAACAGTTAACCCTTTTGGTGTTTAAACAGTTTCATTTTGGGTTTTAGAAAAATTCAGAATGACGAATAAACCGTATACGAACTTAGGGTTTAGGATATGCAAAGGGTTTAGGATAGGGTAGACCATAAACCCTAAGCCCCGATTTTTAAAAATCGGTCGCCAGACTCGGTAAAAAAGATTCAATTTTTTAATTAAAATTTTAAATTTAATCTGTATTCTATTGGGGGTTTAATAGTTCCATTTTGAGGTTTAGAAATATTCAGAACGACGAATAAAAAGTATACGAACTTAGGGTTTAGGGTTGTAAACAACCCTAAATCCTAAAACCAAAATCCTAATTTATCCTGATTTTTAAAAAATTAGGCCACCGGACTCAATAAAAAATATTCCATTTGAATTGACCATTTGATTATAAGTTTTTTTTAATAGTGTTTGCAAATACATATTTATCCAATAAAAAGAAGTAACACCACTTAATGTAGTATTTTGGGTTCGAAAAAATAAAATTTTGTAAAAAAAAAATTGAAAATTTTTACGCCACCTACGTATATTTCAAATGCGCAAATAGATGAGCCTCGCATTTCAGATATGCATAGGTAACGGACTCGCATGCTCCACATGCGTCTGCCTTATACTAAATTGAAAAAAAATTAAGAGAAGTCACGTGTGACACAACATACGCATATGTTGAGTGCATAGGTGGTGTTCGCATTAACAGAATGCGTATAGATCTGGTCATTTCGGGCATGCTTAACGCAATGGTTATTTTGGGCACTATATTTTAAAATTTGGTTATCGAGGGCTTTCACCCCGTGCGCATGAGTTACTTTAATTTTTTTATAATTAATTTATAGTGTTGTAAAAAATTTGAACCTTATATTTTTACATGTAATAATTTTTAATATTAAATATAAATTATATGTTATTAGCGAGAATCGAATCTTAGGCCTCACTATATTAAATTTTTTAGTATTATTATATATAATAGTTATTATCTATTTGAGTTGATGATCTAATGGTTGTAAATGAGTAATAAACAAAAAATAATAACCAAAATAGGAGATTAATCAAACTACAAATTATATCCCATTTTACTTATTATAGTATAATTATATAGATATAGATGAGAAATAGGTTATATATATATAGTTTTAATTAAAACTAAGAATACTTATTAATATTTGTTTAGTATAATAATCTATTATATTATTAATAGCCCAACAAGGGTCTATTAATTCATGAGACAATAAATTCAATCTAAAATCATGATACATTTTATTCAATTTAAAATGATTAATTTACCCTTATATTTAAGATTTTTTAAAAAATGTTGTTGGAAGGAGTTGAACTTGGGTTGAGCCTCCAAGTTAGTGTACACATATTTTTACCACTAGACCACTCACTCACATGTATTTAAAATTATAAACATTATATGTGTGTGTGAGGGTGTGCGTGCATGTATGTGTTTTTGTGTGGCTCGAGTGAAAGAATATCTTGTATTTTAATTATTGCGACATGCTAAAAATTTTTAATCTTGGGTTTATTTTTATTTTTATTGATTCATATTAAAATGTATGAGAAAAAGGTTCATAAAGTTAACTTTAGGAGAATTATCAAAAGTTAACCTTTAAAGCTATGTGACTTTAGTTTTTTGTTACCTTTTATTTATAAGGGCCCCGCAGGGGCATTAATGAGTGGGATGATGTGTCTTGATTTTATTGGTTAACTTTAAGAAATTCATCTAAAGTTAATTTTAGGCTTCCTTCACCCAAAATACATTATATTTATATCAAAACATAATATATAGTTTAGTTATACATTTTTAATTGTAATAAAAATCTTGATTCAAATTTACTATGTAATGATAATTTCGTAATACAGCCAAACCATTCATTCATACGTGTTTTCAAATACAAAACATTATATCTCTTTGCGTGCCACGTGAGCTGAATAATTAATATTTGGATTTATACAAAGAAAATATATATTAAATTCATAATATATTTTTAATGAATAATAATTCAATATAAGAGAAACTCAACAACTAAAGTATAGCAAAGCTGCTAACTTTTTTGGACTAAACATGCGATGAATTATTATATTCTTGACATAATTTTTGAAAAATATTCAATTTTCAGTTGTCATAAGATTGATCATGGCTGTGTATTTGCACATATTATTTTTGATCTTCTACTCATTAAGAAAAAAGTTGAAATAATATCACAATTTAAAATAAAACCTTTCGACATCTTTAACAATGATGAGTTCTCCAATAGATGATCACTGGGTCATAATTTGTTATTTTATGCAAATTTAGAAAAATAAATTATTTTGTATTATAAATTAAAACGGCTTTTCGCCAACTAATGGAACTTGGTAAATGCATAAAAATCTAAAATTTTTGGACAATACCCTAATTTAAAATATTTAAGTTGTAAATCATTATTTAATTAAAACTACATTTTATTTAAACAGTTGTAAGCAAAATCTTGAACTCCACACATTTATTTACTTCAATAGAGTTAGTTTTATGTTTTAGGGAATAAATTAATGTATTGTTTATTGAAATCGGTTGCTTAAAATTTAATTGAACTAAAGAATCTTAAATTTACGGAAGTAGTGGTTAACGCTAGCCATTATCATACAAATTTGATGATAATTCAAAATATATATTATAAAATAATAATAACTGGTGTTGAAATACGTAACAGAAAAACATTTTTTTACAATAAGAAAACTCCCGTAGTGAAAATTTGGAATGCGAATGAGACAAACGAAATTACTAAATCTCAACTCAAACTTAAATTAAAAGAATCTATAATCCTATTTTCATTTGAAATTCTCGATATTGTCACATTTGAATACCTAAAAATTAGAGTTTAACAAATGTACATAGATCACAATGTTGTTGCAAATATTTACAATGGAAAAGATTCACCATCATTTCAAAATAAAATTTACCCAATGCAAAAAATCTACCAATTATACTTAGTATTAACAACTCTTACTTTTTTACATATTTCTCCATTGTTTCTACTCAATAAATTAAGAAATGCCATGTTTTGCCTTATAAATAAAATAAAATATAAATTTACAAGTAATTCATCAATAAAAATAGCACTTTCTTGCACTCCCAAATTACTATATAATTCCAATATTTGATGAAAAAATTATTTAAATTTAGCGGTATTATAGTATCATTTTAGATGTGTTTAGGATATTTAACACATTTAAGTATTATATTATCTACGAATTTTAGTTCATCTCCGAGAACCTCTTTATTTTCATTCTTAAGTTGAGATTTGAGGAGAGAGAAGAAAAAAGTGTGCCCAAGAGACTCTTAATCACTCCAAAATTCTTTAAAATGTAATATCTCTCCTCAATCGTAAAAGCTTCTTACAACTCCTAATCAATATTTATAATAAATTCATAAAATACTCTCCCCCCATTTTTTATATACTTTTACGAATTCAACTTACTTTTAATAATATAAAATTAAATAAGTAGTGAGTATGAAGAGTATTGTTGGAGATGAATGTACATTAAGTTGTTAAGAGTCAACATTTTATATTATATTTAATAATCTCTTGGAGATGATCTTACCGATCATCTGGAATCTCTTGGAGATGCTATTTTTTTTTTTCTCGCTAAATCTCTTGGAGATGCTCTTACCGATGCATAATCAAATTATTCGTTGAATACTAACTGAATTAAGAACATTTTAAAAACGTGTGTTATGAATGAAAAAAGAGTGACGAAACTCAAAGAAATAATATAGGCGATAATGATAAAAAAAATTATATTCGTTGCTAGAAGATGACCTGTGCCTCGCACGGATTATTATGCTAGTTGATATATATCTTAGAAATAATAAAAGATAACTTTATCACTTGAAAATATAAATAAATAAAGAATACGTCTTACATTTTTAATAAAATAAACATAAACTCATCACTGTACTATGGGAAGATGGGAGTTGATAATTTGATGAGAAATATATTATAGTATTAAATTCATTCAATAACTACCGATCTATATATATTATAATGCCTAGAAATCGGAAATACATCAGAATAGTTCAAGGTATTTTTCTTGAATTTTCATTTTTTTAATTTTTTTATTAAAATTCTTTTTTTCATTAAATAGCTATTAATGACAATTTAATTAGTCATTAATTACACCTATTAAACATATATTAAATTTACTCTATTTATTTGTTTAAAAATTAGCAAATTAGTTGAACATTATAGTTATTATTTCATTATTAAATATTAATTATATATAGTTATGTTTATTTTTAGGTAAAATGACGGCTAACAATTGTTTATATTGCGTTTTTTTATTCTCTATTCAAGATCACTATAACTTCTTTTCGGATGATTATAGGGTAGATGACCTTAACTTCTCAAGCAATTTTTATTATCAATAATTTTGAAAGTCGTAATAAATTATGGAAGTACAAGATATTTACTTAATATTTGGAATTTTATGCAAACAATACAGATATATTTTTAATTTTGCACATGAATAAATAATACATGAGTTATGATCAATTGATTAAATTTAACAAATCCAGCCATTTATAGGAAGATAAAATTGACAAAAAAGATATACACCCATTGTTTCGTTATATTGTGTCGAAATAAATTTTTATTGTAATTAAACAAATTCTTACACTATTATTGAATATGTATATTATGAGAGGGGTTTCAGCTTTAAAAAGCGTTATTAACCTTAACGTCTCAAACAATCGTTATTATCAATAATTGCGGAGTCGTAGTAAATTATGGAAGTACACGGATGTTTACTTCTGAAATTTGTAAACAAATCATGCACATGAATAAATTACACATGAGTTATGACTAAACTAATTAAATTGAACAAACCCAACCATTTTATCGGAAGATTAAATTGATAAACATTTATACATCCATTATTTTTTTATATTGTGTCAAAACAAATTAATATTTAAATTAAATAAATTCTTACACTATTATTGAACATGTATATTATGAGAGGGGTGTCGGCTTTAAAAAACGTTATTAAGTTGTAGTCAACATTTATAACTTTTGATCGTAAATATTACGTTTATATTGTAATTTTTATTTTTATATGTTTGTGATATTTTTAAGATTATCAAAATTTTGTATATAATGAGAGTATATTTCCAATTAATAATTCATGTAAATTATTTTTAAATTAATTTTTTTATAGAAAATTCATAAGAGACCAATCAATTTTTAAGAATAATAGAAATTAATTTATCTATTATATAAAAATTTATAAACCGCGCGAAGCGCGAATAAGTTGGCTAGTAAAATTAACTATAAATTATAATTAACCGAACTATTACTATAACCGGTATGAATATAAATAAACATAAAATCCATTTTACACAACTTAAAATTATTATTTATAATTTAAAATTGTATAAAATAATTTGTGAGAAATATAAATTTCAAATCATTATTTGGATAATTCTGTGTTGCACATAATTTAGTTATTGAAAATGCGAAATTAAAAATAAATTAAATAATTTATCAATTTAAATATTATTTTTATAAAAAGTACCAAAATAAAATAAATTACTCAAAAAAAAAGGTATCTTACCAACTGCTGAACCGCACCGTACACTTCTGTGGTCCCCGCCAACAGCTTCTTGGTTTCTATGGTTGAAAAGGTAATAAAAATGAAACGAAGCTCCTTTTTTCCAACATATATCATACAAATATGGAGTAGATAAATATATATACAATTTTAAAAAAACTGAAAACACGCTGTTTATTCTGGTCTCTCTCTCTCTCTCTCGCTCTCTCTCTCAATCGATTCATCGAAATTCTAGGGTTTAATTAACTCTTACTTTCAACTTCAGTTCTGCTTTCCTCTTCTTCTTTTTTACTTTGAGCTTTCACAATCACAAACCCTAACTTTGATCCATTGATTTTCAATTTCAAGGTAAGATCAACTCAATTCATTTTCAAATATTCAATATTTGTATGTATGTAGCTCATGCTTGTACTGATCTTATTTTGAAGTATCTAATATAAGCTAGTGTGTGGTGTATTTTTATTAATTGGTGAAAATGATTGCAATTGGGTTCTGTTTCTAAGAATTTTAACTTTATTTAATACATGTATTAGGGATGTTATGCGTGTTTTTGGTCAAAGTTTGAATCTTTTGTGGCTAAAGCATCTCTAGCACCCCTAATGTTCGATTATAAGTATCCTTTAGCATTACTATGTTTTATTGCGTTACCTGTAAGACCCTATATGTGTGCTCATTTGTAATTGTAGGCTATAGCAAGTCGGAATTTTTACATGGGGGTTCTACGTTTAATTAATGGAATGGTATAACTATATAAGTTTACAAATTGGTGGAAGGTGTTGAAGGTGCAAATGTATTGCATAAGTGACATTATTAGGTGAATAAAGCTTAACAAAGGTGCTAGAGGTTTTATGTGAATAAAAGTATATGGTAGGGTGCTATAGATGCAATCGATTAATCAATAAGGTACTAGTGGTACTTTAGTCTAAATATGTTTTTATGTCTTCGGTTTAGTATTGTAGTTCTGTTTCAGCAGTTGTTGATTTTTCTTCCATAAATTTGCTACGTTATGATTTTTTGTAGTGATAGTTATTCATTAATGGTACAGGTGTGATGGAGATATCAAAATTGAAAGCGCTTCTCAAGAATATATCCGGGTTATTTCATTTATCTTCTCGTGAAAACTTAAGCTTCGAACCAGTTCAGAAGTATTATCACAAGGTTGAAGAGATGATGAAGGTGATAAAGCTAGTACTTGATGCAATTGTTGATGCTGAAATATCTTCTGATGAATTACTTCAAGAGTCATTTGCAAGCTTAGATGACTCAGTGGATGAATTAAGAGAAATGTTTGAGACCTGGCATCCGTTGATGAGTAAAGTTTACTTTGTATGATCTCTCTCTCTCTCTCTCTCTCTCTCTCTCTCTCTCTCTCTCTCTCTCTCTCTCTCTCTCTCTCTCTCATGTTCTACATTGGATTTCAATTCACATCCCATTGTACCAATAACTTATCAGAATTATGCTTGTACATTTTCTTTGTGTGCGTGGGTTTTTTTTTGGGGGGGGGGGTGAACCAGGTTCAGGTTCATAACTCATAAGGGTTGTACGAATCGTAATTAGGGACACAATGTGGAACGGCTGGTGGGGACCAATCTTCTGAATCTGCAGCAAAGAACATATAAGATTCTGGAGTTGACAAGAGTTCCAACGATTTATATATATATTAATTTGGAGAATTAATTTTAACAGACTTGATATTATTATTTGTGCACTGAATGAATTGGGACTAAGATCTTAAAAGAATAAGTACAAAAAAATACCGGTCGAAGACAATTTTGGTTTTGAATTCGTATTGAATAAGTCTTCTATGTCTTTTGGGACAGTGAACAATGATTTGAGATGTTATGACCATTAGACTTTTAAATTAATTCGGTGTAACAGATTGATTATTAGTCCGTTTAGAAATTTCTTTTTTTGCCTAAATAATATTGTAGGCCTAAGACCTGCCACCCTGGAGGAGCTGCCTTGTAAGAATCTTGCGGGTCTTTGTTTGCAACAGACATTTGTTCTCTTTGTTGTTTAGTATTTGTTTATAGGGTTATTTTTTGTCAAGAAATTAAAGTACCGAGACCCAGGTTTGGATATCTGAATTTCCTCACAGCAAATTTTATGCTTCCAATCTTAATTTGTAGCATCTTCTTCCAGTACATAGTCTTATATAAAATAGGTAATGTATCTATTAATCAGGGTTGTCACGGCGTCCATTTGGCGTCCATATGGCATCGTGGCGTGAAAAAAGCATAAAACGTCCACCTCGACTTACGTACATGCAATAAGGCGGGCGCCTCGGACGCCATATGGACGCCACGGACGCCATATGGAATGGACGCCACGGACGCCATATGGACGCCACAAAAATTTATAAAAAAATAAAATAATAAAGACTGACCCCTAATCCAGTGATCCAACCTACTAAGTTACATACATAAAGGTAAGAAAACCGTGATAACATAAAATAATAATCGAAAAGACGCATCCTTTTATTGATGATCATCTGTTGCACATGAAAGGGGTAGCCTTAAGGGGTGCAAGTGTTGTTAAAAGTGTTGAATTTGCCTAGTTGTTGAATTTGCTAGTTATTGGTTTTACTTCGTGCTACTACCCCACCTAGTTAAAAGTGTCATGCTTCAATTTTTAAGACCTGACTTGTGATTTGTTGTTATTTTAAGTACTTACGTTTACATTTTAATATTTTATAGTGGCTGTGTTATTATTAGTTAGTAACTAGAGTGATGTACTAATTTATATTACGAATTTATGATATATATATATATATATATATATTTAGAACTCTATCTTATATATATGAACGTTTGGACGCCACAACGCCATATTGTTGTGAAGGTCGCGGCGGCGTAACAACCTTGCTATTAATTATAGCATACAAATATTATATATACACACATATATAAGCTGACTGCCTGAATCAAGTGCCCAAAATTATTGGTGTACTTATCAGCTATATACAACCATTAAGTAGTATTTCACATCACTTTAAAAGTAAGCGGGTAGCATCGTAATGGATAAGGATACTTGTCATAATATAAGCCGTCTTCTGGAAATATCGCTCTTTGATATTTCAGTATAATAGTATATAATACTTATTATGTCATCTGAATTAGTTTGGTAGAGTTGTAATACGAGGTTTGAACTTAATATAATCTTGACTCGACTCGATAACTCAATTTTAACTCGAGTTCCAACAAGTTTTTTTGTTCAATAAGCAACTCAGGGCTGAGATGAATTTTGAATGAGCTCGATAATGTTTTTCATGTTTGTCTTTGGGCTGGGCTCTATATTCGGCCTAAAAACTATATTGGTATAACATTGGACTGGGATTTGTACCAGGCTTAAAAATTAAAATCAAAATTTCGAGTAGGTTGAGGATAAGATCGACAAACTCGAACACAATTTTTATGCTTGTCAAGTTTTAAAATCTCAGCTTGATTCAATATGGAAAAGCTCAAACTTGATAAACTCAGCTCGACTCGGTCGAATCACAGCCTTGTTGGGGTTTCTGAAACCATAAGTTACAAATTTACAAGACTTTTCTGTTTTAAATATTAATGGATGGACCCTTATTTTCTGCGTTCTAGGGGCAGTGGTAGAAGGGCATGCATTCCACATATTTTTTAAGCTATACTAGTTTTTGCATAATGGACGTCTGGGTTCTTAGTTATCACTCTCTTATGGGTTTAAAATATATTCAGAAAGTGAAACATCGAGGGTTCAGTTTGAATTTTTATCTGTTAGATTATAAAGAATACCTTTAAAGAACTGCCTTTATTTTTTCACAGCTGGCAATTATCGGATGCCATGACTTAATTTTTTTTTGCAATATCTTCAGTTCCTTACCATCCAGAGGGCTTCTTGTTTTCTCTTTTATTTAGAAAAAATTTGAATGAGAGGAATTTTGAAGAAGACAATGGTTTAAAAAATAACATAAGTCAAGTCAGCATTTAGGTTTATTTGTTTATCAGTACCTTTTCTAGTCGGTGATTTAACATGATCTTGTGCACTAGGTTCTGCAAGTTGAATCCTTAATGACAAAGGTGCGCTCCTCTGGTTTAGATGTTCTTGAGTTTCTAAAAGGATCTGATCAATCTCTGCCTGTTGAATTGAGCATGGCATCTCTCGAGGTACATTCTGTTTCATTGCTATATGAAGATGATCTGATACTGGGTATTTAACGTCATTTTATGTATTAACATCCTACCCGCCTTATTTTTCACCAGTTTTCACCCAGTGCTAAACAATCTTTGTGTGTTCAGCACCGAATATTACACAAATGTCAAGCACATGAAATAAATTTTGCTTCATAGGACAGACTTAACAACCCAAACTTCTGGGGTATCTCAAATTAAAAAATTAATAAAATTTACTTCTGGGATATTTAAAACATCGAAACAACAGAATTTGACAACAAAATGTAAAAAAATAATGCAGAGCTCGAAAAGACCTTTCAGAATGATATTACTCATAATTTTTTAATGTAAACTCAATTTACTATGAATTTCTGAAGTTCAATTTAACCCAACAGATTGCACAGAAAACTGATTTTGACATGCTTGCAAGCAGAATTGGGAAAAACACCGAGAGCGGAGCGGAAGTTGTAGATAATCGAAATATCTTTCCAAGGAGTTTAAAATCTTATTATTCCGACAAACAATGAATTAGATACAAATTTAACAAGAAATCAGAACTGCTATAAAATTTGGAGTAACGAAACGGAGAGAGTAACATAGAAATCCGTACCTCAAACTTAGTATTGCAAATGATAACCAACAAATTCAGAATTGAACCCCAATAAAACCTAGTTTATCTACAACGAAGTCGTTGGAATTGTAAGTCTAAGCACCTAATTCAATTGCAATCACATACACATTAAGTAGTTCTATTTCTTACCTTTAATCCATGAACCCTAATTTGTACTCAAATCTTAGTTATCTCCTCTTTCTCTTCTTGTCCTCTTTCTCTTTCTCTTCTCTATTCTAACGTCAATTTTCTTTTTTACATACCCTTTTTTCTTCTTTTTTTTAAACCCGCACTCTTTTTTCTTTTCAATTCTGTTATGTAAAATAATATCCTATTTATAAAAGAAACATATACTTACACATAAATTAATATTAATAATATTTCACTAATATTATTTAATAATTAATCTATAACCTTTATTAATAAGCGAATCCCGTTTTAATTGTACTCCGGTACCAAATTTGGTTCCACCCTTATTTTGGATAAGTGAAATCCTGTTTGAATGGTACTTCAGTTTCAAATTTGATTTCATCTCTATAATGATTTTATAGCATATTGGTATATCCCAGAATTGCTGTAATTCGATTATAATTACAATTTGTATATTATGACCTATTGATTTGCACAAAACCTTTATTAATAAGGAAAACTCCTTTTAATTGTAATTCGATACCAAATTTGGTTACACCCCTAAATTCCTAATTCTCCGACAATTTTATATTATTTTTTAATAAGATATTGGAATGATTGGAATTCTATTATATTGTACTCCCTCCGTCCCTTCCAATTGTTTACACTTTTCAAAGGGTGTCTAGCACGCATTTTAAGGTGCATTTTAAGGATAGTTCCATAACTTATTTTTAAATTTTTTTTTTCTTGTATAAAAATTCAATATTTAAATTTTATACAAGAAAGAAAAATTTAAAATAAGTTATGGAACTATCCTTAAAATGCACCTTAAAATGTGTGCCGCACATCCCTTGAAAAGTGTAAACAATTGGATGGGACGGAGGGAATAATTTTTTATTATAAACATATTGAGTTGCTCAAATAACGTATCTGTATGTTGTGTTTTCTTGATTTTCTTAAAATATTTTTAATTAAATATCAGATGATTTCAATTATTTTTTAGAAAAACGTAAAATAAAGTTGCACTTGGTTGTTTTCTGTCGCAAACCATATTTTGCAGATAATTTCAGAAAATAGTAAAATCGCAAAATGAATAAATAAATAAATAAGAGTAATATTTATGATAATTTCTTAGTACTAAATTAACGATTTATTTAAATAGATTCTCTCGGCCCGTGCTTCTCATAGGTTATCATCTAGTGACTAGTATTAAATTAATTAAGTAAATATTATCATAAAAAATATCGGGATGTTACACTTACTAACACGCTCACACAGAGAAATTCCGATATTGATGTTCTATACATTCAACTTATACAGCACTGTCTGCAAAAACTTAAGCATTTGGGATTAGAGCAAACATCAGCTGTTATCACGAAAGCTTTAAGGGATCAAGTGGAGGGCTCTGGACCCAGTTCAGATTGTCTGGTTAAAATTACAGAATCTTTGAGTTTGAAGTCCAATCAGGAGCTTCTTATTGAGGCTGTGGCCCTCGAAAAATTAAAGGAGAATGCTGAACAAGCTGAAAAAAATGAGGAAGTTGACTATCTTGATCAACTATTAGCTCTTGTTACCTATATGCACGAACGGCTTGTTCTGCTGAAACAGTCTGAAAGCTATAACACTGTTCAAATACCTGCTGATTTCTGTTGCCCTCTCTCGCTTGAGCTCATGACAGACCCTGTAATTGTGGCTTCAGGACAGACCTATGAGCGGGCTTTCATCCGAAAATGGATTGATCTTGGGCTCACTGTTTGCCCAAAGACGCGTCAGGTGTTGGCACATACTAATCTTATCCCTAACTACACTGTAAAGGCACTGGTTGCCCATTGGTGTGAATCTAAAGGTGTAAAGCTGCCTGACCCGATGAGGTCAATGAATCTAAACATACCTTCTTCACTTCTTAAACATGCAGTGTCTGGTGCACCCCGAGATTCACAAATGGCTGCCGATTCTACAAACTCATGTGGTTCCCCAGGAAAGAACTTAATCTCATCCAGTGTAACCAATCGGGAGGGAACTTCTCCATCACATCCACGCTCATCTTCCGAGGATTCCTTGTCTGAGGAAGCTGATAATGGGCATGGTTTAAACATTGATAGCATGTCCCCCAGAAGATCTGAAAACAGGCAAGTTAACTCAGGAGATAAAAGTTTGGATTCGGGTTCCCAAATTACAATGTCACCTACAGGAGAACTGCCCAGTGTTTTGAGGACCAATGGGCCATTATCTCAAGTTCATAATAGGACAAGCTCAGCCTCCAGCACACTTTCTAATGCAAACTTCTCACAAGGAATTCCTAGTGATAGCAACGAGGCCTCTTCACAGGTCACGCCATACGGTAATGATGATTCTGGCGAGCTTACATCAGAACGCCAGTCTGCTGCTACTTTGTCTTCTGCACAGAGAGAGCCTGAGTTCTCACCCCGATTTGAGACAAGATCTCGAACTCAGTCAATTTGGCGCCGGCCTTCAGATCGTTTTGTTCCTAGAATCGTATCTTCTCCTGCTGTTGAGACCCGGGCTATTCCTTCTGCTGTTGAGACCCAAATTCAGAATATGGTTCGTGATTTGAGTAGCACTTCAATGGAAGTACAAAGAGATGCTACAGCTGAACTTCGTTTACTTGCAAAACATAACATGGACAATCGTATTGTAATTGCAAATTGTGGGGGCATACCCTTATTGGTCAAACTACTTCGATCAACAGACCCAACAACACAGGAAAATGCTGTTACTGCACTTCTTAATCTGTCAATCAATGATAATAACAAGGCTGCTATAGGAAACGCTGATGCAATTGACCCATTGATTTATGTCCTTGAGTCAGGGACCCCTGAAGCTAAAGAAAATTCAGCTGCCACACTTTTTAGTTTGTCAGTGATTGAGGATAACAAAGTCAAGATTGGCAGATCTGGTGCAATTCAACCTTTGGTTGATCTGTTGGGGCATGGAACTCCTAGGGGAAAGAAAGATGCAGCCACAGCATTATTTAACTTGTCAATATTTCATGAAAACAAGGCCCGCATTGTGCAGGCTGGTGCTGTGAAGTACCTTGTGGAACTGATGGACCCTGCAGCAGGCATGGTTGATAAAGCTGTTGCTGTTCTGTCGAATCTTGCTACTATTCATGAGGGAAGGGCAGCAATTGGCCAAGAAGGAGGCATACCTGTCCTGGTTGAAGTTGTTGAATTGGGATCTGCGAGAGGGAAGGAAAATGCAGCTGCTGCCCTTTTACAGCTCTGCACTAACAGCAGTAGATTTTGCAATACAGTACTCCAGGAAGGAGCTGTCCCCCCATTAGTGGCTTTGTCGCAATCGGGCACCCCAAGAGCTAAGGAAAAGGTGGTGCTTTTCTTTAATTCTACTCCATAATAAGTATACTTAGGGATGGGCATTCACCCCGGCCGATCCGATCCACGTACCATACGGGGCGGGGAATCGGGATTTTTTCGGGTACGGGCCGAGGAGCGGGGACAATTTTCAAAAAAAATCGGGGAGCGGGCCGGGGCCGGGATTTTATGTCTCCCCGGCCCGATCCCCGACCCCCGCCCCGATTCTCAATCCCCGACTCGATTCCACCAAATTATAATATATATAATATATATTAATAATCATATATTAATATATACGAATTTCCAATACTTTATATTGGAAACAAAATGATACTTTATTCTTATATGATTGTCTTTCTAGTAATTAAATAACTTCATTTCCATGTTATTTATAATTGTTTATTTAAGTAATATTTTTTTTTTATCTTAATTTCGTGCTTAAAAAATTGTTGCAAACTCACTAGTCAGTGTTTAAAATGTTATTTTGTTTAAAATGAAATTTCCCGATTCCCCGCGGGGATCCCCGTTACCCGTTTGGGCCGGGGAATAAAAAATAATCCCCGACGGGGATCGGGCCGGGGACGGGGATTGGGTTTGAATTCGGGGATGGGGGCGGGGATAGCACTCCCTGGGCCCGAAGTGCCCCGATGCCCATCCCTAAGTATACTTAATTCAATCATGGGAAGAGATTTTAGACTAATATTTTGGTTGCTTGCAGGCTCAAGCTCTTCTTAGCTACTTTAGAAACCAACGACATGGTAATGGTGGTAGAGGATAACTGCGGAAGTTTTTAGTGGTATGTCCTCTAATGAGTAAGGTAAGAGTCATACAGTGTACATTTGATGTTGCAAATAATGCGTATGAATGTTTTAGTTCTTTAATGTGTGCTTAATTTTTCAAAAAGCCGGAAGAAAAGAGAATGGATTTAAGGAGGCTTATTAGGCCCTTTGGTAGTAACTTTGTGAATTGTCAAACTTTGTATATGTAGCTCTATTTTTGCAGCTTCTATATTGTATATCTGGGGCCGCAGATAATTTATATGTTAAAAGAAAAAGAAAGTTATGTGTTTTCCCTTGTTCTGAGAGTAATTTATGTATTTTCTGAATTATTTCATTTCAATCGATGATTCAAGTCATTCGTTATACATTCTTAAAATATCACTCTTGTTACTGTGAATTGTGATGATAAAGGTGTGAGTTCCTATGTAATTCAGTACAGGCATTTAGTGACAGTCATCCGAGCAGACTGAAACTCATTTCTGGAATGTAAGATAGTCCAATTCATTCTCTCTGCCCTGGAAAGGGTTAATTGAAAACTATTGTAAACGCTTGGAACTCAAAAGTATATAGTGTTTTCCTGTGAAAATAAGATGTGCCGTGTTCTGCCAGAATTGACAGAGGAAGGAGTAGAGGAGGGACAATGAGGAAACTACATGAACTTTCGTACAACTGTTTCTTTCCCCTCCAATATAACGAAAATGACAATAATTGTATGTACTCTCCATCATATTCTTCACCATCCCCTCCTACCTCCTCCACAAGGGCAACAATTCTCATATCAGATAAAAAACATTGAATCTATGTCCTTGCCCGCCACAATGATTACATTTCTTGTCGGTGTCCGGCTCTGTGTTGGTGCTTTAATCTGCTGAATGCCACTAAAACTAATACCAAAATTTCCGATTCCCTTGCTCCCATCCCAGGGTTAAAATTTTTGCCACAACACATTTCTCCTTGGTCCTTATCCGGTGCCGAGTCAAAAATAGGGGCAAATGAGCAAATCTCATATTAGTTGAAAAATCACCGAGGTAACTTCTCAATTAACTCAACCTTCAACACCATGCTAGAAGCCTCTGCCATGGGCCCATGGTGCACACAGTCTAAAACTCAGCAGTGTATTGTCTCACATTCCTGCTCCCTTGAACACACTCAATATACATCTTATACATGAATAGCTCATAATCCTCGGGTGAAATTTTCTCCAACTAATTGTTTCATTCGTCGACATGTACATGTTTTAACGGGTCCTTTCCTTTGTCTCTTTCTGTACATAATAAGTTTATCCCATTACACAGTGGTAGTACTCTTCAGTCAGTCCGATTGCTACCATCTTGACTTTTTAATCTCAGGGACGCCATCACATGTAAGAACCTGTCAAAGCCGATCTGTCAATCCAAAAACTCCTGTACTTCCATGGTTCCGTAGCCTATGCCCGTGTGTGCGCGTAAGTTTTTGTGTGTTTACCTCATACCTGAGACCCTAGCCTTTACTCGTGGATCCTCCTTGCATAACACACAGTCCTTGCATCTTTGCCTACACACAGTCAATGAATATCGATACTGATGGAGCTGATTATGTATTACTACGAGTCCAATATTAGTAGTTTTAGAATGTAGGGAAAGAATGACATTTTTATCACAAATTTTTTCATTTTTTACTAAAAAAACAATTTACGGGATTGATGGTCAAAATTACCAACCAGTTACGCATTTCTCAAATGGGTAATAAAAAAAAATTCCTGACTTCCTATTACGCATGTACCAATTGAGTAATTAAAAAAAAAACTTACCCGTTCTACAAATGCATAATAGATTAATACCCAAACATAAAATGCGTAATTGCTATATTACACTTACTACAAATGCGTAATACCTATATTACAATTACTACAAATGCGTAATACACTTATGATATTCATATATACAATATTTGGGGTTAGATAGTTTCCAATCGGGGTTCAACGGGTTTCAATATTTGGGGCTTAGAAATATTCAATTTTTTGAATTAAAATTTTTAAATTTATTTGTATTCTCTTACGGGTTCAACGGTTAACCTTTGGGGTTCAACTTTTCCTTTTTGGGTTTTAGAAATATTATACGGACCCTAAATCCTAGACCCAAAATCCTAATTTATCCAGATTTTTAAAAAATCGAGGATGGTCCCCGATTTTTTAAAAATAGGCCGCCGGACTCATTAAAATATTCAATTTTTTAATTAAAATTTTTAAATTTATCTGTATCCCCTTACGGGTTCAATAGTTAACTTTTGGGATTCAACTTTTCCATGTTGGGTTTTAAAGATATTCGGAATGACGAATATATCGTAAACGGACTTAGGGTTTAGGGTTTACAACCCAAAACCCTAGACCCAAAATCTTAATTTATCCTAATTTTTAAAAAATCAGGGCTGACCTAAATTTTTTAAAAACCAGGCCGCCAGACTCATTAAAAAAACACAAATTGAATTGACCATTTGATTATACGTTTTTTTAATAGTGTTTGACTGTTTGTAAATATATTTTAGTAAAAAAATAAATTTAATTGCTATCACCATGATGGAAAATGCGTAACAAGCTATTTCCCATCTCACAAATGGTTAATAGATACTATTATCCTTTTAGAAAATGCGTAACATGTGTTACCCATCTCCTAGACAGATGAAATGCATGTATTAAGCTATTTAGGAATGCGTAACAATCATCACCCTTTCATGAAATGCGTAACAGCCTAACAGGCTGATATTTTTGGCCACTCCCCCGCATGCGTTGTATTCTTGTGAGCTGAATTAAAAAAAAGTGGTAGTGTTGCCCTTTATCCGAATGTAGGCGGTGTGTGAGAGAAAAGTCTCCTAGTTGATTCCTAAACATAATATAGATAATGTGGCTCGTAACAAGTTATTACATAGATTTTGGTGTCATTTTCAACAATATTCTTTATTTTTATTCCTCATTCATATTTTATTCATATTTTAAACCTCAATGGGAACATGATGAAAAAAATCGAAGAGAGTGGGTATTTTATTGATATAATAAAGTCAACTTATGTAATGACTTTTAAATTAGAGAGAAGAGGTTTTTAATAATTTTATGAGCTGGAACTGTTTTGAAACTCCATTTTTTTATTATATATACATAGACCATTGTTTTAGAGAGAATCAAATTATATAGTGAATCGTAACACATAATCTTATTTTTATTTTTTAAAAAAAAACAAATTAAAGAAAGTAATTTGTTTAATTAAACAAAACAAATTAAAAAAAATCAAATAATAAAAGAAATAAATTCTGCTCGCTGCCACGTCACCACCGCCATGTCATCTTTGATGACATGGCATTGACACGTCATCAGTGGTCATCAGTGACGTCACCACTATTGACGTGGCAATACCACGTCATTATTGTTGATGTCATTGTTGAGTTGCAGTGATACGTGGCAATATCGCGTCACCAATTCTGCTATCACGGCTGACGTGGCAGTGACACGTGGCAATGTCACGTCATCAGTAAGGATATCACTGATGTCGTGGTAGTGCCATGTCAGCATTGATGACGCATCAGTGATGCCGTAGCCATGTCATTATTTGGTTGTACCACAGAATCAGAAAATTGGTCTTTATCTATTATAGAACCAACAAAATTGGTCTTTTTCTTTTATAGAACCAAAAATTAAAACTTTGATTCTCTCAAATTGCTACTCATATATATATATATATATATATATATATATATATATATATATATATATATATATATATATATATATATATATATATATATATATATATATCCACAACCTCAGCTGGTTACCAAAAATTGTGCAACCAACAAATCTGGACCATTGGAAATTAATCCAACGGCTGGAAGAAAGGGCTACAGAGCAATGTATATATGCTACCACATATTTTTTTTAAATACAAAACTACCCTTAGCAATACATTGGAATCAAATTCCGGAGCTTATATTAAAGAGCCCATGAGCCCATGACTTTAAGCACTCTTCATAGTTTCAAAATTAAATCTATATACATTGAAATTTACATTTTGATTAAAAAATGTGTAATTTGACTAAATAATAAAAATAATGAAACAATTTCAACTAATTTAGACGATAGACTTTACTACATTTTGACGATAGACCTTACTACAGTGTCCGAATTCTGAAAGTCGTTAATTATGAATATTTTTAAAAATTGAATGAATTATTTTTTTTTATTAAAATTGAATTAATTATTAATTTAAAAAAAATTATTTATTATGTTTTAAAAATTGTTCATAATTGATGAGTTAATGAATGAACCGGGACACGAATGTAAACATACAATTTTATTTTAAACATCACATAATGTTATTACAAGCAAAATAACTATAATACTGTATCATATTTTACTCAATAGTTGTTCAAGATGTTTTTAAAATGAACATTTCATATGGCTTTCACTATATTTAGATTAAATACTCTTAATTGAATTATATGTTGTCGAGAAATATTTTGAAAAAAATCAAAACATGAATCAGGGGCAAAACCCTATTTAGGGATTCTAGTCAAAATACTAGTTGACCGTTAAATTATTAAATCAAATAATTTTTTTTCTGAAATTTTGGCAATAACATTAAAAAGGACGGATCTTGACATCCGTACAGTTGGACCATCGAGAAATATTTGAAAAAAATCGAAACACGAATCACGGACGAAACCCTATTTAGGGGTACTAGTCAAAGTACTAGTTGGCCATTAAAATAACAAATCAAATGAAATTATTTTTTTTCTAAAATTTTGGCTATAACATTAAAAAGGATGAATCTTGACATCCGTAAGGTTGGTTGAATCATCGAGAAATATTGTGAAAAAAATCGAAACACGAATTAGGGCGAAACTATGTTTAGGGGTACTAGTCAAAACACTAGTTGACCGTTAAATTATCAAATCAAATAAATTTATTTTTTTCTGAAATTTGGAAAAAACATTAAAAAGGATGGATCTTGACATCCGTACGGTTGGATCGTCGAGAAATATTTAAAAAAAACCGAAAATCGAAACCCTAAACCCTAGTTGACCACTAAACTTAAAATTTAGAGTTTTGTTTAAGATTAAATTAATTGAATCTTCTCATAATTGATAATATGGATAGGTTGAATAGGCCTACTGAGTGCCCTTTTATTTGGTCTTCTGCGCTATCTATAACATCTTTATTATTTAAATTTTAATTTGAGTTATTGAACCCGATTTTTTTTATAGAAAAATAGTAAATATTGTAATGTAAGATAAAATAATTGAAAATATTGATTAAATATTATTTTTTACTTGTAAAAATAGAAAAATAACATAGCAATGAATCTCAACATTTAAGATTATTATAAACATCACCGAATGTTATTAAAATTCCATTACATTTAGATTAAATATTTTTATTTAAATACATAGACTCGAAAAAAATATTCATAACTTAACATTGAAGATATTTCAAATTTTTAATTAATTTATTATAATTTTATGGACATATTTTAATAATAAAATCAATAAAATGAAATAAAATCAATGGACTGTCGCAATGGAACATTGTTGTAGTCTCTACTACCACAATGAAACATTGTTGTAGTCATTTCAAAAACCACTTCCCCCTCCAACTTTAAATGTGGTAGTTGTAGTTGGTGGTTGGCGCAATAAATGCAAGCAAGACAAATAAGGGTTAAGTTTAATTATTGTTAAAATTTGTGATTTTAATCATATACATTAAATTTTATGTAAATAAAATATTATGATGGTGTTCTTTATTGTTTTTTGTATAAGGTGTTTATTTTTGGAGTGCAATTCTATATATACACTAGCTTAAAATCCGTGCGATGCACGGATTTTCTTTAATATTATATGATTTTGTTAATAATTTAAATGAATTTTTTATGATATGATTTTTGTAATTTAAATTTTTAATGATATTTATATGATATAGATAAGATGACACGTTTTACCTAAAAAAGGTAATCAGTAAATTATTAATTATTAAATAAAAGTTAACGTGTTTTAGTTAAAAATGTAATTTGTTAGTTATTAGTAATCATAATAATATTATTTTATTAAATATAATTGCCCGTGGTATTTTTAGAATATAAAAGATAACGTTTTTTTATCTAAAAATGAAATTAATTAGTTATTAAAAAAATGGAAAAGGTAACATGTTTTTACCAATAATAAATATTTAAGTAAGAAAAGAAAGTTTGAAAATGAGATATTTTAGTTAGAAAATATAGAAATGATATTACGTTTTAGCTGAGAAAGGTAATCAATTAGTTATTAGTATTTATAATATTATTAGTTTATTTAATTAACTAGAATGACCCGTGATATTTTTGGAAAGGAGAGGTTCTAGTCAGAAAAATTAGAAAAGATAATGTGTATTAGCTTAAAAAGGTATATGGTTGGTTATTAGGAACTATAATATCATTATTTTATTTTATAAAATAGAATTACATGTTTTTATAAATAATAAATATTTAAGTAAAAATAATTAAGTAAAAAATCATGTTTGAAAATGAGTATTTTAGTTAGAAAATGTACAAAATATATTACCTTTTAGGCTTCGTTTGTTTGATGAAAATGTAGTAAAAAATTTAATATTTAAACTTTTATATATAAAAAGAAATTTTTAAAAATAAGTTATGAAATTATCTTTAAAATACACATTAAAATACGTGTCGGACACCTCTATTTCAAATGTTAACAATCAAAATGGACAGAGGGAATATGTATGTATGTGTGTGTGTGTGTGTGTGTGTATATAGGGCATGATTCAAGTGAGAACAATTTATACGTGAGAACAGTTGTTCTGTACTCTTTTGTAAAAAGTGCAGAACAATTGTTCCGTATATTTTTAACTTTTTTATTTTTGTATTGTTCTGCTACTGAACAATTATGTTCTCACTGTTCTCATGTTAATATGTGTTCTCACCAGAGCGTGACCCTATATACATACATACATACATATATATATATATATATAGGGCTACTCCAATGAGACCCTACTTATAATGAGAATTGAGACCCCAATTACAAAATTATTACAAATATAGATACAATATATAACACAAACGTATTTATCACCGCTTCCATCCTACTATTCCTGCTACTACAGACTTTGTCACGAGACTCCCATCACAACCACCACCATCATAAGCACAACCATCACATCATCACTATCAACTTACGTCACCTAAATTATCCCCACCATTATCACAACACATTTATCGCCATCATCATCACTACAATATTGTTGTCACCATCACTGTAAGTCACCAAATCAGATCGAGAATAACTAAAACTCAAATCATCATTAATGTATTGTTATTGCACAACCTTTAAATCATCAAATTTCAATCCGAATCACCAAAACTTTACACAAATTACCAAAATTTAAATCAAAATCACCAAAAATTGAACGTAATTCACTAAAAACAATCAGATTTTACTTTGTATTGAAAATTCAACACAAATTACTAAATTTCAATGCAAATCACCAATTTTTCTGTAAACAAATCACTAAAAAAAAGCTAGTAATACCATATTTATCACGAGCATCTCGACCATAACCTTCGTCATCACCACCATAATCACCATCTTCCTCTCCCCCACCGCCGCCATATCCATTGTCATCGCCATAACCATCCATTAACGAAAAAAATTCAGATTTGAGCAGTTATAAGTGTGAAGTACGCCTTACGTGATGTGATGTGTATCTTTAGTGGCTAAATCGATTGGTGATAGTTTAATTAATTGAATCAACAATAGCATATCGGAGTAATGATGATAGATCGGAGCAAATATGGTAATAACAAGTGGTGACGGCATCCGATGGTGGCAACGATGCTTGTCCGGTGATGACAACATGGTAACAACGAGATAGAAGAAGATTGATGGTAGTGGGTGAAAGTGAGAGAGATAGAAATGGGGTTTGGAAGAACCGAGTGAATATAATTTAGATTATATTATTTGTACGGTTAAGATTTTTGTCTATTAATAAAAATGTGAGGCTGGGATTTATTCTCAATTCTCATTTTAAGTGGGGGTCTCATTTGAGCACTTGCCTATATATATATAGGCTTAATGATCCTATAGTTAACTATAGGAGAATTTTCTACAGTTAACCACTGAAATAATGACACATCATATAGTTTCCTAAATAAAAATACACACCTTTAATGCCCCTGCGGGCCCATATAAATAAAAGGTAACACTCAAATGTTTTTAAAGGTTAACTTTAGGAAATTCTCCTAAAGTTAACTGTAGAAACATTTCTCTCTCTCTCTCTCTCTCTCTCTCTCTCTCTCTCTCTCTATATATATATATATATATATATATATATATATATATATATATATATATATATATATATATATATATATATATATATATATATATATATTGGCAAGTGCTCAAATGAGACACTCCCTTAAAATGAGAACTGAGACCCAATCCCAACCCCACATATTTTATATCTAAATTAAATCATACCCAGAGAAACATAAAACATGGTTATATTTTCTCTCTCCCTGTCTCTCTGATTCACCCATTTCCATCTCATTCCTTTCACTACACCTCACCTCCTTTGGCCACCATTCTTTCTACCATCATCTTCTTCGAAAATGCGTTATCATAAACAAGTCATCACCATCACTACACTGCTCGATCCTTTTTTTTGCCATACTACACTGCTCAATCTTAATTATTCACGATTTGCCATCGTTTTCGATCTGTTGCTCCTCTTAGCATCGTTAATATTCGTTTCTTTAGTTGATTGATCTAATTTAAACAGAAACACATATCACGTATGGCTTGCTTCAAATTTACAACTCTTAAAATCTAATGATTTTTGTAGAGGACGTCGCTGATACAATTATGGTGGTGGTGGACGTGTTGGGGGATGAAAATTGTATCCGGAGATAATCCTTATGGTGGTGATATGTATGTTATCACAAAATCACGCAAGCGTACGTGTTCACAAGTAATATAGAATGAAGTAGAGTTCGTTCCCACAGAGATTGTATAATTTAGTTCTTGTACCTAAGCATCAATGTATGATTATCGTTCAATGCTAAGACAATAAGCAAATTGGTTTTGATTATCTAAAATTAACTAATAAGAATTAATTAGCAACTAAATTAATAACTAATTGATTTCAAATTACTTATGAGATGGAAAACATGGGATCCTAACTTCAATACAAACTTCCTTTAGAGATCATGCCCTTTTATCAACACATGTGGTGGTTACGATAACTAATCGGACAACACGAAATAAGTATACGCTACCTTTCAGTACACGCACACCAATCTACACAATATCCACAAAAGATAGAAATCATGCAGGCACCAGTTATGCTTAGACCCTATATGTCTATAGAATTTGAAAGCATAATGGTTGAAGATCAAGTATCCACAAGATTACATAAGGTAGCATGAGACGGTTAGAAACACACCACAAACATGAATAACATTCATGGACTTATGCTAGCATGGCAAGTTCTAAATCAAAAGATTCACTGTCGCTTCACTTAAGATTAACAAGATAGATGTTAGCTACGCATCTATATGAATTAAATACAACCATGCAAGGATATCGTAAATTCACCACACATATATCAAGTTAGGCAATCAACATCTAAATTCCGTAAGTAAATCCGCTAGGACCCCGTGACGGCGATTAGTTCATAATCAAACCGTTCGTCATCATGGGGTTTGATGAAAACATGATAAAGATGAAGATAGTAATAATGAATAAACCAATGTTAACAAAGTTATGGAACAAAATCGAGTAATGCTCAAGCATCCAAAAGATACGCCTAGTAAGAATACAAGAAAACTATGTCTAGATCTTCTTGTTGTCACGATCCTCGCCTTGGCTTCTCAATCTCGTGCTAGAAAGTGTGTATGTAATGTGAAGTAATCTGATCTCTGGTGTTGGTGTGTTAAATCTGACCTCCAAGCATGTGTATTTATAGCTCAATATTGCCTCTTCTCCAAACAATTGCCGTTCTTGAGTATGAATTGAATTTGACAATTTCCATCTTTAAATATGATATAGATTGCAACTTCCCTTGTCAAATAAGGCTTCTGGACTATTCCCACCGTCCAAGAATATTTCCATGACGAATAGGAGAAGAAAACGGCAACTTTCCTCTTTGAAATCAGATTTGGAACAAATTCTGGCGGTTCAGTTTTCCATTGGCGCGGTCGCGCTCTTCTCCTATGCTTTTACAGCGCGGTCGCGCTCCACCAAATCTGTCAACCCTGCCTAGCGCGGTCGCGCTCCTCTAATGCTGTCTCTGCAGAAATTGAGTTAGAAACTAATTCTTCGCGCGCCGTTTTTACACCACAACCACTTCTGTTCCAAAAGCTACAAAACACCATACTCCCTGCGAACAACCTAATTCCTGCACAAACTCCACAAAACACATTAAACCACACAAATACTCGAGAATTCAGCGATCAATTCAAGCCAAAATAGAATGGTCTAAATGGATAAAAATCCACTTATCAATGTATGACAGAGGCAACTACTTAGTGATTTGCTTTGAAATTTTTTGGTGATTTGTATTGAAATTTGGTGATTTGTGCCGAATATTTAGGAATTTAGACTTAAATTTGGTGATTCTGTATGTGACGATAGTGACTGGAAAACAGTGATTTTATGTGTGTTAGAGATGATGAGAATAACTACCAATTGCAGTGGTAGTGGGTGACGGTGATTTTGATGATGTCACGATGAAGCAACCAGGTGGTAATAATGGTCGTTGTTGATGATGATTATGGTACCGGAAGATGTGGAAGAGTAATAGTGGTTGGGAAGAAAAGCATCGGTGGTGGTGCAATGAGTGATGTTAGGAAGGTGATGATATATAATTATATGTATATATAGGCTGGTAATTTGGTGCTAGGTCTTAGTTCTCATTATAAGAGAGGGTCTCACAGGAGCAGCCCCCTATATATATATATATATATATATATATATATATATATATATATATATATATATATATATATATATATATATATATATATATATATATATATATATTATATATATATATAGGTCATTACTCCATATAGAACACCCTTATATAACAAATAATAAAGAACACCTTAGATATAATAGATCCAATGGCCCCGCCAGGGGCACCCAATACAAAAAGTTGTTATTTTTTTACCCTCTATCCATCCAGCAAAAAATAATTAAAAAAAAATTAAAGAAAATTTACTGTTCATGATGACGTCATGCTGACGTCATCAGTGACGTCATCATGAACAGTAAATTTTCTTAAATATTTTGTTATTATTTTTTTTTGCTGGATGGATAGAGGGTAAAAAAATAACAACTTTTTGTATTGGTGCCATGACAGAACTCTTATATTAGATTAGATATGAGGTGTTCTTTATTGTTTGTTATATAAGGTGTTTGTTATGGAGTGCAACTATATATATATATATATATATATATATATATATATATATATATATATATATATATATATATATAATTCTCCAACTCAATAATATCACAGGTTAAATTAAATCAGGAATCTTTCAAATATGGGGTATGTAGAGCAATAGTAACTACTTTTTTGAAATGTATTTTGTATGGGAATGTTAGCCTTTTATCTATTTCCATTATTGAATGTGACGATGGGACCCAAAGTGTTCCCGGTATCAATGATGTTATCTTTTGTAAAAATTATTTGTTTTCTTTTGAATTTTGTAAAAGTTGGCTTGTTTGGATATATATATATATATATATACACACACACACACACGAAGGTTTAAGAGAGATTCTCTTAAAAAAAGAACTGAGAGAACCACTTTAAAATATTAATTTTAAAATCCAAAAAAAATATAAATACTTTTATATCCCTACCGTGATTCCAAAAAATCAATTACAAACAACAATTTGTTTGTATATATAAAAAAATTATGACAAATTTGTTGAATCTGTTTTTGAATCTCAGTGAATTTTTTGGAAGTTGTATATAAATCTTTTGTCACCCATATGTAAAGCAACGGTGACATTTTTGTAATTAAGATGAAAACTCTGTAATTTTTAAAGGCAGCCACTCCTATTTTTATTAAAAGAATGCCTGCAATTAAAGTTAATAACATATATACACAAAATACAACAACTCTTCATCTTCTCATTTAAAAATCCTAACTAACGAAAATCACTCTTTGCAAATTGGAATCGCCTTTTCGTCGTCATCGTTTAGCTTTGATTGTTGAGAAAGCTCATTTTTTGATGAAAAATTAAGTTTTCAAATATTTATTCAAATTTACGTGTTTAAGTTCGTTGAATATTTTAAATGAGATGTTGAATCTGTGTATCTTGATTCACATTTTTGTGTTTAAATTTGTTGAATATTCGACGGAGATGTTGAAATCTGTATCTCTGTTCATATTTTTGTATTTAAATTTGTTGAATGTTCGATTGAAATGTTGAATATGTGAATATCGATTCATATTTATGTGTTTGAGTTTGCTGAATATTCGATTGAGATGTTGAATATCTGTTGGATGTCTTTGAATTCGTTGATTATGTAAAATCGTTGTTGAACATATAACCTGATAGAGTTAACATTTTTGAAGCATGTTGAACATGAGTTAGAAGAATGTTGAAATATTAATTGCATATTATCAGATTTATAAATTTAAGTATCAAATTGTTTCTTTTTGCTTATATATACATACAGCTTAGCAAAAAAAAAAGTAACAAATTGTTGAACTTCAGTGATGTCTTTGTTGAACTCCTTCAACGACACACTTACCTGGAATAGCTTTGTTGAATCTTTTTTGCAAATTTGTTGAACATGTAAAAATATGTTGAATCTGTGCTATAAAACTGTTGAACAAATGTTTACAGATTTGTAAATGTTTACAAATTTTATCAAATTTATAAATTTAAGTATCAAATTGTTGAATTTCAGTGATGTCTTTGTTGAACTCCTTCAACGACGCACTTATCCGGAATAGCTTTGTTGAATCTCTTTTGTAAATTTGTTGAACATGAACCTAAAAATGTGTTGAATCTGTGCTATAAAATTGTTGAACAAATATTTAGAGATCTGTAGATGTTTACATATTTTATCAGATTTATAAATTTAAGTATCAAATTGTTGAATTTGAGTGATGACTTTGTTGAACTCCTTCAACGACGCACTTATCCGGAATAGCTTTTTTGAATCTCTTTTGTAAATTTAATGAACATGAACCTAAAGATGTGTTGAATCTGTGCTATAAAATTGTTGAACAAATATTTAAAGATTTGTAGATGTTTAGTGTTTAACGGTTGTACAACTGACATTCAACAATTTTTTGATGTGCAAGAAATTTAGAAAAGAGATTCAACATTTTTGGTGTTAGTGATAAGAATTTTTATAGGGGAAGTGGTAGAAGGATGTACAGGACCCTCTAGTTCAGCAAGAAGAACCGGATGTTTGAACATTAAAAGAATACTAGCATAATAACCCGTGCGAGGCACGGGTCATCCTCTAGCAATTGCTATAAATTTTGTATAATTTTAGGATTTAAGGATATTTTTGAATATAATTGCATCTTTTATGTTCATAAATATTATAATATTAGTATTTTAATTTCTGTATTATTTTATTTATGTATAGATCATATGAGTACTAAAAAATGATGTTTTGTAGCATATAAATATATTGTATAGGTTATAACACAATTTCTTTTAGAACAATGATAAAAAGACATATCATCGATGTGATGAATACTCATCATACAATACTTTCCAGATAAAATTAGTACGCTCCTTAATATTTATTTCTTCAAATATCTCATCAAGATATAAGTCGCATAGAATTATACTCCGAAATTACGAGAGGGTTGATTCCCAACACTAACATAATTTCATATATTGTTTGCATAAATATTAAATGGATGGTGCTTTTGTAATTTTTAAACATATAGGGATATTATCGTAAGTTCACAACCATTAAAATGACACTTTTTGCACATATTGTTTGCATAAATATTAAATGGATGGTGCTTTTGTAATTTTTAAACATATAGGGATATTATCGTAAGTTCACAACCATTAAAATGACATTTTTTACACTTGTGTTGTGGTTTAATATATAGTAATAGATAGATTGTGTACCATATTTTGAATCCTAAAATATAAATTTCTTAAAATAATATGAGTCACCATTATTTTTACTCAAAAATTAAAATAATATTAAAAATAAGATAATGGAGAGGTCGGGTTTGTGTAAAAGGTTTATTAACTCAAAATAATAAAGTCCATGCAGCACAAGGGTTAGTAGAATAAATTGTGTAGAGGAGGTTCTATGTTCGATTCACCATAAAAATAAAATTTACACATTTTTTCCATTTAAGTTAGAGAGTGACATTTCATGTAATTTTATAACTTGTAAGGGTATAACTGTAATTTCACATAAGATTTATTGGCTCAAAATCCCCCTAAAAATCCCCTTGCTCTCTTATTATATATAGAAAGAATGGATGGATGTGTACCTTGTGAAACATAAAATATAATATTTTTAAAATAATGCGAACGACCATTATTTTTATTCAAAAATTAAAATAATAGTAAAAATAAGATAATGGAGAGGTCGGGTTTATGTAAAATGTTTTCTAACTCAAAACAATGAAGTCCATGTAGAACAGTGGTTGGCTGGATAACTTGTGTATAGGAGGGTTCTAGGTTCGATTCACCACAAAATCTCATTTTTTTTCCCATTTAAATAAAAGAGTGGCATTTCATGTAATTTTATAAATTGTAAGGGTATAACTGTAATTTCATAGGGGTTTATTGGCTCAAAATTATCCCCTTGTTGCTCTATTATATATAGAAAGAGAAGAGATTGTTTAATTTCAACCTACCATTTTTTTTATTATAAACCAAATATTCCTTCGAGGAAATCATCAAATTTTATCAATGAAATTTTCATGTTAATTTCATGTTATTTTTTTTTGAGAAAAAGTGTTGCATCTTACGATGTCGAATATGGATTTGTTGAATAAAAATAACACATATGTTGAACATTATACCTACATCATAACCTCAACATTTTCAACAAATTAATTCTATGAACCTTGTTGAACCATGACTTTGTTAGTGTTAATGTAAAAATTTTAATTAATTTTTTTTAAGTAAATAGAGTACTGAATACCTAAAATTTCGTGTTGAGTTATTTGATAATAGATGAATTATGAAAATTTTTCCAAACTAAATTAATTTGAAAATTTAAACGGTAACTGCATTAGTTACAAATTCCAAGAAAGCAACATAATCAAAAGTCTAATCACAATTCTTTTTTACAATGTAGAACACTCGTTATTCTTAGAACTTCATTGATTTTTGTTAAATTAAATTATTGTGTGTGTTGAACAAATAGTTCAATTGCATTAAACATAATTTTATACCCCAAATATACTTACATAATACAAAGGGAATTTGAAGGTTGTTACAATTTATGAATACGAAACAATTTGTGAATACGAAAGTGTATTTTCAGTTTCAATTTTTCTCAGCGAGATGTTCTAGATTTTACAAAGAAAAATTTAACAACTAAAATATGAAACTGTGCACTTACAGAACATGTGCACGGTCTACTTTTACAAAAATTTTACAAAATTAATAACGGAGAAATTAGTAACCTAAGCATATCTATACTATTTTGGTGACACTTGATTTCCCTTTGTTTTACATACTGACAAGAAGATGGTCACTTTTTAATAGCATCTAAAATTTTTGAGACGATGGACAAGTATCATGAGCTTGTCTCGGACATGGAAAGAAATCTGGCTGCAGATGAATTAATGTGAACTTGTAATACCAATAAAAAGACCTACTGTACACCTTAGTTTTAACTGTAACACCAATAAAAAGACCTACTGTACACCTTAGTTTTAACTCGTTAGATATCTAAAAGACCAGTTGGAAATATTTATTTATAAATTAATAGTTAGAGTTCCCGACCTGGTATCCTCCGATGTAAGTCCAACAATGTCCTAATTGGTGCTCTATAAATATAATAAAATATAGGTAATTTAAGTCATCATTTTTGTGTATCAATTCCAAATAATATGCCTTATACTTGTACCATATAAATTAAAATAATAATATATTTGAATTAGAATTGGAGGGAAGAGAAAAAACAGAGGAGAGAGAAATATAGAAAAGGAAGGAAGTTAATTTTTTATTGTTAAAAATGATTTAGGACAAGTATAGATGTGCCATAAAAGTAGGGCATGAGATAAATATCCTAGTATTTTAAAACAACATTAGGACATTATTGGAGTACAAAAAATGACTAAATGTACTCAATATTGATTCTGGACAATATTGGACTTCCTTGTTTGTTCTGTTTGGCCTTGTAATATGTAGTAGGAGTAGTGTTTTGACTCTCTTCTCTCTTTTTTCGAGTCCATTATAATAGGTGTTCTGGGGACATAATTATTAAGTAAAAGACTTAAATTTTTTGCCACTCTGGACCATAAGCTGCTTATTGTAATTTGTAGCATATAAAAATTATGTGCACTCTATGGGAACCCAAGCCCTTAATTTATGAATGGAGGGGTGAAAGAAAAGCAGAGCAATAAAATATGAATGAGATAATCCAATCCACAAAAGTAGAGCAGCAATAAATAAATAAATACAAAGAAAGATTGGTTGGTAACGTTCCTAACAGGTAACACTAGAAATAAAGAAAAAATTATAACCAATGTGGCCAAACAGCAGAATAGATGAGATCCACAAACAGAGCCCTGTCATGGTATACTACTATGCTCATACTTTTATCAAATGGTGAGAAAAGCAAATTGCGTCGGTGGGTTATTGACAAAAACCAAGCTTATTTTTTCATCTAGAAAAGCATTCCAAACAAAGCCCATCCCACCACCAAGCTTCCCACTATCGTTTGCACGCACTTCAAGCTCTCTGCTCCACTCTGCATTTTTTGTCAGTTCAACTACACACTTAGTATTCATGTTTTAACCAACTATTGTTATTACAATAAACACAAAGGGTCGTTTGCTTATCCTACTTGCCAGTCAATGTCAGTTATAAGTCTAAACATGCGTTGAATTGTTGTACTAACGTTTAATTACACTAACAATAATGGAGTACTATTCAACGATAGATTTAACATTAAAAACTCAGATCTGAATGTTAATTGAATCTATATGCAGTGTTTATTAAATGCAGTTACCTAATGCATGCCAGATCTCTTAATTAATTGTACCTACCCACATAAATCTAAACTAAAACACGTTTTCTAACAAAAATAATGTCAGATCCGTAAATATTAAAGTTATAATAAGATTCAATTAAGTTGAAAATACCTCGTCGTCGGCAAGTATGGGAGCAGGTGCGTCAGAATCAGGACCAGGAGCTTCAGCAGGAGGAGCCGGTGGTCCGAACAAAGCTGGACCAGGAGCAGGTGCACTCGACTTCTTTCCCTTCTTCTTCTTCTTACTAGGAGCAGGTGCAGGCACAGATGCAGCAGGCGCACTCACTGGCGCAACCTCGGGTGTGGGTGCTGGGGGAGACAATGTCGGTGTAGGCACTGGTGGTGAACTCACTGGAACCTCAGCAGGTGGTGCTGCCACTGGTGCTTTGACAGGAGCTTTAACAGGCACCGACACTGGAGCCGGTGTCGGTGGGGCCGATACAGGAGCGGCTGTTGGCGCGACAGTCGGTGCTGCAACAGGAGCCGTCGCTTTGGATTTGATTGGTGGTTGAGATTTTTGTGGCGGAGATTGTGTCGGTGCATTTGCTGGTGCTGCAGCTGGGGACTGTGCTGATACACTAGATAACACAACACATATAAATGTAAATGCAATTACAGATCTATAATCCATAATTAATAATATGATATTGTGTTTTTTGAATAAAATGATATTGTGTTTTTTGAGAGAGAGACTGATAGAGAGAGTCTGGAGAGAGATGAGGATGTGTTAAAGGAAGGAGAAGAAGCAAGAGTTTAAGTAGAGAAAGAGAGATGATAAGGGGATGTATACGTGTAAATGAGGAGCCAAGAAGGTTCGACATGCGTGTGGGGTCATACATTACCCGACAAATTTTACAAACGGTAATATGCCAATTTAATATTATACAGTCTGTTTTTTGCTTTCATATTTTTATTTATTTCCGTTTTTTTTCTGTTTTAATTAGGATAGGGACCATGTTGCATGTGAATATCTTCAATCTTTGATTTTGTGCGGGGTCCTTGCTTGATTTTCCTATGCTACTTTCCTCTCTTTTTATGTTTCGGTAAAAAAGGTAAAAAAAAGCTTCAGATACATTTCTTGTAATGGTAGGTATAATATGTCATATCTATCACAATAGCAGCATAGTTTGGCAAAGTTTATTTCAGGCGAAAAAATTGTAAAATGTGGAGTATAATTATGGACATATCTCTCGCTTAGGGGTGATCATAAACCGCAACAAACCGTAAAAATCGTCCGCACCACACCAACCGCACCACACCGCGCGGTTTTTATTTTATGAGGTGCGGTTGCGGTTTCAAATTTTGACAAACCGCGCGGTGCGGTGCGGGTTGCGGTTTCAGTTTTCTGAAATGCGGTTCAAACCGCACCGCACCGCAATATTTAATATATTATACAATTATATATATATTAATTATTTATATACATATATATATATATATTATATATATATTATGTTATTATTTTATTAATGATTTAAAGGATAATTTGCAAGCTATTTGCTTCGTTATTGCCTATTGCCTAGTGAAAGTTTAATTTAGAGGCTTATGGTGGGACTGTACTGATCAATTATAATGGGTTAGCCCATCTTTCTCTAATTTAGTATCACAATATTACATACTATAGTGTTTGTATTTCATTGAGTTTGTAGAGGTCACGGTCTGCATAAGAATTAAGAAATGTGGTCGAGTAAGAATTATAAAAATTAATTCCACATGAAAATTAAAATTTTAGATTTATAATTATTTTATCAAAGGTGTAAACCGCAACGAACCGCACCACACCGCACCGCATTTTCGCGGTGTGGTTTATGCGGTTTTAAAACTTCGCGGTGCGGTTGCGGTTTGAAAATTTGACCAAATCGCATGCACGGGTTGGTTCGTGATTTTGAGGAAAATCCGCACCGCCCGCACCGCGATCATTCCTACTATCGCTACATTTACATTTACGTGTTTTTTTATGATGCCTTTTGAGATATTCAAGGGGACAACGGGTAAAACAGAAAATATTAAATAAATATTAATATAGTACTAGTAGTTGTCTTTATTAATGTATCAGTTTTATGTAGTAATGATTTGATTTGATCTGTCTTAATAATGGAATGGTGGAGCCATATCATTTTGTATCTATGTTAACTTAAGACTTCAGAGTGAGTACTAGCCTCCTAGGTCAGGGGTTCGACTCCTGCGTGTGCGTGAGTTTCTTAGTTTGTATTAGGTTTCCTTTCTGTATTTGTATTTCTGTATTTGTAATGGCCGGGGGCCCTTCGGAAACAGCCTCCCTATTGTATAGGGGCATGGTCTGCGTACAGCTACCCTCCTCAGACACCACTTTGAGTGGTATTATAACTGAGTAAGCTAAGTTTTTTTAGTGAGTAATTATATTACAATTATGTATGAGCATCTTTTAACAATAATATAAATAAAAGGTTCTTCGCAAGTTATTACATTAATTTATGTGTCAAACTTCAATAATACTCTTTATATTAGTTTTTTACTTATAATTTATTCATAAATTAACCATACTATAACCAAACGTTGTGCAAGAATTGGTGGACATGAATAGGTTAAAATATAAGTTAAGAGCTACTAGCGACACTTAGAAATGAGGGAAGAGAAGAGTCTCTTATGTTGTGTTTGGTTGGGAAGAATGGAATGGAATGGAGTCAATGAAATTAAAAGGAAAAAATGGTGGTATAGGGTAGATTTAGAAAAAAATGAATAGGTACAAAATTTCTATGATGAGAAATGTGAAGAAATTGAATGTTGGGGGAGAATGTGCATTCCTTCTTAAATAGATGAGTTTAAGTTTTAGTTCAAATGATTAAGAATGGAATGGATGAATGAATATTTTAGACATTAACCTATTTCATAGTTCAAATTTCATTCTATTCCATTCATCCCAACCAAACACAACATTAGTTTTTTTTTTTTTTGAAGAAAAAGCAAACTTTCATTAAGCAACATCATGCAAAAGGGTCTCCAACAACAAATCTGGAGGAGACGTTAATATGTTTGGGCAATCTAGCGATCAAGGTAAACGAGCCAACAAGTGGGCTACTTTATTTGCCTGCCTTTTAACAAATTGAACTGAAAAACCTAATCTAGCAAGTAAAGTCGTGCGACAATCTTCCAAAATATGGCCAACTTCCAAATGATTCTCCTGGGAATGTTTAATAGCTTGCACACAGAGGAGAGAGTCTGATTCTATACAGACCACCTGATGCGACATCGAACACAACCAATGCAAACCTTCCTGAATAGCCAGAGCTTCTGCCTCCAAAACTGTGCTCACCATCTGTAAACAGATGGCCTTTCCTCCCACAAAAACTCCATGATGGTCACGAAGAACAAGACCTACAGTAAACAAGTCTGATCCCAGCTTTATAGATGCATCAACATTCAACTTCAGACAACCCTCACGAGGAGGTTTCCATTTTTGAAGTGACTTGTTACTAGCCCTAACACTGAGCACCTGATTTTGGACTTTATGATGCTTTGCCTTCTTCCAATCTGAGATAGACTTAGAACTCCAGTCTATAGCCATCCGTCCTGTAACCACCATATTATCCCATACTCTTCTGTTTCTAAAAAACCAGATTCCCCACAAAACCTTGGCCACAACTTCAATTTCCTCCTTCGAAGCACTACTAATCTTCTGTATAAGCCAGTCAGGAACAAAATCCACCGTCTGCATATCGTACGTTAAACCTTCATAATGCCAGCAACTAGAAGCAAACGGACAATCGAAAAAAACATGCCCCAGGTGTTCAATATCTGCCATACACATGGGGCAAGTTATTGGTAACCGCACTCCCTTGGCACTCAATCTTCTTCGAACAGGGATGTTATTTCTACAAAATCTCAACAATAAAATTTTGATCTTATGATGGAGATTTAGTCTCCACAACTTGCTCCAACCATTAGATTGATAGACATTACCAGGTCCTATATTGGAATCATGCCAAAGCTGATAACCTGTCTTTACTGTATATTGACCATTTGTCGTTCGAGACCATGCTAAACGATCAACTGTAGGATTTTGTGGGATACGCACTGCCAAGATCAGACGAGCATCATCCTCTGTAAAAAAGGACTTAACTTTATCCACATCCCAACTCCTCTCATCTGTTCTGAAAAAACTTGAGACCTGTGCTTGATTACAACCATTGTCTATACTTTGAGACACATAGAAACCATCCTTATTCTTCAACCATGGGTCTCTTATTGCATTGATGTCCCTACCGTCTCCAAGAATCCATCTATATCCCTTATAAATGCTTCTTCTTGCTGTCATGATCCCCGACCATATGTAGCTGGATCCTGGACTCACAGAGGCATGAAGAAAATGAGAATCTGGGTAATAACGTGCTTTGTAAACACGAGCAACCAATGATTGAGGCTTATTTATAAAATTCCAACAGTGTTTCCCCAATAGTGCTATATTGAAACCGTAAAGATTCCTAAAACCTATACCACCTCTACTCTTCGATGAACTCATAGAATCCCAAGAAAGCCAGCTTATTCCTCGTCTATCACTAGAGCTAGTGCACCACCAATACTTATTTAACATCCTTTAAAGTTCCTGACATAGAGATTTTGGAAGCAAAAAACACGACATGCAATACGAAGGAATAGACTGAGCCACGTTTCTAATCAGAATTGATTTACCTGCTCGAGAAATAACTTTCGACTTCCAACCTTGTAATCTTTTACATACTTTATCTTTGACAAAACCAAACACCCTTTTCTTTGAACGACCTACAAAAGAAGGGAGGCCTAAGTATTTTTCATCCTGTAGCTCATTCGATACTTCTAAAATCCCAGCTAGAGTTCCCCTCTCAGACTGTTCCACATTTGAACTAAACAAAATTGCAGACTTCTGAAAATTCACAGATTGACCCGACAGAGCCTCATAATCGTTCAAAAGAGACTTGACAGCAGTGGTTTCAACAAGATTGGCACGAAAGGACAGAAAACTGTCATATGCAAAAAGCAGATGAGTAATGATTGGAGCTGTATTGCTAACCTGAGACCTATGAATGTCGCCCTCCATAGCAGCTTTATCAAGAGAGTTAGACAGTCCTTCCACACACAAGAGAAACAAATACGGGGACAAAGGGTCCCCCTGTCGTAGTCCCCGTGATGGACATACAGGACTTACAGAAGTGCCATTGAAACAAAACTCATATGACACCGTGGTTACACAAAGCATGATCCACTGTATCCATTTCTTGCAAAAACCCATGGCCTGCATTCAAGCTTTCAAATATGACCAGTCTACCCTGTCGTAGGCTTTAGATATGTCCAGTTTCAAAGCAATCTCTCCATCCCTGCTTCGACTCTTCCTTCGCATATGGTGAACAACTTCAAAAGCTACTAACACATTGTTAGCTATACTCCTTCCCGGTACAAAGGCTGATTGGTTTTCTGATATAACATTTGGTAAGAGAACTTTCAATCGATTTGAGAGCACCTTCGCTAAGACCTTATATAAAACGTTACATAAAGCAATTGGTCGTAAGTCCTTCATACAACGAGCATTTTCCTTTTTAGGAATGAGAACCATATTGGTCTCATTAAGGTTTGCTGGAAAAGAGACTGAGTCTAACCAGCACTTACAACTCTCGTAAACTTCTCGCCCCAATATAGACCAAAATTTCTGGAAAAAAGCAGGGTTTAATCCATCAGGACCTGAGGCTTTATCCGGGTGCATCTGCTTGATAGCAACTGAAAATTCTTCGAAGGTCATCTCAACCACTAACATGTGATTTTGCTCCTCTGTTATACGTCTTTCAGATTCATTCAGCTGAAGTATATCAGAATTATTCCCACTAATGAACACTGCAGTGTAATAATCCTTTACCACTTGACACATATCCTCATGATCACTTACTTTCTCCCCTGAATCCGTCTCAAGAAATGGTAGATGATTTACTTTCTTTCTAGCTGATGCACTCGCATGAAAAAACTTTGTATTAGCGTCTCCCTCAGTAAGCCAGAAATTTTTAGCCCTCTGCTTCCAATACACTTCCTCGTGGCACAACAATTCATTTAACTTTTCCTTTTCCATGAAATAATTACTGATTCCCTCCTCATCTACACGATCAACCAAAAGCCTTAACACCTCTTTCTGTCGTCTGATTTTATCTCGGAACTTGTGGAAAAAGTTCCTCCCCCATCGAGCCATAAAGCTTGAGACAGAAACAAGCTTTGGAATTATATTAACAGTGGGAAGTTCAAGCCAAAAATCTGAAACCTCCTTACGAAAATTCGGTTCCAGAAGCCATGTGTTCTCGAACTTAAAACGAAACTGCTTCTTTGAAAAGGATGTACTGAACAAGTCTAAAAAAATTGGATCATGATCAGATACCGACAAATGGTAGACTAACAACTTGCATAGAGGAAAAAGATTCCACCATTGTTGAGTAGCAAATGCTCTATCCAATCTCTCCCGAACCCAATCGATTTTCCCATGACTCTTCTCCCATGTAAATTTACCACCACTAAGATCAAGTTCCGAAAGAAAACAGTCATCAATTGCAGCTCTAAATCCATCCATTAAACTTTGAGGATGAGGCAGATTACCCCATTTATCCGATGAGTATAATAAATCATTGAAATCACCTATGATACACCAAGGAATTTGAGAAACTCCTGCTAACCTGCGAATTAGATCCCAAGAGTGTTTACGACGTTCTTTCTCCGGGAAGCCATAAAAACAAGATAGCCTCCAGATAGCTGCATTATTATCAATAAAATTAACATCAACATGATTTTGAGAATATCCTACCACTTCACAAGCCACATTGTGTTTCCAAAAAATCGCCAAACCACCACTACGTCCTACTCTATCAACTGAAAAACACTGAGAGAAGCCATACATAACACGAAGCTCCTCGATTTTATTTGGAAAAGAAATAGTCTCTGAAAGAAATAAGAAATCGGGATTACGTGACTTTAACAGGTCAGTAAGAACACGAATTGTTCGAGGGCTCCCTAACCCCCTGAGGATATTCATTTGGGCTGGCTAGCTTGCTTTGCAAGCTGAGCCAAAAATTCAGGAGAAGAATCTGCACAATCAACTTTAGAAAGATTAGATTCTGAAAATAAAATCATGTTTCCACCTTCAGTTTCCATATACATAGTGTCATCCAGCCCACGTCTTCTTTTTCTTTCCTCCACATTAAGCCCATTTAGCTCCCCATTATGAGGCCCAATAAGTGAGTTGGTTTTTGTGTTTGCCGCCAACACATTTAAAATTCAATCCGTTGAGATTTCTCCGCACCAATATGTGCCTTACCCCTAAAATCTCGCCCTTGGTTACCTCCCCGCATCCTATCTGCATAACATGATTCCGAGAAATGCTGATTGTAGTTAGCATTCCCTGAATTTACGCCCCACTCAACGTCACGTTCATCTCTGAGCCACCTACTCCGTTCTTGCCCCGCCGCCTTGCGTGGTGGAGCTCTGAGCCAGTTCCCCCACTCCTTGACAATTTCACTTGAACTCCTATCCATCTTTTTGTTACAAAACCTCTCACTATGAGTTACCATGCCACAAATGAAACATAACTCGCCCAATCTTTCGTATTTGCATTGCACAATGCATTCAGAACCATTCTTTCGACATATCTTCTTCTTCCTTTTAAGTGGCTTTCTGACATCCACCAAAACCTTCAGTCTCATGCATTCACGCCATATGCTTGAGTTATTATTGGGATCATACAGAACAAACGTACCAAAAAAATCACCAAGCTGTTTACCAACTTGTTCAATCATGAGGCTCCCAGGAAAACCATACAACTGAATCCAGAATGGAATGTTATACAAAGATACCTCCAAAGGATCCTCTCCCGTACCTATTGTATTAGTGATTAACATATCTCCATCAAAAGACCAAGGACCACCATTCAAAACCCACTGCATATCATCTATATGATAAAACTGGAATAGAAAAAGACCAGATTTCAGATCCTTAACGTTGATGCCCTTTGCTGGCCTCCACACGTCCGCTAGCTTCGATTTCATGGCCTTTGAGTTGACATTCTTCTCCGTCAAGAAGCGTCCGACAAGACAAAGTTCAAACTTGTTTATATTGTCCTCCGCCTCCTCGTCAAAAATCAATTCCTCATTCTCCTCGTCCTCGATATCCATCCCTTCCATTTGCCTATTGATATCCTCCAAACCTCAAAAAAGAAAAAACACTCTTACAGATCTTAACAAAGAAAAGAAGAGAAAAACACAGCTCTCACAAGTTAATGGAGAGAAAAAATCCTTATATAAGCTTCTATTACTAGTAGTACAATTATTATAGTACAGTTTAGTTTTGACTTCGATGGTAGAACTTGTCACTTTTTTGTCCATCAAAACACAACATTAGTGTTTTAAGAGAGTAGGGAGGCTCCTCAAGAGTCAAGATGCTTTAAAATCAGAATAAATAGTACTCCCTCCGTGCCTTAATGTGTTTCCTGTTTTGACTTTTTACACTGTTCATTTTAGCTGATTGACTACTAACTTACGCATAATTTATAAGATAAAATATAGTCATGAGTGATCTTGTTGGATTCGTATTTATGAGTACTTTAATACAGTGAAGTTTTTATATTTAGTACTACTACAAAATTCAAGATATTAACGATCAAAAGTGTGCGTTGGTAAGCGTGTTTTTTCAAACAGGAAACATATTATGAGACAGAGGGAGTATCGCTGTTAGTAAAATATTATTTATTTTTAAATTAACTTTTTATTATAGACTTAAAATGAAACGGACCTCGGTCATATATAGCCATATAGGGTACAGCTGGATTAACGCGGCACCTAACATTGGGACAACTTTTAGCGTTTGAGCCCAGCACCGTCAATGAAGAGGGTCCCGTGTCAGTTGTCAAGCCATGCTAATTTGTTGTGACCTGCATTTCTATCCGTTATACTTCTGTCACACATTCTTATCAGCCGGATCTGGTGGTATTATAATTTATAAGAAATGCGTGTACCAAAAATATATATCTACATTAAAAAAATAGAGGATAAATGCTCTATATAATCATTTAATATTTGCCACTTGAGGTCATTAGTCACATGTCAAGTTTTACGGTTTTACTTTGACTATTCCTTGCTAGTTCGTGACTTCGTGTGATGTAACGTCAGTCTTTCATATATGCAGTGGCGGATCTGAACCCAACTTAAGAGTGATCAGATATTATAAACTAAATTTTATAATTTCAAATTAGCAAATATATAGGTAACGTCAAGTTTTAAAAAAAATAAAAATTAAGTGGGATCATTTTTTTATCTATCCATAATATGTACTAGTTCATATATAAGTATAACTTTTAATTTATTTATTTTTTATAGTTACTACACATGCACACATAGGATTCGAACCCTTGACCTCTCTTAAAGAAACCGAGAGCTAAAACCACTACACCAACACACGCATCCAAGTGGTTGAGGGTATATCCTTTGTCGATCCAGGTCATGGGTTCGATTCTCGCTAGCTCCCGAGAATTGTTAGAACAAATACTCATTTGTAAGCTTATAAGCACTTTATTATAAAAAAAAAATAAAACTTTTATTAATAAACGAAATCCTATTTCAATGGTACCTACCAAAATTTGTAATCTTATAAGCACTTTATTGTAAAAAAAAAAGTATAACTTTTATTAATAAACGAAATCCTATTTCAATGGTACCTACCAAATTTGCTGCGCAGTATTATTTTGGTTTTATCTCTAAAATCCTATTTTCCCTAGAATTCTATGTTATTTTTTAAAAAGTAGAATAAAAATAGAAATTCTATTATAATTATAATTCTTTTATTTGTAATTTTTTTAATAGAATCATATTTCCCCTAAAATTCTATATTTCTTTATTCTTTCGTTTATAATATTTTTTTAATAAAAAAAGACTACGATAAAAAACCGCCAACAAATAGAGGGTAAAACACCAACGAATACAAAATACAATCTAAGGTTATTTGATATAATTTTTTGTAAAACACCAACGAATACGTATCCTGATCATATAACATTTTATAAAACACTAACGAATATATAACCTTTATTAATAAATTCCTGTTTAATGGTACTTTCGTAACAAATTTGGTTTCACCTTTATTTTGGTTTCACCACAGATTCCTACTCCCTAAAATTCATATTATTTTTTAAAAAAATTGTTTGGAATTTTGTTATAATTATAATTCTTTTATTTTAATCTTACTAAATTGTACAAATAACGTATCTATTAAAACCAGAACCATGTATGTTATGTTTTCTTGATTATTTAAAATAATATTAAATAAATAATAAATAAATTCTATATCAGTAATCTTTATTAATACGCAAAACCCCTTTTTAATGTACTACTTGTACTAGATTTGGTTCGTACCATATTTCGATTTCATCCCTAGAATCCTATTTCCTCTAGAATTCTATGTTGTTTTCATAAAATAAATAGAACAAATCTTATAACAATTATAATTCTTTTATTACAGTTTAATTAAAAAATGACAACGAATACATATTTTGATCTAGGATGACATGCTTATCTTTAACAAACGAAATCCATTTTTAATGGTACTTCGGTACCTACATTTGGTTCCATCCCTAAGATTTCTATTTCTCCTAGGATTCTATATTATTTTTTAATAAAATAGTAAAATTGTTAAATACTATTATAATTGTAATTTTTTATTACAACTCTATTCAGTTCACAAATTACGTATTTATCATAAGCATGTAAATTTTTACGTATATATCAGAATCGTGTAGTTTTTTTTTCTCGATTTTCTTATATAAACTTAAATAAATAATATATTAAATGACCTTAATTAATAAGCAATTTCTTTGTAAATAACGTTTTTTTATTAAATTAGTGATCAATTTAATTAAATTTTCTTGGACACTTGTTTCGCACGGGTTATCATCTAATATATTATTAATAAGTGAAATCCTGCTTTAATGGTACTTTCTTCTAGAGTCGTGTCTCCTAGAATTATTGGAATATTAATGTATTTTCAGTTCTTTTATAAACTACTGAGTTGCATAAATAACGTAATTTTCTTTTGTACTTATATCATTTTATAAAGTATTTTTTGTAATAAATAAAATAATTTTTATAAAAATTTAATAAAGAAATGACAATTTAAATAAATTATCTCGACCCGTGTTTCATACGGGTTATCATCTAGTTTGTAAAAAAAAGAAATTTAAAAGGAATGGATGATCCCTTTAATTAACCCTATTAGGATTCGTCTCAACATATGTGATGATTCTTATTATTACAATTTCGTGTAAAATCTTAATTTATATTAACATTTAAAACAAATATACTGAAAATTGTATTAAACATAAATGAATATTTTATAACCTGCCATCAAAATCATATATATAGGGAACTATTCTAATGAGACCCTCTTTATAATGAGAACTGAGATCCATCACCACACACTAACATCACGATTTATACACTTAAACAATTATATAAGTACACCAACTCTCCTGACTCTCGTCGTACCTGTTGGTGTATACTGAAAATATCTATTTGAAACATATACATTTATTTCTGTCCAATTTTATTGAGAATCATTTAAATGTTTACATGCTGTCTAATATTGTATATTATGGACAATCTAGTATCAAATGTGATACAGAATATTAGATTCTTAAATACGGTTTATATAATATAATAAGGTTCACAGCACAGGCGGTGTTGGACAATCCACTGGTATGGCTTTAGTATTATTTAGATTAGTTTATATTGACTAATAAATAATAATAGTATACTTTGTGTATATTGAACAGGACCAAATGTAGAATTGTTCCCTTATACTGATTAAGAAGGAGAACTAAGATTCTATGTTATTGTTAATGCTTAGGTTCATAATTTGGATATAGTAATTGACACGTGTATATTATTTAGATGCTTTGATTTATATATGAAATAATTCTTTTGAATTATATCATTATATTTTGGGTGATGGGATTATTTACATGGTGGATATTATTTATAGAAGGAATCTATGTCCTGATAATATTCGGGTTAATGATGTTCCCTTGACAACTCAAAAAGATTTAATTATGTGAAAACCTGCATGTGGATTTATTCCAGCATAATTAAATGAGATTGAGTGGATAATCAAGGATAAAAGATATTAATTAAATGAATTATTAGTAATTTATTTAATTAATGGACATGCGATATTTTAAACATAGGGAATTTAATATGCAAATAATATTGAAACCGAATTAATTAATTAAATTACGGAATTAGAAAAGGTAGTGCAAATATTAATTCTTTAGTGGAGTGAATTAATATTTAATGACATTGGGCTAGGCCCGGAATGTCATTGGAAGGCCTGACCTAATTATCCACGATCCCTACTGTAGCCTATATATATTCCTATTCTCTTCTTGCTGAGGTTGGTTGAAAAAACATTAGGGTTTTTGGAGGCAGCCACCTTGAAGCAAGAAGATAGGCAAATTTGGGAGCACGAAGGCCACACTTCGCTCAAGGGAATCAAGGAATACAACATAAGACGTGGACTTGAATCGCTTGCGCCGTAGCGATTAAGGTTAATTTTCTGTTCGTACTTGTTTAAATTTGTATCATAAATCGCAGGACCACAATCTGATTGTCCCAATAATTGGCATCAGAGCCTAGTTCTATGGTTCTGCGATTTTTGATACGATGTCCATGTCGTAATTATATATGCATGTATATAGTGGTAGACTTTTATATTTTATTTTGCAGGTTGTTATCCACTATTATGGCCATATTTTTTATAATTATGTGATTGGATCCTACATGATTTAATCATGGTTAATTTTTGTTTGGTTTCCACGTGGTTTATCATGGTTGTAAATCACGAGGATTGATCGTGTTAGAATAGATTTTACAAAATTTAGATTTGTATTAGGTCTATTTTATTGTAATTATTTGATGGGTTTTTGTAAAAATCCGGGCATTATGTGATAATTACAAGCGGTTGAAAATTGAAACTGGAACAAATATTTTTTCGCTGCGCAAACTGTTCAAGACTGCTATTGGCGGCTAACAAACGAACATCAACTGGAAAAAGTAGCCGGCGGAAGAAAAAGCAGTTAGAGGCAGTAACGCAGGTCCGGCCTGTGCAACAGCCTGATCTGGAGGGTAACGCAGACAATACCTGCGTAATAGACTCTGGATGGCAGAAACGCAGACCGCGCCAGCGCAACTGGCTCTGGAAGCAGATTTTTTTTTCCTCCTTCATGCGCTAGTTTTGTTCGAAGTGGTCAGCAATAATTTTGACGAATAGGGGTTGCATTAAATTATTTTGGGGCCATAATAGAGGATTTAATTATTGTTTAAATTTTTAATTCCGCTATTTAATTTTTTAATTATTGATTTAAATAATTATTATATGTGTTATTAATTATGTGTGTAATTTTCAATTACATGTTTAACATAATTAGGACAACATGGACATAGATATTTTATTTATTACTTTAATTAAATGTTTTATGTTGTTAACTTATGTGTGTATTTGGAATGCATGTTAGACATAATTACAATGACACATGCCCCATTTAATTTTAAAATTTCTCATTTTTTAAAATAAAAATTCTAAGTGGGTGAGGGAATTAATTAGGAATTAAATCCCAATGTCTCCATTATTTTGTATGTAATATAACCTTTTAAATAATGTAGATGGTATATATGATTACCTAACGTGGCGTACTATCTACGGTGTTTTAAAAGGTTGTAGAAATTACTAGAACAAAATTCTTAAATTAAATTACGAATATTGAAAGGTATATAGATCACCCTAACGTGATATATCAAGTTTCATAGAATTCGTTACGAAAATTGAATACTCTTTTTGATGTTGACTATGGAGAATTTTGTCTAGGAATTGGGTATTAAGCGAGGCCGCTGTGACTCCTCCGAGGCCTGGGAATTATCCATTAATATATCAAACGGATGTATTTGGTTTTACTAATTTAAGATTTTAAATAATGGTATACACTTAGCTATGAAAGGTAGTACAGAGACCACCATAATGTGGCATACTATTTAGTAATAGGACCAAAGTAATATTTGAGCGAATATAAGTGGTATATATGTTCACCCAACGTGGCGTACCAGAGATTTATGGTGTTCGAATATTAGTGTGTTTTAAATTTATTTTTGTTTGAGGAATCAATGTGTTTAAATTTATTACACTAATTTGTGGATATGTGATATTTGTTTACATGTATGATTCTCAGGATTAGATCATTATGGGCTTTAATCTACTATTCACCATACTTGAGGATAACAAACTTACTGGACCAAACTATATTGAATGGAAACGTAATTTGGACATAGTGTTGACTGCTGAGAAGTACAAATTTTGCACTTATGAACCCAAGCCAGATCAGCCTGCTAAAGACGCTCCTGAAAGTAAGAAGGAGTATTATAAGCGGTGGGTTAAGGCTAATAAGATGTCGCGATGTTACATTCTGGCAGCAATATCGGGTGTTTTGCTGCATCAGCATCAGGCTATGGCCACAGCTTCAGATATGCTCTTTAATCTCAAGGAAATTTTTAGAGAACAGAATAGGGCTGCTAGGCAAGTAGCAATGAAGGCTTTAATGAACACTCAAATGGCTGAAGGAACACTTGTAAGGGATCATGTTCTCAGGATGATGTCGCATCTGATTGAGATGGAGATCCTTGGTGCTGATATTGATGGGGAAACCCAGATCAATATCATCCTTACGAGTCTGCCAAAAAGTTTTGAGCAGTTCTGCTTGAATTACACCATGAATAAAATGATGTATAGTCTCGCGGAACTTCTGACAGAACTTCAGGCAGCTGAAGGACTCTTTAAATAGAATGTTCAAGTGAATGTGGCCGAGAAACCTTCTTCCTCTAAGCCGAAAGGCCAAAAGAAGAAGAAAAAGACTTAGACACAGAAAGCTGGAAAGGTTGCTCATGCAGTGGGAGTTCAAGGTGCAGTGAAAAAGCCTAAGGGCAAGGGCTTCTGGTGCAAGTAGTAAGGTCACTGGAAACAGGATTGTCCTCTTCCTAAGAAGACAAACAATACTGGTATGTCTCTTCCTCTAGTTATAGAAACATATATAGCGGCTATATCTACGAGCGCTTGGTGTGTAGATACATGAGCCATTGACCATGTTTGTAACTCTATGAAGGGGTTCCAGCAAACCAGAATGCTTAGAGATGGCAAGATATATGTGTTCATGAGAGATGCTACGAAAGTAGCAGTAGTTGCAGTTGGAATAATTACTTTATCTTTTGGCGATGATAGGATTTTGGTTTTGAACAATTGTCTTTATGAACTTTCGTTTAAAAGGAATTTGATTTCGGTTTCTAAACTTGCTATGGATGGTTATAATGTTTGTTTGGATTTTAATGTATATATTATGATGAATAAACGAGTTATATGTTCTGGTACATTGCAAGACAATTTATATATTATTAATCCTATCCAACCAATGCTGCAACAAAAGGAAACTAATAACATTCTTTCTAGCTCAAATAAAAGAAAGAAACCTTCTAAATTGAACCAAACATATCTTTGGCACTTAAGATTAGGTCATAGTAACTTGAGGAGGATTCAAAGAGTGGTAGTAGATGGGCCATTAGGCTTGTTGGCAGTGAAGCCATTTCCGGTTTGTGAATCCTGCTTGGAAGATAAGATGACTGATAGACCTTTTAAAGGAAAGGGGAATAGAGCCAAAGAAGTGTTAGAACTGGTTCATACTGATTTATGCGGACCTATGAGTATCCAAGCAAGAGGAGGTTATGAGTATTTTGTCACTTTCATTGAAGATTATTCTGGATATGGGTACATTTATTTGTTGCGCCGTAAGTCTGAGTGTTTTGAAAAATTCAAAGAGTACAAAGCAAGTGTGGAGAAGCGACATCTTGGAAAATGTATCAAGTCACTACGATCAGATCGTGGTGGCGAATACTTGCTTGGAGAATTTATGGAATATTTATCAGAAAATGGGATCACATCCCAGTTGTCTGCACCTTGCACACCTCAGCAGAATTTTGTAGTAAAGAGAAAGAATCAGACTCTTTTAGATAGTGTTAGATCGATGATGAGTTATTCGGATTTACGTAAGTCGTTCTGGGGATATGCGTTAGAAACAGCGGCTTACCTTCTGAACTTGGTACCTTCTAAGTCGGTTCCCATGACTCCAATAGAATTATGGACTGGTAGCAAACCAAGTCTAAGACATATTCGGATTTTGGGTTGTCCAACACATGTGCTGAACAAGAACGCGACTAAGCTAGAATCTCGTACAGAAGTAAGGTTGTTTGTAGGCTATCCCATGGGAACGAAAGGTTATTCATTTTATAGTCCTAGGGATCGCGATATCATTGTTAACACCAATGCTAGATAATCCATGAGTAGTGTTGTTTTAAAGGAATTAGTAGGAGGGACAGATAATCCTAAAGAGCCAATAGTACAAGTCGAACAACCCCAAGAAAATGCACAACTTGACAATAATACCGCATCATTGCCTCATCATAGTGGGAGGGTTGTTCAATAACCTGAAAGATTCATGTTTTTGGGAGAGTCCTCGGACTTGGTCTCTGGTGAATATGATGAGGATCCCAGGACATACGAAGAGGCAATTCTAGATAAAGATGTAGATCTATGGCAAAAAGCAATGGAATCTGAGATGGAATCTATGTATTCTAATCAAGTTTGGGAGCTCGTGGAACCACCAAAATGAAAATACACACCTAGAGGGGGGTGAATAGGTGTTATGACTAACAATGACCTAATAAAAATTTTGCCTGAAAAGTTATTCTGGAAGCTAGCTGGATGCAACAAATTAGTGAATAAGCAGCTAACTGAGTTAACCAGATTCGACAGATTAATGAATAGGCAGCTAGCTGTGATATGCAATGCAGAAAGATAAAAGGTGCAGTAAGTAAAGAACACCAAGAGTTTTAGCTAGGTTCGACCCCTAATCTTCTATGGTCTACGTCCTAGTCCCTTACCAACTTGGTAAGAGAATATATTATTGATCACAATGAAATCCAATTACAAGATCCAATAATATATCACCCAATTCACTGATAACAGCTTGCTGGAATGAACTTTTCCCATGAGTAAAGCAGCTCCCTTGAACCTCAATGCCTCTCTAACAGCCTTGCTCCCTTGAACACTGAATTCCTTGAAGTCCCACTTCGTGAATTCCTCTAGTTCCTTGAACAACCTGTTGTATAGACCAATGAGCTCCCCTTGAGCACAATACTCCGTGATAACCAAGACCCCCTTGCTGTTATGCAGTGAAACCAATCCCCAGTTACTGATTGCAGCTAGCTGGAACCCCTTGTTTCCTGAACACAGCTCTCTAAGTTCTATACTATACCAAGTATAAACTTCTCTAGCCTAATGCTCCTTGAACCCTTGTTCCACAAGGTTGACAATCCAGCAACTACCAACTTTACAAGTTGAACAATACAAATGGATATGAAGATTTATAACTCAAAACTATGAACTCTAATATCTCGATATAGAATATAACGCTTGAGCTCGTTTGTTGAATATGAAATGAAGGTGCAGAGTTGTTTGTTGTATGTTCTTGAATTTTGCTTGAAGGCTCTTGTTGTGTAAGCTGCTCAGAAACACAACCATACAAGTATATATTTATATAGTGAAACAAAAGAGATTAGAATTAATGAGCAAACTTGAAACGGTCTTGAAGAGCACTTCTCACGTGTTTAGATCTGTTCCATTAATCCCACTACTAACGTTCACATGGCAGGTTTGTCATAGAATGATTTAATAGATATCATGATTCTCATGTAAAGGAATATAATCGGTGGAGTAGTGATGAGAATGTGAATAACACAGCTTTTTGTTCTATAAATAAAACTTGAAGAAATCCGTTAGACATCAATGAAGAAAACAAAATATGATAATGAGTAAAAGTGTTTTCTTTTGAAACTACTCACATGACAACAGATGGTGGAGTTAGTAAAAGTATGGACTATTTGTTTATTAATACAAGCATGATTGAAAAGAAGCACATGGGATGTTTTAGTGGAGCATTAAAGTAATAAAAAGATTCCTTTAATGAGTGGAAGTTGTCTAGCATGATACTTCTACTTGAGTAGTGTTCTAATATATATAATATCATGTTTAAATATAGTAGACCAATCTTACAACTGATTTCCACAATATTTACTAAAAAAAACGTACTCCCCTTTATATTCCGAATATTCTGGACAGACTGCCTGCTTGCTGTGTTGTACTGTCAGCTAGCTGAGATGCCCTGCCAGCTAGCTGAGATGCCCTGTGTTTTGCTATGAATTGATATGAATAATGAACCTGCAAAACAATATTAGTCCAGAACAAATACCCAGCTTGCTTCCTATGTATGATCATCAAAATTATAGAGTTTCAATCTCCCCCTTTTTGATGATTATACACCAATTTGAGATTGAGCTAAAACTCCCCCTCAATCAAAGCATCCTGCAAATAAAATTTGATAGCAGGCTAATATATATTTAGTAACAAGCAATTAGCTTGTTGCATTGTGTCATCATCAAAATCAAGCAGTCAGCTTGCTGCATTGTGTCATCATCAAAACCAATAGGGTTTCAATCTCCCCCTTTTTGATGATTACACACCAATATTCAGGAGTTAAATACTCCCCCTGAATTTATGCTTCCCCTGCAAAAAGATTAGCAATCTATACAAGCAGTTAAGCATAATAAGTATAGTCGCATGGCATCACATTAGCATTAAACCATATGATTCCAGCAAAGTACGTGAAGTAAAGAGTTACAAGAATAAATAAATATCAACTCCCCCTAAATCACACATACTTTTAATCCTGAATTTTCTCCCCCTTATTCATCAAAAAGGATATCCACATGCAATCATTTAATATACAAATTCAAGTAAGCATGGATTATCAAGTTCACATATAATGAATTAAATTAACCACTTAAAAAAATAAAACAACATTTAGCAAATAAAACAAGTAAGTGGACTAGATTTTACACAATAATCAAAATATATATGAGAAATAATAGCACAAGAGAGTGTACCAAACTTCCATAGAAGCTAGCTGGTTCGACATGAAAGCATTCCAAACTTCCATAGCAGCTAGCTGGCTAGACATTACACATGCCTAATTCGCGACGCAGCACTGTAAAACGCTCCTCGGCTAGTGGCTTTGTGAAGATGTCAGCTAGCTGGTACTCTGTACTTACAAAGATCAGCTCAATTTTTCCCTTTGTAACATTGTCTCTCAATAAAAGATGTCGAACGTCGATATGCTTTGTTCTTGAGTGATTCACTGGATTCTTTGATATGTTGATAGTGCTTGTATTGTCACAATAAATGGGGACTTTGCCACATTTAATTCCAAAATCTAGAAGTGTTTGTCTCATCCATAGCATTTGAGAGCAACAACTTCCAGCTGCTAAATACTCCCCTTCAGCTGTGGATAATGCAACAGAAGTTTGCTTCTTGCTTTGCCAAGATACTAAACTCTGTCCTAAAAATGCACAAACACCACTTGTACTCTTTCGATCAGTTTGACAACCTGCATAATCTGCATCACTATACCCAACAAGATCAAATGCATTTGTGATGGGATAAAATAAACCAAGAGTAGTAGTTCCACTTAAATATTTAAAAATTCTTTTAATAGCATTCAAATGAGATTCTTTTGGTTGAGCTTGAAACCTAGCACACACACATACACTATACATAATATCAGGTCTAGAGGCTGTAAGATATAATAAACTACCAATCATACCTCTATACTTTCGAACATCTACATCTTTACCTCGTTCATCTGCAGCCAGCTTGCTGGCAGAACTCATAGGTGTAGATTTTGCCTTGATATCCTCATATCCAAACTTCTTTAGCAAGTTCTTGATGTATTTGGACTGATGTACATATATCCCATCTTGAGTTTGCTTGATTTGGAGCCCCAAAAAGTAGTTGAGCTCACCCATCATACTCATGTCAAACTCACTATGCATACACTTATAAAACCACTTGCACATATTATCATTAGTTGATCCAAATATAATATCATCTACATATATTTGCACAACTAGAATATCATTACCAGTAAGTTTAGTAAACAATGTAGGATCGATTTTACCTCGAATGAATTCATTCTTTATCAAAAACTTACTTAGCCTTTCATACCAAGATCTAGGAGCTTGTCGTATTCCATATAGTGCCTTCTTTAATTTGAAAGCATAATTAGGAAATTTATCACTCTCAAATCCAGGAGGTTGCTTGACATATACTTCTTCTTTCAAGTATCCATTAAGAAATGCACTTTTCACGTCCATTTGATGTAGCTTGAACTTCTTGAAGCATGCAAATGATAGTAACATTCTTATTGATTCTAGCCTTGCAACCGGGGCATATGTTTCATCAAAATCAATTCCTTCTTGTTGATTATATCCTTGTGCAACAAGCCTTGCTTTATTCCTAGTAACCGTTCCTTCTTCATCAACTTTGTTCTTGAAAACCCATTTAGTACCGATGATTGAAGCATCTTTAGGTGGCTCTACAAGTTCCCAAACATCACATCTTTCAAATTGATTAAGTTCTTCTTGCATTGCCATGATCCAATTCTCATCTTTTAGTGCTTCATTGACATTCTTTGGTTCCTCTTGAGCTAGGAAGGTAGAAAATGCACAAAAGTTAGCTTGGCTTCTCCTTGTCTTGATGCCTTCTGATTTATCACCAATAATCAACTCTGGAGGATGGTTCTTTACTGTCCTTGTTGACTTTGGAAAATGGTAATGAGCCATGACTTCTTCATTGGCTCTAATTCTCTTGGATGGAGGAGGGGATTCATCCCCATTATAAATTGGCATCTTTTCTTGTGATCTCTGACCTCTAGAATCTTCCAAGGTGAGTTTTGACATCTTATCACATGTTTCATCTACTGGAAGAGAGATTTCAGCTTGATTGTCATTAGCTGAACTTGATTCAGTTTCTACTGCAGCTCGCTGGGTTGCTGCATTTCCTGAGTCTGCTTCATTGGCAGCTCGCTGAGTTGCTGTATTTTTAGAATCTGCTTCTTTGTCAGCTCGCTGAGTTGCTGTATCTGACCTTGGCAGCTCGCTGGCACCATCTGAACCTGCAATATCTTCCTCATCTCTTGACAGATCAACATTAGATTCTTGAAATGAGACATCAATTGACTCTTCAACAGTACGTTTAGATATATTATAAACTCTATATGCACGACTTGTTGAAGAATAACCCAAAAATATAGCTTCATATGATTCGGCATCAAATTTACCATCTCTATCAATGGATTTGAGTACAAAGCACCTGGATCCAAAGACCTTGAAGTAGCCTATGTTTGGCTTCTTGTTCTTTAGCAATTCATATGGAGTCTTGTTGAGAATAGGCCTGATTAGTACTCTGTTAAGAACGTAGCTAGCTGTGTTGACTGCTTCTGCCCAGAAACTTCTTGGCAGCTTGCTCTCTTGCAGCAATGTTCTAGCTGTTTCTTGCAATGACCTGTTCTTTCTCTCCACAACTCCATTTTGTTTTGGGGTTCTTGGAGCAGAGAATTCATGTGAAATGCCTCTATCTTCACAATATGAGATAAAGTCTTTTTGGAATTCACCACCTCGATCACTCCTTATACTTACAAGTCTTAACTCAAAATTGTTCTCAAGTAACTTAATTAGCTTTTCAAATTCACTGAAAGCACAATCTTTAGTACGAAGAAACAATACCCAAGTATATCTAGAATAATCATCTACTATAACAAATGCATATTGTTTACCTCCAATGCTTTTATATGCTTCCGGACCAAATAAATCTAAATGAAGTAGCTCTAAAGGTTTAGAAGTTGATACCATTTTCTTTGATTTATGTGGAGTCCTGATTTGTTTGCCTAATTGGCAAGCCGAACAAGTTTCTATTTTGACATACTTCAATTTTGGCAATCCTCTAACTAGCTTCTTTGAAGACAGCTTGCTGAGTAAGTCCATATGACCATGTCCAAGCCTTCTATGCCAAATTTCTGGATTTGAATCAACAGCAGCTAGACAACAAGATGAATCCTGCATTTCAAAGTCCAAAAAATATATATTTCCTTCCCTTCTAGCAACTAGGGGGACTTTGTTAGTGCCAACAATAATAGTACACTTTTCTTTATAAAAAAGAATAGAATGTCCATCATCATACAACTGACTTACACTAAGCAAATTATATTTAAGACCATGAACATATTGTACTTTATCAATAGAAATGACACCATTACCAATTTTCCCTTTCCCAAGAATCTGGAGTGTTTTGCTATCACCAATGGTGACACTTCCACCCTTTTTCTTACTGAGAGTAAGGAACTGAGATTTATCACCACTCATATGTCTTGTGCATCCACTATCCAAAATCCATTGTTTTGATCTCACTTTGACAACAAGACATACCTACAAAACAAATAAAGAGCCAACTCAACGTTTTGGTACCCATATTTGCTTGGGTCCAGAATGGTTAGTTGATAGAACATATAGAACATTTAAATCAGATTTCTTGATCCACATTTGGACCACTTTAGAAGCTTTGTTTCTTGTTCCAACTGTTCTGTCAGCTAGCTGCCTGTGAACTATCTGTCTGTTCCAGCTAGCTGGACTAGCATTCTGAACTTTGTAATGATTTTCCAAATGACCTTTATTTCCACATTTGTGGCAGATTCTCCATGGCATGGCATAGTCATAAGGGATTCCATGTTTGCCATCATACTTTAGACGTGATGTTGAAGCCATTCCAACATCTTTTCTTTCGATTGGAACTTTTGCATATCTCATCATTGTTTTGAGTGTATCTTCTCCTTGAACGAATTTTCCCATTCCTTTCTGGAGATTCTTGATTTCAGTTTCCAACTCTTTGATTCTTTCAGCTTGTTGAGATATTTCCATTGAGCATGATTCCCTTGGATTAAATGCTTCTAAAACTGCATCTTGAGCATCTATCTCTGCTCTCAGCTTGCTGAGTTCCTTCATGAGAGTATCATTTCTTTTGATAAGTACTTTGTTTATCCCTTCAAGCTGGGATATCTCAGCCTTAAGATCAGTAAGATTTTGAGCATGATTTCTAGTAGGTGTCTTCTCATCCATTAACTCGGATATGATCTTCTTAAGTTGAGTATTCTTCTTTTTGAGTTTATCATTCTCATCTTTTAACTCTTCGAACAACTCATTAGATAAATTTCTATGATCCTGCATGGTTAGTGATTCCAAAATATTATTTTCAGAAGATGTATTAAATTGAAACGAGTTTACCGAACTAGATTCCACATCCAAGTCCGAATCTTTGCTTTCTACAATAATGTCTTCTGTGTTTCCTCGAACCATATCATTGTCAATGCCAACCAATGCATAATTGATCATCTCTTCACTTGAGTATTCACTGGAATTAGATTCTTCATCACTCCATGTCATTGGAGCTTTACATTCCTTTTTATCCGTTGAGGTAGCTTGCTGCTTGTGACACTCAGCTTGCTGTTTTGGATTGACACATACTTTTTCTAATTTTGTTGAAGCTTGATAATGCATTTTTAAGGTATCCCATATCTCCTTTGCTGTTACACACGAAGAGACCTTGCCAACATCAGAATCTGAAAGACCACAAATTAGTGTGTACTTGGCATTTCCATTATAGCTTGCTTTTATCAATTCTTCCTCGGTAAAATCATCAACATCTTTTGGCTTTCCGTTTTCATCCATAAAGGTAAATGGAACATCTTTAACAACCAACCATTCAAGTGGATTTTTGCTCAGAATCACCTTCATCCTTAGTCTCCATAAATCATAATTTTCTGTACGAACGAGAAGTGGTGGCATGTTCGATGATTCTCCCTCTACATAAATGTGTGCCATAGGATCTGTACTTTCCTGTTACAGAAATGTTAGTACACCAAGCTCTGATACCAAATGAAAATACACAACTAGAGGGGGGGTGAATAGGTGTTATGACTAACAATGACCTAATAAAAATTCTGCCTGAAAAGTTATTCTGGCAGCTAGCTGGATGCAACAAATTATTGAATAAACAGCAAGCTGAGTTAACCAGATTCGACAAATTAATCAATAGGCAGCTAGCTGTGATATGCAATGCAGAAAGATAAAAGGTGCAGTAAGTAAAGAACACCAAGAGTTTTAGCTAGGTTCGACCCCTAATCTTCTATGGTCTACGTCCTAGTCCCTTACCAACTTGGTAAGAGAATATATTATTGATCACAATGAAATCCAATTACAAGATCCAATAATATATCACCCAATTCAATGATAACAGCTTGCTGGAATGAACTTTTCCCCTGAGTAAAGCAACTCCCTTGAACCTCAACGCCTCTCTAACAGCCTTGCTCCCTTGAACACTGAATTCCTTGAAGTCCCACTTCGTGAATTCCTCTAGTTCCTTGAACAACCTGTTGTATAGACCAATGAGCTCCCCTTGAGCACAATACTCCGTGATAACCAAGACCCCCTTGCTGTTATGCAGTGAAACCAATCCCTAGTTACTGATTGCAGCTAGCTGGAACCCCTTGTTTCCTGAACACAGCTCTCTAAGTTCTATACTATACCAAGTATAAACTTCTCTAGCCTAATGCTCCTTGAACCCTTGTTCCACAAGCTTGACAATCCAGCAACTACCAACTTTACAAGTTGAACAATACAAATGGATATGAAGATTTATAACTCAAAACTATGAACTCTAATATCTCGATATAGAATATAACGCTTGAGCTCGTTTGTTGAATATGAAATGAAGGTGCAGAGTTGTTTGTTGTATGTTCTTGAATTTTGCTTGAAGGCTCTTGTTGTGTAAGCTGCTCAGAAACACAACCATACAAGTATATATTTATATAGTGAAACAAAAGAGATTAGAATTAATGAGCAAACTTGAAACGGTCTTGAAGAGCACTTCTCACGTGTTTAGATCTGTTCCATTAATCCCACTACTAACGTTCACATGGCAGGTTTGTCATAGAATGATTTAATAGATATCATGATTCTCATGTAAAGGAATGTAATCAGTGGAGTAGTGATGAGAATGTGAATAACACAGCTTTTTGTTCTATAAATAAAACTTGAAGAAATCCGTTAGACATCAATGAAGAAAACAAAATATGATAATGAGTAAAAGTGTTTTCTTTTGAAACTACTCACATGACAACAGATGGTGGAGTTAGTAAAAGTATGGACTATTTGTTTATTAATACAAGCATGATTGAAAAAAAGCACATGGGATGTTTTAGTGGAGCATTAAAGTAATAAAAAGATTCCTTTAATGAGTGGAAGTTGTCTAGCATGATACTTCTACTTGAGTAGTGTTCTAATATATATAATATCATGTTTAAATATAGTAGACCAATCTTACAACTGATTTCCACAATATTTACTAAAAAAACGTACTCCCCTTTATATTCCGAATATTCTGGACAGACTGCCAGCTTGCTGTGTTGTACTGTCAGCTAGCTGAGATGCCCTGCCAGCTAGCTGAGATGCCCTGTGTTTTGCTATGAATTGATATGAATAATGAACCTGCAAAACAATATTAGTCCAGAACAAATACCCAGCTTGCTTCCTATGTATGATCATCAAAATTATAGAGTTTCACAAAAGGTGTAAAACCCATTGGATGTAGGTGGATCTATAAGAAGAAAAGAATATCTGACAAAAAGGTGAAAGCCTAGAAGCACGACTTGTTGCAAAAGGGTATACTCAGAAAGAAGGGATCGATTATGAGGAAACCTTTTCGCCGGTTGTTATGCTTAAGTCAATCTGGATTCTTTTATCTATAGCAGCTCATCTCGATTATGAGATTTGGCAAATGGATGTCAAGACAACTTTCTTTAATGGAAGTCTTGAGGAAACTATCTATTGCAGCAACCAAAAGGATTCATTAATGAAGGCCAAGATCATCTAGTATGTAAGCTTAAGAGGTCTATTTATGGACTGAAACAAGCTTCTAGGGACTGGAATATTCATTTTGATCATGCAATCCAGTCATATGGATTTGATCAAAGTCCAAGCGAATCATGCGTGTATAAGAGAAGTGAGGGTAATGCGGTGGTTTTTCTAGTACTATATGGAGATGACATTTTACTCATTGAAAACAATGTTGAGATGTTGTCATCAGTAAAGGCATGGTTGTTCAAATAATTTGACATGAAGGGCTTAGGTGAAGCGGCATACATCCTTGGGATAAAAGTAATATGGGATCACAAGAAAAGGATGTTGGCTTTATCTCAAGAGCCCTACATTGATGAAGTATTAGCTCGTTTAACATGCATACAGAACTCCAAGAAAGGTTTTCTACCTTTTAAGCATGGAGTTACTCTATCTAAAAAGCAGTATCCTTCGACACCTAAGGATATAGAGAGCATGAAAGTAGTTCCTTACGCCTCGGCATGTGGAAGCTTAATGTATGCTATGTTATGTACGAGGCCTGACATATGCTTTGCTGTAGGCATGATTAGTAGATATCAATCGAACCCGGGTCAGGAACATTGGAGTGCAGTAAAAACTATACCCAAGTACCTGATAAGGACTAAGAAGTGTATGTTAATTTACAAGGCCTCAGATCTATTTCTTTTGGGATATACTGATTAAGATTTTCAATCAGATAGGGATAAGGGAAAATCAACCTCGGGATATATTTTTACTTTGGGAGGTGGAACCGTTATATGGAGGAGTGTAAAGCAGAAATGCATTGCAGACTCCACCATGGAAGCCGAGTACGTGGCGGCCTCTGAGGCTGTAAAAGAGGCTGTATGGTTCAGGAACTTCCTTTTGGACTTGGATGTGGTACCTAATTTGCCTAGGAGCTTGACAGTGTATTGTGATAACACTGGTGCTGTGGCAAATTCGAAGGAACCGTGAGACCACAAAGCAGCAAAACATATTGAACGTAAGTATCATCTCATACGAGGAATCGTAAAGCGAGGAGTTGTGGCTCACATATCATCAGAAGACAACCGGGCAGATCCTTTCACAAAGAGCTTGCCACCAAGTTTTTTGACAGGCATGTGGAAGCGATAGGAGTCAGATGGATCGACACATAGTTTTTTGTGTAATATTGGATTAAATAAACACTGATTTACTCATAGAATATTTTGAGTATAAGTGGGAGATTGTTGGTGTATACTGAAAATATCTAATTGAAGTATATACATTTATTTCTAGCCAGTTTTATTGAGAATCATTTAAATGTTTACATGTTGTCTAATATTATATATTGTAGACAATCTAGTATCAAATGGGATACAGAATATTCGATTGTTAAATACGGTTTATATAATATAATAAGGTTCACAGCACTGGTGGTGTTGGACAATCCACTGGTATTGGTGTTGGACAATCCACTGGTATGGCTGTAGTATTATTTAGATTAGTTTATATTGACTAAAAAATAATACTAGTATACTTTGTGTATATTGAATAGGATCAAATGTAGAATTGTTCTCTTATACTGATTAAGAAGGAGAACTAAGATTCTATGTTGTTAATAATGCTTAGGTTCTTAATCTGGATATATTAATTGATACATGCAAATTTTTTGTACATTTTGTAGCATGTTATCTCTCATTTATCCTTAGTTTGTAATAATTTTGTCCTTGATTAGCATTGTTAGTAGCATTTTAATTTGGATTGGATGCTAAGATGATTTTTTTTATGTTTATAGGATAATTTTGGAAGTAGAAGGAGTCCGGTTCCAGGCCCTCAATAGACCGCAACTTAGGACTTAAGAATTTATTTATATTAATAAATATTTTATTTAATTAGAAAATTATATTTATAAATATCTAATAATATTAGATATTTATTTTTATAATTTCTGAATTACATTAGTTATTTATCAATTAAAAAAATAAATAATAAGACGAATTAGGCCCGGTTTGTTGAATATACTAGCAGGACATCAGTAATGATTTGTTGGGAATAAACAAATAAAAGAAACCAGAAAAGCATTATTGTGATTTGTTTGTCGGCTAATGCACCACGATAAGCTGTCGACCAGTTTCACTTGCCTCAACCGCGCGTGAATCACACGCGCCAGAAAGAAGCAGAAAAATACCCGCGTGAAGCTCACTTCCTCTCCCTGCGTCTGGTCTTCATGTCACCAGTTCATGTGTCGAGTGATTTATGTGTGAATAAATAAAAAACATTCAAAGCAAGTTTTCATGCCGAAAGTTGTCAAATTCTAGTGCTGTCTCGCTGTGTCACTTTCGGCTCATTTATTTATAGTAGAAGGTGTGCTAAAATTTTGCTATAAATAGATGTGATTTTCATAAGTTTTGAACACACTCTTCAACCGAATTCTTTTCTGTTTTCTTTCAAAATCCCTCAGCTTCCTTTGTAATTTCAGTTTTAAGTCATACACCTTAATATTCTGCAAGTTCTATTTTGGTTGAAGATTGTAAAGGGATTTACTCTAAGCTTCAAGAGATTCTTCAAGTTGCATTTTCTTCACTCTAAACTCTTTTAATCATGATTTTACCCATTAATATATGCTTATTTTCTTTATCTATCATGGTAACTAATTTTATAATCCGAGAATTAGGTAGTATTCATTGGTGATACATATTTGTTTGATTGTTATGTGAATTCTCTACTTTGCTAATCTATTATTGAGGGCTTAACCCAATTAAGGGAGTAACTAACCTTTAATTGTATTCATAGGGATTATGATGAATTGGGAGAGGAGTCATATTTCTTGTTTATGATTTGGTAGACATAGTTCGATTATTGAATCGGGAGATTAATAAGAGAACTATGAAACTTATAATTCTTGGGTCTTAATAATTTATAATTGTATTTCAATTGATCATGGGAGTGACTTTTGACGTGTAATTGTAGGCATTATATTGTAACTTGGGAAAGAACATTATAGAATTTAGAAGTATTGTTTTTAGCAAAGTACGAGAGGTAGATATCGCATTACATCAACATTATTGAACCAATTGAAGAAACCTAGTTCTCGGGTTGCTTTTCCTCATTAATAAATCTTAGTTTTACTTGATTATAATTAGTTTACTCAAGTTAATAACAAACACACCAATTATTTCTCACACTTCTAGATATTAAGAGATTAAAACTTGAACTTGAATTAATAGTCCTTCCCTGGGAACGAACTTATACATAGAAAAACTATCAACAAATTGGCGCCGCTACCGGGGAAGGCATCAATATTAAGTTTAGGCTAATTATTTCTTATTGTTTAGATTTTATCAAATTTGTTTCCAAGATCTATCTTATTGGTGTTTTCTTTTTAGGTGCTATAACTCTTGTATGCGACATTCTACAAGTGCGGGAGATTTATGAACGCACTTTTCGAGCTTTAAGGCGAGAGACAAAGCAAAGGAAAGAAAGAAACCATATGGAGGAACCAAGAGATTGTCAAGTTGTTAATCCTCCTGACCCACCAGTTGTTCTTGATGAGACTTCTATTTGGGATCATGAGACTCCCAATCCTGCGAATTGCATGTACAAGACTCTTCAGATTAGCGCAGCTCAGTACAACATCAATCCGAGTTTAATTCAGATGGTAAGCAATTCAGCTTTTGAAGGGGACATTGAGCGAGAGGATCCACACCGTCATCTTGAGCGATTTGTGCAGATGTTTGGATCATTCAAGATCACTGGAGTTACTGCAGATCAGATTCGTCTTCACAGGTTTCCTTACTCGATCAAAGGGAGAGCCATGGAATGGTTCCAACAGCTTCCTGAAACTGCAGTTGCTACTTGGGAGAGTCTTTCTACCAAGTTCTTGTCCAAATATTATCCTTCTGACAAGACTCAACAAATGAGGACAATCATTCTAAGTTTCAAAACACAACCAGGTGAATGCTTGTATCAGGCATGGGAGAGATACAAGGTATTGTTGAGAAAATGTCCACATCACGGTTGTACAGAATGGATGATTCTGAGCACTTTTTACGGATCTTTGAATGCAGATGTTCGCTTAAGTTTGGATGTGGCAGCTGGTGGAGATTTCAAGAAAACACCGGTTCATAAGGCAAAAGCACTTCTTGAGCAATTGGCAGCAAATAACTATTCTTGGGCACCTAGTGGGACGAGCTCAGCTAAATCAGTACAAGATACTGAGATGCTGAACTTGTTGACTCTTAAATTGGATGCTCTTACTCAAGAAGTACGTGGACAAAGGGCGAATGTCAATGCTATTTCTTCTCCCATGGAAGGGTACAATGATTATAGTGTTAATCAGTGTTCTTATGCACAACAATTCCCAGAGGAAACATCTTTTATTCAGGGAAGACAATCATGGCCTGTTCAGAATAACTCTTACTACAATCCAAATCAGAGGCCCAATAACAATCTTTCATACAGCAGCAATCATGCGGCTAATCCATCATATGCATTTCCTAAGCAAAATCAACCTCCTGGTTTTCAGCCATGTCAGCAGTATCAGGCACAAGAACAATATCAACCACCACCAAGGGAAAAGAAAGAACCTACTAATTGGGAGGTTACGCTCAATAAAATGATACAAGGAACTACTGGGGCGTTTGCCAACATGGAGACAAAATTGAAAAGGTCGAGTCGAGGCTTGATCTAATGGCTTCATCTCAAAAGATGTTTGAAACGAAAATTGGCCAAATTGCTAATAAGGTTGGTGTTCGTGAGCAAGGATCACTTCCTAGTCAACCAGACCTAAATGGTAAAGAACACTGCAAGGCCATCACTCTGAGGAACGGAAGAGAATTGCCAGAAATTGAGGCTACCAAGTCTAGAGAGAAGGTCCGTGCAAAAAAAGATGAGTTAGTAGAAGCTGAAGCAGAAATTTCAGAGAAGGTGAATGATGAGCAAAAAGAAGAAGAGGTCACACCAAAAGTACCTGTGAAACCATATGTACCTCCAATTCCTTTCCCACAAAGGCTTCATAACAGACAATTGGAGAAATAGTACGAGAAATTCTTAAAAAAATTTCGATAATTGCATATAAATATTCCTTTTGCTGATGCTTTGGCCCAAATGCCACTCTATGCCAAATTTCTGAAGGAGATGTTATCTAGAAAGCGGAAACTTGAGGATGTGGAAACTATTACTCTAAATGCGGAGTGTAGTGCAGTCATACAAAAATCAATTCCATAGAAGTTAAAAGATCCTGGAAGCTTCTTTTTGCCATGCACTATTGGAACAATGGAGAATATTAAAGCCTTGTGTGATTTAGGGGCTAGTGTGAGTTTGATGCCACACTCCATTTGTGGAAGACTTGGTCTTGGAGAGCTCAAGAAGACAAGAATCTCACTTCAGTTGGCTGATCGTACTATCAAGTATCCTTTGGGAGTCATTGAGGATGTACTTGTCAAAGTGGATAAATTATTTATCCCTTGTGATTTTGTGGTGTTGGAGATGGATGAAGATGTTGAGATGCCAATTATCTTGGGAAGGCCATTTTTGGCTACTGCTGGAACCACAATTGATGTCAAAGCTGGAAAATTGACATTAAATGTTGGTGATGAAAAGGTTGAATTTGATCTCAACAAAGCTATGAAGATGCCTTCATTTGATGCTACATGTTTCAATATTGACATAGTGGATGAGATCGTAAGTCGTGAAGATACAGACTTAGCAGAAGTGGAACAAGCCTTAGATGATAAAGAAGTTGAAGAATCACTTGCACTTGATATGCAAGAAACAGGTACGCCGACAATTGAGATGGCACCTTCAATTTTAGAGGCACCTCAGGTAGAACTCAAACCTCTTCCTTCTAATCTAAGGTATGCTTTTCTTGGTCCTAATAATACATATCCTGTGATAGTGTCCACTTTGCTCCATGATGATGAACTAAATAAATTGTTACATGTGCTTAGGCAATTTAAATCATCAATTGGTTGGACAATTAAAGATATAAAGGGAATTAGCCCCGCTCTTTGCATGCATAGGATTTCCTTAGAAGATAATCATAAACCTGTGATTGAGGGACAAAGAAGACTGAATCCTAATTTGCAAGATGTGGTTAAGAAAGAGATAACTAAGTTGTTAGATGCTGGCATTATATACTCTGTTCCACATAGTAACTGGGTTAGTCCAATACGTGTTGTACCTAAGAAGGGTGGGATGACTGTCATGTACAATGAAAATAATGAATTAATCCCCACTAGGACTGTAACAGGTTGGAGAGTTTGTATTGATTACAGGAAATTAAATAATGCTACTCGCAAAGATCACTTTCCTCTCCCAATTATTGATCAAATGCTCGAAAGACTAGCGGGTAATGAGTATTATAATTTTCTAGATGGATTCTCGGGATATTTTCAGATTCCCATTGCTCCCGAGGATCAAGAAAAGACAACCTTTACATGTCCTTATGGTACTTTTGCATATCGTAGACTACCCTTTGGTTTGTGTAATGGCCCATCTACTTTTCAGCGGCTCATGACGGCCATATTCTCAGATTTTATAGGAAAAACCATGGAAGTCTTCATGGATGACTTTAATGTATATGGTTCTTCCTTTGATTCTTGTTTAACCAGTTTGTCTCAAGTGTTGCAGAGATGTGAAGACACTAATCTTGCTCTTAACTGGAGAAGTATCATTTTATGGTAAAAGATGGTATTTTGCTTGGGCACAAGATTTCTATTAAAGGCATCGAGGTGGACAGGGCAAAAATTGAAGTGATTGAGAAATTACCACCACCCTCATCCGTAAAGGGGATTAGAAGTTTTCTTGGACACACCGTTTTTTACCGCCGTTTTATCAAAGATTTTTCTAAAATTTCTCGTCCTCTGTGTAATTTACTTGAAAAGGATAGCATGTTTGATTTTTGATGAGAAGTGTCTTGTTGCTTTTAACAGGTTGAAGAAGGAGCTTACTTCTGCACCTATAATGTCAGCCCCTGATTGGAGCTTGCCTTTTGAGCTCATGTGTGATGCTAGTGACTATGCCGTGGGCGCTGTTTTGGGACAAAAGAAAGAAAAGCGGATGCACGTGATATACTATGCAAGCAAGACACTTGATGATGCATAAATCAATTATGCAACCACTGAGAAAGAGCTACTTTCTGTGGTTTTTCCCTTTGACAAATTCAGATCCTATCTTGTTGGGTCTAGGGTGATTGTTTATACGGATCATGTTGCGATTCGATACTTAATCTCAAAGAAGGATGCCAAGCCTCGTCTTATCCGTTGGATTATTACTCCAGGAGTTTGATCTTGAAATCCGAGACAAGAAAGGTTCTAAAAATTTGGTAGCTGGTCATTTATCCAGGTTGGACTAGGGAGATTGATTGGTAGGAGTTAATATACCTATCAATGATACATTTCTGGACGAAACACTTCTTACTGTATCTTTGTCTACACCATGGTATGCGGACTTCGTCAATTATATCGTGGGTGGCATTGTACCAAGTCAATTGACTTATCAAGAAAAGAAGAAATTCTTATTTGATGTAAAACACTACTTCTGGGAAGAACCACTTCTTTACAAGGAATGTGCTGATGGTATCATGAGGAGGTGTGTGCCACACGAGGAAATTCCTAATGTCTTGAATCATTGTCATGCTTTAGAGTGTGGTGGTCATAATAGTAGCGCAAAACGGTGGCAAAAATTTGGCAGTCTGGATTTTATTGGCCTTCAATGTATCAAGATGCCAGAAGCTTTGTTGCAACTTGTGATCGATGTCAAAGAACAGGAAATATTGCAAGACGGAATGAGATGCCTTTGCAACCTATTCTTGAGGTTGAGCTCTTTGATGTTTGGGGGATAGATTTCATGGGTCCGTTCCCATCGTCTTATGGTAACAAATTTATTTTGGTGGGAGTTGATTACGTCTCTAAGTGGATGGAGGCGATTGCTAGTCCTACAAATGATGGTAGAGTGGTTAAAAAGTTCTAATAGAAGCATATCTTCACACGTTTGGGAGTACCTAGGGCCATCATCAATGATGGAGGATCTCATTTTTGTAATAAATTAATTGAAGATCTTTTGCGAAAGTATGGAGTGACCCAAAAAGTTGCTACACACCTTATCACCCTCAAACTAGCGGGCAAGTGGAGATTTCAAATCGAGAGCTTAAACAAATTCTTGAGAAAACAGTGGCTAGTTCCAGAAAAGATTGGGCAAGGAAGCTTGATGATGCTTTATGGGCTTATAGGACGGCATTCAAGACACCTATCGGTATGTCTCCTTATAGGTTGGTGTTTGGAAAATCATGTCATTTACCCGTGGAAGTGGAGCACAAAGCACTTTGGGCGATAAGATTCTTGAACATGGAATTACAAGCTGCGGGACTTAATAGGTTGATGCAACTAAGTGAACTTGATGAGTTGAGACTTAAGTCCTATGAAAGCGCTGCAATTTATAAGGAGAAGACAAAGAAGTGGCATGACAGGCACATTAGACCGAAAAGTTTGAAGTTGACCAACAAGTTCTACTGTTCAACTCAAGGCTGAAACTCTTTCCCGGAAAATTGAAGTCAAGATGGTCTGGTCTGTTTAAAGTTGTCAAGGTATATCCGTATGGTGTTGTGGACATCACTCGAGATGGTTCCGAGGTGTTTAAAGTGAATTGGCAAAGACTCAAGCCATATTTAATTGGTGATGACATTCCAAGAGTAGTCAATTGGCTTTTCTCCAATCCTCAAGCTTAAGTTCATCACGAGAGGCGTCGAGCTAATGACGTTAAACAAGCGCTATTTGGGAAGCAACCCATGGAATTTTGTTGTTTTAATTATGTTGTAAGTTATGTGTTAAGATTTGTATAATATTCTTGTGTGTTTGGACTATGCAGGAGGATCTTCATTCCAAGATGGATGACACAATGGCATTTCTTGGTTGCACACTACCACCTTGAGCATGATTCAGGGGAGTTCATTCTTTTCTTCCTCGCATATTAGTCTATTGTGTTGTCATTTACACACACACACACATAGATATATATATATATATATATATATATATAGTTTGTTTCTTTAGGTTATATGTGGTTAGTGGTTGTTTCTTGTGGATAAGAAATGTGATAAGTTGGGGGGTGTGTTCATTTAGATAGAATCCTATTGGGTTATGTGGTGTTATAGTATAGTAGTAAAAAAAATTAAAAATCACAAAAAGAATTATGGCCTTGTAAGAAGATCACTTGTTGTAATTTGCTTTAATGGACAAATGGGATGCTTTGTTCTTGTGCACACACATACACTAGCAAGTTGAAACTGGTAGACTTTTTGAATATTGTAAGTGATTAAGAGGACATGAATATGTGCAAGATGATTTGGTTTGCATGCTTTGAGTACAAGTAGGTGCATTAGAGAGACTATTTACTTGGGATTGATTATGTTTTGCCTCCAAGTGAGCTTTTGAGCCTATATGCATATCTTGTGCATCTTATATTCGTTTGCTTGAGTATCCACATGTTGTTTGCATTGCTAGCACTTGTTTGAGACCTTTCTTAAAATGCATGACATTATTTGATGATAACATGATAAAGGCATTTAGGTATAACCTCATATTTCCTATATTTCCACACCATTTAAATATGATTAATTAGTTACCCCGTTGAGCTTAATCTTATTTTTCGGTGGCACACCACATTACTTGCCTAAACCTTTTTCTTGTATTGACCTTACTTTAACTTGAACCCAAATTGTCAAAGGCTAGTGGAGTGTTTGTGGGAATAAAAATGTGTGCAAATGGGGTGTTTATTGATGGTCATTGCTTTGGGAAATATCGAGTTTGGTTGTTTTCTTGTTAGTCGAATTTTATAAGAATGTGAAGGATCATTGTACTTGTTTATATATTAGTTCCTTAGCTCTGTAAAAAACAAAAAACAAAAAATAAAAAAATATTTATATGAGAGCATACTTATGTTTATGTGATCCTTCTTTGTTCGACTAATCAAGTTATTTGTTGGAAAAAGAATTCAAGTGTGGGGATGATAGATGGGGAGTTGAATGATTTATGTTGTTGGGTACTAGCTTTTGACATTTCACCCTCTTTGGCTTTACTTGACATACCTTGTCCCTAACCCTATTACAACCCGAATAAAGAACTTTTGATTATCATCAGTGGTGTATGTTGTGTTAAAGTTAGATTGATACCAAATGTCAAGCATGCTTATGATTTTGTTGGAATGGAGTGATACACTTACCCTTGTTCTTGAGTGAATATTATTTATGAGTGAAAGGTGAGTTATTACTTGTTTTTGCATATGAGATCCCAAGTTTTGACTCAAAGATGTACTCTTATGGGTTTAGCATGATTACCAACTTATTCTTACAGTTGACATGGACTTTTGAGAACTTATGCATCTTCTTTGAGTAGACTATGTGAATACTTGTACCTTCAACACTAAGGCATTGCATTATTCACTTTGATTCTTAAGTTGATGTGGCATGAGAGGACTTGTATGTGTGGTGTTGTATTGGCATTCGATCTTTTACATGAGCTAGATGGATTTTGTGGGTACATTCACTATAGGCCCTCACGAGACCTCACTCGTCCACTAGAGCTACCTAGGGGTTTAAAGGGCTTGTTGCATATGCCAAATGCAACCGTGATCACCTACGGAAGTGGTATTAGAAAGTAGTTATTTTACTCGAGGACGAGCAAAGGTCAAGTTGGGGGGTATTTGATACATGCTAATTTTGTGTACATTTTGTAGCATGTTATCTCTCATTTATCCTTAGTTTGTAATAATTTTGTCCTTGATTAGCATTGTTAGTAGCATTTTAATTTGGATTGGATGCTAAGATGATTTTTTTATGTTTATAGGATAATTTTGGAAGTAGAAGGAGTCCAGTTCCAGGCCCTCAATAGACCGCAGCTTAGGACTTAAGAATTTATTTATATTAATAAATATTTTATTTAATTAGAAAATTTTATTTATAAATATCTAATAATATTAGATATTTATTTTTATAATTTCTGAATTAAATTAATTATTTATTAATTAAACAAATAAATAATAAGACGAATTAGGCCCGGTTTGTTGAATATGCTAGCAGGACATCAGTAATGATTTGTTGGGAATAAACAAATAAAAGAAACCAGAAAAGCATTGTTGTGATTTGTTTTTCGGCTAATGCACCACGATAAGCTGTCGGCCAGTTTCACTCGCCTCAACTGCGCGTGAATCACACGCGCCAGAAAGAAGCAGAAAAATACCCGCGTGAAGCTCACTTCCTCTCCATGCGTCTGGTCTTCATATCACCAGTTCATGTGTCGAGTGATTTATGTGTGAATAAAAAAAAGAAAAGAAACATTCAAAGCAAGTTTTAATGCCGAAAGTTGTCAAGTTCCAGTGCTGTCTCGTTGTGTCACTTTCGGCTCATTTATTTATAGTAGAAGGTGTGCTAAAATTTTGTTATAAAGAGATGTGATTTTCATAGGTTTTGAACACACTCTTCAACCGAATTCTTTCCTGTTTTCTTTCAAAATCCATCAGCTTCCTTTGTAATTTCAGTTTTAAGTCATACACTTTAATTTTCTTCAAGTTCTATTTTGGTTGAAGATTGTAAGGGGATTTACTCTAAACTTCAAGAGATTCTTCAAGTTGTATTTTCTTCACTCTAAACTCTTTTAATCATGATTTTACCCATTAATATATGCTTATTTTCTTTATCTAGCATGGGTAACTAATTTTATAATCCGAGAATTAGGTAGTATTCATTGGTGATACATATTTGTTTGATTGTGATGTGAATTCTCTACTTTGCTAATCTATTATTGAGGGCTTAACCCAATTAAGGGAGTAGCTAACCTTTAATTGTATTCATAGGGATTATGATGAATTGGGAGATGAGTCATATTTCTTGTTCATGATTTGGTAGACATAGTTCGATTATTGAATCGGGAGATTAATAAGAGAACTATGAAACTTATAATTCTTGGGTCTTAATAATTTATAACTGTATTTCAATTAATCATGGGAGTGACTTTTGAGGTGTAATTGTAGGCACTATATTGTAACTTGGGAGAGAACATTATAGAATTTAGAAGGATTGTTTTTAGCAAAGTACGAGAGGTAGATATCGCGTTACATCAACTTTATTGAACCAATTGAAGAAACCTAGTTCTCGGGTTGCTTTTCCTCATTAATAAATCTTAGTTTTACTTGCTTATAATTAGTTTACTCTAGTTAATAACAAACACACCAATTATTTCTCACACTTCTAGATATTAAGAGATTAAAACTTGAACTTGAATTAATAGTCCTTCCCTGTGAACGAACTTATACATAGAAAAACTATCAACAAATTGGTGTCGCTGCCGAGGAATGCAGCAATATTAATTTTATGTTAATGATTTCTTATTGTTTAGATTTTATCAAATTTGTTTCCAAGATCTATCTTATTGGTGTTTTCTTTTTAGGTGCTATAACTCTTGTATGCGACATTCTACAAGTGCGGGAGATTTAAAGTTTGATTCAGAAATTGATCGCACTTTTTGAGCTTTAAGGCGAGAGACAAAGCAAAGGAAAGAAAGAAACCATATGGAGGAACCAAGAGATTGTCAAGTTATTAATCCTCCTGACCCATCAGTTGTTCTTGATGAGACTTCTATTTGGGATCATGAGACTCGCAATCCTGCGAATTGCATGTACAAGACTCCTCAGATTAGCGCAGCTCTGTAAAACATCAATCAGAGCTTAATTCAGATGGTGAGCAATTCAGCTTTTGTAGGGTACATTGAGCGAGAGGATCCACACCGTCATCTTGAGCGATTCGTGCAGATGTTTGGATCATTCAAGATCACTGGAGTTACTGCAGATCAGATTCGTCTTCACATGTTTCCTCACTCATCTTGACACGTGTATATTATTTACATGCTTTGATTTATATATGAAATAATTCTTTTGAAATATATCATTATATTTTGGGTGATGGGATTATATACATGGTGTATATTATTTATAGAAGGAATCCATGTCCTGATAATATTCGGGTTAATGATGTCCCCTTGAAAGCTCAAAAAGATTTAATTATGTGAGACCCTGCATGTGGATTTATTCCAACATAATTGAATAAGGTTGAGTGGATAATCAAGGATAAAAGATATTAATTAAATGAATTATCAGTAATTTATTTAATTAATGGACATGCAATATTTTAAACATAGGGACTTTAATAAACAAATAATAATGTAACCGAATTAATTAATTTAATTACGATATTAGTAAAGGTAGTGCAAATATTAATTCTTTAGTGGAGTGAATTAATATTTAATGACATTGGGCTAGGCCCGGAATGTCATTGGAACGCCTGAACTAATTATCCACGATCCCTGTTGTAGCCTATATATATTCCTATTCTCTTCTTGCTGAGATTGGTTGAAAAAACATTAGGGTTTTTGGAGACATCCACCTTGAAGCAAGAAGAGAGGCAAACTTGGGAGCACGAAGGTCATACTTCGCTCAAGGGGAATCAAGGAATACAACAGAAGACGTGGACTTGAATCGCTTGCGCCGTAGCGATTAAGGTTAATTTTCTGTTCGTACTTGTTTAAATTTGTATCATAAATGCAGGGCCACGATCTGATTGTCCCAACAGTACCATCGTCACCATCCACATAATACAATCATTAAAAAAAACATTGCAATTAGCCACTGTCATCAACATCACGTGCTCTTTTGTTGCACTACTTGTTCCACCATGTCATCATAATCACCATTCCTCCATCACTAAAATTATGAACATCACCATTTACCACCGTCATCACTACTTCCATAAGCTATAAAATCATTACCATACGATCACTATTACCACAATGGAATCACCAAATTTAAGCCTAAATTACTAAAATAATTCTACACAAATCACTGAATTTCACTACAAATCACCAAAATATTCAAAGCAAAATTATTAAAAAAAAACATTGTCTCTACCCTATCACCACCATGTTATTAACAACCTTTATCCCCTACCCTTTCACCACCATATAACCAACTCCGAAAGTCTAGATCAGAAAAGTTTAGAATAAAAAAGTCATATATGATATGCGTTTCGTTATAATCGATATCAATCAGATCTTATGATGACGATGAGAAAAGTAACAATGGCATATCGGAGCAACATAAACAAAATAGACAATGATGATAGTTCAAAAACTACACAGATCGAAAATGGTATGGAGACAATGATGACAAGTTTGTTGATGATGACATGTTTTCGGTGATGATAATGGTGTGGCGATAAGGTATGAAGTGTGGTTCATGGAGATGCAGGTGGAAATGAAATGGATGAAAGATACGATGGAGAGACAAGAAATAAGATTATATGTGTGGATATGATCTAATATTAATTTAAAATATGAGGTTAAGATTGAGTCTCAGTTCTCATTATAAGATAGGGTGTCAAATTTGAGACCTTGCCTATCAAGCTATCCTATGTTTTATTTTTATTTTTGAACAAGTTTTTTTTTGTTTTTGAATAAGTTGGCTATATGTCTTATAATGAGTATCTGTTCTCAATAAATCTCGGGGTGATCGAGAATCGAAAGAGGACCTGGGACGACAAGACATAAGCTCTAACCACTTGAACTATTTTATCGCGCTCACCAAGCTATCCTATTTAATGTCATAATTAAGTAACTAAATTATTCTCTATAAGTATTTTTTGTACATATTTTATTATAACTTTATTATAATTTGTAGGTTGCAACTAATAACCCAACTTATTTTTAGAAAAAACCTAATTACATTTTATTTGTTAAAAATGGATTAGCTTATGGCTCGTGCAAATCACATGTTACTTTTAAATATTTTAAAATTATACAATTAAATAAAATGGAATATAATAATTTATTATGGATATAATTTAATTTTATAATATTAATCAATAAAATTATTTGTAATAATAATAGTTATTTAATAATTGACATGTATTTGTTTAGAACTAATTATATAAAATCTTAATGTAAATTTGTTGTTGACGGGATTCGAACCTTGAATATTTAAAAGGTGATTTAAATATAGAGTATTCCTTATTATTAGATCTAACGGTTATCATCTATTTACTAAATATCTAATGATCACCATTCTTTTCACGGTTCAACTATTGAACCAAACAATATAATAATTGATTATGGATATAATTTAATTTTGTAATATTAATTAATAAAATTATTATTAATAATAATAGTTATTTAATAATTGATATGTATTGCTTAGAACTAATAATATAAAATTTTAATGTAAATTTGTTGTCAACGGGATTCGAATCTTGGATATTTAGAAGGGGGTTTAAATATAAAATATTCTTATTATTAGATCTAACGGTTATTATATATTTACTATATATCTGAAGGTTCAACTATTGAACCAAACTACCAACAATTATAATTATGCCCTATTTGCTTAGTATAGATAAATTACGTTTCACGACCTTTTTAGTTTTTTCTAATGTCCAACAAGTCTGAACTCCTAACCAAACTTTTGAACAAAACAAGCCCACCCCTGATTAGAACCCCTAAACATGCATGGGAAATTTTAATATTATAGAAATGCCCAGCTAATGTTTGGGATCTAGGGGATCCAGGTTTGGGGCCCAATCACCATGATCCTTCATTGTTCGTTGTCTTTGTTGGGTTTCAACCCAATGTGATTGTTATGGGCTTGGGTGGTCCAAGATATATATGGGTAAGATAATAATTGTATGTGTAGACAATTATTATATATGATATGTCTTGATCACTAAGTTGGGTAATTAGGTACCAAGAATTGGAAGACTTGTATAACAAGTATGGTAAGACATGTAAAACAAGTATGGTAAGCCTAGGTGGCTAAGTTTTGGATGACTATATATACATAGTCATATTGTATTTGTTTGATAAATGTGAAAGCTTAAGAGATGTAGTCTTAAGTATTGTTTGAGAGATGCTTGAGCATTGTTGGCTCAAGTATCAGGGTTGGGACACCGTTAAGGTGTTATTGTTTTGATGTATTATTGATTATTGATTGGATTAATAATACAAGTTTGGGGCGTGGGTGTTTCCCGTCAAATATTGTGCGTGTTCTTGTTTTACTTTTACTTATTGATGATAGAAGTATAAGTAATACTTGAATAGTGTTTGACAGCGCTTTGGTGAATCTTTTTAACTTATCGATTAGTGTGTGTGCTCTGTATTGGTGTTTGTGAATCTCGGATTGTGTATAGTCCCCTAACCTAACAGTCTTAACTAAAAGTCCGTATGAGCATGTGTTAAAACTCTTGCAGAGTTATTCAGAAAAGAACTAAAGAGCACCAACTGTAAGAGCAAGGCAGCAAGTTGTGCCTATGCCTACTACTAATTCTTGTTTATTAGGTTGGTTTTCTCATCATTCTTTTTTTTTTTACATTTACTGATTTTATTGATCGATCAATTTTAATTAAAGATGAAATTAAATATTTGTGTTGTTATGGTTTCATACAATGCGTGCAAAGGCTTTTTGTAAAGACCCAAGTGAGTGACATGAGGTTGTAATGTGCATTAGGGTAGTACATCTGTACATGTGATGTATTGATGTTCAGTTTTCCCTTAGACCACTTACTGATTGTTTTGTTATTGAAAAATTAGCTGTCACCTGTGTGAGTGAGGAGTTGTGACTAGTTGAATTTTCGGAATCCAGCATAAATAATCGCCTAAACTTTTGGGGTCGCTAAGCGAGCCTTAAATCCACATTAATATGATATTTTCCGCTTTGGGTCGAGCCCACACGGATTTGTTTTTGGGCACATCCCAAAAGGCCTCATACTAATGGAGTTAACTGGTTGCTTATTAACTAGCAATCTTCCCCTCCCATAACCGATGTGGGACAACTCCTAAGATAAAAGTCTAAAACACATTACTACTTGATGGATTGGTTGACCGGTAAATTCTATAAAATCATTTTGGAAAATTAAAATTTTTTGTTAGATCCAAATGAGCCATAAAGTTGGTACAAAGTACAAAGGGAAGGATGAATCAAACATGTGACCTATTGTAAATGATGCATAAAACATATAGAAACTAAACGAATAACATAGCTTTTGCAAGAATCTTAATTTTACTGTGGACAATTTATCCTACTACTTACTTTAAGAAGCATAGGGGAACTTCAGCAAGTATAGAACCTGAATCAAACTTGTGTTAAAAATTTTCTGGTCATCTGAGCTAGGACATAACATACAGATGAATTTATATATTAATGTATCAATATAAATTTTTTAAAATTCAGTATAGTCCCCAGGCTTTGGTCGAGTCCGTGCTTGTGTAGCATTAGCATATGCATATTGTATGATTGATTATACTAAGACAAGATGTTTCAGCCATGGAGTCCCTCTCGGGGAAGTACTGGAGTACACGTTACATGATTTTTACTCCTCAATCAAACATTAGGCTTATTCATCATAAACTTACTTTTCTATCCATAAGATTTGGTTATATGTTGTTAAATATATAGTTTTATATTAATAGCTGTTAGTAGTAATTGATATTGAAGCAGCAAAGTCAATGATATAGCTCAGCAGTAAAGTAGTTGGGGAGTTAACAGGTTTTCACTTATTTTGTTATCAAACCAATACACGGTTTGTGTACTATATAGAAGCTCATCTTGTATTGCAAACTTAAGCTGAATATTTATAATAATACAAGAGTTGTGTTAGTACTTTGTTCTCTTACATTGTTTTTCAGTTTCAACTCACACAAGATGTAACATACACCCATAATTTCTACATGGTATCAGAGCTTTAAGCTCCTGGTCTTCTCAGTTTCACTTCTCTGTTCTACTGTCACCAATATCAAGCTTACAAAACACACTTAAAGTTAGGCCCGTCAGTTTCTTTGCAAGCTTTGGTCAAGAACTCCGGCAGGCACTTCGTATTTTGCCATCAATATCTCTTACACCGTTGCATCATCCCATCTTCCTCCTTCTCGCCTTCCTGGCGTTGCTTTCTCTGTGACATTTAACCAAACATCTTGTGTGCCAACTTAGCAAGTTACATAAACAATACCTATATTTACACCCATTCCAGCCTCTATTATTCCAGCCTCTATATTTACACCCATTCCAGCCATAATACAAACCACTAACCTCCATTATTCCGACCTCTATTATTTCCGGTGACAACCATATATTCCGGGAAGCATCCCTTCTCTTTGAGTCATTACACCAAACACTTGGTGGGTTACTCATCTCGAACAAGGTTACAACCAACCTCCTTTAAAACAATCAGTGGGAAACCTCCAATTCAGAATCACTCACCCGCTAGTTCACCCATCACCAAGTCCATATACTAAGTCAGCCATCTCGTTTTAACCACACACAAATCAACCGCCTTGATATAAAATTTGTTTTGAATTAGAGCTAGGTATTTGTGTGTACTTCATATATAGATGCATACAATTCAGCACGGCTTCATTTAAGGTTGTGTGTTTTTAAGCTTTTAAACACACACGCTTACATCTCTGTTTTCTACCAGTACACCTCAAAAGCCCATTTAGAACCCTGATGTGGTGATATTATTACTTTTTCTGGATAAATTACATCTTTGAACCCAGACTTCACTAGATCTTGCAAGTTGACCCTCCAGCTTTTCTCAACTAACACTTCAGTCCCTGGACTGTTTAATTTATGCATTACAGTCCCCAAAGTTTTCAAACTTTCACTGTAATCCCTGTACTTGCATAAATGGAAAGTGAAAGTAGTTCACCGATTCAAACAATTTTGAGTGGCTCAAACTATTTATCTTGGTCTCAAGCTATGCGTAGCTTTCTCAAGGGAAAACGTCTTTTACGATACGTTAATGGGGATTTCACTATTCTTACCAAGGAGAAGGATGAAACTGATTCACAATTGAAAGATCGCATTGAAGAAAGGGATGTAAAAAATCATCAAGTTATTACATATTTTAGAAACTCTTCCGTTTCTAAAATTAATTTACAATTTGGAAATTTTGACATCGCAAAAGAAATATGGGATCTTTTGGAATCTCGGTACACTACATCCGATCTTTTTCATCAATATCAGATTATGCATTCTCTCTGTAAGCAGAAACAAGAGTCTGGTCAACCATAGCTGATTTTCTCTCACAGATACAATCACTTTGGGATCAATTGACATTGTCTGAACCAAAGTGGCAACACACGGAGGATGTAACACTTTATCAGACATATGGAAGATATGGTCCTAGCAATACCTTCATCATCCACATTTGACAAACCATTTTGCAAGTTTTGTAGGCAAAATGGACACTTGATCAAGGATTGTGCAACACTTCGCAATCATACCTGCCAACATTGCCACCAGAAGGGTCATTCTTCACCACAGTATTGTAAGAGACCTTTATTCCGGTCAAACAAGCTCTCTCATGATGCAATCTCGGATTCTACACCCAAAACTACATCAGTTAGTGAGCTTGAATCCTTACTCAGACAGCTTTTATCTAAAACCAGTTCACCTTCCACTGCATTCACAATCACTACGGAATCCTCAGACAGGACAGCCTCTTAGGACAGAACGTAGCCGTGAAAGATTCTAATCGATATTCAATCTCTATATCACACACAACATACATATATATATACATATTATTGTCATATTCATATATATTCGCTCGTGATTTCAACGTATCACAACGTAGCACTCATATATATGCATATGTCAATCGTATACATATATATTGGCACATATTTTCATAGCACATATATATACATATAACTATCACATTTATATATATTTGCTTTGTGATTTCAACGTATCACAACACAAGCACACATATATATATAAATTTCAAAGTTATATACACATATATTTGCTTGTGTTTTCAAACAACACACATAAATAGAGATTGATTGTCACATTCATCGGTCAACAAGTTCAAGATGGAATGATTCTGCTACATTATATCTCCTCTACGAAGCTCATCCTCCTACCTTTTCTGGTGATTTTGTTTACAAACTCAAACTGGTTTTTCAACCATCTTCAGTTTGAGGGGGGTGTTAAATATATAGTTTTATATTAATAGCTGTTAGTAGTAATTGATATTGAAGCAGCAAAGTCAATGATATAGCTCAGCAGTAAAGTAGTTGGGGAGTTAATAGGTTTTCACTTATTTTGTTATCAAACCAATACACGGTTTGTGTACTATATAGAAGCTCATCTTGTATTGCAAACTCAAGCTGAATATTTATAACAATACAAGAGTTGTGTTTGTACTTTGTTCTCTTACATTGTTTTTCAGTTTCAACTCACACAAGATGTAACATATACCCATAATTTCTACATATGTATTTGTTGTGACAGATGACAATTTTATGTGCAAAGTTGGAATTGGGGCATAATGTATAACTAGTTTAAAATATGCAATTTATATAGTGAAAGAACAAAGGCAAGGTATTTAATTATAGTAGATCAAGTTCTCACTGTTTCAATAGTAATCCAGATTTCTTATTTTAGAAGCTTTTCACTTTTTTTGGTATCTAGAGTTGAATCTTCTACTGCACTTCTCCCTTCCCAAAATATATAAAGATAATCGTAGGGACGGGAAGCTTGATATTCTAGTTTATAGTTTTGGAATATGAGGGATCAAGATTGCTGTAGTTTGTCCTATAGCAAAATTTCAAGAAACGTTACTAGAGGAGAGCACTCATAATTAAAACCGTCGGAGTGAGCCAGTAGAGCTAACACCCTGCTTCCGAGTTTTGAAATGGAGTGAAAGCAAGTGAAAGTGAAAGCAAATAACATAATTTTCACTCCTTTCTTGCTCCCGAGTTTTTTTAGGGAAGAAAGCAAGTGATTGGGAATGAAAGTTTTATAAGTTTTCTTCCCAAAACTTTCACACCATTTTTGGGATGCAAGTAAAAGCAACTTAATTAAAAACACTTAATATTACAAATATACCCTTATCATTTATGTTAGGCCGAATACACAATTAATAATCAAATTCGTATGAGAGTTTAACAAGTAAGATGATTATGCACTTTAAATCTTCTGATATTAAAAACCCTCTTCGTGATGTAAACTATCACAAAGAGCTGCTAGGTTACAATAAGAATAGTTCGATGCACGATACCCTTCTAGGGTTAACCTAACTGTATTTATAAAATATATAGCTTCGATACAATCTCTAATTGATATTCCTAATAATCAGCTATACAATGATAACAATTACAGATTGTCACACGTCTCCTAAGTCAACTCGATCTCTTTGATAGCTATCCAATCTCCAAAGATCTCGCTTCCATATCAATCTTCAATTGATCTCTAATATCTTCTGTTGACTTCGTACGCGCTGCTTCTAGACAGACTTTACTAAACTCTGTCCAGCTTCCGTCAGTCAGACTTTACTAAACTCTGACTTCCTTCCAGTTAAACTCTGATATTTCACTGTTACACTTAAACACTGAAATATTACATCAATTATATCTAACAATCTCCCCCAACTTGTTCATTAGCAAAAATGCACAAGTTAATAGATAATTGATGATGTCAAAAACAAATAATCATATACAGTGTTTTAACAACTAAACAGAGTTTAAGCTGATACTTAACAAAATTAAAGAAAATATGAAAAACTTATAGAGCATAAATTACTTAATCCTTTCAACATCCCATGCTGTCCTCAAGTACTCTGTTAGCAATCTCTCTTCTGCAACTTCAAGTGCTCTTTCCATCTGTAACTTGATCTCTCGAAGCTTAGGATCTGTACCATCTGTCTGATAAATGGCTGATCTCAGATCATAGATGCTATTCTTCTTCATTTCATTTCCAAGTCTGATAAAGTATGACTTTTCTGATTCTGAATTAAATTCAAGCACAGTGATACCCAAATCAGTTCTCAGCTTAGCACTGTTTCTCTTCATTTCAATCATTCTTCGTTTGTAATCTAAGTACTTTGGTACATATTCAGACTTGTCTTTAATTCCACAAATCATCTTTGATCTTTCCATCTGGTATCTAAGCACTTCTGCAGCTCGGTAAGTACGACTATTATTCACCTTGAAAATATGTAAGACATACTGCAATTCTTCATACATTTTCAAATGAATATCATGCTCTCCAACTTTGTAAACAATCCCATTCTCCATGAAATATAGCAGAAAGTCTTTATTTAGACTTCTTTGATGAATCAACTGTACTGATTCCAGCTTGTTCAAATTAACTTGAAGGACACCCTTGCCTGGAGCAGCCAGTGATGAATGATCTCTAGGAGTAATATTCAAAGTCCTTTCTCTGTTTGACCCTAAACCAGCCAAATCATGAGGTTGCTTAGCAATCATTGCTCTGCTTTGAAAAATATCACCTCCTTGAACTTTCTCAGTATTCTCAGGAATAGTAGGTCTCACAAAACCATGAATTGGAAGAGTAGTTTGTACAACATGTGTAGAAACAGAGGTTGTAACTTGCTTTAACTTCTTTGAACTCTTATCAACTTCAACAACTTTTTCTTTAAGCTTCAATCTAGCCTCATCTGCTGTTGGCTTTCTTGAATGAGACAATCTCTGATCAGCATTGACATTTTCATTGATCTTAATGCCTTTAAGATCAGGCCTTGATTCCTTTTCATCTTTCTTCTTGAATTTCCCAGACTTAAGCTTTTTCTCATGTTCAGCTTTAAGTCTTAGCTCTTCAGCCTTTACATCTTCTAGAGTGACTTCATTTCCATGTTCTTCAAGAAACATGTTTGCAACTAACTCTATATCATTCTGTGGACCTTCAGCAGTGTTTGCTTTAGCAGAGTTTACTCTAGCAGAGTTTACTTTAGACCTTGTAATTGTTCTTTTGGTTCTATCAGATCCACCTCCATCTGCAGCATCATCCTTCCTCTCAAAGGATTGAAGTTGTTTGCAAGCAGTTTTTTCAACTTTTTCCCCCTTTTTGACATCATCAGGAATCAAGATGGAGGTTAGCAACTCCAAAGAGTTTGCAATGGAATCTATTTTAGTAGACAAGGCAGACTGATCCTCTTCAACTTTACCCAGCCTGGCAAAGAGATTGTCTTGAGCTTTAGAAAATTTTGTAGTCATGAGTTTAGACTCTCTTTCCATTTTCATTTCTCTAGTTACGATCTCAGTCCTCAAGTCAGTGATTGCCTTTGTAGTTTCATCAAATCTACGATCCAGAGTTTTGACTTGAACTACAGTTGCTTTTAAGCAAGAAAGAATCTCTGGATTGGAGATAGTATTGGTAGTCTGCTTAACAAAATCAGCTGCTCTCCCTCTTGGAAAAATACAATCCTCTTTGTACCAGTCAGCAGCAAATTTTGCAAGTTGTGCTTTTTCAATTTCATGAGAGTTACAAGGTTGAGTGAAAGAGGTATGTTTATTGTCTGTTTGCACTGGTGCACTCAGAAAAGAATCAGAGTTTGCACTGCTTTCACCTTCAAGTTCAACACTTGCAGCTTTAGCATGTTCATCTTCAAGTAAAACACTGTGCTGAGCATTGTCAGCCACAGTTTCTGCAATTTCTTCTGTAGCCTTGTCAAGATTTTCTTCATGTTGCTCAGGCTCAGCAACAGAGTTTACATTTTTGTCATCAACAGGCATAGGCTTAGAAGTAGCCTTGGTTGCTTGATCAACCTCATCACCTCCTTCAACAATCTGGTGAGCATCTGAGAGTAACTCTGTATGTGATGCTACAGTTTCAGAAATGACAACTGTAGGTTGATCAGCTGCACCAGTTGCTTCAGATTGAGCAAAAATAGATGAGATAGGATCAGGGAATGGCATGAATGAATCAAGAATATCATCCATTGGAGAAAAGCCATCTCTAGTATCCTCTTCTGCAGGCATTTTGTCCTCTGCAGGCATTTCAACCTCTGCAGGCATTTCAACCTCTATAGGCATTTTATCTTTTTCAACCTCAACAGTAGGTGTTTGCTGTGAAACCACCTCTGGAGCTTCAACATTTTCACCATCAGAATTATAGATTACTAGTTTTCTTCTCTTAGCTAGAGGCACTTCATCTGAATCCTCTTTACTAGATTCTGCTACCACAGAGGGTGATTTAGGTCTTTTTGCTCTTTGTATCTTTCTTCCAGTATAAACAGCTCCAGGAGATGTCTGTTTTACTTTGGTGTGTGTCTCTACTGACTTCTTAGATCTTGCATGTCTCTCAGTAGTTGCTGCTGATTGCTTTACTCTGCCTCTTTTTGCTTTAGGCTGTGGTTGTGGTTGAGATTATGATGGTTCAGTGTTTAGTTGTTGAGTGTGTGAAGATTGTTTTGTGATTGGTGATTAAGGATTTTGGATTGGAACAGTGTTTGTGATTGGTGATGGAGTGTTATGAGTGGATGCAGGTTGTTGAGTAGGTACATAGTGAGTAGGTGATGTGGGTGGTTCAGTGTTTAAGGTTTGAATATGATCAGTGTTTAGTGGTTCAGGTTGTGGTTCTGGTTGTGGTTGGTCTTGAGGTTGATTGAGAAAGTTCTGCAAAGCAAGTGGCAGAACAAAGGCAGGTAGATTTTCTTTACCAGCATCCTTATTAGTCATATCAGAGAATATTCTCTTGTTGACTCTAAAAGGCTGAATCACATCAGCTTTAGCAATCTCTAAACCAGATACACAAGCAGTGAATAGTATTTGACAAAATCGAGCAAAATAAATTGTAGTAGACTCTGACAGTTTATCACCTAGATTCATTAGAACATATCTACCAAAATCAAAATTACTACCATAAAGTAGAGAATACCCAATTTGTAGACTGTCCATTGGAATAGCATCCCAGTTAGTGATCTTCTTCTGGAATCTTCTTCTGGAATGTGCTCATCATGAGTAAAGATGATGGTTGGAGTCTCATTCTCTCCTCCATCCAGATAGATTGAGTTTTGCCAAAAAGTGGCAATTTGAGATGCAGAGAGAGTACTAGGGTCAACCAGAGCTTGTCCAATCTCTGAGTCTCTCAAGAAATTCTGCATAAGATGAAACGCTTCTGGAACAGGTTCATTATTGAGTGGGGCTGCAAAATTGTTAGGGACGAAACGTAGACCAAGAACAGTGAATGATTTAGAAGCCATTAGATCAAGAAATGGGCAAGAAATCACAAAGAAAAGTGTATATAGGAAAGGTGTTTGCGAAAATGCGCAAGTGAAGACTGAGAGAACTGTGAGATGTAAAAGTGAGTGGGTGAAAGTAAAACTCAATCGTTTGTACACAAAAGTAATTAGAGTTGTAATTAAAAATTAAAAATTAAAACTCAATCGTTTGTGTATTCAAACACTCAACAGTTCCTAGATTAATGTGTGAGTGGGACACAATAATGGGTGAGTGGGACACTTGTCATTCATGCAGTGGATCAATTAATCATGCGCAGTAAAAATAGCAATTATCACCGCTGTATTCTCTTTCCTATTTCCAAGACACTTTAACACAATACACTTAATAACAGTTGTCAAAAGCACTATTTACTCCAAAATTTTCAAATTATCCAAATGAAAATTTACCTTAGAGTACTAACCACAAATCAACAGCGTTTGTCAATTCTCCAACTTTATCACCGAAACCCTTTCAAAAATTGCACAGTTGTGAAAATATGTGTGTGTGTAGCAGAGTTTACCAAATCAATTTTTAGAGCATCTAATTTTTCATAAAATCCATAAAGTAAATCAATAAACACTGAATGCACAAACTCTCATAGTAAGCACTGACTGTATGATGAAAGCTAAACTCTGTAGTAATCAATCTATATACAGTAACATTTAATTTATTTTATACCCCCTCTATTGCTAATATATATATATATATATGTATATATTATTCTATTCATTCCAGTAATTAGAGGTTGGAGCCAATCACCAAAAATTCAAAAATTTTAGCCCTTATCATTTTGATAAGTTCCTGGGTCATCCTAGTCACCAACATAATCTCAAAGGAGTATAACAACCTATATACATTTTCTTTGGGGTATTGCAGTAAGCATTTTAATCTACCAGAGTATGACTAACAGAGTTTAGAGTTCATCAACATCAGTAGTTATTCATGAGAGGCAATGCACACAATATTTATAGACTCAGAGTTTAGGACAAAATAAACTAAGAGATGCTATAAATATGAACCAGTATCATGCTGTGTTAACTTTCTGCACAATCTAAGAATAGATCACAATAACTCAGAAAGATTCATGATTAATTACTGAGAATCATGCTTCATACATATTTCTTCATTGGTGTTTTCATTCAGATAATAATCAACTCAGAATCCATAGAGTTTATCAAACTTATTACCAGTGTATGACATACAGGCATGCTGACAGAATTTAACAGAGTTTGACAGTGTTTAAAGAAAAACATGTTAACAGAGTATGCATAACAGAGTTTAATCAACAGAGATCACTTAGCACATAACAAATCAAGGAAATATGAGCAACACATTACATAAGTAAAATTTGAATCTAACCAACATTCCTAGTCAGAACCAGAGACCATTCCTAGTTCATTGACCAGTCTTGTAAATGTAGCTTCACTCAATGGTTTGGTGAAGATATCTACAAGCTGTTGTTCTGTAGACACAAAATGTAGTTCAATATTTCCTTCTTCCACATGTTCTCTGATAAAATGGTACCTTATGCTGATGTGCTTGGTCATTGAATGATGTACTGGATTACCTGTCATAGCAATAGCACTTTGATTATCACAGTAAATAGGAATCTTACTGTACCTCAATCCATAATCCAGCAATTGATTCTTCATCCACAAGATCTGTGCACAGCAGCTACCAGCTGCAATATACTCTGCTTCAGCTGTAGATGTAGAAATTGATTTCTGTTTCTTGCTGTACCAAGAGACAAGTCTGTCACCAAGAAATTGACAACTTCCACTAGTGCTCTTTCTGTCTATCTTGCAGCCTGCAAAGTCTGCATCAGAATACCCAAGTAGCTTGAAATCTGATTCTCTAGGGTACCACAGACCTAATGACATGGTGCCCTTGAGATACTTGAAGATTCTTTTCACAGCTGTCAGATGTGGCTCTCTAGGATCTGCCTGAAACCTTGCACAAAGACAGGTTGCATACATGATGTCAGGCCTACTAGCTGTCAAGTAAAAAAGAGATCCTATCATGCCCCTATAGTTTGTCATATCCACTGAAACTCCTGTGTCTATGTCCAATTTAGTTGCTGTTGCCATGGGAGTTGATGCAGATGAACAGTCAAGCATACCAAATTTCTTGAGAAGATTTCTGGTATATTTTGCTTGATTAATGAAGATACCATCATCTGTTTGTTTCACCTGTAGGCCTAGAAAATAACAAAGCTCTCCCATCATGCTCATTTAATATCTGGACTGCATGAGCTTGGCAAACTTCTTACAGAGTTTATCATTAGTAGACCCAAAGATAATGTCATCAACATATATCGGAACTAAAAGCAAGTCACTCCCAGATTTGAAATAAAATAGAGTTTTGTCAATAGTACCTCTGTTGAATCCACTTTCTAAGAGAAATTGAGCCATAGTTTCATACCATGCCCTTGGTGCTTGCTTAAGTCCATAGAGTGCTTTATCCAGCCTGTAGACATGGTCTGGATATTTTGGGTCCACAAATCCTGGTGGTTGTTCAACAAACACTTCTTCTTCAAGCTTCCCATTCAGAAAAGCACTTTTCACATCCATCTGAAACACTTTGAATTTCTTGTGAGAGGCATATGCTAGAAAAATTCTGATTCCCTCCAATCTTGCAACTGGAGCAAATGTTTCATCATAGTCTATTCCTTCCTGCTGTGAATAGCCTTTTGCTACCAGTCTAGCCTTGTTCCTTGTGATAACACCTTCACTGTCAGTCTTGTTTCTGAAAACCCATTTAGTACCAACAATAGATCTGTTCTTTGGCCTTGGTACAAGGGTCCAAACTTCATTCCTTTCAAATTCATTCAACTCTTCCTGCATTGTTGTTATCCAGTCAGCATCTTGAAGAGCTTCTTGCACTTTCTTTGGTTCATTCTTAGACAAGAATGCATGAAACAAACATTCACTTGCAGTGGCACTTCTTGTTTTCACTTTTGCATCTGGATCACCAATTATCAAATCAGGTGTATGTGATTTGCTTCATTTCCTAGCAGAAGGCAAATGACTTCTGTCAGCATGTGATCCTCCCCCTTGATCCATGCTCTCCTGATTTTGTTGTGGGCTTTCTTCATTTTCTGAGACTCCCCCTGAACTTGACTGCCCAGAGTCAGAATTTGAATTTTCAGAGTTTGAATCATCAGAGTTTGATCCAGATTTTTCAGTTGACTCAGTATCAATGTTTGAGTTTTCATCTTGATCATGCTCCCCCTCAACTGGTTCTTCCCTTTGTTGTGGCTGAGAAGTTTCTCCAGTGTTTAGCAGTAGAGGTTCAGAGTTTGTTTCAACAGAGTCTGTCAGAATATTTTGATCAGAGTTTACTTCAACAGAGTTTAAATCTTCATTTTCAAAGTTCAGTTGATCATATTCATCTATGTCTTCAAGTCCAGTTATCTTCTTGTCATCAAAAGACACATGTATAGATTCCATGATCACTTTAGTTCTCAGATTGTAAACTCTGAATGCCTTTGTTGACAGTGGATAGCCAACAAAAATTCCTTCATCTGCCTTCAGCTCAAACTTGGTCAACTGTTCAGGATGAGTCTTCAAAACAAAGCATTTGCACCCGAAAATATGAAAGTATTTCAGGTTAGGCTTCTTTTTCTTCACCATCTCATATGGTGTTTTTCCATGCTTATTGATCAGTGTAGCATTTTGAGTAAAACAAGCAGTTTGAACAGCTTCTGCCCAGAAATAAGTTGGCAATTTTGCTTCATCAAGCATAGTTCTGGCAGCTTCTATCAAGGTTCTATTTTTCCTTTCAACTACACCATTTTGTTGTGGTGTACCAGGTGCTGAAAATTCTTGCTTCACTCCATTGTTCTTGCAGAATTCTTCCATTATTGCATTCCTGAACTCAGTTCCATTATCACTTCTGATGATTCTGACTTTGTTACTTGATCCTTTGTCCAGAAGTTTCACATGCTCCATCAGAGTTAATGTAGTTTCATCCTTCTTTGCTAAAAAATACACCCAAGTGAATCTAGTGTATTCATCAACAATGACTAAAGCATATTTCTTCCTTGCTATAGACATAACATTTACTGGACCAAAGAGATCAACATGCAGAAGATGATAAGGATCAGTGATTGAAAATTCTGTCTTGCTCTTGAAAGATGACTTCCTTTGCTTGGCCTTTTGACATGAATCACATAGGCCATCAACATTTAACAGAGCCTTTGGGAGTCCTCTTACAAGATCTTTTCTGATCAATTCATTGATGTTGTTCAAGTTCAAATGTGAGAGTTTCTTGTGCCACTTCCAACTCTCTTCACTAGACATTCTTGTAGACAGGCAAACAGCTTTTCCAACAGAGTTTATTAAAAGCTTGATTTCATAAATGTTGTTTTGCCTTTTACCAACTAGAACAACCTTTCCTGTAGATTTGCTGATAACTTCACAATATTCAGGTTGAAAATCTACATAATATCCCTTGTCACAGATTTGACTCACAGATAACAAGTCATGCTTGAGTCCTGGGACATGAGCTACATTGCTGATGATGACATTTCCAAGATTAATATTGCCATATCCCAATGTTCTTCCTACATTGCCATCACCATAGGAAACTTTTGGGCCAGCCTTCTCCTCATAGTCTGATAGCAGGGCTTTATTTCCAGTCATGTGTCCTGAACATCCACTATCCACAACTAGGGTTGCCTCCCTGTTACCCTGCAATCACAAGCAATTACTGAGAGTTAGATTTAAGGATCCAGACTTGCTTGGATCCTTTGACATTCTTAACTTTGTTAGCTTTAGCAGCGGAATTAACATTATCAGAGTTTGAGCTAACAGTGTCAGAGTTTACACTTACAGTATTAACTTTAACCCATTTCAGATTGGGTTTCAGTTCATAGTAATTATGATAGATAGCATGATACTCTCTGCAAGTATAAATGGAATGCCAAGTGCTTCCACAGTGTGTGCATAAAGTCTGTGGTTTAGTTCTAGAAAAATCCTTCTTTACCTCAGACTTGGAAGGTAAAGAATTTATATTTTTGTTTTTCTTGCAAAAATTTGCAAGATGCTTAGTACTACCACAGTTATGACATGTCTTTCTTGGAGCATAACTAGCAAGCATTGGTTTATTTCCTGAAGTGATGCCTACTTTTCCATTTATGTTCTTATTTGACACTCTCTGTTTCTTAACAGATTTTAACTCCTTCAGTTTATGTTTAAGTTGTTTATCTGTCATTGAACCAATATTAACCTGTTTAACACTAGTTTTTACTGGTTCACTTTTAACAGCTTCTTTTTCATTATCAGACAAAAATTTACTGGCTCCATGTACAAAATGAGCTCTGATTTTAACTTGATTTTGAAATCTAAGTTCATCTTCCTCATTATAACCTAGACCAACAGTGTCTATTTGAAAAATCTGTTGAGTGTCTTTTCCAGAATTAGTCCAAGTCCTAATTTTCTTATTTGCTTCCTCCAACTCAGATTCTAGTTGTTTATATTTCTGAAGCAAATCCTGTTCTATAGAAACAACATCATTTCTCTCTTTCTGAACTTGTTGCATATCTTTTAGCTATTCTTCAACAATTTTATTTCTCTCTTTGAGTTCAGAATTCTCAGATTTAATCCTCTCATTCTCTAAAGTCTGATCCCTATAACTTATATGCAATGACTTAAGATAAATTCTTAATTGAGAAATGTCATCAATATTATAAGCATAGGTAGTTAGAGGTACCTTATTTTCAGAAGTTTCTGATTCAGTAGTAGCCATGAGAGCATAGTTAATTTCTTCATCAGAATCTGAAGTGTCTGCCCAATCTCTGCCTTTTGTGATGAGTACTTTTCCAGTTTTACCCTTCTTGCACTCAGGAGCATAATGACCCATCTCCTTGCACTTGTAGCAATGAATTTCAGACTTATCCTTCTCCCCCCTTGAATCTCTCTTATCAGACTTCCTGAAGCTTTTTCTGTCTTCATTTGAATCTCTAGAAAACCTTTTCCCTTTCTTGAAATTCTTGAAACCCATTTTCTTGAAGGTCTTCACCATCAACACAGCCATTTTCCTCATTTCTTCTTCATCATCCTCAGAGTCAGATGATTCAGAAGAGTTTGAATCACAATCAAAGTTTGATGATTCACTTTCTGAGTGTATGACCAAAGCTTTTCCCTTCATTTTCCTTCTTGATGCCTCTTTCTTCTGAGACTTCTCTTCAACCTTAAGAGCAACAGACTTTGCCTTCCTGCTTGATCTCCTGTTTCTCTGCTCCATTTCCAATTCATGAGTTTTGAGCAGCCCATAGATTTCATCAATCTCTGTTTCAGCAAGTTCATAGTTGTCTCTAATAGTGGTTCTTTTCACATCCCACTTTTCAGGTAGAGAAAGAAGAAACTTGAGATTTGAGTCTTCTAGATCATACTCTTTGTTGACCAATGACAGATCATTGAGCAGTTTACAGAATCTATCAAATGTTTCTGTCATGGTCTCTTCAGGTTTAGCCTGAAAGTGCTCATACTCTTGTGTGAGTATGTTTCTTCTATTCTTCTTAATAGCAGCAGTTCCTTGACATCTGACTTCAAGAGCATCCCAGATCTCTTTTGCAGTGGTGCAGTTAATCACTTTGTTAGACATAACATTGTCTAAAGCACTATGCAGTAAATGCCTAACCTTCGCATCCTTAGCAATTGATGATAGATCTTCAGGAGTCATGTCCTTCTTTTCCTTTGGAACTATTTTAGCTTCTTCACCAGCAGTTGCAGCAGATAGCTTTGTAGGATTGTGAGGGCCTTCATAAATCCTGTCAAGATATTCTGGATTTGTAGCCTCCAGAAACATAGTCATCTTGACCTTCCACATGGCATACTCTGATGGCCTGAGAATAGGAACCCTGATTGGTTCATAACGACTCACAGTAGTAGGAGCCTTTTCAGAACTAGTAGATGTTGGTGGAGGACTTGCTGACATGATTATTGTTGTGTTTGGATCTTAACCTGTAATAAAGTAACAGATAGGCTCTGATACCACTTGTTAGGCCGAATACACAATTAATAATCAAATTCGTATGAGAGTTTAACAAGTAAGATGATTATGCACTTTAAATCTTCTGATATTAAAAACCCTCTTCGTGATGTAAACTATCACAAAGAGCTGCTAGGTTACAATAAGAATAGTTCGATGCACGATACCCTTCTAGGGTTAACCTAACTGTATTTATAAAATATACAGCTTCGATACAATCTCTAATTGATATTCCTAATAATCAGCTATACAATGATATCAATTACAGATAGTCACACGTCTCCTAAGTCAACTCGATCTCTTTGATATCTATCCAATCTCCAAAGATCTCGCTTCCATATCAATCTTCAATTGATCTCTAATATCTTCTGTTGACTTCGTACGCGCTGCTTCTAGACAGACTTTACTAAACTCTGTCCAGCTTCCGTCAGTCAGACTTTACTAAACTCTGACTTCCTTCCAGTTAAACTCTGATATTTCACTGTTACACTTAAACACTGAAATGTTACATCAATTATATCTAACAATTTAAATGAAAACATTTTATTTCTAAGGATTAAACTGTAACTTTACAATCATTTACATGCTTTTCTTTCAACTCGGGAGCATGTTAATGAAATCAATTTCGCACTACAATTTTTCAAACTCTGGAGCAAGTGAACGAAACATATTACTTCCTTTTTCGCTTACTTCCTTTTGCATTCATTTACTTTCACTACTTAAAAAACTTGGGAGCAAGGCGTAAATAACCTCATTTATAACCACTGTAGAGAACAACTAGCATGAGTGTTTTGTAATACCAAATTCATACAAGGTCACTGTTAGGAATATGTTGTACTTGATGATAACTTCACAATCAATCAAATTGTTTAAGGTTTTGTAGCTGTCAACGGATGAGGATTTATAACTCTATCCGTTGACAGGTAGCTCATCAACGGATGAGGTTTTGTAGCACACTGCAGTATCTCTATGTTATCAGTTGATAGTGTTTTTATCCACAGTCATGTTGACTATCAACGGATAGGCGGAATAGGGTAGCCAATTGTAAATAAGCTATGCTATGTAATTCTGTCTAAGTGAAAGTGTATCAACGGATGAAGACTAAACTCTATCAACGGATACAACTCAAATCCACTCTATCAACGGATACAGCTCAAGTCCCAACATCAACGGATACTGCTCTATACATCATCAACGGATGTCAGTATACATCATCAACGGATGTCAGTGTACATCATCAACGGATAATCATTGACACTGATTTCTATGATTAGCTGGAGATTAGCAGTTGATAAGGACATGTTTGACTGACAGATCACATGAGTTGAAAGTTGATACAAAAAGCAGTATGGCAGCCATACTTTGGAAACACAGAAGAAAGAAGCATTCCATTTACACTATGAATACAAGAAAGGTGCAGGAGACATGTCTGAACACAAGGACAACCTTTCGGCTACATGTGTATTTGGAGTGTAGTAGCAAGTCAACTAGAATTAGATTAGTATTATCTTATTCCAGTAGGTACTTGTAAATCTTGGGATATATAACCAAGGGTAGCAACTCTTTGTAGGTTAAGAAAACAGACATATTTGCTTAGGGTTTCTTGAATATCCTTAGAAGCAAAGAGTTGTAAAACGGCAGCTGTGTACATTTTGTATCACAGAGTTTTCTTCAAATAAAAGCTTCAGGTGGTGCATATTAACCACCTGATTTTATATATGTATGTGTTTAAATCTTACATTGCAATTATCTCTTCATAAGTTTCTGAAGTTCTTATCAGAAATTTATAAATATCAAGAATTGTATTCAACCCCCCTTCTACAATTATACAAGTGTGTAATCTGGGAATAACAATTGGTATCAAAGCAAGCTTCTAACATATTTGAAGTTTCAAGATCAACACACTTCCAACATGTCTAAGAAGGATTATGGAGTGAAGATTCCAGTTCTTGATAGAGAAAATTACTTTCACTGGAAAGTAAAAATGCGTCTACATCTCTCGTCTATTGATGAGGGTTTTGTGGATTGCATTGACAAGGGTCCTCACGTTCCAATGAAGACAGCAACAAGAGTTGGCCTGGCTGATGATGTGCCTGACACTTTCATTCCCAAACCTGTTTTTGAGTGGAGTCTTGAAGATATTGCAGAAGTCCACAAAGACAAAAAGGCCATGAATATTCTGTTCAATGGTCTAGAAACAGACATGGTTGACAATGTTATTAACTGCACTACCGCCAAGGAAGTATGGGACATTGTTCAAACCCTGTGTGAAGGAACAGAACAGGTAAGGGAAAACAAGATGCAACTACTAATCCAACAGTATGAACATTTTCACTTTAAGAGTGGAGAAACATTGAATGATACATTTAGTAGATTTCAAAAGCTACTAAATGGTTTGAAACTGTATGGAAGAGTCTATCAAGTTAAAGACTCTAATCTCAAATTTTTGAGATCACTGCCCAAAGAATGGAAGCCAATGACTGTTTCTCTAAGAAACACTCAAGAGTACAAGACATTTACTCTTGAAAGGCTCTATGGAACTTTAAAGACCTATGAGCTGGAAATGGAGCAGGATGAAGAGATTGAGAAGTCTCAAAAGAAAAGTGGGTCAGTTGCACTCGTTGCCAATTTGGAGCAAAAGGAGGAAAGGACAGAAACTGCTAGTTCTACACCAAACAGGGAGGTTTGTAAAAGTAGAGCAGAATCAAGCAGGAGCAAGGAAAAGGTGTCTGAGGAATTGAATGCCCTTCAGCAGGATGAATTGGATGAGATAGATGAGCACTTAGCTTTTCTATCTAGGAGATTCTCTAAGCTGAAATTCAAGAGAAACTCTGGGATGGCCAAGCCATTTAACAAGGATTTTTCCACAAACAACTATGTGGATAAATCCAAAATTAAATGCTACAATTGTGGGATTGCTGGTCATATGATAAGTGAATGCAGGAAACCTAGATCTGAGAACAAGGGAAAGCCAACTGAGGTTGTTGACTATAAGAAGAAATATTTTGATCTTCTCAGGCAGAAAGGAAAGGCATTCTTGACCCAAGAGTATGACTGGGCTGTTGATGACAATCATTCTGATGATGATGCTGAGTTAGTCAACCTTGCTTTAATGGCTGATTCTGGAGAGCAGGAAGCAAGTTCAGCTAGCAATCAGGTATTTTCTATTAATCTCTCTGAGCTCACTAAAGAGGAATGCAATAGTGTTATAGATGAAATGTCTACTGAACTATATCACTTAAGTGTTACTCTTAAATCACTTACTAAAGAGAACAATAGAATTAAAGAGTCTAATATGTTTTTAAGTGATAGAAATGCTGCTCTAGAATCTCAATTTCTAGAATTTGAGAAAATGAGAGTTGATTGCAATAATGCTAAAAGTGAACTTGAAGCTGTGTTAAAAAGAGAACTGATTTTAAAAGACCAGCTTGAAAAAGAACAAGGGATAATTGCTAAATTTCAAAGTTGTAGGAATATTTCTCAAAACATAATAGAAGTTCAGGGAATAGAATCATTTGTGAAGGATACCTGGACTCAAAGGAAAAAGGAGCTAGAACCTGGCCTTGAGGATCTAGAGACTATTTGTGAATCAACGGATAGTGATCATCCATTGACAGATGAACCGTCAACGGATGAGAGGTATCCGTCGACTAACAAAAAGTCTGTTAGTAAGAAGGAACTTAGGAAACTGGATATCAAGTATGGTCCAGTAAACAAGAATTTTGTTAGTGGTGAGTGCAGCAAAACCAAATCCAGTGGGACGGCTAAGACAGGTGATTTACACAACAAAAAGGCTGTTGGTAAATCAGACAATGAAAAGGTAGAAATTGAGGGCAAAAAGAAAAAGAACAGAAATGGTAAGATAGGCATCAACAAGAAAAACAATTACTCTCCTGACAAGTTTGCTCCTAGGAAAACTTGTAGTAATTGTAATAGTGTCAATCATTAATCTTCTAATTGCAAGATTGTCAACAAGGCTCCTGTTCATGTACCTCAACCAATGCCATGTATGCCTGCAATGCCTGTTATGCCTGGTTTGTATCAAAATGCTAGTTTTTCAAATCCATATGTGAACATGCCATATGTGTCTAATCCATACTTTCAATCTATGAATGTGCCACAAATGTCATGGAACCTACCTAACATGAATAATATGTATGCCAATTTTCCACACATGCATGCATCCAATATTCATGCAAATGAGCATTTGTCAAACCCCATTACTCAAACATCTACACCGAAGATGAAGAATGCTAAGAGTGCAAAGTCAAAGGCTAACAAGAAAGGACCCAAGGAAGCTTGGGTACCAAAATCAACTTGATTTGTTTTTGAAATGTGTGCAGGGAAACAGAAGGAATCTATGGTACCTAGACAGTGGATGTTCTAGGCACATGACAGGAGATTCAACCCTGCTCACAGAGTTCAAGGAAGGAGCTGGCCCTAGAATTACCTTTGGAGATGACAGCAAAGGATATACTAAGGGATATGGCCTGATTTCAAAAGACAATGTCATCATTGAAGAAGTGGCTTTAGTTGAAGGTTTAAAGCACAATTTGCTGAGTATCAGTCAGATTTGTGACAAAGACTATGAAGTAAAGTTCACAAAAGAAGCCTGTGTTGTTTCTGCCAAGGAAGACAACAATGTGGTATTGACAGGCTTTAGAAAAGGAAATGTTTACATAGCTGACTTCAATTCAGCATGCTCAGAATCCATTACTTGTCTCTTCAGCAAAGCAAGTAAGGATGAGAGTTGGCTATGGCATAAGAAGCTGTCACATTTGAATTTTAAAGTTATGAATGATTTGGTAAGAAAGGATCTTGCTAGAGGAATCCCTCATTTGGAGTTTGTCAAAGATGGGCTATGTGATGCCTGCCAATTAGGGAAACAAAAGAAATCATCTTTCAAAAGCAAGACAGAGTCATCCATTGTTAAGCCTCTTCAATTGCTGCATATGGATTTATTTGGTCCAGTAAATGTCATGTCTATTTCAAAGAAGAAATACTGTCTGGTGATTGTAGATGATTTTTCTAAGTTCACATGGACTTTCTTCCTGCACTCCAAGGATTGTGCAAGTGAAATCATTATCAATCACCTCAGAATGCTAAACAATGGTTCTGAAGACAGAGTACAAAGGATCAGGAGTGACAATGGTACTGAATTCAAGAATTCCACAATGAAGATTTTCTGTGAAGAGAATGGAATTGTCCATGAGTTTTCTGCTGCCAGAACACCTCAACAAAATGGGGTTGTTGAAAGGAAAAACAGAACTCTCATTGAAGCAGCTAGAACAATGTTAAGTGAATCAAGATTACCAACATATTTCTGGGCTGAAGCTGTCAACACTGCATGCTTTACTCAGAATATTTCCTTGGTCAATCAAGCTAGAGGAATGACTCCTTATCAGTTATTAACCAACAAGAAACCAACTTTAGCTTTTCTACATGTCTTTGGATGTAAGTGTTTTGTGCTAAGGAATCATGGAGATAATTTAGGCAAATTTGAAGCAAAGGCAGATGAAGCTATTTTCGTTGGATATGCAGCAGGGAAAGCCTACAAGGTCTACAATCTAAGAACCAACATTGTTATGGAATCTGTACATGTTGTGTTTGATGATCAAAAGATTCTAGGCCTAAATGATGAAGGTTACCATGAAAAGTTGGAATTTGAGAATGAAGGTGAAGGAAGAATGTACTATGATGATGATGAGGAGAATGAAGATCATGACCACAGAGATCCACCTAGAGCTGTTACACCAACTAGAAGTGATGCTTACACTGAAAATGAAGCATCCGTTGATAGTCATTCTGGAGCATCCGTTGACAGTCATTCTGCAACATCCGTTGACACTATTAGAGATGAATCCGTTGACAGAAATTCTCAAGCATCCGTCGACAGGCAAAATGATGCATCCATTGACAGTCAACTTCATAACTCAGCAAGGACAACAAACTCAGGGGGAGTTTCTCAAGGTCAAAATTCAATGCTAAATCAACATGATCATGGAAATGAAGCAACCTCATCAAGATCAAATCTTCCACCTGCAAGAAAATGGACTAGAAATCATCCATTTGAGTTAATCATTGGTGAATCAAATTCAAGAGTCCAAACTAGAAGGGCCACTCAAGCAGAATGTCTATACAGTAGCTTCCTGTCTCAAGAGGAACCTAAGAAAGTGGAAGATGCCCTTCTAGATCCAGATTGGGTGTTAGCAATGCAAGAAGAGCTAAACCAATTTGAAAGAAATAAAGTATGGAAACTTGTGCCCAAACCTGATGATAGAAGTGTCATAGGTACTAAATGGGTTCTCAAGAATAAGACAGATGAAAATGGCATAATTGAGAAGAATAAAGCTAGATTAGTGGCAAAGGGCTATTCTCAAGAAGAAGGAATAGATTTTGATGAAACTTTTGCCCCAGTAGCAAGACTTGAGGCAATAATAATCTTTCTAGCCTATGCAGCACATGCCAATTTCAAAGTCTATCAGATGGATGTCAAAAGTGCCTTTCTAAATGGGGAACTGGAAGAAGAGGTCTATGTCCATCAACCTCCTGGTTTTGAGGATCCAGAATTTCCAGAATATGTATATCTTCTCATGAAAGCACTTTATGGTTTGAAGCAAGCACCAAGAGCCTGGTATGACACTTTATCTCAATTTCTTTTGGAGAACCACTTCACTAGAGGTACAGTAGATAAAACCTTATTTCATAGGGATATTAATGGCTCTTCAATACTTGTTCAAATCTATGTAGATGATATTATTTTTGGGTCTACAGATGAGAAGCTTTGCAAAAAGTTTGCCAAACTTATGCAAAGTAGGTATGAAATGAGTATGATGGGTGAATTAACTTACTTTCTTGGCCTACAAGTAAAGCAAGTTAATGAGGGCATTTTCATAAGTCAAACAAAATATATTTATGATCTCTGTAACACCCCCAGATCCGGGGTCCGGGATCCGGTGGTTACGGTTTCCAATTCTGTCCACAATAATTGAACTTTCCTTAACATAAAATAAATTACGTCTCTATAAACCAACACAACAATATAAAACACACCCGTTATAGTCCCAGAGATGAAATCAGAGTAACAATCAAATTTTTATTAATCACATTATGAGTTCTTACAATCCAAAAGAATTTCAATATAAATACATACTCTTTGCCATCCATTTACATAAGTCATACTAGACCATATTCTTGGTACTGAAAGAATAAATATACCCTACCAATAGCTTCTTCTTCAGCTCTGGTAGTCTCATCGTCCTCGCCCGCGTCGAGTGCGCCTTGTGCGAGTCATCTGGTCTAGCTGTTGTTGTGATATAATAATAAAGCAAGGGTGAGCAATAGCCCACCAACAATAATATATAACTGAACGATAATGTATAACAGTTCAAAAGTATCTTTCAAACCATATGCCATGCATTTACGGAAATGATGCCAGTATAATATGAACGATTAAGTTACAAGGTAACTTAAAGTATTTGTTTGTAGAAATATCTGCTACATCAAAGTAAGCGAGATATTTTTATTGTTATTAAGAAGAGGAACTTGCAAGAAAAGGTTGCAATTCCAGTTATGACCCTTTTCCAACTCTGCCAACAGTAATCATGTTGCAGGAAATAAATAAATTTGGATGATGAACCAATGATGGAGTATTCACCGCGCCCGCTGTTCCAATCTTGATGATCAGTCGAGATCGTACAGCTCAATTTAGATTTACTACCGGTAGAAGGAAGAACTGACGGCTTTACTTGTATACCGCCTTACTAGCTCTCCCCGGCCAACGGTTGGGCCAAAGGGGATGGACCGGCGCTACTCGGCCTCTTACACGACTCCTAGTTCAAATAGAATTCATGATTTTGAATGTAACGTTCGTCCCCCTTTCCCCAAGTATAATACTTGTTGATAAGACTCCACGAAGTAGTCGTATCTAGTTGGAAAGGAAAATTTACCAATAACTCCCAAGCTATTACTTGGTAACGGATATCAACTTGTTCCAGTAATCTTACCCCTCGAAAGATGAGAAGGTAAGCAACGACTTAATAAGTCAACAGCACCCGAGTTGCGGGTGAAGGGAATACTTTATGACCGGGAAGTCGACAAGATAAATAACATTTTCCAAGTAAGGTTCCCTTATTATTAAGGGGGTAGACTCAAAGAAGAATGATGTCTGAGAACCTTTCTTGATATAAGATTAATAATAATATGACTCCGAGATATTTTCTGTAATAATCGAAGAAGATAAACCTTATCGACGTTATTCTAAGTATGGAATAAATATCCAGAGAATATTTATTGAGTTAAAATATTTAAAGAATATTTGGGAATATGAAAGAATATCTTTAATCAGAGTATTTCTCAAAATAATCCCTGAAGAAATATCAGGAGGATATTTATTGAATAAATAAATATTTAAATGAATATTCAAAACAATATTCATTAATTAATAAGACCTGAAAAGAATATTTAAGGTAATATTCATAATTAATTAGGAATTTAAATGAATATTCAAAAGTAATATTCATTTAATGAATAATATCCTAAATGAATATCAAGTAATATTCATTTAGTAATCCAAGCCTTAAGGAATATTCGAGATAATATTCGGTAATTAAATCAAGCTTCAGATGAATATTAAAATAATATTCATCAAGTATTTAATATCTTAAATGAATATTCAAAAGTAATATTTATTTAATAAAATAATATTCTAAAAGAATATCCAAATAATATTCATTTAATAGTCTCATCTTTAGAAGAATATTCGAAATAATAGTCGATAATCAATTCGACTTTGAATGAATATTGAGAAATATTATTCGTTGAATAGTTACGTTCAAATAATTATTTGAAGCAAGGATCGATAAAATAACTAGTCTCGAACAAATATTCAAATAATATTCGTCGCCCAAATAATAGAAAATATTTACTTAAATATTTTCCTCCGAGGTAATCTCGATATATCAAGAAATATTGACTCCCGGTCTATATTCGATGAATAAGATATATGCGCCTTTCTCTGAGGGTCTTACAATAACCGGCTTATAACTGATGTATAACTATCTAGCTTATAAGCCAACAATAACATTCAGGGAACAAGTATATCAATTCAACTTGAAAGTAGGCATGCATGCAATGGCATATGTATATCAGCAATCATATATATATATATTTATTCAATCACAACAACAGCCTAAAAGAAGGGAATTGAAACTTGCCTGGTAGTCGAGTACGGTAAGGGGTAGTGGTAGCGGGTCCCGGTTCAGCTTGGTGATCTATAAATAACCAAGGCATTTGGGATTAATCACTTAACATATTAAAAGTTAAGTTATACTTAACTCGAAACACGTTCTCGAGTTATCTCGTTATACCCCTTTTTGTGGATTACTTTTATCACTGATCCGACCCGACATTCGTTCGTTAATACGACATGTCATTGTACTTATACTTGGGACATACTTAAGTCATATGAGTTCTAAGGTCGATCGTTACGAACCAATACTATACTCCGAGTTTTATCGCCCGTTTTCTAAGTGTTTTACCGAAGTTATAAAAGAGTCGTCTTTTAGGGGTTCGTTCGCGTTTAACCTCGACTCGAACATTTTTAATAAATCGAAAAATGATCCTTTTGACATACGGTTTTCTTTCACACCTTCCTTTTTACCTCTAGTATTTATTTACCAAGATTTGCCATGACGTTACATAGTTTACGAGGGATCAATTACAGTTACGAACTTTCGTTTACGGATTCGAACTAATTTTAGTAATTTGGTTGTAAATCCTAAACCGTAAGTCCGTTTCACGTGATCTTTATATCAAAACGAAGCTTAGAACATTACCTATCCTATCATGGCAGATTACAAAGCTAGGCAGTGAGTTACATCTACTGTCCAAGTTGTTTTTCTTAAGGTTAACGAAATTTCGGCATTACGACGGCTATATATCGAACGTTCCAAAAATTATAACAATCCAACCAAGCCACACCGGGCATCCACACAACTTATCACATGATCATGAACATCATCAAGTCCAGATCATACCAGTTTACCACAATAATTAACATGCTTTCTTGCTCAACTAAATCACTTACTAATTATGCTTATAATCATGCTAACATCATAACCAAGCTTAGCTCATCAAAAACATCCATAAAATTAAAGTTGATCTAGGGTTTCAAGAGTGTTATACCTTCTTGAGAGTATGTACTAGCCTTACAAAGCTTGTTATAGTCCTTGGATAGCCTCAGGGTAGCTAAGATCAACCATGAAAACAAGAAAAATCAAAGATTAGTTCATGAAACACTATTCATCCTCCTCTTTCATGATTTTTTTGAAAATGGAAACAAAGGAGTTTGGACTTGAAATTTTTAGGAGATTGCTTTTATGAAATATAGGACTCACCATAAAAATTTGATGATCAAACAAGGAGTGGAAGCTTGGTTTGGAAATTTAAAAATTCCAAAAATTCGAAGTCTTGTTTCTTGAGGGGAAAAACAGGGTGATTTTCTTGAATTTATTTACCTATCCAAACGATCTTCAAAAATTATGAAATTTTGAACGAATACTCTACATATATTGAGGAAGCTATGGTTAAAATTTGGTGATCTATGAATGGGTAGAAGTGGAGATATGAATTTTTATTTGAGGAGTGTTCTTGCTTGGCAGTTTTGAAGAATGGAGAGAATGGAGTTGTTTTGCTTGGTTGAATTTCAATAATGCATAAAGTGATGTAAGTTGGATAATATCTCATCCTAAAGCTACTTTAATAAAGGTGTGATGCAATGCATGATGTCATTTGGGGCATGTGTCAAGAGGTGTGTTAAAGAAGTTAACACTTGGTTGATCTTTGGATGTAATTCATGCTAAGTATTAGTTCCAATCTCTAAGTGTGCTAGTTACTTGAGTCACCACTTGGTTGCTAGATATTTTCTACTAGCACATGCATGCATCTTGATTCCCGGCTTGTTTCTGTGTCCGGTTATTGCCCGTTTCGATTGATCGTTCGTGAGAATATTTCACGGATTTCTAATTAGGGTTTACCGGGAATCCTTTTTAATATTAATACTTTCATTCTCCATCTTTCATTCTAACTTTCCAATTTATATTCCTTAAATCCATTCGTTAAATACTTAAGGCTATCAGTGTCCAGGGAACTCTCGGAGAAAATAAAAGTGCGGTTTTTCAGAATCCGACAGCTTTTACATACACTTATTTTCCTCCTGGATCACTAATACGAACTCGGAAATCCGTTCCGAATACTTCTATATAGTGTCATCTCATATTATTATATACTCCCACCACAACACTATTCATTCTGTATTCTTTACTTGTTCTCTTAGGGTTGTATAATTGTCCGTATTCTCTTTCGATCGTTCCTTAACCTTTTTACGGAACTACTGGATTAATCGTTACCGATCTGGATGACATGAGAATATTCTCCTGCTTGAGATTGCCATATCTTATTCCCTTAGAAGATAGATTATTCTTACCTATGTTGTTACCCTTTAGCATTCTTCAAGACATAGAAATAATAAAGTCGAATTCCATTCATTCTTTCCAAATATCAATTATTACATTGTAGCCATAACCACTCCTCAGTGGTTTCCTACCTTCATTCTTAAATCAATATAATAACATCCCAAAATATCAAATCCTCAAAGTTAATATCTCAATTCTTGGATTATAATAATATTTAATCCACTGTCCGGTCAAATATTATACCGAAAAGAATTTGGAATTTCTGAATTCCGATCGTCTCTGCATTCACTTATTTCCTCCGCGTATTACTAATATGACTTCGAAACATCCATATCACGTCCCGTACATAGGGTGGAGTGAAAAGTTTTCCAACTTACAAAATCACTATTCGTCCACCAAATTACTATGCACATACAGGAAACACTATGCACGTACGGGAAATACTATGCACGTACGGGAAATACTATGCACGTACTCATTTCCCTTCAAGGATCAATTAGCTCCTTTCTGGATGGTAGATTATTCTTATCTAGGTCCTCAACCATCGAATTACTCTATTCTGACAATATACCAATGCATCAGGATCATTGTCCAAAGCAATGTCTATTCATTACAATCATTGTTCTTTGAAACCACCATTCATTAGAGTTGGTGACCTTGCTGTCGGAATCATTGTTTCTCATTTTATCATTACTTAATAAAAAGTTTTAATTATATCCAAAATTTGGGGTTCTTACAGTCTCCCCTCCTTAAAAGGATTCCGTCCCGGAATCAGGTAGGAAGCAAAGAGTCGTTTGCCTGTCGTTCACTCTTTAGCTTCCCGGTCAATTCTTAGTCGTTCTACCCTTCCTCAGCACATCTTCTAGTGCTACAATTCATACTTTATCCTTTTTCCATCAACGTTGCTACTTTTCGTACAACTCACTATCCGGGTTATACTCTTACTCAGTCTTATCCTTATTGATACCTGCAGTAACATTGGTATCACTATCACCCTACGATTCGGAGGTAACCTCGCTCGTACTGTGCATTTCCTGATCGCTTTAATCTTCGTAATCTCGATCAATATAGAGAAGTGGAAAGATTTATTGAGAGATCACTATGATCAATTGAACATTTGTCATATTGCATAGTTAGTACAGAAGGGGGCCAGCCTTTAGTACTTGACAAGCAATTAAACAAGTCATTGCATTCCACTTAGACTTCTATCACATAGACAGATAGTCACGTAGCAGTACCTCCCCTCCTAAAAGGGTTGTTCTTCTCAATTCATAAAGAAGATGAATAAGAGAGAAGAAGAGAAAAGAGTTCTAATGGATTATAGAAAGCTTTCATGATTGTAGAATATCATACTCAGAATTTACCTCTGAACTATAGAGGTTTATCAAAGAAGAAATTAATCATAATTATATCCAATACTATTTGATCGCAATCTCACATGTCAACATATCTTGCTGCTTTGTACATTATTCTATGGACAAATACTCTTGTTCAATCTTAGCGATACTCACATTCGGGAAATCCTTCAACCTTTCAGGTTAAATCTTAGATTTCTCACTTGACATCATTATTACTGACATCCCATATCATGTTACTAGCTTTTTCATAACTATAATATTGACACTATCAGGTTGTCATCTTGAGAATTCATTAGAAAACCCATTCATAACATTCCTTGCTTCTCATTCCATAGTTGCTTCCCCAGCCTTTTCTTTATCAATCACATCCTTCTTATTAGCTGATTCATATAATCTACTTCTGCCAACCTTGTTTCTCATTACTTGTTCTTTTCTATCCGTGGTTTTCCACAGGTTGTCTTTCGTAAGTCAGACCAGGTCGCATATCTACATGCTCGTACTCCTATCATCTGTTGAACATCTGCATTTTACTGGCGTAGCCTGGCCACATGAAAACCCGTTATGACCGTGCCATAATTTTGGGGGTAAGGCTGGCTCGAATACCGCCGTCCGAACACTTTAAACTCTCAAGTGGCCCAATAAGTCTTGGGCTCAACCGCCCTTCCCTCCAAGTCTCATTAATTCTTTCTACGGGAATACGTTTAGCATCACGAATTATCAACCTCATATTCTTTATCTTGTTTGTGCAGAAGTACACTAACACAAACTTGCTTGTCATTCATCAACATGCCATTTAGCTTATCAATAGCAGCACTTTCTTTATCTTTACGTTGTCATCTCCTTTCTTAGAAGAATCACCATCGCTTGTTGTTTACGTAGTGCGTTAATAGCTAACCCTACGGGTTTCAAATCCCTTAGGGAGACAAAGTAATCATTATTCCTTATCCATAAGGAACACTTCCTGAACTTGATGTAGATATAACGTGAAGCAGATAGAATTGCAGAAGAGTTTCAAGCATCGCAGCTAGGTCCGGTTGATGAAACTATCACTTATGCATCTTCCATAAAAGACTGGAAACTTAACGGTTTACTTCATCAATTTTGTACCATGGTCCTGGTTTGCCTCAAAACGGGGCCTTCTAAGGTACGTAATATGCTTAAGACTCCATCAGGAATCGAATCTTTACTTAAACTATTATTACTGTTAATTCTTGCACAGTCATCAGAAGGAATGTAAATTCCTCCATTCCGATATGACCTTCAAGGTCCTACCAAATATCATCCTGTTTTTTAGGTATGAACATTTGTAATTATTCCTTTATACTTAGATTGTCGACCACCTCATTGGCCTTTCTTGATGATAATGTTTTCTTGTAACCCATGTTTTCTGGGTACATTCCAGCTCAAGTTTTTCTACCTCATTCCCATCACTGTTGGGTTAAAGCATTCTCCCTTAAGCTCTGCTGAAGGAGAAAATATAACTATCAGTCATTTCCATAAGTCATTGCTTCCACCTACCCGTGGGAACTTTATCACGTTTATTCCCAATCCTACTTAGGATACTTCTTTTCTTAGTTCTTTCTTTATCTTAGGATAATCTCAACCTTTATAGGTTCAACCCATACTTCCTCAGGGTTTCATACATGCCTCATCTGGCATTATTGTTACGATGTCATACATTCCTTACCAAACTTCCATTTTTGAAGTTCGGAATATTACCCTTTTTCCTTGTAAGGTTTCGTAGGCCATCCTTATCATTCCTCCGGTATTTTCTGGGTACCGGGTATATCAAAATGTCATTGATCAATACTCTAATAATTCTATTTATGTTCTTTCCAGAACTCTTTTTAATAATCCTTACCGGTCATTGTTGCCTTAGCAAGTCCAGCTCATATCATCTGAAGTCATAATGTCGTTATTAGGGTTAATGCCACCCCTTGTGCATTCCCCAGGGTTTGTCTTAATTTATGGATATCCTATCCTTAATTCAACTGCCAAGGAATTCTTGCATCTTATAATTGGCAATCAGATCATGTATCCTTAATAAAGGTCTTTTTTTTTTCAATCATTCTCATTTGATAATCGATCGGTGGTTTAATGCCACCCTCTTCTTTCAAACAGTTGTCAGCCTATTTGGCCTTCCAAAAAGGCAACGTATACCAATCTCTTCTCTTACCGAACTTGTTAATGGTAGCAAGGATGTTCTGGAAGATATTGGTCGAGTTCAACGTGAATCTCTTAGTGCTTATCATTCTTCGCAAAGGTACTTGCCTCAGACAAAATTCCTACAGCATAATGTTCAATTTCTGACCTTTTCTATACCCTCTTCATATACCTTCATTGTTTACTTTCCTCCGTCATAATATATTCATGGTATTCATGATACCCTAACATCATACATCTCAAGTCACTATACTGCCATTTTACTCGAAATCTTGGACAACCATATACACATGAGTCACTTTAGTACGGGTGACCCCATCCCAAAAAGGTCTAGTGAATTCCCAATCAAAACATGGGTTGTTCGGCAGAAGATTCACACGATCTCATTAATGTTTCCTTTATATCAGAAGCCCTTGCAGTCGGTGCTTTCTTAGAAGCAACCCTGCTTTGTCTTTTCATTGCTGGTCTAGTCACTTTATAGTCCGTTGTGACTTGGCCTCAACTGGCCACACATAAAAATATATGATTTTAGGGGTTGGCTAATAGCATTACTTTTCTAGCAACTGCCGGCATAGTGCCTTCTTCTTTGATACCTTTCTACCTTTCCAAAACTTTACTCCATATAAGTCTTAATCGACTACTCGGCACCGTCTCCGGTCACCTTTCCTCCACTTTTATCTTTTCAACTATTCTTATCAATCCTGCGTGCCACACAAGCTTACCATTCCTGGCATAACAGCCTTTTCATTTAAGTCAATCCTGGAATTTCTCAGTCCGGCTGGTTTCTTACTTACATTTCCTATTTTCGTCCAATCTCACTTCATCATTTTATCACTACCGTCGATTGTAATGCTCAGGGTCCGTTTACTAACCCATTTTACAGCATCCTTACCCAAATCACAGGGTTTGCTCCAATTTTTACTCTCTTCCATGACATTCTCTGATAATCAGAAAGACAAGGTTTGCCAAAATTCACCGAATTCCTTTCCAGACTCAGGGAAATTTTGATCAATCTACCCACCTACTGGTAACATTAAGGAGACCAGTTTCGAAACCTGAAGAATAGTTCTATGAACCTCCAAGCAGGTGGAATCATAAGCAGTCATAGTTAACGAAATAATCATCATCGGATTGGAAGTTTACCCACTGGAGAGGAATCAATTATATCCATCCCTTAGAAGGGAATCAATAGTTTCAAACTGAAACCTGTCACAACGTCCTGATATTCAATACTACCAAATGTCGGTCTACCTAACCCTTTATGCGAAGCGTCATTGGAAGCACAAAGTCTCCTTTTTCCATTAAGCAATGCCAGCTCTTGGTCATTACCAATTTCACCTTTTAGCTCCAGGAAGATTTTCTCACATTTTTCTCTTTAACTGCTGATCGTATTACTTGATCTATTATAATTCCGTGTCGGAGTAAACTTAAGGTAACTACTATAATCCATTCAAAGAGAAGAAGGAATTTAATATTCCTCTGAATCACATGCATCTAACGTTTCTGGTTCATCATTTAACTGAGTTGAATTAACTCTATACTCAGTCTCTGGCAGTAGTCTCATTACGAGTTCATCTTGACTCACTGGTCTTATCTTCCGGTAGGTTCTGAGATCATTGTCTTGCTTACTACTTCCTTATATAACTTTACCCAACCATGCTATCACTTCCCAATGTCTTTACTTTCTAAATGATTCATTCATAAAATGAACATTTTCCTTAATAAAACCACCTTATTAACCTCAATTTGGTTCCATAATTTACAACCTACGACACCTGCCTTCTCATGGCGAATTATTACTGACCATATTCATACTAATTCATTTATCAAATGATATGGCACTTACTGCCTCCTTCTCAACTATTCCTAGGGACTCTGTTCTTCGCCCTAAATCGATGTCTTTGATAATCATACATCCCTCTAGCTCTTTCTTTGTTAAGATGAAAATCTCTAAGGATTCTCATCTTTTTTTCCGTATAAGATCTCAAGTAATTCTTCCAATCCTTCTTTCTTGCTGGTACTACATCTGGTAGTCCGGCTATGAATTCAACATGCATCTTCAGATCTCTTAATAATATCTCGGTTCTTTATACTCACTTTTCGGAGAACCATATCTTAATCATCACAGTCATTCTGGCTGCGACCCTCATTACCCATGGGTAAGCTCCTTATCCTAACAGGATTTTCCTTATCTGCTGGAACCTCTTCCGGGTCTCCAGTAGGGTACTCCATCGAATTACCCGCTGATCTTCAGCATATAAAGCATCATCGCGCTGTTGCTCGTATGCCTCAAGGTCAGTCGCCTTACTCGTCGATACGATATCGAGCTAAGTTACTATCATTATACTTACGAGTTCCCATAAGGGTTTTATATGTCATCATTACATTAAGTAGTCCGACTATGAACTTGGCAAGAGTTCTTATTATCTTATTGAATTTATTGTTTTAACGTCACCTCATCTCTGGGGTTTATAACGTACGCTCTGATACCACTTCTGTAACACCCCCAGATCCGGGGTCCGGGATCCGGTGGTTACGGTTTCCAATTCTGTCCACAATAATTGAACTTTCCTTAACATAAAATAAATTACGTCTCTATAACCCAACACAACAATATAAAACACACCCGTTATAGTCCCAGAGATGAAATCAGAGTAACAATCAAATTTTTATTAATCACATTATGAGTTCTTACAATCCAAAAGAATTTCAATATAAATACATACTCTTTGCCATCCATTTACATAAGTCATACTAGACCATATTCTTGGTACTGAAAGAATAAATATACCCTACCAATAGCTTCTTCTTCAGCTCTGGTAGTCTCATCGTCCTCGCCCGCGTCGAGTGCGCCTTGTGCGAGTCATCTGGTCTAGCTGTTGTTGTGATATAATAATAAAGCAAGGGTGAGCAATAGCCCACCAACAATAATATATAACTGAACGATAATGTATAACAGTTCAAAAGTATCTTTCAAACCATATGCCATGCATTTACGGAAATGATGCCAGTATAATATGAACGATTAAGTTACAAGGTAACTTAAAGTATTTGTTTGTAGAAATATCTGCTACATCAAAGTAAGCAAGATATTTTTATTGTTATTAAGAAGAGGAACTTGCAAGAAAAGGTTGCAATTCCAGTTATGACCCTTTTCCAACTCTGCCAACAGTAATCATGTTGCAGGAAATAAATAAATTTGGATGATGAACCAATGATGGAGTATTCACCGCGCCCGCTGTTCCAATCTTGATGATCAGTCGAGATCGTACAGCTCAATTTAGATTTACTACCGGTAGAAGGAAGAACTGACGGCTTTACTTGTATACCGCCTTACTAGCTCTCCCCGGCCAACGGTTGGGCCAAAGGGGATGGACCGGCGCTACTCGGCCTCTTACACGACTCCTAGTTCAAATAGAATTCATGATTCTGAATGTAACGTTCATCCCCCTTTCCCCAAGTATAATACTTGTTGATAAGACTCCACAAAGTAGTCGTATCTAGTTGGAAAGGAAAATTTACCAATAACTCCCAAGCTATTACTTGGTAACGGATATCAACTTGTTCCAGTAATCTTACCCCTCGAAAGATGAGAAGGTAAGCAACGACTTAATAAGTCAACAGCACCCGAGTTGCGGGTGAAGGGAATACTTTATGACCGGGAAGTCGACAAGATAAATAACATTTTCCAAGTAAGGTTCCCTTATTATTAAGGGGGTAGACTCAAAGAAGAATGATGTCTGAGAACCTTTCTTGATATAAGATTAATAATAATATGACTCCGAGATATTTTCTGTAATAATCGAAGAAGATAAACCTTATCGACGTTATTCTAAGTATGGAATAAATATCCAGAGAATATTTATTGAGTTAAAATATTTAAAGAATATTTGGGAATATGAAAGAATATCTTTAATCAGAGTATTTCTCAAAATAATCCCTGAAGAAATATCAGGAGGATATTTATTGAATAAATAAATATTTAAATGAATATTCAAAACAATATTCATTAATTAATAAGACCTGAAAAGAATATTTAAGGTAATATTCATAATTAATTAGGAATTTAAATGAATATTCAAAAGTAATATTCATTTAATGAATAATATCCTAAATGAATATCAAGTAATATTCATTTAGTAATCCAAGCCTTAAGGAATATTCGAGATAATATTCGGTAATTAAATCAAGCTTCAGATGAATATTAAAATAATATTCATCAAGTATTTAATATCTTAAATGAATATTCAAAAGTAATATTTATTTAATAAAATAATATTCTAAAAGAATATCCAAATAATATTCATTTAATAGTCTCATCTTTAGAAGAATATTCGAAATAATAGTCGATAATCAATTCGACTTTGAATGAATATTGAGAAATATTATTCGTTGAATAGTTACGTTCAAATAATTATTTGAAGCAAGGATCGATAAAATAACTAGTCTCGAACGAATATTCAAATAATATTCGTCGCCCAAATAATAGAAAATATTTACTTAAATATTTTCCTCCGAGGTAATCTCGATATATCAAGAAATATTGACTCCCGGTCTATATTCGATGAATAAGATATATGCGCCTTTCTCTGAGGGTCTTACAATAACCGGCTTATAACTGATGTATAACTATCTAGCTTATAAGCCAACAATAACATTCAGGGAACAAGTATATCAATTCAACTTGAAAGTAGGCATGCATGCAATGGCATATGTATATCAGCAATCATATATATATATTTATTCAATCACAACAACAGCCTAAAAGAAGGGAATTGAAACTTGCCTGGTAGTCGAGTACGGTAAGGGGTAGTGGTAGCGGGTCCCGGTTCAGCTTGGTGATCTATAAATAACCAAGGCATTTGGGATTAATCACTTAACATATTAAAAGTTAAGTTATACTTAACTCGAAACACGTTCTCGAGTTATCTAGTTATACCCCTTTTTGTGGATTACTTTTATCACTGATCCGACCCGACATTCGTTCGTTAATACGACATGTCATTGTACTTATACTTGGGACATACTTAAGTCATATGAGTTCTAAGGTCGATCGTTACGAACCAATACTATACTCCGAGTTTTATCGCCCGTTTTCTAAGTGTTTTACCGAAGTTATAAAAGAGTCGTCTTTTAGGGGTTCGTTCGCGTTTAACCTCGACTCGAACATTTTTAATAAATCGAAAAATGATCCTTTTGACATACGGTTTTCTTTCACACCTTCCTTTTTACCTCTAGTATTTATTTACCAAGATTTGCCATGACGTTACATAGTTTACGAGGGTTCAATTACAGTTACGAACTTTCGTTTACGGATTCGAACTACTTTTAGTAATTTGGTTGTAAATCCTAAACCGTAAGTCCGTTTCACGTGATCTTTATATCAAAACGAAGCTTAGAACATTACCTATCCTATCATGGCAGATTACAAAGCTAGGCAGTGAGTTACATCTACTGTCCAAGTTGTTTTTCTTAAGGTTAACGAAATTTCGGCATTACGACGGCTATATATCGAACGTTCCAAAAATTATAACAATCCAACCAAGCCACACCGGGCATCCACACAACTTATCACATGATCATGAACATCATCAAGTCCAGATCATACCAGTTTACCACAATAATTAACATGCTTTCTTGCTCAACTAAATCACTTACTAATTATGCTTATAATCATGCTAACATCATAACCAAGCTTAGCTCATCAAAAACATCCATAAAATTAAAGTTGATCTAGGGTTTCAAGAGTGTTATACCTTCTTGAGAGTATGTACTAGCCTTACAAAGCTTGTTATAGTCCTTGGATAGCCTCAGGGTAGCTAAGATCAACCATGAAAACAAGAAAAATCAAAGATTAGTTCATGAAACACTATTCATCCTCCTCTTTCATGATTTTTTTGAAAATGGAAACAAAGGAGTTTGGACTTGAAATTTTTAGGAGATTGCTTTTATGAAATATAGGACTCACCATAAAAATTTGATGATCAAACAAGGAGTGGAAGCTTGGTTTGGAAATTTAAAAATTCCAAAAATTCGAAGTCTTGTTTCTTGAGGGGAAAAACAGGGTGATTTTCTTGAATTTATTTACCTATCCAAACGATCTTCAAAAATTATGAAATTTTGAACGAATACTCTACATATATTGAGGAAGCTATGGTTAAAATTTGGTGATCTATGAATGGGTAGAAGTGGAGATATGAATTTGTCTTTGAGGAGTGTTCTTGCTTGGCAGTTTTGAAGAATGGAGAGAATGGAGTTGTTTTGCTTGGTTGAATTTCAATAATGCATAAAGTGATGTAAGTTGGATAATATCTCATCCTAAAGCTACTTTAATAAAGGTGTGATGCAATGCATGATGTCATTTGGGGCATGTGTCAAGAGGTGTGTTAAAGAAGTTAACACTTGGTTGATCTTTGGATGGAATTCATGCTAAGTATTAGTTCCAATCTCTAAGTGTGCTAGTTACTTGAGTCACCACTTGGTTGCTAGATATTTTCTACTAGCACATGCATGCATCTTGATTCCCGGCTTGTTTCTGTGTCCGGTTATTGCCCGTTTCGATTGATCGTTCGTGAGAATATTTCACGGATTTCTAATTAGGGTTTACCGGGAATCCTTTTTAATATTAATACTTTCATTCTCCATCTTTCATTCTAACTTTCCAATTTATATTCCTTAAATCCATTCGTTAAATACTTAAGGCTATCAGTGTCCAGGGAACTCTCGGAGAAAATAAAAGTGCGGTTTTTCAGAATCCGACAGCTTTTACATACACTTATTTTCCTCCTGGATCACTAATACGAACTCGGAAATCCGTTCCGAATACTTCTATATAGTGTCATCTCATATTATTATATACTCCCACCACAACACTATTCATTCTGTATTCTTTACTTGTTCTCTTAGGGTTGTATAATTGTCCGTATTCTCTTTCGATCGTTCCTTAACCTTTTTACGGAACTACTGGATTAATCGTTACCGATCTGGATGACATGAGAATATTCTCCTGCTTGAGATTGCCATATCTTATTCCCTTAGAAGATAGATTATTCTTACCTATGTTGTTACCCTTTAGCATTCTTCAAGACATAGAAATAATAAAGTCGAATTCCATTCATTCTTTCCAAATATCAATTATTACATTGTAGCCATAACCACTCCTCAGTGGTTTCCTACCTTCATTCTTAAATCAATATAATAACATCCCAAAATATCAAATCCTCAAAGTTAATATCTCAATTCTTGGATTATAATAATATTTAATCCACTGTCCGGTCAAATATTATACCGAAAAGAATTTGGAATTTCTGAATTCCGATCGTCTCTGCATTCACTTATTTCCTCCGCGTATTACTAATATGACTTCGAAACATCCATATCACGTCCCGTACATAGGGTGGAGTGAAAAGTTTTCCAACTTACAAAATCACTATTCGTCCACCAAATTACTATGCACATACAGGAAACACTATGCACGTACGGGAAATACTATGCACGTACGGGAAATACTATGCACGTACTCATTTCCCTTCAAGGATCAATTAGCTCCTTTCTGGATGGTAGATTATTCTTATCTAGGTCCTCAACCATCGAATTACTCTATTCTGACAATATACCAATGCATCAGGATCATTGTCCAAAGCAATGTCCATTCATTACAATCATTGTTCTTTGAAACCACCATTCATTAGAGTTGGTGACCTTGCTGTCGGAATCATTGTTTCTCATTTTATCATTACTTAATAAAAAGTTTTAATTATATCCAAAATTTGGGGTTCTTACAATCTCTTAAAGAAATTTGACTTAATGGATTGTACATCTGCTAAAACACCTATGGCCACTGCAACTAAGCTTGAGTTGAATACTAAGGAAAAGTCTGTGGACATCTCAAGTTATAGAGGCATGGTAGGTTCACTTTTATACCTAACAGCTAGTAGACCTGATATAATGTTTTCTACTTGTCTTTGTGCTAGATTTCAAGCTGATCCTAGAGAGTCTCACTTAATAGCTATTAAAAGAATTTTCAGGTATCTCAAGGGAACACCAAACCTTGGCATTTGGTACCCAAGAGAATCTGGTTTTGATCTAACTGGCTATTCAGATGCAGATTATGCAGGTTGCAGAGTTGATAGGAAAAGTACTACAGGTTCCTGTCAATTTCTAGGAAACAGGCTTGTGTCATGGTTCAGTAAGAAACAAAACTCAGTCTCCACTTCTACAGCTGAAGCTGAGTACATTGCGGCTGGAAGCTGTTGTGCACAGATTCTATGGATGAGAAACCAACTCATTGACTATGGTCGAAAAGTTGAGAAGATTCCAATTTTCTGTGACAACACAAGTGCTATTGCCATCACAGGGAATCCAGTGCAACATTCGAGAACCAAGCACATTGACATCAAATACCACTTCATTAGAGAACATGTGATGAATGGTACAGTAGAAATGCACTTTGTGCCAAGTGAAATGCAGCTTTCAGATATCTTCACCAAGCCTCTTGATGAATCCACATTCACAAGATTGGTAGGTGAGCTAGGTATGCTTAACTTGTCATAATTTCTAGTGATATTTGATTTCAATGAATTGAAGCTGGAAATGTGTTTTGATTTACTTGAAAGTTAAAACTTTCAGAAAAATTTTCTGCAGAAATTTTGCCTAAGGCAAAATTAGCTTATCAGCGGATATCCTTTTATCCGTTGATAGTATAAACACATTACTAGATTTTTGCATGTCAACGGGTAACAGGCTATCCACGTCATCAACGGATAAACTGTATCTCAACCGTTCATTCTATATCCGTTGATATACATTTTTTTTTAACCGTTGGTAACCGTGTATATCTAATCATGGCTGTACTTATTCTCTTTTTATTTATTATCTGACAGTTACTTTTGACCAATGGAGTAATTACTTTTAATTATTTCATTTTTAATTCTTGAAAAATATAAAAGGCGAACTTGTACTCTCACATCTCACTTTTATTCATTTTCAAGCATATCAAAAGCTAACTGCATCTTCTTCCCTAAAACTCTCTGTAACCAAAGTTCAATCACTTCAATGGCGCCTATTGTTAAGATGATGTCCTCCACTGGGTTTACCTATGAGAAGAACAATTTCGCGGCCTTTGTTGACACAGTGAATGCTCCAGAAGCTTACCACACTTTGATGAGTTTCGTGAAGAAATGCAAACTGTCATATGCTATGACGGCTACCACTCCCTTAATCCACGAGGTAATTGAAGAAATGTGGACATCTGCTGAGTACAATGGCACAGACGGTACAATTGCTTTTTCTTTAAAGGGTAAAAACTATGTGGTTAATTCTGATGTAATAACTGCTTGTTTAAAATTGCCTGAGAATAACTGTCTGAAAGTACCTACTGATACTGAAATTGTTTCCATGCTTAATTCTATTAATTATGCCCTTAGTACTGAAAACTTAGGGAAAATTGCTAGAAAAGGAATGGTTAAAGAATGTAGCTACTTCTGTGATGCCTTCATTAAAACTTTTTCAGGAAAAATTAGTAATTTTGATGCTGTTACCCAGTCCATGCTAACAATGATGTGTACGCTTTTAAATGATAAATTCTATAATTTTGGCACATTAGTTATGTATGAGATAGCTGCAAAGTTGGGTAAAAAGGAAACTAGGAGCAAGAATATCTACTTTGCTAGATTTTTAATGCTCTTAGCACTGCATGTGTCTGAGAATAAGCTATCCATTGCTAACCCGGATAGCAAGTTCCAATGTTTTGTTCAGGAGAAGAGAGTCTTAAGTGACCTGATTCGAATGAACCTCAATGCAGGAGTACAGTTGGTATATCTACCAATTGTTCAGGTAACTATCTCTAACTCTGAAACCCCTATCTCCAGCCCCCAAATTTCTTTGCCTTCTAGTGTCACAATGGAGTCTGTAGTTGTGACCAAACAGGCTCCTACCAAAGTGACCAAATCCAGAGTTCCAAAACCACATTCTAAAAGGCAAACCTCAAGTGTCTCTCAAAAGACACCTGTTGTAAAATCTACCAAACCTCTTGAGGGGAGTGTGAAGGTGGTAGTGAGTGGTGAGGGACAGGGTGAACATCAAAGAAGCCCTAAGGATTAGGAAGGAGAGATGAGTGCAACCACCATTTCAGTCTCTCAAAAGACTGCTAATGTAACTACAGGCCAAATTCTAGTTACACTCTCCCAAAAGAGTGTGACTACTGAATCAAGTTCCCCACAAGGAACACTGCACAAGAGGGTTAGGGACACATATAGCCCAATATCAAAAACCTATGGAAGAAGAGTGAAATCTAAAACCACTGGGGAATCACAGGGTGCATACACTGTACAGGAAACTGTGCCTTCTCAAACTCAGTTTGATGTGGCTTCAATAAATGTGGAGTCACAGCCCCTTGATCTTAATCTTCAAATCGACACACATTACAATCCACCATCACCAACTCCATCTCTGGATGTGGATATGATATCTACATCAATTCCTGATTCTCCATCTTTAAGATTCTTGGAGAAGCCCCACTCTGTAATTGGTGGTCATCATCTTTTAGATGATTTGTTGGACCATCAATCTTCCCTTCCAGAATTCTCAACACAGACTGTGGCCTCGAACTTAAAATCAATCTCCACATATTCAGTGTTGGTTTTCTCTTCAACGGATAGAATTATTCCTTCCTCAACGGATATCCTTCATCCGTTGACAAGTGTTTCTCCATCAACGGATGCGCCTCTATCTAGCCATCCGTTGACAGCTATAACTACTCCATCAACGGATATTCCTTATCCGTTGATAACTAACTCTACCACTGCTATATCTGACATTCCAGTGTCAAGTGTAGAGGAGTTCTCAGTAGTTGAAACACTTTTAGGTTTGAGGGAAGGGAGTGAGAGGCTGCCTTGTGAGCAGGCAAAAGGAGAGATAAATAATGAGAGGCTGGCCAATTCTTCCGGTCAGGCAAAAGGAGAGTTTGAGAGTTCCACCTTAGTAGGTGAAGGTGAGGGTGTGAGAGGTGTGAGCCAAGGGGAGCCCTTGATGCAAGAAAAGAGAGATGAGGGGAGAGAAGGGACTACAGGAGAGATAAAGATGGAAGAAGCAGCCATTGCTAGTGAGTCAATGGGGGTTGAGGATGCATCCAAGGAAATGGAATTTCAAAGAGAATATCAGTCCATGATTGACTCCATTTCTTTGGATGCTGAAACCTTTACTCACCCTGTTCCTGCCTATCAAATTCTGGCACAACAGGGCAATGTGGAAGCAGAGGAGGCAATGCACCTAGTGCACACCTCACAATCTCTACTTAGAGCTAAGGAATCTATAGCAGCTCTGCCAACCACTGCTGAGAGTGATGAATTTGACAATTCTGAAGATGAAGACAGCCAGAGCTCTGAAGATGAAGGTGGTAGCAGTATTCATGATTTTGCATTTGCTCAAAACTACACCTATCATCAACTTGATATGGAAATCATAAGGCAATATAAATCTGCCCTGGCTGAGCACCCAGAAGCAGATCCACAGAGAAAGGTTGTTCTTCAACAGGCAATTGACTCCCTAAAGTTACAAAAGATGCAAATGGTGATTCAGAGATCCAATTTAGAGGAGGTCAAACAAGAAATCAAGGATGTGAAGATCTCTGTGGATTCCAAGCTAGAGCAACTAGCTCCTACAGCCACTCAGAGGGTGTTGCAACAAAGGTTTCTCAAAGAAGACAACCTGGCTAAATCTGTGCAACTTCTCAATTCAAGAGTGGAAAAGATGGAATCCCAGATGGAGCAATTTCTTCAACATCAGAAACTGCAAACCCAACTGCTAGAAAAGTTAGTTGCAGCCCCAACTTCTAGTCAAACCCTTGATGCTAACAAAAAGGGGGAGAAAGTGGAAGAGGCTGTGGCAACTACAAGTCAAATCTTAATTTCTGAAAGAAGGGAAGCAGCAAGTGAGGGGGAGCAGCAGCCTACCATAGTGGTCAATCCACAAGAATTCATTGTCACAGCTTCCCCCAGCAAATCCAAACCTCTATCTGAAGAGTTTGATCTTTCAAACTTGACAGAAGAAGAAAAGCTAGCCAAAATTGAAGCTCTCCAAAAGATGAAAGAAGAAAACTATGAAAGGATAATGAGGACAGAAAGATTGATCAATCAATCTATTGCATCAACTCTGTTCTCTAGCCAAACCTCAGCTCCAACAATATCTACAACAATTCTGAAGGTGCTCACTCCAGCAATTGTGGCTCCTACATTCTATGATGCTGAGCCTTCTCATGTTAAGGAATTTGAACCCTACATCAAATCAAGACCCTTCTCACCACCAAAAGCAAATGGGAAGAACAAGTTACAACTGGACTTTCCATTTCCCAAGGATGATGAAGAGAAGTTGATGGGTAAGGCAATCAAGGAATTCAAGGAGAAGACTAACAGTTGTGTAAGAGAATGGATGGCTGTAATCATAAGGAATGGAAAAGTTCTAAACATATCCAACAGCCATCCTAGATTTGTTGAAGCCAAGAGAGAAGAGACTTCAAGGCTGCTAAGAGAATCTCAACCAAGCACTGAATATCAATATGAAAACTCAGATGAGAAGCAAGCAAGGCTGGCTCAAGAGTTATTGGATGAGGTAGAGGATGAATTGAGGGAACCTGAGGAAGTCCCCAAATTCAAAAAGAAAGGGAAATCAGTCCCCAAATCCAAGAGATTAAAATCACATGCAAGGAGGCCTGTCTCTCCAGAAACTGAAAACAAAGAGACAGTTGGTTCATCACGACCTATTGATGTAAAAGTATTCAACCCAGATGTAAATTTCCATGGTGAGCCTATAGTACCTAAAGAGGAACCAATGAATCTTGACTCCATTGAGGTTCCTTCATTCTTGCTGAAGCCTCAACAGAAGCCTACACAGAAGAAAAGGAAACCAAGGAAGCAACCTTCAAAGGAACCAATTCAAGTTGCTAGGGTACCTGCAATTGTCAGGCAGCCAATCTTGGAAAACAAGGATGATTTTATCTATCAGGCAGATATTGAAGAATACTCTGACATGAATCTTTATCTGGATGAATTGTCAGAAGTAAGAGGAATTGACAAATATAAACATTTGCCTGAAAGATTGGTCTTTGTATACAAGGGAGGAACGGAAAGGACATGGCCACTACAAAGGGTTCTTGGAGAAAATTATCATACCTTAACCAAAGTGTTCTCTACAATCAAGAGATACACAGGGTTCTCCAAGATAGCAAAAGGGGAGATACTGGACAAAATAGAACAAATAAGGAGGGATTGGAACTCACCATCAAGTCTACCAAGGAAAATGAAGATCCCATACAATGGACAGAAAATCCACCTCCAACCTTTCTGGATGATGGAGTTCAGGGATGAAGATGGTAACAGGAGATTCTTCAGGTTAGAAGACCAACTACCAAAGGCTAGTTCTCAATACCTGAGATGGCTACAACAGAAGCTAAATCCAAAGGTAGATGAAGAAGATGCCTTCTATAGGCAACTCCAAATACAGATTGAGTCCAACTCTGCCAAGGAAGGAAAATCAAGGGTGATGCCAACAAGAGGAAAGAAACAGTCCTAATCTGCTCAGTCTAGAGGAGCACTTCTCTGTAAATTTCTCAAACTTTCAGTTTTTAATTATTGTAGCTTAATACAATTTATGTATTGTTCTCTATATATCTTTAGGAATGTTTTGTTATCATCAAGGTCCTGAATTTATGCTTTATTGCCATCAAGTATAAATTGGGGGAGATTGTTAGGAATATGTTGTACTTGATGATAACTTCACAATCAATCAAATTGTTTAAGGTTTTGTAGCTGTCAACGGATGAGGATTTATAACTCTATCCGTTGACAGGTAGCTCATCAACGGATGAGGTTTTGTAGCACACTGCAGTATCTCTATGTTATCAGTTGATAGTGTTTTTATCCACAGTCATGTTGACTATCAACGGATAGGCAGAATAGGGTAGCCAATTGTAAATAAGCTATGCTATGTAATTCTGTCTAAGTGAAAGTGTATCAACGGATGAAGACTAAACTCTATCAACGGATACAACTCAAATCCACTCTATCAACGGATACAGCTCAAGTCCCAACATCAACGGATACTGCTCTATACATCATCAACGGATGTCAGTATACATCATCAACGGATGTCAGTGTACATCATCAACGGATAATCATTGACACTGATTTCTATGATTAGCTGGAGATTAGCAGTTGATAAGGACATGTTTGACTGACAGATCACATGAGTTGAAAGTAAATACAAAAAGCAATATGGCAGCCATACTTTGGAAACACAGAAGAAAGAAGCATTCCATTTACACTATGAATACAAGAAAGGTGCAGGAGACATGTCTGAACACAAGGACAACCTTTCGGCTACATGTGTATTTGGAGTGTAGTAGCAAGTCAACTAGAATTAGATTAGTATTATCTTATTCCAGTAGGTACTTGTAAATCTTGGGATATATAACCAAGGGTAGCAACTCTTTGTAGGTTAAGAAAACAGACATATTTGCTTAGGGTTTCTTGAATATCCTTAGAAGCAAAGAGTTGTAAAACGGCAGCTGTGTACATTTTGTATCACAGAGTTTTCTTCAAATAAAAGCTTCAGGTGGTGCATATTAACCACCTGATTTTATATATGTATGTGTTTAAATCTTACATTGCAATTATCTCTTCATAAGTTTCTGAAGTTCTTATCAGAAATTTATAAATATCAAGAATTGTATTCAACCCCCCCTTCTACAATTATACAAGTGTGTAATCTGGGAATAACAGTCACTAGGTTGAAGCACTCTTAATAACCAAAACCTGAGAGTGAAATTTTAAGGAACATAATGTTACCTTTGTACCCAAAATATTGAGACACACAGATGATTTGTGATGTCTATGCTGTTGAAGTATGATTATGAATACACTGGCTTTCATGGAGAAGGAAAGGGAAAAACTAAAGATGGGAGGTTTGATAAATCAGGGTACTAGATGAAATGGAATTGGAAAAAACGATAACTACTACTCCCTCCGTTCCTTTTTAGTTGGCACATTTGCAAAAAAAAAGACATTATCCCTAAATAGTTGTCACATTCCTTGTTCCAATAAGGAAATATGAGTGTTTTGTAATAGCATGAGTTTTAATTATTTTGATTGATGGATAAAATAAGTGGGACGGAGGGAGTACCTCTAATATGTGTTCGAAAAGTAAAAATAATGTTTTGTTAAGTTCTACACATTTTTCTTGAATGCTACCGCAACCAAATGAAAAGTTGTGAATTTTAGTATTTTAGATAATATATTTAAATTTAAAAAAATTTATTTACTATTTACTTTTTAATTTTATCGTTATTTTCTTTGATTTAATTAAAAATAAATAGTAAATAAATTTTTTAAAATCTAAACATATGATCTGAAATACTAGAATTCTACGACTTTTCATTTGGTTTCGTTCGTATTTAAGAAAAATGTGTAGAACTCAACAAAGGATTCTTTTACTTTTCGAACACGTATGTAGAGGTATTTATTTGATATTTGTTACAACTTTAGTGATTCAAAAGATACTCCGTTGAAATCGATGAATAAAATGATATATCGTCTTCATTTGAGTGATCACTTTGAAAGATACTTCCTCCGTCCCTTTTTAGTTGGCACATTTGCAAAAAACACACATATTAAGAAAATTTTAATTATGTAGTTTGTTTCCATATTTGCCCTTAATATTAACATTAAATGATGAGTTATGGGTGTGTATATTAAATGTAAAGTCAAACATTGGTATTAGAAATAAAGGGGTATATATGGAAAAATTGGTAAAAAAATGTATTGTAACAAAGAATGTGACAACTATTTAGGGACAAATATTTTTTGCAAATGTGCCAACTAAAAAGGGACGGAGGGAGTATAATTATAATTTGATATACTAATTGCACTGCACTACAGAGGAGACAGATATAATTATAATTGAAAGTAAGTGGAATTTGTGGGAAGGAGCTGTATCTTGGGGATAGCAATTGGTCATCTTCGTACTTGGATCTTCACTTAATGAATCAATATCTAATTATGAATGTTGATTACGCAAGAAATGTACAAATGCAATACATCAAACCTTTTTCCGATATTTAATTGGTACACACAATACTGTAACTTTCATAAGAAATGCAGTTATCTGATCTGGCACACGAATTTGAATTACTGATTGTTTTATTTGTTGCAGTTGTTGTGTCCCTGGATTCTATCAATGCACCTTATCCCTTGCTGATGAAAATTTGTAAGTGGAAATTTGGATATATAAAGATAATTTTTCGAGTATCAATTAGGTAGTATTGGTAGTCTCTGAGCTATATATATACATATTTTTTGGAGTATAGTAACAAGCAAAAATGTTTTGAACACTAAGTCTTAATATGCAGTTATGGACATGTATTGATACTACAATGCTGATTAATTGCTCTTGTGACATTGTTTTGACATGGATGAATAGCTGATTTTCACACTTGTTCTTTTCTTTTACGAGAAACCTCTTTACAGGACTTGGAGATAGTATTTGCTTGGTGTGTGCTTTCTCTGGATCACCAAGTTCACTCAGTAGTTTTGACAGCAATTCTGAATACGGTACTTTTTTCTGGCTTCAGTTTCATCCTCCATGTTCTTTCAATGTTGAGGGTTTTGTTTTTTTGCTATAAGTGCTGAGGGGTTTTTGGGCAAAAATGATCATATAGTCTGTGAGTACTCAAGTATGCATGACTCGCGGATTTTTCTTTCCAAATTCGTCTGATAGACTTGAAATTGAGTAACAGTATACACTGAGCAAGACGGTAGTTCCACATTCTGGTTCTGTTTGAGGTAAAAAGGGTTACACATTGCAAAATACAAACCATGAAATCACTTTAATATAATCGAAACTTTAAAGTAAGAACTACACTGACTCTATGGGATGAGCTACAACCAAATGTCTTATACCCAGCTAAATGCAATCGGACTAGCCACAATATGCTTCCCATCTGACCATTCAATCTGTCCAAAATTATTTGTATTTGAAGGCATTGAACCGCCCATGAAAGTCACTGTATATGATTTCTTCTCGTTCACCTCTTTAAAGCTCAAACTTGTTGGTTCAACTATTATCTTGACTGATTTGGTTGGAGGGCCTACTGAAACTTTGTATGTAGCCGGTGAATCCACATTAGTAAGTGTTCGAGTGTATTTAACTACAGTAGTTCCATCATCATTAGCAATGCTATTTCCTGTTTGTGCTGTGTCGAAAACAACAGAAAAAGAAGGATAATTAAGATCAGTCACACTGTATTTTTTACTCAGATCACAAGTAAAGTTCCTTCTGGCAAGTAGCTGAATTTGTGATTCTGTGTAATCCAAAGCGCACAGAAAGTTCAAATAGTCATCGCCCGTCAGATCGTATACCAACCCTGGATTTAAAGCTGATACAGGGTCTACATGCCCAGCACCATGATCAAATGGTGTAGATGACTTTCCGGTGGCAAGATCTTCAAGTTTCTTTCCATCCCTGTATTCAGTATAGGCCGTGGTCATGAGTGCTGAGCGTATGGCAGCTGGACTCCAATCAGGGTGTGCAGCCTTGAGCAAAGCGGCAAGGCCACTCACGTGTGGGCACGACATGGATGTGCCTGAGATGATATTGAAGTCAACGTGCCTTTTGTCTTCAACCAATCCTGTTGGTCCAACTGACCCTGCCCAGCCGGCTAAAATATTAACTCCTGGTGCAATTATATCAGGCTTCAATATTTCTGATGTGATCGAGTTTGGCCCTCTAGAACTAAATGCAGCCACCACCGGAGAAGGCTGTATACCAACCTTTGTTCCCTCAAAGAGAATTGTGATTGTAGGTTTGGGATTATCTAACAAGTAGCTTTTTATGGCATCTCCTGCTTTTTGAGTAACAGCTGTTGCTGGTAGTAGATGGGCGTCGGCCACCAACTCATCTCCGTTTGCATCAGTATTTGCCAACACCATACCCAGTCCTCCAGCTGCTTTTACCACAGAACCCTTTTGGACTCTGGCATTCACTCCACGGTCGCACAATACAATTTTCCCCTTTACTCTTGTAGGTAATAAAGTGTCTTTCATGCAAAGATTACCGTTCGCTGCATCACTGGCGTTAGCAGCATAAACAAAAGGTAGATTACCTGGTAGCTTTTGACCACGGTAGAGTGACACCCCTGAGTAGTTTAGTCCGTTACCGAGACTAGCATATGCCGGAAAGTCACGGTCCAATGTACCGGCCCCCACAGTAGTAATCCAAGGTGCCACATTAGATAGACTATAAGAACTTGGTCCAGCATTACCAGCTGAGCATGAAACTACAATGCCTCTCTCCATGGCTGCAAAAGCTCCGATTGCAACACTGTCACGATAGTAGTTGGACATTCCACCGCCTAGGGATAAAGACATGATATTTACATTATCCTCGATTGCACTGTCCATTGCTTTTAATATGTCTGAACTAAAGCAGCCTCCCAGCCAGCAGACTTTGTAGACTGCGACTCTGGCTCGTGCAGCCATCCCTCGTGCCGTTCCATATGCATAGCCAAATAGATTAGCATCCGGAACGACTGACCCGGCTGCTGTGCTGGCTGTATGAGTTCCATGGCCATCATCATCTCGTGGAGAATTTGACTCTTTTAATTCATTAATCGGACCCAAAGCTGCTATATACCCTTTGGAGAACGACCTAGCACCAACAAGTTTCCTGTTACAATTAGCTGAGCTGAAATTGGTTCCGTATTCGCACTGTCCCTTCCATGAACTCGGAATGGGTCCCAGTCCGGTATCGTCAAAGCTCTTACTCTCTGGCCAGACACCGGTATCAAACACGCCTATGACAACATCACTCACCGAATCGGACTCAGGGTAGAAAGCTTGGTCCTGATCAAGTCCGAGAAACTTGGGCGTCCTAGTTGTATGAAGTTCATACTTCATCTCTGGCAAGACAGAGAGAATCCCTGGTTTAGTCTCTAGCGAACGAACTTCAGCATCCGTCAATCTGGTGGCAAATCCATGGACCACGTTGTCGTAAGTATAGAGCATTTCAGATGTGCCTGATATTGACTTGAGGGAGGAGTCATACCAGTGAATATGGTCATCGAAACTTGTTGGCATTTGGGATTTGGCCATGTGAACGATATAAGTTTTTCTCTCTTCATCATTTGATTTGTCAGATGATGCTGCTAACGCACAGCAAAGACACATAAGCAGAAGTGTATATATATCTGACCTAAACATCGTAATCGAAATTGAAAGGAAACTGACGAACAGAAATAAGAGAGAGAGAAGCTGAGGTAGGACAATTTTAATTTACAGAGTGATGCTTGCTCAATTCATATGCATCTGGATAACCAGGCATATGTTTGAAGAAGTAGCAATGTTTAGTATGTCGTGGGGACGGAACTGATTGTATAGTTATCTGAATGATCACGTTAAAACAAGATGCACACAGAAGAGATGGGAAGATTATGTAGGGAAGTAGAAGAAAGATGCTTTGTATATATATCCACTAGTCGTTTACTACTACTATTGCTAGCATTACACTATTTCTCACGTGTCCTTCGGCTTTTATAGTATAGCTAGCTGTTATGTGTTTTACATATACCTCTTGGCGTGCTCAAGTCTACCTTCGTCTGCTATCATACTGTTCTGACATTACTTTTCATCGCTTCATGTAGGAATTTAACTAGAGAAGAAAGTTAAGATAGGTTTTGTATTTGCAGTATCAGAATGCATATTGATGATGCTGTTTAGGTTTTGTATAATTTAATGGTGTGTACATACATTTAGATTACTCTAAGCACCCACGTACTAGTCTTTTCGGATAACATTTGATTTGATTTGGTTAATACGAGTCGGCCTGAAGTTTAAAGCACTAAACTGCACTAGCTTGTAAAAATTTGCCTTTTTTATTCTGTGACTGTGCATATACTCATCCTTTAACTTATTCATAAATAATCAGAGATATTCTTAAATTTCAGTTGAGTTAGATGCTAGATCTTTGCCACTATTAGCAATTTATCTGACTTGTTAGTGAACTTTTAAACTTAGGGAGAAGAAACTCTTTGTTGCGATGTGATTTAAGTTGGCAAGATATTTCCCCTGCCCTCGCGAACTCATGGCCACAGGCCACTCATGTTTGTACGTCTGTCATTTTTGCTCCCCTTCCTTTTTGTGTTTTGGCTGTCCTTGTTTCGATGTCCTTGTTCTGTTGCCCTTTTTCTGTGTGTTAATAATTTAAGTCACAATCATATTTTTGCCTCTGAAGCCGTTTGAAATCGCAACAACTTGCTCCATCAGGTCACGGGTCGTAACAGAAAGTTGGGCTTATCATGTGTAAATGCTCCATCTTACCAACCATGTTTCTTCCAAATGAGTTAACCGCCGAAATATCACAGTAGCCGGATAAGGAAAATCGTTTAACATATATCAAGGACCAACAGAATGAACAGTGAGAGATTATCCTGTAAAACATTAGATTTAATACAAGACATCAAAGCAAGTTGGAGACCAGCTGCATATATGAATGCTTCTCTCACTGTCGAGTGTCGACTTACTACTTTACATTAATTTAATCTTAATGAAGGGTGTGTTGCATGAAATCTTTTACTGCAAGTCCCTCTGCTTTCTGACCGTTTGTCTGCTCTATGTCGCCGTAAATTAAATTCGACTATAATCTTGTGACCTTTAAATCAATTCGTCAAATACCAAGTTAATTTTACTAGAACATTAATAGAGTTGAGTATAAATTTGACTATAATCTCGTTCATTTTAAATCGACCGTCAAATTACCAATTTTTCCTCGACTGGACATTGATCGGGTCAAGTATAGTCATTAAACATTAGTATAACATATAACATCTTATAACATACAACATCCATCGTCCGATAGACTATTTCATGAATATTTACATCCTGCTGTTACTGGCACATTTTCTTCTAAAAGCATAGGTTAAGGTTATTAGTTTTCACTCCGTTCACTGTTGTTTACTTTGATAACTTAGGTCTCTGGTCAAGATTTGTTCGTTTTGGAATTTGGGAAAAGTGAGTGCCAATGATTCACGTGAAATTTTAGCTGCACGGTTTCATCTACTTAATTAACTTACCAGTGAAAAGCATGTACCTTGAAGACTTATATACCCTATACAGTAAAATCTCGTTAAATTAATATTTCGATAAATTTTTATAAATTAATAGAATTTGTCGATCCCAATAATATTAATTTATATAGATTTTACTGTACATGAAGAAGAAATTTGATTTTTCAATTTATAAAATAACCTGAAATGATATAGAGTAGTACAAAAGAAAATTATGGCCCAAAGTGATATACAGTCAGCAATCACCTATCGACAAATTATGTCTCACCTATCGACAAATTATGTTAGGCTTAATTTACAAATTTACCGAAAATATGGATTTAACAAACAATTGTTAGTAGCATATATACATAAGAAAAGTGCCTTAATTTATTCATATCAAAACTTGTATAGTAGATGTATTGCCAAAATTATTGTGGCAATCTATTGTCTTATGCCAGATTCCTAATTTACTAGGATATATTTAGTTTTATAAAATTTTATTCAAACACAAATTGTTTTAAAACCAATTTTAAATTTTTTGATCTAAAATAATATGAACCGTGAACTAGTTGTCAACTTTATTTAAGAAAACTAGATCTTCTTTTTGGCTGCATGTTTTTCAATCCGCAACCTAACCTAAGTAGTCATGCATTTGTGAGATGTATAACTTATTAAACAAATAACAATTTTTTTAGAACACACGACACGACTCTTGTTAATGCAGTTTGGTCATCTTTCTTAGTATCTAGTTTGGGAAAACACAATTAAAGTTAAACCTTGCAAGCCGTTTTTGGTCCTTGGATCCAATAAGGCAATAACCTACAATTATTTAGGGAAGAAACTAAGTTAAATTCTACATTCATCAACTAACTTGTGCCCCCACATCAAATGTTAGCACTAATCAGCTTATTTGTTTCCATATGAAGGCGCAAACGTTCACTTTAATCTCCGTTACTAGTGTTAGTAGTTCAGGGTAGTGGGTGGTGTTTGGTTAGTGCGCTTCGATTGATTTAATAATTAGGTATAGATTATTTTCTCTGTCCCATACTACAAGTTTTTTTAAAAAAATTATGTATTTTAAAAATGCATTAACTAGTTAATACATTTTTTTATATCCGTTATAAATGTATTGACATTTTAAAAATATAAATATTTTAAATTCTTAGTTATTTCTTATTAATTGTTGTACAATTTTCAAGAAAACTAATTTAGAAAAATGATTGCAAATTTACATTGAAAATTAAAAATGGACATATATTATGGAAAAAAAAAAATTAATGTTATGAAACGGAGGGTGTAATCGATTAAGATTACAATTTTCGGTTCGTAGCTTACAAAATTTAATTTTTCGGTTCATTGATTAAGATTAATTATATCCTTATATATAATAAGCATAAGAGGGATATTATTCAAATTTTTGGTCTGGTCGTTGTACTATCAAAATCATATGATTCGTTGGATTAAAAATAGACGATCAAGATTGGATCATATTAAAAATAAAATTATAATCTAAAAAGGATATAATTAGTTGCATTAGAAGTGAATTTTAAAAAGAAAATTATAATTTAAAAAGGATATAATTAAAAAAGGTTGTATTAGAATTGAATTTTAAAAAGAAAATTATAATCTGAAAAGGATAAAATTAAAAAGGTTGTATTAGAATTGAATTTGATTTATTTTTTTATTAGTATTAAAAAAAATTGTTTACTATTTGGGATTTATCTTGAGATCTAGAAATCAGATTTAGATGATTTTACAATCCACGCGAATCTCATGAACTTATCTTTGATTTAGTGATGATTTAATAATTATTATTTAAATGAAAATACTCAGAATTTTAAGAGAAATAATTATAAATTCTTATTTTAATCATATTCAATGTAAAAGTCCTACATTGATATTGCTATACAAATGTAAAAAAATCTAATTATATATGATTTAAATCATTGACATATTTTTAAAAAGAGAATTATAATCTGAAGAGGATATAATTAAAAAAATGTTGTATTAGAATTGAATTTTATTTATTTTTTTATTAGTATTAAAAAAGTCATATATACTATTTGGGCTTTATCTTGAATTTTAAAAGTCAGATTTGGATGATTCTACAATTCACGCAAACGTCATAAAATGATCTTTAATTTAGTGATGATTTTATAATTATTATTCAAATCAAAATAATCAGAATCTCAAAAGAAAATATAATTACGAATTTTTACATTAATCCTTTCAATGTAGAAGTCCTACATTGATATTGCTATTCAATGTAAAAAATCCTAATTATATATAATTTAAATCATTGACATATACATTTTCGCATATGAATATAAATACACTTTTTAGTTTATGACATATTAAAATATAAAATATCTTTTTATGCTAGATCCAACGATTTTCATCTATTTATTTTAAGATCTTTGTCGTACGAATGACCAGACTACCGATTACCAAAGTTTTGGACAAAATCCCTCTTACACTTATTAATAATGGTTGTATTCAATTGAATTTATTTTAAGATATTTGTCTTATGGGGGACTAGACTACCGATTATCAAAATTTTGGACACAATCCCTCTTACACTTATTATTAAAATTGTATTTGGTTGTTAGTAGAACTATCTTCAAATAATTGCAAGGTATTTTGATAATCAAAACAAATTACAAGTAGAATTCATAAATCAAATAGAATTTCAACGTAAAAAATCGTCAATTTCTTCTCTATTTTGTTTTTGCATAGATTTAATTAGAATTTTTTTTAAACCATCACTAAATGAAAAGATTATTTTGTTAATTTTACGTGGGTTGTAATCGTCCAAATCAAAATTTAGAAATTCAAGATAGATTACAAATATTAAATCGAACATGTAAAATCTTATATATAACATTTTTAACAACAATTTGATATGTAAATTAATAACATATAAAATTTTAAAAAAGTAATATAATTATAGATATAAAAAGGAGCCGTGCATTGCACGGGTTATAAGCTAGTTGATTATAATGTTAGGAGTTGTCCCACATCGGTTGTGGGAGGGGCAATTAGTATGAGGCCTTTTGGGAGTGACCCAAAAATAAATTCGTGCGGGCTTGACCACGGTCCAAAGCGGACAATATCATACTAATGTGGAGTTTGGCTCGCTTGGCAAGCCCAACATATAATACCAATTACCAAGATACCGACCGTTAAGCATTGGAACTACGTATTGCAGAATCAAATTGTTTATAGAAAAATGTTAGAGATCCAAAAAATTTTCCCAATTTTTTTTTCCCAAAAACTGAAGTGTTACATTTATAATTAGAAATTTACTTAATAATAATATGAGGCCATCGTACATATGCGTCCTCAATCAAAATATTTCATTTGTCATGTCATCTTATTTGAGATAAATGTTTGAAATGTTTTTGAGAAATCTAGCGATACTCTATTTATATCGCTTAGAGCATCTCCAATAGGGGTTGCCAAGAGATTGCCAAGTCCTATGTGGCATAGCACCCTTGGTTGCCCACTTATTGAAGGATCAATGTTGCTATCAAGTTGCCAACCAAAGTTGTCAAAAGTTGGTAACTTCCTCATTTGGTTAAAACACATACAACTCCCCAAAAGTGTATTTAACTTTACCCTTTTTTATATCTCCCATATTTTATTATCTTTTTAAATGTTTTTTTCTTCTTTTCTAAATATCTCACATATCTAATATCATTAATGCACATGAGAAGAAAAGAAAGAAATATCAATTTTTGCACTATTTTCATTTAATCAAATGATATTGATGTAAAGATAATATTATTTTATATTTAAAAATTTAAATCTTTGATATTTTATATTAATGTAATGTCAAAAAAGGAAAAAATCATTACGGGAAGGAATTTAGTAATTTAAATATCCAAATTTTCAATTTTATTTAGAATATATAATATGTGTTTATAAGATAATATAAAATTGATGTATGGGAGCACATTGACAACTTTTAAAGTTGTCAAATATTGGAGTAGATTTGTAACAAAAGTTGCCAACAATGAGATGGAGGAGAGAAGAAAAAATTAATATATGTGATGATGTGGTAGAAGTTGGCAACTATGGGGTGTTTGGGGAACTTATTTTCAGAATAAGTCAACTTATTTTAAGATAAAGTTAGAGATTTCTAACTTTTTCCTGAAAAAAGTTAACTTTTTTTTGCAATTTATAGAATCTCAAACATACATTAAATACTTGTATAAAATTATTTTATCAAAATATGAAATTTTTACCCAAAAATAAGTTCATAAAAACTTAAAATAAGTTTTACCAAACAGGCCTTATGTTGACAATTTCTATTAAAAATGCTCTTATATGTCATATGCGTGAAACATGCATGGTCAAAGAAGTCAGCATAACTATAGTACTTAGTGTTGACCGAGAATATATGTGTTTTGTGTGTGTATAGCATGAATAGGATTTATGGTAGAACGTGAGTACCTGATTACGATCTATGGATCGAGAAGTCGACATGCTCCAATCATGAGATCCAAATTCTATTTTAATCATGTAATCTGAATATAAATTTAAATTCAGTCATCATTATTATATTCATATATTTTAATTTTAAGTATTTTTAAAAAAATTAATTAATTTTATTATAAATCATAATAATAACATCAACAACTAAATTATAACTAAAATAGATTTAAATAAAAATAAAACATTGCAAAGTACATTCGAAATAAATAAAACATTTTTATTTCGCTTATATTTGAAGTTGTATATATCGTGAAATTTTCTTTGTTGTATTGCTTTATTTCATGTTTTTAATTTTCATGTTATAAACTTAATGTATTTGAAATTTAATGTATTTTGAATTTTTATGTATTTAAAATTTATTTTAAATTTATCGTGATTTTAATTATATTCCAAAATTTATTATTTTACTTTTAATGAAATTAACAAAATCAATAAAATAAAAAAGATAACAATATTATAATGATATAAAGATTTGGATCAGTGAATAGTAGTGTTCCAAATTTGGATCAGTACTATTCATTGATCCAAATTTGGATCATTTTTCAGTCCACGGTTGAATGATTTAGGGTAAAACTGTCTCGATTTTTAGTCCACGGTTGGAGTTGCCCTCAAGGCCTAAAGTACTGGTTTGTAGCTTATAGAACTGTAATTCGAGCCGGGCGGCTCGCGACCTCGCCCTGCTCGAACTCGTATAACTGGGCTCGACTCGGCTCGTTTAGTTAAACGAGCCGAGTTCGGCTAGAGGTTCTGGCTAGTTTAATTAAACGATTTGGCTCGACTCGACTCGTGAAATTAAACAAGCCGAGTTCGGGTAGAGTTTTAGGCTCGATTAAGTATAAAATTAAACGAGCGGCTCGCCCGACTCGTTAAAACCGGCTCGTTTAGCTAAACGAGCCGACTCGACCCGTGAAATTAAACGAGTCGTCGGACAAAGTTTTAGGCTCGATTAATTAAACGAGCTGGTTGGACTCGACTCGATTAACCTCGGCTCGCCCGGCCCGAATTACAGCCCTAGTAGCTTAGTATTTTTATATTTATTTTGAAATTTTTTTTAAAGCAATTTCTTGTTTACTCCTTCCGTTCTTCTTATTTTTTTATAATTTTTTTTTACTAGTGGTACACTTTTTAAGGTGTATATAAAATGTAGTATTATAACTTATTTTTAAAAACATTATTGAACAAAAATTTAATATTTTTATTTTTATTCAAAAAAAATTAAAATAATTTATAAAAATATACTTCATGTAAATCTTAAACTGCGTGTTAAATTCTCTGTTGTAAGGAGTACTACTTTTCCGTCTTCGAGGTTTGTAGGTACGAATTTGAAAATTGAAAATCTATAATAATTATGTGATATTAACATGTAGTGGATAGCATCTTCCACATAAGTGGTTAAATGGCACTTAAGAACTAAAATGAACACATAAAGTCAAACTAACAAAAATATCCGTGTATTTTGATCGTAACATGGGTTTAGAAATATAAAACATATGCAAAATTTGGTCAGTACTTATAGTTTTTCTAATTTGTGCAAGGTTATATAATAAAAATTGAATTGGCATTTTGTGATTGATTTATGGGTGATGGCCCAAAATATTCATATGGGAGTCATGCTGGCCCTTTTTACTGACTGAAAACGCTATACCGTCTACCGTGTTCCGTATCATGGGGTGTTGCGGAACACCGTGTTCCGTATCATGGGGTGTTGCGGAACACCATGTTCCGTATCATGCACGGATACGGAACACCGTGTTCCGTATCATGCTAACACGGAAGATGGTGTTCCGTATCATGCATAATACGGAACACGGTGTTCCGTATTATGCTAACACGGAGGACGATTCTCCGTATCCCGTCGGTATTTCGGGTCATTTTTTTCAAAATCAGTATTTTGGGCAAAAACTTGTGAAAAATAGGCATTTTGGTAATTCTCTTGATTTATTCTAATTAATAATAATAGATTTTCTGTATGTATAAAAATTTTAATCAAATAAAATTTGATAATTGAAGAAAAAATAGTTGTTTGGATGTTTTCTTGGGCACACACTAGAAAAACTATTATTTATATTATCTTTAAATTCATGTAATATGCATGATTTTTTTAAATATAATTTTTTAATTTGAATTAAATGTTTTAAGAATTGAATTTTGTAGACCTAAATTTTAAATGATATGATTTGATAATATTTATATATATGTTGTCTGTAATAGTTTTTGAAAATGAGGATTTAAGTTAAAAAAATATTGAAAAGATGACAAGTGTTTGTTGAAAAAATAATCGATAAATAATTAAAATAAAATATTATTATTTTATTTTACTAAATAGATTCGTCTGTGATATTATTAAAAAATGGTTTTAGTTAGAAAAAATTAAAAAATAATATATCTTAACTATAAAAAAAATAATTGATTGCTCAGAAAAAGTTTTATATATTTGATCATGTAGCTATTTTGCTAGTTGGCACTTACAACAAGGGTGTGTTTGGCATTGTTGTTGTAGATAGCAATGACAGTTTTTTTTTTTCAAAAATGACTAAAAACGTGTTTAGTAAGATTTAAAATCTGTTTTTCTAAAAAAGTGCTTTAGACTTAAAAGCTGATTTTAGATAAATAAGGTTCCTCCATACTTTTGAAAAAAATTGTTTTTCAACTTTTGCAGAAATTAGTTGCTGGTTTCAACATCAAACATCACCAAAAACATTAAACAATCTTTAATTATTTATAACATCACTTCTTTTATTATAATACCTGAGTCTACCATACGTCAATTAACCAATAAGAATCGAGGAATTATTTTAGTACCAATCAGAGCTAATTCCTAAAATTTAGGCTTTTACTTATTTACAATCTCACCCTACCTCTTTAATCATGGTTAATTAACATTTCTAATTTAAATACAATAATGATTTTATTAAACAAATCCATAAATACCTATTTTTTAAATCAAAAAAATATTTACTAGATAATCACAATTTTAATTTGAAATCAATCACGATATACCACTATATATTTTATATTAAATTTCATAATTAATCATTCATTAATCAACCACTCTTTTAATATAAAGCCAGTCACAATCATATTATCATACATTATAAATTCATTTTTACAATATATATTGTACAATTATAATCGATATTAAATAATTATAATCTAACTTAACTAAAAATCTGAAAAAATTCGGATTTGAAATCAGATTTTATATAACTTGGATAAAATCCATACCTTCAAAATTTTGATTTTTTTAATAAGCTGAAAAATATATTCATTCATAATTTGCTAATAAAATTAATTAATAAAACACTACACAGTCGGATTTGAACAAATTTTAAATAGCTTGGATAAAATCCATATCTTCAAAAACTCGATTTTTTCAAAGGTTCAAAAATATATTCATTCATAATTTGTTAATAAAATAATTAATAAATAAATTCATATAAACGAAATTAAATACAATTGTTGTGGAATCAAAAGTGGGGTGTAATTAATTCGTGTATTGATTGCTAAGGATTGAGAGATTCGAGCTTTAATGGTGGCTGCTCTTGTTGTCGGGGACTAACTCGGTCCTAACAAGATGCTTACGTACCTTGATGAATATCAAGAATCAAGCCAAAACGTAGTGCTTGGTGATGCCCTCGGGGGCTATGGCGGCAGGGGCACACCAAGGACGTAGTGGCTTGGATGTCCTTATTCGAGTATTAAGCCTAAAACGTGATGGGTGACGTATGGAGCTGTGCCCAAAAACGTTGTCCTAGAGGTGATGAATCAGGTCCTCATATAGCTGTTGAATGTGGTGGAATTAGGGTAGGGTTTGGTAACTTGGTGGGCAAGTTATCTACCCCAGGCCCAATTCTAGATCCTTCCATGAAGAAGGTGGATATCTTAGGACTTGTATGCCTTGGGGGCTACTCCTTAGATGATTTGGTTTCCCTTTGGACTCAATAACGGAGTCTTTTTATTGGATGAATATTTAATTACGAATTTAGTATTTAATTATGGTTTTGGGCCCCATTAATGGACTTTAACCTTGGACCAATCTAGGTTTACTTAATGCCACATTAAATGTGTCTTTAGGGCTTATGTTTGGCCCATATCATTTGCCCCCTAACTTCTAGGAAAACTGATCAGGCTTTCATTGAAGTTATAATTGGTCCTTATCAAGACTCGGGGTCCAAATTTATCCCTTTCCTGGGACTACATACCCTAAACCAGGGATTTTTGTACACTAGTGTTTCACGGGTATCGCCTTGATTGTAAAGTGTGGAGCGACCAACACATTTACGACGATTTGCCCTATTCGAGGCTAAACAACAATTTTCATGTCTCATAGAAAATTTATTTATAATTTTCTTGCATGTTTTGGGATTTTTCCTAGTGCTCACAGGCGTTTTCCTTATTTTTGATTAATTTTATCAAAAATATTTTGGGCTATTTTTCTCCTTTTTTGTTACTGGGCCTATGGATTGGGCTTTTTGAGTTGGGCCCAAACTTTTAGGGCTTAAAAGTTTTCTAACAGGTCTTTTAACCTTAAATTCCTGGCCGATATTTAGAAATTTTCTTGTACCCACAGGTGTTTTCTTTAATTATTCCCAATATTTTAAGAATTTTTTGGTACCACGGGTATTTTCCTTAATTATTCCCAATAATTTAAGAATTTTTTGGTACCTACAGGTATTTTTCTTAATTATTCCTAATATTACAGGAATTTTCTTGTACCCATAGGTATTTTTCTTAATTTTTCCTAATAATTTAAGAATATTTATGTACCCACAGGTATTTTTCTTAATTTTTCCTAATAATTCAAGAATTTTTATATAACCACAGGTATTTTTCTTAATTATTCCTAATAATTTAGGAATTTTTATGTACCCACAGGTATTTTTCTTAATTACTCGTAATAATTTAGGAATTTTTATATACCCACATGTATTTTTCTTAATTTTTCCTAATAATTTAGGAATTTTTATGCACCCACAGGTATTTTTCTTAATTATTCTTAATATTATAGGAATTTTCTTGTACCCACACGTATTTTTTATAATTATTCCTAATATTTTAAGAATTTTTTGTACCCACTGGTATTTTTCTTAATTATTCCTAATAATTTAGGAATTTGTATGTACCCACAGGTATTTTTCTTAATTTTTCCTAATAATTTAGGAGTTTTTATGTACCCACAGGTATTTCTCTTAATTATTCCTAATAATTTAGGAATTTTTATGTACCCACAGATATTTTTCTTAATTATTCCAAAAAATTTAGGAATTTTTATGTATCCACATGTATTTTTCTTAATTTTTTCTAATAATTTAGGAATTTTTATGTACCCACAGGTATTTTTCTTAGTTTTTCCTAATAATTTAGGAATTTTTATGTACCCATAGGTATTTTTTTAATTATTCCTAATAATTTAGGAATTTTTATGTACCCACAGTTATTTTTCTTAATTATTCCTAATAATTTAGGAATTTTTATGTACACACATGTATTTTTCTTAATTATTCCTAATAATTTAGGAATTTTTATGTACCCACATGTATTTTTCTTAATTATTCCTAATATTATAGGAATTTTCTTGTACCCACAGGTATTTTTTTATAATTATTCCTAATATTTTAGGAATTTTTGGTACCCATAGGTATTTTTTTAATTATTCATAATAATTTAGGAATTTTTACGTACCCACAAGTATTTTTCTTAATTTTTCGTAATAATTTAGGAATTTTTATGTACCCACGGGTATTTCTCTTAATTATTCTTAATAATTTAGGAATTTTATTTACCCATAAGTATTTTTCTTAATTATTCCTAAAAATTTATGAATTTTTATGTAACCACAGGTATTTTTCTTAATTTTTCCTAATAATTTATGAATTTTTATGTACCCACATGTATTTTTCTTAATTATTCCTAATAATTTAGGAATTTTTATGTAACCACAGGTATTTTTCTTAATTATTCCTAATAATTTAGGAATTTTTTATGTACCCACAAGTATTTTTTAATCATTTTCGACAATTTAAATATGTCATTCACGAATTATTTGGTCTTATGCGAGACTTAAGATACTTTATGGGATCTCAATCCTACGAAATTTGTAATTTTTGGTGTCATTGGACAATTTCTTGAAAATAATTCGAATATTTAAATCGAAAATATTGAATTTGTGCACACATGCATTTTAGAGGGACTATTTCGTAATTTTCCAGGATGTTTTTGGCAACTTACAAAGTTCAGGGGCTGGTTTGTCAAATTGAAAAGTTGAGGGCTCTTTTCGTCAGGCTATAAAGTGTAGGAAGCTTTCTGTAAACTTTTCTTAACATTGGGCACCAAACTGCACTTTTGCCAAAAAATATTAACCTGGTCGATCGACCAGGTTTGTGGTCGAATTAAGTGGCATTTTTGCAGTCTGGTCGATGGCATTTAGAGCAGGATTCCTGCTCGAAAATGAGCAGGATTGTGGTCAACAATTTTTTTTTAAAATATTATTATTCAATAATAATATTTATTTTGTCCGAATTTTGGATAATTTCGGTCCCCAAATCGGAGGTGTCCCACTTGGATAAAATTTCCCTCGAATAATATTCGACTCGGATTTTATCATTATTATTAAAATAATAATAATAATAATAATAATAATAATAATTTTTTCACAATTTTGGAGGGGCCGTCAGCCCTAATATTTTCGCTATTTAAGATCGTATTCTTGGCCTTATTGGCTTCCAAAGTTACGAAATTCGTCCTGAATTGAGATAATTCATGACTCTATGCACATATAAATTTTCATTATATACGCCCTTTTTTTTGCAACATGCATAGAAATAGTTTTATAAATTATTCTCATTTTTCAAAATATATTTATTTCAAAAAAGCTTCCTGACCCTTTAGACCAAGAATCCTGATCCCGTAGACCAGGATTCTGATCGAATTATGGGTGTTTTGCGCATCCTAATCAATGGATTTTCGGTCGTGGATCTTTACCCTTTATACCAAGAATCCTGACCAGGGATCCTGACCCCTTAGATCAGGATTTCTGACCCCTTAGATCAGGGATCCTAACCCCTTAGTTCAGGATTTTGGACTTGGGATCCTGACCCCGTAAATCAGGATTCCGACCCCTTAGGTCAGAACGTGAAAATATTCATAACTTTTTACTCGTTGCTCTGATTTGATTTTGTAATATATCGAATTGAATCTCATTCCGAGGTCTATCTTTTTGCTATAGCTTGCTGCTTATTGCTCGTATTTTTTGAGCCTTCAATTGAATGGAATGCGGACTATTCGAGCCTTCAATTGCATGGAATGTGGGCTATTCGAGCCTTCATTTGAATGGAATGTGGCCTATTCGTGCCTTCATTTGAATGGAACGTAGCCTATTCGAGCCTTCATTTCTACTTGGTCTGATTAGGTGGCGTGTCCTAACCAGATGCTCAGATACGATAAACCTTGAGGTTTGGGGTATGCCAAGTCTGGGCACCACATTTCTTCCAAACGTTTCCAGCTTGTAAGAGCCTCATTCTTGAATTGTTATCCATTTCTAGCATCAGGATTGGTGGAAGTCCATATCTATGTATCACACTTTCCTACAGGAATTGTGTCATTTACTTGGTGGTTATCTTGGCTTGGAGTTTGGCCTTAGTTTACTTCGTGAAGGAATTCATTGCAACTATCAGGAACTTCCTCTAGGCACTTGCCATTGGGAATGAACCGAGAACACTTATCCCCCACCTTGCCACTGGGAATGGGGGAAGTTAGTATCTCAGGGGATTAAATAACTATTGGCATCCCCATTATTTTTGGCTAGTAGAATCCCAATCGGGTCATCTTGTGGGCAAGGACTTTGCCCCCCCGAGTGCTGCCCCATAGATTTTCACATGAGTTTCTTTCAAGGATAAATTCACATTTTGATGCCTTAGTTTTCTTAATGACAACTTTCGTGCCTCCAAGGCATTGTCGGGTAACCAACCGGTTTCCTGGTGAGCCTTTGTAGGATCTATCCAATGGCTTTGCATACCTACAGGTGTTATCAACTTTTCTATCAATTCTTCGGGTCTCCAAGACTTGGAAGTAAACACTTCTGTATAATTCTCTATTTAACATCCCTAGATCCGGGGTCCATGATCCAGGTTGTTACGCCGATCTAGATTCCGATTTTATCAATTACCATTCCCGTTTATTAACCATTTTATTGATCACAATTATCTACGTTGGTAATGACCCCTAATCAACACAATCCATCACAAGTTATAGGCTCAGAGCGAAAGCAAAACATTACACGGAGTACTTAATATAATCCATAGAGTTAAGTTATTACAGACCCAAAATAAGGTTATCTTGGAACTACTTGAATCCACAAAAGTTACTACCTGAGGTGGTGGTAGTGGCGGGATAGGTTTCTAGTTTTCAAAATCTTACACAGGTCATACTGATACACAAACCTGACCAGTCTAAGCAGATAACCTATCCTACTAAGTCCTTTCACCTGAGGCAGACGGGGTCCAAACAATCTACGGAACAGCTGCGTGTTTCCCACGCGCTTCCGGGCAGTCTGCCTGGTCCTTGCCATGCTTACCTGTTGTTGTTTGTGATATATACAAAAAGCAAGTGTGAGCATAATTGCCCAGCAAGATAATAAATATAGTGTAGAAAGGATACTTTCTTTATTTCTGTTGAAAACAAGATGATATCGTGAACATTCATCTTTTAATATCAATCATTAACTCAATAATCAATTTAAAAAAAATCAAGAGCGTTCTGGTTTTCGAAATCTTGCATGATGAGTTCAACACTGACAACACCTTCGGTGCTGGAGCACCTGGGCTTCCAACACAGTGTTGCAGCACAATTCCAATTAGAAGGAGGGGACTATACCGGAGCACCACAGTACAAGGTGATCAGCCATTGTACCGCAAATACAATACTTCGCTGCTAGTAGACGGGTACCTACTAAGGAGGCCGTGGCCCGACCATCTATGGGTCTTATGATGGACTCGCCTACCTGCGAGCCTCTTACACTAGTACATATATCTTGATGGACTCTTAGTGCTTATATTGGAATTTTATACTTATGGTAACATCCCTTGTCCGACTTAAAATTACAAATTTTATTCGGGTCGAGTTCCGAGTTCGTTCGACTTGTATTCATTCGTCCCCTAACACCATTTTTCGTTCGCGCAACTTTGGTTCGAACATTTTTATAAAATCGAAAGATCCACTTTTTAACTTAATTCTTTTTGGGTTCTCTTGTCTACTGACCAGGTTACATACCATAATTTTTCCATGATTTTACCACATTCAGAAGGGGTCCGAATTCAGTTTACAACACCAGACTTTTCTGCAGTTTGTTTTCTTGAACTACTTTCACTAAAAAGACCATACCTCCCAAACCATAACTCCTCTTGGAATGAACTTTATATATTTACAAACTACAAACCAAGACCTTTCCTGACATGTCCAGGGGTGTTCAAGAATTTACATTTTTCAGTCCGTAATTAACCTAGCAAATAGACCTAAATACAAACGGGCGGCATAACGGCTATACATTTAACATTCCTCGATTTTACATCATGTTAAATCGGCAACAACCCAATGAATTGCCATCATGGCTTCTAAACACTTATTTATAGTCCATATAACTCATATCCATTTAACAAAATCAACCACAACAAATCCAACCATCAATTTAACAAACTAACTCCATAACCTCCAAAAACCATCATACTAGTACTTAATTTAAAAACTTAAATAAAACAAAAATGGTGAGAAGAGTTTTATACCTTCTTTGGCTGACTTAGGACCTTAACTAAAGCTTATGAACCTTGGTGGATGCTTGTGTGATCCTTATAAACCTTAATCTTTCATAAGAAATCAAGAACACAAATTAGTATTCCCGGATTTACTGTTCACCCTCAACTTTGAGCATGGATTTGAAAATGTTATACTAATCGGATAGCCACGAAAATTTGAACATACCTTACCTATGATATGAGGAAGCTTTGGTTTTATTTTGGTGATTTTAGAAGCTCTAGAACTGCAGTTATGAATTTTTCTTTGGAGAGTGTTCAAGCTGGGCAGTTTTGCTGGAAAAAGAAATGGAGAGAGTTTTTGCTTTGCTTTGTATTTCTTTCACTAGGTTATGACCAAATAATGCATTTGTATTATGAAAGATCAGATGTGTGAGATTGGAGGTATGGTGTATGTACTTGGTTGCTTGTTTTTCAAAAAGTAGAATAGTGTTCTGGACAAAATAAAGCTAATCATCCTTAAATCATGGAACCTTGTTTCCTACTACTTGGTTAGTTTCTAATTATCTTGTTGCATGGATTTGGCTTACCACCTTGCATGGATCTCAAGAACTTAGCTTATTTTCCATCCACCTTAAGTCGTTTAATCCATTTTGCATTCCGATAATTTCTTCGCGAAACGTTTATCGCGTAGAGATTTCCATCATCATTTCTAATCCTTTGTCATTCGTATCTTAAATTCCATATTAGGGTTTTTATATATTACCCTTTAAGTTTCTTATTCCTCGGTACCTCATAATTTATGAAACATTTCGTAAAAGGTGAAATATTCGAATTCTGACGGCTTTTGCATTCTTTTATTTTCTTAGTACAATAACCTTTCATACTTAGAACTTCAAAAATACTACATTTATATAAGGTGGTGCTTACAAGCTCTCTCTCATATCCGTCAAATCACTATTCATTAGGGTTTTATAATATTACAAAAATCTGGGTTCTTACACTCTATCTCCGGGGAGGCAAACTTGAATAAGGCATCGGCCTTCACGTTTTCCTCCCTCTGCATCTACTTCACGTAACAATCATTTAATTGAGACAAGTTTAAAATATTTTGTCACGGTTCCAGCCCTGGCCTCGAACTCACCGTTCACTTTTGGTACTACCGATCTTGAGTCTACACAAACTTTAAGGTTTTGATCCTCGGGGCTCCGACCAAACCAAGTATGGCTATCACGGCTTTGCGTTCAGCCTCATTATTTGTCGTTAGGAAATTATAAACCCATCGGGGTATGTTCTCACTTAATTTTGTTTTTGATTCTCCATCAAAATTGATCCAATACTCCTTGAGTACCGCTTCTGGATTCTCCTTCTCTAATCCTTTGCCCTCTTGTGGTACTACCTCCTGCCCTCCGATTTCTTGGTTGTCAATGGTGAATTCAACCACGAAGTCAGCGAGTTCTTGGGGTTTTCATTGTGGTTACTCTGTCTCATACAAGACCTTTTTCACGTAACAGATGGGTTTCTGAACCTTGTTTTCCTCTTTCACGAGGACGACACTCAAAGCTGTATTAAGTACAACCAAGCATAGATACAATGACTTTACGTAATTCGGTTATGTCAACAAGTGAGGTTCCGTGCCAAGGATTGCTCTACTCTTATCGGGGTTGACCTCAATTTCCATGCTTGGAGACAATCAAACCCAAAAATTTTCTTGATCTTATACGGAAGGCGCATTAAGTCAGGTTCAACATCATCTTGTAGTGCCGTAACACCTGAAACGCTTCATGAGAATGTTCGATGTGATGTGCCTCATCGAGGCATATCATTTCCATGGACTTTTATAGTCTTCTCACTAAGATGCTCAAAGATCTTATTCATCTATCTTCGATATGTCGCCCCTTTCGGGACGTCAACGTTATGTACTTTGATTTGGTTGTAAACAATTAATCCTAGCATTTCATGGCCAGCTGCTGCATTGGTCAATGTATCGTTCCTTGGTAGGGGAAAGTAGTCACTGAGACATGCATCTTTCATATCAATGAAGTCAATACACATCCTTTATTCTCCATTGGCCTTCCTGCCTCTTGGAATCAAAGTTTATTTTCTTCCGTTTCATCGTCTCCCTATTCGGGTGGACGTCTAGTGTAATAACCTGAATTTTGGGTAGAATTAAAACTTTTCTTATTGTGGTTAAAGAGCACTAATGAATGGTGGTTTCAAAGAACAATGATTGTAATGAATGGATATTGCTTTGGACAATAATCCTGATGCATTGGTATATTGTCAGAATAGAGTAATTCGATGGTTGAGGACCTAGATAAGAATAATCTACCGTCCAGGAAGAAGCTAATGGATCCTTGAAGGGAAATGAGTACGTGCATAGTGTTTCCCATACGTGCATAGTGTTTCCCGTACGTGCATAGTGTTTCCCATACGTGCATAGTGTTTCCCGTACGTGCATAGTGTTTCCCATACGTGCATAGTATTTCCCGTACGTGTATAGTGTTTCATGTACGTGAATAGTAATTCGGTGGATGAATAGTGGATTTTGTAAGTTGGAAAACTTTTCACGGCACCCTATGTACGGGACGTGATATGGATGTTTCGAAGTCATATTAGTAATACGCGGAGGAAATAAGTGAATGCAGAGACGATCGGAATTAAGAAATTCCAAATTCTTTTTCGGTATAATATTTGACCGGACAGTGGATTATATATTATTATAATCCAATAATTGAGATATTAACTTTGAGGATTTGATATTTTGGAATTTTATTATATTTGATTTTAGAAATTAGAACGAAAACCACTGAGACAGTGAATCAAGCGTTCTAGAAACTGCTGAAACTTTACAACGAGATTAAGCAATTAAGCGAACGAATCAGGGATTAAGGATCAAGATTGTGACAAGATTAAATATCCTATATGATCATCAAGAGAATTATATCGAGTGGATTAAATTATTTAATCAAGGATTAAATCAAAATAATTTAGGAGTTAAGTGATTTAAATCACTTAAATCAAACAAGAAACAAAACAAATATCTACCAAGCTTCTCCAAGACTCTTTGCACAAGCCCCAAGGTGAGCCACCAGCCACACACATCCAATAATATCTAGATATTATGATCAAAAGGGTGAAGAAAGGAAAAAAGCAAGCAAAAACACATTTCTCCAAAAACCTCCCAGCAGAACCAAGCTTAAGAAAAAAATTCATATCTCCATTTCTATCCATGATAAAATCACCAAATTTTAACCATATCTTCTCAACTCCATGGGCAAGGTTCGTTCCAAATTTCATGGAAATCCAAGTACTATAGCCTAGTCAAATCCATGCTTAAAGTTGGAGGACAAAAACTGTCCAGGTTCTGATCAGTATAAAGATGGGGCTCAAAACCCTAGCTCCCATGGTTGGATTCTTGTGTTCTATAGCTCAAAATAAAGCCCTTGAAGATTAGAAGGTGTGGTAAAAATTTTAGAACCAAACTCTTAGTTTTTGATTTTATATGATTTTTACAAGATTGACGATGAATAGTGGATCTTAGAAACTAACTTTGTTTTCATGATTTCTTTGGATGATCTAAGGTTTGATTAAGCTAGACAAGGACCATACCAAGCTTATTAAGGTTATATCATACTCCAAGGAAGGTAGATCTCTTGAAACCCTAGCATTTGATTTGAGATTTATGAATGTTTTTGATGGATTTAGCTTGGTATGATTATAGTGATAATTATAAGCATGATTATGTAATTAGTTATATGATTTAAGATGCATGATGATTTTGATGCTAAGATCAGTAGCTTCTGGACTTGTGAGATGATTATTATGTGTATAAGTTGTATTGATGCCCGGTGTGGCTTGGGTTGTTGATTGCGATTTTTGGAACGTTCGTATTTTAGCCGTTATAATGTCGAAATTTCGTTAATCATTGAAAACCGTGCATCACAGTAGGTCTAATGGCTGAAACTGGACAAGTATCTAACATGCCCTTGTAGATCTTGAGTCGTAGATCATTTTGGAAAAAGAATCGAATCAAACAGACTTACGGTTTAGGATTTATGACCGATTTACTAAAAGTAGTTCGAATCCGTAAACGAAAGTTCGTAACTGAAATTGAACCCTCGTAAAATATGTAAAGTCATGACGAATCTTGGTAAATAAATACTAGAGGTAAAAAGAAAGGTGTGAAAGAAAACCGTATGTCAAAAGGATCGTATTTCGATTTATTAAAAATATTCGAGTCAAGGTTAAACGCGAACGAACCCCTAAAAGACGACTCTATTATAACTTCGGTAAAACACTTAGAAAACGGGCGATAAAACTCGGAGTATAATATTGGTTCGTAACGATCGACTTTAGAACTTGTATGACTTAAGTATGTCCCAAGTGTAAGTACAGTGACATGTCGTATTAACGAACGAATGTCGGGTCGGATCAATGATAAAAGGAATCCACAAAAAGGGGTATAACGAGATAACTCGAGAACGTGTTTTGATTTAAGTATAACTTAACTTTTAAGATGTTAAGTGATTAATCCCGAATGCCTTGGCTATTTATAGATCACCAAGATGACCCGGGACCCGCTACCACTACCCCATACCGTACTCGACTACCAGGCAAGTTTCAATTCCCTTCTTTTAGGCTGTTGTTGTGATTGAATATATATATGTTTTCTGTTATACATATGCCATAGCATGCATGCCTACTTTCAAGTTATATCGTTATGCTTGTTCCCTGATTGTTTATTGGCTTATAAATTAGATAACTAACGTATCAATTATAAGCCGGTTATTGTAAGACCCTCATAGAAGGGCGTATACATCTTATTCGTCAAATATAGACCGGGAGTCAATATTTCTTGATATATCGAGATTACCTCAGCGGAAAATATTTAAGTAAATATTTTCCATTATTTGGGCGACGAATATTATTTGAATATTCGTTCGAGATTATTTATTTAACTATCCTTACTTCAAATAATTATTTGAACGTAACCATTCGACGAATAATATTTTTCAATATTCATTCAAAGTCGAATAGATTATCGATTATTATTCCGAATATTTTTCTAAAGATTGGACTACTAAATGAATATTATTTGAATATCCATTTAGAATATTATTTTATTAAATGAATATTACTTTTGAATATTCATTTAAGATATTACTTACTTGATGAATATTATTCTAATATTCATCTGAAGCTTGATTTATTTATCGAATATTATCTCGAATATTCATTTAAAGCTCGGATTACTAAATGAATATTACTTGATATTTATTTTGAATATTATTCATTAAATGAATATTACTTTTTGAATATTCATTTAAATTCCTTATTAATTAATGAATATTATTTTGAATATTCGTGTAAATATTTATTTATTCAATAAATATTCTCCTGATAGTTCTTCAAGGATTATTTTGAGAAATACTCTGATTAAAGATATTCTTTCATATTCCTAAATATTCTTTAAATATTTTTAATTCAATAAATATTCTCTGAATATTTATTCCCTACTTAGAATAACCTCAATAAGGTTTATCTTCTTCGATTATTACGGAAAATATTTCGGAGTCATATTATTATTAATCTTATATCAAGAAAGGTTCTCAGACATCATTCTTCTTTGCGTCTATCTCCCTAATAATAAGGGAACCTTACTTGGAAAATGATATTTATCTTGTCGACTTCCCGGTCATAAAGTATTCTCTTCACTCGCAACTCGGGTGCTATTGACTTATTAAGTCGTTGTTTACCTTCTCATCTTTCGAGGGGTAAGATTGTTGGAACAAGTTGATATTCGTTACCAAGCAATAGCTTGGAAGTTATTGGTGAATTTTCCTTTCCAACTAGATACGACTACTTTGTGGAGTCTTATCAACAAGTATTATACTTGGGGAAAGGGGGACGAACGTTACATTCAGAATCATGAATTCTATTTGAACTAGGAGTCGTGTAAGAGGCCGAGTAGTGCCGGTCCATCCCCTTTGGCCCAACCGTTGGCCGGGGAGAGCTAGTAAGGCGGTATACAAGTAAAGCCGTCAGTTCTTCCTTCTACCGGTAGTAAATCTAATTTGAGCTGTACGATCTCGACTGATCATCAAGATTGGAACAGCGGGCGCGGTGAATACTCCATCATTGGTTCATCATCCAAACTTATTTATTTCCTGCAACATGATTACTGTTGGCAGAGCTGGAAAAGTGTTCATAACTGGAATTGCAATCTTTTTATGTAAGTTCCTCCTTTTAATGACAATGAGAATATCACGCTTACTTTTGATGTAGCAGATATTTCTACAAACAAATACTTTAAGTTACCTTGTAACTTCATCGTTCATATTATACTGGCATCATTTCCGTAAATGCATGGCATATGGTTTGAAAGATACTTTTGAACTGTTATATATTATCGTTCAGTTATATATTATTGTTGGTGGGCTATTGCTCACCCTTGCTTTATTATTATATCACAACAACAGCTAGACCAGATGACTCGCACAAGGCGCACTCGACGCGGGCGAGGACGATGAGACTACCAGAGCTGAAGAAGAAGCTATTGGTAGGATATATTTATTCTTTCAGTACCAAGTATATGGTCTAGTATGACTTATGTAAATGTATGGCAAAGAGTATGTATTTATATTGAAATTCTTTTGGATTGTAAGAACTCATAATGTGATTAATAAAAATTTGATTGTTACTCTAATTTCATCTCTGGGACTATAACGGGTGTGTTTTACATTGTTGTGTTGGGTCATAGAGATGTAATTTATTTTATGTTAAGGAAAGTTCAAGTGTTGTGGACAGAATTGGAAACCGTAACGACCGGATCCCGGACCCCAGATCTGGGGGTGTTACATCTAGTTTACGTAATTAATTGGGGATCGACCCCTGGCATATCAACTACTGTCCAAGCAAATACAACAATGTTCTCTTGCAGGAACGCATCCAATTTGCCCTTCAAGGGTTCATCAATACCCTACATGGGTAACTTTTCAGGTTCTTCGGGAACTAGGGGAGTGGGGACTAAGTCCTTGGTAGGGTTTCCTGTTTGTTTCTAATCTTCTCGGATATCCATGTCTTCAATCGGGAGAACCTGCCCCCTGACTTCATCAGGCCTCAAGGCGGCCGGATAGTTATTATTTAATCTCTCTTTTCTTTATCAACTCCATTCCTTGTAGGAAATTTGATCATCAGGTCTTATCTTGAGGCAACCGCTTTAAGGGTGTGCAAGCCCGTCCTCCCAAGGATAACATTGTAAGCGGAAGTTACTTTAACCACCAAAAGGTTTAACATCTGAGTGGCCTGGCTAGGCTCCCATCGTATTATCATGGATAGCTGAATAGTTCCTTCAACTCTTGACTCAACTCCAGTGAACCCATAGACGGGCATGTTGGAGGTTAATTGAGAATTGTTGTATCCCACCTTCGAGAATAAATCATGAAACGAGATATCCACTAATGTTTCATTTTCTATCATGACTCCTTTCACTTGCGAGTTGCCTATCACAGGTGTTATGACCAACGGGTCATCATGGAGGCACTTCACCCCTTCCATGTGATAGGTCCCGTAAGAGGGCTATATTAAGCTAGAAGGGGGGTTGAATAGCTTAATTACCAATTTAAAAATTATTATGGCGTTTTAAAATAATTTTCCCTTTTTAAAACTTTACCGAGTCGTTATGCAGTTTATAAGTGCAGAAATAAAAGACAAGGAAGGAAAATACCACACAGGAGATTTTATCCTGGTTCGCGATGGGCAACCCCTAATGGATTCGCTCACCCCTACTCCAGTCCCCGAGCTCCTCTCCGGACTCGAGATTTTCCCTTAAAAATAACTCGCTCCTTTAGTAGGCGGAGAAGCCTTTACAACCCTATAAATATTGGTCTTGGTACGTATCTCCGAGACACTACCTCACAATAAATATAAAAACCCACAAGACTCGTCTTGGGTTGTAACTCCCCGTTACACCCTCAAAGTCGTTGTGAAAAACCTACACAACTTATCTTAGACAGCAACTCCCCGCTACTTCTTCAAAGTTGATGTAGAACCCTTGGTGTAGTCTTTGAATTCCTCGCTTTTGCCGGTCTTGGATCTTAGATGCAAGGTCTTGGGTCTTTCCTCTTCTTCACGGTGCAAAGGCCACTAACTCCCCGTTAATGCCTAGGACTTGGGTCTTAGAACGAGAATCACCTCACTTCAACTTCACCTCACTGCAAAACTTAGAAAACAATATCTACGAAACACACCCTAATATAAAGAGAGGTTTGGACTTAATATTCCTAAGGTGACTATAATATTCTTACCCGAATATTAATTAAAGTAAGTTCAATAAGCTTTATTTGCTTATGACTTTATAATACAATTCTCCGTATAGTGAGATTTAAATATATCTCGGAGTTTGTAAATCTTGATTATTTCTTTTAAGCTCGTAGGCTTATAAGGTTTTATAATCGTATACTTTGACTCGTCTTTTATAAAGATCGAAGTATACTTACAATTACTTCTTTGTTGAAAATACGTCTATTTTCGAAGTATTGTATAAATCAAGTCCATGATGAGCTTTATAGCTAAAGGATCTTTGATAAACAACTTCTCGTTCTATATAGTCTTGTTATAGACTATTCGTATTTATATTTAAACGAGAGTGTTACAATATTACTTTAATAATTTGCACTTTAATATTATTTGGCCAATTAAACACAACACACAAATAAACGGACACGTACGTAAAAGTAACTCGGCTTATCTATAGGATAAAACGAGGGCCACTATTATGCGTTAAAATAGTGCGATATGAAAAATCACCCACAAGTGTGAGGACGAGAAGAAAAAGTGCGGAAGGTAAAAATCACTCACAAGTGTGAGGACGAGAATAAAAAGTGCGGAAAATATATAAACGGCTTTCGCCACGCTATTATGCGTTTAAAGTAGTATCACTCACAAGTGTGAGGACTAGAAGAAAAGAGTGCTCAAAATATATAAATAGAAGCTTAACAACTTATTTCCCCCGGAACACTAGAGGTGATAGAAGGGAAACAAATCACGCTTTAGCACAATTATATATATCACAATAATAAATATTAATGGCCAAAGTTAGTGCGTTAAAGATTTAATTAAGGCTTTTAGATTCTTTTCCCTCGGAACACTAAGGTGATAGAAGGGAATTAAATCAAGCTCGATATAATTATTTGACCGTCGTCAAATATAACCTCTTTTTGAGGTGTTGTAATATTTCGAATCGTTTTGTTCGAAATTTAATCCTTGTACGGATTTTTATGGTCTCGGTTCGAGATCCGATATAAGAGCTCACTAAAGAGAATAAGATGAAGGTATATAGCTCTTATATGTATATAAAATATGGTCGGTTAAGACTCAAATATGAAGCTAAAAATTACCACTTTTGGATATCGCCGGAAAAAGTTCGCCGGAAAAATTCGCCGGAGGTTCGGCCGGATTTTGGCGTGTTGGACGAACTTGGGCAGCCCTTCGGGAGGCCGGATAGTAGTGGTAGAGGAGCTTGCTTGGTGGGAGAGAGCTTGGTTGTAGGAACTAAGCTTGTTGGAACAAAAACCTTGTATATACGTAAGTATATATAAGAAAGAGAAGGTTTTTGAGATGAAGTGGGTGTAGAGAGGGTTTGGATATATTGAGAGAGCTTCAACTTCTAAATTCCCAGCACTTATTTGGCTCTTTAGCTTGAAGAAAATGGTTGGGGGAGGGGGTTTATTTATAGGAGGAGTTGGGTGGAAGGAAGGGTGAGGATTGAAGGAAAAAGGAGTGGTTAGGATTGAAAGCACTTGGATTGATGAGGTGGAAAGTGGTTTTGTGTTTGTTGGGGGTGGTATTGTGTTTCTTTGCAAGTGGGGGCGGTATTCTACACAATTATCCCAGCTGATATATATCTGTAATATATTGTATCGGACTCGTATCAATTAACGAATAAATACGTAACATATTTCGTTAATTAAATACCCGATTAATACGAAAATTCCCAATAAATAATTCTAAAATTATGGAGCACTTAGGAATATCATAAAATGAAATTCTGGAAGTTTTGGTAAAAAATGGTCAACGTTGACTTAGTCAAACGTGGCCAACTGTGGACCCACTGCCTCGATTTTCGTGCCCGGACCAAAATTCTCAGAAAATTACGAAACTTTTTCCATGCATATAAAATAACATTTAAGTGACCCATGTCAATTTTCAATTCATTCTAGCAAGCGGAAGTATTTTATTTGGATTTAATACGAATAAATAAGGTTTCGGTTTCGAATAAAATACGATTGGTCTTTTTATGAGATAGATGCATCTTTTGACCAATGTTTTGACTAGAATAAATACTTAAAATATATTTCCTAATATATAAAATATATTTAGAGTGTAGGAAATAATTTTGAGTATTTAAAATAATTTTCTCCGAAAAATAGAATAAATTGAAGAAGCGGGAGAAAAATTACTTTAAATATTTCTAGCATGAGATAAAAATGGGTATTAATATTCTACCACTGAATATTAATATTTTTGAGGATAAAAATATTTTGAGTGCGAAGGCGGAATATTTTTGAATAAAAAATGATCGTTTAAATATAGCACGGGTTCTCTAAAAAATGTTGATCCTCAAATATTCTTTGTTCGAGCCTGTCGCCTTATAAATTTTTTGCAACGAAGATCTAAAAAATATCAAATCTCAATATTTCTTTTTCGATCTTATTGTCTTGGTGTAGAGATATATTCCATAAAAATATAATTTGATTTTTCGCAATAATGGAATATCTCTTATAATTGAAAATAGATATTGCTAGAATTGACTTTTAACTTTTGACGGAATCAATTAAATTAATGACATAGTGGAGAGGATAACTAAGTGTAATTAAATTTTATGTTAAATCGTACAAATACCAAAATAAATAATATATCGAAGATATCCTTTCAATCTTCTCCTTTTTGGTATTTGCCAAATAAAACATAAAATTTAAAAAATTACCCGTGTGTGCTTCCCCTTAGTGTATGCATGAGTTTAAAAATATTTTAGACTCGATTCGAAGCACGCGGTCTAATTCCACTGATTGATTCCTGCAAAACACCTCATGAGAAGAATAATTATTGTTAGGCATAATTTATATAAGAAATTTTGAAAATTTTAAATTGGGGGGGTCTAATTATTGTTAGGCTTATGTAAGCTCCTAAAAAAAATGTCATGTATGGTGGAAAGAGTTTCCTTGTTTGTAAATGAATTTCAGACTCGTTTTGGTGTGAAATCAATACAGTTTATATATGTCTAAATCTTTTCGAATCATTTTTATGTTGATCAAAGTTGCTCGTATTTTGGAAATCATGATTCATACATAAATACGTTAAATTCAGAGACAAACAATCATAAACCATTCAATCTTTGTCAAGTACTTATTCAGTCTATAACGTTTTTGATGAACGTTTAGTACAGTATCTTGATCAATGTTTAGTAAATAATCGATACAATTAATATCAGAAATCGTTCTGGAATTACAAGTGTATCAATTTTCTTAATAATCATACTAGATACAGATATAGTATGCTTCACTGAATTGTATTTCCATATAAGACTTCTGTGAGCTTATAGTGGTCAGTTCTTTCAATCATAATCTGCAAGTGAACAATACAACCATGCTAAAGTTTATAGTAAGAGAATCAAATGATCGTGCATAGTGTTTATTCAATACTCTTTTAACAGTTTAAATAGCTAACTCAAGTTTTACAGATCATCCTAGGTTGAGAGATCATAAACAGGCAATTCTCAAGAGTAGGAGCAAGATTGTTCACAACTGTAATCTTTTCGTTTATATATGTCACTTATATATCATATATTTTAGTACAGCTGGACTAGAAATTTGATAAGGAAATCACTATATCTCAAGCTTTTACTCAGTCATTAATAGTGCAATATCATAATTTAGATAACTCACTTGGATAAAATGATTATGAATTGTATTCTAAGCATCTGATAGAATAATAGATACATTATGCATAGTACTTTTCATCAATAAACACGACAGTTCATAGTACTCTATTATCTCAGAGATGAAACAGCTTAGAAACAACTTAGATAAATGCAAAGAGCAAATTTTAGTCAATGCAGTTGTATATACATTCAAAAAGTTCCTAACTAATCAGTGTGTTTCACTGATTCATGAGAAACTAACTGCAGAAGTTTTATTCTAACTTAAAGACACATTCTTTAAGTGAAGCAACATCAACATCATAGCAATAACAAGACATATTTATCCAACAGACAGAGTCAAAAGATATGTTGCAAACAAACGGCAACTTGTAGTGTCACAGAAACAGGCAGTCAAGTAACAGAGTTAACCTCAACAGGTTCAGCAGAAACAAAACCAAGATCCTCACCAAGAACAGGCAAGGAGGCATAGACCTTCTCCATTTCATCATCATTAGCAATAGCACAAAGTTCATCAACCAACTTATTTTCAGAATCTTTAGCAGTTTCAACACCAACAATCTCAACCAGTTTACCCTTTCCTTTATTGACTTTTCCCTCTAGGTTTTCAACCCTAGACACAAGCTCTATTTTTGATTCTTTGAGCAAGTCAATTTCCAAACTAAGCCTATTGACCTCTTCTCTAAGAATAGCATACACATCAGTTTTAGGAGCAAGAGAGGGTATAACAATCTTGTTTGGGTGGCTAGTTTGACAGTTTTTAAGAGTAATTTTGGGTTGAACAAGGCTATCAATAGCACAAAATTCCATCTTGTTAAGATGCAATCTAGACAAATGCACATACTGGGTTTCAAATATAGAAGTCAAGAGCAAACCAAATGGAATATAATCAGTGTTGAAAGCATTTATCATGTTGAGTACTATCACATAACTGACATTGAAGTCTATAGTATTTGATACTATCTTAAACATAGCCTTTAAATCAACAAAGTCAAAGAAATTGTCATGTTTGGGTTTTGGCAAGATATTTTCCCTAAGGATTATGGCTAGTTGTTGAAATCTAGGCAGAAAATGTCTAAAATGGACAGAATCCTCTAGCACACAAGCCTTCAGGCACATCCTCTTCACAAAACAGACCAAGAAACAGTTCAAACTCACTTTGGCTAAAGACAAATTTTTCAAAGATGTTCACACAAGGAAGGTCAGAATGGTGATTTCCTAACCTAAGGGACTTGCAAACTTCTTTATGATCAACATAGATATTTTTAACATTTACAAAAGAACTCAGTTAAAAGATTTCATCAGACCTTTGTTTTACTTCCATGTTGGCATAGAATTCAGCAATAAGATGAGTATAGAAATTAGGAACACTATAAAACACAAAGTTTTCCCATTTAACAGATGTAAACATGCTGTGAATCTCACCACTAGGTTGGACAAACACCATCATTCCGGGCTAATTGTTTTGGAGCATTCTATTGAGTTTCCCAGAATTGGAAAGCCTCACTATGGTAGGGCCTGGGTGTTTGAGATTTGTTCTTGCTTTGTGAGAGTTAACTGATTTTTCAGATTTAGTCAAAGCTTGAAAATCATGTTAGGGTTAGGGTTTCTAAAAACAGGTAGCTTACTTCCTTGAGTGAAGTAGGCATGTTCATTGAGGTTTGATGGTTCTTGTTTGATTTTCTTATGGTAGTGTTCCTTAGAACTATCAGGATGACAATATGGTGTGAAGGGAGCATAGAGAGAATGATTGAAGTTCTTTATATTCATGGTTGGAAACAAAGGTAGGAGGGTGAGGTTTTTGGCTTTTGGGTTTGGGTGTAGAGGAGTGAATTCCATAAGATGATGGGGTAAGAGTAGTGAGTGTGTGTAAATGTAATGCATGCATGATCACATATATATAAGCACTTAGCACAAATGAAGATAGGTTCAAGCATGCACAGGTTTTTATGAAATCCAACTTGAACTGATGCAATTTGAAATTACTATAGTGTTTTCATTTAATGATCTACCAAGCATGCAAGGATATGTATGAGTATAAATCTGTATATTTTTGACAGAGAATCTTATAGGACAGATGACAACTATTGTGTGGCTCAATGTATGAAATTTTAAGTCCAAATCCGGATGCAAGCATGCATAGATGACAGACTCATGCAAGGTGTACCTCTATATATGCATACATATCATGACTCAAGTTTGTACATCAAATAGTATTTAGATGCTTGACAGCTAAATGGATAGAAGTATTTGTAAGAGACTGTCAGGTATGAGAATTAAAGCAAGTAAGAGATACTCACAGAATATTACATGTAGTGAATAAAAGGAGCATGATAGGTTTGACTTTTCAATGATTACACAAAAGAGAGACAAGTGGCTGACTCTACCAAAAAGGCTATCTCCTAAAGACAAAGTTTGTATCCTTCAAAGTCTAATGAGGTCACCTTTCATTTAATGCCAAGTTACTACTTTTAGTACTATAAGAATATATTAATGATACCAGGCAATATATATGACAAATGATTGATTGATAGAGACTCTGCACACCAGACCACAATCTTCCATTCATTTAAGAAGCACATATCATGTATTGACCAAGTCAAGCAACATAGACATGAGATGTATCACAAAACAGGACACATACACCACTTCACAGAACACAGTTTTAGATTAAAACAAGTAATAATCATGCAAAGTATGAATCCTAATTTATCTAAGTGGCCGTTGCACCCCAGTGTCCAGATACTAGGGTTCTCAAAGGGATCCCTAGCCAGGTCTTTGAGTGAGGGCAAGTGTGTGAGTGTATGCATGACTAGATATAGTAACTAGAATTGTAAGCCTAGTTAACACAGTTATAATACTAACCATCCAGGTCACACATAATTAACATATTTCATTTTAGAGGCCACATTTAGTACTGTCAATATTATACAGACCATAGTTAGACCAAGGAGAGAACCAAGATAAGTTACATCAATTTCTCAAGTTACTCAGGTGACCAAGTCAAAGAACACAATCCAGACATATAAAGTACTTAACAATCATATAATATCCCATAACCTGCAAATTTTATTAAATCAGCACAGATAATTGACTTGGTCAAAGTTCACACTTTTAGTCTCAAGTATTAAATCAGCAAGTATTCTTAACTGCCAAGATCAACATTATTCCACTTTTAGTGACTTCGAATATCCAAAACAGTGAATCATCATACTTATATATTAAATTTACACAAGATTCGAGTTATATCAGTTTGTTTTTACCACTTCGAGAATCCAGATGTATCAAAGCCCAATTTGATATACGAATCAAAACGATTCACCCATACATTCATTTAAAAATGAGGACCATATCATCAAGTACGATAGTTCAAGCAAAATAAATCATGTAATCACATAGATTTCACAGAGAACACGCAAGCTAGTGAGTTTAACCGAAGTTATACCTTTGCTCGAGGCCTCGTTGTCTTCTCGAGTACTTACCAGTCCTAAAACTCTAAACTCGCACGAGTTTGAGTTGAGTCACCGAGTTGACTCACCGAGTTGGCTCACTGAGTCGCGTCGATTCCAACGATTCAAGTTCTCACGAAGCTCGATCCGTGGCTAATCATCACAGTAAAGCCATTTATTTGTGCTATCTTTATCATTCCTGCATAAAATCTTGAAGAACTAATTAGGGTTTTGAATAAAACGCTGATAAATTGAATTAGTGCAATTGTGTGTGTATACATAGTGTATATATCTATATATCTGTTGGTTTTGAGCCACAGATCAAGATCGATTGATACGAAAATGACTGATTATCAAGACCATGTTTCTCTAACCTAACTCAGCTGTAATTCATATCTGTAATTCATATCGATTCTTGGATTAATCGATATAAATGATGATAGAAAGACTCGATCCAGTGTTTAGAGATGCTAATTTAGAAGAAAATTAGGGTTAAATCAAGAGATTTGAGAAAGCGACGAGAGATAGAGATTAGGGTTCGAGAGAGAACAGAGACTCAAGCGGCTGAACAGTACTTCACACAAATGAGATTTGTGTAAAATTTTAGTATATATATTTTACAAACCAAAGGCCAGGATTAAACCATCCTTGTGATGAATGGTCACGATTGTAGGGTTTTTAAGGTGTTGGATTGGGTCAAGCTGAGTTGGGCTGGGCCATTTAACATGGACTGGGTCGAAAATAAACAAAATATTATAAAAATAATATATATATATATATATATTTTCGAAAATAAGTTTATAAATAAATAACAATTATTATATAGTAATAATAATATGTTAGATATTAATACTAGTAATTATACTAATATTTTGATTCCTTGTATTTGAGATAAATATCATTTATTTAGCATCTCAAAAATATTTTCGAAATCAATTTCGATAAATATTTACTCGAATAGTTTTATCTTTAACCGTGGGAAAATTAAGTTCTCGATAAAACCCGATCGATAAAGTTTCATATGTTATCATTATCGATGAATCTGAGTTTTAGAGATTTAATCATCCGGAAAGATATCTTTTTCGTGAGATGACTATAAATAATGATAAATTTTCTCACAAAAATATATAAATATTTATAATATTTATATATCAATATAAACCATTATTTTGGAATTTCCAACATTCCTAAATCCAAATGGAGTTTAGTGAATCTTTCGGTTTCTTGAATATGTCTGCGAGATTGTACTCAGTTTCGATATGAGTCATTTTTATATCGCCTTTATTGACATGATCACGTAAGAAATGATGTCTCACATCTATATGCTTAGATCTTGAATGTAACACGGGATTCTTGCTAAGATCAATAGCACTCGTGTTGTCGCATAAGATTGAGATTACATCAAATTTATTATTATAGTCGGCTAATGTTTGCTTCATCCATAATATTTGAGCACAACATTTTACGGCCGCTATATACTCGGCTTCCGTAGTGGAAATAGATACCGAATTTTGTTTCTTGGAAAACCAAGATACTAGGCATCCACCCAGAAACTGACATGTACCACTTGTACTTTTTCTATCGACTAAATGCCCGGCATAGTCCGAATTAGAAAAACATACTAAGTCGAATGGTACTCCTTTTGGATACCAAAGACCTACGTCAGTGGTTCCTTTTAAATATCTCAATATCCATTTCACCGCGGATAAGTGAGATTCTTTTGGTGCTACTTGAAATCTAGCACACTTACCGACACTATATTGAATATCGGGATGACTTGCGGTAATGTATAGCAAGCTACCAATCATGCCTCGATATTTCTTAGTGTCAACGGGTATTCCGTTGGGATCTTCTGTTAATTTATCAGAAGTCGACATGGGAGTAGAGATGGGTTTTGAATTTTCCATTTCAAATTTCTTTAGCATTTCTTTACAATATTTCGATTGTGAAATATGTATGCCTTCATCAGTTTGCTTAATTTGCAAACCTAGAAAGAAATTTAATTCACCCATCATACTCATTTCGAATTCTTTGCTCATATTATGAGAGAATTCTTTACATAGTGCATCATTGGTTGACCCAAAGATGATGTCATCTACGTATATTTGTACAAGCAAGATATCATTTTTTTTCTTGTCTTGTAAATAAGGTTTTATCGGCCGTTCCCATTTTAAAATTGTTTTCTAATAGGAACTTGCTCAACCTTTCATACCAAGCTCTTGGGGCTTGTTTTAAGCCGCATAAAGCTTTGTATAATTTGTATACATACTCCGGATGCGTGGCGTCTTCAAAACCGGGAGGTTGTTTAACATAAACTTATTCTTCTAATATCCCGTTGAAGAAGGCCGATTTGACATCCATTTGGTATACCTTGAAATCTTTATGACACGCGTAAGCTAATAGCATTCGAATTGATTCGATTCGTGCTACGGGTGCATAAGTTTCATCAAAGTCTATCCCTTCCATTTGGGTATAGCCTTGAGCGACTAATCTCGCTTTATTTCTAACAACCGTTCCATTTTCATCTAACTTGTTTCTAAATACCCATTTGGTTCCAATTATGGAAGTATCTTTGGGTTTTGGAACAAGTTCCCAAACTTTGCTACGAGTAAATTGTAGTAATTCATCTTACATAGCCGAGATCCAATCCTCGTCTAGTAAAGCTTCTTTAGCGGTCTTAGGTTCTATTTGTGATAGAAAACTAAGATGATTCACAACGTTTTGTACTTGTGACCGCGTTTGAACTCCTTTATTTAAGTCTCCAAGAACATTATCTAGTGGATGACTTCTAATAATAGGAATTTCTTTTGGAAGTTCTACTTCCGTTTTGGCTAATTCTAATGGATTTCTAGGGATGGGAGTTCCAAGATCCATATTTTCGAATTGTCGAATAATATTTTCTACATCGTCTTGTTCAACATTATCGTTTTCAATAAGATCTTTGTACTTTGATGGTGGTTTTCTTTCATCAAATGCAACATTCATTGATTCTTCCACCACAAGTGTTTTAAGATTGAATACTCGATAGGCTTTGCTATTTGTAGAGTATCCGAGAAATATACCTTCACTTGATTTAGGATCAAATTTGGTAAGATAGTCTTTCGAGTTTAATATGAAGCATTTGCATCCGAATACTCGAAAGTAACTTAGTTTTGGTGTTTTGCCAAAATAAAGCTCGTAAGGAGTCTTTTGAGATATTGGTCGTAGCAAAACCCGATTAAGAATATGGCAAGAAGTAGACATCGCTTCGGCCCAAAAATATTTAGGTCGACGATATTCATTAAGCATAGTGCTTGCCATTTCTTGTAGTGTTCGATTTTTCCTTTCTACAACTCCTTTTGATTGAGGAGTGTATGGAGCGGAAAAGTTGTGTGTGATTCCATTTTCATCACAAAAGTTCGTAAAACTGGAATTCTCAAATTCTTTACCATGATCCGTTCGTATATAGACTATGGTACTATTTTGTTGATTTTGAATCTTTTTGCATAGAGAAGAGAAAGATTCAAAAGCATCACTTTTAGATTTGAGAAATTCTGTCCACGTGAATCGTGAATAATCATCAACAATTACTAACGTGTATGAACATCCTCCGAGACTTTGTATTGGAACCGGACCAATAAGATCCATGTGTAAAAGCTCGAGAGGTCTAGAGGTTGATACCATGAACTTAGCTTTGTGAGATGCTCGAATTTGTTTTCCAATTTCGCAAGCTTCACAAGTATGATCTTTTTGATAATTCAATTTTGGTATACCTCGTACATGATCTTTAGTTGATATATTTTTAATCAACTTCATGTTTGCATGTCCTAATCTTCGATGCCATAACCAAGGGTCATCGTTTGTTGTGATTAGGCATACATTCTCATTCTTGCTCATGTCACATGTGTAGACATTTTTATTTCGAGGGCAAGTGAGAATTAATTTCCAATCTTTATCCAAAATACAACAATGAGTAGTAAAAAAGATTACCTTGTAATCATTGTCGCAAAGTTGACTTATCGAGAGAAGATTGTATTTTAGTCCCGTGACTAGTTGTACATTTGAAATCTTGAAGTGACTATTTCCGATGCCTCCGATGCCGACAATGATGCCTTTACTACTATCTCCAAATGTGACACTTCCCGCAATGACCTTTTTAATGTTGTTTAATAATGACTCCTTACCCGTCATATGTCTCGAAAAACCACTATCAAGGTACCACATGTCTTGTTTCGCGGCAAGACAAACCTACAAAATAAATCAATTAAACTTATAGGTACCCTTTCTTCTTGAGGGTCCTGGGGTTAGTACATCATAATCAACATTAGCATGATAGTATCTAGGCATTGGATAATCATTGTTAGGTACGTATAGATTTCTGGAATCATAATGTCTAGCATGATATGTAGGTCTAGTATGATCATAAAATCCATAGTTAGTACGATGTCCGTTGTATCTATTATTTGCAAAGTAGGGAGCATTTTGAGGATAGATATTTCGATTAGGGACATAATGATTTCTAGATGCATATCTTCTAGCATTGTTATGATACATTGTGTTTCCATTTTGAAACACTCTAGGTTGTTGAAACCTTTGTTGCCTTTGATCATTATGAGTGACTCTATTAAATGGTACTTGTCTTTTAACCATCTCATGTGGGTTAGATCCTTTACGAATCCAGACATGCTTCCCCTTAATCTCACCACTCTTGTATTTGCAATCAAAGACTAAATGTCCATCTTTGTTACAATATGTCCATTTTAGAGTTTGTGGTTGAGGAGGAGCTACTATAGGTTGCACTCTTGGTTGAACGTCTCGCACAGGGGGAGCGTTCCTATCATATCCCAAACCTTCACGGTTACGGGGTAGTCGAGTGTGTACCATTCTATTCAACATCTCATTGCCTTTTGTAAATTGTTGAACAACCGTTTCAAGGTTTTCTTTTTCTCTTTATAAGGCATCAATCTTGTTGTTAAAGAATCTTGCTTGATCCATAACTTGAGATATGAGTTTAAAATTTTCTTCCTTCACTCTTTGAGTTTCTTCTTGGAGTTTCTTTTCTTTTAACTCAAAGATTTGTGAAAGCTCATTCTCTTTTTCAAGGTTGTTTTCATGAGATTGAGATGTTACACTATTTCGAACAATCGATTCGTTTTGAATCTTTAAGTTCAAAAGATCAACATTAAGTGTACTAATGTTGTTGTTGAGTTGTAACTTCTCATTTTCCAACTCTTCAACTTGAAGTACTAGAGCCACATTTTCTACTTCATGGTTGAGAGCATTTTCCTTTAATTGATTGACCTCACTTTTTAAGTGATGATTTTGGTCATTCAAGGACATGATTTCATTTTCATTTTGGATTTTTAAATCCATCATTCGAGTGAACTCTTTACTTTGCGTATGATGCATTTCTTCGAGTTTCATTTTCTCGGCCCATAATAGATGAAGCCTTTTATCAACGTCTTTATATTTGTTGTTGATACCTACTACAAGCTCAATTAAATCATATTTGCTCATATCAACTAGATTCAAGTTAGATTCATCTAATTGCAATTTATTTAAGATGTAGTTGAGATTAGAACTTACCTCTTGATGAGAAGTGGAAGCTCCCGTTGAAGTGGCTTCATCCCCGATAGCCATTAAGCACAAGTTGACAATTTCTTCGCTAGCTTCCGGAGCTTCTTCATCCTCACTTAGATCCCAACCGTTTTCCGCCACGAGAATTCTTCCTTTAACAAGCTTTGGACATTATCTTTTGAAGTGACCCGGTTGCTTACACTCGAAACACACTTCTTGTGTTTCCTCCGGAGTTTGTTCTTTATATTTTGGAGGAGTGTAAGGAGGATTATTATTATTGTTGTTGGCATTATTATAGGCATTTGTATTTTGAGTGCCTTTGCCTTTGTTATAGCTCGTTGTTGGAATATTACTCTTATAGTTAGGACTATAATTTTGAGAGTAATTAGGTCTTCCTTTAGAGTTAAAAACTCTTTGTTGATTGTTTGAGTTAAGGAAGCCTTTTCCGTATCTTTGAGCCTTGCTTTGTAGCACACGACGAAGTTGTCTCGTTAGTAAAGCAATTTTGCTTTCATCGAGATCTTGGAGTTCTTCGTTTAACTCCTCGTCGTTTTCATTTTCATCGATTAATATAGCTTTTAACGCCATATTTTTCTTTTTGTCTTCCACTTTAGGAATGACCTTATCCGGAATATTGTCTTCTTCGTATGCACGAAGATTCCCGAATAAACTATCAATGTCATAATCATTGAGATTATGCATTTCTTTTATGGTAGTAACTTTAACCTTCCAACTAGGAGGTAAAGACTTAAGAACTCTTCGGTTCTTCTCATTTCGAGAATAATTCTTTCCGAGTTGAGATAATTCATCGATTATACGAGTAAACCTTGTTTCCATATCGATGATATTTTCTCCTTCTTGGAGTTTAAAGTTCTCGTATTCGTGGATTAAAGTATCCATTCGAGAATCTTTTATATCAATGGTTCCTTCGTAGGTAACCACTAATTTGTTCCACATTTCTTGTACGGACTTGCAATTGTTTACTCTTTTATATTCTTTTTCTGCAAGTGCACTTGTGAAAACCATTTCCGCTTTTGCGGCTACATTCATCATATTTTCCTCGGCAAGAGTGTATTCACTAACCTTCTTTTCAACAATGACACCGTCAATTGTTTCCGTAGGAATGACAACTCCGTCTTCTATGGCCATCCACACTTTGACTCCTTGAGATCTAGCATAGATGCGAAATCTCGTTTTCCACGTTGCAAAGTTGGTGCCAACAAATAGAGGAGGGCGAGAGCTAGATAGGCCTTCACCGCAACCAATGGTATTTAGATACGCCATGTATGATCACTTTTTGTTGTGCCTGTAAATCTGCAAATCACTCAACAAACACGTTGAAAAGTACCGCTCTGATACCAATTGATAGGTCCCGTAAGAGGGCTATATTAAGCTAGAAGGGGGGTTGAATAGCTTAATTACCAATTTAAAAATTATTATGGCGTTTTAAAATAATTTTCCCTTTTTAAAACTTTACCGAGTCGTTATGCAGTTTATAAGTGCAGAAATAAAAGACAAGGAAGGAAAATACCACACAGGAGATTTTATCCTGGTTCGCGATGGCGCAACCCCTAATGGATTCGCTCACCCCTACTCCAGTCCCCGAGCTCCTCTCCAGACTCGAGATTTTCCCTTAAAAATAACTCGCTCCTTTAGTAGGCGGAGAAGCCTTTACAACCCTATAAATATTGGTCTTGGTACGTATCTCCGAGACACTACCTCACAATAAATATAAAAACCCACAAGACTCGTCTTGGGTTGTAACTCCCCGTTACACCCTCAAAGTCGTTGTGAAAAACCTACACAACTTATCTTAGATAGCAACTCCCCGCTACTTCTTCAAAGTTGATGTAGAACCCTTGGTGTAGTCTTTGAATTCCTCGCTTTTGCCGGTCTTGGATCTTAGATGCAAGGTCTTGGGTCTTTCCTCTTCTTCATGGTGCAAAGGCCACTAACTCCCCGTTAATGCCTAGGACTTGGGTCTTAGAACGAGAATCACCTCACTTCAACTTCACCTCACTGCAAAACTTAGAAAACAATATCTACGAAACACACCCTAATATAAAGAGAGGTTTGGACTTAATATGTCCAAAGGTGACTATAATATTCTTACCCGAATATTAATTAAAGTAAGTTCAATAAGCTTTATTTGCTTATGACTTTATAATACAATACTCCGTATAGTGAGATTTAAATATATCTCGGAGTTTGTAAATCTTGATTATTTCCTTTAAGCTCGTAGGCTTATAAGGTTTTATAATCGTATACTTTGGCTCGTCTTTTATAAAGATCGAAGTATACTTACAATTACTTCTTTGTTGAAAATACGTCTATTTTCGAAGTATTGTATAAATCAAGTCCTTGATGAGCTTTATAGCTAAAGGATCTTTGATAAACAACTTCTCGTTCGATATAGTCTTGTTATAGACTATTCGTATTTATATTTAAACGAGAGTGTTACAATATTACTTTAACAATTTGCACTTTAATATTATTTGGCCAATTAAACACAACACACAAATAAACGTACACGTACCTAAAAGTAACTCGGCTTATCTATAGGATAAAACGAGGGCCGCTATTATGCGTTAAAATAGTGCGGAATGTAAAATCACTCATAAGTGTGAGGACGAGAAGAAAAAGTGCGGAAGGTAAAAATCACTCATAAGTGTGAGGACGAGAATAAAAAGTGCGGAAAATATATAAACGGCTTTCGCCACGCTATTATGCGTTTAAAGTAGTATCACTCAAAAGTGTGAGGACTAGAAGAAAAGTGTGCGCAAAATATATAAATAGAAGCTTAACAACTTATTTCCCCCGGAACACTAGAGGTGATAGAAGGGAAACAAATCACGCTTTAGCACAATTATATATATCACAATAATAAATATTAATGGCCAAAGTTAGTGCGTTAAAGATTTAATTAAGGCTTTTAGATTCTTTTCCCTCGGAACACTAAGGTGATAGAAGGGAATTAAATCAAGCTCGATATAATTATTTGACCGTCGTCAAATATAACCTCTTTTTGAGGCGTTGTAATATTTCGAATCGTTTTGTTCGAAATTTAATCCTTGTACGGATTTTTATGGTCTCGGTTCGAGATCCGATATAAGAGCTCACTAAAGAGAATAAGATGAAGGTATAGAGCTCTTATATGTATATAAAATATGGTCGGTTAAGACTCAAATATGAAGCTAAAAATTACCACTTTTGGATATCGCCGGAAAAAGTTCGCCGGAGGTTCGGCCGGATTTTGGCGTGTTGGACGAACTTGGGCAGCCCTTCGGGAGGCCGGATAGTAGTGGTAGAGGAGCTTTCTTGGTGGGAGAGAGCTTGGTCGTAGGAACTAAGCTTGTTGGAACAAAAACCTTGTATATATGTAAGTATATATAAGAAAGAGAAGGTTTTTGAGATGAAGTGGGTGTAGAGAGTGTTTGGATATATTGAGAGAGCTTCCACTTCTAAATTCCCAGCACTTATTTGGCTCTTTAGCTTGAAGAAAATGGTTGGGGGAGGGGGTTTATTTATAGGAGGAGTTGGGTGGAACGAAGGGTGAGGATTGAAGGAAAAAGGAGTGGTTAGGATTGAAAGCACTTGCGTTTGATGAGGTGGAAAGTGGTTTTGTGTTTGTTGGGGGTGGTATTGTGTTTCTTTGCAAGTGGGGGTGGTATTCTACACAAATATCCCAGCTGATATATATCTCTAATATATTGTATCGGACTCGTATCAATTAACGAATAAATACGTAACATATTTCGTTAATTAAATACCCGATTAATACGAAAATTCCCAATAAATAATTCTAAAATTATGGAGCACTTAGGAATATCATAAAATGAAATTCTTGAAGTTTTGGTCAAAAATGGTCAACGTTGACTTAGTCAAAACGTGGTCAACTGTGGACCCACTGCCTCGATTTTCGTGCCCGAACCAAAATTCTCAGAAAATTACGAAACTTTTACCATGCATATAAAATAACATTTAAGTGACCCATGTCAAGTTTCAAGTCATTCTAGCAAGTGGAAGTATTTTATTTGGATTTAATACGAATAAATAAGGTTTCGGTTTCGAATAAAATACGATTGGTCTTTTTATGAGATAGATGCATCTTTTGACCAATGTTTTGACTAGAATAAATACTTAGAATATATTTCCTAATATATAAAATATATTTAGAGTGTAGGAAATAATTTTGAGTATTTAAAATAATTTTCTCCGAAAAATAGAATAAATTGAAGAAGCGGGAGAAAAATTACTTTAAATATTTCTAGCATGAGATAAAAATGAGTATTAATATTTTACCACTGAATATTAATATTCTTGAGGATAAAAATATTTTGAGTGCGAAGGTGGAATATTTTTGAATAAAAAATGATCGTTTAAATATAGCACGGGTTCTCTAAAAAATATTGATCCTCAAATATTCTTTGTTCGAGCCTGTCGCCTTATAAATTTTTTGCAACGAAGATCTAAAAAATATCAAATCTCAATATTTCTTTTTCGATCTTATTACCTTGGTGTAGAGATATATTCCATAAAAATATAATTTGATTTTTCGCAATAATGGAATATCTCTTATAATTGAAAATAGATATTGCTAGAATTGACTTTTAACTTTTGACGGAATCAATTAAATTAATGACCTAGTGGAGAGGATAACTAAGTGTAATTAAATTTTATGTTAAATCGTACAAATACCAAAATAAATAATATATCGAAGATATCCTTTCACCATGTCAGAATCATCAACGGCAATTGCCATTTCAGTATTTGCTCATTATGGAGCTTCTCCTATGATGCGCATAACTTCTTGAGCGTAAGCTTTACGAGAGCACCTTGCATTCTCGACCACTGTTGTGCCTTCAAAAATCATGTTTATCACTGCCCTCCTGGGCTACGGATTGAGATCTCGATCGACATCCTTCCTTCCATAATCTCTTCTTTAAGTTTCCCGGTTGACCATCCTTGACGAACTTATTCAACTTTTCTCTTTGGATCAGAAACTTGATCTTGCGTTTCAGCTATCTACAATCGTGAGTTTTATTCCCCAATGGCTTATGGAACTGACCATATTGGTTCTTGTTTCTCTTCCCGGGATCAGCCCTTAGTGGCTTCGTCCATCAGAGGTTCTTGTATTTCTCAATGTCCATCAGGATTTGGGCGTTGGGAGTATTCAAACGTGCATAGCTGGTGAACCTCGGTCCTTGTTTGCTCTTCTTCTAGGTAGAGTCAGAGTCTTTACTTATTCGAGGATACCTTTCCTTAACCTCCTACTCGTGACCACCTTCCCTTCTTGTTATTACCTCCATTGCCTCCAGCAGGGGTTGAGGCTTCCCTTACAATTTCATCTACCTTGATGGCTATTCAATCATCCAGGTTCGGGAATCCCTCCAGGATTCATTGGTGATTCGCTTCATGTAATCCCTCAAGGATTCATTTTTTCCTTGTTCCACATTAATGGGGATGTAAAGCATTTCTCATGAACTTTTTATCAATGAATGGAGCGATAAGTGCCTTACTTAGTCCTTTAAAGGAGTCGATTGAATTCGGGGACAAGCCACTATACTATCGTGGTTTCATGCCCCCAGGGTTTGAGGGAATGCCCTACACTTGATTACACCAGTCATGGGCTGGAACTAGTAGTGCATTGGAGGATGGGGTTAAATCTCAAAGTGCTCACTGAAGTGGAGAGCTAGTATCAAATTGCTCACCCTAGTTATCGGCATCTCATTTGAATCATTAAAGTCATAATAAATATCAAATGGATACCTTTAAAATATACTCAAAAAATAAAAATAATTTTTCATTGATTTCTACACATTTTTCTTGAATGGTTCCATAACCAAACGAAAGGTTAATAATTCTAGTATTTTTGATAATATATTTAGAATTTAAAAAGTTTATTTACTATTTATTTTTAATTAAAACAAGGATAATGACAATAAAATTAAAAATAAATAGTAAGTGAATTTTTAAAAATCTAAATATATTATCAGAAATACTAGAATTATTAACCTTTCGTTTGGTTATGGAAGCATTCAAGAAAAATATGTAGAAATCAATGAAAAATTATTTTTATTTTTCGAGTATATTTTAAAGGTATCCATTTGATATTTATTATGACTTTAATGATTCAAATGAGATGCCGATAACTAGAGTGAGCAATTTGATACCAGCCCTCCACTTCAATGAGCACTTTGAGATTTAACCCTTGGAGGATGGGCTCACATGATTAGTGGGATCTCCTGCCCCATCACACACCTCGATGGTGGGCGTCTTGAATTTCCTTGAGATATGAGCATTCAATATTTCGTTGGTGAAGGACAAAATTTGATCATCATGATCTCCTAGAGGCATCGAGTTATAGGGATCAGCCCTTCGTGTATCAACCCTTCTCATCCTAGGAGGATCACTCACATTAAAAACATTGGGGATCCTAGCCCTCGGGGGTTGCCTAGCTTGTTGTATTTCAATATCTTACTTCAATTCTCAATTATGCGCTTCATGAGCCTCCCTCCTAGAGTCTTAGGAGCCATTCCTTTGGATCCTCGGGGCTTAGAAGGCCCTGACCCTCCTTCGAGCTTCTTGCCTGGTCATCTCCTTCTGAGATAGTTATCTTCATTAGTGGATGATGAATTGTCAACAGTATAGGGTCCGGAAAAATCATGACTCGTTCATGGGCGTTCTAGGCCTTGAATGCGGTGGGGAACGTATGCCTCGCTTTGCTGGCCACTTCTACCTTGATGAATGATATCCCATTGGTGGGAATCTAAGTTCATTGTGTAATGAGAAAGATGGGGATTCGTCCTGAATTCATTGAATCCACAACCGGCTGCTGCGGATTAGTAATTTAAGCCCCTAGATCCTTTCGCCTATGGCCTGAAGAGCCGTTCCTTGATTGGAAGTCGAGGGGAGTGGATCATCGTCGTTAGTGCACGATCGAGACTTCTCCCTCCTGCTATATGCGGAGGTTCCAAGACTCAAATATGGGGAGAATCATGCCTCGTTGGGGTGAAAGCCCATAACTCGGGTTCTGAGCTGTTAGTGGTGGAAGCACCATGGTAGAGATTTGTAATCATCCTTGCCTATCATGGGCATAGCCATGCCTAGGATTGGGGATCCGCCCCTGGAGAGTTTAAACTCGTTCACTAGGGCAGTGAAGTAGACATCCTCCGAGGGGAGAGACAACCATCTGAAGGGGATTCATCCCTTGGTTGAAGGGATTCGTCAGTAAAGGAACGACCTCTGAGTTTGTGTTTCAGACCTCGGGGGATCCGGTCCTTGAGGCTGAGCAATCTGAGATTGGGATCCTGCTCCTGGTGGTACCTGTTAATGAGGGTACGGAAGTGCCGATGGGCGTTTCAGTAGTTTCTGCGATTGATGTTCTTCGTGTGGTAACCATGGTTGATGTCTTAGTCCCACAGACGGTGCCAAATGTTGTGGAATCAAAAGTGGGGTGTAATTAATTCGTGTATTGATTGCTAAGGATTGAGAGATTCGAGCTTTAATGGTGGCTGCTCTTGTTGTCGGGGACTAACTCGGTCCTAACAAGATGCTTACGTACCTTGATGAATATCAAGAATCAAGCCAAAACGTAGTTCTTGGTGATGCCCTCGGGGGCTATGGCGGCAGGGGCACACCAAGGACGTAGTTGCTTGTATGTCCTTATTTGAGGATTAAGCCTAAAACGTGATGGGTGACGTATGGAGCTGTGCCCAAAAACGTTGTCCTAGAGGTGATGAATCAGGTCCTTATATAGGTGTTGAATGTGGTGGAATTAGGGTAGGGTTTGGTAACTTGGTGGGCAAGTTATTTACCCCAGGCCCAATTCTAGATCCTTCCATGAAGAAGGTGGATATCTTAGGACTTGTATGCCTTGGGGGCTACTCCATAGATGATTTGGTTTCCCTTTGGACTCAATAACGGAGTCTTTTTATTGGATGAATATTTAATTACGAATTTAGTATTTAATTATGGTTTTGGGCCCCATTAATGGACTTTAACCTTGGACTAATCTAGGTTTACTTAATGCCACATTAAATGTGTCTTTAGGGCTTATGTTTGACCCATATCAACAATATTGATTTTATTAAACATATCCATAAATACATAATTTATAAATCAAAAAAATATTTAATAGAAAATCACAATTTTAATTTGAAATCAAGCACGATATATTATTATATATTTTAAATCAAATTTCATAATTAATCATTCATTAATCAACCACTCTTTTAATATAAAGTCAATCACAATCATATTATCATATGATTTTTATAATATATATTGTAAAATTATAATCGATATTAAATAATTAGAATCTAACTTAACTAAAAATCTGAAAAAATCGGATTTGAAATCATATTTTAAATAACTTGGATAAAATCCATACCTTCAAATTTTGATTTTTTTTATAAGCTCAAAAATATGTTAATAAAATTAATTAATAAATGCATATAAGCCAAAACTACAAAATTGGATTTGAACAAATTTTAAATAGCTTGGATAAAATCCATATCTTCAAAAACTCGATTTTTTCAAAGGTTCCAAAATATATTCATTCATAATTTGTTAATAAAATAATTAATAAATAAATTCATATAAACAAAATTAAATACAATTTGATTTTATTAAACATATCCATAAATACATATTTTTTAAATCAAAAAAATATTTACTAAAAAATCAAATTTTTAATTTGAAATCAATCACGATATACTATTATATATTTTAAATCAAATTTCATAATTTATCATTCATTAATCAACCACTCTTTTAATATAAAGTCAATCACAATCATATTATCATATGATTTTTATAATATATATTGTACAATTATAATCGATATTAAATAATTAGAATCTAACTTAACTAAAAATCTGAAAAAATCGGACATGAAATCATATTTTAAATAACTTGGATAAAATCCATACCTTCAAATTTTAATTTTTTTATAAACTCAAAAATATGTTAATAAAATTAATTAATAAATGCATATAAGCCAAAACTACAAAATCGGATTTGAACAAATTTTAAATAGCTTGGATAAAATCCATATCTTCAAAAACTCAATTTTTTAAAAGGTTCAAAAATATATTTATTCACAATTTGTTAATAAAATAATTAATAAATTTATATTAACGAACACTAATTATATTTTGATTATTTTAATTATTAAATATACGCTATAAGAGTATTATTATTGATTGGTGAATAAATTACCAATCAAAAAATTAAAATTATTTTAGAGGCAATCAGAATTTACTTCTAAACTTTAAATCAATCAATCATATACAAAAATTTTATTATTTACCATACTTATTCTAATTTACTAATCGCGGTTAAATTAAATTTAAATATAAAATATCTTGATTTAATAACTTCACATATCACATGGTTTTTAATTTTATAAAACTTTTACTAACCGTAAATAAATTTTTCTTTAAATCCACATAACATTATATTACATATGGTTATATATCTTTTAGATATGAATTGTTTTTGAACATCCTTTATTATAATAAAGGATACCCGAATCTAACATGTATTAGTTAACCAATAAAATTTATTAAAATTAAATCAATTAAACTTAATGTAACATGTTTCTCTATTGGATCTGGATTCTACGTTTCAACCAATACTAAACTCAAATCAAACTGCACTCAATAACAATTAATTTTTATTTTTTCATATCAATTAACTAAACAAAATAACTACTAATTTTTATTTTAACGGTTAACTAATAAGCAATTTATATAAAATAAAATTCTTACAAACTAAAAAATATAATTATTATATCCATTTAAATATTACCAAAATCTAAGCCGCTTATTCCCTATTCCCCATAAGACTTAGCCAACTTTGATAAACTAAGTGTATACATCAATTCTTCTCATGGCTAAATCATATCAATTTCTGATAAGGTACTACTTTATATCTTTTTATTATATGACATTCTATACTTTGACATTTTATCTTTTTATTTCGATTGTATATATGTATTATATGTGTCGTGTTTTAATTGTCCAATAAATTCAATAGAAAAATGTTTAAGACAAAAAAAAATAGAAAACGATTTAGGTTATCATCATTCCCAGTCAGGATTCTCTCAGAGTTATTTCTCATTAGAATATTCAGTAGCAAATTTCAATAATTCAGCGATTTACTAAATTGTAGGCATCAATCTTTATCATTTGTTTACATTATTAGGTGTGCCTATATATATAAATGTTTTTTTTATTCAATGATTACTTAACAATTTTATTCTAAATACAATAATTATCTAATTTATACATTAATACATGAATCTATTATATTTATAATAGATATTTTGATATCTCAAACTTTCAATTCAAAATCAAAAGGTACAATTAAAATCATGAATTTAAAATTATTAACAATATAAAACTATTTAACACACTATTCTAAATACACATCCAAAATTTAAGTTATGTAAAGTATTAAATAATTCAGTCATAAAAAAAAGCTAATCAACCAATTAAAATGTTAGAATGAATTTTAAACCAATCATCTTTTAACATTTTAATTACGAAATTTTTTAACTATGCAATAATTAATGGGAAAAAAATTGACCTGACAATATATTTGAATTATTCAAAACATTAAATATACTCTTAAATAGTACTTCACAATAGTTAGTGTATAAATTATCAAATTAAAAAATAAAAAATATTAAAGAGTCAATAAAAATATTGAAAGTGAATATTTCCATAATAAATTGGTCAATTTAGGAAAATTTTCTTATAAATCACTATTTATCTATTGATAATTAATTCATCAATAAAAGGACATATGTCTTACACAAAAATAATCAAACCTGCAAAAAATATCAATAAAAGGGCATACAACATCTACAAAAACAATTAAAATTGAACAAACACATAGTAAATTATATCACTAATTTCCTTTATCCAATCATTGAACAGATCTTCAATTATGGTAAATCTCTAGCTTATGTCACTAAATTATACAATTTTTTCGACGAGATAATCTAACAATTTGTAATAAACGTGAGGAATATGTATATCTGATTTTTCATAACGTATTCAAACAACCGACCAAAACTATGATTCTATACTATCCAAATCCATGAACTAATATAACAAAATCTAATATATGGGTAGACAAAATCCACGAACATGATATTAGGCTCTCAGTAAAAAGAGATATTTAGTGAAAGCCAAAGTAAAATCAAAGAAAAGAAAATAAGGCTTATCATTTACAAGTAGTTATTACAAAATCTAATATTTGGTAGATAAAATCCACCAACGGGCAACGGGGTACTAGACTCTCAATGATATTTTTATTGAAAAATAAAGAAAAATCAATATAAGAATTTAAAAAAAAAAAACTTAAAAACTGATACCGGCTCATAAACTTTAGTTTAACAACTTTTGGGAAAGGTGGAGAGAGAAAGAGCAGCAGCTACGGTTTTTGTTATAAAAATTAGCAATAGTGATAAATAAAAAGGTTGATACACTTAAAATTATATATTGTTTTTAATAAAAGGGTGCCTTTTTGAATTTTGTATTCTTTAATTAAAGTAATAGTATCAATTCCCATATCTTATCCTAAAAGCATATATTGAATTTGCTTGGTTGGTTGACTATATTTTTTTATATCAACAAAGCATAAAGAATGGCTAAGAAAATTAAATAACTTGGTATAAAGATTCTACACAAAGAGAGATATTTGTTAAGAGAACTAAGAAAAAAATAAAAAGGAGGGTTTCATTTTATTTGGGACACTTTACACTTTACTCTTAGTTTTGTTTTGTAACATCTAAATGTTGTTCCAAGACATATAATTATATATTTACATAACTTGGATACATAGTAATATTTACATAATTGTTATATTTTTTTATTCGCGTATTTCATTTCATTTCGTGTACACCAAAATATTTGTGTAATTTAGTGTTATTTTATGTTCTAATTTCGGGTACACGATTTAATATCATGTCATTTTCGTTCAAGATCCTAAAGTACATGACATGAATGTACAAAACGATTTGTCAAGTCTACATAAGCTATTTCTTCTTATATATGTAGGAAAAATATACTCACTGTTAAAGGAAAATGAATTACATGTTATTTAATTAACCTAAAATCTGAATTACAAAGACACATATATAACAATGTGATTATGTGTTTATATATTACACACTTGATTTCAATTTTATGGAGAGTAGCTTATTTTCACAAGTTAGTTAAACTAAAAAAAGGTAGGTGATACTCATTTTCATATGTCTTATTTTAATAAGAATAAAAGAAAACTAAAATTTATTATTCCAAGTTTTACTAAAAAAAGAATAAAAAAAACCAAAATACAAACTTCCAAACTGAAAATGCACATTTTAAGTTGTCTTTACAAATAAGTTAAGGGCAATAACCATAAAATCTAACAATTACATGTTACTCCAAGAGCGCGATATATTGAATTTGTTTGGTTAGTTGATAATTTTTTTTATATAAATCAACTCATTAATAAAAGGATATATGATTTGTAAAAATGATATTAAACAATCACATAGTAAACAAGATTAAATGAAAGTTTCTATTGTTATAACTACGTTCGTTTCATATATCTTCAACGATAGATATCCTTTCTCATAACGCTGAAAAATGCAACCTTTTTTTGATAAACAGTCTAATGATTTATTGGAATTGTGAGGAATAAGTTTCTACACATTTTTGATATGTAATCGAAAAATTAACCACGATCATACAAATATTTTCAATAAATTAATATAATAAATACTTTAGGGATTAAATATTTAATAAATATACCGAATTCTCAGAATACGGGTGAAAAATTTGTTAACATGATACATAGAAATATTCTCTAACAATGAGAGAAATAAAATGAAAGCTAAATTTTAAAAAAAAACAATAAAGAGGGATTTTGAACTTTTCAACGGGGGTTGTATTTGTTTTGATGTTTGGTTCATAATATTAATATTAATTCAATTGGTATGAATTCACGGATAAGTAATTTTATACTTACGTTAATTAACATTCCAATAAAATTATATATTATTCTAAATAAAAATAAAAATAATATATTTATATTAATTTATTAATACAATTTATCGGTCGATGCGTAGCACGGGTAGAACGCTAGTTTTTAATAGTACAACAATTTTTATCGGTAATCCAAGGAGAGAACAGAGCCTAAGTAATAAACACGGTACGTGATTCTTTTTACGAATGCCATTTCCTTGTAAAAATGATCGCATTGGAGACAATTTGTTCCCTCAGATCCATTAACTTTCCAAGCCCACAAGTTGATTGCAGTTATTTGCAGCCCGTATTAATCTGAAATCCCAGAACTTATCCCACAGCTCGGCCCAAGTCAGTATAACCCGAACCAAGTCATCACACGCGTCAATTAAACTTGTCTTCTTCCCTCCCTGGTCTCTGTATGTCTGCCCAATCGCCGATCGATTCTTCTGTTTTTACTATTCCTCTAAATTTTCACCGCTAATGAATTATGAGGTATTGATACTTTGCATTTTAATCATTTCAGTTATGATGAGTTATGATGAATTATGATGATTTAAGAGTTGTTACGAATTTGTTATCGTCATGTTTTTATTGATTCCATAGCATTGTTCACTTAAAAATGAATTTTATATATTTTATTTTTGTTTATTTTAACACAATATTTTACTTTCATTTGCTTAGATCATCATCCGATAAGCCTTTTGTACTATATGTGGATATTATCTTGTGCTTTGTTGAGGAACATTTTATGTACCGTAATTGTAATTCCTTGAATACATTAGATAGATATTGGATATCTCTCGGTTTTCGTGTTAGGACTGTGAAGTTGCTACTTCCTTAGGTGCCTTATGCTTGCTCTTTGGGAGTGTAGAAGATGATAATTTAGGAACCATAATCCCGTAGAGGAAAACTTAACTTTAATTTTGTAGTGTTAGATGAACCAATAACACGGTGCCTCAAAACGAAAGGAATGTTCTAATCAGACTGTTTGAAAAGTCAAGGTTCGTGTTTAGTGAGTGTAAATGCTCTCTTTGTGTTTTTTTCATGGATGAAGAAGTAGCTGTTTTCCGCCAATAAATTATTCAATTTATTGTTCGTAGTCACTCTTTATTAAATTAATAGGCCTAAGTAATATATAAAAATTAAATCCGTATATTTGATGTTTGTATCATTTTTCAGATTAAGTATATCATTTTCCAAATTGGAAATAGCAGAAAATTCAAATTTCAAATTAGACAAGCATGAAATGCGTCGACGACTACTTCAATTCCTAGCAGGAAATTCGTCGGAATGGCTTCCTCTGAGCAAAAGTAAGTATTATTCGCCCGCTGCTTGTATTTTGTTTATCTTCGCCCTGTCTGCTTGTATTTTGTTTGATTCTTTTCTTTGCAATACATTTCTTCCCTGTTTTGTCAAGGATAAAACAAAATACAAGCATAAACAAAATACAAGCAGAGGGCGAAGAATACTTACTTTTGCTCAGAGGAAGCCATCCCGACGAATTTCCTGCTAGGAATTGAAGTAGTCGCCGACGAATTTCCTGCTTGTCTAATTTGAAATTTGAATTTTCTGCTACTTCCAATTTGGAAATTGATATACTTAATCTGAAAAATGATACAAACATCTAATATACGGATTTAATTTATATATATTGCTTTAATCAGCTTGCCTTGTAATACCGAGTTCATAGTCACTCTTTATTTTGTTATCTTATGTCAGATCGGTACCACTAGTATAATTGCCTAATAGATAGTGTTAGAATGTATGAATAAGATGCTGATTGTAAGAGAGAAATGAGTGAATAACACAAAGAAATCAGGGTAGAAAGTGTATGTATATATCTGAATATATAAGCTCCACTACTGCTATTATAACAACACTGCAGAATGTACACACATATGTATGTATGTAGCTGCTGCAAGTGTTCTACTACTGCACTAAACATTCTCTTACTTATTAATACAAGGAGAGGCAATTGCCTCTTATATAGAACAAAACTTCAACAACCCCCAGCAACCATCTACAACTATTACAACAACCCCCAACAACCATAACTAGTGGTGTGCTGTGTAGTTGTCATGGTTGATGTCATTTAACACGCCCCCTCACTCGAAAAACCGTCTTGAGATGAAAGACCTATCTTGGGATTGAAGAGTGAACCACTAGAAGCCCTTGAGCATAATCTAAGTGTTCCAGAGAAGACCCCGTCATAGGATTGACTCGTCTTAATATAGCAAATTTGAGAATTTTGGGAATACCGGGACTCGACTTCGCGACCACACAATAAATTTTAGGCTATATCAAAAAACACATAAAGTGTTGCTGTCAGCACTATGGTGGATGGCCACCAATCAGTCCTTAAAACTGATTTATTGTCAGAAATACCGGGACTCGAACTTGCGACCACTCGGTAATGTAGGCCTATGTCTGAACATAGAAGGTGCTGCTGTCAGCACTTCATTTGATTCTTTGAATGGAAACAAAACGGTAGATTTGGTAGACTGCATCCCTTAAGGTCGTCCACGAATTCGTCCTTCTGCTGAGGAAAAAGAATGCAAAGAAATAACAGTGAACTGTGTTGTATAAAGTACAACTACTTCTGCAACTACTTCTGCTGCTTTGTTTTTGTGGCAGTGAACTGTGTGCATATATCTGAATATATACTACTACTTCTGCTGCTTTGTCGTCATGGCAGTGAACTGTGTGCATATATCTGAATATATACTACTACTTCTGCTGCTTTGAATCGTCTAGATTAATGAACTCGCCTTGACAAGGAACATCACCTGACTAAATTTAACCCCCTTTACCACTGTCAAGGGCCTGACCTAAATATGCAGGAGCAGCCCATCTTATTTTTAGATCAGGTTTGGGGGTCAGAAGTGTAAACAACTGAACATGGACAGAATGCTACCTGGGCAGAACAACAGAATCTGGGCTGAATCTGGTGTGTTTTCTGGGCAGAATTTCTGGGCAGAATGAGTGATGTTTATAGCAGTTTTTGGCAGAATCTGTGTTTGTGTGGGCAGTGTTATTCCCTTAGGAACTGAACATGCTTTGATACCATGTTAGAATGTATGAATAAGATGCTGATTGTAAGAGAGAAATGAGTGAATAACACAAAGAAATCAGGGCAGAAAGTGTATGTAAATATCTGAATATATAAGCTCCACTACTGCTATTATAACAACACTGCAGAACGTACACACATATGTATGTATGTAGCTGCTGCAAGTGTTCTACTACTGCAAGTGTTCTACTACTGCACTAAACACTCTCTTACTTATTAATACAAGGAGAGACAATTGCCTCTTATATGGAACAAAACTTCAACAACCCCCAACAACCATCTACAACTATTACAACAACCCCCAACAACCCCCAACAACCATAGCTAGTGGTGTGATGTGTAGTTGTCATGGCTGATGTCATTTAACAGATAGTAAGAAAATCTGAAGAAAAATGTTTCATTCGTTAAGAAGAGATTACAGAGATAGATAAATATGTTATGCAACATAAATATAATCTGCTATATTCATTTCTCGTTCATTACTTAAGCAAGTCATCCCACTTGCAATATTGTCCTCCAGCCAATGCACGATGATACCTGTCTCTACAGTAGACTGGCCTTCCGTCAGCAGCTTCTGCTGCAGCCGCTGCCATGTCATCATCTGTCCGCACTTCTGCTGGCAATCTTACTAGCTCCTCTTTTCTATAAAATTTCATGAAATTAATCGCAGGAGGTGGAACATTTAAGACAGACACAATTTTAGTTTAGTATCCATTCTATTTGCTTGTATACCTTATATTGAGTTTTGTGTTACTCTTCAAAGCTGATGTATTTTCTTTTTTAGCAAAACTGCTCTGAATGAAATCCTCTACCGGTGTGGTAAAGGTGAATAAGAAAGCTGCTGTAACAAGTAAAGCCCCCGTTCCTACTAGTGTCTGCTTTAGTAATTTGATGACTGGTTTGACCTGCATGCATATGTTTATCGGATCCACAACTTTCTCTTGCTTTCGAATACAGATTTGCAATTTCTTCAGTTTGATTTTTAAACTTGAATTATAGTACTAAATACGAAATGATCAAAATTCAAGAAGAATATTATTTGTTAGATTATGAAGGTTTTTGTGTGCACAGAAATAAAATTTCTTCTTTTTTAACTTTTGATTAATTAGCAACAAAACAATCTTGTTCTGTTGTTTATACTTCGTACCTTGTATGATCCCAATAATCTGTCTCTGGCAAGAATCTGCAAGGAAGAAGCCAGCCGAACTTAGCAGTAGATAAGCTGAATACTGGTAACTATATACTAGTAGTTAAAAGTCTCATAGGCAGAGATCGAAATTCCAACATTCTATTGTAGACTGTAGTCATATCATCAAATCATTGTTAATGATTATATAGCTTCTTGCGACACACTGGCTTTATGTAATCTTCTGATTACTCACTTCTGTTAATCAAGATTAAGATGTCCTGCTGAAACATTCCTTGCTGACCCTAGGTTCTACTGGGAATCAGTTACACACTTACACTTTTGTAGGTAAAGAGCTTGTAGCATTTATTAAGGCTGAGTTCATTGTCTCCGGTGTCTGGCAGTGCTCCTCATGTATCCTTCTCATTTTCTCTAAGATCTAATAATTCATGCTATCTATCTGAATATTTGTTTTCGAAAAAATTAAAATATAACGATCAATGTTAGGCACAGAGCCGCAGACTTCGCAATGCTGCCCCGACAAAATTGGTTAGCTTTTCCTATACATTTGAGACCTGACTACCTGATAACAAAATATGGAGGCACTCATTTGATTGTGCATTGTCCTGCCGCTTGGGGGATGGGGTTTGTGGAACTTTCTTTCTGTAGTACTATGTGAGGGGCAATGTTCTGGTTCAATAGACAATAAACTACTTGAGACTTTGAGAGGTTCTGGATGAGAGAATCCTCTTTTAGATTTAAGAAATACAGAATGGGTTATAAATAATGAGGTTTTCTGGCTAGATGTTTTTACGTGGGTCTTTTTTGTTGATGCTATATGGAATAATCCTGTGATTTTAATCTGTGGATGGACTGTGAAGTGGGAACCTGTCCACTTTGTTGGGCAGTTTCTTCTTATTCCTTACTTGTATTAGGGTGCGTCAACTTTCTTATACCAGAACTTCATGATCTCTTTAAACATATTACAAGTGTAAGTTGGAAATATGATGCTGCCCAGCTCCATCTTATAGAAGGTTATCAACTGCTTTGTTTATCTTCCTGTCTAAGGTTTGATCTTGTTATCCTTCTAGAGTCCAGGGTTTCCCTGTACGAATTATATCTAGTCAATTTTTTTGAATTTAAGCCTTTATCCGGTTATACCTTAGTTTTGTGGGGAAAACATTATTTTTATAATTAAAAAAAGCGTGAATAAGTCAATTAGTGAGTTAAGGTCTTGCTTTTATCATTCTAGAAATTCATCTGAGAAATTAGGATCTGACCTCTGGTGGCTTTACCCACATTTGTCCATCATACCATCCACTCTCTTCATAAGGTATCACCGCTGATAAAAGTCTATCACCTACATAACTCCATCCCTGAAATATGTTAATTACACTTTTTTAGTAACACTATGCAAGTGGCAACTACTACATTACCAACAAATCGATGGAATTTACCGCTATAACACTGGGAAGAAAATTACAAATTTATGATTCAAAGGACTGTTTTTTAGGTGCATGAAATGAATGCTTGCACTGATTGTAGTAACAATGGATGCTTGCAATGCTATGTTGAAGTTACTTGTTAATTGGAAATATGTTGGTTTGTAACATATGCTATAAGTATAGTCTTAATAATGTACCAGGTAAATCCTCAGGACAATCAGTGAAACAAGAAATAGAGTTCCTGTTCCTGCTGCCAGGGCAAATCTTAATGGTTCCTGCGAAATAGGTAGACGTTAATGAATAATAAAAAAAAAAACAAAAGTATGCACTGCGATAAAGTATAAGTATCAGATTGTTTTATCCCACTTCAAAGGTTTACTATCGGTCTGGTGACCTACGCCAAAAGCTCTATATTATTATTTTTCAGTTTTTAGCTAACAGAAAGCTCTGTATTCTATTTCTTCTAATATAATAACAAGTTCAATGTTTGGAACAGTGGTATTGGCTAACTTATCTCAACCCTGTCAAGTCCTTTTTTATCAGGCATGTACATTCTTGTGTTTGCTTGATAAAATGTTCTAGGTAAGATGCTTATATATATCTTGTTAATTGAGATGTATCCTTTGGTTTCCCAAGGTTAATTTATATATATGTTTTTTTGGGCAGGCCATTTACTATGTTTGTTTATTTGTGTGTCAGTGTGTCACGCTTTCAAATATTTTATAACATTAATGATGAAAGTTATTTATTTGACCAGGTCAATTGTGATTTAAAGTTCTCGTACAAGGATATGAGAAACCAAAATAAAAAAGATTAAAAATCGGCACGTCTCAGGATGGGTAAGCAATTGAATCTTAGTTGACAAAAGCTAGAGGAGAAAGCTGTTAGGACCTGGGAAGCAAATTGCAGCTAGTTGTGGAACTTGAGGGAAGTTTTTTCATGCAACATGACTGGGTTTGAGTACAAATGGGATGCATGATAATATGTGTTCTATCTTGATGATTTTCAAGGTTGTAAAAATCGGAAATAGGCTGTACTCTGATTTTGTCATTGAAATCCGAGTACCCGAGTACTCGTTTGAACATCCGAGTACTTGTCCGAGCACTCGGTTCAAGCTGGTTTGCAAGTAATCGTCCAAGTTGACCGATTTTTACAACACTGATGTTTATTGGAAATTATATATTGCAACCTTAACCTATCTCGACCTGTGCATATCTTTCATCTTCAAATCTAATAATTTGTAGTTTCTTGTTCCGTTTTATCACAAGAACACAATTTTTTATACCCATGTTGGTACATAATTTTTAAAATATCATTGTGCTCCTATTAGTTACTAAGTTACTAAAATTTTGATGCTTTTTATAAGATATGCTCATACTTACCCTTCCAGGATTAAAGCTTGCAGCTGCAATTGGCGCTCCTAGGACTGTGAATGTCGCTAGCCACAAGCCTCCAAGGCGGAGGAAAAAGGACCCTGGAGTCAGCTCACCCCAGGAGTATAAAGGTCCATCTTTAAGAGATGAGTATTCATTAACCTGTTATATAAATAGCTTTATCACGATACAAGAAATTGATGATTAACTTAAGTAGTTCAGAAATTTAGCAAAAAAAAAAAAGAACTTTTGTAGTTCTGAAAGTTGAACTCCTAATAACAAGTACTGACATGTAGCTACACCTACCGGCCTTTGTTCAAAAGGGACTTCGATTTCCAACCCAGGATCCCAGCTTCGGCCAGGTAATCGGCTCATGCCTCCATCCATCCCATCTTTCACGGCCTTAACTGTAATCCGCTGAAGTCTATTGGTTCTGTCATAGCCAGTTAGCCGTGAACCATCATTGGTTTGAATTTTGGCTTCTCTTGGATTTGGAACTAAAGAACAATAGACACTGAACTTGAGCATTTATATTCTCACTACGAATTCAGTTCATCCAGAGGTTCTGGGTTTTCGAATTGAGGTAAACTGGAAAACAGAGAGCTGAAATGAATGGATGCAAATTCTGGGCGGGACCATGCAATGCATATATATGTGGAGGAAATATATGGCCACGAAGTCAATCTATTTTTGTAAAGAAAATGATGTTTACAGAATTGTGATGGCCCCCTAAATTGCAGTTGTATTTTTGTGGTTGTATAAATAACCAAGTTAGATTATCCGAGGGGTATGATGTTTGTGGTTTAGACAAGCTAGTGGGTTTTGAAATAGCTCCATCAACGTGGATAGCTATTTCTTCCACACAACATAGTGTGCACTTCTCATGTACTCACGAGCTGAACAGCCAGCCGTTTGCTGTGTTTCCTTCCCTTAAAGCCTAATTTTGTACTGCTCAAATCACGTTACACTATTGCAGTTTCATAGATCTGGTGAATATTACAGAGGTACTTGCTGTCAGCAACTAAGAATTTAGTGACATTTTTAACTGATGGCAAAGTGGAGGATATAGCAAAGTGACCAGTTTGCTAGGGGCCTGGAGGCTCCAGCTTGGTATCTGGATGTTGGCAGCTTGTTTCAACACAATTTAAATTATTTAAATTTATTACTAGGGAATAGAGATGGTCTATAGAATCTGCATAGTGAAGTTTTGAAAAAGATTTCTCTCAAATTATAACGGCTATTCATAAATTTAAGAATTAGTTCTAGGGCTTAATGAACTTATAGTTTCCTAAAGGTGAAATCAAGAACATCACATAGTTATGTCATTTCATTAATGTCCCTACGGATCCCTTATAAATAAAAGGTAACAAATGCATGATTTTAAAGGTCAATTTTAGGAAATCCTTATAAAGTTAATTGTAGGAGTATTTTTCTCTTATTTCTATATTCGGTAACTTAGATTTTACTTAAAATTTGGATTTGATTTAATCCAAATTAAATCCAAATTTGTATTTGGATGAGAATTTTATTTCAAATTTAAAACATTTCAAAAATTAGTATGAATGTGAGAATATGAAACAACTCCTCAATTTCCTGACAACAGAAAAAAGAAATAACAACTCAATTAATTATTTAAAAATTAAAATGGAATACATGTTTGCAAACACAATTTTACCGAACATGAACATCCTTTTAAAGAATATACTCTGAATTGGATCATTCATTCCCAGAACCAAATTAATCTATAATATAAAGCTGGGAATAATTTCCAGTGAGAATTTGTCTTTCCTGTTGGAAAAGAAAGGGAAAGAAAAACAATTCATATTAGAATTTTTGATGTATGGTGGATTGGAAAATTAATTATGAGTTTAAAATAGAGTTTGTTGTGTCCGAAGTTAATCTCAGACTTTTATCTTGACCTTAGAAAACACTTAATACAATATTTGAAAAAAAAAAAGAAGAAAAGAAAACACTTAATACAAATATAATAGATATTGATGTAAAACTAAAAGAATTATTTTAAAATTATAAATATATCATTTATTTAAATTTTATATTAAAAATGAAACAACCTCCAGCAACTCGTTGAGATCATCCTAGGACCAATTTCGTGTTTAAAATATTACTAGCCTATAATCCGTGCGGTGCACGACTTTCTTAAAATTAAATAATTTTTATTTATATTTTAATAATTATTTATCTCATATATATTCCTTAATATAATATTGACATAATATATATTATTTAATAATAATCGTTTAATTATATGATATAGTATTCGAATTATGACTATCATAATAATATAAATATAAGTAGAAGTATCGTATATACATACATTCAAATTTTTGTTGATATTATCATATTCCAATTATGATTCCATAATAATGCATAATGTAATATTCCGTATTTGTTTAAAATAGAATTTAATATTTATAATTGTGTAAAATTTTTATTGTTTATTGTTTATTTTATAGTTTTAGTTTGTTTTCACTTTGTTGATTTATAATATGTTGTAAATTTGTTAATAAATATGTGATATTAAAATTATTAAAAATGATTTTGAAAATATTTGGTTTTCATGTAATTGAAAGAGTGTAAAAAAGTTGGGTGTAGTTGAAGATTTTAACTCAAATATAACCAAAAGAGTATGTAACTGAATATTAATTGGAGTGTAATTAAAAGAGTTTGTTATAAAGTTAAATATGTGGTTTATCTTTTGTAAAATTACATTTTATATGTATTTTAATTTATTTTTTCATTTTTGGATGGTGTTAGCAAAATTTTTGGGAAGATGTTAACCGACTGACTAACCAGCCAATTATACCATGTTTCGCTTATAATAGTATAGTATATATTCCTTTAGTCCCATTTTGTTTGACCCTTATTCCTTTTGGGGACATTCTAAAAAAAATGAATCTAATATAATTACTATTTTTGAATATTACTTTTTACTATTACACCCACTAATTTTATTTTATTTTTATTAAATAAATATTATAATTACTATTACAACCACTACTTTATTCCACTATCCTAAATCTATTACTCCCTCTGTCCCCCTTGGTTATTTATCTTGGGGGGCGTAATTCTAGCACGGATTTTAAGGTGCATTTTGCTGATAGTTTCATAACTTATTTTTAATTTTTTTTTTTTGTATAAAAATAGAATTGTTCTATTTTTATACAAAAAAAGAATATTTTAAAAATAAGTTATGGAACTATACTTTTTAGAAGCCTTAAAATGCGTGTCAAGCAGTGAAAAAAATGTAAAGAAATGAGAGGGAAAGAGGGAGTATTAAATATTGATAGGAACTATTATTTTATACACTTTTCATCTAACTTAACTCCTTTTTTATATGGATTTGTGTGCCCAAAAGCAGATGCTAGGAATTCGTGTTTGATGAGTTGAAAAATTTTGATTGGTGGAGATTTTGTGCATGCAAGGGGTCCATCATTATTAATGAAATTTTTACCAATCAAAATTTGACAACTAAACGAGCACGGATTCTTACTGTGTGCCATTCAACACATATTAAAAAAAACCGTTTTTATATATATATTTTTTAATTTTCGTACAAATCAAACCAGCTCGGTATTTTAGGGACGGAGGTAGTAGGATTTACTACTATCAATCTAATACTCCCTCTACTTTCAAATAATTGACATTAAATTTATTGGCACACATTTTTAGGAGTTGTGACCACATAATTAGAAAAATTATTTTAAAATTTTCTTTTTATGAATAAAAGTTTTAATCTTATATTTTTATTCAAAAAAAAATTATAAAAATAATAATTCTAACTATGTGATCAATGCTTCTAAAAATAGGTGTTCAAACATCAATTATAGAGAGAATATACTACATTTCTAGGACGGTTAGGCACGACAATCCGTGAGTCACCTGCTTTATACTTTTTGTGTATGAAAAGGTGGGGGCAATGTTTACTGTATTTTTTATTGAAATTTGAATCCAAGTACTCCCACCTAGGGGTGAGCAGAACCGAACCGAACCACACAATTTCGGTTCGGTTCGGTCCAAATTTTTTTCTTTTTCGGTCGGTTCGGTTCTTTTGGTTAGAACCGAAATAAATTTCGATTCGATTCGGTTCTTCCGTAAGTAATTTCGGTTAGAACCGAACCACCCGAATTTTATATATATATATATATATATATATATATATATTAATAATAATAATAATAATATATACAATAAATAGTTAATACTTAATAATAATATATACAATAATATATAAATATAAATATATGTATTTATATTTATAATAATAATATTATATTTATATTAATAATAATATATACAATAATAATTCAAAATTCAAAAAATTCGGTTCTTATGGATCGGACCGAACCGACCGAATTATTTCGGTTCGGGTCTGGTTCGGTCCAGAATTTTATTCGGTTCGGTTCGGTTCTAAAATAATTGAAAATTCGGTTGTCGGTTCTTTTGGTTCGGTTCGGTCCAGAACCGAACCGACCGAATGCTCACCCCTACTCCCACCATTTCATTTATTTTGGTCATATTTTCAATTTTTGTTGTCCCAAAATACTTGTTCATTTTCCTTAACAAAGGTAGATAAAGTTATAAATATTTAAGAATTTGTAAATATAGTAGTAATTTTTAAGCTTAGTTATGGAAAGTAAACAAAAAGTATAGTAAATTGATAAAAATGTGGATTGTGATTGAGGGACAAAATAAGTGGGACGGAGGGCACTTGAATCAATTCTTATTTTCAACTTAAAAACAAAATAAGAAATGACGAGGTAGCGAGAGAGAGAGAGAGAGATAGGAATAGGAGAGAGGCTGAAGAACAGAGGTTTTACAAGTCAAGTCACCTCCCACTGTGAAATCAGCAGCAACATTTGATGATATTCATCCCCTTTGACTTAAACTTCCATCTCAACCCAATTAACTCATTTTTATTTCTCTCAAAATTTTCAACTACTGAAAGCAGCAGCAGATTGAAATTAAAAGGAATGAAAACTAAAGGAAGGAGTAGTGTACGATGGAGCTTAGGCCTCCCTACTGTTTGTCTACTTTGTTTCTTCTTTTTCGTCGCCGGTCTTTTCGCTTCCATGTTCCTCTCTCATCAGGTAACTTCTTTATTACATCATAGAATCGTCAATCATTTATTTGTGTGTATGTGTGTGCAGGAGATTTGATGATTGTGTTTTTTAACCGTTGGATTGAATTGGTGACTGAGTAGGAGTTATCACCTGGATTCAGACCCAAACCGAGGTTGTTAGAATCGAGAGTAAAGGAGGAGAATCAGTTTAATCCTTTGCCTCGTGGCGAAACTGGAGAAGATGCTTTAACTCAGATTCCGTTTCAGGTAGTGTTTTGATGTTTAGTCTACTTTGCTTTCCGTAACAATTGTATGTTTGTATCGGTTCCAGTTAGTTTCGTTTAGTCGTGCTTTATGTAATTTGATTCATCGGAATAAGTAAATTTGCTAATTACTCAACAATCTGATGCGATGGGTGAATAAAGACAGTGTAGGCAATATTAATTTCTGCTCCTGTTTCAAGATCAGCAAATACCTTATCCCGATCATCAGTTTGTTGGAGGTTTAGATTAAGGCAACTGTTCCAACTAGATTGATTATCTTTTATTAATTCGACTACTTCTAGAATCCCATGTGTAACTCCTCGACTTGCATTAGTTATGTTAATCAGCTGGAATGATATTTACCTTTTGCAGTCCAGTAGTGAAAGGATGTGCGCAGCCGAAATGTATTGTTTTTCATTATGCTGTTGCCAAGAAATTTTGCATAGCATGCCTCTAGTGACTTAACAGTTGGCACTCAAATAACTTGGTGGTTTTTTCTATATTCTTCATGTGTCTTCCACTAATAGAATTACGAAGTTTTAGGAAGTAAGAGCCCTGATGCTTTTTATCTATTAGGTTCATGTTTGTTTTCTTCTAAACTTATTGTTTTTTGGCCATTTATACACTGGTGTAGGTTCTAAGTTGGAAACCCCGTGCATTATACTTCCCTGGATTTGCAGAACCTGAACACTGTGAAAGCATAATTAATATAGCAAAGGCACGTCTTGCACCTTCAAGCTTGGCCTTGCGCAAGGGGGAAACAGCAGAAAGCACCAAAGGAACTAGAACAAGGTACACCATAATTAATCGTATGCCCTTCTACTTTTATGCGGACATGCACATGCTTTGCATGATGTACCGAAGCAAATGTATTCTATACATTGATGTACTTTGAAGTTCTTTGTGCCCTATCTTAGTGAAAACTCTTGGGGTTAATATTATTAGTTTTGTCAAGTAAGCAATTGCACATGGAATTAGTTATTTGATAATAAAGCAAAATTAACATCGCTGTAAAGAATATTTTACGTATGTCTAAATTGTTTTGTTTGCTTTTATCAGCTCCGGAACATTTATGAGTGCATCTGAAGACAAAACTGGAACCTTAGATATCATTGAGGGTAAAATTGCAAAGGCCACAATGATTCCGCGCACTCATGGAGAGGTATAATCCATCCCAAACGGCATATGCAATTTAGGTTTGCCTGTAATGTGAAAAGCTAATTAGTCAGTGAGTGAGTTGATGATCCCTCAGTTCTGTAATTTTTTTCGCTAAACTGTAGAAGCATATAGATTTGTCTAGTCAACCAGAGTTATCAAATAATCTTCTTGACAATGCTAAGTTTGTGTTGGCATATTCAGCCACTATACACTATTATACTAGTTATTTATATAGCTTACCAAAATATATCTTTTATAATTTATTCGTAAACACACAACAGTGTCAGTAATCTAAAATTCTTAAAAATTATGTATCATAACCTATCCAAAAAAAATAAAGTTATAGAGCATTCAGCATAGTGTAAAAAACTTGGAAATGGAATGGACATGCTGTCAAATGATTTTATTCAGTTATACTTGTATTATAATTCCATTATTAATTCATAACTACATGTATATATCCCAGCGCATAGCAGACAAAGCACTTTATTTGACAGTATTGTTGTTATGTTGTAGTATGTAGTGTACTTGTAGACATACCCAACATCGGTCAAAATGTATCAAGCTCAGCTGACTACATAGCGTGTCACATACTGATCGATATAAAGCAAGCTAGAAATATTCATATAAAAAAGTTCTTGCGAAAGGAAGACAGATATGCTTATTGGGTAACTTGATGTATTGTTGATCCCACCTTGTCCAGTTGTCCCATTCACACCTTGGCCAACCCTTTGTCTATTATTGTAATGTTGAGAATAACTGAGTTATGCAGTTATGTTTCAGGCATTTAACATCTTACGCTACGAGATTGGACAGAAGTACAATTCACATTACGATGCATTCCACCCTGCTGAGTATGGCCCACAGAAGAGTCAGAGGGTATTACAATTTTTGAACTCAATTATTGTTGGTTGCTATTCAGATACTGGTGATATTATGATTCTACATTTTGTTTATGCCCAAGAAATAAGCATTCATAAAGATAATTATGTGGGCATCATAAAAGAGCCGCAGAGTAATTTAAAACCAACTGGGGACAAGGACCTTTGTATTTTAGCCATTTGTTTTTTCATGCCTGGTTTCTGAATGAACAAATTTGAATTTAAAGGAACGAATAATCTCCAAGTGCTTTCTATTCTGTTCTCTGTGATTTAATTGAAAGTAGTCTTATTGAGAATCTAAGCATGATATTGTTGCATGTCAATGCTCAAAAGCATGAATATATGTGCACAATTATTTGTAGTTCTTGGTCTACATCAATAAGAATGTCATGCCATAGGAGAACATATCAGGTAACTACCTTTTGAAGCAATATAATAGTATTTCTTTTCTTTATTTGGGTACATTTTCATGTATTTATTATATTTCGATGGATTATTATTGTATCTTATTCACGGGATGAATTACGGTCTTAAATGTAGAGTTGATTTATTGCCTTACTCGCCTTTGTTCAAGATATTAGCAAATGTGCAATAACATCTTCCCCTAGTCTGAAGTCTAAACAATAACTTTAGCCTCATGTATATTTGATACTTTTTATATATCTATCACTATTAACCAGTCAGACTGTATTTTGCAATTTTTGCCTTATGTGTGATATCTTATTTTCACAGATTGCTTCTTTTTTGTTGTATTTATCTGATGTGGAAGAAGGTGGAGAAACTATGTTCCCATTTGAGGTAAACTCATAACTAAAATCTTCTTAACTTTGTTTTTTTTTTTTTGGTGTGCGCAAATATGCACCTGATTATGTATGTACATGGTCACATTATTGATGTGATTTGCAGAATGGATTGAATGTTGAGAACTATGATTTTGAGAAGTGTATTGGCTTAAAAGTGAAACCACGAAAAGGCGATGGACTTCTATTTTATTCTGTGCTTCCAAATGGGACAATTGATATGGTGAGTAATCAGCACAACACCAGATATGTGCAATATTGTTTCAAACGATTAACTAAAGTGTGATTGGAATGTAGTTCGTGGAATATCTCAAGAAATAAATATAGTAAATTTATAGCGAATAGGCTAATAGCCCATGGTATTTTTCAGTAGCTTGGAAGAAACATAGGTGTAGTATCTAATGCCACTGTTTGCAGACACAGCAGTTTTACACAGTAGTTCACAAGTATAGTTTTGTGCTGCTAAAAAGTCACAACTGCATTATGGAATAAGTAGCATTCTCTTGGTTTAGTTATTTTTAATGCTCATTGTGAAATTCTCTTAGTTCTAATTATTGTTAATAAATTTCGATGCAGACTTCCCTCCACGGGAGCTGCCCAGTTGTTACAGGGCAAAAATGGGTGGCAACAAAGTGGATCAGGGATCAAGAACAGGATGATTGATATAGACGCAGTTGTAATATAGCATTCCTCAATTTTGTGATATGAGAACAATCAATTAGTCAATATATGCCTTCATTCGTCTAAAAGCTCCTGATCAACTGGACTTTCTAATGGTTAACAAGTAAACTGCAGTATTTTTAACATCCTATAGTATGAATGAAGAAAGACAAGTTAGCATTTGTATGTGTCATCTCAAATAAGCTGACTAGAAGTAGCAAATGTAGACCAGCAATTTATAATGAACTACGTATCATAAGCAATTTATGATAATTAAAATAATGAAAATATGCAACAGCTTTAGGAATATGAGTGTAGTGTAATATTATAAATATTAATATGTTATTGGAAGAATTCCAACTTTAGATCTTTGTATATAATAATTTTTAATATTAAATATAAAATAATATGTTGTTGGCGGGAATTGAACCTTAGACCTCTGTATATAACAACTTCTTTGTATACAATAATTCTTAGTATTAAATATAAATTAATATGTTGTTGGCGGGAATAGAACCTTAGAACTCTGTATATATAACAACTTTTAGTATTATTGTATCTAACGGTCATGATCTATTTGAATTGAAGATCTAAGGTTTGGGGATGAGGGATACCCAAAAATGAGAGGATAATAAAAAATAGGGGTTAACCAAATTAGAAATTATACTCTTTCTCGCTTATTATAGTATAGATAGTATAGAAATGGATATTATAGATTTTGTAAAAAAATTATATATGTAACTAATAATAAGTTGTTTTTTGACTTTTTTGTTACGTCTTATTATTACCTAATTTTTTTTCAATATTAATGTAAATTATATGCACATATGAATTACAGAAGATAAAACATGAATTTTTGTTTTGAACCGGAACTATTTAGTAGTTAAAGTCAGGTTTGATTTGGCTTGCTTGTTTCCTGAAAGCCAGGGCGTAGTAGTTTTCATAGAAGAGATGAGGGTTGCTTCGTGCTTATGTACTCGCAATTTTTTCAATGCTATCTTGTAAATTAAATTTTTGGCGTGTGGATAGTATAGATTTTTGTAAAAAAATTATATATGTAACTAATAATAAGTTGGTTTTTTGACTTTTTTATTACATCTTATTATTACCTAATTTTTTTTTTCAATATTAACGTAAATTATATGCATATATGAAGTACAAAGACAAATATGAATTTTTGTTTTGAACCGGAACTATTTAGTAGTTAAAGTCAAGTTTGATTTAGATTGTTTCCCGAAAGTCAGGACGTAGTAGTTTTCTATAGAAGAGATGAGGGCTGCTTCGTGTCTATGTACTCGAAATTTTTCAATGCTATCTTATAAATTAAATTTTTGGCGTGTACTAATATCAAAATTAATAGATGATTAATGATGTTCTAATATTAATATTTAATAGATGATTAATGAGTTTTGAAAAATGAATTTTATCATATATTTTATTTTGGTTTATTTCCCGAAAGGCAGGGCGTAGTAGTTTTCTATAGAAGAGATGGGGGTTGCTTCGTGCTTATTTACTCGTAATTTTTCAATGCGATCTTGTAAAATAAATTTTTGGCGTGTACTAATATCAAATTTAATAGATGATTAATGAGTTTCTAATATTAAATTTAATAGATGATTAATGAATTTTGTCATACATTTTATTAGTATATTTAGAGTTATAAATATTAAATTTTATTATGTTGAAAAGTGAATTTTAGTGTGAATGTCCTAAATAACCACTTTTTATTGTTTCATAACCAAAATGCCCGGATTCCGCGCTGCGCGCCCAAAATACCCATAGGATACGCCTATAACAGAGGAGTATACTCGAATACGCCTATGACAGAGGAGTAATTCACTGGATACGCCCATTACAAAGGAGCAATTAGAAGGATACGTCCAGCCCAAAGTAGTATTCAGCTGGGATACGCATGATTGAACGGTGTATCACCTGTAACGCATTTGCAGCCTGCGTGATGACGTCAGCTGACGTCATCATCACTTTTCTCAGAAATTCGCGAGCTCTGACGATTTAGGCGATTTCTGGCGAAAACTCCGGCGAGGCTCGTTCAACACGATCAGTCATTTTCCCGTTACGTTCTATATATAATTAGAATCGCCTTTTAATCATCTACAAACCTATACCATTCGTTTATCGTTTTTAATGCCGGATTGTAAACCCTCAATTCGAACCTATTTTCCCGATTTTCCGACGAACATACTTCTCCTCCGTTTGCCTAGTTCTGTTAATGTTTCGTTGATGTTTTATAGGCCATTAGATTCGTCTCTAAACGATCTACAATCCTATACCAGTATTATCCCAATTTGATTGCCGTATTTTTCTGCCCCACATCGGCAATTGTACGTCGTCGCCGGTGTTCTGACTTGTGTTCGGATACGCGTTTCAAAATGGCGTATCACCTGGGTACATTGGGCAGTGTTTTGAAATGTGGGTATTTTGGTAAGTGGGTATTAAAAAAGTGGGTATTTTGGGCAATTTTTTGAATTTTATCATATATTTTATTATTATCTTTAGAGTTATAAATATTAAATTTAAATATGTTGTTAGTGAGAGTCGAACCCTTGACTTATGGTAGTACTCGCTTATTATCCCTTTTACTATTATTATATAATAGATAATATGATATAATAAGTAAACATGGTTGGTTGGTTAACACCTTTAAAAAAAAATTATTAATTCCTTCCAAAAAGATATATTTAATTTTCTAAAATTGTTAAAGCCTTCCAAACTTTTTTAAACAATTTAGTATTCGAATCTATCTATTATATATATAACTAGAGAATTTTGCCCGCGCAACGCGCGCTCTAAAATATTTATTTTTTAAAATTATTTTAAATTTAAAATATAATAAAAATGTTATATTAATTGTATTAGTAACTAACATTGATTTTAATTTATAACATGTAAGAATTGTGTGTATAAACTTATGTGCTTTTCAAAATAAATTTGACGATAAATTTTAGTCACAAAACACAGATAAGTATGAGTTGACATTCTATAAGTTTGAAGTATGAAGTTTTTGTGATTTTTGACGATAAAGGTGATGATATTTAAAATAAATAATTTTGTGAGAATTGTCAACACAGTTATATTTATATTATAGGAAAAGGAATTAAATAAAGATAATTTATGATTTTAACTGTGAATCTCATTCTAACTATGCGAAGCGAAAATTTGATTTGCTCATTAACATTAATTAAAATTTCAATATAGTAACATAACTTCATAAATATTATTTTTATTAAATTTCTTCAAAAGACAAACTACAATAACTTTATTTACAATCACATTCTAAATATAATTAATTTTCACAATTTTTAAACTTTAAAATTAGTAAATTTGGAGACGGGTGTATCTATCTCAAATAAGTCTCACTTTAATCTGTTTTGGCGTAAAATTCTCTTTGTAATTTCTAATACTATGAAGCAAAAAAATAATTTGCTCAATAATATTAACTAAAATTTTCATATAATAACATGACTTCATAGTATATATTATATTAATATTCTTGAAAACATAAACTACAATAACTTTATTTACAATCACATACATAGGAACTTTTGCCCGCGCTTCGCGCGCTCTAAAAACTATAATAAATTTATTACATTTTTTGATATCATATTTTAAAAGATTATATTATTTTCATGAATCATAATATTTAAATCATCCAATTTATATATATAATGTATAAAAAAATTGGGTTAAAGATTTCCCGACATCGTCGTGAGTTAAAGGGTTAGGCGATGCCTCGAAATTTAAATACAATAAAATTATAAAACTTAACCTAAAAACGAATCTATATATATTATAATACCAGGAGATCGGAAATGCACCAGAACAGTTTAAGGTATTTTTCTTGAATTTTCGTTTTTTTGATTTTTCTTATTAAAATTATTTTCTTGCATTAAATAACTATTAATGACAATTTAATTAGTCATTAATTACACCTATTAAACATCTATTCAATTTATTCTATTTAATTTGTTTAAAAATTAGCATACCTTATTTGAAAATTAGAGTTATTATTTCAATATTAAATATTAATTATATACAGTTAAGTTTATTTTTAGGTAAAATGACGACTAACAATTATTTATATTGCGTTATTTTTTATTCGCTATTCAAAATCATTATATTTTCTTTTCGGATGATTATAGGGTAGACGACCTTAACTTCATAAGCAATTTTTATTATCAAAGATTGTGAAAGTCGTAAGAAGTACAAGATATTTACTTAATTTCTGGAATTGTATAAAAACAATATAGACAAAATTTTAATTTTGCACATGAATAAATTATACATGAGTTATGATCAAATCGATTAAATTTAACAAATCCAGCCATTTATCGGAAGAAAAATCGATAAAAAAGCTACACACCCATTGTTTCATTACATTGTGTCGAAATAAAATTTTATTCTAATTAAACAAATTTTTACACTATTATTGAATATGTATATTATGAGAGGGGTGTCGGCTTTAAAAAATGTTATTAACCTAAATTTTTCAAGCATTCTTTATTATCAATGATTGTGGAGTCGTAATAAACCATGAGATCAGAGAGGCTTTCACTCAAGTTTCAAAATATTTTTCTTGATTTTCACATTTTTGAATTTTTTTATTAAAATAAATTTCTTGCATTTAATAGCATTTTAATTAGTCAGTAATTGTACCTATTAAACTTATATTAAATACACTTTATTTTATACTTAATATAAAATTTTAGCAATCTTTATTAGAATATTATAATTATTATATTAATATAAAATATTAATTATCTATCTAAAAGTACAATTATTTCAAGGTAAAACGATAAAATAAACTTATTTATATTGTCCATTTCTGATCCTTATTCAAAATTAATGCAATTTTTTTCGGCAATAATAAATAGACGATTTTAACTTTTCGATTAATTCGTAATCAGTTAACGTGAGAATTATGATAATATACGGAAGCATATAAATTTTCCAATTAACATCCACAATTTAAATACAAGAAATATTGTAAAATTTATTTACACATGGGGTGTGATCAACTCGATTAAATAGAACCAATCCAACCTTTTTCTTTAATAATTAAATCAATGAAAAAGTTATACATTCGTTGTTTCATTATATTGTGTTGGATTAAATTAATATTCTAACTACACAAATTCATATACCATTACTAATCAATTAATCATGCACGTGTGTTATGAGACGAGAATTAATTATGCATGTATGTTATGAGATGGGCGTAAGTCAGTCACATCTTTTATCACATTTACATTTTGCTTCTTTTTTTAATCATACAAACAAATTTATCAACAAACTAAGCAATCACGTCTCTCATAATGCCACTACAGCAAAAATGATACAAAAATGTTACTTTGTTGAACTTTACAAATGTTTATCAATATTAGATTTTAAAAGCATTTTTTTATGTAACAAAATAGGTGTCGTCAATATCTTGGAAAATATTATTATTAATACTTAAGAGTTTAACTGAACCATGTTTTCTTTCTGCTATTTCTTTTCTCTATAATTCTTTAACATTCAAATTTAGTTACATTTTACACAAGTTTCAATTCATCATATCAACTTTCAAATAATAAAATTTAACAAACAATGATGTTATATATACGATTTTAAAAAATGTTTTCATGCCGCGCTCGCGGCTTTGTTACCTAGTTAAGTACTAAAAACAAAGTTTCAAGTTTAATTATTTTATAATTTGTAGATTCATTACAAATTAATTATCGGTAAAGAAAATACAAAATTTTATTTAAGATTACAAAGCATTTCTTACGTAAATTCAGCCGTCTACAAAAAAATAAGTTTAAAATCGTTCTACTGAATCTTCACTTCCATGAAAATGAGTTACGGGGTCAAAGTCAATTTTCAAGTTAAATCATTTCCAAGTACTCCACTTAAAGTAAAATTTGAATAACACTTTATTATAAGAAAATAGAAGGCTACTTTAAAAAACATATTGTAATTTTTACTTGATTGAAATAAACTATAAATTTTAAACTATTTATTGTTAACTTCTGCTTCATAATCTTTGTATTTAAACTTCAAATATTTTGTTGACTCTTTGTAAATTTAATTTATACTCTTCATAAAATTGGTGAGACATTTTAATGCACTTGAAATGTCTCAATTGCCCTTGTATTCATTACTTTTTAAAAAAATGTTGTCATTGGGAATCGAACTTTGGTCTTTATTTTATTTTACACATTGTCATACCACTAGGCCACACACTCACATGTGTTGTTTATCAAACTCATAATATATATATGTATATTTGTCACGTGAGCCTAATTGAAAGCAAATAAAATTTATCTAGACTGAAAGCAAATATGTTTATAATAAAATTTATTATAACAATTATTTGAGATATGCACACTATGTTAATTAAATAATTAGATTAACTATATAATTATATTCAAATTGCAAAATTATGACTTATAACGTATACGATTTAAATAATTGTTGTATTAGTTAGTGTAATTGTGTTAACAAGACAATATATTGTTAAAAATAAAAAAATAGTATTTCTACTATTGGAATCTGAAAAGATGAAAAACTGAATTAAGTTTATTAAACTTAATCGAATTAAAGAAGATTGGGTAAAAAATAAGATATAATGTTATTAATCATTATACTAAGAGAAAGATTAAAATTTTAAATGAACAAAATTCGACAACGATAAAAATAATGTTTGACCAACGTTAGTACAAAATTTTATGCACAATATAGGAAAATAACTCGTGTCTCGCACTAGTTGTTATAATATTATAATATAAATTAGTAATATAGAATATGTGGTCTACTTATATATATTCATAAATTATTGAAATTTGTATTAAGTATTCATTTATCTTTTAAGATTGATTCTATCAACAATGGCAGTTACCATCATTGTTTGGTATCGTTGTAAAGTTCTATCTTTTAGGTAAGTATTCTCATTTCTCAACCTCCTAGAGATCAACAACTATCGAACCATATCATGGGCAAATATGTTTCGGATCAAATTCTTCAATAGACTGTCGTAGGTGTCCCCATCCCCGCTCCTACCACTGCAACAACACGCTAAACACACCACACTCAACACACACATGACAAAATAACCATCATATATCGGATTTTATCACCACATGTGATCCCTGACTCAACATTACCATTTACCACCACACGCTCACCCATCTCTTTTATTCATCATTTACAACATATTTAACAAAAATCATATCATATCTCTATGTTTCTTGAATCACTAACATATCCTATACTTTATGTATCAAAATTCATATGTGCATCTTCTAATACTAACATATGTGCATATTCATCTGATACCATGTTAAGTACAGTCGCTCAAATACCTTGAGGTGTTAGAAGAAGTCTCAACCGAATCTTTAAAATATATGGAAATTATGAATGGTACCCCTCTGTTTTTGGCTTTTACGAATGGTACCATTACTTGTTTTTGTCTTACAAACGGTACCACTGTGTAAATGATTTGCTATTAAACCAGCCACTCCGTCCATCAAACGTTAATTAAACGTTACCATCCTGATTAAACACGTATTTTACTTGAAAAAAAATAAAATACATTCTAAATACGGAAATAATTACACGTATTCTTGCTGTTAGCTGTAGCTTTAGATGAAAATAATGAAATATTTCCTTTAGCTTTATCGAACTCTCTTGATTCTCTCTTTAATCTCTCTCTCTCAACTCTCGTTCTCTCCATAATCTCTCTAACCCACGAATCTCTCCCTCCCTCTTTGTTTTTCCTCTGCTCCCCTCTTTACTGCAGCTTCGCGTGTGAGGCTGGGCAGTAGAGTGTGTGAGTGTTGTGCGGTTTGTGTATATATATATATATATATATATATATATATGTGTGTGTGTGTGTGTGTGTGTGTGTGTGTGTGTGTGTGTGTGTGTGTGTGTGGTGCGTGTATAGATGTGTGGGTGTTGATCGATCGTGTGTGTGCACGCGTACGTAGGTGTCGACAGTGGTCGCTGGTATGTACATCGCAGTGGGTGTGTGTATCACCGAGTGGTGGTGCCAGACTTGGGGGTTATCGATTGTTATGGGTTCGTGAAGCTGCTGTTCCGACGAGTTGTGGCTTGTGTGTGTTCTATCAATTGGGAGTGTTAATTATGTGTGTGCTGTTATGTAAATGGGTGTGTGTATTCTGTGATTAGAGATTATGATTTGTAGAGTAGTATATATGTCATTTTTATAATTTTCAGTGTTATTGAGAGTTGTTGGTGTTGCAAGGAGGAAGCCGAAAGGAAGTTGAGGGGAATGAGAATTTAAAAGCCAGTAGAGAAAGGAAGCGAGTGAAGATGCGTAACCCTTGATGGGAGCGAGTGAATACGTGTTTAATAACGTTTAATTAACGTTTGATGGTCGGAGTGACTGGTTTAATAGCAAATCATTTACACAGTGGTACCGTTTGTAAGTCAAAAACAAGTAGTGGTACCATTCGTAAAAGCCAAAAATAGTGGGGTACCATTAATAATTTCCCTAAAATATATTCTAACACTCTGCGTGCTTGAGCTCTGATACCATGTTTTTCATTGTATTGATAAAAACACTCTTTAACTTGAATTGTAGGAAACATATAATTTTTGTTAATCACATGACATGATACATTCGTGCATATAGATCATGATGATATATATTTTGGAAAAGAAACATTTTATGAAATATAATTTTACACTTATATGTCCAAATGATGAGATGCTATGATTTATTTTATGAATTAAATCATCTATTTACAGCCTTTTTGACGGAAATTACAATAAACTAATAACACTGTAGTTACGTGTTGTATAAAAATAATTTTAGAAAATGTCCCTTGCCTCGCATGGGTTGTTATGCTACTTTTTAAAAAACGTGACCTACCGAATTAATATTTCAAACTCTTTCGCCCACTTCTATATTAAATATTCATAAGCTATATATATATATATATATATATATATATATATATATATATATATATATATATATATATACACACACTATACTATACTATTAGTAGATTATAATCGTGCAACTCACAGTTCCTTTTTTAATATCTAAAATTATATAAATTTTTAAAAATTTTATATGCTATCAATTTACTTATCAAATTGTTCTTAAAAATTGATATATATAGGATTTCACAAATTCGATTTAATATTTGTACTCTATCTTAAATTCTTCATGAAATTAACAAAATAATTATTAATTAATGATGGTTTAATAATTCTTTTTCTAATTAAATCTATGCAGAAACAAAGAAGAGAAGAAATTAACAATTTTTTATGTTGAAAATTCTATTTAATTTATGAATTCTACTTATAATTTGTTTTGATTATCAAAATATTATTAATCTACTGACAACCAAATACAAAAGAAAAATATTATATATATATATATATATATATTGACAAAAATGATTTTAAATTTTAATATGTTATAAAATAAAAAGTGTATTTATATTAAAATATGAAAATGTATATGTCAATGATTCAAATCATATATAATTAGGTTTTCTACGTTGAATAGCATTATCAATGTAGGATTTCTACATTGAATAGGATTAATATATTATTATTATTATTGAAAAACATTTGAATAATAATTAATAAATTATCAATAAATTAATGATAATTTATGAGGTTCGTGTGAATTGTAAAATCATCCAAATCTGATTTCTAGATCTCAAGATAAAACCCAAATAATAAATATGAAATTTTTTAATACTAATAAAAAAATAAAAAAAAAATAATTCTACTACAACCTTTTTAATTATATCTTTTTCATATTATAATTTTCTTATTAAAATTCAATTATAATAAAGTCTTTTTTTAATTACATCATTTTTAGATTATAATTTTCTTTTTAAAATTCACTCCTAATGCAAGTTTTTCTAATTATACCCTTTTAAGATTCTAATTTTCTTTTTAATGTGATATAATCTTGATTGTCTATTTTCAATCCAACGGATCATATGATTTTGGTAGTACCAGACCAGACCAAAAATTTGGATAATATCCCTTTTATGCTTACTAGCATATAACCCGTGCAAAGCACGACTCCTTTTTAATATCTATAATTATATTAATTTTTTTTAATTTTATATGTTATTAATTTACATATCAATTATTATTAAAAAACTGACATATATAAGATTTTACATGTTCGACTTAATATTTGTACTCTATTTTGAATTCTTAAAATTTGATTTGGACGATTACAGCCCACGTGAAATTAACAAAATTATCTTTAATTTAGTAATGGTTTAATAATTTTTTTTAATTAAATCTATGCAGTAACAAAGAAGAGAAGAATTTGAGATTTTTTATGCTGAAAATTTGTTAGGTCCAATATGTTTGTAGAAGGGGGGGTTGAATACAAACGGTACTGTTTAATCGAAATTTGTCCGGATAAATTTAATTTATATTTTGACAAATTTGAGCGGAATTAAATGAAACAAAATTCAAGTTGAATATAAAATTATATTAACTTGAGGGGTTTGTTACAAATACAGTACAGAAATTATATCTAGTTAATAAAAACAAATTAGAAAATTCGACATGAATTTTTCTAGATTTGTTAATAAAAATCAAGATATAGATTAGGAGTAAAAACTCGTTAATATTACAAGAGTATCAAGTAAACAAGTTCTATCGGATCAGATATTAAAAATAAGATGAACTTGAATTTATACAAATTTATTTCTCTTGCTGTGTTGTTCTTTAATGAGAGAGAATGGAGTTTTTTGTTTGTTGAAGATGATATGTTCTGAGTGTTGTATGTTTCTGGCCGCCTGTCTTGAAATATTATAGTCCTCTGCCTCTTTTCTTTTACATTTGTACTGCCAAGACAATCGGCAAGACAATCTGCTCTTCCAAGACAATCAGTTTTGTACTGCCAAGACAATCGGCAAGACAATCAATTTGTATTGCCAAGACAATAGGGAAGACAATCAAGCTTATCAATACAATCGGCAAGACAATTGAGATTGTCTTGTTTAATAATAAAACTCGGCTGAATGATTGAATTTAACCAAAGATTTGAACTGCTGCAAACGAAGCCCAGACACAGGAAAGCAGTGTGCCAAAAACGCGCCTTCCTTTATATTGTAACCAACTGGCGCGTGGCTCTCACTCGCGTACAGGCGAGTTGCTTTCCCAGCCGACAGGACATGCAGGTTGACAGACTTTGTTTTTCTTTTGACTTCCTTTATGAATATCTTTCTTTCATGCATACAATGACAACCTGTTCTTGTACTACTTGTCCATTTCTTTGTCGACAACAAACAAGACTTCCTGTTACCTTTTTTTTTTTCTTTTGCTTGTTTGTTTTTTTTTTCTTTTCATTTGATTTTCTTTTGAATTTAATTTAATTAAATACTTAATCAATTAATCATTAAAATAAATAATGATTAATTAATTAATTAAATCAATTCAGATTAATACATTAATTCAAAATTAATTAACATGATAATTAATTTAATAAATAAATTAATTCGATATGAATTAATTTATTAAATTAAACCAATTACATAATTATATTAATTAAAAGAGAATTAATATAAATCTTTTGACAGCTCAAATCTATTTCTTGAACCACTGAAAGTAATAAAGAATTACCACTGAATTTTCGTTGACGCTCGATGCACGGTCTGGTTCATGAGCGACTAACTCTAACGGCTTTTCTTTATTTTTGACTTTATGGTTGTGGTTAATGTCTTCTCTTAATATACCTGTCTTGATAGCTTGAACCACTGAAGTTAATGATAAACAACCACTGTTTAATGTTGACACCCGATGTACTGTCTGGTTCATGAGTGACTAACCGCAATGACTGTTCTTCATATATTGACTTTAAAATCTGGTTCCTTTTCTTTTCTCTTTCTTCTCTCTCTCTATTAATTCTTCTGTACTGTCTCTGTCACTGTTGAAATCTCTGTCACTTTAAATGAATCCACTTCTTTAACGAATACTTCACTGAGGCTTGATCAGATGTCTGAACTTCTTTCAATGTAATAATTCTTCGAGTCTGTAGATTGACCTTGATCTTTTTCTTCTGACAGATAATACTATCTGAGATTCCTTGTGACAGTCTATATACTATTTACTATTACAATCTTGTTTAAGTTGAGTTGTATCCTCAAAATACAAATAGGCTACATCATATGCCTTTCAAAATTCTATTTGATTTATGAATTCTACTTATAATTCGTTTTGATTATCAAAATACCATTATAATTATTTGAAAATAGTTCTACTAACAACCAAATATAATTTTAATAATAAGTGTAAGAGAGATTTTGTCCAAAACTTTGATAATCGGTAGTTTAGTCCTCCATACGACAAAGATCTTAAAATAAATATATGAAAATCATTAGATCTAGCATAAAAATATTTTATATTTTAATATGCTATAAACTAAAAAGTTTATTTATATAGTAATACAAAAATGTGTATGTCAATGATTCAATTCATATATAATTAGGTTTTTTACATTGAATAGCATTATTAATGTAGGACTTCTACACTGAATTAATGTAAAAATTCGTAATTATATTTTCTCTTGAGATTCTGAGTATTTTCATTTGAATAATAATTATTAAGTCATCACTAAATTAAAGATAATTTCATGAGGTTCGCATGGATTGTAAAATCATCCAAATCTGATTTCTAGATCTCAAGATAAAACCCAAATAATAAATATGAATATTTTTAAATACTAATTGAAAAAAAATTAAAATTCAATTCTAATAAAACATTTTTTAATTATATCATTTTCAGATTATAATTTTCTTTTTAAAATTCAATTTTCATACAACCTTTTTTAATTATATCTTTTTTAGATTATAATTTTTTTTTTAAATTCACTTCTAATGCAACATTTTCTAATTATATCATTTTTAGATTATAATTTTCTATTTAATATGATCTAATCTTGATCGTCTATTTTTAATCCAACGGGTCATATGATTTTGGTAGTACAGTGACCAGACCAAAAATTTAGATAAGATCCCTCTTATACTTATTATATATAAGGATATAATTATATATAAAGATATAATATGATATAATCTTGATCGTCTATTTTTAAAAATATTAGATTCGACGGTTGAGATTATTTTGGTAGTATAGTGAACAAACTACAGTGACCAGACCAAAATTATGGATAAGAAATACATAAATTATGTATAAATACATTTAATATATCAATTTCGTACTTAAACTGTCTCTTGCACGAATCTCAATATAATTATTTAGCAATTTGGGATGTTTTTATTAGTGGAAATTAATGTGAATGCAAGGGGATCCACTATTATTATTTGAGAAATTAAATTAATGTTGTAAAGGAGCATTGGAAAACCAAAAATTAATTAAATAACTAAAAATAAATATTGAAAATATTAGAATATTTAATGGTTACCTGACACTTCCTTTTTAAATCTTATTTAGGCCCTGTTTGGCTGAACTAATAAGTTGGCTTATTGGACTTTAAGTTCAGTCCAGCTTATTTACAAGTGTTTGCCTACCAACTTATTTTAATGACTTATGATCTTATAAGTTCATAAGTTGAAAGTTAGAAAGTCCCAACTTTTTTCCAGCTTATTAACTTATTTGTACTATTCCTAAATTCCTTCGTTTTTAATTTGTTTTTTCCCGTCAATCGACGATATTTTTTTCAAATCTAACTTCATTATATTTTTCTCCATCTCTCAACGATCATTTTGCATACCATATGTGTTATATTTCGACACGATTTAGAAAAATTATATTAAAAATATGTGTTCTACAGTAAATTTATAATTTTCGATTTACCAAACACTTTACTAACTTATAATTTCTGATTTACTTATCACTTGTAATCAACTTATTAACTTAAAGCAATAAGTTACTTTTTTTAAGTTACCCAAAACGGCCCCTAAATACCCCTTCCGCTGACACTAAGAGCCCGTTTGGCAAATCTTATTTTCAAAAATAAGTAAATTATTTCTGAAAAAAGTACATCAAACTGTACTTTTTTCTGAAATAAGTTACTTATTTTCTGCATATAAAGAATACTAAACCCTTCCTAAATATTGGGTATTCGCCATTACTATCACAATTTGGAGTCAAAAGGCCCTAAATCTCACAACCCACCAAAATGGCCCTTTATATCACAGAAAAACGCAACTTAATTTTGGGTTTCTTAAAAACGCAATGGCGTGTGGCGTTTTTGCCCCTTTTATTTTTTAAATCGTGAATTTAAAAAAAAAATAGTAACGCAACTTAATGTTGCGTTTTTAAAGAAACGTAAATGAATCATGCGTTTTCAAGGTTTGCCCCTGCGGGGCCCAACAGCATAAACGCATTTCAAACATGCGTGGTTAAAGAAAAAAAAATTAGAAAACGCAACACTAAGTTGCGTTAATACCCCAAAATCAGAAATGCCACAGGCCATTGCGTTTCTTTGTGATAAAAAGGGCCATTGTTTCAGTTTGTGATAATTAGGGCATTTTACCTCCAAATTGTGATAAAGAGGGTCTTTATTCCTAAATATTTAATCTTAAAAATTAGTATGTAAATGTGAATTTTTTTTCTCAAAATAAGTCCTTATTTTTCTAAAATAAAGAGAGCCAAACAAGCCCTAACTGCGTAACTATCTTAAGTAGAATCCCATGCTCAAGCCCAATTCTTATTGGGCCTTATCCAACCTCTTCTTAACGATCTATTATTATTGCCATCATGCCACGCTTTCTCCAAAGCAAACCAAACCAAACCAAACCAAACATACCCAGTATATCCCGTTTAGAACGGGGTCTGGGGAGGGTAGATTATACGCAGACCCTGCCCCTACCGTGAAAGTAGGGAGGCTGTTTCCGTGCAGACCCCCGGCTTAGTGCATAGTGTATAAAAATGAGTGATGTTTGAGACAATACCTTAGCCCGTGGCCTTATACACACAGGACTTACCTCGAGTTCAGTGCCTTTGCACGACCAAAGATGATAATATATTCAAAGCAACATCACCACCATCACTGCCACCACTGGAATTCAACCATTTCTCTCCCACCTCTCTATCTCTTCTGTCTCCCCTGCTGCACAACACCCCCTGTCTTCCCGTCGCCCATATACGCGCACAACACACAACAAGCACACACACAATCGATACATGCCACACAGCAAACACACACACACACCCTCTTCGCCACATACATGTCCGCCTCCCTTCTTCCTCTTCCCGTCGCCACCAGACTGCCACGACTACACAACCGTCGACGATCCCGCACACACATCGACACCCACGCACTCTCGCACAGCGCTGCACAACACACATACACACCTTTCCCTTCTTCTTCTTCCTTCAATTGAATCCCCAACACAATGCACCCAAATTCCTTAATTACAAACCCTAATTTTTCCTCAATTACCAAGTCACTAAAACACCCGTTATCCTTAAGCAAGTAAAAGATCTTTGAGAGTAAGATTCATGAATCGATCTCATACACACATTATAGATTACAAATTACCGTGGAGGATGATCTCTCTCTCTCTGATGCGTAATTCGGAGCTTTTACCGTGGCTGTTATACACACTGCAAAATAAATTTTCCTCCCAGAACTCCGAAATCCTATCAAAGATCTCACAAAATATACTTTGTATTCTCCCTAGCACGCTTTCTCCCTTGCCCCTAAATCGGCTTGTGGTCCTGATTTAGGGTGTTGTTTGGCATGACTTAAACAAGTCATTGGGTAAAAATTTCATATTTTGATAATTAGGCTTATATTCATTACCAATGTGTATTTGAATTTCGGGGATGATCAAAAATCGAACCAAAAAACTAGAACAGATAAATTTGAGCTATTTCATCACACTCATAATATAAATTGATCGATTACTTTTCACATTTTCCCACCGATAAATTCTAATATTGTAATTTTATGAGATGCTAAACTATTTAACTTAAAATTATGCTAAAAATCAATCAAGAAAGTCTGTGTTAATTAATATTCTTCATGAATGCACATTAATGCAGGGCGTATATTTTTGGGTTGTGTTGATGGTGAAAATAGATGTAATTTCTTTCAATGGGTTGACGGTACTTTCGAGAATTGAAATAGAATTGTGATCACTGGACTAATGAGAAAGATGATTAGAAGTTTTGAAAACGCAGAAAGTGATTGGAGTCATGAAGATGAAATCAAAAATTGAAGAAAGTAGTTTGAAATGGAAGTTAACATGTTTGTTTCTACATGAAATATTGTTCCTATGTTTATGAAATCAGCCGCTGCTGTAGAATGAAAGCAACAGTAAGTTCGGTTCCATTTTGTGTGTAATTTTACATTGATATAATCCAGATCTAGTTGTCTTTTTATGAAAAAGCTATTCTACTTGCATTCAAAATTTATGTAAAGTATAAAGGGATCTGTGAGGGGCAAACGTTTACAATAACAAACGGTAAAAATACATAACGTAGAAACTTTCTACGATACGTGTAAAGTATGATTTTTAGTATGATGCTATGAAAACATGGGACCCATCTATTTACGTACTGTAAAGATACGGCTTACTAGCAATAAATGTTTGCTACTGATCACCAACCAAGTTTAAATAGTTAAAAAGAAGAACTAGTTGGTGAATTCAAACAAATACACACGTAAACTGCAGCATTTTTAACAACCTATCATATGACGAACGACAAGTTTTAGCTATATCGTGGCATTTGTAAGTGTCACATCAAATAAGCTGACCCGGAGTAGCAAATGCAAATGTAGACCAGCAATCTATAGTGAAGTACACATCATAACAAAGATATTGAAATTAAATTAAATGAAAAAATGCACCAACTTTAGGAATATAAAAAGCGTCACAGACTTGACAAAAAAAAAAAAAAAAAAAGTGTCACAGATATAAATAATTCTATATTAGAAAATTTAAATATCCACAATGTTCCAACTTTAGGTAATTTATATAAATGAACTCATGCAAATACTTGACATTTCTGAGTACCAAAAAGAAGGTAAGAACTCCAATTGTTGTGGATGATTTCGCCTATAGAACCCCTCCTAATGCAGCCGCTCGGAGTTTCTGGGACATTTAAAATCGTTATACCTAACTGGTGACGACCCATTATCCCGAATATAATATTCCTTTCTCACTCTTGAAGCCACCTAGAAAGTCATTTCTATTTGTTTAGTTCACCTCCATATATATTGCTGACAAGCATTAATCAATATGGTCGCTTTCATTCCTCCAAGCAACAAATATCCTTAAGCGCCAAGTTCAACTATTATGGGATTCACGCATCTTTGTTCCACGATTCTATCCGAAAGAGCCTCCACGTAGGCAAGGAATATTGATTTCTAAAGTTACATGTTAATCACATCTTGTGCCAGTCATTATGGAGTTGCTTACCCCACTGCTTTAGTAGATACATGCTACCAGCTGCAGAGACTAGACCAAGAGCAGCAAATGCTATAATTGTTGAATTCTCAATGTTCCGATAATAACCTCCCTGTAGCATTTTTGGGATAGTAGTTAAGTTCCGTATGCGACAACAACATGCAACATGATTATGTGCTAAGAAAGATAAAGTAACTGTGGCTTCACTATGAACATCCTAACTACACACAACGATTCACTATCAACATCTTAACTTCACTATCACAAAGCATATACATCAGTATGAATTTGGTCAACTTTTGTGGCTTCCATGTCAAGTCAGAGCAAGTCCAATGCAATGCTATCCTTGGTGCTATTGCTATATTATAGCACCAAGTGTTAAAAAACTCATCTCCAAATGGGTGCTATAGTTTGATGCATCCTTGGTGCTATTGCTATATTATGCATCCTTGATGCTAAATTTGAAACCAAGGACGCATTTATGCATCCATGCCACATCATCATTTAACTAGAATGAGATGGGTTTGTTGAGAATATTCAATAGAAGTTAAAAGAGTTAGGTAAAAGTTAAAAGAGTTGGTTAAATTTGAAACTAGTTATAGAACTAGCTTTGGAGGGTGAGTTTTATTTTAGCACCAAAATTCACTTTTTGGTTCTATATTATAGCAATAGCAATTTAGGATCAAGCATTGGACTTGAGCAAGTCCAATGCAATGCTATCCTTGGTGCTATTGCTATATTATAGTACCAAGTACTAAAAATCCCATTTCCAAAAAGGTGCTATAGTTGGATGCATTCTTGGTGCTATTGCTATATTATGCATCCTTGGTGCTAAATTTGAAACCAAGGATGCATTTATGCATCCATGCCACATCATCATTTAACTAAAATGAGATGAGTTTGTGGAGAATATTCAATAGAAGTTAAAAGATTTAGGTAAAAGTTAAAAGAGTTGGTTAAATTTGAAACTAGTTATAGAACTAGCTTTGGAGGGTGAGTTTTATTTTAGCACCAAAATTCACTTTTTGGTTCTATATTATAGCAATAGCAATAGCAATTTAGCATCTAGCATTGGACTTGCTCCATGGAATAAAAACAGTAGATGTGACCCACAAATTTGAAGGAAGGTATATGCCACAGAATATGCAGGTAAACTACAAACTAATGAACTTAAAATGGTCTAATGAAAGGGTGACATTATCAAACATATAGTAAACTGGTTAGTAACATCTATGTGACCTCAAAGTACAATTCATTGTTATTAGCTAGACAAATACCTGCATCAAGAAAAATAGGATTGCTACACTGACAGGAACTAGAGACAAGCTCATCATTCCTCCGCGCAATTCATTTGGCACATACCTGTTTCAAATAATCAGGTAGAGATATATCAAGAGCTACTTTGAGAAAAAGATAAAGAAACAAATTATATATTTATATCAACTCTGCAAGGGTTGCAATGGTAAAAAAGACATGGCAGGAAGACAGGGTTTTACAATGTTCTCAATCTTGCTAGTGAAGGTAAAATCAGGCCAACGCAAGCATGAAACAAGCAGAAAAGTGTCACTAAAACTCCAATTTCCTGCAGATGCAATTACCAAGTAAGAGGTGAAGACCAAGTGCTGAAAACTAAACAGATGAAAATTTGACAAATTTGATAGGAAATAGTTGATTGTTCTTACTTGATAGTCATAAGCTACAACAGAGAGCACAATTCCTGCCACGCAGAACGCATAAAGTAAGCAATCCTCAGTTCGAAGTGATAATAGCCCACTAACAAACCACGGAAATGATGTGCTTCCTAACATCCCAGCACCCAGCAAACAAGGGTATATAAAACCCAGATGAACTTCTCGGCCATCGGCCTGGAACATGTTAACTGTTTAGCCTTTAAATAATATAAACTTCACCAAAGTGAAATTTCTCTCCGAGTTACATTGGTCATGTTTGTCAAAAAAAGGGAAAATTCATGGTTTCCCAAAGCTATAAAAGTTACTACATTATTATAATGATTAAATAATTGAGGCAAGTTTGTTTACCAACTTATGTGCTGAATATTCTTTCCAAAATCAGTTTCCTAGTGATAATAGTGGAAGGACTATTAATTAAAATCCAGAACCAACTCAGGTCTCAGATAAAGTTATGTTAATCAAGAGTAAAAAGATCACCACTACTGTTGGAGCCCACAGAATCCAAAAGACTGCAACAGAGAACTGCACACAAGCTTGCGCCCAAATCAACAACCATATCCTTTTATCTATGGAGGTAGACAACACAATATACATTACTTCATATTTCATATTTTAACACCAAGAGTAATTCCAAAATCGAACTAAAAAGTTTAAAGCAAAGCTCATGAATTTAAAGTAACAAAGCAAATATTACCACAAAGTACATATGAGTAAAAAGACGCCTGATAATCCTTAGATGCTGCTAATTTTGCAGGTTCTATCCGTCCACGAGTTACAGAAATGATACTCAAAATTGCCAGCAACACAGTTGCAGTGGAAAGAGATCCTATATGTTGCTTGAAAGAAATACCAACCAGCCAATTTGCTATGACTTGACTACCAATAAAACATGCAGACTTCAAGAAAGCCATCAACCAAAACATGTCATTAAGCATATCTTGCCTGTGACCTAGCTGAAAAGACAACAATCATAATATCAAATATCATCAAAAGTCCGTGGCGGGAATTGTGCATAACATCGTCAGCAACAAAAAGTCAGACAATCTATAAGGCTATATACATCATACAACACAAAAAATTTGTAAAGAAAATCAGGTAGTGAAAATTAGTTACTTGCTCAATCTGGAGTGCTTATACACATTAGCTAGTACATAATGTAAAATTAAATAAACAAAATCTTTCACATACCTTATCATGCTCAATCACCATCCAAGTCTCAAAACTGAATGAAAAAATAGAATTGGCAAGACGAAGACATATACTTGATAACCAAATGCTTGGATGTGAAGTAATTCTCTTCCATATGCCAATTAAAAGATGCAAAATACAGAATGTCAAACATATTTTTTTGTGACCACTGCACAGAAAAGAAAAAGAGGAGTGAGAAAGAAGCTTATATTTCAAAGATACAGGATGTGAAGAGTGACCGTTTTTGAGGTCTAATAGTATGATTAGAAGAAATTAAACATTTATTCCAAAGCACCAATAATAATTCCAATAAAACCAAATTAATTTAGTTAAATGTTGTAAAGAAGGTAACAATTCCAATCAATTTAAAGATGCGTTCTTGCAGTTCTTGAGAAACTTAGACCTAAAAAATTATTATAAAGTAATATGTGGTCGTGCAAACCGTACAAAACTTGACATAAAATTGCAGTTCGAATCAAAGATGATAAGTCCCAACTCCCAATTGGGTCATTTATATAGCTAGTGATCAATATTTTACAAAGCAACAAGAGTGTCAATTTCAAATTTAAAGTCCTCCCTACTAATTCCCATTTGGCCAACATCATTCATCATAAATCTCCACAATTTCCCAATTATGACAATATTGAATTTAAACTGAGCCAGAGTTATTGCATTGCAACTTTTCCGGCTAGAGAGAGGCTTCCAAAACAAAATCATAGGCAACATGATGCAATAAAAGGTGAAGTAACAACTTACATCAGATCAGAAAACACTCCCAAGAGGGGTGCAATGAACAAGGAAGCAGCATATCCAACACATAAAGACAACACCATCTGCTCCCTATTCAAGCCGTAATACGCCAACTCATACTCCCCGGGTACTGATCCCAGCCCTTCCAAAACTACAAATTATAATGTGAGTCAAATATATCCACATTTAACCTTACTTTGATTACTAATAACCCATTCATTTCCACAGCAATTAAACAATTAAACTTAACAATATTTACCGAGAACAACTATAAAGTTTGAATTTTTACAACAAAGAAACATAAAGTTGCAGTCTTTAATCTATAAAGTGTGTGTGCGACGGGGGGGGGGGGGAGGGGGAGAGAGAGAGAGAGAGAGAGAGAGAGAGAGAGAGACCTGATGAAATGGAGAAACAGAGGAGGAAAGAAGTGAGGGAAGGTGGAAAAGATTGATCAAAGATAGTAGTAGTGTTGTTAGTGTGGTTCGTTTTGAAGTGGGAAAAACAGAGTATTGAGAGTAAACAAGAAATGAAAATGAAAATAAAAATGGACTGGTTTAGAACCCAAACTTCACTCTCTATCACCACTCCCATTACTAGTCTGATCTCAAAACTGATCAGCTGAGGGGTTTTAGATCTCTTGGGGATTTACAGTTACTTTTGAGTGTCCTCTGCCGCAACTGGATCCGACCCGGTCAGACTTCCTCTTCGTTAATATGTGACCCGATTCGGCCACACTTCCTTGCAACAGAATCCGACCCAAAGCATCTTGTAATTTTGTGATTAAAGTTGGGGGTTTTAAAAGTTAGGGTAATAAGAGCAACTCTAACCGAGCCTAGGGTCGTCAGCTTTGGACGATCAATAAAGGATCTGTAAGTAAAATAAATTAATTTTTAAATCAATTTTTTACTCATACATTATACAATACTAGGTAATAAAGCCGTGTTACGCGCGGCACGAAATCATTTTATAATTTATCTTTTTTCATACCAAATAACAATGTCAACATAATTTTTATAATAAAAATTTATAAATATTAAATATAACTAATTAACATTTTTAAATGCCGACACCCGTCTCATAACATACATGCATAATTAATTGATTAGTAAAAGTATAAGAATCTATTTAGTTAGAATATTAATTTATTCCAACGCAATGTAATGAAACAACGAATGTATAACTTTTTCATTGATTTAATTAGTAAAGAAAAGGGTTAAATTGGTTTAAATTAATTGAGTTGGTCACACCCATGTGTAATTTGTTCATGTGCAAAAAGTAAATTATAAAATATTACTTGCATTAAAATTGTGGATGTTAATCGGAAAATTTCTATACTTACGTATCTTATCATGATTTTCACGGTCACTGGTTAAAAGTGGATGATATAAATTTATTTTATTTTATCATTTTACATTTATATAATTGTACTTTAATCTAGATAATTACAATTTATATTAATATTATAATTTTAATGTTCTAATAAAGATTGCTAAAATTTTATATGAATTATAAAATAAAGTATATTTAATATAAGTTTAATAAGTACACTTGATGACAAATTAAAATGCTATTAAATGAAAGGAAATTATTTTAATAAAAAAAATAAAAATTGTGTAAAATCAAGAAAAAATTTTGAGGCTTCTGAGCGAAAACTCTCCGATCTCCTGCTATTATAATAACAAAATAAACAAATTATTCATATTATTTCATAAATATGTCATTTGACCATCTTACAATTTGTGGATTCTCCTTTCTACTTAACCAATGCTCTTAGTTATAGAATATTATCTTAATAATTTATAATTTATTAAATAATAAATTATTTTTAATATCTTATAGAATAATATGTTCTTCTATTACATTTATTCATTTTTTTCAAAATGAAATATTGTATGACTTAGTATATATTTTGCCGACACTCTTTCCCCTACTCATAACCTATAAATAAATATGTTATAAGAGTTTCTTCAAGTAGAATAGAACATTCAAAATACAAAAACAAAAAAAAATACTTAAATATATTTTTGTGCAATACCGGGTAAAAATAGCACTTCCAAGGTTTCCTTTATTTGATTTGTTAATTTAAATTTGAGTAATGATGAAAGTGTAGCTTCGATATATCTTCTCAAATCATTAAAAGATCTTTCTTTATTCGAAGAACCATCATTTTATATGCTGTTAACTAACTTTTCAAATATAAAAAATTTGTTGATAGTAATTGTTGTGGAATAAAAAGTAGGGTTATCAAAGTGCGGCTAGGGTTCGTGAGCTTCGTGCTTTAATGGCTGCGCTTGCGTTATCGTGACCTAATTCGGGTCCTCACAAGATGCCTACGTATCTCAGAGTTGAGAATCAAGCCAAGACGTAGTTCTAGGTGATGCTGCCCTCGAGGCTATGGCGGCGAGAGCTCACCTAGGACGCAGTGACTTGTATGTCCTTATTCGAGGATTAAGCAAAAACGTGGTGGATAACGTATGGAGCTGTGTCCAAAACGTAGTTCTGAGATGAGGGGTCTGGCCCTCTATATAGGCTGTAGGAGCCTTAGAATCGTAATAGGGTTTGGAGACTTGGTGGACAAGTCACCGTTATTGAGGAAGGTTCTGACTCCTTCCTTATAGGAATTAGTTTCCATGTTGAATTAGGTGCCTTGGAGGCTACACAATATCCCTGGGATATTCTAGAACGTTCCTGGTTTCTAGAACGTTCCCGATTTGTGGATCAGGCCCATGTTAGAAACGAGCTTATACCGGGCGTCCCAGGTTTGGGCTATTCTTTTGGGTTTAGTCATTAACTACGAATTTAATGCCCAACTAGGGTTTCGGGCCTTATTTACGAGCCAATAAATACTATATTAATTATGTCTTTAGGGATTATTTTTCACCCATATCATTTGCCCCCCAACTTCTAGGAAAACTTGATTTCGTAGAAGTTTAAGGTCACACCAGCCCTACCAAGGTATCGTCTTACAGTGAAGTGTGGAGCGACCTACACATTCATAACGACTAAAATTCTCTCCCAAGTTAATACTTAAGAAAGTTAAACGTTCCTTGGCCTCTCGAACCTTTTTCTTAAGATTTCTAGGCCTTTCGGGAATAGGATTAGTGTCGTTTCGAGCTCGTAGACACTAATCCAAGTGCAATTCGTGCATAGGATCCTTTATCATAAATTCATTGGCGCTTTATTTCCCTCAACTTATCTAAGTTAGGGTTAATATCAGGCGGTCATTGCTCATAAGCCCTAATAAGGGCTAATTTTTTAGCAAAAGACACTAATTCGGCCCTAATCGGGGCTAAGTAACCCTAAACGGGGCTATAAAGGCCTTAATCGAGGCTAAATAACTCATCCTTGATGTATTTATTACTAGGATATTCATTCTTAACCTTAAGATAGGTTAATACTCGAGTGGAAATCCTTAAACGTCGCAAAACGAGGTTAATCACCCCATAACTGCGATTAGTGAAATCCTAACCTCAAATTTTGAAGTCAAGCTCATATTGTAGAGATTTTTATAATCTCCTTGACGGAAAAAGAATCACGTGAAAATACCCATTTTTTAGCGTTCTAGAGCCAAACGAAATCAGCTAGGGGTCTAGGTGTTCGAAACACCTGGACCCATTTTTCCCCCAAGGTGGCCTGGTCGGCCATTTGGCCAAGGGTGGCTGGAACCCACCCAAGACTATAGAGAATTTAATGAGCTTCGCGTGGACAGTAAGATCGTCCAAATCCGATATCCGGAGCTCGAGATATGGCCCAAATAGCGTGGACAGCCCGGAGGTGTTTTCAAACCCTCCTTAAGAGTTTTGTAGTAACTTGTTATCAAACAAATCACCTTGATTGCTTGAAACTTCATGTTCTTAAACCCTAAATCTTTCAATCATGTTTGAATCATGGATTCGTAGCTGATATTGGTTGGCTGAGGGGTGTTTCGAACACGTCAAGGGTTTCTGGTTTTCAAACCAGACCTGATTTTTCAACACCCCTAACCTCAAATTTTGAAGTTAATCTTATATGATAGGGATTCTTATAATATCCTGGTTGGAGAAAGAATCAAGTGAATATACCCATTTTTGAGTTGTCTAGGCAAGAAATACGGTCCCCTGGAAGGTGTTTGAAACACCTTCAGGGTCTTTCAACACCCTCACGGTTTCTGAACACCCCTGGCATTTCTAAACTCAAATTTGAAGTTGAGCTTATATGATGGGGATTCTTATAATCTCCTGGTATGAAGAAGAATCACATGAAAATATGCATTTTTGAACGTTTTGGAGGCGAAATACCTCATTCTAAGCTGGTTTTCAAACCAGGCCTTGTTCGTAACAAGGTCATTTTTTCAACTTCAAGGAAACACTTGGCCACCTACATAGGCTTGTAGAGGACCTTGCAAGGTTCTTGAAGCTCAAATTTGAGCTCAAACGGAGCATTTTTTAGCGTTCTGGAAGGTCATGAAAACACCTAGGAGCACAGGTGTTTGAAACACCTGAGCAAGGTGGCCTGGTCGGCCTACCCTGGTCGGCCATTTGGCCAAGGGTGCCTGGTCGGCCACCCCTGGTCGGCTGGGCCCCATCCCAATTTTTTTTTTTTTGAATGTTTCAAACACCTTCAGGGTCTTTCAACACCCTCACGGTTTCTGAACACCCTCCAGGTTTTGAACACCCCTGACATTTCTAAACCCAAATTTTGAAGATGAGTTCATATGATAGAGATTCTTATAATCTCCTGGTTGGAGAAAGAATCAAGTGAATATACCCATTTCAGAGTTGTCTAGGCAAGATATACGGCCTTCTGGACAATGTGTTTCAAACACCTTCCTGATTTCGAACACCCTCTTGGTTTTGAACACCCTCCAGGTTTTGAACACCCCTGACATTTCTAAACCCAAATTTTGAAGTTGAGCTCATATGATAGAGATTCTTATAATCTCCTGGTATGAACAAGAATCACATGAAAATATGCATTTTTGAACGTTTTAGAGGCGAAATGCCTCATTTTAAGCTGGTTTTCAAACCAGACCTTGTTTCAAACACCTTCTTTTTTTCAACTTCTTGAAATCACTAAGAGACCTACCTAGGCTTGTAGAGAACCTTACAAGGTTTCTAAATCTCAAATTTGGGCGCAAACGGAGCATTTTTGAGCGTTCTAGAGGGTCATGAAATCACCGAGGGGGTTCAGGTGTTCGAAATACCTGACCAAGGTAGCCTGGTCGGCCTACCCTGGTCGGCAATTCGGCCAAGGGGACCTGGTCGGCCACCCCTGGTCGGCTGGGCCCCACAATTTTTTTTTGAATTTTGGCCAAATTTTGACTAGTTAACTTTGACCGTTGACTTTGACTTTTGACCTTGACTTTGACCAAAGCCAAAACTTGTTTTGAACTCCCCTCCTTGTTTCTAGAGTGAGTTTACAACACCATGGTTGGTTTTGTGATCCTTGATCTCAAGCAACCTACTTCTTAGTTTCCAGGACCTTCCGGGTCTTAACTTGTTCTTGAACTCTTGGTTTCAAATAACCTTGGGTTAAACTATGACCCTTGGCTTCCAGACATCCTTGCATACTTACAATAGGGTGTTTCAAATAACCCTGGCCTTGCCCCCTTGTCATGGAGGTCTTTGCTTCTTTATTTGTTTGTATAGGGATTTCCCTTGTTTTCAACACCTTACTTCAAGTCTAGGGTACTATGGTTAGTTTTTATCCTTGATTTTATACTCAAGGACTTTAAAACTCCAACCTTGTTTGTAAGACCGTGCCTTAGCTTGATTTTATTCAACGTTTCCTGACTTTCAGGCCTTGAATTCAATCAACCAGCTTAAATCAGGGCATACAACCTCGTTGGCCATCTGGGCTTATATTTTGTGCAGAGTTTCAAAACTCCCATCATATTTCTTAGAGTATATTGATCACAAACAACCTTCTTCGTATGTTCATAGGACCTTGCCTTGGTTTGAATTTTGTCGAAAAAGCATCGTATGCACAAAATCATCCGTAACTTTTGACTCGTTACTCCGATGGAGACCCACGATATATCAAATCGAAGGTGTTTTAGAGCTCTAGGTCCTGCAAATACGATTTATCCTTTTTGCCCCACTTTTCGACACCAAAAAACGTAATTTAAGGCACTTTTGGAGCCAAAACAGTTTTTTCATGGGTATTTCTCGTATCCGTGCGTATGTTTGAGAGACCATTAGGGCTTTGACCCATTTGCTGAATCCTTGATTCGAGACCTTGAATTCAAACGACTAGCTCGAGTGGAGGCCTACAGCCTTGGTAGCCATCAAGGCTTAGATCAATGCATATCTCAATGCTCTCACTGATAGTTTTCATGCCTCCAAGACATTATCAGGGAGCCAACCAGTCTCAAGATGAGCTTTGATGGGGATCTATCCACCAACTTCCAACGTCGATGGGCGCCAACAACTTGCGCTCTATAGTGGGGGTCTCCAAGACCTGATAGTAGACACTTCTAGTGTAGTTCTCGATTTCAGATGAGGCGAATTTAGACAAAGCATCGACCGTTATACAAGGAGGCATTCCTCGAACCATATCAACTGTGATTTTATAATCCTCTGGTATCGTTTCATCTTTGGCTTCAAAATCTCCATTCTTTTGGGCTATCACCAGCCTTGAGTCTCCACAGACTTTAAGGTTTTTTTTTTGCCCTCATGGCTAGAGCCAAGCCTAGTCCGGCTATTAAGGCTTCCTACTCTACCTCGTTATTGGTCGTTGATAAATTCAACTTCAAGGCATATTCAATCGTGAGCTATCAATGGTCAGTAGAACTAAACGAGCTCCATTTGTTTTTGTTTTTGATGCCCCATCAAAATAGGTCACTCAATATTCCTTCTGAACTTCATCTTTCTCTTCCTCTTGGGGTGTCTCATCTTGCCCTTGCTAGGGTGTTGTGCCTTCCTATCCCCCGACTTATTGGTTGTCAATGGTACATTCAACCACGAAGTCGGCAAGTGCCTGTGGCTTAATTGCAATTCGAGGATTGTATGCGATATCAAATTATCCGAGTTCTATCGCCCACTTAATTAGCCTTCCATTGGCCTTCGGGCTATGCAATATGCTTCTTAACTGTTGGTCCATCAGGACTTCAATTTTGTGTGCCTGGAAGTACGGTCGTAGCTTCCTTGGGGCTGTTACCAGTGCCAAAGCAAAATTTTCAATGGGAGGGTAATTCAACTCAGCTCCGTGCAACATCATGCTCACGTAGTAGATAGACTTTTGAACCTTGTTTTCCTCCCGAATGAGAACGACACTCAGTGCTTGTTCGGATATAGCTAGATATAGATATAGGGTCTCTCCGGGACTAGGTTTGGCCAACAACGGGGCTTCAGCTATGTACTTTTTCAACTGTTCAAAGGCCTCTTGGCTTTCTAAAGTCCATTCAAAATTTTTCACCTTGTTCAAAGCCTGAAAGAAAGGCAAACACTTGTTTCCAAACTTGGAGATAAATCTCCCTAAGGCTGTAATTCTTCCGGTAAATTTCTGTACGTCCTTTATGGAACGTGGTGATTCCATATCTAGGATTGCCTTGATATTATTAGGGTTGGCTTTTGTGCCTCGCTTTTAAACCATCATACCCAAAAATTTTCCAGATCCCACGCCAAAGGCACACTTGGCTGGATTCAACATCATCTTGTGGTGCCTCGGCACTTCAAATGCCTCTTTGAGGTTCTTAATATGGCATGCCTTGATTAGGCTCCTGACTAACATATCATTCCCGTAGACCTCCTTGGTCTTCCCGGTCAAGGGTGCAAAAATCTTCCTTGTTTATTAGCCTATGGTAAGTGGCTCCTGCAGACTCCTCATCTTGGGTTGACATCAACCTAGAGTTTTTAAAACAACCTTCCTTGGCTCGATTGGCCATCATGGCTTCAATGTTTGTCTTGGTTTCTGGGGCTTCTCTAGCGGCCTCTCGGCTGGCATGTTCTCGGCCTTAGGGCTGTTCGAGTGTTGAATGTCGATGCTCGAATGTCGATGTTCGAAATTAAGGGTTTTCAACCTCAAGGAAGTTCTTTAAACTCGAACCTTGAAGTTTTGATGAAAGAGTGCATATTGGACTACCTTCACATGGTTTCAAGCCAAGTTTTGGGTGTTTTAAACCACCAAAACATCAGAGCCTCTGGTCGGCTCCTTAAGGTCGGCTGAAGGCCTCCTTGGCTTCTGGTCGATCCCATGAGGTCTTGAACCTTCCCTAGGACATTTTCAATCTCCATTTCAGGGTTAATATTCAAGTGTTCAACGCTGGTGTTAGATGTTCAATGTTGGCATTCTGGATCGAGAATCCAAAATTTCAGATTGGTTTTCAAGTTTTGACTTGAAGCTTCAACCTTTGGATCTTGATTGGAGGTTCATGACCCCCTCAAGTTTGACCTTCTTGGCCTTCATGGCTAATATCTCGTGTTTCTCCACCTAGAATTCGAGGTTGATATTCACATGTTCAACGTTGGTGTTCAAATGTCGACTACCAAGTATTCACGAACTTTCTTTTGGATTGATGTCAAACTAAAGTTCTCTAGGATCCCTTACTTGACTTCATGTCTTTCATGGCTTGTCTCAAACCTTTGTTTTGATTTCAGGGTTTTCAAACCTATCTTTGCTTCTCATTTTTATTGATTCTAGGTCAAGGATTTAAGGTTGATCCTCAATTTAGATTTCAAGAAATACAACCCCGTGGGCTTCTTACCTTTTAAACTTCCGAGACGAAAACTTGCTTGGACTTCTTAATCCTTGTTCAAGGATATTCTTATATCCCTTGACCTTAGGACTATAATTCAAGGTTCTTTATTTGCTTCATCCTTGTATCTTCACTCCAGGTACTTAAAAAATATTGAAGAGTAGCTAGTTCTTAGCCTCCACAGCCTTACATGGCTTTAATTGCCAGATGTGGCTTTTTAATCATCTTGTCTTTTATCCAGGGTCCTTCAAGGACTTAAACTCTTATTTGGTTGTATTATAACTAACTCTCGACCCTTCAGGGTTTTTATTTATGGTTTGTTTGTTTCTATTCGTGTATTATTTTATTTTCGGTGCTTGGTCATCTTTGACTTACACACATCAGGTGCTTGGCACATAAATAAAATCACAGAATAGAGAACGAAAAACAAACTTGCATTAATTACTTGAAATGGGTTCAACCCTTACATAGAGTACTACTGTCCTACTTGGAGCAACATGCTCTGCAATGGTTTCATCGAACCTTATTTCTACTTCTACTAGATAAATATGAAGCTAAGTCCTATTAAAATAGTTTGAACCCATCGGGGCTCTTGCAAGACTAGGCCTGCATCGCTTGATTTTGTTTTTGATGCTCCATCAAAATAGAGCACCCATTACTCCTTCCTATCTCCTCATTCTTATTCTGAAGTTCACTTCCTGCTTGGGGTACTATCTTCTGCCCCCCGACTTCTTGGTTGCCAATGGTACATTTAACCACGAAGTCAGTTGATGTCATAGCCTTAATGGCTGTTCGAGGCTCTTGTGTGATGTCCTTTGCAGACCTTTCTAGGTCTTCCTTATCACTGTGGACATCCACGTCTTCAATCGGAAGGACCTGCCCCCCGACTCCATCAGGCCTTAACGCAGCTACATAGCAGCTCCTAACCATTTTCTGATCACCTTTTTGTTCTCCTACACCATTCCTGGTTGGAAACTTGATCTTCATGTGATAGGTTGAGGCCACAATCTTAAAAGCGTGAAGTCCAGTCCTCCTAAGGATGACATTGTAAGTAGAAGATGCTTTGATAACCAAAAAGTTCAGCATCTACGTGGCCTCCATTGGCTTCTGTCCAATCGTGACGAGTAACTGAATAGTTCCCTCAATTTTTGATTCTACTCCATTAAATCCATATATAGGCATGTTATTGGGGGTCAACTGAGAATCATTGTACCCCATCTTCACAAACGCATCATGAAACAGAATGTCGACGGAAGCTCCATTATCTATCAAGACTCGCTTCACCTCTGAGTTTCCAATCATAGGAGTTGAGACCAGTGGGTCATCGTGGGGGAACTTCACCCCTTCAAGGTCTGAATCATCAAATTCAATTGTTACTTCAGTTCTTGCACGCTTTGGTGCCTCTCCGACAATATGCATCACCTCTCGGGCATAAGCCTTCCAAGAGTTCTTTGTTGTCCCGACCGTCGTCGGGCCTCCTGAGATCATGTTGATTACTGGTCCTCGGGGTTGTGGGTTGCGATCTTGATCATCGTCGCTCCTATCATACTCTCTTCTCTGATTACCACGATCTTCACCCTTGGTGAAGTGACTTAGTTTCCCTCTACGGATCAAAAACTTGATCTCATCTTTGAGTTGCTTACAATCATAAGTGCCATGCCCCACATCTGGAATACTGATTCTTGTTTCTCTTTGCGGGATCACCCCTGAGTGGCTTCGGCCATCGAAAATCTTATCCTTCTCAATGTCCAACAAGATTCGACTCCTAGGAGTATTCAACCTTGCATACTCAGTGAACCTTGGTCCTTGGTTCTTAGAGGCAGAGTCAGAGTCCTCGCTAGTTCGGGGATACTTATCCCTAGCATCATACTCTTGTTCTGTCTTTCGCTTCCTAGAGTTCCCGTTTCCACCACTTTCGGTAGAGACCTCTACTTTCCTCATGCTTTCCTCAGCCTTTATGTATTTGCTTGCCGTTTTTTGGAGCTTAGTCATGCTCTTAGGGGGATGTTTTGCCAACGACATCTGAAAGAAGGTGTTCGTCGTTCCATTCTCCAAGGCTATCATAGCTACTTTATTTTCCAGATCAGGGACATTCAAAGTCTCCTTGGTGAAGCGTTTGAGATAATCCCTTAGGTTCTCATTCTTTCCTTGTTTCACTTACATAAGATATGCAGAGCTTTTCTCATGGACTTTTCCACTAACGAATTGATTAATGAAAGCCGTGCTCAATTCCTTGAAAGAGCCAATAGAGTTTGCGGGCAACCGGCTATACCATCGTTGAGCCATGCCTGCCAGGGTTTGAGGGAACGCCCTACACTTAAGAGCGTCGCTAGCGGGTTGTAACAGCAGTGCGTTTGAGAACGTCCTGACATGATTCGAAGGATCACCCGTTCCATCGTATGGTTTTATCGTGGGCATCTTAAATTTTCGGGAAACACGACGTTCATCACCTCCTCAGTGAACGGGGGTGTGGGATCGTCAGGGTCCCCAAGTGGCATCAGGTCCTTGGGATCACCCCTGGGGGTTTCCACCCTCGTAGCTCCTTCGGTTGGGGCATCAGCCCTTTTTCGTCTCCTATAAGACCTTTCCAAATCAATGAAGGGAATCTCCCTCGAAGTTGGAGGGGGCCTATTCTGGTTCTGCCTTGCTTGCTCCCTGGCTATATCGTCCTTCAGCCTTTGGATCTCGGCCTCATGAGCCTTGATTCTCTCAGCGGCTGTTTGAGGAGGTCCATCATGGATTCTTCGAGTCCTTACAGGCTCCTTCGTCATCCTCAGATGAAGAATCATCAGTATAAGGACCAGAGTAGTCATAATATCCTTGATCAGGGCCCAAGCCTCTAATGTAAGGAAGGTGATACGACTCATGTATCTGCAGGGCATGGCCTCTTGGCCCAAGATCCCTTCGATTTGGGGGATAGTTAGGCAATCCGTATAACGGATCGGTGCTCACGGGGAGTGTAGTGGTGGAGATCTGAACTCCTGAGAGTGGGGGACGGCTATTTAATGGTGAGACCACCATCTGAAGCTGATTGGTCTCCCGTCTTGGATGGACGTCCACTGGTAAGGTTCTCTCAACATGGAGATTCGTCCCTATGGGTTGAGAAACTTGAGGCTGAGTGGTTGTCTCTGTTAATGGGGGTACATACCCTTGCTCCGTAACAACAGGTGGAGCGGTGGAGATGGCAGGTGGATCAGAAGTAACAGGAACGTTCTCGGTTGTCGTTCTTCGTGTGTTAACCATGGTTGATGTTGTCTTCCCACATACGGTGCCAAATGTTGTGGAATAAAAAGTAGGGTTATCAAAGTGCGGCTAGGGTTCGTGAGCTTCGTGCTTTAATGGCTGCGCTTGCGTTATCGTGACCTAATTCGGGTCCTCACAAGATGCCTACGTATCTCAAAGTTGAGAATCAAGCCAAGACGTAGTTCTAGGTGATGCTGCCCTCGAGGCTATGGCGGCGAGAGCTCACCTAGGACGCAGTGACTTGTATGTCCTTATTCGAGGATTAAGCCAAAACGTGGTGGGTAACATATGGAGCTGTGTCCAAAACGTAGTTCTGAGATGAGGGGTCTGGCCCTTTATATAGGCTGTAGGAGCCTTAGAATCGTAATAGGGTTTGGACACTTGGTGGACAAGTCACCGTTATTGAGGAAGGTTCTGACTCCTTCCTTATAGGAATTAGTTTCCATGTTGAATTAGGTGCCTTGGAGGCTACACAATATCCCTGGGATATTCTAGAACGTTCCTGGTTTCTAGAACGTTCCCGATTTGTGGATCAGGCCCATGTTAGAAACGAGCTTATACCGGGCGTCCCCGGTTTGGGCTGTTCTTTTGGGTTTAGTCATTAACTACGAATTTAATGCCCAACTAGGGTTTCGGGCCTTATTTACGAGCCAATAAATACTATATTAATTATGTCTTTAGGGATTATTTTTCACCCATATCAGTAATTATTCTAATGATAAGCAGCTTACTTGAGGAAGTTAAAAAAAAAGTGAAGGTATGCTAGAAAAACCTAGTACAAACTACTTGCATATATTATTAGTGTTGGAAAATGATATGAAAATTAATGTCCAAGATGAGGTTTGATGTTGGAACTGCATAAGAAAGGCCAAGCGCCTCTTTTTTCGGGAGATGGTATGTAGAAAATTAGAAATAAAATTTTTAAGAGTTTAGAAGTCGTCACATCAACGTTTCAGTCGTCTGCTCTTAGAATATATATATAGATATATTATTTTTGAATTATAGCTAGTTTTAATATTATTGGAGCACAACTTTTCAAGAAATTTTAATTAAAAATTATTATATATTATTTTAACTAACCATTATATCTATTACCTTAGAAATGCTTTAAAGAATAAGTAATGCTAGATAATCCTTTTTTTTTACAAGAAAATCTCCCAACTAATAGGACATGATACGTTTTGATTTGGGACATATATGTATGTGAGTGGAATTTAATAATTTTATTAGAAAATTTATTAATTAAACAGATTTATATCTATATTGTTAAAATTAATGAATAATTCATACCTCAATTTTGTATTCATATTTAGGTTTGGATAAAATTAAATTTTATATTTATAGAATGTTTGTTTACAATTTTTTTAATAATCCATATCATTAATATTTTTAATATTTATGGTAAGTTTTGAATAAAATTTTTAAATTTGGTAAACTCATTAATACATATTATCACATAATATATAATAGAACCACTAACTAATGAGTAAAGTGCACTTTGTGTACGTGCAGTTTACCTGTCAGACCACTTTGGATACTAGACTTTAGAAAGTACCACGGGCTATACTGCACTTCACTTTTTGTTACGAAATGCCCCTTTCCGTTAAATGCCTCTAACGCCGTCTGCCAGGTTAGGGGTAAAAACGACATTTCAGTTCTGCAACGGCTCTTTACCGTATGTATAACCTACCTTCATCCCCAATTATACAATCAATCCCTAATTTCTTATCTCCTCTCCTTCTCCTAAATTTCTTCATCTCCTCTCCTTCTCCCAAAACACAGAATGGAGCACAAATATAGCGAGGCTGAAGTTGATGCTGTGTTCGAGCTCATGTGTCATTGCGATGAAATGAGCGTTGTGAAGACGCAATGGTACGGGGAAAATGCGGGTCGAAGATATAGGGTATGTTCTCAGTCGCTGTGTGCATACCATAGGTGGGTCGACCCACCTCTTGGACCTCGTGCTGTTGAGGCCATAGCAGAGTTGCAAGGACGGATAGTTGAGACGGATGGGAGGCACATGCGCAGGTTGGATCGAATGGCAGAGAAACATGAAGCTGAAATGAGGTCTCTGAAAACCAAGCAAGGATTTATGGTGGTGTCAATGGTTATGGTTTTTGCTGTGATGATGGGTAGGGCACTTAGTTCAGTTACTCCTGATGATGTTGAGCAGGGCTATGATACTGATGATATTGTTTAAATTGTCTTAGTTACAAGTTGTGGTTTGGCATGTTTAAGCAAGTTTAGCTATGTTATTGTATCAGTGCAATTCTAATATCAATGAGAAACTTGTAACAAACTTGCCCTTAAACAAACGTGATTTCTGGGTCATTGTTGTTGTGCTGCTCTTCAACAATTCTAGGGTTCTAACATATAAAGCAATCAGTCGCTGTGTTATTGTATCAGTGCAATTCTAATCAATGAGAACTTTTCTATTACTCTTTATCGGTGATTGCAAAGGACATGATATCAATGGCAACTAACGAACAGAAATAAGAAGCAAAGGCAAATAAGTACTTAAAGATAACATTGTGTGGAATAGAGTTTTCATTAACCACAACATAATAAAAGTAGATAGAGTTTTCATTAACCACAACATAACAAAAGGACATAGAGTTTTCACAAACCAACAAACCTAATTGTCTTCATGACAACATAACAAAAGTAAATAGAGTACTAGTCCCACAGTGGACAATAATTCAGGTGGAATACATAAGCCAAAAGGCAAAAAACATGTTAACTTGTAAAGTTCTTAAATTTTCCAAACAGGATTTTTCTTCAGTTTAGCCTGCATTTCCCTCCTTTTTGCCTCAATGTTTTCCGTGCTAGTTTTAGAACCACTCCCCCTTGTTGTGGTTGAATACCAAGTGGAGTGTTGTTAACCTTTACATGATCTACTTTCTTCTTCAAAACCCCAGCATTTGTACCTTCATTTGGGTTAGAAGCTCTCTTAGCTGTACCACTTGGATTCTCTACAGAAGGTGTGGGATTGTGAACATCACCTCTATCATTGTGTGCATCACTTGTAGCCTCAGACCCTGGATTGTCTCCTGCAGGATTGTTTGTGACAGGAGCTGCCTTGGGTTTTGGTTTAGGCCTGGTCTTCACTTGTCTCTCACACCCATTGGCTCTATCAGCAACCTGTTTCAAATTACCTAATTAGTACAACAAAATTAAAAAAACAAATATGACTAGGGTGAACACAAAAACATTAGAGGATAAATATAAGCTCACCCTTGCTGGACAAGTCCTCATATTATGACTATACTCAGTGCAATAGCTACATTTCACTTTTGTATTCTGTCTTTTCAATCTTGTTGGATCAGCATTAACAACATCATTAACCTTATTCCTCTTCTTCTTAGGTCTGCCAGTCTGGACCTTAATCTCAGGAGGCAATGGTTTGGGATAGCTTGTTTCCTCCCATTCTTCTTCACCACATATTGGATCTACAATGTACTGATAGCACTCCAAAAACATGTCCTTTCTGTAACACTGGTGGATAAATGGTTCATATGCCTTCTTACTCCAAGCAATGCAGGCACATGCATGGTAGCAAGGGATGCCTGACAACTCCCATTTTCTGCAAGCACACTTCATTGCTTCAAGATCCACAACCATCTCATACCCCCCTGTTGTCATTGTCACCAAATATCTTGCCCCTCCACTCCATACAACATGGCATCCCCTACTTTGTTCAATTGCCCTAGCAACATAATAAAACCATTCTATTTGTTAAAAATCTAACTCACATGTGAAGGAACAATAAGTCAAATTAAAGATTTAACTCACTTGTGAAGTCTCCTCATGGCATTAGGGCAGATAGGGTTAAGTGCATAGCTATTTTGCATTTTATCCCTCCTTTGTTGTATTCTTCTCATCACATCTTTATGAATAGCTTTGAACATAGATATTATAGGAAGATCCCTATACTTTCTTATGGTGTTGTTGAAAACATCACAGTGGTTATTAACAAACATGTCAGACTTACAGTGGGTTCTAAATGCACTCCTGCTCCACTGTGTTCTAGGCTTCTCAATAAGCCAGTCATGACACTTCCTTGACAACTATCAAAGTGACAAAAAAATATGTATTAAAAGCCAGTCATAATTATCTAAAATATGCATGCATGCATGCATGCATAAATAAATGGGAGTATGTACTAACCTGCTTAGCTCGAGCATGTGTTTATTAAAGGTGTATTCAGTGGTGGCCTTGCTCCCAACCATAACAGCATCCTCACTCCTATCCCCTTGTGGTCCTTCCACATATTCCTATAGAGGTGCATCACACAGAATCTGTGTTCTGCTGCAGGGAACACAGCTTCTAATGCATTGATTAGACCCTGTCAAGTAGATAAAGTTAGGTATGCATAAATGAGTGTAGGTAAGGATTGTGATAAAGTTGTCAATTGGAACAATGTGGTACCTTTTGCCTGTCTGATATAAAAGTGAATGCCCCATCATTTTCAATGCCTAGATCACTTTTAAGGTTTATCAAAAACCAGCTGCAACTATCAGTGTTCTCAGCCTCAACTACAGCCCATGCTATGGGGTACATGCATCATTGGCATCAGTACCCACAGCAGCTAGTAGTTGTCCCCCATAAGGTCCTTTCAAGTGGCACCCATCTAGTCCCACCAAAGGTCTGCACCCACTTCTAAAGCCTCTTTTAAGTGGACCAAAACATGTGTAGAATCTCTTGAATCTCTTTCTCCCATTTTCAAATTCTTGATCTTCAGTCATAACTTGGATTGTACTATCTGGCATAACCTTCAACAATTCATTCCCATATTCCCAAACCTTCCCATACTGATCTACATGTCTTCCATTAATCTTTTTCAGTGCCTTCCTCTTAGCCCTAGCAACAGCATATATAGAAACATGGCAATGCCAGTCATTTACAACTTTCTGCAGGAATGATGCCAAAGGCCATGTTGGATTCATTCTTATATCATCTTCATACTGTTCTGCAATCCAGGTAGAGTTAATCTGCTTTTGTTCAAAGGTTGGTGTACATCTATGCTTAGGCTTGTAAACCTTGACTTGATATGTGTCAGTCCTTTGCATTTTAGAGGCATATATCTTCCATTCACATGGTGCTTCACAAACAAACTTCACTCTGGAACCATAATTTCTGCACTGTTTTATAGGCCTTCTATGTAGAATGGCATGTTTCTTGACTGCACTCCTGAATATTTTTGCAGTTGCAAACATTAGGCCTAGCTGAAACTTAGGATCACCCATTTCTGTGTTGTGATCAAAAGCTGGATATGAGACTTCATCCTCATCTGTAGAGTTACCAGCCATCCTTTCTTCATCACTGCCAGCATAATGACTTGACACATCAGAAGCAAAGCCCCATTCATCATCACTGACAATGTCCTTCTCTGGTTCTTTTTCAGCATGACCTGCATCATTTGATTTCTGCTTCTGTTTAGCTTTATCCTTGTCCTTACCTTTCTCCTTTTGCTTAGAAATTTCTTTATTCTTCCTCTTCAGTACCCTTTCAGTCTTGTATTCATACACTTCTTCATCGGTTGAATCCATATTAGAGGAATCTGAATCCCAGCTATCATCACTCAGTTCATCATATCCCTTGTCTTCCCAGTCAGGATCATCTTGGTCTTCATCATCTTCATGTTCAGAGATGGGATTGTCTACAAATTCCAAATTGGGATCTTGAGATGGTGCATACTCCTGAGTAGGTGCCCCTTTAGGTGTTAGGCTGGCTAATGGATTATGAGTGACTGAGTAGATGAAAATTATCCTCGATGCTGGCATCATATCACACATGTCTACAACATCAGAATCTGATTCTAACATCCACAATCCTCTTTCCATATCAGTATTAGGATGCTTGTAGTAATGAGTGATGACAGCACCCAAATCCCCACATTCCTTCGACATTGTCATCAACTCAATTAAGCTCATAGTATCAGCATCACATAAGTCTACATAATCTACACTGCCTCCAACATATCTTTTAGGATTCTCCATAAACTTGCCTCCATGATGTAATTTAATAGTAAACAGATCTGGGGCAGCTGAAATAAACAAGTGAAACACATGAATAAAGTACTCGAACACATGTTAACACACTAGCAGCCATCCAGAAAATAATGCACTTCACATGGCAATTTAACAAGATTAGAGACACAAGGGACCACAATGACACTATATTCACTGCAACTGCTACTTTAAACAAACAGCAAGGGTCCACTCTTCACTATATATAAAGACGAGACTATATAAAGCAAAATCCAAGCAATATTCCTAGAACCCTAGTTTTTGCAGTGTAAATAATCAAGCACGGTTCTCTTACAACAGCACCCCAAACAAAAAACTTAGAACCCTAGTTTTTGCAGTGTAAATTAACATCGATAGATAGATAGGTTACCTGAATAATCTGGATGTTCTCTCGGAGCGTAGGCGTCTTTGTCCGCACGATCTCGTACCACCCACACCATTGGTTAGTCCGATCGACTTCCTCAAAGCGCACTAAGACTAAAACCTAATTGAACTGGGCTCTCGTTTGGGTAAAGTAGCGATACATATACTGCATAACCGATACATATAACTGAAATGTCGTTTTTACCCCCAAGCTGGCAGACGGCGTTAGAGGCATTTAACGGAAAGGGGCATCTCGTAACAAAAAGTGAAGTGCAGTATAGCCCGTGGTACTTTCTAAAGTCTAGTATCCAAAGTGGTCTGACAGGTAAACTGCACGTACACAAAGTGCACTTTACTCCTAACTAATTTTATTTTGAAAATTTACCAAAAATACTAGGTTTCAAGTTTCTTTTTGCAAAAATACCATCTTCTTTAATTCATTGCATATTTACTATCTTAAGTTTCTTAATTGCAAAAATACTATCTTTCCTTTTCCAACCCTTTTTTCTTTTTTTTAAAAAAAAATAATTCGGATGAACAGTAACCTGTCGATGAACAGTACTTACGACGTGGCAGGTACTGTTCATCGATTTTTTTTTTTTTTTAAGGTGGGGTGATATTTTGGTTGCAACCGAATGCAACCACATTCAACTCTTTTTTTTTTGTAAGGTGGGGTGATATTTTGGTTGCAACTGAATCCACATTCAATCACATGCAACTACATTCAACTCTTTTTTTTTTAAAGTGGGGAGATTTTGATGGATTTGGGTTGCAAGGCCCCGTCAGGGGCAACTTTTTTTTTTTAAGGTGGGGTGATTTTGGTGGATTTGGATTGCAAGACCCCGCCAGGGATAACATTCAACTGAATGCAACCACATTCAACTGATTTCATGTGGTTGAAATATATATATATATATATATATATATATATATATATATATAGGCAACGGATCAATTAGGAACCAAGATTGATCGGGTAACTGGGTAACTTATCCACTGCCGTTAGATTGAAAACCTACACCATTTAACTACTTTCACGGATGGGACACACGTTACTTTTTAATTTATTGTTTCACAATTGCCTTACAACAGTTGAGCTTTTTTCAGTCTTTTTTCACTTAACTTCAACACTAAACTTACAGACTTTCTATATTTTTCTGTAGTTTTTATTGTATAAAATTTTTAAGTTCTGTATTTTAATAAAACAAAATTTTAGTTCTGTATTTTTCATCATGTGTGTTACAGTACGTGTTTAATTAAAATAAATTTTTATTTTTTATACTTTAATTAAATTTTATGTTTTAATAACTTTAAATGTATAGAACATAATTTAAAATAAAACATTCAATTTGAATAGAGTACGTGTAACGTGTCCATTACATCTTAGTTTTACATATCTAAATTTTTTTATTTCAATTTTATAGAACAATATTTTTTTTTTAATTTCAAATTTTACCATTTTTTACAAAACATTATATTGCATTAGATAGTAACATACATTTTAATTTTAACATAAATATTTACAAAACATAGAATTATTAACTTTTTTAATGTAACTGTCGTGTTCTTTTTTTCATTTGCCTCCGTATAAAATGCTAATCCATCTTATGTAATATTTAATTACATGAATTCATAACTTTTGCAAAAAATAATGTAAAACATAAAATGAATTTAAACACAAAAAATGAATTAGAAATGACGGTACTGTATACAGATGCCTTTTTATAAGGATTTAAAATTCAAAAATAAGTGTACTGTATTTGGATTTAATATTTTTGAAATGTTGACATAAAAATGAAGTAATGTATCATAAATTTAACTAAATATATAATATTTATTAAAAATGATATGTTCTGTATCTATAAACTTGTTCTGTATTTGTATAATTTTTTTTTACAAGCTGCTATGTTCTATATTTTTTGATTCAGTTAATAAATAACATGTTCACTCTTTCTAATGAAAATATACAACTTTTATATTTGTTAAAAAGTAATTTTATAAAATAAAAAACAAAAATATGTGTTCGGTATATTATGCAAAATTAAAAAAACTGTTCTGTATTTTTTAAATTAAAAGCTTGTATATTTAAAAGGAGGAATATTGAATAGAAAAAATATGATCTATATTTATAAAAAAAAAAAATGAACTTGTAACTGTTTCCTGGTTTTTGTTTGTGTTACGTGACTATCAACATATTTAAATCTCATCCATTCATTTCACTTTTTATTGAAGGGTTATGATTGTGGTTCCTAGGTTACTCACTAATTCTAGTTCCCTACCGAACGGCCCTATATATATATATAGGCTTTTGCTCAAATACAAACAAATCCTTAAATACAAACTACAAACTAACACTAGATTAATTATATTTCATTTATTCTAAAGTTCCCGTCAAGGGTACCTTCACAAAAAATGCTTAAAATAATTGGCTTTATCCACCAAAAAAAAAAAAAAACTTGTCGTGGAAATGCGAAGCATTTAAGACAGTAAACGGATGAGTTAGGTAGTCATGAGGGCCGCAGGCCCTCGACACACCCGTCAATCGTCTATTGCCTTTACCATTGATTGTCATTCCTTACAACTTTAGAATGATAAAGGCGCGAAGGTGCGAAGCACCGTTAACCAGTGAAATCCACTGTCACGTCATCACGTGAACAGTGAATTTTTTTATTATTTTTTTTATTTTTTTGCTGAATGGAGCCAATTATTTTAAACACTTTTTGTATTGGGGGTACCCCTAGTTTGATCATTAGATTAGCATGAAATATTGAATTAGTGTTTAGTTTGTAGTTTGTAGTTAATTTTAGTTTGTAGTAGAGTAGGACTCTATATATATATATATATATATATATATATAGTCCAAAAAAGTGGTCGAAAATGACAACTGAAAAATGGAACTTGAAATCAGAAATTTAGTTGCATGTGGTTGCATTCAGTTGAATGTGGTTGCTTTAAGTTGAATATGCCCCTGCGGGGCCGTGGAACCCAAAATATTCAGTTGAATATGCCCCTGCGGGGTCTTGGAACCCAAAATCAACCCACCTTAAAAAAAAAGTTGCATGTGGTTGCATTCAATTACTGATTTTAAGTTTCATTCTTCAGTTGCCATTTTCGACCACTTTTTTGGACTATATATGTATATATAGGGTCTTGTTCTAATAGAAAGTAACTTAGAATAGAAACTAGAAACTAAACCTAAATTAAATATTTCAAGCTAATCTAATGACCAAATTAGGGGTATTCCAATACAAAAAACGTTTAAAATTATTGTCTCTATTCAACAAAAATATAAAAAAATAAAATAAAAATTTTAAAAAAGTTACTGTTCACGTGATGACGTGGCACGTGAACAGTAACTTTTTTTTTAAAATTTTTTTTATTTTTTTTATATTTTTGTTGAATAGAGCCAAGAATTTTAAACGTTTTTTGTGAAGGTGCCCCTAGCGGGGCCATTAAAATAAATGAAATATAATTTATTTAGTGTAGGTTTTTAGTTTCTATTCTAAGTTTGGTTTCTATTTGAACGCTAGCCTATATATATAGTCCAAAAAAGAGGTCGAAAATGGCAACTGAAAAATGGAACTTAAAATCAAAAATTTAGTTGCATGTGATTGCATTCAGTTGAATGTGGTTGCATTTAGTTGAATATGCCCCTGTGGGGCCTTGGAACCCAAATAGCACCCACCATTAAAAAAAAAAAAGGTTAAATGTGGTTGAATGTGGTTGCACGGCTGGACAGGCTGGGCAGCTGGGCAGGGCTGCCCTAAAAGGTAGGAGTAGTATTTTTGCAATTTTGAAACTTAGGTTAGTAAAATTGCAAATAGCTTTTATTAACAAAGTAAAATTGCAAAAATTTACCTTTTTACATATATTTATGAAAAAAGCCCTTTTATTTTTAGATGTATTTATTATAATAAATAAAAAAGAATATTGTATTAATATTGTTTATTTCAAAAATTACATTATTTAATTTTCAATACAAATTTTTTTTTTATTTTTTTATTTAATTATTTAATTATAATTATATATCATAATTATTATTAAATAAAATTTTAAATTATCACATGCGCAACATTAATGTAGTAATACACTTAACACAATTTTTCGGACAAATTTTGGATACCCTAACATTTTTTTCAAAAAATCTAACAAATTTAAATATCAGGATCCATAGTTAACTATTTAATTCATTTTGTGCCAAACTCAACTTTTTAAATTGTGCTCGGATTCAATTGGAACTCGAATATTAAAGTTATATTCAATTGTTCGTCTATCTTAAAATTAAAGTACATTCATTATTTTTGATCGGTATATTTATTGATTTATATTGGAATTTTTTTTTTGAGTATAAAGTTTCTGGTCATACAAGACAAATCGCACATATTACAGATCACATAGGAGTCACCGTCATATACCCTCCAACGAACCAACAACTCTACCAAACGAATCAATACGCGAACCTTACATTCACCTGCATAGTTTTCCACCATCACCCTCCCTCTAAAGGGCAAGTCTATTGATCAATGTTTCCTTTTTTAAACAATACGAGATATATTCTTATTTAATGAATTACAATTTGAATCCTAATTAGTTAACCAATTTAAATATACAAGTAAAAGAGCTGAATTTGTTCTTCCACCGTCAAGAGAGGCCGAAGAAATCGACAAAATGCATTATATTACATTATATATATATAGCAACAAGATCGTGATTTCCTTGCACATAATAATTTTCTTCTTATCCTGGAAAGTGGATACTTGTGTTTTACACACAAAACAAAAGCTGCAGTCTGGGGAACATGAAGCAACTTGCCAAAAGAACACCTAAACTGTATATTCCCCAGTACCTCTTTGTAAGAATAATAAAATTGAATTTTTATATGTATGCATGTCCTATAGTTATGATGTTCTCCTGCACATGTATATAAACAACCTAAACTCCTGGAAAAGCAGATGAATGAACACACGGCACGATATCTCCTGCATTGAAAACCAAATCAAGTTAACGAAAGTATAGTGCTCCGTACCAACTAATAGTTAATATATCGGAAGCCAGACACAATCTACAACTCAGCAAATCCAGAAAAACTTAATAATGTGCAATTTCATGAACTCTCTAGGACACAGTAACTAATCAAACAGCACAAATGATTAAGAATGCTAAGATTTGAAAGCCGGATTAACTTTTGAACTTGACCTAGAGACAGACTATTTCATGAAGGAAAACATGCAAAAAGAAACAGAGAAGTCCACACCCTGCCAATTTAATTTGGTCCTTTGTGCATCCTGCAGAACATGTATGAAGGCTCTACATTGACTATGAACATTGAATTCAGTATCTACCCAGCACAAAACTAATTATGGAATTAATTGAATCAATTTGTTTTAAAACTTTAGAAGCAGTTGCCAGATCTTCGAACATCTAGACAAGACTATAACCACCACCCTAACAAGTAATTATGGTAGAACTAACATTATATCATCAGTTTTTGATAAACTACATATAAACGAAGTCAGGGACTTACATTTGTGCCTATCTTCCATCCACCCCGGAACGGACCTTGAAAGAAGCGTAATGTAGTTTTCCATTGCTTCCTCACGGCTCATGTTCTCTAGCTGCTTCCATGCATTCCTGGAACAATTTAATTCATTCTCTCTATCTATTTTAAATGGTACACTTACAAGTATATCATATTCTGAAAGTCAGATTTAGAACGGTAATGTCAAAAAAAACTGATTAATAAAGTAAACAAGTACATAATTTGGACCAAGCGTGAGTGCAATATTTCTGTATACAAAATTAGGCCCTAAATTAAATCCTATAATATTATCTGTGTAGCACTGGTAGAAATAAGAACTGGTTACTAATTCTAAAGTAATATCAAACCACATCGTAGAGCTTAGTTTCAATCTTCAGATGACGCTCTAGGATAGATACATATTACTGATGTTATAATGGATTTGATTATCAGGACCAAATTTGTATGTGAGTCTGTTGCATCAACAAGTAACTGTTACAGGACACCAAGTTTCACCAGTAGTATAAGAAAGAACGAAGTTAGAGCAATTTATTTAGGTGTGAGATAAAAAAAACTATGGCCTGAATAACATCCAAGACGATGAGTCCGTACCTAACCTTTGACACCTAAATACAACTACAAAAAAGAATCTCAATCAACCTCTTGTCAATATGGATACTGGTAGTCTAACATTAGCACAAACGATAAAATATTAAACATCCACATTTCTAAAAGATTAAATATTAAACATCCACATTTGATATCTGGATTTCGAGTTGATTTAAGACAAAAACATCATATTTACATACAATTTAAACAAATTTAACAAGAAATATATAGAAGAGTAGCGGAGAAGCATAGTACCACTTAGCACGGGAATAGACCTTCAATGCCATTGGCTGCGGCTTCATACAAATTCCTTCAATAGCAACCTTATGAAGCCCATACAACTTCATCTTCACATTACTCTCAACACCCAAGAATCGATCAGCATTACTCTTCGAATTCACAAATGCTACCGCAGCACCAAACTGCTTTTCCAGTTCACTTCTCTCAACTCCCTCCCAATCATCCTCCCACCCATCTTCCTCATCCTTGTCCACTTCATCACCCACATCAAAACAAACATTTCCCTCATCCTCCATCACTTCATCTCTCTGCGACAAATCATCAAACAACTTTTCGACACCTTGATTAAGTCCCGGAAACTCGTAATTCTGATCAACTATTTCCTCTACCAATTCATCCCCACCATTTAAATAACCCTCCTCATCAGAACTACATTTTCTTGATATACCCACTTCAACTTCATTATCAAATTCTCCATAACAAGATTGTTCAACCCCAGAACACTCTCTCTGATCAAAATCATCAACTTTTGCTTCTTGGGTATAATCAAAAACCTTACATTGTTCAACTCTAGAACACTCACAATGATCAAAATCATCAATTCTTGCTTCTTGGGTATCATTAAAAACAACAAATTGTCCAACCCCAGAACACACTCTCTGATCAAAATGATCAACTTTTGCTACTTGGGTATCATTTAAAACCGAATCTTTTTGCATAACATCATTAGAGTTTGAATCTTTATGATGATTCTTTAAAGACAACTCAATTCTTGACGACCCCAATTTGGTAATAGAGTGTTTATGAGAAACAGAGGCAATTAAAAGAAGCTCATCAGTAATTAAATAAACAAGGCCAGTGAGACCAACAACAAAGATAATATCTTCAACAAAAGCCATAATTATAAATCTAAAGTGTATGTATATATGATATACTAAAATGTAAGCATATGATTCAGTGAATGTTTTTTAAGAAAATGTATGTCGGTTGAGGATACATATGAGAGATGTTTAAGTACACAGGTCTCGGAGAATGATTCCTAGTAAATCATGGTCTCTTTTGCAGTGATCTTTAATTCTTTATACATACTGTGTCTATTGTGTAGGTATTGTTTGGTATGAATTGGCGGTTAAGATATCGCAATTGACCTACCTAGTTGAATTACGGTGCAATGCCCTATATTCGAAAATCTAATTGAAAAAGGACGTGCCAACTATTGTGATGATATTATGTAAAACCATAAATTCCATAATCTAATAAAATATTTTGTATCTTATGATAGTTTTTTTCTTTACATGTTGATGCACATTGAATTGTGGTTTCATATGATACTAGTATAAAAACCCGTGCGAGGCACGGGTCGCTATTTTAAATTACATTTTTAAATTAAATTATGCATGATCAATGTCTTTCAAAGTACTCCATGTGATTAATTTTAATGGAATTTTGCTTGATAATGGCACATATGCGATTATTGTGTACTTATTTAAGTATGTTCAAGTTTGTAATCTGAAAATTAATTTGAGTAATATTGATAGTAGTCATGTTAGTTTTTCTTTTTATGAGTCATATAATAGAATTCGAGTGTTTTATAGGCATCGTCTAATTAAGAGGATCCTAATCGGAGTGAACAGATAGATCAAAGACTTGAATGAGTTTGTTGTTTATCTTAGCGAATTACGAGCCTCTAGCTAGCTTTACTTATTTTCTAAAATTTATTATAATTTATTAATTGATATTTTAATTATTTAAAAAAATTCAAAATTTTTACCTTTAATCAATTGTGTCTTTGTAAATAAATATTTGATAAATCAATAAATTCGTCAAATAAATAATTTGTATAGTTCTATATATTGACATCGATAGAGAAATATTGATAAATGATATAACATAATATACTATAATCCGAATCAATAAATGTAAAAATAAAATAAAGCCAAAAATTGTTAATATGTTACAATAATAAAAATATCAAAATTTGTTTCACTCAAGTAATGCATGCACACACATCTATAATGTGTATGATTTAAAACACACAAGACTAAGAGCCCGTTTGGCAACGGCTTTAAGTCGGAGGTTAAAGTCATTTTTTACTTTAAATCAAAAAATGTCTATTTGTGTAATAAGTCAGAAATTGACTTAAAGTTAAAAAAATAGCTTAAAGTCAAAAGTTGGTAGGAGGTACTTTTTTGATTGACTTATTTTGTTTTGAGAATTTTATTTGATTTAAATTAATATCATCATTCAAATAGATAATTTATCAAATTTATTTTTATGTTTACATTTTTAACTATTCATAAGTCACTCATAATATAAAATTAGTCAAACAGATATTGAGTTAAAATTTTTACTTTTCACTATGATTTAGTGATAGAAAGATGTGTGAATTAAATCGATGACCCTATGAATATTATGTTGATTATTATTATTATTATTATTATTATTATTATTATTATTATTATTATTATTATTATTATTATTATTATTATTATTTTAAATTTTAATTTAACTCCAAATTTATTTACAAATGTATTACTGTTAAGACATTCACATATTACGTGTATGATTTATAAACACATGTGACATTGTGGCGTAGTGGCAAGAGTATGCATAAGTTACTTGATAGATTCCCATGAACAACACTTTTTTTAATAAAAATGTGTTGGTGTTTTACTTAAGTTTAATTTAGCTCCATAGTTATTTACAAATGTATTACTCTTAAACGACATTTACTTATTATGTGCATGGTTTGAAAACACATGTGACATTGTAGCGTAGTGGTAAGAACATGCCTAAGTTATTTGATAGACTCAAGTTCGATTCCAATGAACAACACATTTTTTAATAAATATTAAACATGAGGGCAAATTGGTCTTTTCATGTGCATTAAAAAATCTCACATTTTCTTCTTGTGTTGGCCTATTATATATATAATAGATTTGATAAATTTTTTCTTTTTTAATTTAATAACTTGAAAATTTGATTTGTAACAAAAACAGTATTGTAAATTTAATGTTTTGACAATAATAGTCGAGCTTCAATTTCAATTAGACATTGTTACTGCGGAAAAAGGATAGTGTTATGTGTCTTTTTTATACTGTAAAAGAACAAGGGAAAATAAATTGATACGTCACTAAACTTATCTGGTTTTATTGATAAGGTTCCTAAATAAAAGATTCCGCAGTACGGGTCCTTGAACTTTTGAATTTTTCCCGATTAAGTCCTTCCGTTAGTTAGATTGTAACGGACGTCAGAATCATGCTGAGGTGGCAAACGTTTTTGACATGTCAGCTGCTGATTTGTATTGAATAATAAAAAAAAAATTAAAACAAAAAAACTACAAAAGTTGGTGTTGGTATCTACAAAAGTGATAAAGATGGACATATATACTTCTCAACAGTCGGTGGCTCCACAGTGAGGGTGTCAGGTTCACAACCACCACCTAAAAACCAAGTTCGAAGGGGAAGAATAGTTCAAGTCAACCATAGACAATATACTACTCAGTCTATTTGTCAACTACTTTTGAGCTCAGTGAGGGTGTCGGGTTCACAACCACCACCTAAAAAACCAAGTTCGAAGGGGAAGAATAGTTCAAGTCAACCATAGCCAATCTACTACTCAGTCTATTTGTCAACTACTTTTGAGCTACTTTTGAATCCAGACTTATGTAATTTAAGTACTTTTGAACTACGTTTGATCAACTTTTTTTGGGTTCACCGGATTATCTATCTTGATTAAGTAATGCAAATTTAAGTGTTCTCATCTAATATTTTCTCTGTTTTGGACTTACATTTCTCTGTTTTTGCTATACATTCAAAACCATAATCAAAGATTATCAAGTAACCATAATTTCATTGCATTAAATTGATAATTCCATTACAAATTTCTTAACAAAAAAAGTAAAAACAAAGCAACATAAAAGTACAAAGAGAACAAATTTGCACAATGCCAATTGAAACTCAAGCTGCTCATTGTGTTTCTTTCTCATCTTCAACTGCAGATTCATTTCTCCAAACTCCATTTTCTTCACAGCTTCCAGTTCACCAATTTTAGCTTCCAACATAGCAACCTTCATACTTAACAAATTTTCACTTTGCACATCCAAATCAGATGAGTTCGTTCCCTTGACTGTGATATCTTCATCACACCATTGAAAGAATCCGCAATACTTGTCTTTATCCTTGTATATCGGACATCCAAAGAATCGTCTCCCTTTACTACTTGGTTTTTGAGATGTCCAAATTGGACATTCGAAGCCGCATTTGCAAATATTTGGTGCTTTCGAAGCCACCCTTGAGCTCATTGTACTGCTAATTCCAGTTGATTTCATCAGAATTGATGTAGAAATGATTTTCCCCAATTTGTTTTATGAACCCTAATACTTAATATATATACAATCATGTGTGTGTAAAATCACGTGAGAACCTTCTGATATCATTTTCTGTTTTAATTTCTTTTTTTTATTATTCAATACAAATCAGCAGCTGACATGTCAAAAATGTTTGCCACCTCAGCATGATTCTGACGTCCGTTAGAATCTAACTAACGGAAGGACTTAATCGGGAAAAATTCAAAAGTTCAAGGACCCGTACTGCGGAATCTTTTGTTTAGGGACCTGATCAATAAAATCGGATAAGTTTAGTGACGTATCAATTTATTTTCCCAAAAGAACAACTTTAATAGGGTAAATTCTTAGCTAAAATTTTAAATAACTTTTCAAAAATGAAATTTATATATATGTATGTTAAAATTTCATCACTTCAATACGGCATAATTCTCTTATCCAAAATTTTAGTCAATCCTCTATATTCTTTCCATATTGGTCATTATGTAGTAAATTAGGGATGGCAAAACAATCCGAACCGACGGATACCCGATCCAAAACCTGACTTTTTGGATATCCAAAACCCGAATTTTTGGATATGGATATGGATTTCATGTATACCGATCCGAAACCCGAAACCCGATCAAAACCCGATCCGAACCCGAAACCCGAAAAATACCCGAATTTTATTTTTTTATATTTTATATATTGATATATAATTTTATAATTTATATATAATATTATAGCCCATATAATCAAATACCCATTACCTAATATATCTACCTAGCCCATTTAACAAAAACCTACCCGGCCCATTACCTAACTTTACCTAATACACTTAATATATATACTCCTATACTATATGTGTTTCATTTCTCCTGTGCGGCTCTGTGTCTCTCTTTTCTCTCTCTCCATTTCTGTCCTTAATTGGTAAAACTTCGGTAATCTAGGATGTATAATCCTCCGATAATGATTATCGAATGTTTATATCACCGAATTAAGGGAAGATAATTGAGATTGCTCATTTTTTTTTGTCTTAAATCGAGTCCTTTCCTCTTCGATTTTGAGATTTACAGAGTTGGGGTTATATAAAATTGATGGCGACGAGTTTATAGATCGGAAACTCGAGTTTATTTTTCGGTTAAAAACTCGATGCCCACATTATAAAATTGATGTTTATTGATGTTTTGATGATGCAGATCGGGGTTTATATAGTACTGTTTGTGCGTGTATTGTATGTATACATGGAGTTGATGAATCGAATGGAGGTTGTGAGTTTAAGGCTTTGCTGAGGCTGGGAGTTTAAGGCTTTGGAGTATATCCCTTGATTTAATTAATTTAATGTATTAAAGCCATGGAGCAGTTGGATTTGGTTGCTTTTTTTGTTAATAATTTTGTCCAGGATTGCAAGTTGCTCCAGGATTTTGTTAATTAGCATGTGTTTGCAAGAGAGTGATGTAAACTGTGCTTTTTTTATATATAAAATTTTCGGGTTTCAGGTATATCCGAATCCGATCGGGTATCCATTGGATCGGATTTGGATATTAATTTTCGGGTATTTTTTGGGTTTGGATCGGGTTCGGGTATGACATAAATTTTCGGGTTTGGATTTGGATATTGCCATATCCGAGCCGATCCGACCCGATTGCCATCCCTATAGTAAATGTCATGTCATCTCTCGCCCGTTTTCTTCCCATAATTTGGCAAAAAAAATTAAAATTAAAAATAATAATTATAAATTTTTTTTGAAATATAACCAACAATTATAGCCAATTTCCATTGGAGTATAATATCCTACAAGTTCAGCAAATTTTAATCAAACATTAGGGTATCTCCAATGGTATTGGCTAAAATGATAGAAAATACTAATTATGTCAAATTTACTGAACCTGTAAGACGGTGTGCTTCGATGGTACTAGCTATATTGATTGGGTATATTTTAAAAATAGTATGTTATTATTATTTTAAGTTATTACAAATAGAATATATTATTTGAATATGGTAAGAGATGATGTGGAATCTACATATCTCTAGAGGTTCGACAAATATAACCAACAACAGGAAGTTGGCTAAAAATATAAATAAGGGAGATTCGACAAATATAGTCAATATCAGGAGGTTGGCTAAAAATATAGATAATGAAAATGATCCATTGGAATTGATTTTTTTTACATAATCTCTATAATTTCTATTTATAATATATTTAAATTACTTTTAGGGTTCTACATGGTTAGAAATGCTTTTACTTTTTTAAAATTTAGCCAATCAACTTGATCAATACCGTTAGAGTTGCTCTAACTATCGCATTTATACACATTGAAATTGAAATGCATTTTAAAGCACAAAGACCAATTCCCTTCGTTTCAAAAAAAAAAAAATTAGTTCTAAATTTAAAATCACTATTTTTATGAGTAAAAATTGTATATATTATATTTCATAAAAAAATTAAAATTTTATTATTAAGGTGTGTCAAAAAATTATTTGAAGACGAGCAGAAAATACCTCCATAATATTTTCCAAAGATCGTCCAACATTGTTTTTTGTTAAAAAGGAGAATAGTTAATAAGTTAAATCCCGAAACAGAAACAAATCGCACAAATTTCCTAAAAAATGGCAAACTATTTAAACTCAATAAATTATTTTTAATTTAGTGATGGTTTAACAAATATTATCCAACTCGAAAATTGAAGAGTAAATAATGTTACAAAATTTTACATTGAGAATTTTTTTCAATTTAGAAGACCTACTTATATTTGGTTTAAATTTTTAATTTTTCGTATTTTAATATAATTCTACTATCAATCAAATAAACTTACGTTTTAATATTAATTCAAATTCTATTCAATTTAGACGAACTACTTATATTTGATTTAAATTATTAAATTTATTTTTTGAAATTTGAGTATAATTCTACTATAAATCAAATAAATTTTTTAATATCTAAAGGACCACATCTACCTCTAAATATTTTACTGTCATACTATTTTGATGTATTATAAAAAATGGGCTTTTTTGAAAAATATCTAAGGATTTTAATTTTTTTTTGCAAAAATACTATTATTTTAAAGTTTACTTTGCAAAAATACGGACTATTTTGAAAAAATTGCAAAAATACGGATCAACTACAATCAACCAGTTTCAACTCTTTTTACAATTTAGTAAATTTGAAAGCAACTCAAATACTAATTGCAACTTAATTATTTCAACCTAAATCTACCGAAACAACCCAAATCAACACAAATAAACACAAATATTTCATATATGATTGACAACACAAATAACAACCCAAATCAACTTAAACTATACCAATACGTAAAATTGAGATTACAATTCTCGTAACCAGCATAATCTGCCACGGTCACTAAGCAATAATTGAGTACTCTTTACTGTAATTAACGTGGAGGAGGGGGGAGGCGGGGGGATAGGTCCCGGTCAGCTTCTAGACAATGGTGGGGTTGGATTTCTTCAAATGGATTCGCCGGAATCCGGCTTGCGACCCCAGTGATAATGATGATGGTGAAGGTCTGTCGGAGCAAATGGATTCATTTCTTGAACAGATCGGAGCTTACTACCGGAGAAGAAGCTCGTCGCCGGAGAAGATGACGGCGAGATGGCAGAGATGAAGTCGGGAAAGTCAGAGAGGTGGAAGATGAACCCAGAAGAAACAGAGGGAGAGATTGAAGAACGTATTTTTGCAATAATGGTGTAGAACTCCCGTATATATGCAAGGATTTTAGGAAGATAGTATATTTGCAAATTAAATTAGAAAATTCGATATTTTTAGTAAATTCTCTAAAAAAATTGGATAACATTCCTCTTACACTTATTATATACAAGGATATAGTTAAATTAATCGTCACATGTCCGAGTGGGCCAATAAAAAAAATTACCAATAGATTATAGATCCATAAAAGAACACCACAATGTAATACTTCCTTCGTCCTATTTTACATGTCCCTTTTATAAAAAGCACATATATTGGGAGAAAGGCTAGTTGGATAAAATTTTCCAACTAATATCCTTAATTAATATGAAAAATGAAAATAGTGTTAAGTTTGAAAAAAATCAAATAGATATAATAAATATAGAGATAGTTTCGGAAAACTACCCTTAAATTAAAAGAAGAAAAGTGACACATAATTGGCCTGTTTGGCTAACCTTATAATAAGGATTTATGGACTTATTTTCGGGTAAAAAATTTATATTTTGATAATTTTTTTTTATATAAGTATTTAATGTATATTTGATATTCAATAAGTTGCAAAAATAAGTTGGAAAGTTAGGAATCTTAACTTTCAACTTAAAATAAGTTGACTTATTCTGGAAAATAAATTTTCTCAAACACGCCCAATATAGAACAAATTCATTTCTCAAAAAAAATACATATATTTTGGACGGAGGAGTAATGTCCAGTTGTTAAACTTGCACATCGTAACTTTCTAATAGAAAAACTATAGTTTATTCACTGGTCATTTTAGATTACAATGTCCGAATGTCCGATACGCTTACGCAGGATAGTAATTGTTGAGCCTCCATGTAAATAAAAGAAGCCAACTATTTGTCATATGAATGTTCGGAATTAGAAACGGCCCAAAATTTCTTTTGCTAAGAAATGGCCCAACTTTCGTTTATACAAAGTAGGAAAACAAATTAATATTAATGAAAATAGGGTGAATGGGACCTAAAGAAAGTAGGAAAACAATATTAATATTAAAGGAAGTTAATTTTAGGAGAATTTCCTGAAGACAATCATTAATGTCCTGCCCCTCCTAGCCCTTATAAATAAAAAGTAGTAAATAATTAAAATTCCATAATTTTAAAAGTTAATTTTAGTAAATTCTCCTAAAATTAACTTTAGGAACCTTTTTCTCATGAAAATAAATTTAATATTAGATTTAATGGTTATGTTGAAGCTATGTTTGGCAATGTCAGCAACACTAGTCGTTTAAGCTGCATTAATAATGTGGACCAATACATTCATGATTATAGTTAAAAAAGTTATCAATAGATGGAGGCCTACGTGCTGATAAGTTTTTGTGTCTACTGAACAATCAACATTGGATAGGAAGCACTCACCAGCAACACTTCAATGTGAAAGTTCTGTTAAATTGGTTTGATGTGGACATGCAATCCAACAAGCTCTGCTAATAAGCTCAATAATATTATGTACTTCTAACATTTCATTCAATTACCAGACATTCTAATATATAAACAACATGCTCACTGCACTGCATATTCCTAGCTCTATAATACATCCAACCATCATTATGAGATATGAACCCCATCTATTCAGTATTCACCATGATGTAGATACTCGCGAGAATTTAATAAATGTCACTGGATTTTTATCCGGCCAATGCATCCATGTATTGTTAATTTCATTTCGGTCTTTTTACACAAGATCGCTGTTTTTGTAACAGACAAAACTAGTGGCATCTCTAGTTCAGATTAAAGTTGAAACAAATCTGACTTTTTCACTGTAACTAGTTTGGTGTGTCCAAACAAAAATAATAATAAATCAATTGAGTTATTACCTTAATTAATATCCTACATCCCAGCTTATGATTTGGTACAAACTTATGGTGATATGAAGCTTATCCATGTTGATGTCAAGGTTACATCGTTCAATTTACTTTATGTAACACCCTAAAAGAACCGATAACTTAACATTGTATCGTAGCACATCACTGTTAGACCATTACACCATAGGAAAAAGGCCTCATGTCAAGCTTTGACAGAAGGGCAGCTATAGAGGAACCAACCTTGTCCCCCTTCTTGATTAGATCCATGTTTGTTGTGATCTCCATAGTCCCCTAGCCTAACATAATAGTATTAGGTTCGATACTGAGTTCAACTTCAAAGTCTACTATCCAAGTGTTGAGGATGTATTTGTGGGAGGTTCGTTAACTTAACAATCCTTGCATAATCTTAATTATTTTAAGTTTCTCCTAAAATATCTTAAAGACACAATGCTATAAATTTATGAAAATTTAGTATTTATTTTACGAAATACACCCGGCCCAGTCCTCTGAACATTTATTCTGTTTATGCTGACTGTATAGAGTATTATTAACATATCCCACCATGAAAACCATGCTAGCTTCGACGACCAATAGGCTTGCAGGATAGTGATTTCTGATATCTACGAACCTCAACAAAAACTGTAATGAAAGTAACAGCCTTTTAAAGTAAGCATCACACATATAAAGTTTATATATTTGGACTACATAGATGATATCTCAATAAAGATTAGCTAAAGATGTGAATTCTTTGTGGATGAAAATACTTCAGGGTTGGAAATTCATTCATCTAGGGAGCTCTATCCTCTCATCTCTTAATGCCCACCACCAACACCACACAACATTTCAACGGAGTACATTTTAAAATTTTATACTTAACCCTGCTTCAACCAATAATGCCTAGACTACCATTCACCATTCCGAATCTACGTTACATTTTAAAGTTGTATTTACACTTTTAAACGGGTTTTAGGACTTAAAATTGTACATCCGTTGTACAGATTCTGTCCTTAGTGTCCGAGTCTTGAAATAAAAGTACTACTTATTGCTCAGCAGAATTCTGAGCACAACTGCATGTGAAGCTGCCTAGCTTTTGCCTGTCATTATTGACATGATGGAGACATGAACATGTTTAAGATTTTCCAGTCAGTACTATGCTGGACCTTGATCAGGATTCAACTGCACCAATCACTAATGCTACAATGTTCACTAAGAAAGAAGGGGTTCTTACCAATGCCATGAAGAGGACCGGTGACTGGTTTGTTTCTTGATTCCTAGTTTTTTTCTTCAGTAAATTCATAAGTGTTACTGTTACATGTACTTTTGTCTCGAAATATACATATCTGACTGAATACAACAAAATAATGAATATGTTTAAAGTTTGAAATTTGACAGGATTTTCTCCCAAGAGATCCCCAGTGATGTCACAGTTCATGCAGGGGGAACCTCCTTTGCATTGCACAAGGTACGGTCTCAGCTCGGGTTATTATGTATTCTTAATTGTATAGAATTGAAAAGTCGTGATCTGTCTTTTTAGTGTACAAGTATTTTACTTATGTAGTTTATATATTCTAGTTCGAATATAGTGTTGACATATAGATTTGATTAGAGACTGTCGTCAACACTTGATTTGGTTATGAGCTATCTAGACAACTTTTTTATGTAGTTTATTTTCATTTTCCTGCGTAATATGCAGTTCCCATTAGTCTCAAAGTCTGGATTCATAAGGAAGCTGTTTTCGGAATCTAGTGACCCTGATCCTTCTGATATTGAAATCCCTGATGTTCCCGGAGGAGCAAAAGCATTTGAACTTGCAGCAAAATTTTGTTATGGAATCAATTTTGAAATAGGGACAGAAAATATCGCTGCTCTCAGATGTGTGGCTGAGTATCTTGAGATGACAGAAGACTATGCAATCGGTAATCTGGTCGGAAGAACCGAAGCATATTTAAATGAAGTGGCACTAAAAAGTCTAGGAGGTGCAATTTCCATTTTGCATGCCACAGAAGAGTTCCTTTCAATAGCGGAGAAAGTTAAATTAGTGAACCAGTGCATAGATGCAATTGCACTTATGGCCTCTAGAGAGAGCCGACTTAATGTGTCTGGCGGGTCTGAGGATTCCAGTGATGGTGTTTATTCTTCTTCATCTCATTCAAAGCCCATAGATGATTGGTGGGCTGAAGATTTAACTGTTCTTAGAATTGATATCTTCCAAAGGGTTCTGATTGCAATGATAGCAAGGGGGTTCAAGCAGTATGCTCTTGGTCCCATACTAATGCTTTATGCCCAAAAATCACTTCGAGGTTTGGTGAGATCTTACCCCATATATTGGTTTATTTGGTCTGTTCGAATGTATGTGCAATTTAAACATAAATATTACCTTTCACTGCAGGAAATGTTTGGAAACGGAAGGAAGAATATGGAGCCAAAACAAGAACATGAAAAGAGAGTTGTTTTGGAAACAATTGTTAGTCTATTGCCAAGGGAGAAGAATGCCATGTCAGTTAGTTTCCTTTCAATGCTCCTTCGAGCTTCAATATATCTAGAGACAACGGTTGCTTGTAGGCTTGACTTGGAGAGGAGAATGGGCCTTCAACTTGGACAGGCTGTCCTAGATGACCTATTGATTCCATCCTTTTCCTTTACTGGAGACACATTGTTTGATATTGACACTGTGCAGCGAATTCTGAATAATTATCTTGAGTGTAAGGATGAAGGAAATCGTATGGGGGACTACAATGCAGATGGTCAAGAGTACATTTTGCCGCCTCAAAATGACATGGAGCAAGTTGGAAAGCTAATGGAGAGTTATCTTGCTGAAATAGCTTCCGACCGTAACTTAACAGTTTTGAGGTTCATTAGTATTGCAGAATGTATCCCAGAACAGTCACGGTTAACAGAGGATGGAATGTATCGAGCCATAGATATCTACTTGAAGGTGCAATCTCTTCTTTGAACAAGCTTTGATTAGTTTCTGTTTAATGTTAAAACTGCAGTATATCATATAACGATATTGTACTATGAATACATAGTAATATGAAATTAGCAACAACAGAAAAGACCTAGTAAAATGTGTAGTCTTGATCATCCTACTTTAACGTTTTTGAGACTACGTACTAAAGAAACTTGTTGGTTGCCCTTAACAGATATTATTAACAACATTTTTGTTAACAGGCTCATCCAGCTTTAAGTGACATGGAGAGAAAGAAAGTGTGCAGTGTGATGGACTGCCAAAAGCTTTCGCGAGAGGCTTGTGCCCATGCCGCTCAAAATGACCGCCTTCCTGTTCAAACAGTTGTTCAAGTCCTTTACTACGAACAACAACGCCTTCGGGAAGTGATGGATAGCAGTACTCATTCAAATGCACAATCTCCTTCTGTTGCTTCCAAGGCAAATGCAAACTCTGCAATTGTCCGCTCTGCATCAACTGATGAGTATGCTCGCCTGCGAAAAGAAAATCAGGACTTGAAACTAGAGTTGGCGAAAATGAAAATGCAGCTGAAAGAATTTAAAAAATCAGCTTCAGAAAGATCATCCGCAAGTACTCCATCTGCTGATAAACCTCCTTTGCCTAAGAAGTCTTTGATAAATTCAGTTTCCAAAAGACTTGGGCGGCTTGGTGCATTGGTACGTTCTGATGTATTGACATCTTCATCCAAAGGCAGAAATAAACCTGCTAAAGATAGAAGGCATTCCGTATCTTGAATAACCAAACCACACATATCCAATATCCCACTCGGAAGCAGGGTCTGAGGTTGGTAAAATACAGGTCCTTATACCCGCACCAAAAATTACAGAGGCTGTTTATGTACCTTAAATCTTTGTATCTACGTGTGCTTCAAATGTTTACATATATATTGTTTATAGCATTATTTGTCGGAGGCCTTGAGTTTTATAGCATTAAAACTCCAACGGTATTAATGTTTTATTATCTTTGAAAGGCAAAAGCTTTTTGTTCTACAAAGGTTACACCTACATGTAACAGGAAAATGGAAGGCAACCTATACATGTGGCCTAGAAGACGAACATAAAAATTTCCTATCAAAATAAATTTTAAGAGTTGTTGATTCATGGACTTGAGTGGGATTGGAGATATCCCTCTGTTTCATTTTAATAGTATCTTAACATTTTAGCCCGTACTTTAAAGTATTTTGGTATAAATTATTTTTAACTTTTTTTTCTGTGAATTAAAATTTTAATTATAAATTTTTATTCATAAAAAGAAAATTTAGAAATCAAAGAACCCATGTGCCAAAAAGTCAAGCATGTTATAAATTAGTAGCTATAATACAATTGAGGAGCTATTAATAAATATTATTATTTGAGAAAAGAAAGAGGGAGAGAGAGCAGTATAGAAAATGAAGATGCTCGGTGCATTTTACTTCTTCCGAGTCATGCTATTTATAGGCAATGAAAAGCAATGCAGGAGACAGGTGAATTAAATACATGGCAAAATCTTCTTCTCCTATATCTAGCTATACTACTTTGTATCTTTGACATATTGTCAATCACATTTTACAACACTCCCCTTTGATTGACATTTAGTACGGATCATAGACTGCTTCGTTAAAACCTTGTCAAAGAAAAACCCAGTGGGATAAAAATTTTGACGAAGGAAAAAGAGTACAATCTCCCCTTGGAAGAAATCGATCATTCACTTGAGTTTTGTTGCAACATGTCCTTGAGTCGACGCATTCCAATGTTATGTCGTAGCTTCCTGAATGTTGAATTCGGTAATGATTTTGTGAATAAGTCTGCAAGGTTGTCACATGATCGAATTTGTTGTACATCGATTTCACAATTCTTTTGTAGCTCATGAGTGTAGAAAAATTTTGGTGAAATGTGCTTCGTTCTGTCTCCTTTGATATAACCTTCCTTGAGTTGATCAATACATGCAGTGTTATCTTCAAACATAACTGTGGGGCTTCTCGTGATGTCCGGTAATCCACATGTTTCTTGAATATTCTTGATGATAGACCGCAACCAAACACATTCTCTACCGGCTTCATGAATTGCAATTAGTTCTGAGTGATGAGTTTGCCCCTGTAGTTTGCTTTGTGGATTTCCAGGAAATGGTCGTACCGTAATATGTAAATACATATACAGTTTGTGATTTGCCAAAATGAGGGGATCTGACAAATATCCGGCGTCTGCATATCCAATCAATTGAGATGTCAATTTTTTCGGGAAGAATAACCCAAAATCAACTGTTCCATGAAGATAGCGGAATATATGTTTGATCCCATTCCAATGTATGTCCATCGTAGCAGAGCTAAACCTAGCCAATAAATTCACAGCAAATGCAATAGCTGGCCTTGTATTATTTGCAAGATACATAAGTGCACCAATTTCACCAAGATATGGAATTTCGGGACCAAGAATATCTTCATCATCTTCTCGTGGTCGAAATGGATCTTTATTAGGTTCTAAAGATCTAACCACCATTGGAATGGTTAAAGGATGAGATTTATCCATGTAAAATCTGCTCAAAACTTTTTCTGTATATATGGATTGGTGGAGGAAAATTCCCGATGACAAGTGCTCGACTTGTATACCAAGACAATATTTTGTCCTTCAAAGATCTTTCATTTCAAATTCTGTTTTTAGATATATGACAACATCATCAACCTCTGTAGCTGTTCCTATAAGATTTAAATCATCCACATATACAGAAATGATCACAAAACCAAACTTTGATTTCTTGATAAAAACACATGGACAAATCTGATTACTAATATACCCATTCTTTTGTAAATAACAACTAAGTCTGTTATACCACATATGACCAAATTGTTTCAATCCATACAATGATCGTTGAAGTTTAATGGAGTATATATGACGAGGTTTCTTGAACTCGTCCATTTTCAACCCTTCTGGGATTTTCATAAAAATTTCACTATCAAGTGAACCATATAGGTATGCAGTAACGACGTCCATAAGACGTGTCTCCAGTTTTTCATTATAGGCCATACCTAATATGAAACGAAAAATAATTCCATCCATTACTGGCGAGTATGTCTCTTGATAATCAATCCCAGGACTTTGAGAAAACCCTTGAGCCACAAGTCAGGCTTTGTATCTCATTATCTCATTCTTTTCATTTCGTTTTCTTACGAATACCCATTTATTTCCAACAGGGTTCACACCAATTGGTGTTTGGACAACAGGTCCAAATACTTCTCTTTTACGCAATGAATTTAATTTTGTTTGAATTGCGTCTTTCCATTTTAGTCAGTCTTTTCTTCGACGGCATTCATCCACACTCTGTGGTTCAGGATCAGAATTTATATCGACATCCAATGCCACAGAATACACAAATACATCATCGATTATGGCTTTACTTCGATCCCATAATTTCATGTTATGTACATAATTTATTGAAATTTCATGATTACTTAATCCCTCATCTTTAGGGATTGGAATCTCTTCAGGAGATAATACCACTTCAGGGGTATTTGCTACTTCTGGGGCATGTGCAACTTCAGGGGCATTTTTCTTTGTTTTTCCTTTTCGTGGTGCAGTATCTTTTGCACCGACCGGTCTACCATGCTTCAAGCGTGGATTTTATTCCGTAACCAATTCTTTTGTATTTGATTTTTGAATTGGTACATCTATTCTAGCTGGAGTATTTACTGCAGGTATATGAGATTTTATAATTTTTCTAGAATCGTTAAATGCGTCAGGCATTTGGTTTGCGATATTTTGCATATGAATAATCCTTTTAACTTCAGTTTCGCATTGACCGGTACGTGGATCTAGAAAATGTAATCCTGATGCATTCCATGTAATGTCAGGATGAGCTTTATTCGAATATTTATCTCCCCCTAAACGAGGAAACACTGACTCGTCAAATTGACAATCTGCATATCTTGCGGTAAATAAATCTCCAGTTAGTGGTTCAAGATATCTAATTATAGATGTGGAATCAAAACCAACATAGATACCTATTCTTCTTTGAGCTCCCATCTTCGATCTCTGTGGTGGAGCAATCGGCACATATACAGCACTTCCGAAAATTTTAAAGTGAGAAATATTAGGAATTTGGCCAAGTACCAATTGTAGTGAAGAATGTTTTTTATAGGCAGTGTTGGGACAATCAGATCTTGGCACTGCGATTTTTGATACAATAAATTAACGAGTACGAATAGAAAAGTCACCTTGTTAACGGTTGATTCCACGCTCTTCTATTGTATTCCCAAATTCCCTTGAGCGAAGTGTGGCCTTCGTCTTCTCAAGTTAACCTCTCTTCTTGCTCCTGGGTGGCTACAAAATTTTTTCGACCCCCTAGCAAGAAGAGAATAAGAATATATATAGGGCTACAATAGGGATCATGGATAATTAGGCTGGGCCTTCTAATTACATCTTGGGCATGACCCAATGTAATTAAATATTAATTCAATCCACTAAAGAATTAATATTTGCACTACCTTTCCTAATACAGTAATTTAATTAATTCGGTTCAAATATTATTTGCTTATTAAATTCCCCATGTTTAAAATATCGCATGTCCATTAATTAAATAAATTACAGATAATTCATTTAATTAATATCTTTTATCCTTGATCATCCACTCAACCTTTATTTAATTATGCCGGAATAAATCCACCTGCAGGGTTTCACATAATTAAATTTTTTTTTTGAGCTTTCAAAGGGACATCATTAACCCGCATATTATCAGGACATGGATTCCTTCAATAAATAATATCCACCATATATATTATTCCATCACCCAAAATATAATGAAATAAATCAAAAGAATTATTTCATATATAAATCAAAGCATGTAAATAATATACACGTGTCAATTACTATATCTGGATTAAGAACCTAAGCATTAATAATAACATAGAATCTTAGTTCACCTTCTTAATCAGTATAAGGGAACAATTCTAAATTTGATCCTGTTCAATATACACAAAGTATACTAGTATTATTTATTAGTCAATATAAACTAATCTAAATAATACTACAGCCATTCCAGTGGACTGTCTAACACCACCTGTGCTGTGAACCATATTATATTATATAAACCGTATTTAATAATCTAATATTCTGTATCCCATTTGATACTAGATTATTCACAATATATAATATTTAAACAACATGTAAACATTTAAATGATTCTCAATAAAATAGGCCATAAATAAATGTATATACTTCAAATAAATATTTTCAGTATACACCAACAATCTCCCACTTATACTCAAAATATTCTATGAGTATATCAGTGTTTATTTAATCCACTATTACACAAAAAAAGTATGTGTCCATCCATCTGACTCCTATCGCTTCCACATGCCTGTCAAAAAATTTGGTTGGCAAGCTCTTTGTGAAAGGATCTGCCCGGTTGTCTTCTGATGATATGTGAGCCACAACTATATCTCCTCGCTTTACGATTCCTCGTATGAGATGATACTTACGTTCAATATGTTTAGCTGCTTTGTGATCTCGCGGTTCCTTCGAATTTGCCACAGCACCAGTGTTATCACAATACACTGTCAAGCTCCTAGGCAAATTAGGTACCACATCCAAGTCCAAAAGAAAGTTCCTGAACCATACAGCCTCCTTTGCAGCCTCAGAGGCCGCCACGTACTCGGCTTCCTTGGTGGAGTCTGCAATGCATTTCTACTTTACACTCCTCCATATAACGGCTCCACCTCCCAAAGTAAAAACATATCCCGAGGTTGATTTCCTCTTATCTTTATCTGATTGGAAATCTGAATCAGTATAAAGGAAATAGTTCCGAGGCCTTATAAATTAACATATACTCCTTAGTCCTTCTCAGGTACTTGAGTATAGTTTTTACTGCACTCCAATGTTCCTGACCTGGGTTTGACTGATATCTACTAACCATGCCTACAGCAAAGCAGATGTCAGGCCTCGTACATAACATAGCATACATTAAGCTTCCACATGCCGAAGCATAAGGAACTGCTTTCATGCTCTCTATATCCTTAGGTGTCGAAGGACACTGCTCCTTGGATAGAGCCACTCCATGCTTAAAAGGTAGAAAACCTTTCTTAGAGTTCTGCATGTTAAAACGAGCTAATACTTCATCAATGTAGGGCTCTTGAGATAAAGCCAACATCCTTTTCTTGCGATCCCTTATTACTTTGATCCCAAGGATGTATGCCGCTTCACCTAAGTCCTTCATTTCAAATTGTTTGAACAACCATGCCTTTACTGATGACAACATCTTAACATTGTTTCCAATGAGTAAAATGTCATCTACATACAGTACTAGAAAAACCACTGCATTACCCTCACTTCTCTTATACACACATGATTCGCTTGGACTTTGATCAAATCCCTATGACTGGACTGCCTGATCAAAACGAATATTCCAGTCCCTAGAAGCTTGTTTTAGTCTATAAATAGACCTCTTAAGCTTACAAACAAGATGCTCTTGGCCTTCCTTAATGAATCCTTTTGGTTGTTGCATATAGATGGTTTCCTCAAGACTTCCATTAAGGAAAGCTATCTTGACATCCATTTGCCAAATCTCATAATCGAGATGAGCTGCTATAGATAAAAGAATCCGGATCGACTTAAGCATAACAACCGGCGAAAAGGTTTTCTCATAATCGATCCCTTCTTTCTGAGTATACCCTTTCGCAACAAGTCGTGCTTTACAGGCTTTCACCTTTTTGTCAGATCCTCTTTTCTTCTTGTAGATCCACATACATCCAATGGGTTTTACACCTTTGGGTGGTTCCACGAGCTCCCAAACTTGATTGGAATACATAGATTCCATCTCAGATTCCATTGCCTTTCGTCATTGATTTGCATCTTTATCTAGAATTGCCTCTTCGTATGTCCTGGGATCCTCATCATGTTCGCCAGAGACCAAGTCCGAGGACTCTCCCAAAAACATGAATCTATCTGGTTGTTGAACAACCCTCCCACTACGACGAGGCACTGGTGCAGTATTAGTGTTAAGTTGTGCATTTTCTTGTGGCTATTCTACTTGTACTATTGGCACTTGGGGATTATCTGTCCCTCCCACTAGTTCCTCTAAAACGATACTACTCATGGGTTTGTGGTTCATTATATAGTCTTCTTCTAAGAATCTAGCATTGGTGCTAACAATGATATCTCGATCCCTAGGACTATAAAATGAATAACCTTTCGTTCCCATGGGATAGCCTACAAACAGCCTTACTTCTGTACGAGATTCTAACTTGGTCGCGTTCTTGTTCAGCACATGTGCTGGACAACCCCAAATCCGAATATGTCTTAGACTTGGTTTGCTACCAGTCCACAATTCTATTGGAGTCTTGGGAACCGACTTAGAAGGTACCAAGTTTAGAAGGTAAGTCGCTGTTTCTATAGCATATCCCCAGAACGACTTGGGTAAATCTGAATAACTCATCATCGATCTAACACTTTCTAAAAGAGTCCGATTTCTTCTCTCTGCTACACCATTCTGCTGAGGTGTGCCAGGTGCAGACAACTGGGATGCAATCCCATTTTCTGATAAATATTCCCTAAATTCTCCAAGCAAGTATTCGCCACCACGATCTGATCGTAGTGACTTGATACATTTTCCAAGATGTCGCTTATCCGCACTTGCTTTGTACTCTTTGAATTTTTCAAAGCACTCAGACTTACGGCGCAACAAATAAATGTACCCATATCTAGAATAATCGTCAATAAAAGTGACAAAATACTCATAACCTCCTCTTGCTTGGATACTCATAGGTCCACATAAATCAGTATGAACCAATTCTAACACTTCTTTGGCTCTATTCCCCTTTGCTTTAAAAGGCCTATTAGTCATCTTACCTTCCAAGCAGGATTCGCAAACTGGAAATGGCTCCACTGCCAACGAGCCTAATGGCCCATCTACTACCAGTCTTTGAATCCTCCTCAAGTTAATATGACCTAATCTTAAGTGCCAAAGATATGTTTGGTTCAATTCAGAAGGTTTCTTTCTTTTATTTGAGCTAGAAAGAATGTTATTAGTTTCCTTTTGTTGCAGCATTGGTTGGACAGGATTAATAATATATAAATTGTCTTGCAATGTACCAGAACATATAACTCGTTAATTCATCATAATAGAAACATTACGATCCAAACAAACATTATAACCATCCTTGGCAAGTTTAGAAACCGAAATTAAATTCCTTCTAAACGAAGGTACATAAAGACAATTGTTCAAAACCAAAATCCTATCATCGCCAAAAGATAATGTAATTATTCCAACTGCACCTACTGCTAGTTTCGTAGCATTTCCCATGAACACATATATCTCTCCATCTCTAAGCATTCTGGATTGCTGCAACCCCTGCATAGAGTTACAAACATGGTCAGTGGCTCCTGTATCTACACACCGAGTGCTCGTAGATATAGCCGCTATATATGTTTCTATAACTAGAGAAAGAGACATACCAGTATTGTTTGTCTTCTTAGGAAGAGGACAATCCTGTTTCCAGTGACCTGACTGCTTGCACCTGAAGCACTTGCCCTTAGGCTTTTTTCACAGCACCTTGAACTCCCACTGCATTAGCAACCTTTCCAGCTTTCTGTGTCTGAACCTTTTTCTTCTTCTTGCCTTTCGGATTAGAAGAAGAAGCTTTCTCAGCCACATGCACTTGAACATTCTGCTTAAAGAGTCCTTCAGCTGCCTAAAGTTCTGTCAGAAGTTCCACGAGACTATACATCCTTTTGTTCATGGTGTAATTCAAGCGGAACAGCTCAAAACTTTTGGGCAGACTCATAAGGATGATATCGATCTGGGTTTCCCCATCAATATTAGCACCAAGGATCTCCATCTCATTCAGATGAGACATCATCCTGAGAACATGATCCCTTACAGGTGTTCCTTCAGCCATCTGAGTGTTCATTAAAGCCTTCATTGCTACTTTCCCAGCAGCCCTATTCTGTTCTCCAAAAAGTTCCTTGAGATTAAAGAGCATATCTGAAGTAGTGGCCATAGCTTGATGCTGATGCTGCAAAACACCCGACATTGCTGCCAGAATGTAACATCGCGACATCTCATCAGCCTTAACCCACCGCTTATAATACTCCTTCTCACTTTCAGGAGCATCTTCAGCAGGCTGATCTGGCTTGGGTTCATAAGTACAAAATTTGTACTCCTCAGCAGTCAACACTATGTCCAAATTACGTTTCCATTCAATATAGTTCGGTCCAGTAAGTTTGTTATCCTTAAGTATGGTGAATAGTGGATTAAAGCCCATAATGATCTAATCCTGAGAATCATACATGTAACACATAATCAGAGAGTTGCACAAATCTTAAAACCTATTGGTTTCCTCTAACAATTAATTAAAATTAATGCACTAATATTTAAACACCATAAGTATCTGGTACGCCATGATGGGTGACATATATACCACTTAAATTCGTTTAAATATTACTTCGGTCCTATTACTAAATAATACGCCACGTTAGGGTGGACTATATATTATTTTTCATAGCTAAGTGTATACCATTATTTAATCTTAAATTACTTAAACCAAATACATCCTTTTGATATATTAATGGAAAATTCTCAGGTCTCGGAGGAGTCACAACGGCCTCGCTTAATACCCAATTCATAGACAGAATTCTCCATAGTCAACATCAAAAGAGTATTCAATTTTCGTAACGAATTCTATGAAACTTGGTATGTCACGTTAGGGTGATCTATATACCTTTCAATATTCGTTATTTAATTTAAGAATTTTGTTCTAGTAATTTCTACAACCTTTTAAAATACCGTAAATAGTACGCCACGTTAGGTGATCATATATACCATTTACATTATTTAAAAAGTTATATTACATACAAAATAATGGAGACCGTGGGATTTAATTCCTAATTAATTCCCTCACCCACTTAGAATTTTTATTTAAAAATTGAGGAATTTTATCTAGCATGCATCGCCTTATGCTATTTAATCGCAGTCCACATGTATCAAAATACACAAAACACATAACATAACAGCATGCTATTCTTGATTAAAGCATAATAAATAAATACTATGTCCATGTCGTCCTAATTATGTTAAACATGCAATTAAAAATTAATTACACACATAATTAACAGCACACATAACATAATTAATTAAATCAATAATCAAAATCAGTGGAAAAAAATTAAAATAAAATTTTCCACTATTATGGCCCCTTGAAAAAAAAAGATTCCAGCCCTGTTCTCTGCTGAAAAAACAGTTTTCTGCCAAAAAACTTCTGTTGCGCGGCTTGTAGACGCGTTACAGCCCTGGAAGCCCTGTCGCGCATGACGCACATGCGTTACAGCTCTGGAAGCCCTGTTGCGCATTTGCATCATGCGTTACACCCCTGTTAGCTATTGTAATGCAGGACAGACCTGCGTTACAGCCCTCCAACAGATTTTTCATGCGTCTTCCTGTTTCTGTTTCTGTCGCCACCAGTTTCTGAATTCCTGATGCTTAATCGATTAACAGCCATAGCAGGCCCTTCAATCAGCTTCGCAGCGGATAAATATTTTTCTCCATTTTGATTTCCGATCGCACATAATTGTTACAAAATACCCGGATTATACAAAATCCATCAAACAATTACATAAAAAATAGATCTAATACAAAACTAATTTGTAAAATCTATTCTAACACGATCAACCCTCGTGTTTTACTACCACGATAAACCACGTGGAAACCAAACAAAATAACCACGATTAAACCACGTGGGATCCAAACACATAATTAAAATATACATGGCCATAATAGTGGATAACAACCTGCAAAACAGAATTATACAAGCCTACCACTATATACATGCATACATAATTACGACATGGACATCGTATCAAAAATCGCAGAACCATTGAACCTAGCTCTTGATGCCAATTGTTGGGACAATCGGATCTTGGCACTGCGATTTTTGATACAATAAATTAACGAGTACGAATAGAAAAGTCACCTTGTTAACGGTTGATTCCACGCTCTTCTATTGTATTCCCAAATTCCCTTGAGCGAAGTGTGGTCTTCGTCTTCTCAAGTTAACCTCTCTTCTTGCTCCTGGGTGGCTACAAAATTTTTTCGACCCCCTAGCAAGAAGAGAATAAGAATATATATAGGGCTACAATAGGGATCATGGATAATTAGGTTGGGCCTTCTAATTACATCTTGGGCATGGCCCAATGTAATTAAATATTAATTCAATCCACTAAAGAATTAATATTTGCACTACCTTTCCTAATACCGTAATTTAATTAATTCGGTTCCAATATTATTTGCTTATTAAATTCCCCATGTTTAAAATATCGCATGTCCATTAATTAAATAAATTACTGATAATTCATTGAATTAATATCTTTTATCCTTGAGCATCCACTCAACCTTTATTTAATTATGCCGGAATAAATCCACCTGCAGGGTTTCACATAATTAAATCTTTTTTTTGAGCTTTCAAGGGGACATCATTAACCCGAATATTATCAGGACATGGATTCCTTCAAAAATAATGTCCACCATATATATTATTCCATCACCCAAAATATAATGAAATAAATCAAAAGAATTATTTCATATATAAATCAAAGCATGTAAATAATATACACGTGTCAATTACTATATCTGGATTAAGAACCTAAGCATTAATAATAACATAGAATCTTAGTTCACCTTCTTAATCAGTATAAGGGAACAATTCTAAATTTGATCCAGTTCAATATACACAAAGTATACTAGTATTATTTATTAGTCAATATAAACTAATCTAAATAATACTACAGCCATTCCAGTGGATTGTCTAACACCACCTGTGCTGTGAACCATATTATATTATACAAACCGTATTTAATAATCTAATATTCTGTATCCCATTTGATACTAGATTATTCACAATATATAATATTTAGACAACATGTAAACATTTAAATGATTCTCAATAAAATAGGCCAGAAATAAATGTATATACTTCAAATAAATATTTTTAGTATACACCAACAGGCAGTTGGTCTAATCCTAATAATATTGGCAGCGTGAAGTATTGCATGACCCCAGACGGATGTAGGTAATTTTTCTTTCAACAATATTAGTCTTGCAATAAGTTGAAGTCTTTTGATAAAGGACTCGGCTAATCCATTTTGTGTATGTACATGAGGAACTGGGTATTCAACTGAGATTCTGTTTACACAAAATCACGCAAGCGTACGTGGTCACAAGTAATACAGATAGAAGTCAAGTTCGTTCCCACAGAGATCTTAGGTTTCAATTCAGTTTTGTACCTATGCAACAATGTATGGTTATTATGCACTGCTAAGACAATTAACAATATTAAGTTTTTTACTAACTATAATTAACTAAGATACAAATTAACAAACTAAAAATTACTAACTACTTATATGCAAGAAAAACATGGAATCCTAACTTCATTAAATACTTCGCTTAGATCTGACGCCTTTAATCACTATGTGCAATGGTTATGATATCTGATCGGACAACACGAAACAAGTACATGCTACCTCTCAGTATACGTATACCAAACTAACCATACATCCACAAAAGAGATAGAAGATGAATAGACACCAATTATGCTTATACCCTATATGTCTATAGAATTTGAAAACATAACGGTTGAAGAACAAGTTATCCATAAAGATCACACAGGGCAATATAAGTATTCTCATCTCATACTACGAATCATGTTGATAACAATCATGAACCTATGCTAGCATGGCAAGTTCTAAATCTCAAGATCCACTTTCACTTCACAAGAGATTAACAGATTAGATGTTAGCTACGCATCTAACAGTTAAGCATAACCATACGAGGATATCAAATATACATCACACACAGATCTTTAAGCAATCAAGATACTAAGTTCCATAAGTAAATCCGTTAGAATCCCATGACAACGATTAGTTCATAATTGAACCTCTCGTCATCATGGGATCAAGTGAAACCATGATAACAAACAAGATATGGAAGAAAGTAATAATATTAATAAAACAAGAGTTAAGAAAACAAATCTATGATAAAAAAGATGAAGTAGATCTAGATCCGTTGCTTGTCACGAGCGTTGAATCCTTCTCTCCTTTTCTCCCTTGCAGATCTAAGCTATATTATGTACAAGATATATAATTGTCTAATTCCTAATTCTAATTGTCTAATTTACAAGGGGTTAGATGTGTTTATATATAGGCACTCCAAGTCTTGCCCAGCAAGAAATTGCCTTCTATTACAATTAGAATTCAATTTAGGTACTAAAAACTGCCCAAAATATAATTAGAACTTGAAAAGGGCAAAACAGTAAATTCTCTTCTCCCATCAGTCTGCTTGTCACGCAGTTTGCGCGCGCAGATCCTGTCCTAAGTTGTAGAAAATCGTCCAGGCTTCGCGTGGACAGCTTACGGGCCTCAAACGGACTTATAGAACTCCAGATATGGCCAAAACAGTGTAGACTGCGCAACCTTCCCGGAAAATCCGAATTTTAATCAATTAATTCTCCAAACACGACAGAAGCATCACCCATAATCGATATTCTTGCAAATCTGTACAACTAAGCAAAACACATCAAAACTACAATAAACTTGAGTCCAAGACAATCAATTTAAGCCGAATTGAAGCGATCCAAGTGGATATAAATCCACTTATCACACCCCCAAACTTAAACCGATGCTTGTCCTGAAGCATAAACAATTACAACTAACTAACTAATTAGTACCACTTCCGTAGGTGATCACGGTTGCAATTGGCATATGCAACAATCCCTTTAAACCCCTAGGCAGCCCCAGTGGACGAGTAAGGTCTCGTGAGGGCCTATAGCGAATGTACCCACAAAATCCATTTAACCTAATGCAATGCAATGCATGAATGCAACTAGAATGAAAATGCAACGATCCCCTTCAAACTAACCAAAACCAACTAACAAGGAAATATCTCAAAGAATGCAACTAAATCCAAATAGAGCTCGACCAAGTTCCCGTATACTAACAATACATGAACAGAAACGTGCGTGTGTGCAATGCTCATCAGAAATAATCCCAAAACTAGGTCAAAAATCATACATGCTCTTCGTCAAGACAATCACAGGTTTATAAATAGAATAGACTGTAAACACTTCATAACCTAGGAACACCCCCATCCTTATCCAAGGTAGACAGAAATTCATGCTTTATTACTAACTACTATGACACATATATACAATCATGATTATTTAACCGTGCAATGGATGAGACCCCGAAAGGCTTATACAATAATACTCATGTAGCGAGCATTGGGTTAGTGGATCCCAGACTATGAAAACCTTAGGTCACTAGGCACAAAGTCCCCGCGAACTTAATAGCTAGAGTATTAAAGAGCTCACCCTAGTTAATTTTGCATATAAACAATTGACACTTTGGACTTTTTTTTTCTTTTTTTCTTTTTTTTTTCTGTTCTTTTCTATGCAATCTGGAATGAGAATTCTCAATTCCAACCCTAGACTACTCATATAAATATGAGCCGGCTACTAGCCATTTGACATCTATCCATCAACTAGCATGAAATCCCTGTTTTCCCCCAAACTTATACTTTAGTGTTCTAGGCCATCAAGGGAATAACGAAAATTCTAAATATAATCAAGTGATTAAATCTCAAACAACCAAACAAGCATGACCTCAACCTAGCCCAAAAGCACCCAATGAGACTGTGTAATTAGTTTTGTTTCCGCAACACATAAGTCAATTTCTTAGAAACTATAAATCAACCCTCTATTCATCATTACCACACTCAATTAGACACCTACCTACCAATCAGAATTAGCTCGTCTTAAGGGATCATGAAATATGCATGCTATGCAAATGTAACTAATATGAACTCACATGGTATACGAAAAATAAAAACAGAATGTCCTGTATGAAACAAACATAATTAATACTAACAAATATGCATGAATTACTACTAATAATATACAAAGCATGAAATCCTACATGAACACATAATACAACAACAACTACTAATCACTCAAACCACCCCCAAACTTAAAATATTCAATGTCCGCGTTGAATGGAAGTAAATACGAGGGAAAGTAGAAAACATACCTAATCAGCTGAGTCATAACCCTCCTCGGATGAATCTGGTGGAGGATAATGCGCATGAGCTCCATAGACTGGCCACTTCCCAAATAACAAGAATACTACAAAACCCACAATTACAAGAACACAAATTCGTAATAAAAATAAGATTAGAGAAAAGATAAACCAATTACGAATCAAAGAGGTGAACTTGTAATTAATTCCTCTTTAGAATTGAATTTAAATAAAATAGAAGAGGAAATGGATTTGTATGTATGGATGTGTATATATAATGGAGTGATAGGATGAATATAAATTTGAATGTGTATAGGAGAAAGTTTGAGTGGGTATGAATTTAAGGTAAGATAGATAAAGGATTTAATAATTTAAAGAAAAAGAATTAGAATAGATATAGGATTAGAGATAGAAGTTGGGGGATTATTATGAAATTGGGAATAGGTTAGGGATGAAAGAATAGGAGTAGAAAAGAATTGGGGTTGAAAGAAAGAAGAAAGAATTTTTTTTAATACAAAACTGCTGAAAAAAACCCTGCACTACCAGCTGTCACGCAGGCGCAACCTGCGCGACAAGCAGTAACGCAGGCGCAGCCTGCGCCACTGTTCGATTTTTTTTTTCAACAGTCATATTTTTTTTTTTCAACACTTTTTTTTTCTTCCTACACTAATGCGTGGGTTGCCTCCCACGAAGCGCTTCTTTAACGTCAATAGCTTGACGTTACTTCCAAGCCTCCATTAAGGATGATAATAGTTTGCCTGGTCCTCTCTTCGCGAGACTTCATCATCATCACGGCGGCACACTTTCGGCCCCTTCTCCTCGCTTGGGCTATTCGTATAACAAATATGTCCCGTTCCAATGCCTTCTTCTGTTGACCCAAAATCTGTCAATTTGTAGAACAACACACACTCGCGGGCTTCGGTTGAATATAATGGAGGAGGGTAAATGTAAGTTGCTGCAGCCTTTGGTTCCTCAAAAAGAACTTCCTCCATTGGCTCTAATCCGCTACCTCCATCTTTATAATCTGAGACAAGTATAAGACCTGAATCTTTCCCATGTTCTTCATCCTCTTGGTACGCACATACCAATTCTTGAAATTTGTGCAGCCCATCAGTGTCTGTCTCAAATTATGCCCTTTCCAAATCATCCACCTCACTAGCTTGATCAAATTCCTCACATGGGTTGTGAACACTCACCTCCTCTTGGAATTTGTTTTCTTCAATTATGCATGCAGTACCTTGCTCCAAGTCATCGTTATTTTCTGGAATTGCCTCTCGTATGGATTGTTGTTTCTCTTGTTCCAAGACACTCAAACTTGAGCAACTAGTGTCTCCATAGATTTGAGATTCTTCTCATGACCCTCTACAAGCATCCTAATCTCCTTCAAATCATCAACCTCATCTGACTGAAAAGTAGGAGTAGGTTGCTGATGTTGAAACTCTTCACTTCCAAAGAAATATGACATGTCTGGAACATCTTGCTGGTACTGTTGAGGATGGTATTGAAAATATGGTTGTTCCTCATAAGTGACATATGGATCAACTCCTTCGTAGTAACAATATTGTGAGGGATCATGAACGCCAAAACACCGCTCACATTGATAAGGCATGGATGTCCTTGAATATGCCCACCATGGCAACTCCTCGCATGCCATCTTCAAAAACTCAAGTACCTGAAACTCACCAAACTACAAAATAGGTAAGAAAAACAAATCCGAGTCAGTGAACTCTAACGACCACTATTGACAAGCACAAAACCAAAAATAAAACACCGATGATCCCCGGCAGCGGCGCCAAAAACTTGTTTACACAAAATCACGCAAGCGTACGTGGTCACAAGTAATACAGATAGAAGTCAAGTTCGTTCCCACAGAGATCTTAGGTTTCAATTCAGTTTTGTACCTATGCAACAATGTATGGTTATTATGCACTGCTAAGACAATTAACAATATTAAGTTTTTTACTAACTATAATTAACTAAGATACAAATTAACAAACTAAAAATTACTAACTACTTATATGCGAGAAAAACATGGAATCCTAACTTCATTAAATACTTCGCTTAGATCTGACGCCTTTAATCACTATGTGCAATGGTTATGATATCTGATCGGACAACACGAAACAAGTACATGCTACCTCTCAGTATACGTATACCAAACTAACCATACATCCACAAAAGAGATAGAAGATGAATAGACACCAATTATGCTTATACCCTATATGTCTATAGAATTTGAAAACATAACGGTTGAAGAACAAGTTATCCATAAAGATCACACAGGGCAATATAAGTATTCTCATCTCATACTACGAATCATGTTGATAACAATCATGAACCTATGCTAGCATGGTAAGTTCTAAATCTCAAGATCCACTTTCACTTCACAAGAGATTAACAGATTAGATGTTAGCTACGCATCTAACAGTTAAGCATAACCATACGAGGATATCAAATATACATCACACACAGATCTTTAAGCAATCAAGATACTAAGTTCCATAAGTAAATCCGTTAGAATCCCATGACAACGATTAGTTCATAATTGAACCTCTCGTCATCATGGGATCAAGTGAAACCATGATAACAAACAAGATATGGAAGAAAGTAATAATATTAATAAAACAAGAGTTAAGAAAACAAATCTATGATAAAAAAGATGAAGTAGATCTAGATCCGTTGCTTGTCACGAGCGTTGAATCCTTCTCTCCTTTTCTCCCTTGCAGATCTAAGCTATATTATGTACAAGATATATAATTGTCTAATTCCTAATTCTAATTGTCTAATTTACAAGGGGTTAGATGTGTTTATATAGGCACTCCAAGTCTTGCCCAGCAAGAAATTGCCTTCTATTACAATTAGAATTCAATTTAGGTACTAAAAACTGCCCAAAATATAATTAGAACTTGAAAAGGGCAAAACAGTAAATTCTCTGCTCCCATCAGTCTGCTTGTCATGCAGTTTGCGCGCGCAGATCCTGTCCTAAGTTGTAGAAAATCGTCCAGGCTTCGCGTGGACAGCTTACGGGCCTCAAACGGACTTATAGAACTCCATATATGACCAAAACAGTGTAGACTGCGCAACCTTCCCGGAAAATCCGAATTTTAATCAATTAATTCTCCAAACACGATAGAAGCATCACCCATAATCGATATTCTTGAAAATCTGTACAACTAAGCAAAACACATCAAAACTACAATAAACTTGAGTCCAAGACAATCAATTTAAGCCGAATTGAAGCGATCCAAGTGGATATAAATCCACTTATCAGATTCCTACTGCATGCAATAGTCAACAAAAGTTGCAGATGTGAACTCGCCAGCATTATCTAAACGAATTGACTTGATGCAATGATCTAGGAATTGAGCTCATAATTTGATTATTTGGGCAAGTAATTTTGCAAAAACATCATTATGAGTTGAGAGAAGAGAAACATGTGACCATCTAGTTGAGACATCAATTAATACCATGAAGTACTTAAATGGGCTAGAAGATAGGTGGATAGACCCACATATGTCGCCTTGGATCATTTCAAGAAAATTTGGATTTTCAAGCTGAACTTTAGTAGGAGATGGTCGAGTAATCAATTTTCCTAAAGAACATGCTGAACAAGGAAGGTCATTGTTTGATAGAACTTTAAGATCTTTTAGAGGATGACCAGTAAAATTTTCTATAATGCGACGCATCATAGATAAACCAGGGTGACCTAATCTTTCATGCCAAAGTGTAAATGATTTTGGGTCTATTAGTTTCGAAGCAATGACATTGTGTGACTCAATGGCTCTAATTTTCATCATATATAATCCCGAGGAAAGTGATCTAAACCTTTCTAAGATTTTCTTGTTGCTAGAATTAGCAGAAGTGATAAGAAGATATTCTTTACCAGCCTCGGAAGTGGTTTCGATGTGAAAATCGTTGAGTCGGATATCCTTAAAACTAAGAAGATTTGTAGTGGACTTACTAGAAAACAATGCATTTGGAATACATAAGTGTGTACCATTAGGTAAGATAAAACTAGCCTTTCTAAATCCCTCAATTATATTAGAAACACCAGATATTGTCCCAACTTGTGCTTCGATTTTGGTTAGAAGGCTAAAATATTTCCGGCTCTGTAAAATCGTATGAGTTGTGCCACAATCAGCAATGCATATATCCTCGGAAATCATTCTGTGCATAATTAAGAAACACACTTTTATTCGATAGAAAAACATAACACACTACATAGCTTAAACAAGATAATACACAATATTGTAGTAATTTTATGAAACTAATCTTCAGCCTCCCATATGGGAGTTTCGTTAGGTTCATTCGGACCATTAATGCTTATTCCTCCAGTTGCAACTATTGGGGAATCATCTAGGTTATTGTTGGCGAAATTGGTTTCCACCATTTTTCCTTTTGACTTCTGAGATGATTGGTATAGAACAACAAGATGTTTTGGGATATGACAATTACGTGCCCAGTGTCCTTCCATTCCACACTTATGGCGTGTGTTATCCATTTTCCCTCCCTGTGGTGCCTTTCTTTTGCTCTGTTCAGATTGCCACTTCCGGTGACTAGAGCTGGTATAAGGACGAAAGTGCCCGTGACCTCGACCTCGTCCACGGTATCGACCTTGGCCTCGTCCACCTCTATACCCTTTTCCACGTACATTTTGCTGGAATGACATGTTATTTACTTCAGGTAAAGGGGCAAATCCTGTTGGATGGGATTGATGATTCTTAATCACCAATTCATGATTCTGTTCAGCAACAAGAATTGTTGATAGAAGATCCCCGACTTGGTGAATTTACGCTCCCTATACATCTCAGCTAAGTTGATATTATTGGGGTGAAAAGTAGATAATGTTTTATCGATTTTTCTTTTCTCAGTAACTTTCTCACCGCATGATTTTTCTTTTCTCAGTAACTTTCTCACCGCACATAATGAGTCTAGAACTTATCTTGAATAAAGCAGAACTATATGCCCGAACACTCTTAAAATCCTGAAGTATTAGATTAGCCCAATCATTTTCAGCTGCTGGTAGATAAACTAGTTTCTGGTGGTCCAACCTATCTTTTAGATTTTCCCATAAAATATACGGATCCTCGACTTCTAGGTATTCAGATTTTAAATCTTCATGCATGTGGTGTCGGAGAAAAATAATAGAGGTAAAGTTTTGTTCAACCGTGGCTGTATTTCCTGCCTTTATCGTATCGCTTAATTTCTTTGAATCAAGATGTAGTTTTACATCTTGTACCCATGACAAATAATTATCTCCAGAAATGTCTAATGCAATGAATGATAAGCTTGTAAGGTTTATCATACTAAATCTGAATTTAACACACAAATTATTAAACTTAAATCATTAATATAAATATTACATAAATCATAGTTAATCGGGTGCGTTAACAGATATGCAATGATAAATGTATATATCATTATTATTATTGATATTATAAACAGATCTATGTATAGAACAGTAAATGGATTTTCACCCGCCATACGGATGTCTGCGTATAGTCGTATACAGGTTATCTCCAACTGATAAATATATTTAGGTAGAAAATCCTGCATAAGTTAGTTCGTGCACAAAGATTATTTTACGATAAATGATAATCATAAAAAATGTTCTCACACTATCTTTTGATGAATGGTACTATTTTAATAACAGTGTAGATAATGGTCAGTTAATATATAACAACAATTTATATATCAATGACAATATAATTAAAAGGTTCCCACATTATTTCGGTATTACCCAAAATTAAATGGTACCGTTTTATTAGGCGGTTCTCCGGCCATATATTTTTAGTTATTAGTAGGCGGTGCTCCGGTCATATATATATATTTTAGTATACGGCATAACCACGTCTAATATAATATATATATATTAAAATAAAATTATATCTTCTCAGTTCCGGCAGGGTTTCATGCTGATAACGTGTTGTAATATGCTAGTTATAATAATATTACAAATAGCAACTAATTAGCAGAAGTGAAAGTAAGAGAACAAGAAAGATAGAGATATGAGCATAGAAATGAAGTTGCTCGATGCATTTTACTTCTTACGAGTCATGCTATTTATAGGCAATAAAAAGTGTTGGAGGCCCATCGGCCCAATAGGCTATATTAAGCCCATTACTGTACACCTAAGTTAAGTATCCAAGACATAGAGATCCGAATCCAAGACATAGAGATCCCTTGGGCGCTTCGGTCCAATCAACAAGTGACACCTCAGAATGTGGGGTATGACTGTTCTTTCCTCACCACCTCCTAGGGCCCATAGCCGAAGGATATAAAAAGAAGAGAGTAAACAACAACAAGGGACAGACAATTCATTATCACTACTCAAGTATTCTCTATCATAATCTCTTTACGTTTTACCCTATTATCAAAACAACTAGAAACTTACTTTTACGCCGGAGGTGAATCGAGGGTCAACACCCTCGCATTCTTTTATCTTGCAGGTTGACCGAAGGACCTTCTCGGAGAATTCTGGTTCCAACATTTGGCGCCGTCTGTGGGAACGTAAGGAAACGATTGTGTTCGAGTTTATCAAGAATTATGACAGTTGAAGACACGCCCTTAGGAGACGCCAGCACCGTGGCTGGAAACAGTCCCGTCACTCCTATCATCCAAAGAGTCGCTCCTATATCCCAAGAAAACCCTTCAGCTACCTGAAGGATATTGAATTTTGATGAAGAAGGAGACATGCCTACTCCCGAAGAGCAGCAAGAGATGCTAATGAAATGGAGAGAGCAGCAGAAGGCCAAAGGAAAGCAGAAGGAAGCAAACAATAAAGAAGCCGAAAGATTATCTAAGAAAAAGGCGGCTGGTCGATTGAAATTACAATCCCTCAAGCTCCAAAGAGAAGAGATCGAGCTACAAGAAAAAGTGCTTCGTGAGGCCTTAGAGGCCGAAGATCCAAAAGCCGAAGATGAAAGAGAGAAGAGAACTAGAAATGATGAGGACGAATCTTGGAATTCGGAATCGCCATCTAAGAAAGCAAAATCCAAAACCAATTATTCCTCGGACTCTGAAGAAGAAGGTCCTCATACAGATGACCGAATCCGAAGGCTAGAAAAGGTTATGTTCGGTGAGAGAAGGATGAGCCATGAACCTGTGGTGACTATAGACGTAGAACAATACTGACCTCCGCCGGGGAGACAATTCCCGAAGATGAACGAATTTAATGGGAAAGGTGATCCCGAAGATCATTGCGAGAAATATGAATCGCTCATGACCGGTATGGGACATTGTGATGTCATGCTGTGCAAGATGTTTAAGACATATCTGAAAGGATCGGCGTCAATATGGTATCGTTCATTAAGACAAAGTTCTATCGGTTCATATGCGCAAATCAAAAGGAAATTCATAAGGCACTACTCCCACATGTGCCGAAGAGAAAATGATACGGAAGCCTTGATTCATTGTAGACAAAGACCGAATGAGGAGTTGGGAGAATACCTGGCCCGATTCAAAGACGAAGCAGGAACGGTGACAAACTTGGACAAAGTCAAGGCTGCTGGTTTCCTCTCGGCCGGGCTCGATCCCATTAAAGGGAAAAAGCTTCGATCCTCCCTGTATGATGCACCTCCAAAATCTTTGAACGATATATATTTACGAGGAGAAGCTATCCGAAGAAAATCAGAATCCATTAATGATATAAAGATAAGAAAAATGATAAAAGTGATAGAAGAGATGACAGAAGGGACGACCGAAGGGATCGTGGGGATATCAGAAGCAGGCTGAATGACGCAAGGCCCAATAAAGGAACCGAACGAAGAAGAGATAGAGATAATGCCGTGTTTACACCTCTCAACACTCCAATCTCAAAAATTCTCCATGAAATTAAAGGCAGGCCTGGATTCACTCGACCACCTATGATGCGGGCTCCCGAATACCGAAGAAACGAAAATAAGTTCTGTGATTACCATCGTGATAAAGGTCATAATACCGATGAGTGTTACCATCTAAAGAAGCTGATAGAAAGAATGATCAAGGATGGAGATCTAGCACAATGCATCGGAGATATGAGGGAGAAGCTGGACAACAAAGAAAAGAAGGAGGCCGAAGTATCGGAAAAAATATCGAGGGGAAGTAAAAACCATCTCCGGAGGTACGATTCTCGATCGGGATAGTAAAACCACCCGAAAGAAGTATGCCAGACAAATCTACAACCTTTGTCAATCAAACACAGCGAAGCAGCCTTTACCTATATCCTTCACCGAAGACGATTACGAGGACGTAATATAGCCGCACGAAGACCCACTTGTCATAAACCCAGTCATCGGCGAAAACAAGATTTGGAGAGTGTTAGTAGACGAAGGCAGTTCGGTAAACATTTTGTACCACCGAACATATTGCAAGATGAATCTTGGAGGAGAAGAATTAGAACCCTGCCATGAAGCACCATTGTACGGTTTTGGAAATCAGCCCATACCGATTGAAGGAACAATCACTCTCTCCGTCCTGCTAGGAAAAGCACCATACACTGTGACGAAGGAAGCAAAATTCTACGTGGTTCGGGTTGACAGTCCATACAATGGGATCCTCGGAAGGCCAGCCTTATCTTCTTTTCAAGCTGTCTCTTCCATACCGCATTTAAAGTTTCCAACCGAGAACGGGGTCGGAGAAATGAAAGGTGATCAGAAAGCCGCGCGGATCATCATTTTGGAAGACCTAGAGAAAGACAAGGACATAGAGATGACCGAATCTGGCAAAAGAAAGAGGATCAACGATGACACTGGAAGCAGCCATCAGTTGCTGAATATAGAGCTAGAGAAATTAGGAGTCGATTTATCTAGTCCGATTGCTGAACCAGCAACTGAGACCGAAGAGGTGGAGCTATACGTAGGCCAGTCGGGCAAAATGATCCAGATAGGCAAGAATCTAGATCCCGAACTGAAAGCGAGAGTTATCAAAGTCATTCGGGAATTTCACGACGTATTCGCTTGGAACCCCGAAGACATGCCAGATTTAGACCCATCAGTCGCTAAACATTGCCTCAACGTGAAATCCGATGCCCAACCTGTGAAGCAGAAGAAGCGGAATTTTGCTATGGAAAGGCAAAAGGTCATTCAAGCCGAAGTCGAAAAACTTCTAGAAGCCAAATTCATTGAAGAAATAGATTACCCCGATTGGTTGGCAAACGTGGTGGTGGTCAAAAAGTCAAACGGAAAATGGAGAATGTGTGTCGATTACACCGACCTAAACAAGCATTGTCCGAAGGACCACTACCCTTTACCGAATATCGATCAGCTGATAGATGCCACTTCGGGCCATCAAATACTCAGCTTCTTGGATGCATTCTTCGGATACCATCAGATCGCCATGAATACCGAAGACATTCCTAAAACAGCATTCATTACACCGAATGGCACTTATGCCTACATCAAAATGCCCTTCGGACTAAAAAATGCAGGGGCAACTTTTCAAAAGATGATCAACAAGGTCTTCAAAACACAAATAGGCCGAAACATGGAATGCTACGTGGATGATATGATTGTCAAATCCTTGTTTAGAGATCATGCCGAAGATCTAAAGGAATGCTTCGAAGCACTAAGGAAAAACAACATGAGAATTAATCCGAACAAATGCACGTTCGGAGTTAGTAGTGGAAAATTTCTAGGCTATATGGTCAGCGCCCGAGGGATTGAGGCGAATCCTGAAAAAATTAAAGCAGTCATCGACATGGAAGCACCGAGGACGATCAGGGATATTCAGAAATTGACCGGACGAATGGCAGCCTTGAGAAGGTTCATTTCTCGATCAGCTGAAAAATCCCTGCCATTTTTTGAGGTGCTTCGGGGACCAAAAACTTCGAATGGGGAACGAGTTGCCAAAAAGCTTTTGAGGAACTAAAAGAATACCTGGTGAACACCCCACTCTTAATGAGACCAAGCCCGAATGAAACTCTTCAGCTATATCTGGCTGTGAATGACCGAACACTCGGGGCAGTACTGATTAAACAGCATGAAGGGAACCAACATCCAGTGTTCTACGTCTCTCACATCCTAAAAGATGCAGAAACAAGGTATCCCAATGCCGAAAAGTTTGCTTATGGGCTAGTAATGGCCTCGAGAAAGTTACGACATTACTTCCAAGGCCGAACGATCCAAGTAGTAACCGATCAACCCCTAAAGAAGATCATGCGAAGACAAGAAGCTTCGGGCCGGGTGGTTGCTTGGTCGGTCGAATTGGGAGAATATGACCTGGAATTTGTTCCTCGAACAGCAATCAAAGCTCAAACCCTTGCCGACTTCATAACGGAATGCTCTTTCTCTGGCCCGAAGGATTTGACTCCTGAAGAACAATTAATACATTCACCAGGAAAGTGGAAACTTTTTGTAGATGGTTCGGTAGTAGGATTGAAGTGTGGTGCAGGCCTAATATTAACTAGTCCTGAAGGCTTTGAGATATGTCAAGCGATCAGATTCACTTTCTCCTTAACCAATAACGAGGCCGAATATGAAGCGGTATTAGCGGGTCTAGATTTGGCAAAAAGTTTGGAGGTGAAGCACTTAAGACTTTTCAGCGATTCTATGCTAGTTGTCAAACAGTTTTCAGGAGAATACGGACAAAAAGATCCCCGAACAAAAGCCTTTGCCACGAAGGTGCGTGAAAATTTAATATTGTTCGAATCATTCGAATTAAGCCAAGTAGCCAGGGAAAACAATAGCCGAGCCGATGCGTTATCAAGGTTAGCTTCGGTAGAAACTCAGAATCTCACAGGTTCAATTTATTTAACCAAAGTCAAGACTCCATCGATAGACAAAAAACAATGCCTGGAAATTCATCAAGGAGTTAATTGGATGACGCCAATCAGAGCTTTCTTAGAAAAAGATACCCTTCCCCTTGATAAAAAACAAGCCCATAAAATTAAATATCGATCGACCAGTTACTCCATCATTGAAGGCAGATTATTTAGGAGATCAACCACTCAGCCATTGCTCCGATGCCTGGATCCCGACAAGCAGAAGATGGCATTAGAAAGTATTCATGAAGGCATTTGTGGTGAACACCTTGCAGGCCGGTCACTTGCCTTCAAAATCTTAAGACAAGGTTTCTATTGGCCAACGATAAGGGAGGACGCTTCGGAATACGCGAAAAAATGCAAACAATGTCAATTATTCAGTAACATTCTGAAGCAACCACCCGAGGAAATGACATCGGTACTCAATCCGATTCCTTTTGCTATGTGGGCTGTAGATATTGTGGGCATTCTGCCAACTAGTACTAAACAGGCCAAGTATTGCATTGTGGCCATTGATTACATGACCAAATGGGTAGAAGCAAGACCCCTCTCAGCCATCACCGAAGAAGCTGCAAAAAAGTTCATGCTGGAACAAATTATTCTAAGGTTCGGAATCCCGATGATATGTGTGTCAGACAATAGGTCACAATTCATTGGAACCAAATTCAGGAAATTCCTATTTGAATTCGGAATTCAGCAAAGGTTCAGTTCGGTTGGCCATCCTCAAGGAAATGGAGCAATCGAAGCAGCTAACAAGATCATTTTCGACGGTATAAAGAAAAGGCTAGAAGATTCTAAAGGACTTTGGGCTGAAGAATTGCCATATGTCCTATGGGCTTACCGAACAACTCCGAGATCATCGACCGGAGAGACTCCATTCAAACTCGCCTTCGGTACCGATGCTTTGATGCCAACTGAGGTTGGCCTAGAATCGTATCGGACACAGGTGTTCAACGTGGAAACAAACGAATTCGGACTCCGAGCAAATGTGGATCTGCTTGAAGAAGAAAGGGAAGCAGCCTATCAGAGAAATTTAAGATACCAACTTCAGGCAGCTCAATATTACGATTCAGGAATAAAGAAAAGATCATTCCATGTGGGAGAGTTAGTCCTTCGGAAATTAGCCACTTCGATGCTGACCAGACAAGGTAAACTTATGCCGAATTGGGAAGGTCCCTACGTGGTGATAGAGGTAGTTCGTCCAGGCACATACAAGCTAGCTCATTCGGACGGGAATCTTATCAAAAATACATGGCATGCATCCCGCCTTCGTCGTTTCTACCAGTAAGATCTTTCCATCTTATTGTAAATAAAACGAATATAAGGAACCCATGTTTGGGGCAGACCGAATAAAACATGTGTTCTTATATCTGGTTTAGTATTTATGATATTTTGACATAATTAAGGCAGGGAGGAAATATTTTTCATTGACCGAAGAAAGCCTTAATCATTTACAAATTCCCTAAATACTTGGGGACATTATAGCTAGGCTACGGCCGAAGATGCAATAATTGACCGAAGACGCATAAAATGAAAAATTATGCTAAGGTCAACAACAATAGTCCGAAGACGCATAAAACTAAAAATTATGCTAAGGACAATAATAGCTAGGCTACGGCCGAAGATGCAAAAATTGATCGAAGACGCATAAAATAAAAAATTATGCTAAGGTCAACAACAATAGTCCGAAGACGCATAAAACTAAAAATTATGCTAAGGACAATAATAGCTAGGCTGCGGCCGAAGATGCAAAAATTGACCGAAGACGCATAAAATGAAAAATTATGCTAAGGTCAACAACAATAGTCCGAAGACGCATAAAACTAAAAATTATGCTAAGGACAATAATAGCTAGGCTACGGCCGAAGATGCAAAAATTGACCGAAGATGCATAAAATGAAAAATTATGCTAAGGTCAACAACAATAGTCCGAAGACGCATAAAACTAAAAATTATGCTAAGGACAATAATAGCTAGGCTACGGCCGAAGATGCAAAAAGAGTCCGAAGACGCATAAAACTAAAGATTATGCTAAGGACAATAATAGCTAGGCTACGGCCGAAGATGCAATAATTGACCGAAGACGCATAAAATGAAAAAATATGCCGAGGACAATAATAGCTAGGCTAAGGCCGAAGATGCAATAATTGACCGAAGACGCATAAAATGAAAAATGATGTTAAGGTCAACAAAAAGAGTCCGAAGACGCGTAAAACTAAAAATTATGCTAAGGACAATTATGGCTAGGCTAAGGCCGAAGATGCCAAGCCAAGACCAAAATATAATTGGACGAAGATGCATAAAAATAAATGGCATAATTATGATAATATTCAGAGAGATCAAATCCGAAGAAAAAAGTTATGCCCGAAGGCTTACATCATATGATCAAAAGTAAAAAGAAGATAAATTCAGTCGGAGAGATCAGGTTCGGAGCCTGAACTGACTTCAAGAGGAAGATCGGGTTCTGGGGGACGAGTAACGGGATCCTCAAATATGCCCAAAATCTGTTTGTAGTCCCAACCCTGCTGATGAGCCCGAACCAATGCTTCATCAAAACCAGCCGCATAGCTCCTATCTTCACATTGGATCATTTTCTTTTCGGACTTCTTCAGCAGTCGCCGACTCCGCTTGGCCTGGTCGGTCCTCCTTGCCACAAGCCTCATCTGAGCATCTCTCTCCTGCTCCAGAGATTTACGCTCAATCTCCAAGTTATTGACACGAGTCTGGAGTTCGGCATTTTTTCTCCGAAAAGTTTCTGCCTCCTTCAGCTGCCTGGACATATCCTTCACTTTGTCCTGTACGGCCGCAGCCCAAGGAGCAGCCTGAGACAAACAAGAAAGCAAACATGAAACGAATGAAAAAACACGCAGATAATACAAGTACAAGGTAACGAGAAATGTACCATGGTAAAGTGCCCCAACAGCTCGGCACAAGCCGACACAGGATCGACCGATTCATAGACAGATCGATCGGCAGGAAGAATCATGGCGTGAAGGAAGTCATCAGAAACCTGTTTCGCTTCCGCAGGAGCAGGGGCAGCAAACTTGTCCGTGGACATAATCGACCAAGAGGGGCGATAGGATTGAATAACCTCTTCAGTGTTACGAACCCTCTTGTTCACATTATCACCAGCTCCGCTAGCCGAAGAACCATCAGGATGGCCAGACTCGGCTACTGTCTTCGGATCGTTCGGATCAACCTCGGCTCTTTCGGTTACCAAGGGATACTGTCTAGCCTCTTTTTCAGCCAACAGAAGCAATCTAGCTTCCTCTTCGGCCTTTTTCTTGGCCGCTCTTTCGGCTTGCCTCTGGGCCAAATCCATTTTAGAAGACACTGCAACAACAAAATGCAAAATCAGCAAAATATCATTTATGAATAGAAACCTACTGAAGAACAAAAGATATGTTACCACCACGCCAATGGATAGCATCAAGATAACCCTTGTCTCGGCTCATAGACAGGGGAATCTTATCTGGAATCATCTGTCGGCTAATTTTGTAATAATCAGCCTTATCTTCCTCGGACATCTCAGGAGCAAGTACATTACGAGGTTCTATCTCTCTCCATACTCGATAATTATCTAATTTCGGACCACTAATAAAAAACCACTTAGTATGTGTCCCATGATTACTAGAGTTGGTGGCAGCACAATCTGCCCAACCGGATCTTCGGGCTATCGTATAGAAGCCCGCCGACTTAGGATTCCTCCTTACATCATAGTGATGAAGAAAAAGGACCAATCTGGGTTCAACCTCGGCTTTCATACATCTAGTCTGAAAGGCATTAAAATGAATAAAACTATTTGGGTCCAGCTGGCCTAAAGCTAACCTCGTACGAATCAAGAACCTCCTTATGATGGGAAGAAGAGGAAGTCTAAGACCGCAATGAAAGGCTCGTTCAGAAATGCCTATTTTAAAACTCCAATGAGGACAAGGGGAAACAGGGGTATGATAGACGAGGTCATCTTCCTCGGCCTGGTATGCCTCATATTGTTCGGGGAAGTCATATCTACTATGCATATGTAAAACTTCTTATTCGGACATATCCGAAAGAAGATTGACTGCTGGAAATTTTAACTCATCGCCAAAATGCGCCATCGCCGAATACGAGGGAGCCGCACCTGAATGAGCCATCTCATGCGTTCGGAAACAGAGGAGTTAGCCATGTACTCGGGAAATAAGAAAATTTTGAAAAAAACCTATTCGGTCAGTAACCGAGTACAGAGGGCTTGGATCAATCGGCCGAATAAAATCCAGGTTATGATTTATACGAACCGAAGGGTGTTCTTAAGTATTGGAGACACCGAGGAAAGTTCTTACCCCAAAATTCCCAAAACAAAAATGGAAACCCACAAAAAGCCACTAAATGCCCAAAACAGTTCAATATGACAAACCCATATCCCCAGAAACCTCTTATCTTCAAAAGGCCCCATTACATTTACACATACATATACAAATATACATGCATATGCACGAAATAAAATCACGAATCATCATACTAACAAATATTATGAAAGAAAGAAGAAGAACTTACTGATTGTCCAGTAGGAGATAAGATCGAGTTCCTGGGGTTGATTTGTTTGAAGATAAGCTGCGATCGGAATTGGAACAGTAGTATCTGTCGAACTTGCGTTCCCAATCGTCAATGTTGGAAGAGATGCTGAGAAGAAAGTTTTTACCAAGTATCTGATGTGAAAAAAGAGAGAAAGTAAACAACAAAAGGGTTTTTTGAGGTTTTAAATAGACACGGCCCTTGAGAGTAGAAGACGTTACAAATTCAAAGGCTGTGATTTGAGCACAAATCTTAAGGCGGGATACCTGTCATCATTAATAGACACGACTCCCCATGCGACTCCTTCTCATTAATAGCTGTCATCCATATCCGAAAAAAGGCAGCTGAAAAAGTAATCCGAAGATGGGCTGTTGGTTTCGGCCTTCGGTCCGAGGATACCTCTTACCGAAGCCCTGGGATATGTTGGAGGCCCATCGGCCCAATAGGCTATATTAAGCCCATTACTGTACACCTAAGTTAAGTATCCAAGACATAGAGATCCGAATCCAAGACATAGAGATCCCTTGGGCGCTTCGGTCCAATCAACAAGTGACACCTCAGAATGTGGGGTATGACTGTTCTTTCCTCACCACCTCCTAGGGCCCATAGCCGAAGGATATAAAAAGAAGAGAGTAAACAACAACAAGGGACAGACAATTCATTATCATTACTCAAGTAGTCTCTATCATAATCTCTTTACGTTTTACCCTATTATCAAAACAGCCAGAAACCTACTCTTACGCCGGAGGTGAATCGAGGATCAACACCCTCGCATTCTTTTATCTTGTAGGTTGACCGAAGGACCTACTCGGAGAATTCTGGTTCCAACAAAAAGTAATGTAGGAGATAGGTGAATTAAATACATGGCAAAATCTTCTTCTCCTATATCTCACTATACTATTGTGTATCTTTGACATATTGTCAATCACGTTTTACAACAAAGCACAGATAAAGTGAAATTAAACAGAGGGGGAGTATTGAGGGGGAGTATCAAACTATTTAAACTTGGAACCATTTATGGTGTGTATTCAAAAAAGAAAACTTGAATTTTAATACTCTGGGTGTTTGTAACTAAGATTTTAAAATTTGTTAAAATTTGCCGAAATCAAACAATATTTTGGAAAAATTCGGGTGATATTTGATCAAAATTTTTGTTTGTGCTTAATCAATATTTTTTGATAAGAAGCTTTTAAAATATAATGATATTTAAAAATGAGGATAGGGAACCTGAGATATATGGAATTTATATGTAAAAATAAGATGGGCAATTTTGTAAAATCAAATATTTTTAATTAACCTTGCGGATCCATTCATATTTAGAATATATTTTATACATATCTTAGGAAAAGTTTCCGGAGATTGATCTCAGGATCCTTTTTCTTTTTAAAAATCTATTAATTTTACTCTCTTTTATAGGGTAAATATCAGGAGCAGCCAAACTGATCCTACAGAAAAATTTGGTATGAATAAGATTCGGCAGACTCTCGTATTGGATGATTCGAACCATTTTTGTGGAAGGCTTCGAAAAATAGCAGAAAAGCCAAATCAAATGACAGGCTAGCATTAATGCAGGAAAAAAAACCTAAAAATGAAAAGTCATTTGTCAGATAGCTAGCGTGAGATTTCATAAGCATGTTTATCTATATAGAAAAACAAGATGACAAATAGGTAAACAAGGGCAGAACGAATTTATTCATGCACTATTTTAACATGAGGGCCACCCTTGTTTATATGGACTTGGAATCTAATGTCCATTAGGTGGCCGACATAGACATGTAATCTTTCTCAGTTCTGTTGGTCTCCAAAATTATTGCTCTTAATTTTATATTATCAGAGAGATTAGGAAGCGTTGAACTAGCCCATTTTTATTAATTTATGTTTTTAGAGTGTGAAAAGCAAAATGCTTAGTATTTGGACGAAACTCATTGTTATGATAGCTGGACCAAAGTTTTAAAGTATTTGAAAGAATAATTACTTTTTAAGTATGATCTTGTAGTGTTTATTAATAAACTTTTCTGGCAGATTCCTCCCAACTTGCTCTTTGTTGATTATACTTTGTTTTAACCTAAAAAAAAGGAATAACATTCATGATTTGATTATAAAGAGCTAATCGAACCTTGTCCAATCTTCAAGCTAGTGATGATGACTATCGAATGACTCTTTTTCTAGCGATATCTCTTTACGTTTGATCTTTCGAATGAGAAATCGGAAAAGATCAGACATGGTATAAAATTTTGTTTAAAAAGATTGGACTAACTTAAATATTTGGAAGACAGACTATATTAGCTTAAACATGTAATGAAACTCTAATGAGCAAACATGTCTGTCTACAAAGCTCAATAAATAAAACATAGCTAGCTTTTATGGAATGACTATGTTTCGATCAGGAGCCTGGGAAACAAGTAACTAAACTTCACACAAAACTGATAAACATGAAAGGTTCTAAAACACAAGTGCAATAATCACAAATCAGTTAATTAATTCTTGGATACAAGTCATAAATTTCTTGAAATACCAAGCAATACATAAATTTTAATTTACTCAAGTAATGTTCATACTTAGAACTTGGAATAACCAAGGAGGCTGCTGTAGTCTATCTTGCCTCAGTTGTTCACTGTCATTCGTACCGATCTTTCTACCATTCATAAAACTTGGGCTCGAAGTAGGTACCTCGACAAGTCCCCAGTTGTGTGCCGTTAATTCTTTTTTAGTAATCTTATCCGTGATCCTCCGTAAACCATCGGAGTTGTCTCTTCTTCTTGCACTGCTAGAACCACTGGATGAAGAAGAAAGACTAAGTCCAGAATCTGAAGTCAGTGGTGTTTTGGCCTTCCTTGTCGGATAAAAACTCGAGGGGCCTAATGTCAGCTCAATGTCACACTCATCTTCAATCTCAAGTCCACCATTGCAATCTCTGTCTGCATTATTTTCTTGAGCAGGCTGCTCCAAATCAAGCTTCTGCATTGGTTGTTGATGACGAATATGGTGTGAATTATTGTAGTACATAGAAATATTTTCATCGTTGGACTTGATCCATCTGTCTTGATAAGTCTTCATTTCATTTTCTTTGTTTCTTGAAATGTTATTCATGAGTAATTTCTGCACTCGATAAAGCCGATGAAGTTCGTAAACCTGCATTTACATAACAATCCAATCTTGATTTAGTAAAGTCCCGCATATCTTATATATTAATATGTATTTCGACAATCCAAATTCTGAAGGACGACAATTCTATGTACACATACCTGTTCCCTGAACATCTCTTCATGCTTCAACATGGCCATCTTCATGTATTCCTTATCGCAAGAATTCGGAATCTTCTTCTCCATCATTCACCTTACGTAGTAGTGTTCTTCAACAAGATATATGTACCGTAGAAATTAAACGCTATATTTGTATCCACCCGTGGCTGCAGAATGGAAGGAGGAAAGGCTTGAGAAATCGAGAATTAAAGCACGGATGAAATTCACTAGGAGTACTAGAAAACAAATATTACGTACTGAATAAACGCATCTTTATTTTGTTTGTTCGCTTGTTTTAACAGACCTCAGTCTGTCATTATGTTTGGGCCACAAGAATACTATAATCTTTCAAATAAAAATGTCATATGAAATATCTGAGAAGGCTATGGCATCACTTTCATCAGCTAGCAAAATGATCCTTGTTTAAGTTGTGTGTCATCAATTTCGGATCTTTCCATACACATCTTAAGTTAATACCACATATCTAGATATTTTTCTTGTGGCCAAGCCTTTTCTCAGCTCGTTAATTCATTCATATTTTATGAATGCGCCTTATACTATCTTGTCTACTTCGTAAAAGAACTATAGATAGCCAAAGGCTTCTCCTCCGTCGATCCCTCTTCACTTGCAAAATAAACATGATATCTATACAGATATATTAATTAACACACACACACACGCCATGCAAAAATATATCGAATTTTATCAGCCAAACAAAACAACTTCGAAAGCAAATGAATTTCATACATGATACATCCATTAATAGAGATTTACCTGTATGAGAGCTTGATGCACAGAGAAGGACACAATCGGCTAGCTAGAGTTTTGAAGGGAAAAGGCTAAAACTTCAATTACAGCTAACTTTGTTTGAAATGGCATTTTGCTCGACCTCCGATCATATTCCTCTTTCAATATATATATATAATAGTGGAGTGGAGAACATATGATAATTATACTAATAAATTATTATAGTACTCGATCAGGAAGAATGCAAGATTCTCTTTTTTTCGCACAGAAATCAAAGCATACTTATGTTGCGTTTTTTTGGGTTCTAAAACATGCCAACATATCCAAGTGTAACAGCCAATGATATTCCAGTTGTGCAAAAGAAAATGCATCGAACAACTCCAGCACTGCAATTTATTTACTATAGTATATATGCAGTACACGAGAACGACTTACATAAAAATTTATAAAATAATGCACGATTAAGATAGAATTATATAAATATAATATTAACTAAATTTTATTCTAATTTCATATAAGTTGTAACGAATTTAATGCCATTATCTGATATGAGAATAAAAAAAGGGGTTGAGTTGGCACAGTGGTTAAGTGTCCAATCCATGAACCGAGAGGTCATGGGTTCGACACAGCCTCTCTACCCTTGGGTAGAGGCATGGCTGCGTACAACCTACCCCCTCAGACCCTGCTCATGCGGGATATACTGAGTACATTGAGTTGAGTTGAGTTTTTATCTGATATGAGAATATAAAACTTGAGATATATCTCAGTAATATTTGTGAAATCGTGAAAAAAAATTATTTTATTTTATAAACAATTGTACATATCAAAATAATATTTAAAAGAATTTTATTTATCAAAAATTTATATATATCAAAATACATTTATCTAAGATGTATCTCCAATATTTTTTACCTAATATATCGTAATAAAATTTCATGTTAGATTCTAATTCTGCTATCATATAATCACATTGTGTTTAGGATTGATTTATTCATGATTTTATGTAAGATTTTATTTATTCCATAATTGTTGGCTGACTTAATTATCATCAAATTTAGAATTTAAATGAAATGACCTGCTAAATTTTGTGTTTGTTGTCTCTTTTCTCTAAATGACTATACTATGGATGTGATATGTATGATGCATGATGTACCATGTACTATAATATCTTTATAGATGTGGAGCAGTGATATATAGATGTGGAGCAGTGATAGTAATAAATAATAGTAATAATCATGAATAAAACAGGTTAGCCTGCCAAAGTGTATCACATGCACCCCAAGAATTGTAGTATAATTATATCACCAACAGTGGTACGAGTATCAATAATACATACTCCTGTTATTAAATTATTTTCATTAAATATTGTTACATCAATAATGGGGGAGGGACAGTAAGGTGAAATCAGCTGACAAATAGATCTGGACCGTACCTTTAAATCAGCTAGCACCACTCGAGACTCATCATCATAAGATCTTAAAATACCAACATTTTAGATGCTTGATTGAGTTGTGTACAGAGAGCTAGATAAAGGGAATATAAGGTTTTTTTTTTTTGATAGGCCAAGGGAATATAAGGTTGCATTACTAGATCGAATCGTTAAACAAACCAGTTTAGTTTAATTTAATTGCAAGATGAGGTTTAATTGGTTATATTGATCACCCACTGATCCACATCCACCCACTATGTTGACCTATTAACCAACATTTCTATTAAATGAAACCATGTGTGTTCACTGTTTAGTTTATACACTTAGCATGCATTATTATCACATGTATACTGTATTCGTCGAAACATTGTAACGGAAAAAATGATTATCAGAATCGGTTCCATAAAATAATTGGTTAAAAATCTTGCTCAACTAGTAAATTTTGACTGCACACTGCACAGTAGTTACTGATTTACTGTATGTACTTTCGATACAGATATAGATCTGATTTGACCACAGTACTGAACAACTGAATCACAAGCAAAGTTTTCAAAAAGAAATTACTGTTCGCTTTGCTTATTACTTCTGGGAAAGTAGCTGAAGGGACTGAACTGAAACAAACAACATTTGTAGATTGAATTATGTACGAAAGAAAGATGGGAACAAATTATACTCCACATACATGTATGTAAATAATGTAAGTATCTCCTCGGAGTTATCTACAAGGACCACAAACTAAGGATAAGAACTCCCGTCCCATCAGTTAACTGTTTGTGCGTACATGTCTTTTTATATTACTCTCTGACATGCACATTGTGTAAATATTGCTAGTATTGGTTTAGAAGAAAGAAATAATAAGAACATATTTTTAATTCATGAATATTGTTGTGTGGAATCTAAGGTGAACACATTACCCTAGACTCCAGATAGAACGAGGGGGAAGAGCTAAGCACGCTTTGTCGGTTCAACAAGGTGCAGGCATATGGTCCGTGGGTCCTTTGGAGCTAGCCGAAAGTCTGAGCCAAGGGCTCACACTACTATAAATTTGGTCCCACCCATGCGCCTATTGCTGCAACTCTGTGAGTATAATAAGATCATCCCATGACACCAAGCTCATGGAGAAGCCAAGGGTGCTCCAAGCCTCCAACAGTTGCATGCAGCATGAGCATGCTTGTTTGAATGAATTTTTCATTGGACAATATTGAACACGGATCACTAAGTTGTTCGTATTATTTTAATCATACGTTCGATCTAATTTTTCAAATATTAGCTGGGATCTCATTCCTTTTTGGATCAAGTATAGTATACAATTTCAATAAACGAAAATATTGGGAGTAGAATTCTTCTAAAATTTTAAGATGTTAGAAAGGCGAGTTTACCAAAATTATATCACATATTCAACAAATAAATAATTATGTGTGGAAGTATTATTTTTATTCTCTTTTAAGCTCACAATTTTATTTATGTAATGAGAATATAGTTTCTGATTTGTGTTGGAGTATATAATAGCTTAACTGTTCCTGTGTTATTATTTCATAGCTAGGGGCCGGTGTGTTACTGCAATATGTTGTCGAAAGTTTAGTATTTATATATCATGGGTGCTGGTAGATGGGTATATTAATACAGGAGTTATAATTGGCTATATAATTTTTTTTTACAGAATAAAATGAATTTCATTAATGTAAATTTTTATTGGTCGATAATAATGTGAATACAGGGGTTCATTAAATTATAATCAATTAAATTGAGACATTTATCATTTTATAAAAATTTTTATGAAATTTTATGTAACTCAAACATTTTCCATTAATATAGATGAAGGCTAATAAGTGCATGCTATTTATGAGATTTGGAATTAAAAATATGAGGTAGGTGTGCAATGAGTTCGATTAAAAATATGTAGGTTAGAACTCGACTGAAAATAGATGTAAATCTTCGGTTAAGTAGGATTTATGTTCATTTCAAACTCAGACTCTCAGAGTATATGAATTCTACATAAACCCTGACAAAAGATCACGTCAACTCAATTTTTGGCCAAATTCACTCCAAGAGAAACCTTTTTTTTATAGGGTGCTGATATTTGTATACCCCAAATTGATGGTTGCACATCCTTTTATTTTATTCGACTATTATATCCTTCTTGTTTTATTAAAGCATTGTATTAATATTGATTGAAGTGATCGAACAAAATATTCCTTCTCTCTCTCCCTTCTAACCCTAGCCTTCATTAAAAAGTGTTGAGGGGGCTTCCATCGGTTTTCACCGGTGGAAAGCCCCAATTCCTTTTCATTTTTCCTGCTTTCAGAACTTGTTTTTCATTCAATAAAGCTCCCAATTTATTTGGATTTCAATAAGTTCCCAATTTATTTGGGTTGTGTTAGTCTCTCCTTGTGAGAATTTGGTTTTTGTTTTGATTAAGTTGTGGTGTGTTCCATGGCCGAGGATATAGATCGGCAAGATTTTCATGATTTTGGTTCAAAGATGAAGGTTCTTATGAGATCGCATCCAAGGTCGATAGCTCAAACAAGATTAGATCTAGATGGAGGTCACAACAAAGCGAGTACATATAAATCTTCAGATTGATGCGGTGAAGAGGGTACTTGTAAATATATCATCTTCAACAAATCGCGTGATTATATCCCGAAGAATGGATTAATCAGCTATTGTTCTTGTTTACGTTTGTTCGACTCGACTATGTTTATAGATGTCGTATGACTTATCATTAATGAATTAATTTTTATTTTAAAAAAAAAATTAAAGCATTGTATTTTGAATTTTGTACTCTCATTTTTAATTTTTACAAATAAATTTGAATTACATGGAATTTCTACACAAATTTTAATCAAAAATTAATTATAATATCAAAGAAAACTCAGACTATTTCTTTAGTTCTTTAAGGTAAATAACGTAAAGATGATGGATTTTAGAAATAAATTTTGTATTCAACTTTCGAAAAGATGTATGTGTTATATTTAGCAAAAAAAAAAAGATGTATGTAATATATTATATAGGATTATGGAAAATAAATTATTAAAATTTTATACTCCCTCCGTTTCAAATTAGTAGTCCATTTTCAATATGGGAAGTTTACCATATTTACCCATATTTATTGCATTGATTTGATAAATAAGTACATAAAGTCAATTTTGGAAATTAAAACTCAAGGATAATATGGGAAGTTTAAGTAAAAATTTGCCTTGAAAGTAGGAGTGAGACAACTATTTTAAAACAAATTTTTCATAAAATGGACTACTAATTTGAAACGGAGGGAGTAATATAATAATATAAAAAATCAAGAAACAATCACGATACACTTACGGAGGCAAAACAATATACAAATTTACTTGATTAAATGCATGCTAATTGAATGGACAAAATGGGCAATATGAAATAGCATGAGGATAATTTGGTCAACAAAACATATAAGGGTGTGCAACAATCAATTTAGGGTGTGCAAACATCAGTACCTTTTTTTATTATGGAGTATGGATAGTGACGAACGCAGAAAAATTTTCTTGGGAGGATATGGTTTAATTCAATGGACAAATTAATTTTTGTAATACATGTGACTGCTTCATTAAATAGGTTCTACATTTTAGAAAAGCATTTTCTGCATTCCCAAAAAAACAGATTTTTTCAGCCAAGCCAAACTGACACTTAACATATGGATATGCAAAATTTAAGTCAGGGATCGGGGCCATCGAATACGAGATCTGATGAAGTTGGTGGGTGGTAATCTAAAGATAACATATCGGTATGCAAAATCTAAGTCTAGGATCGGGGTCACTGAATACGAGATCTGATGAAGTTGGTGGGTGGCAATCTAAAGAAGTTGTGGATGGTCTGTTAGAGCAAGTCCAATGCAATGCTATTCTTGGTGCTATTGTTATAATATAGCACAAAGTACTAAAAAACTCATCTCCAAAGGGATGCTATAGTTGGATGCATCCTTGGTGCTATTGCTATATTATACATCCTTGGTGCTAAATTTGAAACCAAAGATGCATTTATGCATCCATTGTAACGACTGGGAAAATTTCGTGTATTTTATTATGTTAAAATATGTTTTTAGTTGATTTTATTGTGTTTTTATTTAATTTTTAATGCATTTAAACACATTATGATTTTTATTAAATAGGAAAATTATCACATACGTGTTATGTGACTTCTGTGTAGCATAGATTATTTTATTATATTTTTCTGTAATTTTTATATTTTTAGAATACAATTATTTTGCATTTTAAATTCCGGATCCAGTCCCTATACTGAATCTGAGGCCCTTTTTTGATAAAATTATTTTTTATAAAATGGTAGGATATATAAAAATGAATTTTGTTGTAATTTTTGTAATATTCATAATTTTTGGGAAATTTTGACATATATATTATATTTGTTTAAAAATAAAAATTTTACATTTTTATCTCATAAAAATTATTTTTAAGGCTTAATAATTTTAATTAGGGGTTCAAAATATTTTTGGGGTATTAATTTCTAGTTAATATAAATAGCAGTTAAATTATTTTTATTAGTTAAAATAATCAGAAAAGTTAGATTTTCTTATTTAATTTCTGGAATTTCTCTGGAAATTAGTTCTTGGTGTTCTTGAGGATCAATCGACCTTTTAAAGGTGATTTTGTTATCCAAATCTTTCATATGAGTAGTCAAACTGAATCTTATGATGAGTACTACATGTTTATATGTGTGTGCATCTGTGTAAATGCTTTGTTCGAAATTTTATAATTTTCGGATTTTAATTCGAATTTCCATGTTCTTGTTGGATGATTTGCTGTATGTTTGGTTGTTATGAATGTGTAGATCGTGTTCCCAGCAACTCGTAGGTGATTTTTAATTGAAGTTTGGTTGTGTTTTGGAGTTCGCCGGAGTTTGGCTGGCGAGTCTGTTTTATAAAAAAAAAAAAAGAAATTCTGAATTTAATTATAAAATTCAGAAAATTATTTTCTGAAAATGTTTTGGAAATTCAAAATTTATTTCTGAATTTTGTTTTTAATTTATTTATTTATTTATTTAATTATTTATTATCTGTTTTTAACTCAAAAATGATTAAGAATTAAATACTTTTAAAATTTTGAAAAATCATTTTTAAATTTCGAAAAAAATATTTTTAATTTCGAAAAATAGTTTTAAAATTTTAATAAATTATTTTTAATTCGAAATTTATTTTATTTAATTATTTTAAATCTATTTAGCTAATATTTTAATTAATTTTAATTAATTGATTAATTAATAATAATCAATTAATTTAATTATTTAAATATTATTTAAATATGATGAAAAATAATTAAATTTAATTATTTTGAAAAATAAAATAATTTATTTATTTTATAAAAATTATTTTACCTTTAATATTTATTTCTTTATTTGCTTAAAATGAAATAAAATTGTTTTAAATTCTAAAAATAATCCGGGAAGGATAAAAATAGTTTTAAAATTCTAAAATTGATTCTAAGACCGGATTAGATAATTAGAAAAATATTTCAATAACCCGATAATTATCTGTAGGGTTTTAAATTATCCTTTTTAATCCAAAAAGGGTAATTTAAATTCTTTAAAATTCCGAAAAATGTTCTAAAAATGTTTATAAAGGTTCTAAAAATACCTTGAGTGTTCTTTTATATGGTGAGTCATATCTGCTATGTGAATTACGTGTTTGATTACTCTATACATGTTACTATTTGTTTAAAATATTTAGTCGGTAGCAATACAACGTTCGGGTAGACCCTAAAACCGAGGTTTGATTGGTAATTGACCTTGTACCTAGCCAGATATTTGAAATAGCATGTTTTATTGTAGAAGTGTGAGAAACCCTAGCTAGTGGGCATAGTTACCTGCAGTATTCCTAGAAGTGAGAAAACCCTAGCAAGAAATCATAAATTACCAGCAGTATATTCAGGCAAGTATTTTCTTGATCATCTTAAACACTTTTATTTTATGTTTCATTGATTCACATCATGACAAATAGTTATTGTTCAGAGCTATTTGTGATTCTTAAATATTTTTGTGCGAACAATGTTACTTGATATTGGTACCCTTGATGTGGGGAATTGTTTAAGATAAACTCTTCATATCCTTATTATCGTAGTAAATAATAGGGATGTGAACTGTATGTGAAACTAAGCATTTCCTGTTGAATTCGGAAATTGCTCTATTGGATTGAAAATGGTAAAGCGTAGGAGGCCATGATTGCTGTCATGGTCCAGCAATATTTAAGGAGGATATGGTAACCATTCCATCTTCCTATAGGCTAACATTACTTGCCTATTTTGGTACCCTCATGAAATCCGGATTATACACACGGGTATAGCTGTACCAGTGGAGTATAAAGGGTCCCATTGCTTTTGAACCTGATTAGGGGGCAATGGTGTTTCAGTTATGTATATCCAATCCATATCGCCCGAATGGCTATTATATATTGTGAGTTGACAAATGATTCAGTTTTATGTCATGTCAAATGATTTCAGTTATGATCGAATTATAATTCAGTTGTTGATTCAGTTTGCTTTATAAACTGTTTGACTTTTCAGTCGATATTATGCAGCATTTGTTCTGGTTTTATTTTAAAACTGTTTATATATATACTTACTGGGCTTTTCTTTGGCCTACTCTTGCTTTCACTAAACCTTTTCAGACGGGAAGTATGGTTCCGATCAGCAGTCCAGACAGTATTAGAGGGAGTCAGAGTGGTCGGATATCCGTACCTCAAGCCGTGCAGGTACTTGTGCGTTTCAGTTGGCGCTAGATAGAATTTTAAATAAAATGGGATGTAATAACAAAATTGTATTAGACTGGATTTAAGTTGACTTGATTTGGTGATTTGTAATAAGTGACTAGTTTATTTTGGAATATGTCTGCTTGTATTCACACAATAACCTGTTTGCGATCTTTGGTTGCGGGGTCGGTTGCGCATTCTGATATTTTTGGTTATGACTGGTTGGTGACCCCCGGATCTGGACCCCGGATTTGGAGGGGTGTCACAGTTGGTATCAGAGCTGACAGGTTATAGTCACTGAAATAAGCAGATATATACCTTAGGAAAGATTAGGCAGATCACATGAGATAGGACGACGTTCTTGTGTTACGTTGCTTTTGATTTTAGTCTAAGCCTAAGTTGTGAGGTGATTGTGATATTATGTTACTGGGTTGCGCAGGTGTCTGTTGTGGTGACTGCACCGGTAGTTGCACCTCAGCCTATGCCGGCCCTGGAGTCAGTTACACCACCGCTGTTCCCACCTATTGATTTACCACCTATTCCAGCTATTATGGATCCTGACTACACAGTGATGGGGGTAGAATATTGGCTGGGTTGGGAGTTTCCGCGGGAGCCGATGAGTCCCGTACCACAAGTTCATCCTGTTGATCCAGGTGAGTGGATGGGCTTACCAGCGCTTGGGGAGCCGAGTTATGTGGCACATTTGGGTATGGCACATGATGAGGAGATCATGGTGGTTGACCCTCCAACACCAGTCCCCGTACGGATGTTTGTTCCTGGTCAGCAGCAGGGAGTAGTGATGCCACCCGCTTTACCTGAGCTTCATCTACCCGATGTAGAGGCAGTTATAGGAGGATTTCTTATGCCAGCAGAGTTCAAGGATCAGTCAGACCCCACTGTGCAGGGTCCCTATGTACCACTCTCACCAGTTATACCTTGGCATCAGATGCCACCAGGAGAGGAGAGAGTGCGTGTGCTTTGATAGAGGAGGTTATAGGCGAGGTAGAGGCTGAGTCGAGGGGCCATATAGGTGCACCGCGCACTGTTCCTTTTGGTGAGTACCGTGAGCTTTGGGAGGCATATGACTTTTTGAGAGGGCAGAATGTGGAGCTGCGTAGGATGACAGGTCGTCCTGTTTCAGACTCCGAGATTCGTCATAACCTCCGGGAGTTGATTGTAGCCGGTACTTATGAGGTGGAGGCATTGAGGTTGGGTGATTCTAGTACTATAGATTATCGCCGGGCCTACCGTATCCTCCAGAGGATGTTAGCGGATCTTCAGCAGATGGTAGATCCCAGTTGGGAATAGAGACTGTGGGACAGAGTCATAGAAGGAAGAATGCTACCTGTGTTTGTTTGGTTTTGGTTATTTGTAAAATAGTGTATGTGTGTATTAGCAGCAGTTTGGTAGAATAAGTCGGGAATTTTGTTGTATATAGCCGACATTAAAGTTGTTAAGGTAGGTTATGAGCGATATGATGAAAGGTGAACCGATCAATAGTCATGTATGACTGTAAGTGGTTATCTATATATCAGCAGTACTTTTTTAGCGTTACGTGTATCGATTCCATCCAGCATGCATTTATTTATTTTTTCCAATTCAAGTGAATTAGTGATTGGGTGACATGAGTTGATAAATATTCTTGATTCATGCTTCTTTTCAATGAATGTCTATCAAAAACATGTGTAGCCAATTACTAAGGAACTTGTGTATTTTCCTCTACCAGATTATGGATAATCAGCAACCACATGGAAATCACGCGGGAAATGCGAATAATAATCAGAACGCCGGGGAGCAGGGCAATATTAATATGATGCAGCAAATGCTAGAGATGTTCCAACAGCAGACCGAAAACCTCACTCGTTAGCAGCAGCAGCCGCCAGTACCCCAGGTGATGACCTTTAAAACTTTTCAATCTGTTAAACCCCCAGAATTCCAAGGCTCAGCGAATCCAGTTGAGGCCCGAGCTTGGTTAAAAGAGATGGAGAAAGCTCTTGCATTGGTGAATGTAGAAGAGAATAAAAAGACCGAGTTCGTGAGTTACTTTTTGAAAGGAGAAGCGAACTACTGGTGGGAAGCCAGGAAGGCTTTGGAAGGAGAAGGGGTAACTACGTGGGAAAGATTCAAGGAGTTGTTTTTGGAAAAGTATTTTCCCCGCTATATGCAGAATCAGATGGAGATTAAATTTTTGGAATTAAAACAAGAAGGCAGTGCCACTGACTATGAAGCAAAGTTTACAGAATTAGCCAGGTTTGTTCCAGACTTGGTTGATACTGAAGAAAAGCGAGCAAGGAGATTCCAGCAGGCTTTGAAGCCGTGGCTCCGAAGCCGGGTAGCCACTTTTGAGTTGACCACCTATTCAGCTGTGGTCCAGAAGGCACTGATCATAGAAGGAGAGAGTGATAGCTCTCAGAAAGAAAGGGAAGGTAAGAAGAGAAAATTTCATAGCCAATCAGGGAATTCGTTCCAAGGCAGAGTGCAGAACAATTTTAGCTATGGACCAGCATTTCAGCCTAGAGGCAACGGAGGACCAGGGAATGGAACCCAGAATTTTGGGAATCAAGGGAATCGATTTCGGAATAGCAATCAACAGCAAGGAAGTCGATTTTTGAGCAATAATCAACAACAAGGAGGTCGAATTCCAAACAATAATCAGCAACAAGGGATGCGACCACCACTGCCAGCATGTGGAATATGTGGAAGGAACCATGGAGGTGCATGTAATCTGGCTAATGTAGTATGTTTTCGGTGTGGCAAGAAATGGCATTATGCCAACGGATGCGATATGCCAGCAGCTAGTGGGATTGGTTGTCACAAATGTGGAAACAAAGGGCATCTTGCTAAAGATTGCAGAGTTAACTTGAATTCAGGAAACCAGAATAAAGCTACAGGGACAAATAATGCGAGACAGCCAAGGGCCCGAGTTTTCAATATGACCATGTCAGATGCGGAGCAGAATTTTGATGTTATTACAGGTACACTTTCCGTAAACTCTACTAATGCCAAAGTACTTGTTGATTCAGGAGCTTCTAAATCTTTTATTTCGGAAGAGTTTGCGGGTAAGCTAGAATGTGAATGTCGGTTATTAAATGAAGCATTAGTAGTAGAGATAGCTAATCAGGAGCGTATACCCGTTAGACAAATTTTCCCAGCATGTGATATCGAAATATCCGGTCAACATTTTCATGCCAAATTGATTCCTTTCAAGTTAGGAGAGTTCGAGGTTATACTGGGAATGGATTGGTTGACAAAGTATAATGCCCAGATTGATTGTAAAAAGAAGGAGTTGAGGCTGAAGCTGGATGGGGATAAAGAAGTGGTGTTTCATGGGCAAAAGCAAGCGAAGAAACTTTTGACTATGATGCGAGCCAAACGATTGTTGCGACAGGGATGTAAAGCATGCTTAGCTTATGTAATGGATACCAATAGGGAAGTGCCACAGATAGAACAGATTCCAGTAGTGAATGAATTTCTGGATGTATTCCCTGATGAATTGCCAGGCTTACCTCCAGATAGAGAAATTGAGTTTTTTATTGATTTGGCACCAGGTACTGAACCTATATCGAAAGCTCCGTACAGAATGGCGCCAGTGGAAATGAAAGAATTGGCCAAGCAGCTGCAGGAGCTACTAGAAAAAGGGGTGATCAGACCAAGTATATCACCATGGGGCGCACCAGTATTGTTTTTGAAAAAGAAGGAAGGAAGCATGAGACTTTGTATTGACTACCGGGAGTTAAACAAATTGACGATTAAAAACAAGTACCCGTTGCCGAGGATCGACGACTTGTTTGATCAATTAAAAGGCGCAGCATGGTTTTCCAAAATCGATTTACGATCGGGATATCACCAGTTGAAGATCAAGTCAGATGATATTCCTAAGACAGCATTTCGTACGGGATATGGGCATTACGAATTTTTAGTTATGCCATTCGGATTAACTAATGCACCATCCGCTTTTATGGACTTGATGAATCGAGTTTTCAAAAAATATCTGGATGAATTCGTGATCGTTTTCATAGATGATATCTTGATATATTCTAAGACAGAGGAAGATCATGCGGAGCATTTGAGAACAGCTTTAGAAATTTTGCGAAAGGAGAAGCTATATGCCAAATTTTCGAAATGCGAGTTTTGGTTAAGGGAGGTACAATTTCTGGGGCACGTTGTCACTAACGAAGGAATTAAAGTGGATCCAGCCAAGATCGAAGCTATTAAGAGTTGGGAGCGACCAAGAACACCAACCGAAGTTCGAAGTTTTCTGGGATTAGCTGGATATTATAGAAGGTTTGTTAAGGATTTTGCTAAAATAGCAGCATCTTTGACAAAACTCACCAGGAAGAATGAGAAAGTTGAATGGAACGAGAAGTGTGAGCAGAGTTTCCAAGAATTAAAGAAGCGATTGATGACTGCAGCAGTGTTAGTTCTACCCAACGAAACTGGAGATTTTGTAATCTATAGTGATGCATCGCAGAAGGGGTTAGGGTGTGTGTTGATGCAGGATGGCAAGGTAATTGCTTACGCGTCTAGGAAACTCAAGAATCATGAACAAAAGTATCCAACGCATGATCTGGAATTGGCAGCAATTGTTTTTGCACTAAAGCTTTGGAGGCACTACCTATATGGAGAAAAGTGTGAAATATTCACGGATCACAAAAGTTTGAAGTATATCTTCACTCAAAAGGAGCTCAACATGAGGCAAAGACGATGGTTGGAGTTGATCAAGGATTACGACTGTACTATCAGCTATCATCCAGGCAAGGCCAACGTAGTGGCAGATGCACTAAGCAGGAAGGAAAGGTTAAATCTCTTAACCTCATCCGAGGAGTTGCTGAAGGAATTCGAGAAATTGGAAATAGAGGTCCATACATCAGAAGAGACCAATGAAGTATTGTATGCCATGACCTTTTAGCCAATGTTATTGGAAAAGATCCGTAGGTGTCAAGAACAGGTAATGGACCAAGACAAAGCAAGTTTAACCGGAGAGGAAATCGGGAGTCAAAAGGATGATAAAGGAATTCTCAGATTTTCTTCACGTATATGGGTACCTAATGTCGCAGAACTGAAAGATGAAATCTTACGTGACGCGCACAACTCCAGGTATTCTATTCACCCTGGCAGTACCAAGATGTATAGAGACTTAAAGCAACACTTTTGGTGGCCCGATATGAAGAAAGAAATTGTAGAATACGTCAGCAAATGCTACACCTGTCAGAGAGTTAAAGCTGAACATCAAAGGCCAAGTGGATTGCTACAACCTTTAGAAATTCCAGAATGGAAATGGGAACATCTTGCAATGGACTTTATAGTAGGACTTCCGAAGACTAAATCAAACCACGATGCAATCTGGGTGATCATTGATAGGTTGACCAAATCAGCACATTTCCTCCCAATCAACGAAAGATTTTCGCTAGAGAAACTGGTTCAACTATATTTGAAAGAGATTGTTATTCCCAGATTACACACTGGTATAATTGTAGAAGGGGGGGTTGAATACAATTCTTGATATTTATAAATTTCTGATAAGAACTTCAGAAACTTATGAAGAGATAATTGCAATGTAAGATTTAAACACAAACACATATAAAATCAGGTTGTTAATATGCACCACCTGAAGCTTTTATTTGAAGAAAACTCTGTGATACAAAATGTACACAGCTGCCGTTTTACAACTCTTTGCTTCTAAGGATATTCAAGAAACCCTAAGCAAATATGTCTATTTTCTTAACCTACAAAGAGTTGCTACACTTGGTTATATATCCCAAGTTTTACAAGTACTACTGGAATAAGATAATACTAATCTAATTCTAGTTGACTTGCTACTACACTCCAAATACACATGTAGCCGAAAGGTTGTCCTTGTGTTCAGACATGTCTCCTGCACCTTTCTTGTATTCATAGTGTAAATGGAATGCTTCTTTCTTCTGTGTTTCCAAAGTATGGCTGCCATACTGCTTTTTGTATCTACTATAAACTCATGTGATCTGTCAGTCAAACATGTCCTTATCAACTGCTAATCTCCAGCTAATCATAGAAAACAGTGTCAATGATTATCCGTTGATGATGTATACTGACATCCGTTGATGATGTATAGAGCAGTATCCGTTGATATTGGGACTTGAGCTGTATCCGTTGATAGAGTGGATTTGAGTTGTATCCGTTGATAGAGTTTAGTCTTCATCCGTTGATACACTTTCACTTAGACAGAATTACATAGCATAGCTTATTTACAATTGGCTACCCTATTCTGCCTATCCGTTGATAGTCAACATGACTGTGGATAAAAACACTATCAACTGATAACATAGAGATACTGCAGTGTGCTACAAAACCTCATCCGTTGATGAGCTACCTGTCAACGGATAGAGTTATAAATCCTCATCCGTTGACAGCTACAAAACCTTAAACAATTTGATTGATTGTGAAGTTATCATCAAGTACAACATATTCCTAACAATCTCCCCCAATTTATACTTGATGGAAATAAAGCATAAATTCAGGACCTTGATGATAACAAAACATTCCTAAAGATATATAAAGAACAATACATAAATTGTATTAAGCTACAATAATTAAAAACTGAAAGTTTGAGAAATTTACAGAGAAGTGCTCCTCTAGACTGAGCAGATTAGGACTGTTTCTTTCCTCTTGTTGGCATTACCCTTGATTTTCCTTCCTTGGCAGAGTTGGACTCAATCTGTATTTGGAGTTGCCTATAGAAGGCATCTTCTTCATCTACCTTTGGATTTAGCTTCTGTTGTAGCCATCTCAGGTATTGAGAACTAGCCTTTGGTAGTTGGTCTTCTAACCTGAAGAATCTCCTGTTACCATCTTCATCCCTGAACTCCATCATCCAGAAAGGTTGGAGGTGGATTTTCTGTCCATTGTATGGGATCTTCATTTTCCTTGGTAGACTTGATGGTGAGTTCCAATCCCTCCTTATTTGTTCTATTTTGTCCAGTATCTCCCCTTTTGCTATCTTGGAGAACCCTGTGTATCTCTTGATTGCAAAGAACACTTTGGTTAAGGTATGATAATTTTCTCCAAGAACCCTTTGTAGTGGCCATGTCCTTTCCGTTCCTCCCTTGTATACAAAGACCAATCTTTCAGGCAAATGTCTATATTTGTCAATTCCTCTTACTTCTGACAATTCATCCAGATAAAGATTCATGTCAGAGTATTCTTCAATATCTGCCTGATAGATAAAATCATCCTTGTTTTCCAAGATTGGCTGCCTGACAATTGCAGGTACCCTAGCAACTTGAATTGGTTCCTTTGAAGGTTGCTTCCTTGGTTTCCTTTTCTTCTGTGTAGGCTTCTGTTGAGGCTTCAGCAAGAATGAAGGAACCTCAATGGAGTCAAGATTCATTGGTTCCTCTTTAGGTACTATAGGCTCACCATGGAAATTTACATCTGGGTTGAATACTTTTACATCAATAGGTTGTGATGAACCAACTGTCTCTTTGTTTTCAGTTTCTGGAGAGACAGGCCTCCTTGCATGTGATTTTAATCTCTTGGATTTGGGGACTGATTTCCCTTTCTTTTTGAATTTGGGGACTTCCTCAGGTTCCCTCAATTCATCCTCTACCTCATCCAATAACTCTTGAGCCAGCCTTGCTTGCTTCTCATCTGAGTTTTCATATTGATATTCAGTGCTTGGTTGAGATTCTCTTAGCAGCCTTGAAGTCTCTTCTCTCTTGGCTTCAACAAATCTAGGATGGCTGTTGGATATGTTTAGAACTTTTCCATTCCTTATGATTACAGCCATCCATTCTCTTACACAACTGTTAGTCTTCTCCTTGAATTCCTTGATTGCCTTACCCATCAACTTCTCTTCATCATCCTTGGGAAATGGAAAGTCCAGTTGTAACTTGTTCTTCCCATTTGCTTTTGGTGGTGAGAAGGGTCTTGATTTGATGTAGGGTTCAAATTCCTTAACATGAGAAGGCTCAGCATCATAGAATGTAGGAGCCACAATTGCTGGAGTGAGCACCTTCAGAATTGTTGTAGATATTGTTGGAGCTGAGGTTTGGCTAGAGAACAGAGTTGATGCAATAGATTGATTGATCAATCTTTCTGTCCTCATTATCCTTTCATAGTTTTCTTCTTTCATCTTTTGGAGAGCTTCAATTTTGGCTAGCTTTTCTTCTTCTGTCAAGTTTGAAAGATCAAACTCTTCAGATAGAGGTTTGGATTTGCTGGGGGAAGCTGTGACAATGAATTCTTGTGGATTGACCACTATGGTAGGCTGCTGCTCCCCCTCACTTGCTGCTTCCCTTCTTTCAGAAATTAAGATTTGACTTGTAGTTGCCACAGCCTCTTCCACTTTCTCCCCCTTTTTGTTAGCATCAAGGGTTTGACTAGAAGTTGGGGCTGCAACTAACTTTTCTAGCAGTTGGGTTTGCAGTTTCTGATGTTGAAGAAATTGCTCCATCTGGGATTCCATCTTTTCCACTCTTGAATTGAGAAGTTGCACAGATTTAGCCAGGTTGTCTTCTTTGAGAAACCTTTGTTGCAACACCCTCTGAGTGGCTGTAGGATCTAGTTGCTCTAGCTTGGAATCCATAGAGATCTTCACATCCTTGATTTCTTGTTTGACCTCCTCTAAATTGGATCTCTGAATCACCATTTGCATCTTTTGTAACTTTAGGGAGTCAATTGCCTGTTGAAGAACAACCTTTCTCTGTGGATCTGCTTCTGGGTGCTTAGCCAGGGCAGATTTATATTGCCTTATGATTTCCATATCAAGTTGATGATAGGTGTAGTTTTGAGCAAATGCAAAATCATGAATACTGCTACCACCTTCATCTTCAGAGCTCTGGCTGTCTTCATCTTCAGAATTGTCAAATTCATCACTCTCAGCAGTGGTTGGCAGAGCTGCTATAGATTCCTTAGCTCTAAGTAGAGATTGTGAGGTGTGCACTAGGTGCATTGCCTCCTCTGCTTCCACATTGCCCTGTTGTGCCAGAATTTGATAGGCAGGAACAGGGTGAGTAAAGGTTTCAGCATCCAAAGAAATGGAGTCAATCATGGACTGATATTCTCTTTGAAATTCCATTTCCTTGGATGCATCCTCAACCCCCATTGACTCACTAGCAATGGCTGCTTCTTCCATCCTTATCTCTCCTGTAGTCCCTTCTCTCCCCTCATCTCTCTTTTCTTGCATCAAGGGCTCCCCTTGGCTCACACCTCTCACACCCTCACCTTCACCTACTAAGGTGGAACTCTCAAACTCTCCTTTTGCCTGACCGGAAGAAATGGCCAGCCTCTCATTATTTATCTCTCCTTTTGCCTGCTCACAAGGAAGCCTCTCACTCCCTTCCCTCAAACCTAAAAGTGTTTCAACTACTGAGAACTCCTCTACACTTGACACTGGAATGTCAGATATAGCAGTGGTAGAGTGAGTTATCAACGGATAAGGAATATCCGTTGATGGAGTAGTTATAGCTGTCAACGGATGGCTAGATAGAGGCACATCCGTTGATGGAGAAACACTTGTCAACGGATGAAGGATATCCGTTGAGGAAGGAATAATTATATCCGTTGAAGAGAAAACCAACACTGAATCTGTGGAGATTGATTTTAAGTTCGAGGCCACAGTCTGTGTTGAGAATTCTGGAAGGGAAGATTGATGGTCCAACAAATCATCTAAAAGATGATGACCACCAATTACAGAGTTGGGCTTCTCCAAGAATCTTAAAGATGGAGAATCAGGAATTGATGTAGATATCATATCCACATCCAGAGAAAGAGTTGGTGATGGTGGATTGTAATGTGTGTCGATTTGAAGATTAAGATCAAGGGGCTGTGACTCCACATTTATTGAAGCCACATCAAACTGAGTTTGAGAAGGTACAGTTTCCTGTACAGTGTGTGCACCCTGTGATTCCCCTGTGGTTTTAGATTTCACTCTTCTTCCATAGGTTTTTGAGATTGGGCTATATGTGTCCCTAACCCTCTTGTGCAGTGTTCCTTGTGGGGAACTTGATTCAGTAGTCACACTCTTTTGGGAGAGTGTAACTAGAATTTGGCCTGTAGTTACATTAGCAGTCTTTTGAGAGACTGAAATGGTGGTTGCACTCATCTCTCCTTCCTTATCCTTAGGGCTTCTTTGATGTTCACCCTGTCCCTCACCACTCACTACCACCTTCACACTCCCCTCAAGAGGTTTGGTAGATTTTACAACAGGTGTCTTTTGAGAGACACTTGAGGTTTGCCTTTTAGAATGTGGTTTTGGAACTCTGGATTTGGTCACTTTGGTAGGAGCCTGTTTGGTCACAACTACAGACTCCATTGTGACACTAGAAGGCAAAGAAATTTGGGGGTTGGAGATAGGGGTTTCAGAGTTAGAGATAGTTACCTGAACAATTGGTAGATATACCAACTATACTCCTGCATTGAGGTTCATTCGAATCAGGTCACTTAAGACTCTCTTCTCCTGAACAAAACATTGGAACTTGCTATCCGGGTTAGCAATGGATAGCTTATTCTCAGACACATGCAGTGCTAAGAGCATTAAAAATCTTGCAAAGTAGATATTCTTGCTCCTAGTTTCCTTTTTACCCAACTTTGCAGCTATCTCATACATAACTAATGTGCCAAAATTATAGAATTTATCATTTAAAAGCATACACATCATTGTTAGCATGGACTGGGTAACAGCATCAAAATTACTAATTTTTCCTGAAAAAGTTTTAATGAAGGCATCACAGAAGTAGCTCCATTCTTTAACCATTCCTTTTCTAGCAATTTTCCCTAAGTTTTCAGTACTAAGGGCATAATTAATAGAATTAAGCATGGCAACAATTTCAGCATCAGTAGGAACTTTCAGACAGTTATTCTCAGGCAATTTTAAACAAGCAGTTATTACATCAGAATTAACCACATAGTTTTTACCCTTTAAAGAAAAAGCAATTGTACCGTCTGTGCCATTGTACTCAGCAGATGTCCACATTTCTTCAATTACCTCGTGGATTAAGGGAGTGGTAGCCGTCATAGCATATGACAGTTTGCATTTCTTCACGAAACTCATCAAAGTGTGGTAAGCTTCTGGAGCATTCACTGTGTCAACAAAGGCCGCGAAATTGTTCTTCTCATAGGTAAACCCAGTGGAGGACATCATCTTAACAATAGGCGCCATTGAAGTGATTGAACTTTGGTTACAGAGAGTTTTAGGGAAGAAGATGCAGTTAACTTTTGATATGCTTGAAAATGAATAAAAGTGAGATGTGAGAGTACAAGTCCGCCTTTTATATTTTTCAAGAATTAAAAATGAAATAATTAAAAGTAATTACTCCATTGGTCAAAAGTAACTGTCAGATAATAAATAAAAAGAGAATAAGTACAGCCATGATTAGATATACACGGTTACCAACGGTTAAAAAAAAATGTATATCAACGGATATAGAATGAACGGTTGAGATACAGTTTATCCGTTGATGACGTGGATAGCCTGTTACCCGTTGACATGCAAAAATCTAGTAATGTGTTTATACTATCAACGGATAAAAGGATATCCGTTGATAAGCTAATTTTGCCTTAGGCAAAATTTCTGCAGAAAATTTTTCTGAAAGTTTTAACTTTCAAGTAAATCAAAACACATTTCCAGCTTCAATTCATTGAAATCAAATATCACTAGAAATTATGACAAGTTAAGCATACCTAGCTCACCTACCAATCTTGTGAATGTGGATTCATCAAGAGGCTTGGTGAAGATATCTGCAAGCTGCATTTCACTTGGCACAAAGTGTATTTCTACTGTACCATTCATCACATGTTCTATAATGAAGTGGTATTTGATGTCAATGTGCTTGGTTCTCGAATGTTGCACTGGATTCCCTGTGATGGCAATAGCACTTGTGTTGTCACAGAAAATTGGAATCTTCTCAACTTTTAGACCATAGTCAATGAGTTGGTTTCTCATCCATAGAATCTGTGCACAACAGCTTCCAGCCGCAATGTACTCAGCTTCAGCTGTAGAAGTGGAGACTGAGTTTTGTTTCTTACTGAACCATGACACAAGCCTGTTTCCTAGAAATTGACAGGAACCTGTAGTACTTTTCCTATCAACTCTGCAACCTGCATAATCTGCATCTGAATAGCCAGTTAGATCAAAACCAGATTCTCTTGGGTACCAAATGCCAAGGTTTGGTGTTCCCTTGAGATACCTGAAAATTCTTTTAATAGCTATTAAGTGAGACTCTCTAGGATCAGCTTGAAATCTAGCACAAAGACAAGTAGAAAACATTATATCAGGTCTACTAGCTGTTAGGTATAAAAGTGAACCTACCATGCCTCTATAACTTGAGATGTCCACAGACTTTTCCTTAGTATTCAACTCAAGCTTAGTTGCAGTGGCCATAGGTGTTTTAGCAGATGTACAATCCATTAAGTCAAATTTCTTTAAGAGATCATAAATATATTTTGTTTGACTTATGAAAATGCCCTCATTAACTTGCTTTACCTGTAGGCCAAGAAAGTAAGTTAATTCACCCATCATACTCATTTCATACCTACTTTGCATAAGTTTGGCAAACTTTTTGCAAAGCTTCTCATCTGTAGACCCAAAAATAATATCATCTACATAGATTTGAACAAGTATTGAAGAGCCATTAATATCCCTATGAAATAAGGTTTTATCTACTGTACCTCTAGTGAAGTGGTTCTCCAAAAGAAATTGAGATAAAGTGTCATACCAGGCTCTTGGTGCTTGCTTCAAACCATAAAGTGCTTTCATGAGAAGATATACATATTCTGGAAATTCTGGATCCTCAAAACCAGGAGGTTGATGGACATAGACCTCTTCTTCCAGTTCCCCATTTAGAAAGGCACTTTTGACATCCATCTGATAGACTTTGAAATTGGCATGTGCTGCATAGGCTAGAAAGATTCTTATTGCCTCAAGTCTTGCTACTGGAGCAAAAGTTTCATCAAAATCTATTCCTTCTTCTTGAGAATAGCCCTTTGCAACTAATCTAGCTTTATTCCTCACAATTATGCCATTTTCATCTGTCTTATTCTTGAGAACCCATTTAGTACCTATGACACTTCTATCATCAAGTTTGGGCACAAGTTTCCATACTTTATTTCTTTCAAATTGGTTTAGCTCTTCTTGCATTGCTAACACCCAATCTGGATCTAGAAGGGCATCTTCCACTTTCTTAGGTTCCTCTTGAGACAGGAAGCTACTGTATAGACATTCTGCTTGAGTGGCCCTTCTAGTTTGGACTCTTGAATTTGATTCACCAATGATTAACTCAAATGGATGATTTCTAGTCCATTTTCTTGCAGGTGGAAGATTTGATCTTGATGAGGTTGCTTCATTTCCATGATCATGTTGATTTAGCATTGAATTTTGACCTTGAGAAACTCCCCCTGAGTTTGTTGTCCTTGCTGAGTTATGAAGTTGACTGTCAATGGATGCATCATTTTGCCTGTCGACGGATGCTTGAGAATTTCTATCAACGGATGCATCTCTAATAGTGTCAACGGATGTTGCAGAATGACTGTCAACGGATGTTCCAGAATGACTATCAACGGATGCTCCAGAATGACTATCAACGGATGCTTCATTTTCAGTGTAAGCATCACTTCTAGTTGGTATAACAGCTCTAGGTGGATCTCTGTGGTCATGATCTTCATTCTCCTCATCATCATCATAGTACATTCTTCCTTCACCTTCATTCTCAAATTCCAACTTTTCATGGTAACCTTCATCATTTAGGCCTAGAATCTTTTGATCATCAAACACAACATGTACAGATTCCATAACAATGTTGGTTCTTAGATTGTAGACCTTGTAGGCTTTCCCTGCTGCATATCCAACGAAAATAGCTTCATCTGCCTTTGCTTCAAATTTGCCTAAATTATCTCCATGATTCCTTAGCACAAAACACTTACATCCAAAGACATGTAGAAAAGCTAAAGTTGGTTTCTTGTTGGTTAATAACTGATAAGGAGTCATTCCTCTAGCTTGATTGACCAAGGAAATATTCTGAGTAAAGCATGCAGTGTTGACAGCTTCAGCCCAGAAATATGTTGGTAATCTTGATTCACTTAACATTGTTCTAGCTGCTTCAATGATAGTTCTGTTTTTCCTTTCAACAACCCCATTTTGTTGAGGTGTTCTGGCAGCAGAAAACTCATGGACAATTCCATTCTCTTCACAGAAAATCTTCATTGTGGAATTCTTGAATTCAGTACCATTGTCACTCCTGATCCTTTGTACTCTGTCTTCAGAACCATTGTTTAGCATTCTGAGGTGATTGATAATGATTTCACTTGCACAATCCTTGGAGTGCAGGAAGAAAGTCCATGTGAACTTAGAAAAATCATCTACAATCACCAGACAGTATTTCTTCTTTGAAATAGACATGACATTTACTGGACCAAATAAATCCATATGCAGCAATTGAAGAGGCTTAACAATGGATGACTCTGTCTTGCTTTTGAAAGATGATTTCTTTTGTTTCCCTAATTGGCAGGCATCACATAGCCCATCTTTGACAAACTCCAAATGAGGGATTCCTCTAGCAAGATCCTTTCTTACCAAATCATTCATAACTTTAAAATTCAAATGTGACAGCTTCTTATGCCATAGCCAACTCTCTGTTGGTGTATACTGAAAATATTTATTTGAAGTATTTACATTTATTTCTGGCTGGTTTAATTGAGAATCATTTAAATGTTTACTTGTTGTCTAAATATTATATATTGTGAATAATCTAGTATCAAATGGGATACAGAATATTAGATTATTAAATACGGTTTATATAATATAATAAGGTTCACAGCACAGGTGGAGTTAGACAATCCACTGGAATGGCTGTAGTATTATTTAGATTAGTTTATATTGACTAATAAATAATACTAGTATACTTTGTGTATATTGAACAGGATCAAATTTAGAATTGTTCCCTAATACTGATTAAGAAGGTGAACTAAGATTCTATGTTATTATTAATGCTTAGGTTCTTAATCCGGAAATAATAATTGACACGTATATATTATTTACATGCTTTGATTTATATATGAAATAATTCTTGTGAATTATATCATTATATTTTGGGTGATGAAATAATATATATGGTGGGATATTATTTATTGAAGGAATCCATGTCCTGATAATATTCGGGTTAATGATGTCCCCTTGAAAGCTCAAAAAGATTTAATTATGTGAAACCCTGCAGGTGGATTTATTCCGGCATAATTAAATAAAGGTTGAGTGGATAATCAAGGATAAAAGATATTAATTAAATGAATTATCAGTAATTTATTTGATTAATGGACATGCGATATTTTTAACATGGGGAATTTAATAAGCAAATAATATTGGAACCGAATTAATTAATTAAATTACGGTATTAGGAAAGGTAGTGCAAATATTAATTCTTTAGTGGATTGAATTAATATTTAATTACATTGGGCTAGGCTCAAGATGTAATTAGAAGGTCCAACCTAATTGTCCATGATCCCTATTGTAGCCTATATATATTCCTATTCTCTTCTTGCTGGGGGCGGGTCGAAAAATTTTGTAGCCACCCAGGAGCAAGAAGAGAGGTTAACTTGAGAAGACGAAGGCCACACTTCGCTCAAGGGAATTTGGGAATACAATAGAAGAGCGTGGAATCAACCGTTAACTAGGTGATTTTTCTATTCGTACTCGTTAATTTATTGTATCAAAAATCGCAGTGCCAAGATCTGATTGTCCCAACAATTGGTATCAAGAGCCTGGTTCAATGGTTCTGCGAATTTTGATACGATGTCCATGTCGTAATTATATATGCATGTGTATAGTGGTAGGCTTGTATAATTCTTTTTTGCAGGTTGTTATCCACTATTATGGCCATGTATATTTTAATTATGTGTTTGGATCCCACGTGGTTTAATCGTGGTTATTTTGTTTGGTTTCCACGTGGTTTATCGTGGTTGTAAAACACGAGGGTTAATCGTGTTAGAATAGATTTACAAAATTAGTTTTGTATTAGATCTATTTTTTTGTAATTGTTTGTTGGATTTTATCAAGATCCGGGTAATTTGTAACAATTATGTGCGATCGGAAATCAATTCGGAGTTGTTTTTGTTCCGCTGCGAATTTTGGATGGGGCTGCTGTTGTGTTCATCAAGTCTCGAAGTTACTGTAGCAAAACTGGTACTGTAGCAGTACTGTAGCAAACCGGGTACTGTAGCAACCCCGTTACTGTAGCAAACCGGGTACTGTAGCAGTTTGGCGGCTGGCGGCTGTTGCAGTTTGCAGAAAATTTTCTAGGCCTGCTGAAATTGTTTAATGGGCCATAATAGTGGATTTAATTATTGTTTTAATTTTTAATTCCGCTATTTAATTTTAATTATTGCATTAAATAATTATTATGTTTGTTGTTAATTATGTGTGTAATTTTTTATTACATATTTAACATAATTAGGACGACATGGACATTAATTTTATTTATTGCTTTAATTTTATGATGCATGCTGCTATGTTATGTGTTCTTTGTATTGTTATTTTTATAACATGTAGACCTCGAAAAAATAACATAGGGCGATGCATCTAGATAAAATTCCTCAATTTTAAATAAAAATTCTAAGTGGGTGAGGGAATTAATTAGGAATTAAATCCCATGGTCTCCATTATTGTTTGTATGTAATTTAACACCGAGACGAATATAAATTATATACAAGCCACCCATCGTGGCGTATGATTTATGGTGTCAGGTAGTGTTATGGATATTACTTGAACAAACTTCCTAAATTAATTACGAATATTGAAAGGTATATATGCCACCCAACGTGGCGTACCAAGTTTCATAGAATTCGATTAATTAGAAGGGTGCCAATGATTGAATATAGATTTTCAATATAGAGAGAAAGGATGATTCTGTCTAGAAAGGGGTCTTAAGTGATGCCTCTTGACAATGCTCCCCCCGATCTGGGAATTATCCTATTATCGATTATTGATTTGAAATATTTAATGGTGGTATCCGGTCTTTTTAGTAATTTAAGATTAAATAATGGTATACACTTAGCTATGAAAAATAATATATAGTCCACCCTAACGTGGCGTATTATTTAGTAATAGGACCGAAGTAATATTTAAACGAATTTAAGTGGTATATATGTCATCCATCGTGGCGTACCAGATACTTATGGTGTTTAAATATTAGTGCATTAATTTTAATTAATTGTTAGAGGAAACCAATAGGATTTAAGATTTATGCAACTATCTGATTATGTGTTACATGTATGATTCTTAGGATTAGATCACTATGGGCTTTAATCCACTATTCACCATACTTAAGGATAACAAACTTACTGGACCGAACTATATTGAATGGAAACGTAATTTGGACATAGTGTTGACTGCTGAGGAGTACAAATTTTGTACTTATGAACCCAAGCCAGACCAGCCTGCTAAAGATGCTCCTGAAAGTGAGAAGGAGTATTATAAGCGGTGGATTAAGGCTGATGAGATGTCGCGATGTTACATTCTGGCAGCAATGTCGGGTGTTTTGCAGCATCAACATCAGGCTATGCCCACTGCTTCAGATATGCTCTTTAATCTCAAGGAACTTTTTGGAGAACAGAATAGGGCTGCTAGGCAAGTAGCAATGAAGGCTTTAATGAACACTCAGATGGTTGAAGGAACACCTGTAAGGGATCATGTTCTCAGAATGATGTCTCATCTGAATGAGATGGAGATCCTTGGTGCTGATATTGATGGGGAAACCCAGATCGATATCATCCTTATGAGCTTGCCCAAAAGTTTTGAGCAGTTCCGCTTGAATTACACCATGAACAAAAGGATGTATAGTCTCGCGAAACTTCTGACAGAACTTCAGGCAGCTGAAGGACTCTTTAAGCAGAATGTTCAAGTGAATGTGGCCGAGAAAGCTTCTTCATCTAAGCCGAAAGGTAAGAAGAAGAAAAAGACTCAGACACAGAAAGCTGGAAAGGTTGCTAATGCAGTGGGAGTTCAAGGTGGTGTGAAAAAGCCTAAGGGCAAGTGCTTCAGGTGCAAGCAGTCAGGTCACTGGAAACAGGATTGTCCTCTTCCTAAGAAGATAAACAATACTGGTATGTCTCTTTCTCTAGTTACAGAAACATATATAGCGGCTATATCTACGAGCACTTGGTGTGTAGATACAGGAGCCACTGACCATGTTTGTAACTCTATGCAGGGGTTCCAGCAATCCAGAATGCTTAGAGATAGCGAGATATATGTGTTCATGGGAGATGCTACGAAAGTAGCAGTAGTTACAGTTGGAATAATTACATTATCTTTTGACGATGATAGGATTTTGGTTTTGAACAATTGTCTTTATGTACCTTCATTTAGAAGGAATTTAATTTCGGTTTCTAAACTTGCCATGGATGGTTATAATGTTTGTTTGGATCGTAATGTTTCTATTATGATGAATAAACGAGTTATATGTTCTGGTACATTGCAAGACAATCTATATATTATTAATCCTATCCAACCAATGCTGCAACATAAGGAAACTAATAACATTCTTTCTAGCTCAAATAAAAGAAAGAAACCTTCTGAATTGAACCAAACATATCTTTGGCACTTAAGATTAGGTCATATTAACTTGAGGAGGATTCAAAGACTGGTAGTAGATGGGCCATTAGGCTCGTTGGCAGTGGAGCCATTTCCAGTTTGCGAATCCTGCTTGGAAGGTAAGATGACTAATAGGCCTTTTAAAGCAAAGGGGAATAGAGCTAAAGAAGTGTTAGAATTGGTTCATACTGATTTATGTGGACCTATGAGTATCCAAGCAAGAGGAGGTTATGAGTATTTTGTCACTTTCATTGACGATTATTCTAGATATGGGTACATTTATTTGTTGCGCCGTAAGTCTGAGTGCTTTGAAAAATTCAAAGAGTACAAAGCAAGTGCGGAGAAGCGACATCTTGGAAAATGTATCAAGTCACTACGATCAGATCGTGGTGGTGAATACTTGCTTGGAGAATTTAGGGAATATTTATCAGAAAATGGGATCACATCCTAGTTGTCTGCACCTGGCACACCTCAGCAGAATGGTGTAGCAGAGAGAAGGAATCGGACTCTTTTAGAGAGTGTTAGATCGATGATGAGTTATTCAGATTTACCCAAGTCGTTTTGGGGATATGCTATAGAAACGGCAGCTTACCTTCTGAACTTGGTACCTTCTAAGTCGGTTCCCAAGACTCCAATAGAATTGTGGACTGGTAGCAAACCAAGTCTAAGACATATTCGGATTTGGGGTTGTCCAGCACATGTGCTGAACAAGAACGCGACCAAGTTAGAATCTCGTACAGAAGTAAGGCTGTTTGTAGGCTATCCCATGGGAACGAAAGGTTATTCATTTTATAGTCCTATGGATCGAGATATCATTGTTAGCACCAATACTAGATTCTTAGAAGAAGACTATATAATGAACCACAAACCCATGAGTAGTATCGTTTTAGAGGAACTAGTGGGAGGGACAGATAATCCCCAAGTGCCAATAGTACAAGTAGATCAACCACAAGAAAATGCACAACCTGTCACTAATACCACACCGGTGCTTCGTCGTAGTGGGAGGGTTGTTCAACAACCTGATAGATTCATGTTTTTGGGAGAGTCCTCGGACTTGGTCTCTGGTGAACATGATGAGGATCCCAGGACATACGAAGAAGCAATTCTAGATAAAGATGCAGATCTTTGGCAAAAGGCAATGGAATCTGAGATGGAATCTATGTATTCTAATCAAGTTTGGGAGCTCGTGGAACCACCCAAAGGTGTAAAACCCATTGGATGTATGTGGATCTACAGGAAGAAAAGAGGATCTGACAAAAAGGTGAAAGCCTGGAAAGCACGACTTGTTGCGAAAGGGTATACTCAGAAAGAAGGGATCGATTATGAGGAAACCTTTTCGCCAGTTGTTATGCTTAAGTCGATCCGGATTCTTGTATCTATAGCAGCTCATCTCAATTATGAGATTTGGCAAATGGATGTCAAGACAGCTTTCCTTAATGGAAGTCTTGAGGAAACCATCTATATGCAACAACCAAAAGGATTCATTAAGGATGGCCAAGAGCATCTTGTTTGTAAGCTTAAGAGGTCTATTTATGGACTAAAACAAGCTTCTAGGGACTGGAATATTCGTTTTGATCAGGCAGTCCAGTCATATGGATTTGATCAAAGTCCAAGCGAATCATGTGTGTATAAGAGAAGTGAGGGTAACGCAGTGGTTTTTCTAGTACTGTATGTAGATGACATTTTACTCATTGGAAACAATGTTAAGATGTTGTCATCAGTAAAGGCATGGTTGTTCAAACAATTTGAAATGAAGGACTTAGGTGAAGCGGCATACATCCTTGGGATCAAAGTAATAAGGGATCGCAAGAAAAGGATGTTGGCTTTATCTCAAGAGCCCTACATTGATGAAGTATTAGCTCGTTTTAACATGCAGAACTCTAAGAAAGGTTTTCTACCTTTTAAGCATGGAGTGGCTCTATCCAAGGAGCAGTGTCCTTCGACACCTAAGGATATAGAGAGCATGAAAGCAGTTCCTTATGCTTCGGCATGTGGAAGCTTAATGTATGCTATGTTATGTACGAGGCCTGACATCTGCTTTGCTGTAGGCATGGTTAGTAGATATCAGTCGAACCCCGGTCAGGAACATTGGAGTGCAGTAAAAACTATACTCAAGTACCTGAGAAGGACTAAGCAGTATATGTTAATTTACAAGGCCTCAGATCTTTTTCCTTTGGGATATACTGATTCAGATTTCCAATCAGATAGGGATAAGAGGAAATCGACCTCGGGATATGTTTTTACTTTGGGAGGTGGAGCCGTTATATGGAGGAGTGTAAAGCAGAAATGCATTGCAGACTCTACCATGGAAGCCGAGTGCGTGGCGGCCTCTGAGGCTGCAAAGGAGGCTGTATGGTTCAGGAATTTCCTTTTGGACTTGGATGTGGTACCTAATTTGCCTAGGAGCTTGACAGTGTATTGTGATAACACTGGTGCTGTGGCAAATTCGAAGGAACCGCGAGATCACAAGGCAGCTAAACATATTGAACGTAAGTATCATCTCATACGAGGAATCGTAAAGCGAGGAGATATAGTTGTGGCTCACATATCATCAGAAGACAACCGGGCAGATCCTTTCACAAAGAGTTTGCCAGCCAAGGTTTTTGACAGGCATGTGGAAGCGATAGGAGTCAGATGGATGGACACATAGTTTTCTGTGTAATAGTGGATTAAATAAACACTGATATACTCATAGAATATTTTGAGTATAAGTGGGAGATTGTTGGTGTATACTGAAAATATTTATTTGAAGTATTTACATTTATTTCTGGCTGGTTTAATTGAGAATCATTTAAATGTTTACTTGTTGTCTAAATATTATATATTGTGAATAATCTAGTATCAAATGGGATACAGAATATTAGATTATTAAATACGGTTTATATAATATAATAAGGTTCACAGCACAGGTGGAGTTAGACAATCCACTGGAATGGCTGTAGTATTATTTAGATTAGTTTATATTGACTAATAAATAATACTAGTATACTTTGTGTATATTGAACAGGATCAAATTTAGAATTGTTCCCTAATACTGATTAAGAAGGTGAACTAAGATTCTATGTTATTATTAATGCTTAGGTTCTTAATCCGGAAATAATAATTGACACGTATATATTATTTACATGCTTTGATTTATATATGAAATAATTCTTGTGAATTATATCATTATATTTTGGGTGATGAAATAATATATATGGTGGGATATTATTTATTGAAGGAATCCATGTCCTGATAATATTCGGGTTAATGATGTCCCCTTGAAAGCTCAAAAAGATTTAATTATGTGAAACCCTGCAGGTGGATTTATTCCGGCATAATTAAATAAAGGTTGAGTGGATAATCAAGGATAAAAGATATTAATTAAATGAATTGTCAGTAATTTATTTGATTAATGGACATGCGATATTTTAAACATGGGGAATTTAATAAGCAAATAATATTGGAACCGAATTAATTAATTAAATTACGGTATTAGGAAAGGTAGTGCAAATATTAATTCTTTAGTGGATTGAATTAATATTTAATTACATTGGGCTAGGCTCAAGATGTAATTAGAAGGCCCAACCTAATTGTCCATGATCCCTATTGTAGCCTATATATATTCCTATTCTCTTCTTGCTGGGGGCGGGTCGAAAAATTTTGTAGCCACCCAGGAGCAAGAAGAGAGGTTAACTTGAGAAGACGAAGGCCACACTTCGCTCAAGGGAATTTGGGAATACAATAGAAGAGCGTGGAATCAACCGTTAACAAGGTGATTTTTCTATTCGTACTCGTTAATTTATTGTATCAAAAATCGCAGTGCCAAGATCTGATTGTCCCAACACTCTCATCCTTACTTGCTTTGCTGAAGAGACAAGTAATGGATTCTGAGCATGCTGAATTGAAGTCAGCTATGTAAACATTTCCTTTTCTAAAGCCTGTCAATACCACATTGTTGTCTTCCTTGGCAGAAACAACACAGGCTTCTTTTGTGAACTTTACTTCATAGTCTTTGTCACAAATCTGACTGATACTCAGCAAATTGTGCTTTAAACCTTCAACTAAAGCCACTTCTTCAATGATGACATTGTCTTTTGAAATCAGGCCATATCCCTTAGTATATCCTTTGCTGTCATCTCCAAAGGTAATTCTAGGGCCAGCTCCTTCCTTGAACTCTGTGAGCAGGGTTGAATCTCCTGTCATGTGCCTAGAACATCCACTGTCTAGGTACCATAGATTCCTTCTGTTTCCCTGCACACATTTCAAAAACAAATCAAGTTGATTTTGGTACCCAAGCTTCCTTGGGTCCTTTCTTGTTAGCCTTTGACTTTGCACTCTTAGCATTCTTCATCTTAGGTGTAGATGCTTGAGTAATGGGGTTTGACAAATGCTCATTTGCATGAATATTGGATGCATGCATGTGTGGAAAATTGGCATACATATTATTCATGTTAGGTAGGTTCCATGACATTTGTGGCACATTCATAGATTGAAAGTCTGGATTAGACACATATGGCATGTTCACATATGGATTTGAAAAACTAGCATTTTGATACAAACCAGGCATTGCAGGCATACATGGCATTGGTTGAGGTACATGAACAGGAGCCTTGTTGACAATCTTGCAATTAGAAGATAAATGATTGACACTATTACAATTACTACAAGTTTTCCTAGGAGCAAACTTGTCAGGAGAGTAATTGTTTTTCTTGTTGATGCCTATCTTACCATTTCTGTTCTTTTTCTTTTTGCCCTCAATTTCTACCTTTTCATTGTCTGATTTACCAACAGCCTTTTTGTTGTGTAAATCACCTGTCTTAGCCTTCCCACTGGATTTGGTTTTGCTGCACTCACCACTAACAAAATTCTTGTTTACTGGACCATACTTGATATCCAGTTTCCTAAGTTCCTTCTTACTAACAGACTTTTTGTTAGTCGACGGATACCTCTCATCCATTGACGGTTCATCTGTCAACGGATGATCACTATCCGTTGATTCACAAATAGTCTCTAGATCCTCAAGGCCAGGTTCTAGCTCCTTTTTCCTTTGAGTCCAGGTATCCTTCACAAATGATTCTATTCCCTGAACTTCTATTATGTTTTGAGAAATATTCCTACAACTTTGAAATTTAGCAATTATCCCTTGTTCTTTTTCAAGCTGGTCTTTTAAAATCAGTTCTCTTTTTAACACAGCTTCAAGTTCACTTTTAGCATTATTGCAATCAACTCTCATTTTCTCAAATTCTAGAAATTGAGTTTCTAGTGCAGCATTTCTATCACTTAAAAACAGATTAGACTCTTTAATCCTATTGTTCTCTTTAGTAAGTGATTTAAGAGTAACACTTAAGTGATATAGTTCAGTAGACATTTCATCTATAACACTATTGCATTCCTCTTTGGTGAGCTCAGAGAGATTAGTAGAATATACCTGATTGCTAGCTGAACTTGCTTCCCGCTCTCCAGAATCAGCCATTAAAGCAAGGTTGACTAACTCAGCATCATCATCAGAATGATTGTCATCAACAGCCCAGTCATACTCTTGGGTCAAGAATGCCTTTCCTTTCTGCCTGAGAAGATCAAAATATTTCTTCTTATAGTCAACAACCTCAGTTGGCTTTCCCTTGTTCTCAGATCTAGGTTTCCTGCATTCACTTATCATATGACCAGCAATCCCACAATTGTAGCATTTAATTTTGGATTTATCCACATAGTTGTTTGTGGAAAAATCCTTGTTAAATGGCTTGGCCATCCCAGAGTTTCTCTTGAATTTCAGCTTAGAGAATCTCCTAGATAGAAAAGCTAAGTGCTCATCTATCTCATCCAATTCATCCTGCTGAAGGGCATTCAATTCCTCAGACACCTTTTCCTTGCTCCTGCTTGATTCTGCTCTACCTTTACAAACCTCCCTGTTTGGTGTAGAACTAGCAGTTTCTGTCCTTTCCTCCTTTTGCTCCAAATTGGCAACGAGTGCAACTGACCCACTTTTCTTTTGAGACTTCTCAATCTCTTCATCCTGCTCCATTTCCAGCTCATAGGTCTTTGAAGTTCCATAGAGCCTTTCAAGAGTAAATGTCTTGTACTCTTGAGTGTTTCTTAGAGAAACAGTCATTGGCTTCCATTCCTTGGGCAGTGATCTTAGAAATTTGAGATTAGAGTCTTTAACTTGATAGACTCTTTCATACAGTTTCAAACCATTTAGTAGCTTTTGAAATCTACTAAATGTATCATTCAATGTTTCTCCACTCTTAAAGTGAAAATGTTCATACTGTTGGATTAGTAGTTGCATCTTGTTTTCCCTTACCTGTTCTGTTCCTTCACACAGGGTTTGAACAATGTCCCATACTTCCTTGGCGGTAGTGCAGTTAATAACATTGTCAACCATGTCTGTTTCTAGACCATTGAACAGAATATTCATGGCCTTTTTGTCTTTGTGGACTTCTGCAATATCTTCAAGACTCCACTCAGAAACAGGTTTGGGAATGAAAGTGTCAGGCACATCATCAGCCAGGCCAACTCTTGTTGCTGTCTTCATTGGAACGTGAGGACCCTTGTCAATGCAATCCACAAAACCCTCATCAATAGACGAGAGATGTAGACGCATTTTTACTTTCCAGTGAAAGTAATTTTCTCTATCAAGAACTGGAATCTTCACTCCATAATCCTTCTTAGACATGTTGGAAGTGTGTTGATCTTTAAACTTCAAATATGTTAGAAGCTTGCTTTGATACCAATTGTTATTCCCAGATTACACACTTGTATAATTGTAGAAGGGGGGGTTGAATACAATTCTTGATATTTATAAATTTCTGATAAGAACTTCAGAAACTTATGAAGAGATAATTGCAATGTAAGATTTAAACACAAACACATATAAAATCAGGTGGTTAATATGCACCACCTGAAGCTTTTATTTGAAGAAAACTCTGTGATACAAAATGTACACAGCTGCCGTTTTACAACTCTTTACTTCTAAGGATATTCAAGAAACCCTAAGCAAATATGTCTGTTTTCTTAACCTACAAAGAGTTGCTACACTTGGTTATATATCCCAAGTTTTACAAGTACTACTGGAATAAGATAATACTAATCTAATTCTAGTTGACTTGCTACTACACTCCAAATACACATGTAGCCGAAAGGTTGTCCTTGTGTTCAGACATGTCTCCTGCACCTTTCTTGTATTCATAGTGTAAATGGAATGCTTCTTTCTTCTGTGTTTCCAAAGTATGGCTGCCATACTGCTTTTTGTATCTACTATAAACTCATGTGATCTGTCAGTCAAACATGTCCTTATCAACTGCTAATCTCCAGCTAATCATAGAAAACAGTGTCAATGATTATCCGTTGATGATGTATACTGACATCCGTTGATGATGTATAGAGCAGTATCCGTTGATATTGGGACTTGAGCTGTATCCGTTGATAGAGTGGATTTGAGTTGTATCCGTTGATAGAGTTTAGTCTTCATCCGTTGATACACTTTCACTTAGACAGAATTACATAGCATAGCTTATTTACAATTGGCTACCCTATTCTGCCTATCCGTTGATAGTCAACATGACTGTGGATAAAAACACTATCAACTGATAACATAGAGATACTGCAGTGTGCTACAAAACCTCATCCGTTGATGAGCTACCTGTCAACGGATAGAGTTATAAATCCTCATCCGTTGACAGCTACAAAACCTTAAACAATTTGATTGATTGTGAAGTTATCATCAAGTACAACATATTCCTAACAGAGATCGTAGTACGACACGGGGTTCCCGTATCTATAGTATCTGATCGAGATCCTCGTTTCAATTCGAGATTCTGGAGGCAATTCCAAGAAGGTTTAGGAGCCAAACTAAACATGAGTACGGCATATCATCCTCAAACGGACGGGCAAAGCGAGAGAACAATCCAAACCATTGAAGATATGCTAAGGGTATGTGCCCTAGATTTTAAAGGTAGCTGGGATGAGCACTTACCACTGGTGGAATTCTCATACAATAATAGTTATCATGCCAGCATTGGAATGCCACCATATGAAGCTCTTTACGGCAGAAGATGTAGATCTCCGGTGTATTGGGAAGAAGTAGGAGAACGCGCAATATTAGGTCCAGAACTACTTCAACAGACGAAGGAAAAGATTGGATTGATACAGAAAAGATTGATTGCCGCTCAAGATCGACAGAAGAAATATGCAGATCAAACCAGAAAGGACCAGAGTTTTGACGTTGGGGAATTGGTATTGCTGAAAGTATCACCATGGAAAGCAGTGACCAGATTTGGGAAAAGAGGTAAACTCAATCCAAGATATGTAGGACCGTTTGAGATATTGAAGAAGGTAGGGAAGCTTGCTTATGAACTAGCATTACCGCCTCACATGCAGAACATCCATAACGTATTCCATATATCGATGCTGAAGAAGTACAATCCTGATCCAATGCACGCAATAGAATATGAACCTATAGATATTCAACCCGATTTATCTTTTGTAGAGCAGCCAATTAAGATATTAGATCATAAGGATAAGGTATTAAGAAATAAGACAATACCTTTAGTTAGGGTATTGTGGAGTAATCCCTTGGTTGAAGAATCAACATGGGAAGTAGAGAGTGAAATGCGAGCTCAGTACCCTCAGTTATTTTCTTAAGTAGGATTCTGGGGGCAGAATCCTTATAAGGGGGGAAGGATGTAACGACTGGGAAAATTTCGTGTATTTTATTATGTTAAAATATGTTTTTAGTTGATTTTATTGTGTTTTTATTTAATTTTTAATGCATTTAAACACATTATGATTTTTATTAAATAGAAAAATTATCCCATACGTGTTATGTGACTTCTGTGTAGCATAGATTATTTTATTATATTTTTCTGTAATTTTTATATTTTTAGAATACAATTATTTTGCATTTTAAATTCCGGATCCAGCCCCTATACTGAATCTGAGGCCCTGTTTTTTATAAAATTATTTTTTATAAAATGGTAGGATATATAAAAATGAATTTTGTTGTAATTTTTGTAATATTCATAATTTTTGGGAAATTTTGACATATATATTATATTTGTTTAAAAATAAAAATTTTACATTTTTATCTCATAAAAATTATTTTTAAGGCTTAATAATTTTAATTAGGGGTTCAAAATATTTTTGGGGTATTAATTTCTGGTTAATATAAATAGCAGTTAAATTATTTTTATTAATTAAAATAATCAGAAAAGTTAGATTTTCTGATTTAATTTCTGGAATTTCTCTGGAAATTAGTTCTTGGTGTTCTTGAGGATCAATCGACCTTTTGAAGGTGATTTTGTTATCCAAATCTTTTATATGAGTAGTCAAACTGAATCTTATGATGAGTACTACAAGTTTATATGTGTGTGCATCTGTGTAAATGCTTTGTTCGAAATTTTATAATTTTCGGATTTTAATTCGAATTTCCATGTTCTTGTTGGATGATTTGCTGTATGTTTGGTTGTTATGAATGTGTAGATCGTGTTCCCAGCAACTCGTAGGTGATTTTTAATTGAAGTTTGGTTGTGTTTTGGAGCTCGCCAGAGTTTGGCCGGCGAGTCTGTTTTATAAAAAAAAAAAATGAATTTAATTATAAAATTCAGAAAATTATTTTCTGAAAATGTTTTGGAAATTCAGAATTTATTTCTGAATTTTGTTTTTAATTAATTAATTAATTAATTTAATTATTTAATTATTTATTATTTGTTTTTAACTCAAAAATGATTAAGAATTAAATACTTTTAAAATTTCGAAAAATCATTTTTAAATTTCGAAAAAATTATTTTTAATTTCGAAAAATAGTTTTAAAATTTTAATAAATTTTTTTAATTCGAAATTTATTTTATTTAATTATTTTAAATCTATTTAGCTAATATTTTAATTAATTTAAATTAATTGATTAATTAATAATAATCAATTAATTTAATTAATTAAATATTATTTAAATATGATGAAAAATAATTAAATTTAATTATTTTGAAAAATAAAATAATTTATTTTATAAAAATTATTTTACCTTTAATATTTATTTCTTTATTTGCTTAAAATGAAATAAAATTGTTTTAAAATTCTAAAAATAATCCGGGAAGGATAAAAATAGTTTTAAATTTCTAAAATTGATTCTAAGACCGGATTAGGTAATTAGAAAAATATTTCAATAACCCAATAATTATCTGTAGGGTTTTAAATTATCCTTTTTAATCCAAAAAGGGTAATTTAAATTCTTTAAAATTCCGAAAAATGTTCTAAAAATGTTTATAAAGGTTCTAAAAATACCTTGAGTGTTCTTTTATATGGTGAGTCATATCTGCTATGTGAATTACGTGTTTGATTACTCTATACATGTTACTATTTGTTTAAAATATTTAGTCGGTAGCAATACAACGTACGGGCAGACCCTAAAACCGAGGTTTGATTGGTAATTGACCTTGTACCTAGCCAGATATTTGAAATAGCATGTTTTATTGTATAAGTGGGAGAAACCCTAGCTAGTGGGTAGAGTTACCTGCAGTATTCCTAGAAGTGAGAAAACCCTAGCAAGAAAGCATAAATTACCAGCAGTATATTCAGGCAAGTATTTTCTTGATCATCTTAAACACTTTTATTTTATGTTTCATTGATTCACATCATGACAAATAGTTATTGTTCAGAGCTATTTGTGATTCTTAAATATTTTTGTGCGAACAAAGTTACTTGATATTGGTTCCCTTGATGTGGGGAATTGTTTAAGATAAACTCTTCATATCCTTATTATCGTAGTAAATAATAGGGATGTGAACTGTATGTGAAACTAAGCATTTCCTGTTGAATTCGGAAATTGCTCTATTGGATTGGAAAATGGTAAAGCGTAGGAGGCCATGATTGCTGTCATGGTCCAGCAATATTTAAGGAGGATATGGTAACCATTCCATCTTCCTATAGGCTAACATTACTTGCCTATTTTGGTACCCTCATGAAATCCGGATTATACACACGGGTATGGCTGTACCAGTGGAGTATAAAGGGTCCCATTGCTTTTGAACCTGATCAGGGGGCAATGGTGTTTCAGTTATGTATATCCAATCCATATCGCCCGAATGGCTATTATATATTGTGAGTTGACAAATGATTCAGTTTTATGTCATGTCAAATGATTTCAGTTATGATCGAATTATAATTCAGTTGTTGATTCAGTTTGCTTTATAAACTGTTTGACTTTTCAGTCGATATTATGCAGCATTTGTTCTGGTTTTATTTTAAAACTGTTTATATATATACTTGCTGGGCTTTTCTTTGGCTCACTCTTGCTTTCACTAAACCTTTCCAGACGTGAAGTATGGTTCCGATCAGCAGTCCAGACAGTATTAGAGGGAGTCAGAGTGGTCGGGTATCCGCACCTCAGGCCGTGCAGGTACTTTTGCATTTCAGTTGGCGCTAGATAGAATTTTAAATAAAATGGGATGTAATAATAAAATTAAATTAGACTGGATTTAAGTTGACTTGATTTGGTGATTTGTAATAAGTGACTAGTTTATTTTGGAATATGTCTGCTTGTATTCACACAATAACCTGTTTGCGATCTTTGGTTGCGGGGTCGGTTGCGCATTCTGATATTTTTGGTTATGATTGGTTGGTGACCCCCGGATCTGGACCCCGGATTTGGAGGGGTGTCACATCCATGCCACATCATCATTTAACAAGAATTAGATAAATTTGTTGAGAATATTAAATAGAAGTTAAAAGAGTTAGGTAAAAGTTAAAAGAATTGGTTAAATTTAAAACTCGTTATAAAACTAGCTTTGGAGGTTGAGTTTTATTTTAGCACAAAAATTCACTTTTTAATTCTATATTATAGCAATAGCAATTTAACATCTAGCATTGGACTTACTCTTATGCGCTTATATGAATTTGGGTTCTTTCAGAACTCATGATGTGAAGGACTCGATCCCTGGTCTTCTAGGAAAGAAAACACATAATTTAGCAGCTGAATTACAGACACATTATGCAATGATTACATAATTTAGCAGGTGGGGCATGGACCCCTCTGGCTCCCTCCTAAATCCGCCTCTGAGTATAGACGAATTGACAAGAAAACATCCAAAATATTATATATTTTGAAAGAGTCTGTGAGATGCTTTTCTAGAACATTGTTAAAAAATTCTGGCAAAAAAAAAACAACATTGTTAAAAATTGCTATATTGCAGCCTTTTTTGAATTGAATCATTTTATTTTCTTTAAGATATTGATAAATAAATTTTAAAATTTACTATTAATTAAGTTTCAATTGAGATAGAAGTGATCAATTGCTCATGATAAAATTAAAGTCAATTAATTTCATTATAAAGAAATCATGGATAATTGTGTAATTAAAAGGTATGAAAACAAAAACTGGAATCTATAACATTTATTAATAAGTGAAATCCCTTTTTAATGGTACCAAATTTAGTTCATATCATATTTTGGTTTCATCCCTATTTGGTTTATATCATATTTTGGTTTCACCCCTAAACTCCTATTTCTACTACTCACACCGTTCCATAATACTTTTCCTGTTTACGTTGGACACGTTTGCCAATACACATTTTTTATCGTTAATATCTTCAATTTCGTATTAGTATTAAATGTAAAAACTTCACTGTATTAAAGTACTCATAAATACGAATCAAACAAAATCACTCATGACTATATTTTGTCTTATAAATTATGCGTAAATTAGTAGTCAATCGCTTACAATGAACAGTATTCAAAGTCAAAACGAGAAAGGTTTTTCGGAATGGAGGGAGTATAATTCTATGTTATTTTTGTAATTAAAAAATAAAAAACCTATTATAACTATAATTCTTTTTTTACAATTATTTTAATTAACATGAAGTAAAACACCAGCTAATAAGCGAAATCCCTTTTTAATGGTACCAAATTTGGTTCGCACCATATTTTGGTTTCAGCCCTAAACTCCTATTTCTACTAGAATTCTATATTGTTTTTATAATTAAAATAATAAAAAGCCTATTATAACTATAATTCTATATTTGTAATTATTTTAATTAACACGAGGTAAAACACCAGTAAGGTAAAACTCCACCAGCGGGGTAAAACACCAACGGGATACAATCTACTTACAAATATATTTACACCAACAAATATACAATCATTGTTATAGATGCAGTGATCACCATCCTTCAACGAAGTACAAAAATGCGATACTAATCAAATTTATGCAAAGATAAAGATTCTATATCTCATGACAACTTAATTTTTTTGGAACATAATCGCTTTCTAGCATGCCAAGTTGTGCCCATCTGCATGCTGTTTTTAATGTACCGCTAAGGTCAATTTATTTATCATTAGCCTAATTATATTTAGATAAACCATCATGAAAACTCAAATCTTTGCAACATATTAGATTTTCAAGATGCTCATATTAGATTTTTTTTTTTCATATTAATAAGCGAAATCCTCTTTTAAATTGTATTACGGTACCAAATTTGGTTCCACTTTTTTTTGGTTTCACCCCTTTATTCCTATTTTTTCTAGAAATATATATTATATTTAATAAAATAATAAAATTGTTTGTAGTTCTTTCTAGTCCTTTATTTCTATTTCTAGGACTTTATGTTATCTTTAATAAAATAATAAAATTGTTACAATCTTAAAACAATTGTAATTCTTTTATTATAATCGTATTGAGTTACAAAATAATCTATGAGAACCATATTTGATTTCACTCCAAAATTCGTATATTTAAGAATTGTTGAAATTCTGTTATAAATATAATTGTATCTTTATTATAACCTACTGAGTTGTATAAATAACATAATTTTTTAAAGATCATTCAAAATAATAAATTAATGATCAATTTAAATTAATTTTCTCGACTCGTGCTTCGCACGGGTTACCATCTAGTTTAGATAATAAAATGAGGGGCTTATTTATCAATTTTCTCTGTTTAAGATAATAAATAAATAATAATATGTAACTAATAGTGTTAATTTATACTCTTGATTAATATGTAAAACCATGTTCAATAACTTATAATAGTATCAAAGTACCGAATTTGATTATCAATAAATTCGGATTTGAATCTTTACAATTACATAATATACATAATTTATTTACTTTAATTTATTTAACTTTATCAAGTGTTCGATTCCCTATAACTACATAATCAAATAGTGGTTATTTTATCAAATATTTTCATCATTCAATTCTTTTCGATTACACAATTAAATAGTACTTATTATTTATTGATGTCAAAAAAAAAGTACTTATTATTTATATTTATCTAAATAATTTATTAATATTAATATTTTAATTTCGATGTTTGTACATGTATTATCGAACTAGTATATTTTATAAACAAGAATATATTTTTGGGTGTAATGAGAATTTTGCTGTGTAAATGATTCAAAAATTGCTTCATTTCTTTCTTTATTTGCTTTCGTTATCAATACATAATTTAGGGGTTAATGAAACTTTTTATTTGATTGACGAACTTAACTGTTTTTCTTTTATGGTCCGTTTGGTAATTTGGAATTCATTTGAATTCCCCTGGAATTTAGCAAATTTAGTGTTTGGTAAAGATAAAAAAAAATTGGAATTAGAGTTGATGAATTTCATACCAATTAAATATTAACTATTTTTTTGTAATTTGAAATTACAAAAGAATGGCAGTCATTTGAAATTCTTCTCCACCAAACTATATGATCTTTCCTTTTTTTGGAAATTTTTTAGAGAAATAGTTTTTGAAACTTTTTATCTCGAAAAAATTTTCACGAGAAATTTTTTTCGAGAAATTATTTTCCGTGAAAATTATCTCGAGAAATTTTTTTTCCGGGAAATTTATCTCGAGATTTTTTTCCCGGGAAAATTTTCTCGAGTTTTTTGTCACGGGCAAATTTTCTCGAAAAATTTTATCCAGAAAAATTTTCTCGAGAAATTTTTTCCCGGGAAAATTTTTCTCGCGAGAAATTTTTCCTGCGAAAATTTTCTCGAGAATTTTTTTCCCCGGGATAATTTTCTCGAGTCTCGAGAAAATTATCCCGGGAAATTTTCTCAAGGAATTTTTTCCAGAAAAATTATCTCGCGAAATTTTTTCCGGGAAAATTTTCTCGAGAAATTTTTTTCCGGGAAAATTTTCTCGAGAAATTTTTTCCCAGGAAAATTTTCTCGAGAACCTTATTCCCGGGAAATTTTTCTCGAGAAATTTTTTTCCGGGAAAATTTTCTGAATTTTTTTTTTCTCGGAAACATTTTCTCAAGACTTTTTTTCGGGGAACATTTTTTATAGAAATTTTTCCTGGAAATTTTTTTCCCGAAAAAATTTTTACTCACGAAAATTTTCTCAAGAGTGCTTTTTTGAATAAATTTTTTCTCGAGAATATTTTGTCCCAAAAATATTTTTCATTAAAATTATTAAATTTCTCAAAAATTAAAATTTCTGAATTTGAAATTCTCATACTTGCCAAACAAAGAATTTGAATTTAAAATCATGGATTTCAAATTTTGGATTTGAAATCATGGATTTGAAATGAAATTCAAGTTCCCAAACGCCTAAGGAATTATACTCCAATAGAGTTGGTTATAATGATTGGCTATATTTTAAAAATAGTATGTTATAAATATTTCAGTTGTTAAATATAGAATATATTTTTTTAAATATGGTAATGGATGATATGGAGTTTTCTTACAGGTCTCTAGCGATTCGACAAATATTACCAATATATTGGGAAATATAGTCAATATGTTGGGGTTATCTATAATTTTAGATAACAGGAATGTACTATTGGAGATGTAATTATTTTACATATTCTTTAAAATATTTAATTATGGTATGTAATACACACTTTTAGCTAAGAGTTTTCAACGATTGAAGATGCTCTTAAGTAATAATTTGAATACGTTTCAAAAAAAATTAATAATTTGAATACATAATTAGGACATAATGCAGCTTTCATTAAATTATAATTTGAGTACGTAATTGATAGTTAGGGCATAATGCGATATTTTCATTAGATGGACGTGCTTAATTGTTCCTTTAAATACGAGTATCTACTAATAATTTACATGTGAAAATTAAGGCCGTGCGCGTGACCAGATAGTCACATCTTGAGATCCAACTTGAACACTCCCATAATACATGGGGCCAATTCACACAAGCAGAAAATCGAATCTACAGAGTCCCCAGCTGACGACTGATATGTCAATCAGATAAAGAATAAGCACAATTATTGGATGAACCTATTTGTCCCCATCCCTTAGGGTATCAATCCTGCTCTTACTGTTACAAATACATGATCATTATATTATATATACGCGAGTTTAAAATTGTTAGATATACCTTTTCGCGAAACCTCTGTGATGATACTAAAAACCCAAAGTTATTGTCAGACCTCCGATGAGTCGGTTTATACTTCGATTTTATCTAATTATGTTATTTCTAGAAAAATATGCTCTCTTTTTATTGATTTATCTCTTTTGTCCCTATCCTGATTTTGATACTTACTCAACTCTATCTTATAAACTATAATTAAAAAAATAAAGCATATACGTCAATAAGAGCATCTTCAACCAAGCATGTAAACCCCTTAAGTAAAAATCAAAATAATTACTTTAAATAAGTATTATAGAGAATTTGTAAAATTTTGTCACATAATCCTTAGGTAAAAATTTACACAACCAAAATAGATTGGCTATATTTGTCGAGCATTTAGCAACCTGTAGTAAAACTATACATCATCAATTATCATATTAAAATAATATATTCTATTTTTAACAACTTGAAATAATAATATACCATTTTTAAAATATAACCAACCAATAAAGTCAATCCCATTGAAGTAAAACACGTTACAGGTTCAACAAAATTTACATAATCAATATTTCGCCAATCATTTTTACAAAATACCATTGGAGATGAAGATTGGTATATAAATAATTAGGTCTAAAATAAAAGTTCATTTCAATGCATAAGAATGTGACATTTATCAAAAATTAGGTGATAAAATTTAATGAAATTTAAATGATCGATTTTTTTTTAATGGTGATTGATTATGAGTTGATCGGAAATGACATTGACGTTGTGGCCTCCTTTCACCTGATGTTTGATCAATTTTATCGTCATTGATTCGTTATGAGTTGATCGGAAATGATAGTGACATGAATATTAGTATCAATCGTTTCAGTTATGATATTATTTACGATTGATTTGAATGGTTGATTTTTTCGATCGGTTACAAGTTATTTCTTTTGATCATCCTCTGTTGGTTAAAAATGGAACAATCCGAAATGTACACTTTTTTTTTTTTGTGTAATGATATCACTCTGAATAATTGAACAAAATTTGATTAACTATCATATTTCTTTTAAGTGATCAATTGCATAACTTTAATAATCACGCAAAAGACTTGATCTAAATCCATACTCATAATTTCATATTAATAGAAACAGAATAATGCACATTATATCTTCAAGTCAGACATTTATACATTTTTTACCCATTAATCCTTGCATCTTATCCGTCTTCTTTACGAAGAAACAGAAGTTGAGAACAAGCAATGAGAAGTTGGTACATCTAGAATTACTCGACAATTAAACAATGAGAACATGTAATATATATATTGGAAATAATCAGGGCCGCAAGTTTGGGAAAACTAGGAGGGAACTTTCGGCCCATTATATCAGAGAAAAGCCCATATAAATTGAAATGGAGTAGTTCTTTCTAAATTTCCAGTCCCTCAATGATAAAATCATTTGCATGTTTCCGGGTCCTTGTAACAAAGAAAAGTCACGAGTTTTATATCGTGGACGACGTTACAGAAATATTTATCTTTGCATGTTTTTAAAAAATAAGATTGTCAGATACACAATCTATTATTTAAGTTTCTACCTCCAGGTCACTTGTGGGGTCACCAGCGTGACGAACACTTCTATTATCTTCTTACATAACAGATACAAGCTTAGCCAAAATTATATCCTACTATCTATACTATTATATCCTTATATATAATAAGTATAAAAAGGATCTTATTCAAAATTTTGATCTGGTCGCTGTACTACAAAAATCATATGATCCGTTAGATTAAAAATAAACGATCAAGATTATATCACGTTTAAAAAGAAAATTATAATCTAAAAAGGATTTAATTAAAAAAGGTTGTATTAGAAGTGAATTTTAAAATGAAAATTATAATATAAAAAGAGGATATAATTAAAAAAGGTTGTATTAAAATTGAATTTACAAAGAAAATCATAATATGAAAAGGATATAATTAAAAAAGGTTGTATAAGAATTGAATTTTATTTATTTATTTATTAGTATTGAAAAAAATTCATATCCATTATTTGGGCTTTATCTTGAGATCTAGAAATCAGATTTGGATAATTTTACAATCCACAAGAACCTCATAAAATTATCTTTAATTAATGACGATCAATGTTGTAAAAAACGGGAATCGGACTTTATCGGTCGAGGCACTATCCAATAATTAATCGGATATTTGGGGATTAATCGGAATGATTAATCGGATATTCGGTTTATTAATCTGTACGGTAACCCATGGAATAGGGATTAATAAATTAATCACCGATTTTTAGAATAGTAGTGATGATTTAATAATTATTATTCAACTGGAAATACTCAGAATCTCAATAAAAAATAAAATTACGATTTTTTACATTAATCCTATTCAATGTAGAAGTCCTATATTGATAATGCTATTTAATGTAGAAAACCTAATTATATATGATTTAGATCATTGATATAATCATTTTTATATTACAATATAAATACACTTTTTAGTTTATAACATATTAAAATATAAAATATTTTTTTTATGTTAGATCCAACGGTTTTCATCTATTAATTTTAAGATCTTTGTCGTACAGACTACCGATTATCAAAGTTTTGGACAAAATCTCTCTTACACTTATTATTAAAATGGGTTGTTATTAAAACTATCTTCAAATAATTACAAGTGTATTTTGATAATCAAACGAATTATAAGTAGAATTCATAAATCAAATTTAATTCTCAACGTAAAAAATTGTCAATTTCTTTTCTTCTTTGTTTCTGCGTAGATTTAATTAGAAAAAATTTATTAAATCATCACTAAATTAAAGATTATTTTGTTAATTTCACGTGGGTTGTAATCGTCCAAATCAAATTTAAGAATTCAAGATAGAATACAAATATTAAATCGAACGTGCAAAATCTTATATATATATATATATATATATATATATATATATATCAATTTTTTAATAACCATTTGATATGTAAATTAATAATATATAAAATTTTAAAAAAATAAATATAATTATAGATATAAAAAAATAGACGTGCGTTGCACGGGTTATATGCTATTATATTATTATAAGCGGAGTAGGGTATATTTGGTTGGTTGGTATTTTGATCACTTTATTTGGTACACCCAATAAAAACTGTTGGATTTTGAGACAGATTAATGAGAGCCGTTAATATAATGTTAATATTCTTTTTATAATATATAAAATATTATTATAGGTTCAAGGTTCGAATCGCGTCGACAACATATTATTATTAAAAATTTATATCGTATTATAAACTATTCATAGAAGTTCAAGGTTCGATTCTCCTCAATAACATATTTTAGTTTAAAAATTATATTATTATATTATAAACTATTCCAAGAATTTCAAGATTCAATTCCCGTCAACAACATATTAAATTTAAAAAGTCATTTATCTATTTTCAATATACAAGCAAAAAACTATCATTTAGAATACTATCAAATACGTATTATTATATTTTATTATCTTTTATAATTTATTTTCTTACTAATTAAAAAGCAAATATTAAAATTATAAATAATAAGATAATATATTAAATATTAATATAAAAATATTTAAAATCTTCCGTGCCTCGCACAGGTTATAAACTAGTATATAATAAAGAGTGAGAGAGATAATAAGAGAATGCTATCAAAGGTCAAATAATAATAATAAGAGTAAGAAGGATAATAAGAGGATACTACCTAAGGTCAAAGGTTAGATACTTCTCAACAACGTATTTAGTTCTAATATTTTTAAGTTCCAATTTCTTTCGAGGCTCTAATAATTTTAACCTCAAATATAATATATTATAGCTTTATGTTCATATTATATTAAAATTTAATATTTATAATATTATTTATAAAGAGGACAAACAATATTTAAGATTTAATTAGTATAAATTAACGTATTTATATTCTGTGTGATATGTGGAACATTAGTTATGCTTTGTGCTTTATTGTGTTCTAGACATCCAATTTTTTTTTTCTATATACGGAAATTAGATTAAAAGACTTTAAATATTAAGTTCCTTTTTCTTTCGAGGCTCTAATATTTTTAACTTCAAATACAATATATTATAGCTTTATGTTTATATTATATTAAAATTCAATATTTATATTATTATTTATAAAGACAAAAAACAATATTTAAGATTAAAATAGTATAAATTAACATATTTATATCATGTGTGATATGAGGAACATTAGTTATACTTTGTGCTTTGTTGTGTTTCAGACTAGCAACTTTATTTTCTGTATACCAAAATTAGATTAAAATATTTGAATATGCAATTACAAGCAAACAATCACTGAAAACACACTGTTGAAGATATTTGGCTTAAATACCCGATCAATAATACTAGACATAATTATGGCCAACACAAAATGTTACAAAATATGATAGTACTGTACTAATAACTCGAGATGCTATAATAAATTAGTGTTGCGGTAGGCATTCCACATAATTCAGTTTAAGGTTCTAAAGGAGATGATGGCGAGGCTCTTGATTAGCAAAAATTCAAGTTTTAGGAATACATATTACTATTTTCAACAATAAAAGTGTATTTTTTATTAAATTTAAAATAAAAAATAAAAAATACTATCTATAAATTTATTTGTTGCTTTAATATTTTGATAAAATATTTATCAAAATATAGTTTCAAACAAAAAAAAACAAATTTTAATAATGTTTGCAATGAAAACTAACACAATGCAACTTTTTTTTTTATAAGTATTTTTTGTTAAACCATTGCAGTTGATTTTGGTTGCGTTATAGATTATTTTTGTTACATTTAATAATATTTTTTTACGAAACTAAAAAAGATCAAAATATCAGTGTAACAGCGATCTTAACCAAAAGCTTGGTACTCGATACCATCAAAATAATTTCAATCGTTAGATCTAATATTTTTAAAAATAGACGATCAAGATTATATCATATAAAAAAATATATTATTTAGAAAAAGATTTTTTTAGAATTGGGTTTTTCAAAAGTCTAAACTGAAAAGTAGTTATAAGTTAATAAGAAGACCAATTTAATTAATACGTAAATTATATTCAATTTCTATTATATACCAAAATAATGATAATCATTTAAATATTAAAATAGATAGATGAGAATTGTTTGATCTAATATTGAAAAGTGTAGTTGGTTGTTAATAAAATTATATTCAAATTCTGAAAAGGTTTTTGATACTCTAAACCAAATATAAGTATATTTTTTGCATCGAAAAGAATTCTCAACATAAGAATTTATTACTTTAGTTCTTCTCTATTTTTATTTTGAGGTAATTTTAATTGAAAAGAAATTGTTAAACCATCACTAAATTTAAGATTATTTTGTGAGTTTCGCGTGGACTGTCCAAATCTGATTTTTAAAACTTAAGATAGAGTATAAATAGTAATTTAATCGTTTAAAATGTAATAAATACCAATTTTTTAACACAATTTGATCATATTTTCATTAATATTTTTTTAAATTTAAATATATTTGTAAATTAATATAATTATAAAAAAACCATGCATTACACGAACTACAGTATAAGCTAGTTATATCCTATATATAATTGCGTAAGGGAATTTAGGTGGTCGTGGTCGTCATAGGTTAAAAGGTAAGTTCAATAAAAATTAGAAATGGGCTAGAGAATAAGTTGGGCTAGAGTATTGGTTTAAAAGCTAAAACTATGCACCCCTACCAAAAAAGCTAAAATTATGCTAACAAGTAACTAATAGTATTTTTAATTTAACAAACAACATCAAAAAGATGCACTAAAATAAATAACATATGATAAAACAGAAAAAAGTAAAGTTGGAAAAATTATTGTTAACTAAAATTAACACAAAAATAATTTATACTAAAGTTTAAAATATAATTAAAAAAAACCTTACCACAAAAAAGAGTTTCAATGAAACCTAATTTTGTCATAATTTTTTTTTATAGATTTTACAACAAAAATATTTTTAAAATTTATATTAACAAAAGTCAACACAAATCAATAAATTAACAGTTTATTATTTTGCAAAGATTCTAGATTCGGTACTAAAAATAAATTAAAAACAATCAGAAAATCCAAAATAAAATAATTAATAGAGAATCTAAATGTAATAAGTACAAAAAATCCTATAATAATTTAATAATTTGAAAATTACAAAAATATTAAATTTTATCAACAATAAAATTTAAAGTAAATTAATAAAGAATAAAACTAATAAAATATTCATCATCAACTTAATTAATTATTATTATTATAGGAAAAAGAGTTGTAGTAGCACAAAACTTACACACAATTAACAAATAAGGATAAAGTAGCAAAAATTCATAATGAAAAATAAATCACAAATTCATTCTTTATATAAAATAAATAAGTATACAAAGCATACCATCAGAATTTCAGTATACAAATATAAAAGAAAGTATAAATTTTCTTTGAAAAAAAGTACGTGTTCACATGTATGTTAAATTACGATAAGTTCCCACAAGTCTAAGGTATATTATATATATTATAATAAATAGAAAAAAACACGGTAAAAATATGAAACATTAAAATATATATGTTACGCTAAACCATAAAAGATAATTTAAAAAAAAACCGTTTACCAAATAAAAGTGTTGTAAGAAAAACATCATTTTAATAAAAATCATTAAAGATTCTATTTTTAGGTTTGACAACAAATGTATTTCTAATATTAACAAATAAGGATAAATTGCAAAAATCATAATTAAAAATAAGTTGCAAATTCATTCTTTATATATGATAAACAAGTAAACAAAGCAAATCATCATAATTTCAATTTAAAAAAATATTTTAAAAAAAACGAGAATGTACATTTAATTACAAAACAAAAAAGAGGTTTTTAAGAAAATATATGGTAAAATAAGATAATAAAAAAGTAATCAAAAAATATGTGTCACCAAAATTCAACAAAATATAATATACAAAACAAATGACAATTCAAAAAAAAATTTAAATGTACAAAACTAAAATCAACAATAAACTTTAATATAATGCACTTGATATATATATATATATATATATATGGTCTTGTTCTAATAGAAACTAACTTAGAATAGAAACTAGAAACTAAACCTAAATTAAATATTTCAAGCTAATCTAATGACCAAATTAGGGGTACTCCAATACAAAAAATGTTTAAAATTATTGTCTCTATTCAACAAAAATATAAAAAAAAAAAATTTAAAAAAAGTACTGTTCACGTGATGACGTGGCACGTGAACAGTAACTTTTTTAAAAAATTTTTTTATTTTTTTTTAATATTTTGTTGAATAGAGCCAAGAATTTTAAACTTTTTTTGTGAAGGTGCCCCTAGCGGGGCCATTAAAATAAATGAAATATAATTTATTTAGTGTAGGTTTCTAGTTTCTATTCTAAGGTTGGTTTCTATTTGAACGCTAGCCTATATATATATAGGCTAGCGTTCAAATAGAAACCAACCTTAGAATAGAAACTAGAAACCTACACTAAATAAATTATATTTCATTTATTTTAATGGCCCCGCTAGGGGCACATTCACAAAAAACGTTTAAAATTCTTGGCTCTATTCAATAAAAATATAAAAAATTTTTTTTTTTTAAAAAGTACTGTTCACGTGCCACGTCATCACGTGAGCAGTAACCTTTTTTTTAAAATTTTTTTTATTTTTTTATATTTTTGTTGAATAAAGACAATAATTTTAAACGTTTTTTGTATTGGAGTACCCCTAATTTGGTCATTAGATTAGCTTGAAATATTTAATTTAGGTTTAGTTTCTAGTTTCTATTCTAAGTTAATTTCTATTAGAACAAGACCCTATATAGGCTAGCGTTCAAATATATATATATATATATATATATATATATATATATATATATATATTTATATATATATATATATATATATATTTATAAATATATAAATATATATATGTTTTTGGGTTGATATATATATATATATATATATATATATATATATATATATATATATCAACCCAAAAACATAAAAAGATATTACAAACTTTCTTTAAAAAAAAGTACAAATGCATATGTGTTTACAATTACATAATCACATATACATATATAAAGAATAGTTAAACCAATAAATTCCCACATTTCTAAAGTATATTATATATATTCTAATAAAATTGAAAAAAACTCCCCAAAAAATATGAAATATTAAAATATATGTTAGGCTAAAACTTAAAATATAATTTCCAAAAAAAATCGTTTACCAAACAAAATTTCTTTAAGAAAAAACTGTTTTGATAAAAATCATTAAAGTTTCTATTTTAGGTTTGACAATAAATATGTTCCTAAAATTTAAATTAAAAAAATGTGAGGACGAATCAACAAATAAACAAATTCTTACTTTGCAAAGAAAAATTTAAATTAAAAAAAGTGAACACAGATCAATAAATAAACATATTTTAAATTAGAAAAAGATCTAAACACCCACAAAATAAATTTATATTAATATCTAAATATAATACAACATAAAAACCCCGGATTAATCTAAACAAAAACACATAATAAACACCACACATGTCAAAAATATAAAATTAATATGAAAAAGTAACCAATATTCAAACAAATAACAAAAATTAATACCACACATATTTCCAAAAAAGTTTAAAAATTGTCTTTAAAAACTAAAAAAACACTATAACAAAATATATAAAATCTTTAAGATAACCGTTAAATTATATAATCAAAAGTATAAAAAATTAATAATAAATTAGTACTTAATATAGTACCTATCATATGTAATATAAAAAAATCAAAAATAATGATGAAATACTAAAAAATATGTTAGTTTAAACTTTGAAATAAAAATTATAGAAAAACCAATTACAAGAAAAAAACAAATGGATACTTACAAACCATATAAGACATGTATTATTATTATTAAAAGTAAAATTAAATTATACAAAATGTTATAAAACTATTTTTTTAAGAATATTTTTTAATCAAAATTGAACTATAAAATATTAATAAAGTTTCGCGTAAGGAGTTTAAGTGGTTTGGTTTGGTCGTCACCGGATCCTACAACTAAAATATAGGTTAATGAAAGAATGGTGGTTGTTTATGGGTAGGTATTTAAGGAAAAAAAATAGTAAAATACACTACTAATAATATTCTTATATCCTTAATATTTATAAATATTTGAATAAAAATTTAAATAACTATTTAAGAGAAAAATAATATAATATAGTAACATATCAGCACATGAAATTAAATATAATTAGAAAATATTATAAAACCTATAAGTCATAATGATAAAAGAAAACATTCAAATGGTATAATAAAAATAAAATTAATTGAAAATATTAAAAAATAATATTCTAAAATTTTATAATATGTATGTAAATAAAAAGCAGGGTGAAAGTCCGGAATAACATATTTTGAGTCAATTGTGTCCAGAATGACCATAGGCGGAAATAATGTCCAAAATACCAATTCTTATACACATTTCGCGGATGCGTAAAACTGTACACACATTTCTTAGATGCCTAAAATAGCTTCTCTATTTTTCCTCCATTGCATACGCATAATAGAGATTTGCGGCTAGCATGTACGCATTCGGCTAATGCGTATAATAACCAGGAGCGCATTACTAGTGTGGATCGTACTTCTCTCAGAAATCCTATTTCAATCCACAAAAAACAAACAAACAGAAAAAATACAAAAAACAAAAAAATACACATGAAAAATTAACACAAAAAACAAACACATGACAAAACAGAAAAATGAAAGTTGAGAAAATTATTGTTAACTAAGATTAATACAAAGATATTTCAGACTAAAAATTAAAATATAATTTTAAAAAAAACCTTAACACATAAAAGAGTTTCAAGAAAACCTAAAAAAATTACTTTTAGATTTCTATAGTTTAAAATAAACATGTTTTTAAAATTTATACTAAGAAAAGTAAACACTAATCAATAAATTAATATTTTATTATTTTGCAAAGATTCTAGATTGGGTACTAAAGTTGTAAATAAATTAAAAAATAATTCAAAAATCCAAAATAAAATAATTTATAGAGAATATAAATATAATAACCACAAAAATTCTATAATAATTTAATAATTTAAAAGTTACAAAAATATTAAATTTCATCAATAATTATTTATAATTTAACATATTTACCGTCATAATTTATCATCAACTTAATTAATTATTATTATAAGTTAACATATTTTCCGTAATAATTTTAGTATATATATAAGTACAAAATACATGCATATTATTAATTTATTATCATTAAAAATAAAATATAATTCAAAATATTATAAAATATTATAATATTATAAAGTATATTATGACTTTTGAGAAAATAATAATAAAAAAAAATATATTATAAAATAATAATTAAGCAACCCATGGTATAAAGCTAATTATAATAATAATCATAACGTATACAAGGAAGGCAGCCTGTATCAGGCTTAGCTATGGTGATCCTTTTTGAACGTAGCTCTCATATGATATCATATCTATCTATTCTATACTATTATAATTGAAATAGAGTATATATTATATCATCTTATAAATTAATTCTAAAAATTACATTTTTATATTAAGATAAAAGTGTTTAAAATTTTCGTGCATTATACGGGTTATAACTAGTAATTTTTTAATATCAGTTATTATGATATCACTAGCTTATAACCCGTGCGAAGCACGGATTTCTTTTGATAGATTATAAAATTTATTTAACATTATAATTATGTTTTTATATAATCTTTATTTTTAATAATTTTTTAATTTTAATTTAATATAAATTTATATAATGATATGCATGGTTTAAAATTTATTTTGTAAAATTCTAAATTAAAAATGTCGTTGACGGGTTCGAACTTTGAATTTTTAGTAAATTAATTTAATCATATAATATATCTTATTATTAGATCTAACGATTCTTATTTATTACTAAAAATAATGATTTGAATATATGGTGAGATATTTTGGGGTGTATATTAGTGATCGCAAGATTAATTTTAAAATAAAAAATAACGTGTTTTAATTACAAAAATTACAACTAAAAATAATTACGGAAAGATATGGTGTGATATTTTGGATATATATTAATTATTGTAATATTAGTTTTAAATTAAATGGTAAAGTGTTTTAATTAGAAGTAAAATCTTTAGAAAAAATGGGTAATTGAGTTGTTGGAGCAGAAAAAAGAGTCCAAGTAGAAGTTTAATGTGGATGAAGGATTTTTAATCGGAATATAATTACGTTAACATTAGTAATTAGTTTTTTGAGTTGTTTTTGTAATTTAATTATTTATTTTAATAATTAGGATAACCAAACCGAAAACCAAAACTTTCAAAACTTTTAATGTTTCGGTTTTAATATAATAGTATAGATATCTATCTATTCTATACTATTACAATTGGAATAGGGTATATATTATATCATCTTATAAACTAATTCTAAAAATTACATTTTTATATTAAGATAAAAATATTTAAAAATTTTCGTGCAATATACGGGTTATAAGATAGTAATTTTTTAATAAGAAAATCAGCATTTGTTGGAAGAATGAAAATTATTTTAAATGTTCAACTTTTGTAAAAGAGAAATTTTAAAAATAATTTATATGAATTTATTTTCTTAAAATTTTTGAAGATATTACAAAAAAATTAATAAATATTTGGCACAAATGAATTATTTTTATATAACCTAAAATGCAACCTAACTCGTATGCGTAGATTACATATAACAGTAGAGAAAATATGGAACTGCAATCATGCAGTCCCGCTATATTTTTTTTATGTTATACATGAGTATTTTTTTATGTTATACATGACTATTCTTTCGAACACGTCACATTCATGTATGGAGTTTTATTTAAATTCAGTTACATAGTCAAGACACGCGGCATTGACTAGAAAAGTATTCCAGTCTGGTATTTAAAAAAAAAAAAGAAAAAAAGAAAGAAAAGTAAGCCATAACTAGCATGCGGATTATTCTACTTGCATATAACGAAGATATTGTTATAAATTAAATATAATAATATTATTGAAAGATAGCAAAATGAATCCAACTAAACCGTACGGCTAGAAAGAGAGAAAGTAAATGTATTACTTGTTGTTGGTGTGTTTTAAAATGAAATACAACAGGGCTATTTATAGATTTTAGAAAGTCATTATGCTGTACTATTCCAACAACCCCGTGGGCCCACCAGCCACTATTTGAATAGTAGCCGCCATTTGCACAGTAACAGCCATTTGCACAGTAACCTCCATTTGCACAGTACATATTTGATAATCAATTCTTGTTCATATTATAATACTCCCCCTGATTGTCAAATGTGAGTTATTACAAAGATTGACTGCCTCATTAAAACCTTGCAAGGAAAACCCAGTGGGATAAAAACCTTGACGAAGGAAAAAGAGTACAGTCTCCCCCTGAATAAACCGTCTCACAATTTGACATCTTGATGTATCAAGTTCCTCAATCTTCGCATACCAATATTATTTCGCAACCTTATAAATGTTGAAGTAGGAAGAGACTTTGTGAGTAAATCTGCCAGATTATCACATGAGCGAACTTGTTGTACATCAATGTCACCCTTCTCTTGTAGTTCATGAGTGTAAAAGAATTTTTGTAAGATATGTTTTGTTCGATCCCCTTTGATATAGCCTTCCTTGAGTTGTTTATTATAAGCTGAGTTATCTTCAAACATAACTGTAGGACTGTCTGAGATACTTGATAAACCACATGCTTCTCGAATATGTTGAATGACAGATCGTAACCAAATACATTCTCTGCTTGCTTCATGGATTGCAAGTAACTCTGCGTGATTAGATGAAGTTGCCGCCATAGTCTGTTTTGTAAACTTCCAAGAAATAGCGGTGCCACAATATGTGAATAAATAACCTGTTTGAGATCGTCCAAAATGAGGGTCTGACATGTACCCCGCATCCGCATATCTAATCAGTTGCGATTTTGAACTGTTTGGGAAGAATAGGCCAAGATCAATTGTTCCTCGAAGATATCTGAATATATGTTTGATCCCATCCCAATGCCTTTTAGATCAGAACTGAATCTCGCTAACATGTTCACAACAAATGCAATATCAGGCCGTGTGTTATTTGCAAGATACATAAGAGCTCCAATTGCACTAAGATATGGAACTTCAGGCCCAAGTGCATCTTCTTCTTCTTTTCTAGGATGGAATGGATCTTTCTCAATTTCTAACGATCGAACAATCATCGGTGTAGTTAGTGGATGAGCTTTTTCCATGTAGAATCGATCAAGAACCTTTTCTGTGTAGGTTGACTGATGAATAAATATGCCCGAAGATAAGTGCTCCACCTGTAACGACCCGAAAAATTACGTGTAATTTATTATATTAAAATATATTTTTAGTTCATTTTATTGTGTTTTAGTTTCTTTTTAATGCATTTAAACACGTTATGATTTTTATTAAATAGGAAAATTATCTCGTACGTGTTATGTGACTTCTGTGTGGCATAGTCTATTTTTCTGTAATTTTTAAATTTTTATAATACAATTATTTCGTATTTTAATTTCCGGACCCAGCCCCTGTACTGAATTCGAGGCCTTGTTTTTGATAAAATTATTTTTATATAATGATAGGATATTTAAAAATGCATTATTTTGTAATTTTTTTAATATTCATAATTTTTGGGAAATTTTGATATTTATATCATATTTGTTTAAAAATAAAATTTTTACATTTTTATCCCATAACAATTATTTTTAAGTCTTAATAATTTTAATTAGGGGTTAAAAATATTTTCGGGGTATTAATTTTTGGTTAATATAAATAGCAACAGGTTTTTTCTTAATTAACTGAAATAATCAAAAATCAGATTTTTGATTTTTATTTTCTGGAAATTCTTTGGAGTGTTCTTCATAGTTCTTCAGAATCAATCAGCCTTTTGAAGGTGATTCTGTTATTCAAATATTTCATATGAGTAACCAAATTGAATCCCATGATCTGTACTACATGTTTATGTATGTGTGTATATCCGAATATGCTTGGTTCGTAATTTTAATTTTAATTTTCAAAATTTTTTTAATTTGGTGTGGATTGTACACTGATTTGTTGTTGATTTAATAAGTGTCTATATATTGCTTATGATCCCAGGAGTATCATGATAATTTTTGTTTGATTTTTAATAGCTAAATATGAAAATCGAAGTTTGTGTGGGTGAGTTTTAAATTTTTATTTTCCGGTTAGATTGTTAATTGTTTGTTGTTTTTTATTTTGGTCAGATTTGTTGGTGTTTTGTTGTGTATTATGGTCTGATGGATGAGTAAGAATTGTTATGTTTGTTTGGGGTCGAAATGGAGCTAATCGAAGTCGTTTTGGCTTGCCGGAGATGGCCGGATATTGGCCGGCGGCATAACAGTTAAATTGGGGGGGGGGGGGTTCTAGTGAATACGTTGGTTTTAAAAAATAAAAAATAAAATAAAATTTATTTTACTTTTAAAAATCTTTTAAATAATTCCGAATTTAATTATGAAATTTAGAAATTTATTTTCTGAAAATATTTTGGAAATTTAAAATTTATTTATGAATTATGTTTTTAATTTTTAAATTTATTTTATTATTTACTTTTAATTCCAAAATAATTAAGAATTAAATATTTTTAATTATACTAATTAATTTCAAATAATAATTTAATTAATATAATTATTTGATAAATGTAATTATTTATTAAATAATTTAATTAATTAATTATTAGTTGATTTTAATTAATTTAATTAGGATTATTTAATTTTTAATTAACCAATTTTCTGTTTAAAAATGAGTTAAAAATAGATAGAAATTGTTTTAAATCCTAAAAATAATCCGGGAGCGATAAAAATAGTTTTAAAATTATAAAATTATTTATAAACCCGGATTAAATACTTATTTAAATATTTTGGGGATCCAATAATTACCAGGAGTGTTTATTAACGATCCGTTTTGATTCAAAAAGGGGTATTTAAATCTTTTAAAATTCTTTTAATTGCTTTAAAAATATTTTTAAATGATCTAAAAATACTTTGTGTGCTCTTTTACTTGTGAGTCGTATCTACTATGTGAATTACGTGTTTGATCTCTCCGTACGTGTTACTATTTGTTTAAAATATTTATTCGGTAGCGATACAACGTACGGGTAGACACTAAAACCGAGGTTTGATTTGTATTTGGTCTTGTACCTAGTCAGTTGTTTAAAATAGAATATTTTAATTATAGAAGCGAGAGAAACCCTAGCTAGCTGACAAAGCTTACCAGGAGTATATACAGAAGTGAGTTATCTTATATGTTTTGTGAATGTTACTTGCTTAAGTTCGTGTTATGTGTTGATTCGTTATGTGACAAGTATATATGTATTTAATTTGAGGATTAATGACTTATTTCGAGGATTAGTTGTTGTCTCGAGGATTAATTAGTTATTGATGTTCTCTTTCGGGGAATAAGGTATCTATTTTGAGAATTATTTATTTAACTCGAAGACTTATTTGTTTAATTCTAGGATTAATTGGTGAATGTTGACTTAGGAATGTCAGCGGAGTTAAGTTGGTATGAGACGAAGAAGGTTGGAGATGGATGCAGGATTGTTTGTGGTTGTTAGATTTATTGTAAGGTATTATAACACCGGGAAAACGTCTATGTACAGAGGGGACATTTCCAAGTATTTTCTTCCAACGGAGATATTGGTAAGCATAATTAATACGTTCGAATTGAGTTTATAAGCATTTATAGAATGTCAGAGTTATCGTCTGAAGACTGGATTACCGTATTATGTTTAATTGATGAAGTTGACGCGCGGGCTCGATGTCGACAGATCAGACTCGTGGCAGCCGCTAAAGCGTAAACCAAATCATGATTAAAACAGAGGACATGATGACGTGAGATAGAAGAAAAAGATAGTTGTATTACTTCGGCGCTACGTAATAGCTAAGGACCAGAGGCAAGTATTTTCTTGATCATCCTAAACACTTTTTATTTTATGCTTCATTTATTCATGTCATGACGAATAGTTATTGTTCAGAGCTATTTGTGATTCTTAAATATTTTTGTGCGAACACAGTTGCTTGATGTTGGTATCCTTGATGTGGGGAATTGTTTCAGATAAACTCATCATATCCTTATTATCGTAGTAAATAATAAGGATGTGACCTGTATTTAAAACTAAGCATTTCCTGTTGAATTCGGAAATTGCTCTATTGGATTGGAAAATGGTAAAGCGTAGGAGGCCACGCCGAGTAGTTGGTCCAGCTATATTTAAGGAGGATATGGTAACCCTACCATCTTCCTATAGGTTAACATTACTTGCCTATTTTGGTACCCTCAAGAAATCCGAATTATAACACGGGCATAGAAAAGTACCGGTGATTATAAAGGGTCCCATTGCTTTTGAACCTGATCAGGGGGCAATGGTGTTTTGTCTTTATTTTTATATATCCAATCCATATCGCCCGAATGGCTATTATATATTGTGAGTTGACAGATGATTCATTTTTATGACATGCTAAATGATTTCAGTTATGGTTTGAATTATATCACAGTTGTTGACTCAGTTTTCTCTATAAACTGTTTTACATTTCAGTTGATTTTATGCCCCACTTATCCTGGTTTTATATAAAAAAAATTTATACGCTTGCTGAGCATTTCTTTCGCTCATACTTGCTGTTTTAAATTCTAACATTTCAGTAAAGTAGTTTGGCGAGACTTATCCGCACAGTTCAGAAATAGAAGAGGCGTGATGCTATTTCGAAGATGACTTGCTCAGTATGTCTGGATTTAGTGTAAGATCTATTTTATATAATTAAGTTCTAATATTTACTACTATTATGCAATAGTTTAGTTGGCCTGGCGTACTTCTTATCGAAGTTACACCAGTGGTTTAAGATTTGATCAAAAGAACGTTGTAAAGAAGGAATACTTTTTATTTAATGGAATTTGGATTCTTGTTTCTAGCCCTATAACCTTAAAAGATCTTGGTATGTTTGGGGTCACAGACGTTATACTTCCAGTGTGGGACAATCACAGGTGAATGATTATTATTAAACTGATGTTTTATTTTGAGAATTTTTGCGTGACGACCAAATCTCCTGACCCCGGATTTGGGGGGCGTCAAAGTCGGTATCAGAGCTGAGGTTATAGTAAACTAGAAATGAGAGTGTGTAGGAATGTGTATAGTTATGTAAGGAACGTCAGAGCTCATGTAGATCTCGTGTTGGACTATTGGATATAGTACCAATTAGTAAGTTAAGATTGGAGTACTCGTTTGAGATAGTCGTGCTGAACTCGATAGACTGTTTGCGAATGGAGATATCTGCGATGGAATCTTCAAAGATTATTACGAGTCAACGATGATGTACGATATCGATGTCCTTAAAATGTGGAAAAGATGAAGCTTGGAATCGAATGACAAGCCTCAAAGAAGCTGACAAAGAAGGCATATGCGAAAACCTTGGCAATACCTTCTCTTCTTACAAACAATTTTGATATCCCTCCCAATGAGGCATTCTTTAAAAGATATATCTCCTCTTCTAAATAGTGACATTGAAATTTCAACTTTTTGTTTTCTCCAGTGGTTAATAACATTATTTGCAATATAGTACCACTTGTTCGGTTCTTTCTTTTTGATTCTTCTTCTCGGAAAATAGCACCTTCGGAATTCCTTTCATACTTCTCTACTCCAATTGAGATGAACAACCCTATTTATATGGGACACCAGGAATATCTGTCTGTGTGATAGACGTTGGATGGGACGCCATCACTGGTGTGTTGCGTATTACAAGAAGGCTGGCCACCTTTATTTGTAAATGTCGGAGCTAAGACACGCAACGTCGGGTTCATATGATCATATTGATCTCTCAGTTATTCTTGCATTTCAAAGAATATTTGCTTTAAAATTCATAAATTGATAACCAAAATTGAGGGATATTTGCTATTATATAAAATCTCTTCTTTTCAAAATTTCATAATTTTTGTCATCTCAAAAAGTTTTGGAGGTATGCCAATCAGGTTAGAATAAGTCAACCTCGACCCGATGAATCAAGACTTTGCGCTGGGATTATCACGAGCAAAAGCGGATCACGATGAGATTCGAGCGCCGGTGACATGCTAACGGTTTCAAGGATATTTTGTTAATGGAAAGTTGGTCGAACCATATTTGAAACGAATAACGATAGGTTATAAGACTCCAGCGACAACTATGTCAGCTAGAAACCAAGATTTGAACTGAGATTTGGAGAAGTTGTTTATGAATGGACACTATCCCCAGTTTTGTAAAGCAAGTGTTGACAATGAAGGAGTTAAGAAACCCCACTAGTTGCCTTAGCTGATTCCGAGGACGGAATCCTTATAAGGGGGGAAGTCTGTAACGACCCGAAAAATTACGTGTAATTTATTATATTAAAATATATTTTTAGTTCATTTTATTGTGTTTTAGTTTCTTTTTAATGCATTTAAACACGTTATGATTTTTATTAAATAGGAAAATTATCTCGTACGTGTTATGTGACTTCTGTGTGGCATAGTCTATTTTTCTGTAATTTTAAAATTTTTATAATACAATTATTTCGTATTTTAATTTCCGGACCCAGCCCCTGTACTGAATTCGAAGCCTTGTTTTTGATAAAATTATTTTTATATAATGATAGGATATTTAAAAATGCATTATTTTGTAATTTTTGTAATATTCATAATTTTTGGGAAATTTTGATATTTATATTATATTTGTTTAAAAATAAAATTTTTATATTTTTATCCCATAAAAATTATTTTTAAGGCTTAATAATTTTAATTAGGGGTTAAAAATATTTTTGGGGTATTAATTTTTGGTTAATATAAATCGCAACAGGTTTTTTATTAATTAATTGAAATAATCAAAAATCAGATTTTTGATTTTTATTTTCTGGAAATTCTTTGGAGTGTTCTTTATAGTTCTTCAGAATCAATCAGCCTTTTGAAGGTGATTCTGTTATTCAAATATTTCATATGAGTAACCAAATTGAATCCCATGATCTGTACTACATGTTTATGTATGTGTGTATATCCGAATAGGTTTGGTTCGTAATTTTGTTGTTTTAATTTTAATTTTCGAATTTATTTAATTTGGTGTGGATTGTACACTGATTTGTTGTTGATTTAGTTAGTGTCTATAGATTGCTTATGATCCCAGGAGTATCATGATAATTTTTGTTTGATTTTTAGTAGATTAAATATAAAAATTGAAGTTTGTGTGGGTGAGTTTTAAATTTTTATTTTCCGGTTAGATTGTTAATTGTTTGTTATTCTTGATGCGTGGTATAGATTGGTGAAGTTATAAACTTCATTTTGATATATAGAACGAGTGATTTGGTTTGGAAACGAGTAAAAACGTGATCTTGGCCGAAAAAGTTTTGAGCTCGCCGGAGAGCTCTATTTTTCGATCATTTTGGTCAGATTTGTTGGTGTTTTGTTGTGTATTATGGTCTGATGGATGAGCAAGAATTGTTGTGTTTGTTTGGGGTCGAAATGGAGCTAATCGGAGCCGTTTTGGCTTGCCGGTGATGGCCGGATATTGGCCGGCGGTATAACATTGAAATTTGGGGGGGGGGGGGGGTGTTCTGGTGAAGACGTTGGTTTTAAAAAATAAAAAATAAAATAAAACTTATTTTACTTTTATTTACTTTTAAAAATCTTTTAAATAATTCCGAATTTAATTATAAAATTTAGAAATTTATTTTCTGAAAACATTTTGGAAATTTAAAATTTATTTATAAATTATGTTTTTAATTTTTAAATATTATTTTATTATTTACCTTTAATTCCAAAATAATTAAGAATTAAATATTTTTAATTATACTAATTAATTTCAAATAATAATTTAATTAATATAATTATTTGATAAATGTAATTATTTATTAAATAATTTTATTAATTAATTATTAGTTGATTTTAATTAATTTAATTAGGATTATTTAATTTTTAATTAACCAATTTTCTGTTTAAAAATGAGTTAAAAATAGAAAGAAATTGTTTTAAATCCTAAAAATAATCCGGGAGCGATAAAAATAGTTTTAAAATTATAAAATTATTTATAAACCCGGATTAAATACTTATTAAAATATTTTGGGGATCCAATAATTACCAGGAGTGTTTATTAACGATCCGTTTTGATTCAAAAAGGGGTATTTAAATCTTTTAAAATTCTTTTAATTGCTTTTAAAATATTTTTAAATGATCTAAAAATACTTTGTGTGCTCTTTTACTTGTGAGTCGTATCTACCATGTGAATTACGTGTTTGATCTCTCCGTACGTGTTACTATTTGTTTAAAATATTTATTCGGTAGCGATACAACGTACGGGTAGACACTAAAACCGAGGTTTGATTTGTATTTGGTCTTGTACCTAGTCAGTTGTTTAAAATAGAATATTTTAATTATAGAAGCGAGAGAAACCCTAGCTAGCGGACAAAGCTTACCAGGAGTATATACAGAAGTGAGTTATTTTATATGTTTTGTGAATGTTACTTGGTTAAGTGTTATTCGTGCTATGTGTTGATTGGTTACGTGACAAGTATATATATATTTAATTTGAGGATTAATGACTTATTTCGAGGATTAGTTGTTGTCTCGAGGATTAATTAGTTATTGATGTTCTCTTTCGGGGAATAAGGTATCTATTTTGAGAATTATTTATTTAACTCGAAGACTTATTTGTTTAATTCTACGATTAATTGGTGAATGTTGACTTAGGAATGTCAGCGGAGTTAAGTTGGTATGAGACGAAGAAGGTTGGAGATGGATGCAGGATTGTTTGTGGTTGTTAGATTTATTGTAAGGTATTATAACATAGGGAAAACGTCTATGTACAGAGGGGACATTTCCAAGTATTTTCTTCCAACGGAGATATTGGTAAGCATAATTAATACGTTCGAATTGAGTTTATAAGCATTTATAGAATGTCAGAGTTATCGTCTGAAGACTGGATTACCGTATTATGTTTAATTGTTGAAGTTGACGCGCGGGCTCGATGTCGACAGATCAGACTCGTGGCAGCCGCTAAAGAGTAAACCAAATCATGATTAAAACAAAGGACATGATGGCGTGAGATAGAAGAAAAAGATAGTTGTATTACTTCGGCGCTACGTAATAGCTAAGGACCAGAGGCAAGTATTTTCTTGATCATCCTAAACACTTTTTATTTTATGCTTCATTTATTCATGTCATGACAAATAGTTATTGTTCAGAGCTATTTGTGATTCTTAAATATTTTTGTGCGAACACAGTTGCTTGATGTGGGGAATTGTTTCAGATAAACTCGTCATATCCTTATTATCGTAGTAAAAAATAAGGATATGACCTGTATTTAAAACTAAGCATTTCCTGTTGAATTCGGAAATTGCTCTATTGGATTGGAAAATGGTAAAGCGTAGGAGGCCACGTCGAGTAGTTGGTCCAGCTATATTTAAGGAGGATATGGTAACCGTACCATCTTCCTATAGGCTAAAATTACTTGCCTATTTTGGTACCCTCAAGAAATCCGAATTATAACACGGGTATAGAAAAGTACCGGTGATTATAAAGGGTCCCATTGCTTTTTAACCTGATCAGGGGGCAATGGTGTTTTGTCTTTATTTTTATATATCCAATCCATATCGCCCGAATGGCTATTATATATTGTGAGTTGGCAGATGATTCATTTTTATGACATGCCAAATGATTTCAGTTATGGTTTGAATTATATCACAGTTGTTGACTCAGTTTTCTCTATAAACTATTTTACATTTCAGTTGATTTTATGCCCCACTTATCTTGGTTTTATATCAAAATTTTTATACGCTTGCTGAGCATTTCTTTCGCTCATACTTGCTGTTTTAAATTCTAACATTTCAGTAAAGTAGTTTGGCGAGACTTATCCGTACAGTTCAGAAAGAGAAGAGGCGTGATGTTATTTCGAAGATGACTTGCTCAGGATGTTTGGATTTAGTGTAAGATCTATTTTATATAATTAAGTTTTAATATTTACTACTATTACGCAATAGTTTAGTTGGACTGGCGTACTTCTTATCGAAGTTACACCAGTGGTTTAAGATTTGATCAAAAAGAACGTTGTAAAGAAGGAATACTTTTTATTTAATGGAATTTGGATTCTTGTTTCTAGCCCTATAACCTTAAAAGATCTTGGTATGTTTGGGGTCACAGACGTTATACTTCCAGTGTGGGACAATCACAGGTGAATGATTATTATTAAATTGATGTTTTATTTTGAGAATTTTTGCGTGACGACCAAATCTCCTGACCCCGGATTTGGGGGGCGTCAAACCACCTATATACCTAAACAAAATCTTGTCTTTCCAAGATCTTTCATTTCAAACTCATTTTTCAAATAGTTAGCAGCATTAGTAATATTTTCAGAAATACCTACAATATTCAAATCATCGACATAGACAGCAATAATAACAAAACCAGTTTGTGACCTTTTAATAAACACACATGGACACACTTGATTATTTATATACCCATCATTCAATAAATATTCACTAAGCCTGTTGTACCACATACGACCAGATTGTTTCAAGCCATATAATGATCGTTGTAGTTTAACTGAGTATAAATGTTGAGGCTTAGTTTCCTCTAACTTTAATCCTTCAGGGATTTTCATATAAATATCACTATCAAGTGATCCGTAAAGGTAGGCTGTCACAACGTCCATAAGACGTGTTTCCAATCTTTCCATACAAGCCATACCCATTAGAAAACGAAAAGTGACTCCATCCATCACGGGAGAGTAAGTTTCCTGGTAATCAAATCCAGGCCTTTGAGAGAATCCTTGGGCTACCAGCCGGGCCTTATATCTCACAATTTCATTTCTCTCATTTCATTTTCGTACAAACACCCATCTATTTCCAATGGGAACCACACCAGCTGGTGCTCGGACTGCAGGTCCAAATACATTTCTCTTGCGCAAGGATTGTAATTCTTTTTGAATTGCAATTTTCCATTTTGGCCAATAATCTCTTTGTCTACATTCTTCCACACTTTGTGGTTCAGGATAGGAGTTCATAATAATATCACATGCCACAGAAAAGCATACACATCATCAACCTCATTACTCCCACAATCCAATAATTTCCCATTATGTACATAACTAATTGAGATCTCATAATTTTCAGGTACCTTTGCTTCTATATAAGCATGTGCCACTTCAGGGGCAATATCCTCTTCTAGGGGTAATACCACTTTGGGTGGTTTTGTCACAGCCACTTTAGGGGCTTGAACCTCTTCAGGAGGGGATACCACTTCTGGGGTAGATGTAGTTACTTCAGGAACATTTGCCACTTCAGGGGTAGGATCATTCAATTTTCGTTTTCGTGATACAACATCTTCCGCACCAATAGGTCTACCACGCTTCTTGCGTGGTTTTGAATCACCAATCAATTTTTCAGGAATTGATTTATGAACAAGGATTTCAACCCTGGTCGGAGCATTAACAGCGGGTATATACGATTTTATAATAAGTCTAGAATCATTAAAAACATCCAGAATTTGATTAACAATATTATGCATATGAATGATTCTTAAAACCTCAGATTCACACTGTTTAGTTCGTGGATCAATAGCATTTAATTCTAATGCATTCCATGATAGTTCAAAATTTAATTTATGCAAAACATTATCTCCCCCTAATGGAGGGAACACAGATTCCTCAAATGACAATTAGCAAAACGAGCAGTGAACACATCACCAGTTAATGGTTCAAGAATAGGACCACAAATGTCACCTTGAATTCTTTCTAAGAAACGTGGAGACTCGGTTTGAAGTTTAACTGGAGATGGTCGGAAAATTTAGTTTTCCTAATGAACATGCTGAGCAGGAAAGTTCATTTTGAGGTATGATCTTTTGATTCTTAAGAGGATGTCCTATAGAATTTTCTATTATACGAACTAATAGAAAATTAACGTTGAAGTGATAAGGAGACATTCTTTTTCATTCTCACTAGTAGTTTCTACGTGAAAACGATTAAGATGGATGTTTTTAAAACTCAAAAGATTTCTAGTTGATTTACTAGAATATAAAGCATTATGCACGTGAATTTGTGTCTCGTTTGGTAGGATAAAACTGGCTTTCCCAAAACCTTCTATTATATTTGATGTGCCCGAAATGGTCCAGACATGTGAGTTGGTTTTAGTCAACTGTGAAAAATATTTCTGATTTTGTAGAATTGTGTGAGTGGTGGCGCAATCAGCAACGCATATATCTCCAATATTTTATATTGTGCACATATATAAGTAAACAACAATTTTATTAAAGCAAACCTAAGTACATAAAGCAAGAACATAAAACAAGTGCATTAAAACAGGAAATCAAAACAAATACATAAGGACCAGGCATTTAAAGCGATACATATAAGAACTAGTTATCTAAGTAAGAACTAGTCATCTAAGCCGTTGTAAAGATTAGCACTATTATTAAGTTCAGTTGGAGTCTTGTTGATTGGTTCATCGTTAAAGCTAGCCAAATTTGTTTCAACCCTTTATCCATTTTGTTTCTTAGATGACTCGTAAAGAACTACAAGGTGTCTAGGTGTGTACAAGTACGAGTCCATTGTCCATGAGCCCCACATCTAAAGCATATATCTCTAGTGTCTCCTTCTTGTGGTGCCTTCCTTTTATTTGACACCTCATTTTGCCACTTCTGGTGGTTGGAGTCGTTGTTGCCATCACGCTGCCACTTCAGGTGACCAGAGTTATAATGATTTCGAAATCGACCACGAAAATTTCCAAGTCCACGATTTCATCCATAACCTCGTCCTCCTCTATGCCCTTTCCCACGCTCATTCTTTCGGAATGACATGTTATGTACTTCAGGTAACTGGGCAGAGCCTGTGGGACGTATCTGATGATTTTTCAGTAACAACTCATTATTTTTCTCAGCTACAAGAAGAAGAGATATCAGCTCACTATATTTCTGGAAATTGCGTTCCGTGTATTGTTGTGCCAAGATCATAGTGTTGGGGTGAATGGTCGAAAGGGTCTTTTCAATCATTTCAGCATCAGTAACTTTCTCACCACACAGGATTAGCTTTGAGCTTATTTTGAACAAGGCTGAATTATATTCAGCAACAGATTTAAAATCTTGTAACCTTAAATTGATCCAGTCATAACGAGCATGTGGCAGATGGACAAGTTTTTGGTGGTCAAACCTATCTTTGAGATTGGTCCAAAGAGTGAGTGGATTTTTGACTGTGAGGTATTCAGATTTTAAGTTTTCATGAATGTGGTGCCTAAGAAAAACAATTGCTTTGGCATTTTGTTCAACGGTTGGGGTTTTTCCTGTTTCTATGGTTTCTTTTAATCCGTTAGCACTAAGATGTAATTCCGCATCGAGTACCCAAGACAGATAGTTATCCCCATACACATCCAAAGCAACAAAATCTAATTTTGTAAGATTCGCCATTCTGAATGCAAAATAAATATTTAAAACATGGTATAGCAATATGGCATGTTAAACATAAACAATTAAACACATACATACAATTATAATTATGACATATTGATAAGTGGATTTTATATCCACTTGGATCGCTTCAATTCGGCTTAAATTGATTGACTTGGCCTCAAGTTTATTGTAGTTTTGATGTGTTTTGCTTAGTTGTGCAGACTTACAAGAATGTCGATTATGGGTGATGCTTCTATCATTTTTGGAGATTAAATTGATTAAAATTCGGATTTTCCGGGAAGGTTACGCAGTCTACACTATTTTGGCCATATCTGGAGTTCTAGAAGTCCGTTTTCAGCGATGTTACTGCCCACGCGAAGCTTGAGAGATTTTCTACAACCTGGGATAGATAGCAGGTGCAAGGAGTATGCTGAATGAAATCGCGCGCGTTATCTTGTAAAAGAAGGCGGGGAAATTACTGTTTTGCCCTTTTTCTAATTCTAATTGTATTCTGGGCAGTTTTTGGTACATTCTTTGAATTCTAGTTGTAATAGAAGTTATTTTCTTGCTGGGCAAGACTTGGAGTGCCTATATAAACACATCCAACCCCTTGTAAATTAGACAATTAGATATCTTGTACATAATATAGCTTAGATCTGCAAGGGAGAAAAGGGGAGCAAGATTCAACGCTCGTAACAAGCAACAGATCTAGATCTACTTCATCTTTTGTATCATAGATTTGTTTTCTCAACTCTTGTTTTATTAATTTTATTACTTTCTTTCATATCTTGTCTTCTATCATGGTTTCAATAGATTCCATGATGACGAGAGGTTCGATTATGAACTAATCGTTGTCATGGGATTCTAACGGATTTATTTATGGAGCTTTAGTATCTTGAATGCTTTAAAGATCTGTGTGTGATGTGTTAGATATAATTGATGTAATTTTTCAGTGTTTAAGTGTAACAGTGATATATCAGAGTTTAACTGGAAGGAAGTCAGAGTTTGGTAAAGTCTGACTGACGGAAGCTGAACAGAGTTTAGTAAAGTTTGTCTGGAAGCAGCGCGTACAGAGTCAACAGAAGATATTAGAGATTAATTGAAGATTGATATGGAAGCGAGATCTTTGGAGACTGGATAGCTATCAAAGAGATCGAGTTGACTTAGGAGACGTGTGACAATCTGTAATTGATATCATTGTATAGCTGATTATTAGGAATATCAATTAGCGATTGTATAGAAGCTGTATATTTTATAAATACAGTTAGGTTAACCCTAGAAGGGAATCGTGCATCGAACTATCTTGATTGTAACCTAGCAGCCCTTTGTGATAGTTTACATCACGAAGAGGGTTTTTAATATCAGAAGATTTAAAGTGCATAATCATCTTACTTGTTAAACTCTCATACGAATTTGATTATTAATTGTGTATTCGGCCTAACAAGTGGTATCAGAGCAAATCTGTTACTTTATTACAGGTTAAGATCCAAACACAACAATAATCATGTCAGCAATTCCTCCACCAACATCTACTAGTTCTGAAAAGGCTCCTACTACTGTGATTCGTTATGAACCAATCAGGGTTCCTATTCTCAGGCCATCAGAGTATGCCATGTGGAAGGTCAAGATGACTATGTTTCTGGAGGCTACAGATCCAGAATATCTTGACAGGATTTATGAAGGCCCTCACAATCCTACAAAGCTATCTGCTGCAACTGCTGGTGAAGAAGCTAAAATAGTTCCAAAGGAAAAGAAGGACATGACTCCTGAAGATCTATCATCAATTGCTAAGGATGCGAAGGTTAGGCATTTACTGCATAGTGCTTTAGACAATGTTATGTCTAACAAAGTGATTAACTGCACCACTGCAAAAGAGATCTGGGATGCTCTTGAAGTCAGATGTCAAGGAACTGCTGCTATTAAGAAGAATAGGAGAAACATACTCACACAAGAGTATGAGCACTTTGAGGCTAAACCTGAAGAGACCATGACAAAAACATTTGATAGATTCTGTAAACTGCTCAATGATCTGTCATTGGTCAACAAACAGTATGATCTAGAAGACTAAAATCTCATGTTTCTTCTTTCTCTACCTGAAAAGTGGGATGTGAAAACAACCACTATTAGAGACAACTATGAACTTGCTGAAACAGAGATTGATGAAATCTATGGGCTGCTCAAAACTCATAAATTGGAAATGGAGCAGAGAAACAGGAGATCAAGCAGGAAGGCAAAGTCTGTTGCTCTTAAGGTTGAAGAGAAGCCTCAGAAGAAAGAGGCATCAAGAAGGAAAATGAAGGGAAAAGCTTTGGTCATACACTCAGAAAGTGAATCATCAAACTCTGATTGTGATTCAAACTCTTCTGAATCATCTGACTCTGAGGATGATGAAGAAGAAATGAGAAAAATTGTTGTGGTGATGGTGAAGACCTTCAAGAAAATGGGTTTCAAGAATTTCAAGAAAGGGAAAAGGTTTTCTAGAGATTCAAATGAAGACAGAAAAAGTTTCAGGAAGTCTGAAAGAAAAGAGACCAAGTCTGGGAAGAAGGATAAGTCTGAAATTCAATGCTACAAGTGTAAGGAGATGGGTCACTATGCTCCTGAGTGCAAGAAGGGTAAAACTGGAAAGGTACTCATCACAAAAGGCAGAGATTGGGCAGACACTTCAGATTTTGATGAAGAAATTAACTATGCTCTCATGGCTACTACTGAATCAGAAACTAATGAAAATCAGGTACCTCTAACTACCTATGCTTATAATATTGATGACATTTCTCAATTAAGAATTTATCTTAAGTCATTGCATATAAGTTATAGGGATCAGACTTTAGAGAATGAGAGGATAAAATCTGAAAATTCTGAACTTAAGGTTAGAAATAAACTTGTTGAAGAAAAACTTGAAAACATGCAACAAGTTCAGAAAGAGAGAGATGATGCTGTTTCTATAGAACAAGATTTGCTTCAGAAATATAAACAACTAGAATCTGAGTTGGAGGAAGCAAATAAGAAAATTAGGACTTGGACTAATTCTGGAAAGGACACTCAACAGATTTTTTAAACAGACACTGTTGGTCTAGGTTATAATGAGGGAGATGAACTAAGATTTCAAAATAAAGTTAAAATCAGACCTCATTTTGTACATGGAGCCAGTAAATTTTTGTCTGACAATGAAAAAGAAGCTGTTAAAAGTGAACCAGTAAAAACTAGTGTTAAACAGATTAATATTGGTTCAATGACAGATAAACAACTCAAACATAAACTGAAGGAGTTAAAATCTGTTAAGAAACAGGGAGTGTCAAATAAGAACAGAAATGGAAAAGTAGGCATCACTTCAGGAAATAAACCAATGCTTGCTAGTTATGCTCCAAGAAAGACATGTCATAACTGTGGCAGTACTAAACATCTTGCAAATTTCTGCAAGAAAAACAAAAATATAAATTCTTTACCTTCCAAGTCTGAGGTAAAGAAGGATTTTGCTAGAACTAAGCCACAGACTTTATGCACACACTGTGGAAGCACTTGGCATTCCATTTATACTTACAAACAGTATCATGCTGTCTATCATAATTACTATGAACTTAAACCCAATCTGAAATGGGTTAAAGTTAAAACTGCAAGTGTAAACTCTGATACTGTTAGCTCAAACTCTGATAATGTTAATTCCGCTGCTAAAGCTAACAAAGTTAAGAATGTCAAAGGATCCAAGCAAGTCTGGATCCTTAAATCTAACCCTCAGTAATTGCTTGTGATCGCAGGGCAACAGGGAGGCAACCCTAGTTGTGGACAGTGGATGTTCAGGACACATGACTGGAAATAAAGCCCTGCTATCAGACTATGAGGAGAAGGCTGGTCCAAAAGTTTCCTATGGTGATGGCAATGTAGGAAGAACATTGGGATATGGCAATATTAATCTTGGAAATGTCATCATCAACAATGTAGCTCATGTCCCAGGACTCAAGCATGACTTGTTATCTGTAAGTCAAATCTGTGACAAGGGATATCATGTAGATTTTCAACCTGAATATTGTGAAGTTATCAGCAAATCTACAGGAAAGGTTGTTCTAGTTGGTAATAGGCAAAACAACATTTATGAAATCAAGCTTTTAATAGACTCTGTTGGAAAAGCTGTTTGCCTGTCTACAAGAATGTCTAGTGAAGAGAGTTGGAAGTGGCACAAGAAACTCTCACATTTGAACTTGAACAACATCAATGAATTGATCAGAAAGGATCTTGTAAGAGGACTCCCAAAGGCTCTGTTAAATGTTAATGGCCTATGTGATTCATGTCAAAAGGCCAAGCAAAGGAAGTCATCTTTCAAGAGCAAGACAGAATTTTCAATCACTGATCCTTATCATCTTCTGCATGTTGATCTCTTTGGTCCAGTAAATGTTATGTCTATAGCAAGGAAGAAATATGCTTTAGTCATTGTTGATGAATACACTAGATTCACTTGGGTGTATTTTCTAGCAAAGAAGAATGAAACTACATTAACTCTGATGGAGCATGTGAAGCTTCTGGACAAAGGATCAAGTAACAAAGTAAGAATCATCAGAAGTGATAATGGAACTGAGTTCAGAAATGCAACAATGGAAGAATTCTGCAAGCACAATGGAGTGAAGCAAGAATTTTCAGCACCTGGTACACCACAACAAAATGGTGTAGTTGAAAGGAAAAATAGAACCTTGATAGAAGCTGCCAGAACTATGCTTGATGAAGCAAAATTGCCAACTTATTTCTGGGCAGAAGCTGTTCAAACTGCTTGTTTTACTCAAAATGCTACATTGATCAATAAGCATGGAAAGACACCATATGAGATGGTGAAGAAAAAGAAGCCTAACCTGAAATACTTTCATATTTACGGGTGCAAATGCTTTGTTTTGAAGACTCATCCTGAACAGTTGACCAAGTTTGAGCTAAAGGCAGATGAAGGAATTTTTGTTGGCTATCCACTGTCAACAAAGGCATTCAGAGTTTACAATCTGAGAACTAAAGTGATCATGGAATCTATACATGTGTCTTTTGATGATAAGAAGATAACTGGACTTGAAGACATAGATGAATATGATCAACTGAACTTTGAAAATGAAGATTTAAACTCTGTTGAAGTAAACTCTGATCAAACTATTCCGATAGACTCTGTGGAAACAAACTCTGAACCTCTATTGGTAAACACTGGAGAAACTTCTCAGCCACAACAAAGGGAAGAACCAGTTGAGGGGGAGCATGATCAAGATGAAGACTCAAACATTGATACTGAGTCAACTGAAAAATCTGGATCAAACTCTGATGACTCAAACTCTGAAAATTCAAATTCTGACTCAGGGCAGTCAAGTTCAGGGGGAGTCTCAGAAAATGAAGAAAGTCCACAACAAAATCAGGAGAGCATGGATCAAGGGGGAGGATCACATGCTGACAGAAGTCATTTGCCTTCTGCTAGGAAATGGACCAAATCACATACACCTGATTTGATAATTGGTGATCCAGATGCAAAAGTGAAAACAAGAAGTGCCACTACAAGTGAATGTTTGTTTCATGCATTCTTGTCTAAGAATGAACCAAAGAAAGTGGAAGAAGCTCTTCAAGATGCTGACTGGATAACAGCAATGCAGGAAGAGTTGAATGAATTTGAAAGGAATGAAGTTTGGACCCTTGTACCAAGGCCAAAGAACAGATCTATTGTTGGTACTAAATGGGTTTTCAGAAACAAGACTGACAGTGAAGGTGTTATCACAAGGAACAAGGCTAGACTGGTAGCAAAAGGCTATTCACAGCAGGAGGGAATAGACTATGATGAAACATTTGCTCCAGTTACAAGATTGGAGGCAATCAGAATTTTTCTAGCATATGCCTCTCACAAGAAATTCAAAGTGTTCCAGATGGATGTGAAAAGTGCTTTTCTGAATAGGAAGCTTGAAGAAGAAGTGTTTGTTGAACAACCACCAGGATTTGTGGAGCCAAAATATCCAGACCATGTCTACAGGCTGGATAAAGCACTCTATGGACTTAAGCAAGCACCAAGGGCATGGTATGAAACTCTGGCTCAATTTCTCTTAGAAAGTGGATTCAACAGAGGTACTATTGACAAAACTCTGTTTTATTTCAAATCTGGGAGTGACTTGCTTTTAGTTCAGATATATGTTGATGACATTATCTTTGGGTCTACTAATGATAAACTCTGTAAGAAATTTGCCAAGCTCATGCAATCCAGATATCAAATGAGCATGATGGGAGAGCTTAGTTATTTTCTAGGTCTACAGGTGAGACAAACAGATGATGGTATCTTCATTAATCAAGCAAAATATACCAGAAATCTTCTCAAGAAATTTGGAATGCTTGACTGTTCATCTGCATCAACTCCCATGGCAACAGCAACTAAATTGGACAAAGACACATGAGTTTCAGTGGATATGACAAACTACAGGGGCATGATAGGATCTCTTCTTTACTTGACAGCTAGTAGGCCTGACATCATGTATGCAACCTGTCTTTGTGCAAGGTTTCAGGCAGATCCTAGAGAGCCACATCTGACAGCTGTGAAAAGAATGTTCAAGTATCTCAAGGGCACCATGTCATTAGGTCTGTGGTACCCCAGAGAATCAGATTTCAAGCTACTTGGGTATTCTGATGCAGACTTTACAGGCTGCAAGATAGACAGAAAGAGCACTAGTGGAAGTTGTCAATTTCTTGGTGACAGACTTGTCTCTTGGTACAGCAAGAAACAGAAATCAATTTCTACATCTACAGCTGAAGCAGAGTATATTGCAGCTGGTAGCTGTTGTGCACAGATCTTGTGGATGAAGAATCAATTGCTGGATTATGGATTGAGGTACAGTAAGATTCCTATTTACTGTGATAATCAAAGTGCTATTGCTATGACAGGTAATCCAGTACAGCATTCAATGACCAAGCACATCAGCATAAGGTACCATTTCATCAGAGAACATGTGGAAGAAGGGAATATTGAACTACATTTTGTGTCTACAGAACAACAGCTTGCAGATATTTTCACCAAACCATTGAGTGAAGCTACATTTACAAGACTGGTCAATGAACTAGGAATGTTCTCTGGTTCTGACTAGGAATGTTGGTTAGATTCAAATTTTACTTATGTATTGTGTTGCTCATATTTTCTTGATTTGTTATGTGATAAATGATCTCTGTTTATTAAACTCTGTTATGCATACTCTGTTAACATGTTTTTCTGTCAAACTCCGTTAAATTCTGTCAGCATGCCTGTATGTCATACACTGTTAATAAGTTTGATAAACTCTGTGAACTCTGAGTTGATTTTTGTCTGAATGAAAACACCAATGAAGAAATATGTATGAAGCATGATTCTCAGCAATTAATCATGAATCTTTCTGAGTTATTGTGATCTAATCTTAGATTGTGCAGAAAGTTAACACAGCATGATACTGGTTCATATTTATAGCATCTCTTAGTTTATTTTGTCCTAAACTCTGAGTCTATAAATACTGTGTGCATTGCCTTTCATGAATAACTACTGATGTTGATGAACTCTAAACTCTGTTAGTTATACTCTGGTAGATTAAAATGATTACTGCAATACCCCAAAGAAAATATATATAGGTTGCTATACTCCTTTGAGATTATGTTGGAGACTAGGATGACCCAGGAACTTATTGGTATATAATATGGGCTAAAATTCTCTGATTTTTGGTGACTAGTCAAAGACTAGGATGACCCAGGAACTTATCAAAATGATAAGGGCTAAAATTTTTGAATTTTTGGTGACTGGCTCCAACCTCTAATTACTGGAATGAATAGAATAAAAAAAAAATTAGCAATAGAGGGGGTATAAAATAAATTAAATGTTACTGTATATAGATTGACTACTATAGAGTTTAGCTTTCATCATACAGTCAGTGTTTACCATGAGAGTTTGTGCATCCAGTGTTTATTGATTTACTGTATGGATTTTATGAAAAATTAGATGCTCTAAAAATTGATTTGGTAAACTCTGCTTCACACACACATATTTTCACAACTGCAATTTTTGAAAGGGTTTCGGTGATAAAGTTGGAGAATTGACAAACGCTGTTGATTTGTGGTTCGTACTCTGAGGTAAATTTTCATTTGGACAATTTGAAAATTTTGGAGTAAATAGTGCTTTTGACAACTGTTAATAAGTGTATTGTGTTAAAGTGTCTTGGAAATAGGAAAGAGAATACAGCGGTGATAATTGCTATTCTAATTGTTCTGTTCGTGATTTAGTTGTGGTTATTGTTGATGGATTTGTTACTTATATGATTACTTTAATTAGTTTTCATTTTCTTTGATTTAATTCTTTGAAGAACAATTCATAAACATAAAATTTGCAGAACACATTGAATAAGATTAGAGAAACCGGATTCTTCATTGATAATTAGAAAGAGATTACATGCAAATATTACATCTTTTTGTTTTCTCTATCTACTAATCTATTTTACAGGAAAATAAAAAGTGAAATCCAAACCACTCCATTGCTAGCAGACATCCCAGATCCCATCTTTGCCACTTTGTTTGGGTGGAAGTTGAAGGGATAAGGTTATTTTTGCTGACATATTCATTAACAATGGTTGGTGGTGTTGGATGAGGATGCCTTAGAGGAAAGCCATATTAATGTTTCTTGAAGAGCAGCATCGATGTCGATCACTCTTGCAGGCTTTTCTTTCTCGATTTCTTGAAGACTGGCATCCATCTGCAGCCACAGAGTTTCAAGCTGCCTTTCCCAGTCAAAGGCATCAAACTCTTCACGAGTATAACTAAAGATATCTCTGTTCTCTACGAGATGGAGATTCTTTTCCTTGATGGTAAGTTTTGACATTGTTTAACGGTGTGTTGTGTGAAGGGTTTTTGATTTTCAGGAGAGAATGAAAGATTAAAAGGATAGTGAACAAGTCTCTAGGCGTTAAATAGAGATGGGTAAGTAACGAAGTACTAAAACGCTTCGTATTCTGGTTTTTAATGGTTCCAGGTAAACGCTTCGTATTCTGGTTTTTAATGGTTCCAGGTATTTTAAGAGAGTGTTATTTGATTTTTTTTTTAAAAAAATCAAATATTTTATTGTTATATTCACAAATACACTTCTTAAAATTACGAGCGCGTGTGTCCCACTCACCCATTATTGTGTCCCACTCACCCATTATTGTGTCCCACTCACACATTAATCTAGGAACTGTTGAGTGTTTGAATACACAAACGATTGAGTTTTACTTTCACCCACTCACTTTTACATCTCACAGTTCTCTCAGTTTTCACTTGCGCATTTTCACAAACACCTTTCCTACATACACTTTTCTTGCCCATTTCTTGATTCAATGGCTTCTAAACCATTCACTGTTCTTGGTCTACGTTTTGTCCCTAACAATTATGCAGCTCCACTCAATCATGAACGTGTTCCAGAAGCGTTTCATCTTATGCAGAATTTCTTGAGAGACTCAGAGATTGGACAAGCTCTGGTTGAACCTAGTACTCTCTCTGCATCTCAAATTGCCACTTTTTGGAAAAACTCGGTTTATGTGGATGGAGGAGAGAATGGGACTCCAAACATCATCTTCACTCATGAAGAACAAGAGTTTGTGATTACTCCACAAACTGTCAGAGAAACGATGGGGTTTGATACACACACCTCTTATGCTTATGTTGGTGAACCTCGATTGAGACAGATGCTACAGAAGATAGGCTACATGGAATCTCTTGACAAGCTAGGCAGTGTAAAGAGGCCTAATCTCAGGAAGGAATGGAATTTTTTCTTTGACTGCATTACAAGGACATTCCAGAAGAAGGTCACTAACTGGGATGCTATTCCAATGGACAGTCTACAAATCGGGTATTCTCTACTTTATGGCAGTAATTTTGGGTAGATATGTTCTAATGAATCTAGGTGATAAACTGTCAGAGTCTACTACAGTTTATTTTGCTCGATTTTGTCAAATGCTATTCACTGCTTGTGTATCTGGTTTAGAGATTGCTGAAGTTGATGTGATTCAGCCTTTTAGAGTCAACAAGAGAATATTCTCTGATATGACTAATAAGGATGCTGGTAAAGAAAACCTACCTGCCTTTGTTCTGCCACTTGCTTTGCAGAATTTTCTCAACCAACCTCAAGACCAACCACAACCAGAACCACAACCTGAACCACTAAACACTGATCATACTCAAACCCTAAACACTGAACCACCTACATCACCTACCCACACTGTACCTACTCAACAACCTACATCCACTCACAACACTCCATCACCAATCACAAACACTGCTCCAACCCAAAATCCTCAATCTCCAATCACAAAACAATCTTCCCACACTCAACCTGAACCATCACAATCTCAACCACAACCACAACCTAAAGCAAAAAGAGGCAGAGTAAAGCAATCAGCAGCTACTACTGAGAGACATGCAAGATCTAAGAAGTTAGTAGAGACACACATCAAAGCAAAACAGACATCTCCTGGAGCTGTTTATACTAGAAGAATGATACAAAGAGCAAAAAGACCTAAGTCACCCTCTGTGGTGGCAGAATCTAGTAAAGAGGATTCAGATGAAGTGCCTCTAGCTAAGAGAAGAAAATTAGTAATCTCTGATTCTGATGATGAACATGTTGAAGCTCCAGAGGTGGTTTCACAGCAAACACCTACTGTTGAGGCTGAAAAAGTTGAAATGCCTGCAGAGGTTGAAATGCCTACAGAGGACAAAATGCCTGCAGAAGAGGATACTAGAGATGGCTTTTCTCCAATGGATGATATTCTTGATTCATTCATGCCATTCTCTGATCCTATCTCATCTATTTTTGCTCAATCTGAAGCAACTGGTGCAGCTGATAAACCTATAGTTGTCCTTTCTGAAACTGTAGCATCACATACAGAGTTACTCTCAGATGCTCACCAGACTGTTGAAGGAGGAGATGAGATTGATCAAGCAACAAAGGCTACCTCTCAGCCTATGTCTGTTGATGAAAAAAATGTAAACTCTGTTGCTGAGCCTGAGCAACATGGAGAAAATCTTGACAAGGCTGCAGAAGAAATTGTAGAAACTGTGACTGAACATGCTAAAGCTGCAAGTGTTGAACTTGAAGGTGAAAGCAGTGCAAACTCTGATTCTTTTCTGAGTGCACCAGTGCAAACAGACAATAAACATACCTCTTTCACTCAACCTTGTAAGTCTCATGAAATTGAGAAAGCACAACTTGCAAAATATGCTGCTGACTGGTACAAAGAGGATTGTATTTTTCCAAGAGGGAGAACAGCTAATTTTGTTAAGCAAACTGCTGATACTATCTCCAATCCAGAGATTCTTTCTTGCTTAAAAGCAACTGTAGTTCAAGTCAAGACTCTGGATGGTAGATTTGATGAAACTACAAAGGCAATCACTGACTTGAGGACTGAATTCTTATCTAGAGAAATGAAAATGGAAAGAGAGTCTAAACTCATAAATACAAAATTTTCTAAAACTCAAGACAATCTCTTTGCCAGGCTGGGTAAAGTTGAAGAAAATCAGTCTGCCTTGTCTGTTAAAATGGATTCCATTGCAAACTCTTTGGAGTTGCTAACCTCCATCCTGATTCCTGATGATGTCAAAAAGGGGGAGAAAGTTGCAAAAACTGCTTGCAAACAACTTCAATCCTTTGAGAGGAAGGATGATGCTGCAGATGGAGGTGGATCTGACAGAACAAGAACAATTACAAGGTCTAAAGTAAACTCTGCTAAAGCAAACACTGTAAACTCTGCTAGAGTAAACTCTGCTAAAGCAAACACTGCTGAAGGTCCACAGAATGATACAGAGTTAGCTGCAAACATGTTTCTTGAGGAATATGGAAATGATGTCACTCTAGAAGATGTAAAGGCTGAAGAGCTAAGGCTTAAAGCTGAACATGAGAAAAAGCTTAAATCTGGAAAATTCAAGAAGAAAGATGAAAAGGCATCAAGACCTGTTCTTAAAGGCATTAAGATAAATGAAAATGTCAATGCTGATCAAAGATTGTCTCATTCAAGAAAGCCAACAGCAGATGAGGCTAGATTGAAGCTTAAAGAAAAAGTTGTTGAAGTTGATAAGAGTTCAAAGAAGTTAAAGCAAGTTACAACCTCTGTTTCTACACATGTTGTACAAACTACTCTTCCAATTCATGGTTTTGTGAGACCTACTATTCCTGAGAATACTGAGAAAGTTCAAGGAGGTGATATTTTTCAAAGCAGAGCAATGATTGCTAAGCAACCTCATGATTTGGCTGGTTTGGGATCAAACAGAGAAAGAACTTTGAATATTACTCTTAGAGATCATTCATCACTGGCTGCTCCAGGCAAGGGTGTTCTTCAAGTTAATTTGGACAAGCTGGAATCAGTACAGTTGATTCATCAAAGAAGTCTAAATAAAGACTTTCTGTTGTATTTCATGGAGGATGGGACTGTTTACAAAGTTGGAGAACATGATATTCATTTGAAAATGTATGAAGAACTGCAGTATGTCTTACATATTTTCAAAGTGAATAACAGTCGTACTTACCGAGCTGCAGAACTGCTTAGATACCAGATGGAAAGATCAAAGATGATTTGTGGAATTAAAGACAAGTCTGAATATGTACCAAAGTACTTAGATTACAAAGGAAGAATGGTTGAAATGAAGAGAAATAGTGCTAAGCTGAGAACTGATTTGGGTATCACTGTGCTTGAATTCAATTCAAAATCAGAAAAGTCATACTTTATCAGACTTGGAAATGAAATGAAGAAGAACAGCATCTATGATTTGAGATCAGCTATTTATCAGACAGATGGTACAGATTTTAAGCTTCGAGAGATCAAGCTAGAGATGGAAAGAGCACTTGAAGTTGCAGAAGAGAGATTGCTAACAGAGTATTTGAGGACAGCATGGGATGTTGAAAGGATTAAGTAATTTATGCTCTGTAAGTTTTTCTTATTTTCTGTAATTTTGTTAAGTATCAGTTTAAACTCTGTTTAGTTGTTAAACACTGTATATGATTATTTGTTTTTGACATCATCAATTATCTATTAACTTGTGCATTTTTGCTAATGAACAAGTTGGGGGAGATTGTTAGATATAATTGATGTAATGTTTCAGTGTTTAAGTGTAACAGTGATATATCAGAGTTTAACTGGAAGGAAGTCAGAGTTTGGTAAAGTCTGACTGACGGAAGCTGAACAGAGTTTAGTAAAGTCTGTCTGGAAGCAGCGCGTACAGAGTCAACAAAAGATATTAGAGATTAATTGAAGATTGATATGGAAGCGAGATCTTTGGAGACTGGATAGCTATCAAAGAGATCGAGTTGACTTAGGAGACGTGTGACAATCTGTAATTGATATCATTGTATAGCTGATTATTAGGAATATCAATTAGCGATTGTATAGAAGCTGTATATTTTATAAATACAGTTAGGTTAACCCTAGAAGGGAATCGTGCATCGAACTATCTTGATTGTAACCTAGCAGCTCTTTGTGATAGTTTACATCACGAAGAGGGTTTTTAATATCAGAAGATTTAAAATGCATAATCATCTTACTTGTTAAACTCTCATACGAATTTGATTATTAATTGTGTATTCGGCCTAACATGATGTATATCTGATATCCTTGTATGGTTATGCTTAATTGATAGATGCGTTGCGAACATCTAATTTGTTAATCTCTTGTGAAGTGAAAGTGGATCTTGAGATTTAGAACTTGCCATGCTAGCACAGGTTCATGATTGTTTATCAACATGATTCGTAGTATGAGATTAAAATACTTATATTGCCCTGTGTGATCTTTGTGGATAACTTGCTCTTCAACCGTTATGTTTTCAAATTCTATAGACATATAGGGTCTAAGCATAATTGGTGTCTATTCATCTTCTATCTCTTTTATGGATGTATGGGTAGTTTGGTATACGTATGCTGACAGGTAGCGTGTACTTGTTTCGTGTTATCCGATCAGATATCATAACCATTGCACATAGTGATTGAAGGCGTCAGATCTAAGCAAAGTATTTAATGAAGTTAGGATTCCATGGTTTATCTTGCATAATTAATTATATTTTAATTCTCATTAGTTAAGTAATTCTTAGTTTAATAATTTGCAGCATAGTTTAATTTAGATAATTAAAAACCTCAATTTGTTATTTGTCTTAGCAGTGGATTAAAACCATACATTGTTGAATATGCATATTTACTAAATAGAACCATAACCAGATCTCTGTGGGAACGAACTTGACTTATATCTATATTACTTGTGACCACGTACGCTTGCGTGTTTTAGTGCAACAAGTTTTTGGCACCGTTGCCGGGGATCATCGGTGTTTTATTTTTGGTTTATGTGCTTGTCAATAGTGGTCGTTAGAGTTCACTGACTCATATTTTTCTTACCTATCTTGTTTAGTTCGGTGTGTTTCAGGTACTTGAGTGTTTGAAGATGGCATGCGAGGAGTTGCCATGGTGGGCATATTTGAGGACATCCATGCCTCAGCAATGTGAGCAGTGTTTGGGCGTTCATGATCCCTCACAATATTGTTACTACGAAGGAGTTGATCCATATGTCACTTATGAGGAACAACCATATTTTCAATACCATCCTCAACAGTACCAGCAAGATGTTCCAGATATGTTATATTTCTTTGGAAGTGAAGAGTTTCAACATCAGCAACCTACTCCTACTTTTCAGTTAAATGAGGTTGTTACTATGGAGGAGCTTAGGATGCTTGTAAAGAGTAGTAAGGAGTCTATCAAATCTTTGGAGATTCTAGTTGCTCGAGCTGTGAGTGCTGTGGAACAAGAGAAACAACAATTCATACTAGATGCAATTCCAGAAAATAACGGTGACTTGGAGCAAGGTATTGCATGCTTAATTGAAGAAGACAAATTCCAAGGTGAGGTGAGCATTCACAAGCCATGTGAGGAATTTGATCATGCTAGGATGGTGGATGATTTGGAAAAGGCACCATTTGAGACAGACACTGATGAGCTGCACAAATTTCAAGAATTGGTATGTGCGTACCAAGAGGCTGATGAACATGGGAAAGATGCAAGTCTTATACTTGTCTCAGAGTTTAAAGATGGAGGTAGCGCATTAGAGCCAATGGATGAAGTTCTTTTTGAGGAACCAAAGGCTTCAGCAACTTACATTTACCCTCCTCCATTATATTCAAGCGAAGCCCGCAAGTGTGTTTTGTTCTACAAATTGACAGATTTTGGGTCAACAGATGAAGGCATTGGAATAGGACATATTTGTTATACGAATAGGCCAAGCGAGGAGAAGGGGCAGAAAGTGTGCCGCCGTGATGACGATGAAGTCTCGCGAAGAGAGGACCAGGCAAACTATTATCATCCTTAATGGAGGCTTGGAAGTAACGTCAAGCTATTGACGTTAAAGAAGCGCTTTGTGGGAGGCAACCCACGCATTAGTGTAGGAAAAAAAAATTTTGAGTTTTTCTTTCAAAAAAAAAAAAGAAAAAAAAATTTATAGGTGTAACCCAGGCTGCGCCTCCGTTTCTGTCAGCAGCGCAGGTTGCAGCTTGGTAACGCAGGCTGCGTCTACGTGACTGGCCCGGGCGCAGGTTGCCTAGCTGTCGCGCAGGCTGCGCCTGCGTGACTGCTGGAGCCGCAATTTGCACCTGCCGCGCGCAGGTTGCATGGAGCAGTGTGTGTTTCGATTTTTTTTTTGTTTTTCAGCTGTTGTACATAAAAAAAAAAAAATTTCAACCCCTATTTTATTTTTACTCTTATTCTTTCATCCCTAAACCTATTCCTAATTTCATAACAATTCCAACACCCCCCATCTCCTATTCAAATCTCTAAACCTATATTAATTCAAATTCTTTTTCTCTAAATTATTAAATCCTTTTTCTATCTTACCTCAAATTCATACCCACTCAAAATTTCTCCCTTACACGTTCAATTTTTATTCATCCAATCCCTCCATTATATATATACACCTATTCATACAAACCCAATTCATTCTCTAAACCTCTACATCTCTAAAAAATTCGAGTTCAAGAAGGATTCAAGTTTGGGGGAAGTTTAATTGCAAGTTCACCTCTTCGATTCGTATTGGGTAAATCTTTTTCTCTAATCTTATTTTTATTACGAATTTGTGTTCTTGTAATTGGGGGTTTTGTAGTATTCTTGTTATTTGGGAAGCGGCCAGTCTATGGAGCTCGTACGCATTATCCTCCACCAGATTCATCCGAGGAGGGTGATGACTCAGCTAGTTAGGTATGTTTTCTACTTTCCCTCGTATTTACTTCCATTCATTGCGGACATTGAATATTTTAAGTTTGGGGGTGATGGTTTGAGGGATTAGTAATTGTTGTATTATTTGTTCATGTAGGATTTCATGCTTTGCACATTAGTAGTAGTAAATTATGCATTTATGTTCGTGTTATCTACGTTTGTTTCATATAGGACATTCTGTTTTTATATTCGTATACCATGTGAGTTCATAATAGTTTGCATTTGCACCCATGCTTGATAGGAATTTTGTGTTGTTGACGCTTTTGATTGAGAAGTGATATGCTTTGTTCTTGTACACACACATACACTAGTAAGTTGAAGCTAGTAGACTTATTGAATGTTGTGAGTAATTAGAAGGACATGAATATGTGCAAGTTGATTTAGTTTGCATTCTTTGAATACAAGTAGGTGCATTAGAGAGATTTTTGCTTGGGATTGAGTATGTTTTTCCCGCCAAGTGAGCTTTTAAGCCATATTGCATTTGTTGCAATTTTATTCGTTTGCTTGAGTGTCCACGGATTGTTTGCATTGCTAGCAGTTGTTTCAGGTCTTTCTTGAAACGCATGACATTATTTGACGATTAAAATGATAAAGGCATTTAGGAATAACCACATATTTTCCCATATTACCACACCATGTTTACATGATCAATTAGTTAACCCGTTGAGCTTAATCCTATTTTTTCGGTGACATACCACATTACTTGCCTAGACCTTTTTCTTGTATTGGCCTTACATTAATTTGAACCCACATTGTCAAAGGCTAGTAGGGTGCTTAGCGGAGTAATAAGGTGTGCAAGGAGGGGTTTATTGTTGGTCATAATTTTGGGGGAAATATTGACATTTGGGTTTGGTTGTTGCTTGATAGTCGGCATGTGTAATAAAATCGTGGGATCATTGTTATTGTCTATATTATTGTTGCTTTAGCTATCGAAAAAAAAAGAAAAAAAAAGAAAAAAAAAAGAAAAAGAAAAAAAAGGAAAAAAAAGTTATATTATGAGAGCATATTTGTGTTATTGTGATCCTACTTTAGTCGACTAGTCGAGTGTTTTTGTTGGAAGAAAAATAGTAAAAGTATGTGGGGGTAAAAATAGGTGGTTGTGTATGATTTATTATAAGTTCCTACTAGCTTTTGACACTTCACCTGTTTTGGCTTATCTGACATACCTTGTCCCTAGCCCCGTTACAACCCAAATAAAGACCTTTTGATTATCGTCATTGATGTATGTTGTGTTTAGGGCTGTAATTCGAGTCGAGCCGGGCGAGTTCGAGCCGAGCTTTCAATCGAGTCGAGCTTTTTCTGACGAGCCGAGCCGAGCTCGTTTATTAAACGAGCCGAAAATCCCCGCCGAACTCGGCTCGTTTGTTACACGAGTCGGGTCGAGCTACTCGCAAGCCCTCATGAGTCGAGGCGAGTTACTGTTATACGAGTCGGGTCGAGTTCTGTTAAACGAGCCGAGCCTAACGACCTGTTAAACGAGCCGAGCCTAACGAGCTGTTAAACGAGCCTAACAAGTTTCTATTAAGATCTCCAACGAAATTAATTTTTTATTTTTTCAAAATTTGGGAATATCATTTAATTAGATATATCTTGATATCCGTACGATTGGATCGTCGAAAATTATTTTTAAAAAAATAGAAACAATAATATGGGACAAAGCACTAGTTACGAGTACTAGACAATATAGTAGTGTTCTATTAAGATCTCCAACCAAATTAATTTTTTATTTTTTCAAAATTTGGGAATATCATTTAATTAGATATATCTTGACATCCGTACGGTTAGATCGTCGAAAAATATTTTTTAAAAAATAGAAACAATAATCTGGGATAAAGCACTAGTTACGAGTACTAGACAATATAGTAGTGTTCTATTAAGATCTCCAACCAAATTAATTTTTTATTTTTTCAAAATTTGGAAATATCATTTAATTAGATATATCTTGACATCCATACGGTTGGATCGTTGAAATTTTTTTAAAAAAAATAGAAACAATAATCTGGGACGAAGCACTAGTTACGAGTACAAGACAATATATTCGTGTTCTACTAAAATCTCCAACCAAATTAATTTTTTATTTTTTCAAAATTTGGGAATATTATTTAATTAGATATATCTTGACATCCGTACGGTTGGATCGTCAAAAAATATTTTTAAAATAATAGAAACAATAATATGGGACGAAGCACTAGTTACAAGTACAAGATAATATAGTCGTGTTCTATTAAAATCTCCAACCAAATTAATTTTTTATTTTCTGAAAATTTGGGAATATCATTTAATTAGATATATCTTGACATTCATACGGTTGGATCGTCGAAAAATATTTTTAAAAGAATAGAGACAATAATCTGGGATGAAGCACTAGTTACGAGTACTAGACAATATAGTAGTGTTCTACTAAGATGTCCAACCAAATTAATCTTTTATTTTTTGAAAATTTGGGAATATTATTTAATTAGATATATCTTGACATCCGTACAGTTGGATCGTCGAGAAATATTTTTTAAAAAAATAGAAACAATATTTTAAAAAATAACAGAAAAATTTGTAAACGAGCTCGAGCCGGGTCGAGTTTTCAAGCCGGGTTTCATTCGAGCTCGGCACATACCCGGACCGACTCCTTTATATAAACGAGCCTAAAATCGCTGTCGAGCTCGACTCGTTTACGAGCTCGAGTCGAGCCGGGTTCAGTTAAACAAGTTCGAGCCGAGTAGGCTCGCGAGCCACCCGACTCGAATTACACCCTTAGTTGTGTTAAGAGTTAGATTGATACCAAATGTCAAGCATGCCTATGATTTTGTTGGAATTGAGTGATACACTTACCCTTGTTCTTGAGTGAATATTCTTTTGTGAGTGGATTGTGAGTGTTTGCTTGTTTTTGCGTATGAGATCCCGAGTTTTATCTCAAAGATGTACTCTTGTAGGCTTATCATGTTTACTAACTTATTCTTACACTTGACATGGACTTGTGAGAACTTATGCATGTTCATTGAGTAGACTATGTGAATACTTGCACTTTCGACACCAAGACATTGCGTATTTACTTTGATTCTTAAGTTGATATGGCATGAGAGGATTTGAAGGTATGGTAGGATATTAGTACTAGATTAATTGCATTTTCATATTAGTTGCGTTCATGCATTGCATTGGATTTTGTGGGTACATTCGCTATAGGCCCTCACGAGACCTTACTCGTCCACTAGGGCTGCCTAGGGGTTTAAAGGGCTTGTTGCATATGCCAAATACAACCGTGATCACCTACGGAAGTGGTACTAATTAGTTAGTTAGTTGTAATTGTTTATGCTTGAGGACAAGCATCGGTTTAAGTTTGGGGGTGTTGTTAGGTCCAATATGTTTGTAGAAGGGGGGTTGAATACAAACAGTACTGTTTAATCGAAATTTGTCCGGATAAATTTAATTTATATTTTGACAAATTTGAGCGGAATTAAATGAAACAAAATTCAAGTTGAATATAAAATTATATTAACTTGAGGGGTTTGTTACAAATACAGTACAGAAATTATATCTAGTTAATAAAAACAAATTAGAAAATTCGACATGAATTTTTCTAGATTTGTTAATAAAAATCGAGATATAGATTAGGAGTAAAAACTCGCTAATATTACAAGAGACTGAAGTAAACAAGTTCTATCGGATCAGATATTAAAAATAAGATGAACTTGATTTTCTATGAATTTTTACAGCTCCTGCAGTTTGAGTTCTTGTTGAGAGAGAATGGCAGTTCTTGATGAAAGATGATATATTCTGTGTGTTGTATGTTTCTGGCCGCCTGCCTTGAAATATTATAGTTCTCTGCCTCTTTTCTTTTTCATTTGTACTGCTAAGACAATCGGCGAGACAATCTGCTCTTCCAAGACAATCAGTTTTGTACTGCCAAGACAATCGGCAAGACAATCCAAAACCTCCAAGACAATCAATTTGTATTGCCAAGAAAATAGGCAATACAATAGGCAAGACAATCAAGGCTAACCAAGACAATCGTCAAGACAATCAAAATTGTCTTTAACAAATAAAATAATTAAATCCGACTGAATTGATTTGTTTTGGGCACAACTGATTTGATCTGCCACCTGAAAAGCCAGTCGCAGGATGTGGAAGTGAAGCACAAACGCAGCTTTAACTCAGGCGCGTGGAAGACATGCGCGGTAAAGGCGCGTTGAAGCAGGCCGACAGCATGTGCATGGACAGACATAAATTCTATTGCTTTTGACAATTCTAATTACTTGAACATACACACCACTTCAACTTGTCTGGCCTTTTAGTACACTTGCATTTCTTTTGTTTATATCTTTTAATCAATAAGTCAACACAAACATCTCCAACTCTTGTTTGTTTAATTCGAATACATAGCTGGACTACTCTTTTTCTTTTTATTTACTTAATTTAATTAAACAACTTAATCAACTAATCATTTAGAAAAGTAATGATTAATTAATTAAATTCATAATTAAATCAAATAAGATTAATACATTAATTCAAAGTTAATTAATATGATAATTAATTTAATAAATAAATTAATTCGGAATGAATTAATTTATTAAATTAAATCAATTACATAATTATATTAATTAAATGAGAATTAATATAAATCTTTTGACAGCTCAAATCTTTTTCTTGAACCACTGAAAGTAATAAAGAATTACCACCGGATTTTCGTTGACGCTCGATGCACGGTCTGGTTCATGAGCGACTAACTCCAACGGCTTTTCTTTATTTTTGACTCTATGGCCGTGGTTAATGTCTTCTCTTAATATACCCGTCTTGATAGCTTGAACCACTGAAGTTAATGATAAACAACCACTGTTTAATGTTGACACTCGATGTACTGTCTGGTTCATGAGTGACTAACCGCAATGAATATTCTTCATATGTTGACTTTAAAATCTGGTTCCTTTTCTTTTCTCTTTCTTCTCTCTCTCTATTAATTCTTCTGTACTGTCTCTGTCACTGTTGAAATCTCTGTCACTTTAAATGAATCCACTTCTTTAACGAATACTTCACTGAGGCTTGATCAGATGTCTGAACTTCTTTCAATGTAGCAATTCCTCAAGTCTGTAGATTGACCTTGATCTTTTTCTTCTGACAGATCATACAATCTGAGATTCCTTGTGACAGTCTATATACTATTTACTATTACAATCTTGTTTAAGTTGAGTTGTATCCTCGAAATACAAATAGGCTACATCATATGCCTTTCAGGTGTGATAAGTGGATTTTAGATCCACTTGGATCGCTTCAATTCGGCTTAAATTGATTGACTTGGCCTCAAGTTTATTGTAGTTTTGATGTGTTTTGCTTAGTTGTGCAGACTTACAAGAATGTCGATTATGGGTGATTCTTCTATCGTTTTTGGAGATTAAATTGATTAAAATTCGGATTTTCCGGGAAGGTTACGCAGTCTACACTGTTTTGGCCATATCTGGAGTTCTAGAAGTCCGTTTTCAGCAATCTTACTCCCCACGCGAAGCTTGAGAGATTTTCTACAACTTGGGATAGATAGCAGGTGCAAGGAGTATGCTGAATGAAATCGCGCGCGTTATCTTGTAAAAGAAGGCGGGGAAATTACTATTTTGCCATTTTTCTAATTCTAATTGTATTCTGGGCAGTTTTTGGTACCTTCTTTGAATTCTAGTTGTAATAGAAGTTATTTTCTTGTTGGGCAAGACTTGGAGTGCCTATATAAACACATCCAACACCTTGTAAATTAGACAATTAGATATCTTGTACATAATATAGCTTAGATCTGCAAGGGAGAAAAGGGGAGCAAGATTCAACGCTCGTGACAAGCAACGGATCTAGATCTACTTCATCTTTTGTATCATAGATTTGTTTTCTCAACTCTTGTTTTTTTAATATTATTACTTTCTTTCATATCTTGTCTTCTATCATGGTTTCAATAGTTTCCATGATGACGAGAGGTTCGATTATGAACTAATCGTTGTCATGGGATTCTAACGGATTTATTTATGGAGCTTTAGTATCTTGATTGCTTTAAAGATCTGTGTGTGATGTATATCAGATATCCTTGTATGGTTATGCTTAATTGATAGATGCGTCGCGAACATCTAATTTGTTAATCTCTTGTGAAGTGAAAGTGGATCTTGAGATTTAGAACTTGCCATGCTAGCACAGGTTCATGATTGTTTATCAACATGATTCGTAGTATGAGATGAAAATACTTATATTGCCCTGTGTGATCTTTGTGGATAACTTGCTCTTCAACCGTTATGTTTTCAAATTCTATAGACATATAGGGTCTAAGCATAATTGGTGTCTATTCATCTTCTATCTCTTTTATGGATGTATGGGTAGTTTGGTATACGTATGCTGACAGGTAGCGTGTACTTGTTTCGTGTTATCCGATCAGATATCATAACCATTGCACATAGTGATTGAAGGCGTCAGATCTAAGCAAAGTATTTAATGAAGTTAGGATTCCATGGTTTATCTTGCATAAGTAATTAGATTTTAATTCTCATTAGTTAAGTAATTCTTAGTTTAATAATTTGCAGCATAGTTTAATTTAGATAATTAAAAACCTCAATTTGTTATTTGTCTTAGCAGTGGATTAAAACCATACATTGTTGCATAGGCATATTTACTAAATAGAACCATAACCAGATCTCTGTGGGAACGAACTTGACTTATATCTATATTACTTGTGACCACGTACGCTTGCGTGTTTTAGTGCAACACATATAATTTATTTAAAAGTTACGATGGCATAGCCAGCCAGAAACTTTATAATAATATTTATAGTGCAACAATTTTAATATATTAAAGAGTAATATAAACAAGAAATTATAACAATATTTATAAGTAAAAATAGAGCGTACCTCCTTTGTTAATAAAACTTATTTGGGCAGTACCTTCTTCCTTAATAAACTTTACTCGGGCAGTACCTCCTTACTTCAACAAAACTTACTCGGGCAGAGACTCGTGCTGATAACGTGTTATAAATTAAAGATAATAATATTATTGAAAGATAGCAAAATGAATCCAACTAAACCGTATGGCTAGAAAGAGAGAAAGTAAATCTATTACTTGTTGTTGGTGTGTTTTGAAACGAAATACAACGGGCCTATTTATAGATTTTAGAAAGTCACTATGCTGTACTATTCCAACAACCCCGTGGGCCCCACCGACCACTATTTGAATAGTATCCGCCATTTGCACAGTAACCGCCATTTGCACAGTACATATTTGACAATCAATTTTTGTTCATATTATAATAGATATAAAATTATAAATACAAGAAATCTCTTCTTAAATTTAAGTTTTTTTTCGTATGTATTTTTTGAGACATTTGGAAACAAAATGTGTATATCTCTACTATCTATACACTATAATAAACTAGGAAATTTATCCACGCTTCGCGTAGTTTATAAATTTTTATTTTAAAGTACTGAAAGTAGATAAATTAATTTTTATTATTTTTAAAAATGGATTGGTCTCTTATAAATTTCATAAAAAATTTATTTAAACACAATTTACATGAATTATTTGTTGAAAAAATACTCTCATTATATATGCCTAAAGTATGGACAATCTTAAAAATATCACAAACATATAAAAATAAAAATTACAATATGAACATAATCTTTATAATCAAAAGTTAAAAATATTGAATATAACTTAATAACGTTTTTTAAAGCGGACGCCCCTCTCATAATATACATGTTCAATAATAGTGTAATAATTTATTTAATTAGAATATTAATTTATTTTGATACAATATAATGAAACAACGGGTGTATAAATTTTTTATCGATTTCATCTTTTGATAAAATGGTTGGGTTTGTTCAGTTTAATTAGTTTGGTCATAACCCATGTGTAATTTATTCATGTGCAAAAGGAAAAATCTCTCTATATTTTTTTTTGTCTATAAAATTCTGTATGTATTATTTGTATACAAATTTCAGATATTAAGTAAAGAACTATGTACTTCCATAATCTATTACAACTTTCACAATCATTGATAATAAAGATTGCTTGAGGTTAAGGTTAACAACGCTTTTTAAAGCCGACACACCTCTCATAATGTACATCCTTTATTATAATAACTGAGTCTACCACACCATCCAGTTAACCAATCAGATTTGAGGAATTATTTTAGGACAAATCAAAGTTCATTCTTAATTTTTAGACCAATCATCTTCTACTAAAGTTTTCTATATTTAAATTTTTCTAACTAATTTACTAATCATGGTTACTTAATAATTCTAATTTTAAATATATTAAAATATTTTGATATACAATTTACGCACGAAAGTTTGTTAAGGAAACACTATCCTATTTTTCAATAACTTTCAATAATTAAACAACTGATTAAGACCTCTATAAATAGACACATGTATGATTATTGACCTTTATAAATAAACACATGTATGATTATTGTCTCGCTTGATTTTTATTTGAGTTTCTCTCATCAAATTATATGAATTGTACTATTTTACTTCTTGAATGTTTTTTTATTTAACTATTTATAATTTGACGATTTTGTTTATATTTTCTTGATTTTTGGTTTCAATAGCAAAATAATATATTTGTAAATTCTAATTTAATTGAATCTTTTTCGACACAGCCTTAATATTATCTAGGACTTGGTATTGCATTTTAACTATGAAGTTCAATTAAATATCATGTTATATTCTAAATATTTGATATGGGCTGAAAGTAAGCCTTAAAGACACATTTAATGTTATGTTAAATGAACCTAGGTTGGTCCCAAGTCAAAGCCCAGTTACAAGACCCAAAACCCTAATTATAATAATAATTTCGTAATTAATAAATCAACCAATTGAAGACTCCAATATTGAGTCCAAAAGGAAACCAAATCATCTTTGGAGTAGCCTCCAAGGCATACAACTTCAATACTTATCCACCTTCCTTCTGGAAGGATCTAGAAATTGGGCCAAGTTTGTGACTTGCCTGCCAAGACACTTAATTCTACTCATATTCTAGGGTTCTAAATACCTATATAAGGACCCGATCCTTCACAACCAGAACTACATTTTTGGCTTGATTCTCAGCTTTCATTGAGATACGTAGGCATCTTGTGAGGACTCGAATTAAGTCACGAAACACGAGGGCAGCCATTAAAGCTCGAAGCTCTCAAACCCTAACAATCAATACGTAATAAATACACCCCAGTTTTTATTCCACATCATTTGGCGCCGTATATGGGAAAAGGATATCAACCATGGTTAACATTCACGCGGAGAACACCAACACTTTCTGAAACTACCACCAGTACCACCGCACCCCCAGTTGAGGAACAGGTTCCCCCAGGAGCGGGCTTCGAACCACTGATCACTTAGCCCCAAGGGACTGAAACACAAACTCATGGATCATTAGCTCTAGTGACGAATCCCTCCACCCAAGGGATGAATCCCCTGCAGATGATAGTCTCCCATCTTGGAGGCCAATCCGTCCCTCTAGAGCCGAGATCCTTACTACTATGATTCTCGCAAGCACGAACCCGGTGTATGGGTTGCCCAATTATCCCCCGTACCAGGCTGGACCAAGCGGTCATGCCCTTCAGATACACGAACCATCTTACATCAGGGGTTTAGGACCCGACCAAGGCCAGCAATACCACGACTATTCCGGCCCGTATTCTGATGATTCATCCTCGGAGGAAGATGATAGGGATGAAGCCCTAAGAAGATAAAGAATTCATGATGGACCCCCCCAAACAGCTGCTGAGAGAATCAAGGCTCATGAGGCTGAGATCCTAAGGCTGAAGGACGACATGGCAAGAGAGCAAGCAAGGCAGAATCAGAATCGACCCCCTCTGGTTTCAAGGGAAATTCCCCTCATCGATTTGGAAAAGTCTTCAAGGAGATAGAGAAGGGCGGATGCCTCAACTGGAAGAACAACAAGGGTGGAAACTACCAAGGGTGATCCCAAAGATTTGATGCCACTTGGAGATCCTAATGATCCCACACCCCCATTTACTGAGGAGGTGATGAATGCTCGAATTTCTAGAAAATTTAAGATGCCTACTATTAAGGCTTATGATGGGACGGGTGATCTCGCCAATCACGTTAGGACGTTCTCAAATGCGCTGCTTCTGCAGCCGGCTAGTGACGCTCTCAAGTGTAGGGCGTTCCCTCAAACCCTGTCGGGCATGTCACAACGTTGGTATAGTCGTCTGCTCCCGAATTCGATTGGCTCTTTTAAGGAGTTGAGTGCCGATTTTGTCAGCCAATTCATTAGTGGAAGAGATTATGAGAAGAGTTCTGCATCTCTTATGTATATGGTACAAGGAACGAATGAAAATCTGAGGGATTATCTCAAGCGATTCACTAAGAAGACACTAAATATCACTGACTTGGAAAATAAGGTGGCCATGGTAGCCCTGGAGCACGGAACCACTGACCTCTTCTTCAAGAGATCATTGACGAAACATCCCCCTGAGAACATGGCCGAGCTCCAATGAAGGGCTGACAAGTATATTAAAGCTGAGGATAGCATGAAGAAAGAGGCCACAGTAGGCAATGGAGGGAGTAACAATGAGTCTAGAAAGAGAAAGGCGGAGCAAGAATATGATGCCAAAGAAAAGTACCTGCGAACGGGTAAGGATTCAGATTCAGCTCCTAAAAAGGGGAGTCCTGGGCAGAGGTTTACCGAGTATGTAAGGTTGAATGCCCCAAGGAGTCAAATCCTGATGGACATAGAGAAAGATAGGGATATAAGATGGCCGAAGCCACTCAAGACTGATCCTGAGAAGAGAAACAAGAATCAGTACTGTCGGTTCTACAAAGATGTGGGACACGATACCGACGATTGTAGACAATTGAAAGATGAGATTGAGTTTCTGATCCGGAAAGGAAAGTTGAATAAATTCTACAAAGATGGGGATCGAGGAAACCCAAGACGGGATTATGATAGGAAGGATGATGATCGTAACCGCAACCCTCAGGCTGGTGATAAATATGATTTTTGGTGGCCCGACAACAACCGGGACAAGCAGAAATTCCAGAAAGGCGTATGCACGAGAGGTGATGCACATTGTTGGAGAAGCACCGAAGCGTGCAAAGACAGAAGTCTCGATTGGATTTGATGACTCAGACCTTGAAGGGGTAAAGTTCCCCCATGATGACCCGCTGGTTATCTCACCTGTGATAGGCAACTCCCAAGTGAAGAGAGTCTTGATAGACAATGGGGCTTCAGTGGACATTTTTTTCCATGATGCCTTCCTAAAGATGGGATATACCGAGTCTCAGCTGACACCGTCTAACATGCCCATATATGGTTTCAACGGAGTAGAATCGAAGGTTGAAGGGACAATTCAACTACCAATGACAATAGGGCAAGAGCCTAAGGAGGCCACACAGATGTTAAATTTCTTGGTCATCAAGGCCTCCTCCACCTACATTGTTATCTTAGGGATGACGGGACTTTATGCATTTAAGGCGGTTGCCTCTACCTACCACTTAAAGATTAAGTTCCCAACCAGAAACGGTGTGGGTGAAGAGAGAGGAGATCGGAAAATGGCAAGGAATTGTTATGTGGTCGCTTTAAGGCCTGATGGAACCTGGGGGCAGGTCCTCCCAATTGAGGATATGGATGTCCGCGAGGATGAAGAGCGAAGAGGAAAGCCAACAGAGGACTTTGTTCCCATACCTTTGGAGTTAGGAGATCCTGAGAAGGTTACTTACATCGGGGCATCTCTGAAAGACCCCTTGAAAGCAAGCTGGTAGCCTTCCTACAAGACAACAATGACGTGTTTGCATGGATAGTAGCCAATATGCCAGGGATAGATCCCCAACTGATAACACACAACTTGAATGTGGATCCAGAGCGGAAGACAGTGAAACAAAAGAAGAGAAATTTTGCACCTGAGAGGCCAAAAGCCATAAAACAAGAGGTTGACAAACTCCTAGAGGCGGGGTCATTGAGGAAATCCAGTTCCCGTAATGGTTGGCGAATCCTGTGATGGTCAAAAAGGCCAATGGAAAGTGGAGGATGTGCATAGATTTTACTGATCTGAATGACCCATACCCAAATGACTATTTCCCCTTGCCTAGGATCGATATGTTGATAGATGCCACGGCTGGGCACGAGATGCTAAGCTTCATGGACGGCTTCAGTGGCTACAACTAAATCAAGATGCATAAGGATGACATTCCTAAGGTATCATTCATCCCCGATTTTGGTGTGTATTGCTACCTGGTCATGGCCTTTGGATTGAAGAATGCAGGAGCCACCTACCAAAGGTTGGTAAACAAGATTTTTGCCCATCTCATTGGGAAAACTATGGAAGTCTATGTGGATGACATGTTGGTGAAAAGCCTACACAAGGCAGATCACATTGAACGCCTACGTGAGGCATTTGAAGTACTGAGGCACCATAAGATGATGTTGAACCCGGCCAAGTGTGCTTTCGGTGTCGGGTCAGGAAAGTTCTTGGGTCTCATGGTCTCGAAACGGGGAATCGAGGCTAACCCCGACAAAATCAAGGCTATCCTAGACATGGAACCACCACGTTCCATAAGTGACGTACAGAAGTTAACCGGGAGGATTGCTGCATTGGGGAGATTCATTTCCAAATCCGGGGACAAGTGTTTGCCGTTCTTTAAAACCCTGAAGAAAGTAAAAAATTTTGAGTGGACAGAGGAAATCCAAGAGGCCTTCGAGCAGGTGAAGAAGTATATGGCTGAAGCCCCGTTGTTGGCCAAGCCAAGTATGGGAGAAATCCTTTATCTGTACATGGCAGTCTCGGATCAAGCCGTGAGTGCTGTGCTTGTTAAGGAGGAAGACAAGGTTCAGAAACCCGTGTACTATATGAGCAAGGTTTTACACAGAGCAGAGTTGTACTACTCCGCCATTGAGAAGTTTGCCTTAGCGTTGGTGACTGCCTCTAGGAAACTACGGCCCTATTTTAAGGCACATAAGATTGAGGTCCTTACTGGACAACCATTGAGGAATATTTTGCATAACCTTAAAGCCAGTGGTAGGCTTATTAAGTGGGCAATTGAGTTGGGAGAATTTGATGTTAAGTACAAGCCAAGGTCAGCCAGTAAAGCCTAGGCATTAGCTGACTTCGTGGTTGAATGTACCATCGAGAACCAAGAAGTCGGGGGGCAAAAGATAGTACCTCGGGAAGACAATGAATCGCATAAGAAAGATAAGGAACCCGTGCTCGAGGAGAAGGAATACTGGATGCTCTATTTTGATGGGGCATCAAAAATGAAAACAAGTGGTGCACGCTTAGTCTTGCAGAGTCCTGATGGGTTTATAGTAGAATATGCTTTGAAGTTGGATTTCCCGACAACCAATAACGAAGCTGAGTATGAAGCCTTGATAGCCGGTTTAGGCTTGGCTAGGATAATGAGAGTCAAGAACCTCAAAGTTTGTGGAGATTCAAGACTAGTAGTCTCACAAGTGAATGGTGAATTTGAAGCCAAGGATGAAACTATGGCAAAATACTTGAGACTTTTGAAAGCTGTCACGACTCAGTTTGATGAGTGCTATGTGGAACACATTCCGAGAGAGAAGAACGTTAAGGCCGATGCCCTGTCAAAGTTCGCCTCTTCTCAGATGGAGAATTATGCAGGGAGTGTTTACTTCCAGGTTTTGAAGACCCCATCCATCAATACGAAATTTGTGGCACCAATTGACATAGGGGCTGTTGGATTGATCCCATCAAAGCTCATTTTGAAACTGGATGGCTCCCTGACAATGCCATGGAGGCACGGAAACTGTCAATGAGAGCATTAAGATATGCCCTGATTGAAGGCATTCATTATAGAGATCATTTGTCATTCCATACTTGAAGTGTTTTAGACCCCAAGAGGCAGAAGAAGCGTTGAAGGAAGTTCATGAAGGAATCTGTGGGCAACACTTGGGGGGCAGGGCCCTGGCTCACAATATAGTTAGACTCGGGTTCTATTGGCCTGAGATGATGGTCGATGCCAAGGAATATGTGAAAAAGTGTGATCGATGCCAGAAACACGTACCAGTGGTTAGGCAACCACCAGAGATGTTGACATCCATCAGCTCCCCCATTCCTTTTGCTATGTGGGGGATGAATATACTTGGGACATTTCTATGGCCACAGCTCAAAGGAAGTTTCTGATTGTAGCTATTGACTACTTAACTAAGTGGATTGAAGCCAAACCCTTGGCTAAAATCACAACCAAACAAGTTGCGCAGTTCCTATGGGAGAATGTTATGTGTAGGTATGGACATGAATCCTAGTTACAGACAATGGACGTCAGTTTAACAATGAGGAATTCAGAAAGTATTGTGATGAAAATGGAATTGAGCTTCGGCTTACCTCAGTTGTCCACCCTCAAGCTAATGGGCAAGCTGAGGTTGCTAATCGAATCATCCTTGATGGACTTAAGAAAAGGATGGAACGCTCTAGGAACACTTGGGTGGATGAGTTACTACCCATACTCTGGGCATACCGCACCACCTGCAAGGTGACCACTGGAGCGACTCCATTAAAGTTAGCTTACGGAGCTGAAGTTGTGGTACCCGTGGAAATCATGCATGCATCTCCACGGGTGGAAGCCTTCGAGCCTGACACCAATGAAGAAGGAATAAAGCTGGCCCTCGACCTGATAGATGAGGTAAGGGATGAAGCTCATGCTAGGAATGTTGAACATCAGAAGAGAGCCTCCTTCTACTATAACCTAAGAGTGAAAGAAAGGTTCTTTCGATAGGGAGATCTAGTACTCAGAAAGATTGAAGCATCCGGAGTTGGACAGAAAGGGAAGCTTGCCCCAAACTGGGAAGGACCGTATCGAGTCAAAGGAACATTGGGACGAGGATCGTACAAGTTAGAGACTTTGGAAGGAAGTGAGGTGCCTCGCACTTGGCATGCATTAAACCTCAATCTACTATGTTTGACTGTCCTAAGTGGACTTAGTTTATATTTATTAGGAAAGTAGAAATAAGGTCGACGAAACCATTTCAGAGTTTGCGAACTCCGAGTAGGAAGTAAGGCACTATGTGATAAGTGGATTTTATATCCACTTGGAGCGTTCCATATCGGCTTAAATTGATTCACTTGGCCTCAAGTATGTTGCGTTTTTGATGTGTTTTGTGTAGTTGTGCAGGTTAGTAAAATGTTGGTTAGGGTTGTTGATTCTCGTCGATCTTGGAGTTGAATTTGAGCATTGGAATGAAGGATGGAGTATTTCTCTATGCTACCATGAAGATTCATGAGTCAAAGGAATGAAGAAGGAAGACAGACAGCGCTGGTAGCGCTAGGGCGATGCAGGCTGCGCTACAACCTCTGGGAAAAATCCTAATTCGAATTTAAGATGTAATTTTGGTAGTTTCTTGATGGAAAAGTCTTCTAAGGCCTATATAAACACGTCCTATCATTGTAATTAGGAGGAACACATCACATAACACAGAAAGAGAGCCGAGAGACGGAGAAACATAATCAAGGAAGGATTCCAATGCTTGTGACAAGCAACGGAGTTCTAGATCTACTTTTCTTTTGTATTCTTCTATTAAGGCGAAACTCTTGGATGTTTTTGGGATTTGTTTTTCTTAACTCTTTACTCTAGTTTATTATTATCAAGACCTTGTTCTATTATCATGTTTTCACTTGATCCCATGATGACGAACGGTTCAATTATGAACTAATCGTTGTCATGGGATTCTAACGGATTTATCTATGTAGTTTAGTAGTTTGTTTGTGATAAGTGCATATTTTTGCATATTTTTATTGCCTATTTATTGTTTGAATTCGTATTTTAATAAATAATTTTGTTGCATTTCAGGAAAAATTCGAGAAAACTGAAGAAATGGCAAAATAAAGAAATAAATGACAAAAGAAGAAAAAAAAGGACCAAAACAAGAAGAAAAGGAAAAGCAAGGGGTGGTGGTGCATATTTTTACCAAACAAAATGGATGGCCAAGATTTAGCCAACACTAAACTAAATGAAAGGCCAAGATCAACTCACACCAACCAAAAACCCTAATTATTTCCTATAAATAGCCTCATCTTCACTTGTTAAAAGACCATTACCTTACATACTAGAATTATGTTGTAGTAGTTCATCTCCAAAAAAAATTATAGTTGTAATTTTCTATTTTTCTTGTAAACACTCTTTATTTTTATGCAATTTCAAATTTCATTTTAATTCTTGCATCCCTCTTTCATTTTACTTTCCTTGTTCTTCATTTCGTTATTTTCGTAAATTCTCGGGTGGAAAAAGTAGCGACGCTAACCACACGGGATTGAAAGTATCGATTTGAAGAATTTGTTTTCTTAATTTTAATTTTTGGTTTTAATATTAGTTACCCCTTTTAAATCTCAATTTTATTGTGGGTTTCATGATTTTTAATTTTAGATCTAATTTTTATATTTTACATGTTAGTGTAAAAAAAATGATAATAATAAAAAAAACAATAAAAAATATTTTTTAATTTCTGGTATGTAATTTCCTTAATTCGAAGCTGCATTCTCTCTACTCTGTTTTTATTCGAATGATAAACCCATCTCCCCTGTTTTCTTAAACCAAGCCCAGTTCTCTTATTTTTTTTTCCTCCGTTTTTTTTGTTTACAAAATCACCCAACTAGTTTATCTCTCCCTCACCTCTCTTCTTCTCTTTCACTCCTGCCTTCCCTCCATCACACCTTTCCCCCTTCTTGCGAACTGCTGCAAACCAACCCCCCTTCCTTTTTCTCCTTTTTCTTCTTGCTTTCGCCGCGCATACACACAACCATGATTTTTTTTCTATTTCTTTTTCCTCTTGTTTCGTTCTTAATTCAACTACTTATACTCCCTATCCTCTTTCGTTTAGTGTTGAAATTTTGTAGCAGTGTTCGAGTTTGAAGCTGTGTTGAGTCATTAGTTTTCGCTTTCTGATTTGTTGATTTGCCGAGTACCGAGTCATTTCTGATTAGTTTTCATTTTCTCTTTTGTTCGATCTTTGTTGGTAAATACTTAGGAGTATTAATCTGATTGGTTTTCTGCGAGCATAATTTTGATTGTTTTTCCTCCCGTCCTGAGTTCGTTTATATCGATTGTAAAGGTTTTTGCAATTTAATTTAGTTTGTTGATCGTTTGCTGCGTTGGATTGTATTTTCTTGCTGTGGTTTGTTTTTGATGCTGAGACTGGTTTTGCTGTCGAGTGTTATGGCTGTGTCTTTCTACTGTTGCCGAGTCGTGTTTTTCGCTGGTGTTCTAATTTTTCGATGGCTGGGAGTTGACTTCGAATGTTCTGAGTTTAACTTTCTGCGATTGAGTTTTTGTTCAAATTATGAGTTGAATCGTAGTTAAGTCTGAGTTATTCCGGGTCATCGTTGCATTTTTTTCGAGTCTTTACTGAGTTGCAATTGTCGAGTTCCCGAGTTTTTGAATCCACTTCAATAAGTCGTTGAGTTCCTGGTAATTGCGTGTCAAAGCATTGGGATTCTGTGCTGCGTTTTTTTTAAACCGTTTTCATCGTGCTGGTTTTCTTTTTCTTTTTTTTCTTTTTGCATTGTGATGTACTGAAGTTTAGTACTAATGGTTGAGTTCATTTTCGTAAATTTCTGGTTAATTCAATTTACTAATATATCCTGTCGATTTTTCTAAATAAATTTTAATTCAATAAAAAAAAAAGAGTTTTAGAATACAAATTTTAATTCGAATTTCAAATTGTTTAGAAAAATTTAGAATAATTTTAGTTTAAAATAACTTAGGACTTTTAGAATAATTAGAATTTTAGAGTAATTTAGTTTGTTTTTGGTTTTTACAATTTTAGAATAAGAATAAAATTTAATTTCCTTTTTCAAATAGTTTAAATTCTCTTTTAGGAATTAATTAGATAGATAGTATAAAATCTCAAATTCTCAAAAATCTACTTTTCCTAATTCGATTAAATTAGAAATTAAGGAATGCGAAAACATTATTCCCTGTGGAACGAATCATAAATTTTACAACGAAACGAATTGTGCGCTTGCAATCATTTCTACACTTATTTTTGGCACATCAAGTTGTTGGCGCCGCAGCCGGGGATCTAATTATTTTTCACGCCTTAATATTTAATTTTTCGGATTAGTTTTATTTCTTGCCTTAATTTTTTATTTCGTTTTTTTAGGAAAGTGTGAAATTTCGGGACTCTTCTCTCGGAACGTGGAAAAATTGGAATTTCTGGAAGCGTGCTTCGGTAACCCGTATCTCCCTCTTTTCATCTTTTTATTTTTAGAAAATCACAAAAAAAAAATTAAAAAATAAAAAATTCACAAAAAAATTGAAAATTTAAAATCCAAAAAAAAAGTAGCTAGTAAATACATAATTGTTGCATCATGCATTTAATCACTTAGGGCACATCATTTAGATTTTTATTTTCTTGTTTTTAATTTTTCGTACCTTATAAATTGTGGTGATTGCTGGAGGACCCAAAGGTACGTTAAATTTCTTCTTTCTTTTAGTTAAAACACGTAGTGTAAGCATCCATAATTGTTTATAGTTTTGTATATATAGCGTTGTTTGTTGCATTAGTTAGACGTTTGCCCCTAGGATTTCACGTTCAATTAGAAAGGTGCCTAAAAATAAACGTAATTAAGACTTATTCACGACCTTCAGTGTCTAAGGTTCGCCAGGCTGTTAAGATTCGGTGTCTAAGTGACGAGTTTGGCCTCTTGGCAATGCCTGCTCTAATCTGGCCGAATCGGTCTGAATAATTCTTAATTTACGGAATTTTTAGTGTGTCTTAGCGTTATGAGCAATGTCTAGTTATTTTATTTAGGGAACCTAGGTTAGATCTTTCTTTTGATTTTTCACCCTTTATTTTGTGTGCTTAATTTTTCGCAAATTATTTTCTAAGTGTTTTCTTCCTGTTCATGCGCACTACTTGGGGTAGAGATAATTCTGCTAGGTTAGTGAGACCAATTGAGTGTTCATCCTCTTCCGAATCCGAACCCGTAGAAATTCTTGACCCCGTAGTAACCATGGCAGTTTCGTTAAAGGATCGTTGTTACCCCACCAGATCAGTCCAACCCTCTTGCATCACCCTACCTCCCGTAAGTGCTAACAATTTCGAAATCAAAGGTCATCAAATTAGCATGTTACCTAATTTTCGCGGGAGTGACGGTGAGGATCCTTATCTTTTTCTACATGAATTCGAGGAAGTTTGCGCTTTACAAAAACTCCAACAACTTTCCGAGGACTCCATACGACTTAGACTAATCAACTTCGCTCTAAAAGATAATGCAAAAAAATGGTTGTATAGTCTACCTGTCAATTCGATTTCCACGTGGGAGGGTTTCGTAGTCATTTTTCTAAAAAAATTCTTTCCAAGCCATAAGACTACGAAACTCACTAGTGAGATTAATCAATTTCGTCAAAAACTCAACGAACCATTTTGGACGTGTTTTGACCGTTTTAAAAATCTTTTATCCCAATGTCCCCACCACGGAATCGAAAAATGGAGGCTCTGTAAGATTGTGTACGAGGCCTTAGATGGTTCAACAACTGCATTGTTGGAATCTATGTGCCAAGGGAAATTCATGGAGAAAGACGAGGACGAGGGATGGGATTTTTTCGAAGAGTTCGCGGAAAAGACTATGCTGTGGGAATCAACTAGGGAGCCCACTCGAGAGCCCGAGAAATCAAACGATTCAATAGCTACCATGCATCAAAGAGGGCTACATCAAGTTGGTAACTCTATCGCGACCGAGGCTAAATTATCCACTCTTACTCGACGTTTAGAAGCTTTAGAAACCAACGGGTCCCCCTCCCAAGTATCCATGTGCTCGAATTTTAACTCAACCAATCAAGGGATACAAAATCCTCAAGATTTTCAACAAGTCAATGCGATATTCCAATCGGGTCCTCGAAATGATCCTTATGCTCCTACTTATAACCCCGGTTGGAAAAATCACCCGAACTTTTTTTGGAATCAAGGTCAAGGTCAACAATCTCACCCCGCACAATTCCAAAATCAACCTCCTTCGTTCCAAAACTTCCAATCTCAACCACCTGTTTTTCATAAACCTCACGCGAATTCTTTCTCCCCTAAAAATCATGCTCCTTATCCGACTCAAGCTCCTTCCCACCCTCCTGGTTTTTCTAAGTCGGATAAGCGACTTACATCGTTGGAGAAAAGTCTCGATACGCTTCTCAAAACCACCACTAATTTGGCTCAATCGCAACAAACTTTCATGCAAACCATGACTCAAGATAGGCAGATCTTAAATGCTAGCACCCAAGCTGTAACACCCCCGGATCCGGGGTCAGGGATCTGGTGGTTACGGTCTTACATCCATTCATAATACTTGACTTGAGTCCACAATAAATAAATCACATGCTGTGACCCCACAATAATTACCACTCACACACACAACAGTTATAGTCCCAGAGATGAAATTGAAATAAGTCTTACATTAAAGGGTTTACGAATAAAAGTTATTACAATCCCAAAAGGATAACATCATAGGTTTAAAAGTTTTGCCGTTAATTACATTAATTATACATATAGTTAAACAGGAAACAAAAGCTGTCTAACTATGCTACCTCAACAATGGCGGCTAGCATCTCAGCGGGTAGTCCGGTGGGTCGGGTAACCTGCTTGCGCCGAGTGCGCCTGACGCGAGCCATCTGTCCTAGCTGTTGTTGTGACATAGTATAAACAAAGCAAGGGTGAGCGAAAGCCCACCAACAAATATATAACTGAACGATAATTTAAAACAGTTCAAAGCTATCTTTCAAACCATATGCCATGCATTTACGGAAATGATGCCAGTATAATATGAACGATGAAGTTTCAAGGTAACTGAAAGTATTTGTTTGAAGAAATATCTGCTACATCGAAGTAAGCGAGATATTCTTATTGTTATTAAGAAGAGGAACTTGCAAGAAAAGGTTGCAATTCCAGTTATGACACTTTTCCAACTCTGCCAACAGTAATCATGTTGCAGGAAATAAATAAATTTGGATGATGAACCAATGATGGAGTATTCACCGCGCCCGCTGTTCCAATCTTGATGATCAGTCGAGATCGTACAGCTCAATTTAGATTTACTACCGGTAGAAGGAAGAACTGACGGCTTTACTTGTATACCGCCTTACTAGCTCTCCCCGGCCAACGGTTGGGCCAAAGGGGATGGACCGGCGCTACTCGGCCTCTTACACGACTCCTAGTTCAAATAGAATTCATGATTCTGAATGTAACGTTCGTCCCCCTTTCCCCAAGTATAATACTTGTTGATAAGACTCCACAAAGTAGTCGTATCTAGTTGGAAAGGAAAATTTACCAATAACTCCCAAGCTATTACTTGGTAACGGATATCAACTTGTTCCAGTAATCTTACCTCTCGAAAGATGAGAAGGTAAGCAACGACTTAATAAGTCAACAGCACCCGAGTTGCGAGTGAAGGGAATACTTTATGACCGGGAAGTCGACAAGATAAATAACATTTTCCAAGTAAGGTTCCCTTATTATTAAGGAGATAGACTCAAATAAGAATGATGTCTGAGAACCTTTCTTGATATACGCTTAATAATAATATGATTCCGAGGTATTTTCTGTAATAATCGAAGAAGATAAACCTTATCGAGGTTATTCTAAGTATGGAATAAATATTCAGAGAATATTTATTGAATTAAAATATTTTACAGATTATTTAGGAATATGAAAGAATATCTTTAATCAGAGTATTTCCCAAATAATTCTTGAAGAAATATCGAGAGAATATTTATTGCACAATTAAATAATCAAATGAATATTCAAAATAATATTCATTACTTAATAAGTCCTGAAAGAACTATTTAAAATATTTAAAATAATATTCGATGATTAAATAGAACCCTGGATGAATATTCAAAATGATATTCATAATTAATTAGGAATTTAAATGAATATTGATAAAGTAATATTCATTTAATGAATAATATTCTAAATGAATATCCAGATAATATTCATTTAGTAATCCAAGCTTTAAAGGAATATTCGATATAATATTCGATAAATAAATCAAGCTTCAGATGAATATTGAAGATAATATTCATCAAGTACTTAATATCTTAAATGAACATTCAAAAGTAATATTTATTTAATAAAATAATATTCTAAAAGAATATCCAAATAATATTCATTTAGTAGTCTCATCTTTAGAAGAATATTCGAAATAATAATCGATAATCAATTCGACTCTGAATGAATATTGACAAATATTATTCGTCGAATGATTACGTTCAAATAATTATTTGAAGTAAGGATCATTAAATAAATAATCCCGAACGAATATTCAAATAATATTCGTTGCCTGAATAATGGAAAATATTTACTTAAATATTTTCCTTCGAGGTAATCTCGATATATCAAGAAATATTGACTCCCGGTCTATAATGATGAATAAGATGTATACGCCCTTCTATGAGGGTCTTACAATAATCCGGCTTATAACTGATACGATAGCTATCTAATTTATAAGCCAATAACAATCAAGGAACAAGCATAATGATATAACTTTGAAAGCAGGCATGCATGCTATGGCATATGTATATCAGAAAACATATGTATATTTATTCAATCACAACAACAGCCTAAAGAAGGGAATTGAAACTTGCCTGGTAGTCGAGTACGGTAAGGGGTAGTGGTAGCGGGTCCCGGTTCAGCCTGGTGATCTATAAATAGCCAAGACATTCGGGATTAATCACTTAACATATTAAAAGTTAAGTTATACTTAAATCGAAACACGTTCTCGAGTTATCTCGTTATATCCCTGTTTGTGGATTACTTATTATCACTGATTCGACCCGACATTCGTTCGTTACTACGACATGCCACTGCACTTATACTTGGGACATACTTAAGTCATATGAGTTCTAAGGTTGATCGTTTATGAACCAATATTATACTCCGAGTTTTATCGCCCGTTTTCTAAGTGTTTTACCAAAGTTATAAAAGAGTCGTCTTTTAGGGGTTCGTTCGCGTTTAACCTTGACTCGAACATTTTTAATAAATCGAAAAATGCTCTTTTTGACATACGGTTTTCTTTCACACCTTCCTTCATACCCCTAGTATTTATTTACCAAGATTCGCCATGACGTTACATAGCTTACGAGGGTTCAATTTCAGTTACGAACTTTCGTTTACGGATTCGAACTACTTTTAGTAATTTGGTCATAAATCCTAAACCGTAAGTCCGTTTCATGTGATCTTTATATCAAAACAAAGCTTAGAACATTACCTATCCTATCATGGCAGATAAGGTCTCTGGACAGTAGGGGTTCGACATGGAAAATGGCATACAAAACATGGTATTGTAAAATCGGGCATTATAACGGCTGTAAATCGAATATCTATCAATTTCGAATCTTCCCATAAACATAGCATCCAACCCAAACAACATATACATGACTTATACACATGAACTGAGGCCAAGCAATTCCTTTCCGTTCATCTAGCTATTTACATCATTAATCCAAAATCCATACATAATCATGCTTATAACTTTAAAATAACCATAACTAAGTTATAACTATCAAAAACATGCTTAAATCTCAAACAAGGGTTAGGGTTTCAAGAGCTTTATACCTTCCTTAGATAGTGATATAGCCTTACTAAGCCTTGTATGGTCCTTAGGAGTGATTATGCTTGCTATATCAACCATGAAAAATCAAGAAAACAAAGTTAGTTCAAGAAGAACACTATTCATGCTCCTCTTGAATGATTTATTTGAAAATGGAAATGGATGAGTTTGAAGCTAAGATTTTGAGGAGATAAGTTTTATGAAATGTAAGACTCACCTTAATTATTTCAAGAACAAACAATGGTGGGAAGGTTGAGTTTGGATTTGGAATTAAGGGAAATGGCCGAATGGTTCTTGTTTGCAAGGGGGAGAGAATTGCTTGGTTTCTTTGATTTTTTTTTGTGTTTTAATCTCCTTTACTCTCATCCACTTACAACATAATATCTTGTAAAGGTCACTTTAATAAAGTGGTGAGGTGTTGGATGCTCAAATGGCAAGACATGTGTTGGTTTTGTGGTGGTTAATGCTTAACTAGGTGGTTACTTGCTAAGTACTTGGTTCTTCCTCTAAGGTGCTAGTTCCTTGCTTCTAGTTTAGTTACTAGATATTTATACTAGTAGCTTGCACAAGACTCTTGCTTCCTCTGCTTGTTTCTGTGTCCGGTTATTACCCGTTTCGATTGATCGTTCGTGAGAATATTTCACGGATTTCTAATTAGGGTTTACCGGGAATCCTCTTTAATATTAATACTTTCATTCTCCATCTTTCATTCTAACTTTCCATTTTATATTCCTTTAATCCATTCGTTAAATACTTAAGGCTATCAGTGTCCAGGGAACTCTCGGAGAAAATAAAAGTGCGGTTTTTCAGAATCCGACAGCTTTTACATACACTTATTTTCCCCCTGGATTACTAATACGAACTCGGAAATCCGTTCCGAATACTTCTATATAGTGTCGTCTCATATTATTATATACTCCCACCAAAACACTATTCATTCTGTATTCTTTACTTGTTCTCTTAGGGTTGTATAATTGTCCGTATTCTCTTTCGATCGTTCCTTAACCTTTTTACGGAACTACTGGATTAGTCGTTATCGATCTGGATGACATGAGAGTATTCTCTTGCTTGAAGTTGCCATATCTTATTCCCTTAGAAGATAGATTATTCTTACCTATGTTGTCACCCTTTAGCATTCTTCAAGACATAACATAATAAAGTCGCATTCCATTCATTCTTTCCCAAATATTAGTTATTACATTGTAGCCATATCCACTATTCATTCTTACATCATTAAATACATAAAAGTTTTAATTCCACCCAAAATCTGGGTTCTTACAGCCTCCCCTCCTTAAAAGGATTCCGTTCCGGAATCAGTTTGAAAACAAGTGGGGTACTTCTCTTGCATTGCGCTTTCAAGTTCCCAGGTGGATTCTTCTACATTGTGGTTCTGCCACAAAACTCTGACTAGCTGAATGACCTTGTTTCGGAGCACTTGTTCTTTCCGGTCTATGATTTCCACAGGTTGCTCCACATAGGTCAGGTCTGGTTGCATGTCCACTTGCTCATACTCTACAATATGCTTTGCATCCGGATTATACTTCCTCAGCATCGAAACATGGAACACATTGTGCACCTGCTGTAGATTCGGGGGCAATGCGAGTTTATAAGCTAGTTCCCCAATCCGTCTCAAGATCTCAAATGGTCCAATGTACCTGGGACTCAGCTTTCCTTTCTTCCCAAATCTCATTAAACCTTTCCAAGGTGACACTTTCAAGAACACTAGGTCCCCTACCTCGTATTCCTTGCCTTTCCGAGCTAAGTCGGCATATTTCTTTTGTCGATCCTGGGCTGCTACCAACCGTCCTCTGATTAGATCTACTGCATCTTTAGTTCGTTGGACCACTTCGGGCCCGAGCATCTTTCGCTCTCCAACTTCATCCCAATACAAGGGAGATCGACATTTTCTTCCATAAAGGGCCTCATAAGGTGGCATCCCAATGCTTGAATGATAACTGTTATTATAGGAGAACTCTACTAATGGCAAGTGATCATCCCAACTTCCCTTGAAGTCTATCGCGCAGACTCTCAACATATCCTCTAGCGTTTGGATGGTCCTTTCACTTTGCCCATCTGTCTGGGGGTGGTAGGCTGTGCTCATGTTCAGCCGGGTCCCTACACATTCTTGAAAGCTTCTCCAAAACCTGGAGTTAAATCTAGGATCTCGATCGGATACTATTGCGACTGGGACTCCATGTCGCGCCACTATCTCTTTTAAGTAGATGTCCACTAGTCTGTCGACCGTGTACCTTTCGTTGATCGGGAGAAAGTGAGCCGATTTCGTCAGTCGATCTACAATTACCCATATGGCGTCATGATTAGCCTTGGTCCTTGGTAAACCTACTACGAAATCCATGGCTATATGTTCCCATTTCCATTCTGGAATCTCTAAGGGATGTAGAAGTCCGCTGGGTCTCTGGTGCTCTGCCTTCACTCGTTGGCAGGTCAAGCATCTGCTTACCCACTCTGCTACGTCCTTTTTCATATTGGGCCACCAGTAATACTCCTTCAAATCCCTATACATTTTAGTGCTACCGGGGTGCACTGAGTATCTTGAGTTGTGTGCCTCATTTAAAATCTCATCCTTGAGCTCCTGAACATTTGGGATCCATATCCTGTATGTGTACCTCATGATCCCTTCCTTGTCTCTTTCGCACTTAATTTCCTCCCCGGTCATTAGCTCTTCTGTGGAGTTCTTTTCTTCCTCCATCATCCGTTCCTGGCACAGTCTAATCTTTTCTAGCAATGGAGGTTGGATTCTAATTTCCATCAACTTTTCTTGGCCCTCTCCAGGTAACTTAACCTCGATTTCCAACTTCTCAAAATCCTTCACCAGCTCTTTCTCTGAAGTTATCATCTTGAGCTTCTCTTTCCGACTAAGGGCGTCAGCCACCACATTGGCTTTGCCCGGGTGATAGCGAATTTCACAGTCGTAATCCTTGATTAACTCTAACCATCTCCTCTGGCGCATGTTAAGCTCTTTCTGAGTGAAAATGTATTTGAGGCTCTTATGGTCTGTGTAAATCTCGCATTTTTCCCCATACAGGTAGTGTCTCCAAATCTTTAAAGCGAAGACTATGGCTGCTAGTTCTAGATCATGCGTGGGATATCTGACTTCATAATCCTTCAACTGCCTAGACGCATATGCTATTACCTTGCCGTGCTGCATAAGCACGCATCCCAGTCCTTTATGCGAAGCATCACTGTAAATCACGAAATCTCCTTTTCCATCAGGTAATGCCAGCACTGGGGCTGTCACCAGCCTCTTCTTTAACTCTTGGAAACTCTTCTCGCATTTCTCAGTCCATTCAAATTTCTCGGTTTTACGGGTAAGTCGAGTTAATGGAGCTGCGAGTTTCGCAAAGTCTTGGACAAATCTCCTGTAATATCCGGCCAGTCCAATGAAACTCCTCACCTCGGTTGGAGTAGTTGGCCGTTCCCAGTTTGAAACTGCTTCTATCTTGGAGGGGTCAACCAACACTCCTTCTCTATTAATCACGTGCCCTAAGAATTGTACCTCATTTTTCCAAAACTCACACTTGGAGAACTTGGCATATAACTGCTCTTTCCTGAGTATTTCTAAGGTTATCCTTAAATGTTCAGCGTGTTCTGCCTCTGTCTTCGAGTAGATGAGAATATCATCAATGATAACTATCACGAATTTGTCCAAATATTCCTTGAACACTCTATTCATTAGATCCATGAAGGCTGCTGGGGCGTTGGTCAATCCAAATGACATAACTAAGAACTCATAATGTCCATATCTGGTGCGGAATGCAGTCTTCGGGATATCTTCAGGTTTGATCTTCAGTTGGTGATATCCTGTTCTCAAATCAATCTTAGAGAAGTATTCAGCTCCTCTTAGTTGGTCAAACAAATCATCTATCCTAGGCAATGGATACTTATTCTTTATGGTTAGCTTGTTCAATTCTCTGTAGTCGATGCATAACCTCATACTTCCATCCTTTTTCTTAACAAACAACACTGGTGCGCCCCAAGGCGACACACTGGGCCTTATCATGCCCTTATCCAACAATTCCTGTAATTGTTCCGCTAGCTCCTTCATTTCTACTGGGGCTAGTCAGTACGGGGCCTTCGAAACTGGCGCCGTCCCCGGGGCTAATTCGATGGTAAACTCAATTACCCTATCAGGTGGTAGTCCGGGAAGATCTTGTGGAAACACGTCCTCGAACTCATTAACTACCCGAATGTCTTGCAATCTTGGCACTTCCTTCTGAGTGTCTATAACGTAGGCTAAATAAGCCTCGTTCCCTTTTCGTAACCATCTCTTGGTTTGCGCCATGGTCAGAATTTTCTGGGTCTGTCGCATCCCCTTAAACACTATTTCTTTCTTCCCTGGGGTTTTCAACTTAACCTTTTTCCTTTTACAATCTATCCGCGCATCATTGCGAGACAACCAATCCATACCCAAAATGACATCGAATTCCCCTAGCTTAAAAGGAATTAAATCGACATAGAAGGATCGTCCTCCTATTTCTAGCTTACAATTGGGGTGAATTTGATTAACCGGTACGATTTCCTGATTAGCTATCTCTACTAGTAAGGAATCTCTTAGTTGCTGGGTTTTAAGTTTCAACTTATGCGCAAAATCTCTAGATATAAAAGACTTAGTTGCTCCTGAATCAAATAAGACATTTGCACTGACTGAATTGAGAGAAAAAGTACCTGCTATCACATCTGTGTCCCTCACGGCATCTTGTACTGACATATTGAAAGTCCTAGCAGTTGGTGGCCTATTTGAGGCAACCTTGCTTGCTCCTGATGCTGCTGGTTTGTTCTTTGGGCAATCCTTCCTCATGTGCCCTCGCTGTCCACACTGGAAACAGGTTGTGCTGTTAGGGATGACAGTGGTGCAAGAGGTGGCATAATGCCCAGCTCGCCCACACTTATAACAGTTTATCTGCTTCAGGTTGCACACCCCGGAGTGCCTCTTCCCACAAGTAGCACACAATGGCAATGGAGGTCGAGAAGGGTTGGAACGGGACATTCCTGATTGGTGGCCGCCCTGGCTCACACTCACACTTGCAGATGGTTTAAACCCTACATTCCTCCCTGGTAGGGAAACCGCTCCTCGATTAAACTTGGTTGGGGGTTTTCCTCTAGTGGATCTTCCGCCCATACTAACATGCTTTCTCTTTATCCCCCCTTTCTCTCTCTCTCTCTGCATCTGATCACTACCAGCCTCCATAATGGTTGCCTTCTGCACCAAGGTGGCATAATCTGTAATCTCTAAAACAGCCACCCTATTCTGGATCCACTGTTTCAGCCCTTGTTGAAACCTGTTAGCTTTCATCTCTTCTGTATCTACAAACTCTGGCACAAATCTCGATAGCTCAGTAAATTTAGCCTCATAGTCAGCCACTGACATATTGTTCTGTTTCAATTCCAAGAACTTAAGTTCCATCTGGGTTTTCATGAACTTCGGGAAGTACTTCTCCAGGAATAATTGTTTGAACCTTTCCCAGGCTATGACAGCATCAGTCTCCATGTTTTTCTTGGCTTCCCACCAATAATTGGCCTCTCCCTTTAGTAGGTAAGTAGCAAAAACAGTCTTCTAAGCCTCATTGATACTCAGAATCTCAAAAGACTTTTCCATTTCTTTGATCCAGGCCCTCGCCTCAACGGGATCAGCCGATCCGTGGAACTCTGGGGGCTTAAGGGACTTAAAGGCCCTAAAGGAATTTGCCACTGAAGTGTTGTTGCTTGGTGGTGGCTGGGGGTATTGGTTCAAATTCTGCCTAAGTAGGTCCATAAACTGGCCCATGGGGTTTCCGCCCTGGTTCTCCCCTTCCTGTTCTACTTCAGTTTCTCCACCCTCTATTTCCCTTTCAAATTCTTCAGAGTACAGGGGTTCATCCTCTGCTCCATACTGGGAATCTTCTTGCTCATTATAGTCCTGATCTTGTTCCTCACTACTTTCACGGTTTTCCTCGTGTTGGTTGTGACTCTCTTGGTCAGTAGATTCGCGGGGGTTAGCCCTAGTGCCCATTCGTCTTGGAGGCATTTTACTGAAAATTTGGAAAGTTATACATTAGGTTCACTGATCTGTTTTAAAGGATTTTTCCTTGCACATTTCTTTACATAATTGGGTTTAAAATCCCACAGTTTTATATCTCATGGCAACTTAATCGAAAAGTAATACATATGCTAATAAACTCGTGATCACATCCCAATAATCATCATCCTCAACCACTAACTCAGCATCCTGTCCTGTCTAGATCCCCTCCGGGTCCTCCTCCCCCTCAGTCTCAACATCATCTGTGTCAGCATCATCCTGGACCTCCTCAGGGTCCTCCTCCTCAGACTCGATCACATCAGTATCAGCATCAACCTGGACCTCCTCAGCGTCCTCCTCCTCAGGCTCAGTATCATCCTCAGGCAAGTGCTCATAGTATGGGTCCCTAGTCCGGAACATGTCCTCATCATGCTGTCTCGCAGCTGCCTCCTGGGTCGACAAGTCGCTCGCCTACACAAGACGAACTATGTTACTATCATGATAATTAAAAAGTTCCCGTAAGGGTTTTAGGTGAACCTGGCAAGGGTTCTTATTATATTATTGAATTTATTATTATATAACGTCGTATCATCTCTTGGGATATATAACTCTCGCTCTGATACCATCTCTGTAACACCCCCGGAACCGGGGTCAGGGATCTGGTGGTTACGGTCTTACATCCATTCATAATACTTGACTTGAGTCCACAATAAATAAATCACATGCTGTGACCCCACAATAATTACCACTCACACACACAACAGGTATAGTCCCAGAGATGAAATTGAAATAAGTCTTACATTAAAGGGTTTACGAATAAAAGTTATTACAATCCCAAAAGGATAACATCATAGGTTTAAAAGTTTTGCCGTTAATTACATTAATTATACATATAGTTAAACAGGAAACAAAAGCTGTCTAACTATGCTACCTCAGCAATGGCGGCTAGCATCTCAGCGGGTAGTCCGGTGGGTCGGGTAACCTGCTTGCGCCGAGTGCGCCTGACGCGAGCCATCTGTCCTAGCTGTTGTTGTGACATAGTATAAACAAAGCAAGGGTGAGCGAAAGCCCACCAACAAATATATAACTGAACGATAATTTAAAACAGTTCAAAGCTATCTTTCAAACCATATGCCATGCATTTACGGAAATGATGCCAGTATAATATGAACGATGAAGTTTCAAGGTAACTGAAAGTATTTGTTTGAAGAAATATCTGCTACATCGAAGTAAGCGAGATATTCTTATTGTTATTAAGAAGAGGAACTTGCAAGAAAAGGTTGCAATTCCAGTTATGACACTTTTCCAACTCTGCCAACAGTAATCATGTTGCAGGAAATAAATAAATTTGGATGATGAACCAATGATGGAGTATTCACCGCGCCCGCTGTTCCAATCTTGATGATCAGTCGAGATCGTACAGCTCAATTTAGATTTACTACCGGTAGAAGGAAGAACTGACGGCTTTACTTGTATACCGCCTTACTAGCTCTCCCCGGCCAACGGTTGGGCCAAAGGGGATGGACCGGCGCTACTCGGCCTCTTACACGACTCCTAGTTCAAATAGAATTCATGATTCTGAATGTAACGTTCGTCCCCCTTTCCCCAAGTATAATACTTGTTGATAAGACTCCACAAAGTAGTCGTATCTAGTTGGAAAGGAAAATTTACCAATAACTCCCAAGCTATTACTTGGTAACGGATATCAACTTGTTCCAGTAATCTTACCTCTCGAAAGATGAGAAGGTAAGCAACGACTTAATAAGTCAACAGCACCCGAGTTGCGAGTGAAGGGAATACTTTATGACCGGGAAGTCGACAAGATAAATAACATTTTCCAAGTAAGGTTCCCTTATTATTAAGGAGATAGACTCAAATAAGAATGATGTCTGAGAACCTTTCTTGATATACGCTTAATAATAATATGATTCCGAGGTATTTTCTGTGTTAATCGAAGAAGATAAACCTTATCGAGGTTATTCTAAGTATGGAATAAATATTCAGAGAATATTTATTGAATTGCAATATTTTACAGATTATTTAGGAATATGAAAGAATATCTTTAATCAGAGTATTTCCCAAATAATTCTTGAAGAAATATCGAGAGAATATTTATTGCACAATTAAATAATCAAATGAATATTAAAAATAATATTCATTACTTAATAAGTCCTGAAAGAACTATTTAAAATATTTAAAATAATATTCGATGATTAAATAGAACCATGGATGAATATTCAAAATGATATTCATAATTAATTAGGAATTTAAATGAATATTGATAAAGTAATATTCATTTAATGAATAATATTCTAAATGAATATCCAGATAATATTCATTTAGTAATCCAAGCTTTAAAGGAATATTCGATATAATATTCGATAAATAAATCAAGCTTCAGATGAATATTGAAGATAATATTCATCAAGTACTTAATATCTTAAATGAACATTCAAAAGTAATATTTATTTAATAAAATAATATTCTAAAAGAATATCCAAATAATATTCATTTAGTAGTCTCATCTTTAGAAGAATATTCGAAATAATAATCGATAATCAATTCGACTCTGAATGAATATTGACAAATATTATTCGTCGAATGATTACGTTCGAATAATTATTTGAAGTAAGGATCATTAAATAAATAATCCCGAACGAATATTCAAATAATATTCGTTGCCTGAATAATGGAAAATATTTACTTAAATATTTTCCTTCGAGGTAATCTCGATATATCAAGAAATATTGACTCCCGGTCTATAATGATGAATAAGATGTATACGCCCTTCTATGAGGGTCTTACAATAATCCGGCTTATAACTGATACGATAGCTATCTAATTTATAAGCCAATAACAATCAAGGAACAAGCATAGTGATATAACTTTGAAAGCAGGCATGCATGCTATGGCATATGTATATCAGAAAACATATGTATATTTATTCAATCACAACAACAGCCTAAAGAAGGGAATTGAAACTTGCCTGGTAGTCGAGTACGGTAAGGGGTAGTGGTAGCGGGTCCCGGTTCAGCCTGGTGATCTATAAATAGCCAAGGCATTCGGGATTAATCACTTAACATATTAAAAGTTAAGTTATACTTAAATCGAAACACGTTCTCGAGTTATCTCGTTATATCCCTGTTTGTGGATTACTTATTATCACTGATTCGACCCGACATTCGTTCGTTACTACGACATGCCACTGCACTTATACTTGGGACATACTTAAGTCATATGAGTTCTAAGGTTGATCGTTTACGAACCAATATTATACTCCGAGTTTTATCGCCCGTTTTCTAAGTGTTTTACCAAAGTTATAAAAGAGTCGTCTTTTAGGGGTTCGTTCGCGTTTAACCTTGACTCGAACATTTTTAATAAATCGAAAACTGCTCTTTTTGACATACGGTTTTCTTTCACACCTTCCTTCATACCCCTAGTATTTATTTACCAAGATTCTCCATGACGTTACATAGCTTACGAGGGTTCAATTTCAGTTACGAACTTTCGTTTACGGATTCGAACTACTTTTAGTAATTTGGTCATAAATCCTAAACCGTAAGTCCGTTTCATGTGATCTTTATATCAAAACAAAGCTTAGAACATTACCTATCCTATCATGGCAGATAAGGTCTCTGGACATTAGGGGTTCGACATGGAAAATGGCATACAAAACATGGTATTGTAAAATCAGGCATTATAACGGCTGTAAATCGAATATCTATCAATTTCGAATCTTCCCATAAACATAGCATCCAATGCCTTTCCGTTCATCTAGCTATTTACATCATTAATCCAAAATCCATACATAATCATGCTTATAACTTTAACATAACCATAACTAAGTTATAACTATTAAAAACATGCTTAAATCTCAAACAAGGGTTAGGGTTTCAAGAGCTTTATACCTTCCTTAGATAGTGATATAGCCTTACTAAGCCTTGTATGGTCCTTAGGAGTGATTATGCTTGCTATATCAACCATGAAAAATCAAGAAAACAAAGTTAGTTCAAGAAGAACACTATTCATGCTCCTCTTGAATGATTTATTTGAAAATGGAAATGGATGAGTTTGAAGCTAAGATTTTGAGGAGATAAGTTTTATGAAATGTAAGACTCACCTTAATTATTTCAAGAACAAACAATGGTGGGAAGGTTGAGTTTGGATTTGGAATTAAGGGAAATGGCCGAATGGTTCTTGTTTGCAAGGGGGGAGAGAATTGCTTGGTTTCTTTGATTTTTTTTTGTGTTTTAATCTCCTTTACTCTCATCCACTTACAACATAATATCTTGTAAAGGTCACTTTAATAAAGTGGTGAGGTGTTGGATGCTCAAATGGCAAGACATGTGTTGGTTTTGTGGTGGTTAATGCTTAACTAGGTAGTTACTTGCTAAGTACTTGGTTCTTCCTCTAAGGTGCTAGTTCCTTGCTTCTAGTTTAGTTACTAGATATTTATACTAGTAGCTTGCACAAGACTCTTGCTTCCTCTGCTTGTTTCTGTGTCCGGTTATTACCCGTTTCGATTGATCGTTCGTGAGAATATTTCACGGATTTCTAATTAGGGTTTACCGGGAATCCTCTTTAATATTAATACTTTCATTCTCCATCTTTCATTCTAACTTTCCATTTTATATTCCTTTAATCCATTCGTTAAATACTTAAGGCTATCAGTGTCCAGGGAACTCTCGGAGAAAATAAAAGTGCGGTTTTTCAGAATCCGACAGCTTTTACATACACTTATTTTCCCCCTGGATTACTAATACGAACTCGGAAATCCGTTCCGAATACTTCTATATAGTGTCGTCTCATATTATTATATACTCCCACCAAAACACTATTCATTCTGTATTCTTTACTTGTTCTCTTAGGGTTGTATAATTGTCCGTATTCTCTTTCGATCGTTCCTTAACCTTTTTACGGAACTACTGGATTAGTCGTTATCGATCTGGATGACATGAGAGTATTCTCTTGCTTGAAGTTGCCATATCTTATTCCCTTAGAAGATAGATTATTCTTACCTATGTTGTCACCCTTTAGCATTCTTCAAGACATAACATAATAAAGTCGCATTCCATTCATTCTTTCCCAAATATTAGTTATTACATTGTAGCCATATCCACTATTCATTCTTACATCATTAAATACATAAAAGTTTTAATTCCACCCAAAATCTGGGTTCTTACACAAGCCATATCTAATTTAGAGGTTCAAGTGAGCCAATTAGCTAATGCCATCCATGAGCATGAGAAGAATAAGTTTCCAAGTCAGCCCGAGGTCAACCCTAAGTTTCCTCTTAATCAAAGACCTCCTGACAATGTGCATGCTGTCATTTCCCTAAGATCCGGAAAGCATGTTGATAATCGAGTAGGAGTCGAGTCCCCCGAAGAGGAAGAAGAAGAATCAAACGTTGCACCGACACCAATTCTCGATCCTTCTGATCAAACTTCGATTCCTGTCTCTTCACCTCTTTCTTGTCAGCCGTCGAGTGGAACAACCTCGGAGCCCATTCCCGACGAACAAGTCTATAAACCAAAGGCTCCTTACCCACAACGCCTCGTCTCTAATAAGCAAACCGCTCAATTAGACAAGATCTTAGAGGTTTTTAAGCAAGTTAAAGTGAACATTCCTCTTTTAGACGCGATTCAACAAATTCCCTCTTATGCGAAATGTCTAAAAGATTTGTGCACTCATAAGCGAACCACCCAAGTCCCTAAGAAAGCCTTTTTGACCTCTCAAGTGAGCTCAATTCTTTCTAACCAGATTCCCGTGAAATATAAGGACCCCGGTTGTCCCACAATTTCATGTGTCATAGGTAATTCTTTTGTGGACAAGGCATTACTCGATTTGGGCGCCAGTGTGAACTTGCTTCCATTTTCTGTCTACCAAACCCTAGGGTTAGGAGAACTTCAAAAGACGAACGTTACCCTTCAATTAGCAGATAGATCAATCAAAATTCCTAAAGGGATCATCGAGGACGTGCTAATTAAAGTTGGTTATTTCGTCTTTCCTGTTGACTTTGTGGTACTAGAAACCGAACCGGTTAGGAATCCGACATACCAAATTCCCGTCATTCTAGGACGTCCGTTTCTAGCCACTTCGAATGCTTTGATTAATTGTAGAAATGGATTAATGAAACTAACATTTGGGAACATGACCATTGACCTCAATATCTTTCATGTTGGGAAACAACCCGATGATTTTCATGATCAACCTATGGATGTCAATTTAATTGATGAAATAGTTGATCAAAATTTCATGACCCCTAATGATGCTTTTGATTTTTGTTTAAACCACTTTGGTCAAAACTGGGATGTTTCCGAATATACAAATGAGGTCAACCAAATGTTAGAATCCACCATTCCTACAAATAATCGAGATGATGAACCATCTCCCCTGTCTCTTCTCGAAACTAGTGAACCCGTTGAGTTAACGCCGCCCGATTTAGAACTCAAACCTCTTCCCGACACTCTTAAGTACGCCTTTTTAGGTCCTAACGAGTCTCTTCCCGTTATTATCGCCTCTGATTTGACCGAGTCACAAGAGGATGAGCTTGTTAGGGTACTTAGAGAACATAAGGAGGCCATAGGTTGGAGTATATCTGATATCAAAGGAATTAGTCTGGCCATTGTCCGCCATCGAATTCACTTAGTTGATGATGCGAAACCCGTTCGAGATCCTCAACGGCGTTTGAACCCCACCATGATGGAAGTCGTTCGAAAAGAAATTATTAAGTGTCTCGACAATGGGATCATTTATCCCATTTCTGATAGCTCTTGGGTCAACCCCATTCAAGTAGTTCCTAAAAAGTCTGGTATTACCGTTGTCACCAACGAGAATGATGAGCAAGTGCCCACCCGTGTTCAATCCGGGTGGAAGGTGTGCATAGACTATAGGAAACTCAATTCTGCCACTAGAAAAGACCATTTCCCTTTGCCTTTTATCGATCAAATGTTAGAAAGGTTAGCTGGTCATTCGTTCTATTGTTTTCTAGATGGTTATTCTGGCTATTTTCAAATTCCCATTGCTCCAAAAGACCAAGAAAAGACTACTTTCACATGTCCCTTTGGAACCTTTGCCTATCGGCGTTTAGCCTTTGGTCTAACCACTGCTCCAGCCACCTTCCAAAGGTGCATGATGAGCATCTTTTCTGACATGGTAGGGGATTTTCTCGAGATCTTTATCGATGACTTTTCCATCTTTGGTTCATCTTTTCACCAATGCCTAAACCATCTTGAGTTAGTTTTAAAAAGGTGTAAAGAAACTAACCTCGTTCTCAACTGGGAGAAATGTCATTTCATGGTTAAGGAAGGGATCGTTCTTGGTCATAAAATTTCTGAAAAGGGGATAGAAGTCGATAAAGCCAAAGTTGACCTCATTGCAAATCTACCCCCACCCAAGTCGGTCAAAGCCATTCGTTCTTTCCTAGGCCATGCGGGTTTTTATAGGCGTTTCATTAAGGATTTTAGCAAGAAGGGTAGACCCTTAACCAATCTTCTCGGGAAAGATGTCAAATTCGATTTCAATATCGATTGTTTACAATCTTTTGAGCATCTTAAGAAAAAATTGACTTCTGCCCCAATCATTCGATCTCCCGATTGGAATCTCCCCTTCGAGTTGATGTGTGACGCTTCTGATTAAGCGGTAGGAGCCGTTTTAGGGCAACGAATCGATAAGATGCCCCATGTCATTTACTACGCTAGCAAGACTTTGAATGATTCCCAACTTAACTATTCTACCACCGAAAAGGAACTTCTAGCCGTAGTCTTTGCTCTCGACAAGTTTCGGTCTTATCTTATCGGTTCGAAAATCATTGTCTACACCGATCATGCCACTCTTCGTTATCTATTCTCTAAGAAAGACTCTAAAGCCCGATTGATTAGGTGGATTCTCTTGCTTCAAGAGTTTGACCTAGAAATTAGGGATAAGAAGGGTTCTGAGAATGTTGTCGCCGATCATCTTTCCCGCTTGATAGTGGAGTCCACCATCGACTCTCCCGTAAACGAATCTTTTCCGGACGAACAACTTCTGTCCATCTCTACTCCCCCTTGGCGCCGATATTGTCAACTATCTTGCAACCGGCGACATTCCCTCTCATTGGTCCTCTCAAGATAGATCGAAATTTTTCTCACAGGTCAAACACTTCTTTTGGGACGACCCGTATCTCTTTAAATACTGTCCCGACCAAATCATTCGGAGGTGCATCCCAAATCATGAATTCAAGAATATCCTTTCTTTCTGTCATGATCAAGCTTGTGGAGGGCATTTCAGTGCTAAGAAAACAGCCGCTAAAATCCTCCAAAGCGGCTTTTATTGGCCCACTTTGTTCAAAGATGCTGCTGAATACTGTGCCGCGTGTAATAGGTGTCAACACTTAGGAAAAATCACTAGGAGAAACATGATGCCAATGAACCCCATCTTAATCATTGAGATTTTCGATGTATGGGGTATCGATTTTATGGGCCCCTTTCCTAGTTCCTTTGGCAACCTCTACATTCTGTTAGCGGTCGATTACGTGTCTAAGTGGGTGGAAGCCATTGCTACTAAGTCCAATGATAACAAGGTCGTTCTTAAATTCCTCAAAGAGAATATCTTTTCTCGTTTCGGTACACCTAGGGCTATCATTAGTGACCAAGGCAAGCACTTCAAGAATCGTCAATTTGAGTCTCTTTTGAAAAAGTACTCAATAACTCATAGGCTAGCCACCCCTTACCATCCTCAAACTAGTGGGCAAGTTGAAGTCTCGAATCGTCAAATTAATCAAATTTTAGAAAAGACTGTCAACTCGAATAGGAAGGATTGGTCAACTAAGTTGATAGATGCCTTGTGGGCCTATCGGAGCGCTTTTAAAACCATTTTAGGCATGTCCCCTTATCGCATTGTCTTTGGAAAGGCCTGTCACTTACCCGTGGAGCTTGAACATAGGGCCATGTGGGCCATTCGTGAGTTAAATTTTGACTTACCAACCACCGGTGGTCATAGGAAGTTGTAATTGTCTGAACTCGAGGAGTTGAGAAATGAAGCCTACGAGAACGCTAAAATCTATAAACAAAGAACTAAGCTTTTTCATGATAAATATATTTTGAGAAAATCTTTTTCCCCTGGTCAAAAAGTTCTTTTGTACAATTCTAGGCTTCATTTGTTTCCCGGGAAATTGAGATCCCGGTGGGAAGGTCCTTATGTTGTTAGGGTCGTCTTTCCTCACGGTGCTGTTGAAATTGAAAATCCTAAAAATGGTGATATATTTAAAGTTAATGGACAAAGACTCAAACCATTGTTAGAGCTGCCAATTGATCCCGAGGAAGAGGTTATCTACCTCATCGATCCATGATTCAAGTAAGTTTCTTCAGTAGGTAATTGTAAACTCTCTTTCATCCTTATCAGGTATTTTCTCACCATTCTCCCTTGTCATTTATCTTGCATTTTACATACATTGAGGACAATGCATGATTTAGGTATGGGGGAGGGTTTTAGTGTAAATACATAAAAATGAAAAATCCAAAAAAAAAAATTAAAAATTTTAAAATCCAAAAATAGAGATATTTTAGCTTAGTTGTCCTTCCCACTCTTTGAATTCTAGAACTAGTTGGTGTTGACTATTTTTCGAAAATTATATGTATAATGCCTTTAGATAATTTGAACGTAGTCAATTAAGGTTTTCCTCATGAAACTTGTGTCGAACAAATTTTTGCTTAAAAGTCCAAGACGACACATTTGCACAAGACCTTTGATGGAAAAATTGTATAGGAATATTATTCGATACCTGAGAGAGAACCGACATGTTAGAACAATGTCGAATCAAACCTTTGCGAAATTTGGTTCTTATAGTGTCACAATAAAAAAAAAGAGTCAATAAATGTTTATAGTGCTAGTGTAATTTTGTAATAATAAATTCTTAGTAGGGAAATCGGCTAGGTTGGGCTCATTGATAACCCGAGTAAGTAAGTCCGAGGGGACTTTGTGCCTAGCAACCTAAGGTCGTTAGTGATCTGAGATTGTTGACCTAAAACTCGCTAAATGGGTATCGATGCAAAAGTCTTTTGGGACCTCAACCATTGCACAGTCGGTCTAACTGCTAAGAACGTGAAGTTTGGCTAGATACTTGTTTTGATAGAGATTGGGTCAGTTGAATATTGGTTGAAAAAGAGAAAATGTTCGTATGCACTTTATCCATCAAGGACCTTACATTCACTACACACCTTGGGATTTTTTGTAAATTTTTAGTCTAATCATGTGGATTGTGGGAACCTATAACTTGGCTATTATTAGAATAATCTTTAAGTCATATATTTTCCTACAAAATTGTTTTGTTGACACCAATGAAAGCTAGAGTAAAAGAGGAAAGTTGGACACTTGCTGACTTATCTCAAAGATTTTATGGGTATATCTTCTGTAAACCCTTAGGAGACAACACTCCTCTTGTAGAGATCATCTATTGGTTTAACGGGTTGGTAAACCTAAAATTACCCGTGATTCCTACGACAGTGAGTATAGGTTGTTCATTCTGCATTTTTCTTTGTGTTTTACTCGAGGACGAGCAAAAGATAGGTATGGGGGCATTTGATAAGTGCTTATTTTTATTGCCTATTTATTGTTTGAATTCGTATTTTAATAAATAATTTTGTTGCATTTCAGGAAAAATTCGAGAAAACTGAAGAAATGGCAAAATAAAGAAATAAATGACAAAAGAAGAAAAAGAAGGAGCAAAACAAGAAGAAAAGGAAGAGCAAGGGGTGGTGGTGCATATTTTTACCAAACAAAATAGATGGCCAAGATTTAGCCAACACTAAACTAAATGAAAGGCCAAGATCAACTCACACCAACTAAAAACCCTAATTATTTCCTATAAATAGCCTCATCTTCACTTGTTAAAAGACCATTACCTTACATACTAGAATTATGTTGTAGTAGTTCATCTCCAAAAAAAATTATAGTTGTAATTTTCTATTTTTCTTGTAAACACTCTTTATTTTTATGCAATTTCAAATTTCATTTTAATTCTTGCATCCCTCTTTCATTTTACTTTCCTTGTTCTTCATTTCGTTATTTTCGTAAATTCTCGGGTGGATAAAGAAGCGACGCTAACCACACGGGATTGAAAGTATCGATTTGAAGAATTTGTTTTCGTAATTTTAATTTTTGTTTTAATATTAGTTACCCCTTTTAAATCTCAATTTTATTGTGGGTTTCATGATTTTTAATTTTAGATCTAATTTTTATATTTTACATGTTAGTGTAAAAAAAATGATAATAATAAAAAAAACAATAAAAAATATTTTTTAATTTCTGGTACGTAATTTCCTTAATTCGAAGCTGCATTCTCTCTACTCTGTTTTTATTCGATTGATAAACCCATCTCCCCTGTTTTCTTAAACCAAGCCCAGTTCTCTTATTTTTTTTTTCCTCCGCTTTTTTTTGTTTACAAAATCACCCAACTAGTTTATCTCTCCCTCACCTCTCTTCTTTTCTTTCACTCCTGCCTTCCCTCCATCACACCTTTCCCCCTTCTTGCGAACTGCTGCAAACCAACCCCCCTTCCTTTTTCTCCTTTTTCTTCTTGCTTTCGCCGCGCATACACACAACCATGAGTTCTCTTTTTTTTTTTCTATTTCTTTTTCCTCTTGTTTCGTTCTTAATTCAATTACTTATACTTCCTATCCTCTTTTGTTTAGTGTTGAAATTTTGTAGCAGTGTTCGAGTTTGAAGCTGTGTTGAGTCATTAGTTTTCGCTTTCTGATTTGTTGTTTTGCCGAGTACCGAGTCATTTCTAATTAGTTTTCATTTTCTCTTTTGTTCGATCTTTGTTGGTAAATACTTAGGAGTATTAATCTGATTGGTTTTCTGCGAGCATAATTTCGATTGTTTTTCCTCCCGTCCTGAGTTCGTTTATATCGATTGTAAGGGTTTTTGCAATTTAATTTAGTTTGTTGATCGTTTGCTGCGTTGGATTGTATTTTCTTGCTGTGGTTTGTTTTTGATGCTGAGACTGGTTTTGCTGTCGAGTGTTATGGCTGTGTCTTTCTACTGTTGTCGAGTCGTGTTTTTCGCTGGTGTTCTAATTTTTTGATGGCTGCGAGTTGACTTCGAATGTTCTGAGTTTAACTTTCTGCGATTGAGTTTTTGTTCAAATTATGAGTTGAATCGTAGTTAAGTCTGAGTTATTCCGGGTCATCGTTGCGTTTTTTTCGAGTCTTTACTGAGTTGCAATTGTCGAGTTCCCGTGTTTTTGAGTCCACTTCAATAAGTCGTTGAGTTCCTGGTAATTGCGTGTCAAAGCATTGGGATTCTGTGCTGCGTTTTTTTAAACCGTTTTCATCGTGCTTCACTGGTTTTTTTTTTTTTTTTTTCGTATTGTGATGTACTGAAGTTTAGTACTAATGGTTGAGTTCATTTTCGTAAATTTCTGGTTAATTCAATTTACTAATATATCCTGTCGATTTTTCTAAAATTTTCTAAATAAATTTTAATTCAATAAAAAAAAGAGTTTTAGAATACAAATTTTAATTCGAATTTCGAATTGTTTAGAAAAATTTAGAATAATTTTAGTTTAAAATAACTTAGGACTTTTAGAATAATTAGAATTTTAGAGTAATTTAGTTTGTTTTTGGTTTTTACAATTTTAGAATTAGAATAAAATTTAATTTCCTTTTTAAAATAGTTTAAATTCTCTTTTAGGAATTAATTAGATAGATAGTATAAAATCCCAAATTCTCAAAAATCCACTTTTCCTAATTCGATTAAATTAGAAATTAAGGAATCCGAAAACATTAATCCCTGTGGAATGAATCATAAATTTTACAACGAAACGAATTGTGCGCTTGCAATCATTTCTACACTTATTTTTGGCACATCAGTTTGCTTTAAAGATTTGTGTGTGATGAATTCTTGATATCCTCATATGGTTGTGCTTAATGTTTTTAGATGCGTAGCTAACATCTAGATTGTTAATCTCTTGTGAAGCGAGAGTGGATCTTGAGATTTAGAACTTGCCATGATAGCATAGGATAAGTTGATGTATGTGAGACATCATGATTTATAGCATAATTTGAACTATCTTATGCTTCCCTGTGTGATCTTTATGGATAACTTGTTCTTCAACCGTTATGTTTTCAAATCTTATAGAGATATAGGGTCTAAGCATAATTGGTGTCTATTCATCTTCTATCGCTTTTGTGGATGTATGAGTAGTTTGGTATTCGTATACTGAGAAGTGGCCTATACTTATTTCGTGTTGTCTGATCAGATATCATAACCATCACATACTTTGATTAAAGGCATCAGCTCTAAGAGAAGTATTTAATGAAGTTAGGATCCCATGTTTTTATTCCCATAAGTAATTCGATTTCAATTCTCATTAGTTAAGTAATTCTTAGTTTGTTAAATTTCTTGTTAGTTAATCTTAGTTAATCAAAACCCAAATTTGTTATTTGTCTTAGCAGTGAATAGAAACCATACATTGTTGCATAGGTGCATTAACTGAATTGAAACCTAAACCAGATCTCTGTGGGAACGAACTTGACTTATTCATATATTACTTGTGACCACGTACGCTTGCGTGATTTTGTGTTAACAAGTTTTTGGTGCCGCTGCCAGGGATCATCGGTGTTTTATTTTTAGTTTATGTGTTTGTCATCAGTGGTCGTTGAAGTTCGCTGACTCGGATATTTTTTCTTACTTAGTTTGTTTTATTTGTGATTTTCAGGTACTTGAGCGTGTATGCGAGCTAAATATATAGGAGAAACAGTAGGAGCAGCAACAACAACCAAGGCTTTGAAGGACTATTCTCAGCCGAAAATCAATGACATCCAGTCTAGTATTGTCAGACCAGCAATTGCAGCTAACAACTTTGAAATCAAGTCTGGTACGATTCAGATGGTTCAGAATTCAGTTCAGTTTGGGGGTGCTCCTACGGAAGATCCTAACATGCACATCTGGGACTTCTTTGAGAACTGCAACACTTTTAAGTTTAACGGTGTGTCGGAAGATGCTGTCAAATTGAGACTTTTCCCATTCTCTTTGAGGGATAAAGCTAAGGGCTGGTTACACTCTCTACCAGCCGGTTCTATTACTACATGGGAGGATCTTGCTTAGAAGTTTCTTACTAAATTCTTCCCCATGGCTAAAACAGCAGCAATAAGGAACGTTCTAACTCAATTTGCACAACAATCTGGAGAATCTTTGTGTGAAGCTTGGGAACGATACAAGGAGATGCTTCGAAAGTGCCCTCATCATGGTATGCCAGATTGGATGGTGATCAATGGTTTCTATAATGGGTTGGGTGCACAATCTAGACCTTTGCTAGATGCAGCATCAGGTGGAGCTCTATGGGCTAAGAGCTACGAGGAAGCTTATGAGCTAATTGAGACGATGGCTACGAATGAATATCAGAATCCAACTCAGAGACTATCTCAAGGCAAAGTAGCAGGAATTCTGGATGTGGATGCAGTTACTGCTATAGTAGCTCAGTTGAAGGCTCTATGTATGAAGGTGGATTCTCTGACTAATTATGGAGTTCAGCAGGTGGCTAGTGTGTTTGAGCTTTGTGCGGGTGCACATGATACGAATCAGTGTGCTATCTCTTCTGAATCAGCACAGTTTGTGAGTAATTTTCAGAGACCTTCTGCACCAGCTCCAGCCACCTATCATCCGAACAATAGGAACCATCCTAATTTCAGCTGGAGCAACAATCAAGTTACTCAATAACCACAGCAGCCTTATCAGCAGTTTCAGGGTCAGCAGTATGGAGCTAAGCCGTTCAATCAAGGCTACCAGCAGCAGTATGCTCCAAGGCAACAATTTCAACCCCCGGGATTTCAGGAGCATGGGAATGTTGATCAATCTTCTAATGAAAAATCTGAATTGGATGAATTGAGGTTGATGGTTAAAAGTCAGGCGGTATCTCTCAAGATGTTGGAGAATCAGATTGGGCAAATTGCAAGTGCCTTACTTAACATGCAACAAGGAACTCTTCCTAGTGACATTGAGGCTAATCTAGGCAAGAGGGAAGTCCATGAGCAGGTGAAGGCAGTAACTTTGAGATCCGGAAAGATTACAACCGAGCAGAAACCAGCAGCTAAGGAAGATGAAGAAGTTCAGAATCAGTAGGTTGAAAAATCTGCAGGGCTAGAAATTGAGAAATCTGACTTGGTGGCTGATCAGTTGAATGGTGAAGTGGAAAAGAGTAAGAAGTCTGCTGAAAAGTCTATTCCGGAGCAGTCTACAAAGAGCAATCAGATCTACCGCCTCCTCCATTTCCTCAATGCTTGCAGAAAATTCAAGAAATTCAACTTCAGAAATTTTTGGACGTCTTCAAGAAATTGTCCATTAATATTCCTTTTGCGGAATCTTTAGAAAAGATGCCGAGCTATGATAAGTTCATGAAGGGGATTTTATCAAGGAAGTTGAAGCTCGATGAATTAGAGACCGTTGCTTTGACGGAAGACTGCAGTGTTGTTCTGCAGCAAAAGTTGCCTCCTAAACTTAAAGGTCCGGGAAGTTTCACCATCCCATGCACCATTGGCAAGCTTTCTTTTGACAAGTGTTTGTGTGACTTGGGAGCTAGCATCAATCTCATGCCCTTGTCTGTTTTCATGCAACTTGGTCTGCCCGATCCTAAACCTACAAATATCTCTTTATAGCTGGCTGATCGATCGATCACTTATCCTAGAGGAATCGTGGTGGATGTTTTGGTAAAAGTTGATAAGCTCATCTTCCCTGCGGATTTCGTGATTCTTGATTTTGAAGAAGATAAGAAGACTCCCATCATCTTGGGAAGGCCTTTTCTCGCTACTGGCCATACTTTGATAGATGTTCATAAAGGAAAGCTCACAATGAGAGTGCAAGATCAGACTGTCTCTTTTAATGTGTTCAAGGCCATGAAATTTCCTACGGAGAATGAAGAGTGCTTTAGATTGGAAGGGGTTGATACTGTCCAGAATAAAGCGTTTGATCAGTTGTTGAAGTCGGATCCATTAGACGTTGCTTTACAAGGAAAGTCTGATACTGAAGAAGAGGAATTAGGCGTGGCTGATCTTTGGGATTCTCAGGTGCTTATTGATGAGGTTGTTTCATGGTCAAATCTTGAGGATAGTGCAATTGAGTCTTTTCTTGAGGAAGATGTTTTGTTAAAGTATGAGGGTAATAAAGATCTTCATGAGTTGTATAGGAATTTTACTTCTGATGAGATGTTAGAGGAATTGAATGCTATTTGTTCTAAGCATGAAATTCAACTTGAGGATAGTTCTTTTGATCCTAAGTCTGTTGTTAAGACTTCTGTTGGTGAACAACCCACTTCCGTTCCTAATCCGTCTATTTCCACTCTTGGTCAGTCTTTGGTAGTTAATAATGAAAATCATCATGTTGAAGAAGCTTCCAAACTCGAGCTTAAACCACCAGATCACCTGAGGTATGCATATTTGGGTCAATCATCTACTTTGCTTATTATTATTGTTGCTAACTTATCAGGTAGTGAGGAGAACAATGTTACTGACACTTTTGAGGAGCAAAGAAGGCTGAAACTTGTCATCAAGGATGTAGCCTCGAAAAAGATAATTAAATGGCCATATAGAGATACGGTGTAGAAATTTACAAGAGAAAAAAACCATTGCCATGTCTAACTAAAGACTTTAAACAAAGGCGCTTCCTGGGAGGCAACCCATGGATTTCCTGTTTTCAATAAAAGAGCATTTCCCCAATGCTTCATAATTCTGGATTACTATTTTCATGCGGAGGGTGTAGAGGTAACTTGGCATATTTTTGGAGCTCATGCTGTGTACCCGCCACCAGATTCCCCACCCGACGAGGGTGATCCTGCTGACGATTAGGTATGTTTACTGCTATCCCTTGTATTACCTTCAATGGGGACATTGAATATTTCAAGTTTGGGGGTGGTTTGGGGGATAAGTAGTGTTAGTTGAGTCTGTGTTCATGTAGGAATATATTTTGCATGTTAGTAATAATTCATTCATGTTTTGTTCGTATTATTGCATGTTTGTTTCATATAGGACATTATGTCACTTTGTTTTTGTATACCATGTGAGTTCATTTTAGTTGCATCTGCATAGCATGCATATTTCATGATCCATTAGGATGAGCTAATTCTGATTGGTAGGTCGATGTCTAATTGAGTGTGGTAATGATGAATAGAGGGTTGATTTATAGTTCCTAGGAGTTGACTTGCATGCTGCAGAAACAATTTTTTTACATAGTCTCATCGTTTGCTTTTGGGCTAGGTTGAGGTCATGCTTGTTTGGTTGTTTTTAGATTTAATCACTTGATTATATTTAGAATTTTCGTTATTCCCTTGATGGCGTAGGAGCATTTAAGTCTAAGTTTTGGGGAAACCAGGAATTTCATGCTAGTTATATGTATTTATCAATAATGGCTAGGCGTCAAATGGCTAGTAGCCGGCTCATATCTTTATGAGTAGTCTAGGGTTAGATGAGAATTCTCATTCCAGATTGCATAAAAAAACAAAAATAGAAAAAAAAATAGAAAAAAAAAGAAAAAGAGCCTAAAGTTTAAATTGTTAAATGCAGAATTAACCAGGGTGAGCTCTTTAATACTCAAGCAATTAAGTTCTAGGGGACATTGTGCCTAGTGACCTAAGGCTTTTATAGTCTGGGATCCACTAACCTAACGCTCGCTACATGGGTATTATTGTATAATCCTTTAGGGGTCTCATCCATTGCACGGTTAAATAATCATACGTTATTGTATATAGTATTATGTGTAGTAGTTGTTAGTAATAAAGCATGAATTCCTTACTAACTCGAATGATGATGGAGGTGTTCCTAGGTTATGAAGTGTTTACCGTCTATTTTATTTATAAACTTGTGATTGTCTTGACGAAGAATAGGTATGATTTTGATCTAGTGTTAGGAGCATATCTGATGAGCATCGCACACATGCACGTTCTGTCATGTATTGTTTGTTAGATATAATTGATGTGAATAATAATCAGTGTTTAAGTGTTACAGTGAATTATCAGAGTTTAGCTGGAAGCTGTCAGAGTTTAGTTAAACACTGACAGATGGAAGCTCGACAGAGTTTGTTAAACTCTGTCTGGAGGAAGCGTCTACTGGTCAATAGAGTTTGAAGAATTATTGAAGATAATTATGGAAGCAATATCTTTGAAGATTGGATAGCTGTCAAAGAGATTGAGTTGACTAAGGAGACGTGTAATAATCGTAATTGATATTAATTGTATAGCTAATTTATAGGAGTATCAATTATCGATTATATAGCAGCTGTATATCTTATAAATATAGTTAGCTTAACCCTAGAAGGGTATCGATCGTGTAACGCAATATTATTCATTGTAACCTAAGCAGCTCTCTGTGATATTTTACATCACTGAGAGAGGAGTTATTAATTCCAAACAGTTTTTAATTGTTTAAACATGTGTTTTATTGTTAATCTCTCATACAATCTTGATTATAATTGTGTATTCGGCCTAACAATTGGTATCAGAGCCAATCTGTTACTCTATACAATTTTAGATCCACACACACAGCTATAATTAATGGCAGAGATACCTCCTCCAACAGTTTCAAGTTCTGAGAAGGCTCAACCTACTACTGTGAGTCGTTATGAGACAATCAGGGTTCCTATTCTCAGGCCGGTAGAGTATTCAATCTGGAAGGTGAAGATGACCATGTTTCTGGAGGCTACAGATCCAGAATATCTTGACAGAATTTATGAAGGTCCTCATAAACCTACAAAGCTATCTGTTGCTACTGCTGGTCAAGAAGCTAAAATAGTTCCAAAGGAGAAGAAAGATCTGACTCCTGAAGATCTTTCATCTATTGCTAAGTAGGCAAAAGTTAGGCATCTACTTCATAGTGCCTTAGACAATGTTATGTCTAATAAAGTGATTAACTGCACTACTGCCAAAGAAATCTGGGATGCCCTTGAGGTTAGATGTCAAGGAACTGCTGCTATCAAGAAGAATAGAAGGAACATACTCACACAGGAGTATGAGCACTTTGAGGCTAAATCTGAAGAAACCATGACACAAACATTTGACAGATTCTATAAACTGCTCAATGATTTGTCACTGGTTAATAAAGAGTATGATCTAGAAGACTCAAATCTCAAATTTCTTCTTGCCTTACCTGAAAAGTGGGATGTGAAGACAACCACCATAAGAGATAATTATGATCTTGCTGAAACTGAGATTGATGAAATTTATGGGTTGCTCAAAACTCATGAACTAGAACTGGAACAGAGAAACAGGAGATCAAGCAAGAAGACAAAGTCTGTTGCTCTTAAGGTTGAATAAAAACCCTTGAAGAAGGAAGCATCAAGGAAGAAAGCTAAGGGAAAGGCTTTAGTCATACATTCTGAAAGTGAGTCATCAAACTCTGATGTTGATTCAAACACTGATGAATCATCTGATTCTGAGGATGATGAAGAAGAAATGATGCAAATGGCTGCTTTGATGGTGAAGACCTTTAAGAAGATGGGTTTCAAGAACTTCAAGAAGGGAAAAAGGTTTTCTAAGAAAGATTCAAATTCTGACAGAAAGAGTTTCAGAAAGTCTGAGAGAAAGGATATCAAATCTGGGAAGAAAGACAAGTCTGAGATTCAATTCTACTAGTGTAAGGGGATGGGTCACTATGCTCCTGAGTGCAAGAAGGGTAAAACTGAAAAAGCACTCTTCACAAAAGGCAGAGACTGGGCAGACACTTCAGACTCAGATGAGGATGTTAACTATGTTCTCATGGCTTCTATTGAGAATGTTTCTGAAGACTCTGAAAACAAGGTACCTCTAACTACCTATGCTTATAATACTGATGATATAACTGAATTGAGAATCTATCTTAAGTCTTTGCATATCAGTTATAGGGATCAGACTTTAGAGAATGAGAGAATCAAATCTGAGAATTCTGAACTTAAAGTGAGAAATACAATTGTTGAAGAGAAACTTAAAAACATGCAACAAGTTCAGAAAGAAAGAGATGATGCTGTTTATCTAGAACAGGATTTGCTAGGAAGATATAAGCAACTAGAATCTGAATTGGAGAAGGCAAATCACATAATTAAAACTTGGACTCATTCTAGAAAAGACACTCAAGAGGTTTTTCAGTCAGACACAGTTGGTTTAGGTTACTGTGAGGGAGATGAACTTAGGTTTCAAAACAAAGTCAAAATTAGAACACATCTTCCATCTACAAAATTTGTTCATGGAATAAATGAACTTAAGTCTGAAGCTGAAAAAGAAGCTGTTAAGAAAGAACCAGAAAAAACTAGTGTTAAACAGGTTAATATTGGTTCAATGACAGATAAACAACTCAAACATAAGCTTAAGAAGTTAAAATCTGTTAAGAAACAGAAAGTGTCTAGGAAGAATAGAAATGGTAAAGTAGGCATTACTCAAGGTAATTATCCAATGCTTGCTACTTTCGCTCTAAGAAAGACATGTCATAACTGTGGTAGCACTAACCATCTTGCTAGTTTCTGCAGGAAGAATAAAAACATTAATTCTTTACCTTCCAAGTCTAAAGTAAAGAAAGATTATGTTAGAACTAGATCACAGACTTTATGCAAACATTGTGGAAGTAATTGGCATTCTATTTATACTTTCAGGGATTATCATGCTATTTATCATAATTACTATGAACTTAAGCCCAATTTGAAATGGGTTAAGGTTAATTCTGCAAGTGTAAACTCTGATGATAAGAATTTTGCTGCTAAAGCTAACAAAGTTAAGAAAGCCAAAGGATCCAAGCAAGTCTGGATCCTTAAATCCGACCTTCAGTGAATGTTTGTGATTGCAGGGCATCAGGGAGAGTACCCTAGACGTGGACAGTGGATGTTCAGGACACATGACTGGAAATAAAGCCCTGTTATCAGAGTATGTGGAAAAGGCTGGCCCAAAACTTTCCTATGGAGATGGAAACGTAGGACGTACTCTGGGATATGGCAATATCAATCTTGGAAGTGTCATCATCACAAATGTAGCTCTGGTTCTAGGACTCAAGAATGATCTGCTATCTGCGAGTCAAATCTGTGACAGAGGATATCATGTAGATTTTCAGCCTGAATACTGTGAAATCATCAGTAAATCTACAGGGAAAGTTGTTCTAGTTGGACACAGGCGCAATAATATCTATGAAGCAAGTTTGTTGACAAACTCTGATGGAAAAGCTATGTGCCTGTCCACAAGAATGTCTAGTGAAGAGAGTTGGAAGTGGCATAAGAAACTCTCTCATCTGAATCTGAACAACATCAATGAGTTAATAAGAAAGGATCTTGTACGAGGACTTCCAAAGTCTTTATTAAATGTTGATGGCCTGTGTGATTCCTGTCAAAAGGCCAAACAAAGGAAGTCATCTTTCAAGAGCAAGTGTGAATTTTCAATTGTTGATCCTTATCATCTTCTACATGTTGATCTCTTTGGACCAGTGAATATCTTATCAATTGGAAGAAAGAAATATGATCTAGTCATTGTTGATGAACACACCAGATACACTTGGGTGTATTTTCTAGCAAAGAAGGATGAAACTGCATTAACTCTGATGGAGCATGTACAGCTGCTGGACAAAGGATCAAAACACAAAGTCAAAATAATCAGGAGTGATAATGGAACTGAATTTAGGAAAGCAACAATGGAAGAATTCTGCAAGAACAGAGGAGTGAAGCAAGAGTTTTCTGCACCTGGTACACCACAGCAAAATGGTGTAGTTGAGAGGAAGAACAAAACCTTAATAGAAGCTGCAAGAACTATGCTTGATGAAGCAAAATTGCCAACCTATTTCTGGGCAGAAGCAGTTCAAACAGCCTGTTTTACTCAAAATGCCACACTGATCAACAAGCATGGAAAAACACCATATGAGATGGTGAGGGAAAAGAAGCCAAACCTGAAATATTTTCATATTTTTGGATGCAAATGCTTTGTGTTGAAAACTCATCCTGAACAGTTGACCAAATTTGAGTTAAAAGCTGATGAAGGAATTTTTGTTGGCTATCCATTGTCAACTAAGGCATTCAGAGTTTATAATCTGAGAACCAAGGTGATCATGGAGTCAATTCATGTGTCATTTGATGACAAGAAAATAACTGGACTTGAGATGTAAATGAACATGATCAACTGCACTTTGAAAATGAAGACTTAATCTCTGATGAAGTAAACTCTCATGAAACTGATCTGACAAACTCTATTGAAGCATACTATGAACCTCTACTGGTAAACACTGAAGAAACTTCTCAGCCAGAACAAAGGGGAGAACCAGTTGAGGGGGAGTATGATCAAAATGATGACTCAAATTCTGATAGTGAGTCAACTGAAAAATCTGGATCAAACTCTGATGACTCAAACTCTGAAAGTGCAAAATCTGACAGTTCAAACTCTGAGCAGTCAAATTCAGGGGGAGTCTCAGAAAATGAAGAAAGCCAACAAGAAAATCAGGAGAACATGGATCAAGGGGGAGGATCACATACTGATAGAAGCCATTTACCTTCTGCTAGGAAATGGACAAAATCTCATACACCTGATTTAATTATTGGAGATCCAGATGCAAAAGTAAGGACAAGGAGTGCTACAACAAATGAATGTCTGTTTCATGCATTCCTGTCGAAATCAGAACCAAAGAAGGTAGAAGAAGCTCTTCAAGATGCTGACTGGATAACAGCAATGCAGGAGGAGTTAAATGAATTCGAAAGAAATGAAGTATGGACCCTTGTACCTAGACCAAAGAATAGATCTGTTGTTGGTACTAGATGGGTTTTCAGAAATAAAACTGACAATGAGGGAGTTTTTACAAGGAACAAGGCTAGACTTGTGGCAAAAGGCTATTCACAGCAGGAAGGAATAGACTATGATGAAAATTTTACTCCCGTTGCAAGATTGGAGGCAATAAGAATTTTTCTAGCATATGCCTCTCACAAGAAATTCAAGGTATTTCAGATGGATGTGAAAAGTACTTTTCTGAATGGGAAGCTTGAAGAAGAAGTGTTTGTTGAACAACCACCAGGTTTTGTGGACCCAAAATATCCAGACTATGTCTACAGGCTGGATAAAGCACTCTATGGACTTAAGCAGGCACTAAGAGCATGGTATGAAACTCTGGCTCAATTTCTTTTAGAAAGTGGGTTCAACAAAGGTGCAATTGATAAAACACTGTTCTACTTTAACTATGGTGATGACTTGCTTTTAGTTCAGATATATGTTGATGACATAATTTTTGGGTCTACTAATGATAAACTCTGTAAAAAGTTTGCCAAGCTCATGCAATCCAGGTATCAAATGAGCATGATGGGAGAGCTTAGTTATTTTCTAGGCCTACAGGTGAAGCAAACAGATGATGGGATTTTCATAAATCAAGTAAAATATACCAGAAATCTTCTCAAGAAATTTGGTATGCTTGACTGCTCATCTGCATCAACTCCCATGGCAACAACAACAAAGTTGGACAAAGACACAGGAGCTCTAGTAGATATGACAAGCTACAAAGGCATGATAGGGTCTCTTCTTTATCTAACAGCTAGCAGACCTGATATCATGTATGCAACTTGTCTCTGTGCAAGGTTTCAAGCAGACCCCAGAGAACCACATCTAACAGTTGTGAAGAGAATTTTTAAATATCTCAAGGGGACCATAACCTTAGGTCTGTGGTATCCTAGAGAATCAGATTTCAAGCTACTTGGTTACTCTGATGCAGACTTTGCAGGATGTAAGATAGACAAAAAGAGCACCAGTGGAAGTTGTCAATTTCTGGGTGATAGACTTGTTTCTTGGTACAGCAAGAAACAGAAATCAATTTCTACATCTACAGCTGAAGCAGAGTATATTGCTGCTGGTAGCTGTTGTGCACAGATTCTGTGGATGAAGAATCAATTGCTGGATTATGGATTGAGGTACAGTAAAATACCTATTTACTGTGATAATCAAAGTGTTATTGCTATGACAGGTAATTCAGTACAGCATTCAATGACCAAGCACATCAGCATAAGGTACCACTTTATCAGAGAACATGTAAAGGAAGGGAATATTGAGCTTCATTTTGTGTCTACAGAACAATAGCTTGCAGACATCTTCACCAAGCCATTGAGTGAAGCTATATTTACAAGGCTGGTAAATGAACTAGGAATGGTCTCTGGTTTTGACTAGAGATATTGGTTAGACTCAAAATTTTACTTATGTAATGTGTTGCTCATATTTATGTGATATGTTAACTGCTATGTGAACTCTGTTGTTAAACTCTGCTATGCAAACTCTGTTCGTTAACTGTTAAACTCTGTTAGCATGCTCTGTAGGTCATACACTGTTGACATGTTGGATAAACTCTGAGAAACTCTGATATTATTATTGTCTGAATGTAAACACCGATGAAGAAATATGTATGAAGCATTATTCTCAGTAAATAATTATGAATCCTTCTAAGTTATTTATGATCTAATCTTAGACTGTGCAGAAAATTAACACAACATGACACTGTTTCATGTTTATAGCATCTCTTAGTTTATTTATCCTAAACTATGAGTCTGTAAATACTGTGTGCATTGCCTCTCATGAATAACTTCTGATGTTGATGAGCTCTAAACTTTGTTAGTTATACACTGTTAATTTAAATGCTATTATTAGACTACCCCCAAAGAAAATGTATATAGGTTGCTAAAACTCCTTTGAGATTATGTTGGTGTCTAGAACGACCCAGGAACTTGCTGGTGTATAGTAAGGGCTAAAATACTCTAATTTTTGGTGACTAGTCAAAGACTAGGAAGACCCAGGAACTTATCAAGATGATAAGGGCTAAAATTATAGGATTTTTGGTGACTAGTTCCAACCTCTGATTACTGGAGAAAGAAAGAAAGAAAGAAAAATTATAAGGGGGGTATAAATTAATTAAATGTTACTGTATATAAATTATTTACTACAGAGTTTAGCATTCATCAGACATTCAGTGTTTACTATGAGAGTTTGTGCATCCAGTGTTTACTGATTTACTTTATGGATTTTATGAAAAATTAGATGCTCTAACAATTGAATTGGTAAACTCTGCTATACACACACATATATATTCACACATGTACAGTTTTTGAAAGGATTATGGTAATGAAGTTGGAGAATTGACAAACGCTGACGAATTTTGTCTAATACTCTGAGCTATATTTTCTTTCAGATAATTTACAAACTTGGGGTAAAAAGAGTTTTGCCAACTGTTAATGAGTGTTGGAGTGTTAAAGTTTGTTGGTAATGGGAGAGAGAAAGTAACAGTAATTATTGCTATAATTACTAAGTGTGCACAGTTGTTTTATTGCATGTGTGCCACGTGTCCCACTCACCCACAAATGTGTCCCACTTACACATTAAACAAGGAATTTGTTGAGTGTATTAATGTTTAAAACGATTGGGTTTTACTTTTCCATTACAACTTTAATCATTTTTACATACACGGTTATTTTCTCTGCACATAACCCACTCACAGTCACTTGTTATTTCACTTGCACATTTTCGCAAACACCTTTCATACATATCTTTTTCACTGCTATTTTCTTCTCACATCGATTCTAATGGCCACCAAAGCTTTTACTGCTCAAGGGTTATTGTTTGTTCCTAATAATTATGCAGCTCCATTGAACAATGCAAACGTTCCAGAGGCGTTTCATTTGATTCAAAACTTTTTGCGGGATTCAGAGATTGGTACAGCTTTAGTCGAACCACCAACGCTTTCTGCCACGCAGATTGCTACATTCTGGAAGAACTCTACTTATGCCGATGGAGGAGAGAATGGGACTCCTTCAATCATCTTCACATATGAGGAGACAGAGTATGTGATTCCTACAACAGTCAGAGACACTATGGGTTTCGACACACACACTTCATACAGTGTTGCTGGTGAGAATCAACTGAAAGAGATGTTGCAGTAACTTGGTTGTTCAGGTCCTTTAGAGAGAATTGGTAATGTGAAAAGGCCAATGCTAAGGAAGTAATGGAGTTTCTTCTTCGATTGTATAACAAAGGCCTTTGGAAAGAAAGTCACAAACTGGGATGCTATTCCTACTGACAGGCTTCAAATCGGGTATTCTCTTCTTTATGGAAGTAATTTCGATTTTGGTAGACTTGTTTTAATGAATATAGGTGACAGATTGTCAGAGTCTAGTACTGTCTACTTTGCTAGATTTTGTCAATTATTATTCACTGCATGTGTTCCTGGTGTTGAGATTACTGAGGAAGACACCATACTGGCCTTTAAGGTTAATAAGAGAATATTCTCTGATTTGACTAACAAGGATGCCACCAAGGAGCAATTACCTGCCTTGTTTTTGCCTCTTGCTTTACAAAATTTCCTACATCAACCCCAAGAACCACAACAGCCTGAGCCACAACAGCATGAACCTGTAAACACTGAACCCATACAACCACCTGCAAACACTCAACCTCAAACTCTAAACACTGAAACTCAAACTCAAACTCAACCACAAACCCAACCTCAACCTGAACAACAACCACCACCTACCCAGGCCAAATCAAAACGTCGAGGTAGAACAAAGCACACAGCAGAAAATACATAGCATAGATCTGCTAGAGCTAAAAGGGAATCTGTTAAAGCTAAAAAGCAGTCTGTCAGGACTAGAAAGGAAAGAGCAAACAGACCTCCATCACCATCTGTTGTTGAAGAAGATTCTATTGAAGAAGAAGAGACAGTTGAGGTGCCTCAAGCTAAGAGAAGAAAGTTGATACTTGATGAGTCTGATGAGGAGATGAACTTTGAAGCTCTAGAGGTGATTTCTAAGGAAATACCTACTGTTGAGGTACATACTGCAGAAGAAGCTGTTCATACAACTGAAAATGTACAAATGGATGAGTCAAACAGAGATGGTTTTACTGCTATGGATGATTTTGTTGAAACATTTATACCATTCTCTGATCACATTGATATTCCTCTCTCACCTGTCATTGCAAATTCTGGAGAAACTGGTGTAGCTGATCAGCCTACTGTAATACTTGATGAAACAGTAGCAACTCATACTGAGTTATTCTCTGATGCTCACCAAACTACTGAACAAGGTGAAGAAGTTGAACAAGGTGACATTGCAAAGTCTGTTGAAACTAGAGAGCAACCCGCAGAGAATGTTGCTGATGAAACTGCAGAGATTGTTGTAGAGACTGTTGCTGAAACTGTTGAAGCTGCAGTGCATATTGATGATATTGATCCAGTTGCAGATGCAGATGCTAATGCTGAAGATGAAGGAAGTGCAGAGTCAAACTCTTCTCAAAGTATACCAGTACAAACTGATGCTAAGCACACACCTTTTTCACAACCTTCACATGCACATGAAATTGAAGCAGAACATTTTGCCAAGAATTCAAGGGATTGGTATAAAGCAGATTGTATTTTTCCTATTGAAAGAGCAGCTAAATTTGTGCATCAATCTGCTAACAAGATTTCAAATCCTGATATTCTCTCAAGTCTGCAAGCAACTATTGTTCAAGTCAAGACACTGAATGAAAGGTTTGATGAGTCACAAAAGGCAATTACTGATCTGAGAGCTGATGTTGTTGCTTGAGACATGAACATGCAGAGAGATACCAAACTAAAGTTTCAGACCTTTTCCAAAGCTCAAGAAACTCTGTTTCAAAGGCTAGGTCAAGTTGAATAGAATCAGACTGTCTTGTCTGGAAAGATTGATTCTATCCCTAACTCCTTGGAGCTGATTACATCAATTTTGATTCCTGATGATGTCAAAAAGGGGGAGAGAGTTGCTAAGTCTAAATGCAGGCAATCTCAAACTCTGACTAAGAAGGATGATACTGAAGATGGAGGAGCAAATGACAAAGGCAAGAGATTAAGAGCTGATCAAAATCTAAGTCTGAGATCTGGCAAGTATTCTAAATCAAAGTCTGATGGAATAAACACTGATGCTCAGGGTACTTCAAAAACCAGGAGTTTGTTATTCACTGATAATCCACAGACTGATGAAGAATTGGCTGCTAGATTGTTTCTGGAAGAAAATGAAGAAGGAGTTACCATTGAAGACATTCAAGCTAAAGAAAAGAATCTACAAGAAAAACATCAGAAAGCTTTGAAGTCTGGAAAATTCAAGAAGCAAGAAAAAGCTCCTAGGCCTGTTCTTAAAGGCATTGTTATTAAGGAAAATGTTGGTGCTGATCAAAGGTCACAAGTGTATAAGAAACCAACAGAATCAGAAGCTAAATTGAAGCTGAAAGGCATTGTTGAAGAAGGAAAGGTTTCAAAGAAAGTGAATACAACCTCTATTGCTACACAAGTTGTACAGAAACCTTTGTCTACCCAGATGCAAATGGTTTTCTCTACAAGACAGAACTTTAACAGGGAAGCAAGGTCGAGATAAATCTGGATTGGGCTCTCATAGAGAAGTTAGAATGAATACTGGTCCTCGAGATCCTTCATCACTGGCTATTCCAGGTGTTGGTTGACAAGGCTGTCGCGTGCCTATCAAATAATAAAAATCTAACAAATCCTTCTAACTATGCAGTAGGGTAAGTCAGAGTCGTTCCCACAGAGACAAAAGTGCCAATCACCAGTCTTTTTCTGATTTAATTTAGCTAAGCAAGTAACACAATAAATTTTGAGGATTTAATTAAACTAATTTATACTAAGAAGAATTGTGTTTATACTAATCAGATCTAAAAACATCCAGAATTAAGTATCCCCACTAGCATGGTCAATGCAATCGTGAATTTTCCTCCCCAATTAATCGTATAATACTCAACAGGAAAGATGCGCCCTATAAATACCAATAATCCCTCTCGGGTATTAATGGCTTCTCTAAAATACAATCAAGCCTATTCTCATGGTATCATGCAATTCAGAGACATTAATAACAGCACCCTAACTTCCTAACAATCCGTTCTACCTATTCTCATGGAGAAGTTCATGTTCTTATTGGATAAATCACAACCATCTAAATCCAACTCTCGTTGATAAATAGATAATGGTTCAAACAATACACATAATCACGTCTGATCTGCAATTGCTAATTAAAACAACTCAATAAGCAAGAGCAATTAAACAATCAAATTGGGGAATTCACACATCGACCATAACTAGGGTTCAACTCAACCCTAGATTAATAAACTACTCACACATGATTGAATTAACAAAACAAGAATGAATATAAGAACACATAATTATAAGAATAGAGAAAAAGTGTTTACAAAAGTATACGTACCAATGCTTTTGATCTCTAAGATTGGATGATAAAACAATACCCCTAGATGTGTTTATATAGGCACCAGGAGCCTAAAAATTAGCTAACCAAAACTAAGTAGGAAACAGCTAATAAAATATTACAATTGTAATAGAAGTAGGAATAAAAAAAAGAAATATCCTCCTTGAATTAGATAAGCCTCGTAGACTTCTGGTAATTTCCCTCTTTGTGTTGGATAAGAATTTGTTGTCCAAGATTTGCCGTAATTAGAATTGAAATAGGATTCCAGGAAGTGAAATTCGTCATCTGTCTTTCAGGCCTGTTTCTGGGCTTCTCCAGTTGGAATATTGATATTGGACCACCTTTGACTTGTAGAAAATTCTGTTATCTTCGCGTGGGCTGTAAGATCACCCAATTCTGATGTCTGAAACTCAAGTTATGGCCCAAACAGTGATGTACACGCAAGCTGCCCAATAGTTACGAATTTTCTAGTAATTTAAGTCCAAATAAACTCAATTCCTTCCAAGTTTGGGAATTATTTATTTCCTGCAATAAACTCCAATAAAACTTATTAAATCGACACGATTATTCGCAAAAGCTCATTAAATGTGGGAATAAAATCCTCTAAAATATATGTAAATTATATTCTATCAAATATCCCTACACTTAGCACTTTGCGCGTCCTCGTGCAAGCTAAAATAATAACTACACTAACTAATTAGTACCACTTCCGTAGGTGATCACGGTTGCATTTAACATATGCAACAAGTCCTTTAAACCCCTAGGTAGCCCTAGTGGACGAGTAGGGTCTCGTGAGGGCTTATAGCGAATATACCCACAAAATCCATCTAGCTCATGCAAAAGACCACACATCAACACAATACCACACACACAAAGTCCTCTCATGCCATATCCACTTAAGAATCAAAATGAAAATGCAATGCCTTGGTGTCTAAAGTGCAAGTATCCACATAGCATACTCAAATCACATGAATAACATCATAGAATTCCATGTCAAATGCAAAAATCATTGGTAAACATGCTAAGCACACAAGAGCACATCTTTGAGACAAAACCTGGGATCTCCTATGCAAAAGCAAAAACTCACCATTCACTCACAAAAGATATTCACTCCAAACAGGGTGGTAAGTATATCACTCAACTCCATCAATATCATAAGCATGCTTTACACGTGGTATCAATCTAACTCTCAACACAACATACACAATCAATGACAATCAAAAGGTCTTTTATTAGGGTTGTAATGTAGGCTAGGGACAAGGTATGTCAAGTAAAGCCAAAGAAGGTTAAGACAAAAGCATAGTACTCAACAATGAAATTAACAACTCCCATACTTTCATCCCCACACTTGAGCTTTTATTTATAACAACTTGACTAGCCGAATCAAAGTAGGATCATACAAGATAAGAATGCTCTCCAATTTATTATTATTTTTTTCTTTTTCTGATTTTTTCTTTTTTTTTTCTTTTTTTTTTTTTTCTAGAAAGAGCTAATAGCAAGCAAGAACAATGATCCATTGATATTTTACAAATTTCGACTAACAAGTACACAACCCAACTCAAAATTTCCCCAAAGTTATGATCATCAATACCCCCCCTTCATGCACACCTTATTACTCCCTTAAGAACAATACTAGCCTTTGACAATTGGGTTCAAATTAATGTAAGGCCAATACAATAAAAAGGATATATGGCAAGTAACGTGGTGTGTCACCGAAAGAATAGGATTAAGCTCAAAGGGTTAACTAATTGATCATGTATAAATGGTTTGGTAATATGGGAAATATGAGGTTAACCTATTGCCTTTATCATGTTGTCACCAATTAATGTCATGCGTCTCAAGAAAGACCTCAAACACGTGCTAGCAATGCAAATAACAAGTGGACACTCAAGCAAACGAAAAATCATGCAAAAGATATGCATATAGGCTCAAAACTCGCTTGGTGTGTAAAAGCAGCACAATCAATCCCAAATAGAAGTCTCTCTAACGTACCTACTTGTACTCAAAGCATAAAGACCAAATTATCTTGCACATATTCATGTCATTCTAATCCCTTACCACATTCAATAAGTCTACCAGTTTCTACTTGCTAGTGTACGTGTGTGCACAAGAACATCACATATCATCTCTCAATCAAAAGCATCCATAAACACAAGATTTCTAACAGCATGCATGGGTGCATTTACACAAGTAATCTTCGCATGGCTAGAATTATTTTTGGTGTTTTTCAATTTTTTAATTTGTTTGGATTTTTTTTTTAGCATATACATATAACTACAACACATGAGAACACATCCCCACACTTAAATGGGTCAATGTCCTCATTGACACACTCTATCGAAAAACATGAAAGAAATACTCACAATACATGGGTTGCCTCCCACGAAGCGCATTTGTTTAACGTCGTTAGCCCGACACCGACTCATCAATCAATCTGCAGAAGGAGAAGATAGCTGAATATCCGCCTCCTCATTAAATGGTGCACCAGCTCTATAGTGCTTCACTCTTTGCCCATTCACCTTAAATGACTCTCCATTGCTATTGATCAATTCAACAGCACCATACGGAAAAACCTTGCGTACCATGAACGGACCAGACCACCTAGAACGAAGTTTTCCAGGAAAAAGTCTCAACCTTGAATTGAATAGAAGAACTAACTCCCCTTCTTTGAATTCCCTTCGTAACAGCCCTTTGTCATGCCACTTCTTTGTTCTCTCCTTGTAAAGCCTTGAACTTTCATAAGCCTCAAAACGAAGCTCATCAAGCTCATTCAGTTGTAGAAGTCTCTTCTCACCCGCTGCTAACATATCAAAATTCAAACCCTTGATAGCCCAAAATGCACGGTGCTCCAACTCAACGGGAAGATGACATGCTTTTCCATATACCAATCTATACGGAGTTGTCCCAATAGGTGTCTTAAACGCAGTTCTGTACGCCCAAAGTGCATCATCAAGCTTCATAGACCAATCCTTCCTTGATTTTGCAACTGTCTTCTCCAAGATAGTCTTTATTTCACGGTTAGAGATCTCCACCTGACCACTGGTTTGGGGATGATAAGAAAGTCCCACCTTATGATAAACTCCATATTTCTTCAACATAGCTTCAAAACGATTCTCGAGAAAATGCTTTCCTCCATCACTAATCAAAATCCTTGGCACTCCAAATCTAGGAAAAATCGTCTTCTTAAAGAACTTGCTCACCACACGAGCATCATTAGTGGGAGATGCAATGGCTTCAACCCATTTTGAGACGTAATCCACAGCTACCAAGATATACCTGTTCTTAAAAGATGGAGGGAAAGGTCCCATGAAATCCACTCCCCAAACATCAAAAAGCTCCACTTCAAGAATGCTATTGAGAGGCATCTCATTACGTCTTGAAATATTCCCCGTTCTTTGACAACGATCACAAGATTGAACATACTGGTTGACATCTTTAAAAAGAGTTGGCCAATAAAAACCGCACTGAAGAATCTTTGCAGCAGATTTCGTAGTACTTGCATGACCACCACTTGGCAAATCGTGACAATGTGAGATTATAGAGGAAATCTCATTATCTGGAACACATCTTCTAATGACTCCATCTGCACAAGACTTATAAAGAAAAGGATCATCCCAAAAATGCTTCCTCACATCATAGAAAAACTTCTTCTTTTGCTGCGATGAATAACCATGAGGAACAGTTCCACTAGCTAAAAAATTAGCTATGTCAGCATACCAAGGAACCTCTAAACTTGCAAGAGAAAGTAGATGATCGTCAGGAAAAGAATCATCAATCGGAGTAGATTTACCGTCATCCTTATCAAGAGCAAGGCGTGAAAGATGATCGGCAACCACATTCTCGGCTCCTTTCTTATCCTTAATCTCTAAGTCAAATTCTTGAAGAAGCAAAATCCATCGAATCAAACGTGGTTTAGCATCCTTCTTATTCATCAAGTATCTCAAAGCTGCATGATCCGTGTGAACAATAACTTTCGAACCAACGAGATAAGATCGAAATTTTTCCATAGAATACACCACTACTAGCAATTCTTTCTCCGTTGTGGCATAATTAATCTGAGCACCATCCAAGGTCTTGCTTGTGTAGTATATAGCATGTAGCTTTCCATCTTTCCTTTGGCCTAGGACTGCACCAATAGCTTGATCACTAGCATCACACATGATCTCAAATGGTAGACTCCAATCTGGTGGTTGAATAATTGGAGCAGAGACAAGAGCTTTCTTCAATGTTTCAAAAGCTTCAACACAAGCATCAGTGAACACAAAAGGTACCTCCTTACCCAAGAGCTCGGTAAGAGGTCTAGCAATCTTCGAAAAATCTTTGATGAAACGACGATAGAATCCTGCATGACCTAGAAAACTTCTTATCCCCTTGACTGAAGTAGGGGGTGGTAAGCGCTCAATCACCTCAACCTTGGCTTTGTCAACTTCAATGCCTCTATTCGAAACAACATGACCCAAGACAACTCCCTCTTGTACCATAAAGTGGCATTTTTCCCAATTGAGAATGAGATTAACTTCTTGACATCTATGAAGCACCTTCTCCAAGTTATGTAAACATACATCAAAAGAAGTTCCACCAACTGAGAAGTCATCCATAAAAACCTCCATAATGTCTTCAATTAAATCTGAGAATATTGCCATCATACATCGCTGAAAAGTGGGAGGAGCACAACATAAACCAAATGGCATTCGACGATATGCAAATGTACCATAGGGACATGTGAAAGTTGTCTTCTCTTGATCATTCGGATGGATAGGAATCTGGAAAAAGCCTGAATATCCATCTAAGAAGCAGAAGTAAGAATGTTTCGCCAACCTTTCAAGCATTTGATCAATAAAAGGGAGAGGAAAATGATCTTTCCTTGTGGCCTTATTCAATTTCCGATAATCAATGCACATGCGCCACCCTGTAACAGTTCTAGTAGAAATCAACTCACCCTTATCATTCTTCACCACAGTCATTCCTCCTTTCTTTGGAACAACATGCACCGGACTGACCCACTTGCTATCAGAGATAGGATAGATTATACCTGCATCAAGAAGTTTCAAAACCTCCTTTTTGACCACCTCCATCATATTAGGATTGAGTCTCCGTTGAGGCTCAATAGAAGAAGCTTGCTCATCTTCTAGAATGATCTTATGCATGCAGAATGATGGATTAATGCCCTTGATATCATCAATGGAATACCCAATAACATTTTTGTATTTCTTCAGAACAGTGAGCAGTTGCTCAATTTGAAGGTCATCAAGCTCAGAATTAACGATGATAGGATATGATTCATTAGGGCCCATAAACACATATTTCAAAGATGCAGGTAGTGGTTTCAGTTCTACCTTAGGAGGCATGGAACTCTCCTTTACTTCCCCATGCTGTAGTACATTAGAATGTTCATGCTTATATGTAGGTGCTGCATCCAAAAGCTTCTCATAACTCATACACTCTCCACTTTCTTCATCAACGCTACCCTCAAGAACAGCTTGAAGTGGATCCTCAGATAATAGAATTTTGGCTTTCGTGTCGATCACTTCCTCTAGTGCATCCACCCTATATACAGACTCATCCGTAGAAGGATGTCCCATTGTGCTTTGAAGTTTGAATTCCATCTTCTCCTCACCTACCTCAAAAGAGATTCTTCCATTTTTCATGTCTATGATAGCTCCAGCTGTTGCTAAGAAAGGCCTCCCAAGAATGATAGGAATATTTGCATCTTCTTCCATTTCCATGACAACAAAATCACACGGAATATAAAACTTTCCTACCTTAAGGGGCACATCTTCAAGAATTCCAAGTGGAAATTTCACACTTCTGTCTGCCAATTGTAGAGAGATGCGTGTGGGTTTCAGTTCACCAATCTGAAGCTTTTCACAAATTGATAGCGGCATCAGACTGACACTTGCTCCAAGATCACACAAAGCTCTTTTGATTTCAACATCCCCAAGCTGAACAGGGATAGAATAGCTACCTGGATCCGCTAACTTCTTTGGAAGATCATTTTGCAAGATGGCACTGCACTCTGCTGTTAGTGAGATGGTAGAGCTTTCCTCAATCTTCCTCTTCCTTGACAAAATATCTTTCAAGAACTTTGCATAAGACGGCATCTCAGTGATAGCATCCATGAATGGAATATTGATATGTAGCTTCTGCAAGATTTCAAGGAATTTACCATACTTCTTCTCTAGCTTTGCTTGTGCCAACCTTTGTGGAAAAGGAACAGGTGGCACATATGGCTTAGGAGGAATAGCTTCTGAATCTTTCTTTTCTTTTTCCACGACCTCTGGTTCTACCGGTTTCTCAGTTGAAATCTCCTTTTCACTTTCCTTAGCATTCACAACATTTTTGCTCACGATCATTTCCGGCTGGTTCAAGTCTTTACCACTCCTCAAGGTTACAGCATTGATATGACCCCTTTGTGGTTGCTCCGTTTGACCAGGAAGTTGGCCTGAAGATTTATTGAGCTGGCTCAACTGTTGAGAAATCTGAGTGATAGTATTCTCCATCAATTTGTTGTGAGCTTTTATCTCGTTGATGCTCGAATCAAAATGCTCATTCTTCTTTGACTGTGTAGCAATAAATCCTTCCATGAGATTCTCTAAGTTAGATTTCTGCGGCTGAGCTTGTTGAAAACCAGGAGGCTGAGAAAAATTATTCTGCGAAGATTGAGCTTGTCCCTGATTGTTCCTGTAAGAGAAGTTTGGATGATCTCTCCAACCTGGATTGTACGTGTTGGAGTAAGGATTATACTGCGGCCTCTGGTTCTGATTGTAAAGAGCATTTGCCTGTTCCATTCCAGACGGATTGTACTGACAAGCAAGTTTGGTGTGTCCAACAACACCACATATCTCACATGAAGCAACAGTAGATGAAGTGCTTCGAGCATCCAATTGCTCAATCTTTTTAACCATAGCCTGCATAGTAGTATTCAACATGGTTAGAGCATCAACCTCATACTTACCACCCTTCTTTGGATGATTTCGATCACTGTATGGAAAATTGTCATTAGACCCCATCTCGTCTAACAAAGCTTTGGCCTCTTCAGTACTCTTGTTCATAATGCTTCCCCCAGCAGATGCATCAACAAAGTTTCGGAACTCTTGTGTTAACCCATTATAGAATGTTTGGATCAACAGCCAGTCAGGAATTCCATGGTGAGGGCACTGTCTTTGAAGTCGCTTAAATTTCCTCCAAGCATCATGAAGTGACTCGTCATCATCTTGACGAAAATTAGAGATCTCATTCCGGAGCTTAGAGGTCTTCTTCTGACTGAAGAATTTTAGCAGAAAAGCCTTTGCAAGACTATCCCAAGTAGTGAATGTATTTGGACCTTCATCCTTCAACCAATCTTTTGCTGCATCTCGAAGAGAGAATGGAAATAATCGCAGCTTTATAGCTTCATCACTGACATTGGTCATCTTTATCGTATCACACTTCTCCAGAAAGCTCTCAAGATGATCAACAGGATTTTCAGATGACAATCCTGCGAAAGAGTCATTGGATATGAATTGAATGAATTGAGGCTTGAGTTCGAAGTGAGTGGCTGCAATTGCTGGCCTCAGAATGCTTGAGAGTACGCCTGTAGCATCTGGCATACCATGCTCCCTGAGAGCCTTAGCTGGTTGGTCGTCCATAACTACCTTGTTCTTGTTTTTCTTTTGCTTGCCTTTTTGCCTCCTTGCTGTAGCTTCAATTTCAGGATCAAGAGGAATTAGATTTTCTGTACCTGAACTTCTGGTGTGCATGCAACAAAAGAACACTACACAATGATCAAATAACAAGGGTATAATAGCCGAAGCAACTCAACTAAACAACTTAGCTAAACAAATTCAAAAATTAACTAATCTAACACTGCTTTGTCCCCGGCAGCGGCGCCAAAAATTTGACAAGGCTGTCGCGTGCCTATCAAATAATAAAAATCTAACAAATCCTTCTAACTATGCAGTAGGGTAAGTCAGAGTCGTTCCCACAGAGACAAAAGTGCCAATCACCAGTCTTTTTCTGATTTAATTTAGCTAAGCAAGTAACACAATAAATTTTGAGGATTTAATTAAACTAATTTATACTAAGAAGAATTGTGTTTATACTAATCAGATCTAAAAACATCCAGAATTAAGTATCCCCACTAGCATGGTCAATGCAATCGTGAATTTTCCTCCCCAATTAATCGTATAATACTCAACAGGAAAGATGCGCCCTATAAATACCAATAATCCCTCTCGGGTATTAATGGCTTCTCTAAAATACAATCAAGCCTATTCTCATGGTATCATGCAATTCAGAGACATTAATAACAGCACCCTAACTTCCTAACAATCCGTTCTACCTATTCTCATGGAGAAGTTCATGTTCTTATTGGATAAATCACAACCATCTAAATCCAACTCTCGTTGATAAATAGATAATGGTTCAAACAATACACATAATCACGTCTGATCTGCAATTGCTAATTAAAACAACTCAATAAGCAAGAGCAATTAAACAATCAAATTGGGGAATTCACACATCGACCATAACTAGGGTTCAACTCAACCCTAGATTAATAAACTACTCACACATGATTGAATTAACAAAACAAGAATGAATATAAGAACACATAATTATAAGAATAGAGAAAAAGTGTTTACAAAAGTATACGTACCAATGCTTTTGATCTCTAAGATTGGATGATAAAACAATACCCCTAGATGTGTTTATATAGGCACCAGGAGCCTAAAAATTAGCTAACCAAAACTAAGTAGGAAACAGCTAATAAAATATTACAATTGTAATAGAAGTAGGAATAAAAAAAAGAAATATCCTCCTTGAATTAGATAAGCCTCGTAGACTTCTGGTAATTTCCCTCTTTGTGTTGGATAAGAATTTGTTGTCCAAGATTTGCCGTAATTAGAATTGAAATAGGATTCCAGGAAGTGAAATTCGTCATCTGTCTTTCAGGCCTGTTTCTGGGCTTCTCCAGTTGGAATATTGATATTGGACCACCTTTGACTTGTAGAAAATTCTGTTATCTTCGCGTGGGCTGTAAGATCACCCAATTCTGATGTCTGAAACTCAAGTTATGGCCCAAACAGTGATGTACACGCAAGCTGCCCAATAGTTACGAATTTTCTAGTAATTTAAGTCCAAATAAACTCAATTCCTTCCAAGTTTGGGAATTATTTATTTCCTGCAATAAACTCCAATAAAACTTATTAAATCGACACGATTATTCGCAAAAGCTCATTAAATGTGGGAATAAAATCCTCTAAAATATATGTAAATTATATTCTATCATTGGTGTTACTCAGGAGAGTTTAGACATATTGGAATCAGTACAGTTGATTCATCAAAGAAGTTTGAACAAAGATTTTCTACTGTATTTCATGGAAGATGGTACTGTGTACAAAATTGGTGAGTATGATCTTGATTTGAAGCTATGGGAGGAATTAGAATATGTTCTATATCTCTTCAAAGTGAAAAATCAAAGGACTCAACAAGCTGCAAATGTGCTAAGAAAGAAGATGCTGCATAATTTGGCAGTTAGAGGTATGAAATACAACAGTCAGTATGTCCCAAAGTACAGAGATTATCATGGGAATATTGTTGAGATGAAGAAGGATAGTGCTAAACTGAAGACAGATCTGGGTATAACAGTTCTTGATTTTAACTCAGAGTCAGAGAAAGCACAATTCATCAGACTGGGTAATGAAATGAGAAGAAACAAAATCTATGCTCTGAGATCTGCTATCTACCAAACTGGTGAAGATGATCCTAAGCTGAAAGAGATCAAGGAAGTTATGCAGACAGAACTTGAAAATGCAGAAAGAAGATTACTTATAGACTATCTCAGATCAACACCAGATGTTGAGGAAATCAAGGAATAAAGCTCTGTAAGAATTTTCTTGTTTTCTGTAGATTTTGTTAAGTAGAAGTTTAAACTCTGTTTGTATATTAAACACTGTATTTGTTTATTTGTTTTGATATCATCAATTATTGTAAACTTGTGCATTTTTGTTAATGAACAAGTTTGGGGAGATTGTTAGATATAATTGATGTGAATAATAATCAGTGTTTAAGTGTTACAGTGAATTATCAGAGTTTAGCTGGAAGCAGTCAGAGTTTAGTTGAACGCTGACAGATGGAAGCTCGACAGAGTTTGTTAAACTCTGTCTGGAGGAAGCGTCTACTGGTCAACAGAGTTTGAAGAATTATTGAAGATAATTATGGAAGCAATATCTTTGAAGATTGGATAGCTGTCAAAGAGATTGAGTTGACTTAGGAGACGTGTAATAATCGTAATTGATATCAATTGTATAGCTAATTTATAGGAGTATCAATTATCGATTGTATAGCAGCTGTATATCTTTTAAATACAGTTAGGTTAACCCTAGAAGGGTATCGATCGTGTAACGCAATATTATTCATTGTAACCTAAGCAGCTCTCTGTGATATTCTACATCACTGAGAGAGGAGTTATTAATTTCAAACAGTTTTAATTGTTTAAACGTGTGTTTTATTGTTAATCTCTCAGACAATCTTGATTATAATTGTGTATTCGGCCTAACATTGTTAGTATACGGGGACTTAGTCGAGCTCTATTTGGATTTAGTTGCATTCTCTGAGATATTTACTTAGTAGTTGGTTTTGGTTAGTTCGAAGGGATCGTTGCATTTTAATTTTAGTTGCATTCATGCATTGAATTGCATTAGTCACTATTGAGTCTGTTTTATGCTTGAGGACAAGCATCGGTTTAAGTTTGGGGGTGTGATAAGTGGATTTTATATCCACTTGGAGCGTTCCATATCGGCTTAAATTGATTCACTTGGCCTCAAGTATATTGCGTTTTTGATGTGTTTTGTGTAGTTGTGCAGGTTAGTAAAATGTCGGCTAGGGTTGTTGATTCTCGTCGATCTTGGAGTAAAATTTGAGCATTGGAATGAAGGATGGAGTATTTCTCTATGCTACCATGAAGATTCATGAGTCAAAGGAATGAAGAAGGGAACTAACGCAAAGGGAACGGAAGACAGTGGAAATAAAACGAAGAAAAAAAGGATAAAATCAGGAACTAACAGAAAGGGCAGCGCTGGCAGCGCCACAGGCAGCGTAGGTAGCGCCAGGATTACACAGACAGCGATTGCATTGCTAGGGCGATGCAGGCTGCGCTACAACCTCTGGGAAAAATCCTGATTCAAATTTAAGATGTAATTTTGGTAGTTTCTTGATGGAAAAGTCTTCTAGGGCCTATATAAACACGTCCTATCATTGTAATTAGGAGGAACACATCACATAACACACAGAGAGAGCCAAGAGACGAAGAAACATAATCAAGGAAGGATTCCAACGATCGTGACAAGCAACGGAGTTCTAGATCTACTTTTCTTTTGTATTCTTCTATTAAGGCGAAACTCTTGGATGTTTTTGGAATTTGTTTTTTTAACTCTTTACTCTAGTTTATTATTATTAAGACCTTGTTCTATTATCATGTTTTCACTTGATCCCATGATGACGAACGGTTCAATTATGAACTAATCGTTGTCATGGGATTCTAACTGATTTATCTATGTAGTTTAGTAGTTTGTTTGCTTTAAAGATTTATGTGTGATGAATTCTTAATATCCTCGTATGGTTGTGCTTAATGGTTTTAGATGCATAGCTAACATCTAGATTGTTAAGCTCTTGTGAAGCGAGAGTTGTGATGCCCTCCCGATCGGGGGCCTAGATCAGAGAGTCACTGACACACATCTAGATGCATACAACCTAAAGTATAATATAAATATAACATGCTGACTGGCCCCAACACTACTATCCAAGATCTTTCACAGGTAATGGTATGAAACAAGCAAGCCATCGTCTAACTAATTATTATTACAAACCTGAATTCAAAATATATTATTATTACAAACCAAAGTTCATAAAAGTTCTACTGCCAGTTCTCACAACTAACTAAAGATCTCCTCACTGAGCTGTTATTGCATCTACCACAGGAGCTATCTCAAAATGGACCAACTCAGGGCCACGGTAGGTGCGCTTTCTTGCGGTTTGGATTGTACGAACCACGATTCTTAGATTACAGTCAAAAGGGTTAGACAAAATAATAATGAGCCAACGCTCAGCAAGTAACTAAAGATCTCAATTGAAAATAGTATAACATAGTATTGCAGAAGATGACAGTAATTCGAAATGTGACATAAATATGCTGGAAGCAGTATAAGCAATATTGGTATTTAGTAATGACAGGATAACAACTGTTAATCAGGATAGCAATAGATATTTTAAAACTGTGTAAAGTAATTGACATTTCAATCGGTAAACCAATTTCATTTCATGGTAAATAAAAAGTAATCATCACTTTAAGAAAACTGATTGGAGGTTTTTATTTCATAACAGACAATACGGGTGATCAGCCCATAAAGTCCCCATACCGGACATAAAGTCCCTCTGGTCATCATTTCCTTTCATTAGGATAGCTTGGGTTCCCAAGAGGCAACACATTGGCCTATAAAGGTGTCGAACTGGACAGACCAGAACTACACTAATACATACTCAAACCGACGGAAGTGGCATTACCCGTTCGCCCCGTCTCTCCAATCGTCAGGAATCCGTGGAAACCATTTAGACGGAGTTCCTAACATTTTTATAAAAATCTTATTTTTTAAAACGTTAGGCTTTGTAAAACTCTTTTTAACTTTATAAAACATTTTAATACCTAATCTTTTCGAAAACCTTTACTTCGAAGTACCTTCGACTATCTGATAACAAATCAGCCCAGTCTAAGTAACTTCAAAGTATTTTAAGAAAACAACTCATTTTAATTTTAAATGATAAAAGTCAAAGGGTTTGACTAAGTTTTCTGACATCAATGAAATAGGGATACAAGTCTGGATCAAAAAGATGTAGACCTAAAGGCATTAAGGCGATTGATCAGATTTCAAGTTTAAGGTATAATATTAGAGGCAATTAAGTTCTTGGATCAGTGTTTAGCTCATGAAGAAGTTTATGTGTTTTAGGGTCAACATAGGTTAAACTGAACACGGACATAAGTCAAGTGGAACACTGGTTTATCGGTCAGTCAATATGACTTGATTATAGCAAACTATAGGACATATATGATCAAGAAGCAATTAAAAAGAATTAGTATTGTTTACCTCTGGATGACAGTATGGTCAAGAAGCAATTAAAAAGAATTAGTATTGTTTAACTCTGGGTGACAGTATGGTCAAGAAGCAATTAAAAAGAATTATGCTGGTCTAGGGTTTACATGTGTTGAACAAGGGTTTATCAATAAAGATTTTGGGTACATGCAAAGGTAAGTTTATAACAGAAGTATGATTAACAGGGTATAAGATAGGCATGCTTGAATCAACAAGATATAGCAGTTTCAATAATATAAACTTTCAGAGGAAAGACAGAGTTACTTGCCTCCGGTAGAATGCAACAGCTAACAGCTCAGTCACTGGTACTCGACCTTAGCCTTTCCTTTATCGCTAGGTCCTACGTCCTTCTTATCTACATAAACCATATTACTACTTTAGAATACTATACTTCTAAATTGTCTAATCCTAATCTACCCAAACGATTCTTATAACGCATTATACTATCATATAACATACGTACCTGATAATATACTAAAACCACCTCGTAAACAGATAACCATTTAAACACTTAACAAATAGCACATAAAGCATGCATTTCACATAAGACACTTATACATTTAGCAAATAAATCTAACTCATAAGCAGTCATGCTATTCTGATTTACATTTTACTATTTATAATTTTATGAAAATCGGGTAGAGTCTCCTTTATAACATGGACTATCCCGTCGAAAAATATCCGACTCCACTTCACAATCAAATTCCTATGATGGATTTAAAATCCACCTACACTCCCAAGGGATTAATAATATCATATCAATAGCAATTCTAACTAATACAAACAAGTCATAACTATTGATAATTAACATTTCAACTTATTTCCGCATAATATTACTAAAATTGAATAATTCATATAAATCGAATTTAATTCACATAATTATACGTACACCTTTGAAATTTAACAAAATCAAATGATACACATGCAAGTTATAATTCAGAAAATTCGAACAACATCACATAATTCGATATAAGGTCTGAATAATTATTTAAAATCTAACGAATCAATTACAAGCATCTAACAAGCCATATATATCGAATTTAATTAATTAAAAATTCGAAAATACACATATAATTTCGAAAATTCACATGCAATCTTTATAATCGAAAATTTCATATTTTAAAAACATCATATACGAATAAAATCAAATATACGACTCATGTTCATCATCGTCGATTCAGCGGCTCATTACGAGAATCATTGTCGACGGGCAAAAAGTTCGGTGGTACTCTTAATTGAGCCTCCAACACAAAAGTTCTACCAATTAAACTTATAAACATAGCAGTTAACAAAGATTAAAGCACAGTAGCTCGGAATCAAGCAAAACCCGAAGTGGGTTTGTGATTTTCTTCATTTAAAATCGAACATATACATACGGTGAACAAATATATACATGCGCACGGAACCAACTCGACACCAACATGCTTCAAGTATAAAAATTGAATCCTAATGATCATGGGCATCGAATTAAGGTAAGAATCGAAGCAGGTAAACCGAATTTGAGCAAAAACCCGAAATGGGTTTTGAAATTTTCTTGACAATATCGACATGCAAGTACAGAACAAGGTAGAGGACTGAAAACCGAACCAAAATCTGGTCCTAAAGCTTTCAATCGGTCGAAAACCTACTAGATAAAGAGGAGAGAGGGTACCGGAGTAGAGAGAGATGAGAGAGAATGAAGAGATGACAGATGAGAGAATGAAGGAGGAGGAAGAGACTGTTGTCTCTTAACTCTCAAATTCAAGGGCAAAATGGTAATTACACAATGCCAATTTACTTTTCTGAAAAATCATTCTTTAATTCTTTATTAAAACGAAATTAAATAATAAAATGGGGTGAAAATATTTTTAGAAAATTTTAAAATAAAGTTTACAAAATTAGAAGCATCCCCATATTTTTAAAATTATATTTGGATCAAAAATGAATTTTATACGAATTTTTGAAATAAAGGCTCTTTAAAAGAAATAATGATTTTTAAATCATTTTAAAATATCAAATCACATAATTAAATATCCACACTAATTTTATGATTCAATAATATCACAAAGATGATAATGCAAAAGATTTCATGATTTAAATCAACTTTAATAAATTTTTATGATTTTCGAAAGATTAAAAATGCACTTTAAAAATAGTTTTAATGCTTCAAAAATATAAATAAAATTCTACGAGCATATATGACACATACCATTCATCATATAATCACATAAACATGTTTTCACACATATCCTAACTTCATCAAAATATACTCATCATATAGATCAAATAATTTCCGCACTTAACAATTAAATTAGCATTTAAATAAATCGTGAAAAATTCTAAGTCGTTATAGCCTTCCCCCCTTAAAAGGATTCTGTCCCCAGAATCTCACCTAAGTAAACAAATGAGAATACTTGGCAAGCATTTCGCTTTCAAGTTTCCAAGTCGACTCTTCGACTCTAGGATTCATCCACAAAACTTTAACCAATCTAACAACCTTATTCCTTAGCTTTCTATCAATTCTATCCTGAATCTCTACTGGTTGCTCTTCATAAGATAAATTTGGCTGGATCTCAATAGGTTCATATTCAATTACGTGACTCGCATCGGGATTGTATTTCTTAAGCATAGATACGTGAAACACATTATGGATATGGTACATATGCGGTGACAACGCCAATTCGTGAGCAACCTTTCCAACTCGCTTCAAAATCTCAAATGGTCCTACGTATCTTGGACTCAGCTTTCCTTTCTTACCAAATCTCGTAACTCCTTTCCACGGTGACACTTTCAATAACATTTGATCTCCTATTTCAAAACTAATGTCCTTTCTTTTCAAATCAGCATACTGTCTCTGACGATCCTGGGCAGTAATTAATCATTTCTGAATAATCTCAACTTTCTCCTTCGTTTGCTATAGCAGCTCTGGTCCTAAAATTTTCCCTTCACCAACTTCTTCCCAATACACTGACGATCTACACTTTCTCCCATACAAGGCTTCATACGGGGGCATTCTGATACTCGCGTGATAACAGTTGTTATATGAAAACTCAACCAATGGCAAATGTTCATCCCAACTTCCTTCGAAATCCAATGCACAAGCTCTAAACATATCCTCTATTGTTTGAATAGTCCTTTCACTTTGTCCATCCGTTTGTGGATGGTAAGCTGTACTCATCTTCAATTGGGTTCCTAGGCATTCTTGAAATTGTTGCCAAAACCTCGAATTAAATCGTGGGTCTCGATCAGATACTATAGAAATAGGAACTCCATGTCGTGAGACTATCTCCTTCAAATACAAATGTACCAACTTGTCCAATGAAAATCTTTCGTTAATCGGTAAGAAATGAGCAGACTTCGTCAGTCGATCAATGATTACCCAAATCGCATCATGATTCGCTTTAGTTCTTGGCAATCCTACTACAAAATCCATGGCAAGGTGTTCCCACTTCCACTCGGGAATATCTAATGGTTGTAACAATCCGCTTGGCTTCTGATGTTCTGCTTTAATCCTCTGACAAGTATAACACCTACTTATCCATTCGGCAATTTCTCGCTTCATATCTGGCCACCAAAAGTTCTCTTTCAACTCTCGATACATCTTTGTGCTTCCAATTAAAAGAGATTTTTATTGAAAAAATAAATCAAAATCAAGGAAAACAATAAAAGGGGGGCTTAAGCCCCTAAACTTTAGTTTAGTATTTTTTGGGAGAGAGGAAACTTTAGTTTAGTATTTTTTAGGAGCGGAGGAGGGAGAGAAACGGCTACAGCCTTCGTTATAAAAATCACTATTATTGATAACTAGGTAGGTCAATACATAAAATTATTTATTGTTCTAAAAAAAGGTGCCCTTTTTAATTTTGTATTCTTTAATTAAAGTAATAGTAGTAAATTCCCATATCATAATTTAAGAACAGACATATCGAATTCGTTTAGTTGGTTGATAATATTTATTTTTAATATCAACAAAACTTTAAATATAGGTAAAAAAAATTTAATAACTTGGTAGATAAATTCGAAACAATCAAAGATATTTATTAGTTTTGTTTCGTCTAAACAATACAAATGTATCGAGTTTCGAATTTCGGATCGGATATCGGTTCGGTACAACTGAAATCCAAATCGAAACTATTTCGGCTTTAAAATTTAATTCGAAATCTTAATCCAAAAATTTGGGTTCGGTATATCCAAAATTTCGGGTTTTGGACGGGTACTATTAAATCGAATTAATTTACCACCCCTATCTATTGGTAAAAGAAACTATTATTTAATATACCATATTCAAATAGAAAAATAAAATAAAATAATCAACCTTCAAACTGAATATACACATTTTAAGTTGTCATTAAAAACAAGTTGAGGACAATCACCATAAACTCTAACAGTCATATCTTACTCTAAAAACAGGATACATTGGATATGTTTGGTTGATTGATAATGTTTAATTTCTATAGTAAATCAATTTACTAATAAAGGAACATACAATTTATAAAAATGAATTGAACAAACACATATGAAATAAAACTAGATTAGAAGAAAGTTTCATTTGTCATAACTAAGTTCGTTTAATGGATCTTACACAGTAGAGATCCTTTCTCACATCGCTGAAACATGCAACCTTTTTTTGATAGATAATCTAATGATTTATAACGGTCGTGAAAATAAGTGTTTATGAATTTTCAATATGTATTTGAAAAATTGATCCCGACCCATACAAATTTTTTGATTGAAGTAATATGATAAAAATTCTAATAATCCAAAGTACTACACGTTTAAATATACAAAATTTCCAAAATAACAAAACTTAGAATATGGGTAAAAAAATTTATGAACTTGGTAGAAGATTTCGAAAAATGAGAAAAATCAAATGAAAAATAAAATTAAGAAAAAATAATAAAGAGGGGTTTAGAACGTTTTGACGGGGAATATGGATGTTATGATAATTGTTTGATAATATTAATATTATTGCAATTGGTATAAAATGTCGAATAAGTAATTCTATACTTAAATTAATTACATTCTCTTGAAATTATCTTTTTTCATAAATAATGATTAAAATAATATGTTTATATTAGTTAGTTAATTAATTAATTAATTTTGTCGTTGGTGCATGGCACAGGTAGAACACTAGTATTCAATAATAGTGTAAGAATTTATTTAATTGAAATATTAATTTATTTTGATACAATGTGATGAAATAATGGATGGATAGCTTTTTATCGATTTTATCTTCCGATAAAATGGTTGGGTTTATTAAATTTTAATCAATTGATCATAACCCATGTCTAATTTTTTCATGTGCAAAATTAAAAATTTGTCTATATTGTTTACATACAAATTCCACATAATAAGTAAAGATCTTGTACTTCCATAATTTATTACGACTTTCACAATCATTGATAGTAAAAATTGCTTGAGGATTTAAAGTCGTCTGACCTACAGTCATCTGAAAAGAAATTATTATGATCTTGAATAGGGAATGAAAAAAACGCAATATAAACAATTCTCAGTCGTCATTTTACCTAAAAATAAACTTAACTATATATAATTAATATTGGGAAAATGAGCTATTTGGTCACTGTACTATTCAAAAACTTTTAATTGGGTCACCAACCCAAAAAAATTTTCAATCGCATAATAAAACACTGAAAACATTTCAATTGGGTTTACGCCGTTACTTTCTTTAAAAAAATGGATGGAATACTTTCAATTAGGTCACTAGAATGAATTTAACTGTTAATCTATCACCGAACTTTATATCAATTTTCACTTAGGTCATCGGTATTTTTTTTTAATTTTTGAATGAATTTTTGAATTTTTAATGAAGTTTAATTTTTTTAAATTTGTTTTTAAAATTTTCAGTTATGAACATACCCATTCAGTTTATATGCGTATAAATCGATACATGCGAATAAATATTTTAAGATATCACGCTTTTTCAATCCAAAGTGATTTTTTTTTGAATTTTTTAATTTTTTCGAATGATTAGAATTTAATTTAATTTAAAAAATGATTAATTTTTAAATTTTTTTCAAATAATTAGAATTTAATTAAATTTAAAATAAACATACGTTTGAAGATACTCTAAAAATAGTGTATGGGTATCCAGTTAATTTTCTGACATTCTCACTTTATTAATTTATAACTGCTAAGAGTTGTTATAAGTTTACAATTATTAAATGTAAATATTTAGATATTTTTTAAATATCAAAATAATTATATCTTTGAAGATGACAACAAGGGTATATATTTTAAGGATACGGCTGTTTAATTTATTTTTCAAGATATTTCAAGATATGCTTATAAATTTTTTCGAATAAAAAAATTTCAAATTTTTTCGAATTAAAAAATTTCATAATTTTTCAAGATATGAGTATATTTCAATTTTTTCAATCTAAAGTTTAATTTTTTAATTTCTAAACAAATATTTCAATTTTTTCAATCTACAGTTTAATTTTTTTTCGTCCAGTAACCTAATTGAAAGTTGATAAATAATTTAACGTCTCTCCATCAAAGTCACGTTATTTTTAACAGCAATGAATTTTTTTTATAATATAGTGTTACAATTGAAAGTAATTAAGTGTTTTAATTATGTGATTGAAAATTTTTTTTGGTTGGTGACCCAATTGAAAGTTTTTGAATAGTACAGTGACCAAATAGCTCGTTTACCCAATTAATATTTAATATTGAAATAATAACTATAATGTTCAAATAAAGTTTGCTAACTTTTAAGTAAATTTAATAGAGTAAATTTAACATATGTTTAACAGGTGTAATTAATTATTAATTAAAATATCATTAATAGTTATTTATTGCAAGAAAAGAATTTTATTTAAAAAAATCAAAAAAACGAAAATTCAAGAAAAATACCTTGAACTCTTCTAGTGCATTCCTGATCTGCAGGTATTATAATATATATAGATAAAAGATATATATTTTATAATTTGATTAATAACTTTTTTTGTTTATTCCCTAATTTTTTTTGTTATCCCTGTCATTCACAAATGTAAGATATTCAACTTAAATTGCAATCAAATCTCTTCCAATTGTCTTTTTCCACTAATAAATTTCTTTAGAATGTCATCTTTATTAAATTTAGTCAATACATAGAGATTTCAAATATTTATAGTTACCTTTTATAGTTTCTTGCATACGTTATTGTTAAATTTAAAATTCTTAAAGTTATAATTATGTTTATTAATTTACTTTTAGTATTTTTTAGAGTAAAATTTAACTTTTCTTATAAATTTTTTAAAAAATCAACAAATACATCTTTTTACTTTAATTACACTATATTTCGATTGCATAAATTATATGTGATCATATTTTAATCATTCAGATTTATCAAACAATTTATTGAAGATTTATTTCAATGGTTCAGATTTTAATACGGTTCAGATTTAACAAATGATCACTAAAACTTGTTATACATAAGGTATAAGGTTCGAATCCCACCACCAATATTTTAATTTTAAATTAATACCAAAAGTGGTTATATAGGAAGGTTGAAACTTCGATTTTCGGTAATAACATATTAATTTAGATTTAGTTTTAAAAATTGTAATAAACAAAAATCTAAATTTGAATACTTTCAACAACATATTAAAAATAATATTTATAATATTATATATACTATATTATAAGTAAATTTAAAAAAAAATTAAAAGTAACCCGTGTTTTGCACGGGTTATAAGCTAGTATAATTAAAAGAATAATTCCTTCATTCCATTTATTTTATCACTTTGACCAAATTTTACTCAAATTAATCAATTTTATAATGAAAATTATTTATATTATATGTTAGTTATATTTTTTAAAAAAATTATTATCACAAAGTATCTTTATCAAATTATAATATTCAACTTTTAAATTTATGAAAACATGAAATGTTAAATTATAAATTGAGGTCAAAATTTTGTAAATTTGATGAAGAAAGTTAAAATAGGCCAAAATTAGTGGGATAGAGGAATTATTATTTTGAAGAAAAACGTGAAACTCAAAAAATTTACATGAACAAATATTGAAACAGATTGGATTTTTCAGAAGAAGTCATGTATAGAGTTAATTATAACTAGCTGAAAAAAGGTCATATAGAGTTTCTGTACAATTCATTTTCAAACTAGTTTAATCGTTTAATTAACTGATTTCTTAGCCTTCTTTGCTAGCATAGATTTTTTTGAAACTGTAAGATACTTTGTCTAACGAAGATGATTCAACTGCTATCAAATAAATAACAATAAATATCAGCACATATCAAAGAAGTCTATAATATCATTTCCAGAAAAGGTATATAATTATTAATATTAAATGAAGGGTTTGAATAAGAAGTATTTTAATTGAATAATCCGAATTGGATATAACTATAATGGACCGGCTTGGGTAATATCTATCTCACTCTCACCAATTAAAATCTTCCATATCCATGCCACATAATTTGTAACATTATTTGGGTACCAATTTGGGGTACCTAACATTACTCATTTTAATTTCCTATAATAATATCTTAATTAATTACGAAAATAGAGTATTCATTTTTTGTGGTGTTGTCAATTTACTAATAGACACTAGTGTCTAGTAATGGTGTAGTATGCAAAATCTGCCCACAGAAAGCTGTCTTAACGTGCATGCGACGTTGTAGTTTTGCTTCTAGTTGTGCAGCCCATGCGCCAATATCAGTCAATCTCTTATGTTTAACCTGCTCAATTGGACAACTCAATTTAACCGCTAAATTTTAAACACCTCCTCCGTTTGTATGCATTTTCGTGTGGGAAAAAACAAAGAGAGCAGTTAAGATCGAAGGCGGCAAAGATCGTATCTCTTCCAAAAGGCAGCTAGCTAGCTACTATATCTTTATAATTATTTGTTAATTAAAATACTAGAACTAATTAATGATGCATACATATAGAACCATATGTCAATAATAATAATATATTAATATGTATATAAACTTGTAACTTGTACATATCTTAAGAGTACAAGTCAAATTGGAAAAACCAGGTAGTGACATTGACAATTATTAATCTTTCCCTTGTACCACCAACCTCCCTCGGGTATACATTTTCCAAGTATATAATTTGTAGCTAGCTTTCTCATTTTTCATCTATCACCATCTCTAATTCCTTATCTTTAATACTAGTAATTTGGCTTTGCTTGCTAATCAAGTTCATTAGTAATTTATGGGGGGATTTAATCTTGTGGTGTGCGTTTTGTCAGTTTGGATTAGTGTGAGCTTGATACTTGCATCCGCACAAGTACCGAATTACTATGCTAATGTATGTCCCAACGTTGAAAGCATTGTTAGGAAGGTTGTTCAAACAAAAATCAAACAAACTTTCGTTACTATCCCTGCAACTCTCCGTCTCTTCTTCCATGATTGTTTTGTCCAGGTATGCCGAATCTTTCTACTGCACCACATTGTATGAAAAATCGAAATAAACCAAAGTATGTAATATCATATCTATTATGTAGGGGTGTGATGCTTCGGTGATGATAGCCTCTTCGGGAAGCAACACCGCGGAGAAGGATCATTCAGATAATTTGTCATTAGCTGGAGATGGATTTGACACCGTAATCAAAGCTAAAGCTGCTGTGGATGCTGTCTCACGATGCAAAAACAAGGTGTCTTGTGCTGACATTCTTGCCATTGCCACCAGAGATGTCATTGCCCTGGTATGTAATTGGCTAGTTTCTCATGTTAATTCCACATATATATATTTACTACATCCAGATAATTAACTTGTGGACAATGGTAGCTAATTGTGATTTAATGTAAAACTAAGCAGTCAGGTGGACCATCATATACAGTGGAGTTGGGAAGATTAGATGGCTTAGTATCGCGTTCTTCAGACGTCAACGGGAAGCTGCCTAAACCAGGATTCAATTTAAATCAGCTCAACTCTCTTTTTGCTGCCAATGGATTAACCCAAACTGACATGATTGCACTCTCAGGTACCACTTAATCCCACGCTCATCACAATACTATACAATCCAATCCACTACATGTCCGTCTTGAAGTTCTTGGAGCCCTAGTCAAATTCGGTATATGATACCTTAAACGCAGATTTTGTCCGCCTATAGACAGGGACACCCTGTCCAATACATTCCGTGTTTGAACGTAGTATCTCTTTATTTAATTAAGTGGCCTTTTGGCAATGCTTTAAGCCATCGGCTTAAATCAATTTGTTAAAAATTGTCTATTTGTGTAATAAATCAGAAAGTGATTTAAAGTTAAAAAAACAGTTTAAAGCCAAAAGTCGGTTGGATGTACTTTTTTCAATGACTTATTTTATTTTTATAATTTTATTTGATAAAAGTTAATACTATCATTCAAATTTCAGTCTATAAATTTAATTTTCAATTATATATTTTTAATATCCCATAAATTGTCAAAAATAACAAAATTACTCATAAAATTCACTTATCACTTTTTAACTTTAAGCAACTTTAAGTTATAAATCACTTTTTTAAAATTACCCAAACGGGCTCTAAGTTTGTTCTATAGCGTCTACTGGGACCATAGCCACAGTCAGTTTTGTGTCCTCATGTTTGGATTTGTCTTACGGACTACCACACTTCGCATTTTATGCTCTTTTCTTTTTGCAGAATTTTTTCTAAATACTTCCAACATTTCTTACAAAAGTTACAGAGCTTATAATTGAGGACAGAGTATACAATTTACGTAAACAACCACATCATTCGGCAGGGACATCTCACCTGTTGGTTTGATTTTTTATATACCCCCATGGACCACGTTTGTGATTATATTTTACTAAATACATATAAAATAGAATTTTTAATTCTATAAAATAGAATTTTTTAATGTACTTACCAGACTAGTTAATTAGTTTTTCGTAGAATATTCTGCCATATTATTTTGTATTATTGCTTGGTTGGTAATTTGATGCATTCGTCATCTTGTGTAGCTGCCCATAGCTTGGGATTTTCTCATTGTGGTCAGTTTGCAAATCGAATCCAGGAGCCAATAGACCCAACCTTAAACAAGACCTACGCGACTCAACTACAGGCAATGTGTCCTAAAAATGTTGACCCAACAATAGCCATAAACATGGACCCAATCACTCCAAGAACCTTTGATAATGTGTACTACCAAAACCTCCAGCAGGGCATGGGACTATTCACTTCCGACCAAGTCCTCTTCACAGATTCAAGATCCAAGCCGACGGTTAATCAATGGGCCAGAAACTCAGCAGCATTTGAACGAGCATTTAGTACAGCTATGACGAAATTGGGCCGAGTCGGAGTCAAGACAGGAAGCAACGGAAACATACGGCGTGATTGTTCTTCATTCAACTAGATGCATTATCACTTTAGTATTTTTACAAGGTGTGGGCTAATAATCACTCTAGTGTCAATGGGAGCTAAACAAAGTTCAGATTTCTGCTGCTAGCAAGAGTGAATGAATGCAATATACAGTAATTAATCTGTTCTACAATCGGCTCATGCTCATCAACTATGGCACACATGCTGACATGCATTTATGAAAACAAATATACTTTTTTATGACAGTTCTAAAGCCATGCATGCATTTATGAAAACAAACAAATGGAAAATAAAGGTTTCTACTTTCTTCGCCAAAAGCAATTGTAATTCAAGTAGTACAATATATTTAACTATCAAGTAAATGAGACAGTCTCAAATAATAAAGAGACTCTCTCTTTAGTGTAAACAATTATCCTAATTAACTAACAGAATAAATAAGCAGCAGAAAATAAATGACAGAATAAAAAACAAGAACACCAGGAATTTTCACTTGGTTCGGCCCCTACCCAATCTATGGCCTACATCCAAGTCCCTATGCCAACTAGCACAGAGATTATATTATTATAACAATAATATAAAGCTTACAGTTTTTCCCGATTACAAATTTAAAGCCTCTTTGAAGAACCCTTCCCTTTGACACAGCTGTCACCTAGCAAACCTGCTACCTAGCCCACTGGCTATCTTGGCTTATGATTTGTAATCCTATCTAATTGCCACAACCCGGCACAAGTATGTGTAGAATGAATAAAAGTTTACAACTCAATGAAATGGAACTTCTGAACGTAGTATATAAGCTTGAATGTCTTTGTAAAGAAGTTGTATTGCAGATGTGTGTTGAGTTATCTTTCTTCTTGCTAAAATGATCGACTTTATATAGCACTAGAAGATGTAGCCGTTAGAGTTTTGAATTCCTAAAATTATAGCTGTTGAAACATGAATCAATCATATGTAAATCAGTGATTAGATAGCAATCAATCAGGATAATTATAACGGCTCCATTAGAATAAGTTTAGGGATTTGAATGAAAATCAAATCACACATTATTCTTGAAATATATCATGACATATATAACCTGCAATTAGATAGATATAGCATCTGAGAAATATGGTAACTAACAGATTATATACAAGATAAATGATAAGCACACAGAATCAAACCTCCAGGATTTAATTCGAAGACAATTCAAAGCATCATCCTAAAAACATAGGAATAACAATCTCCCCTTTTTTATGATGATGAAAACTTTGAATTAATATCTAGCTTTATCTGTCTTCCCCTATCAAAAATACTTATAGAGACAATATAAACAAATAGTCTGAGAATTAAGCAAGGGCATATATGAACTGATAACTATAAGCAAACACCAAAATAACCATTTAAGCATGAAATATCAGCATCCAAGATTCGAGATTCGAGAACAAATATTCAAAATACACTTCTCCCCCTTTCATCAACATTAAAAAAACGAAATTAATCGTCGTCTGGAATGTCCACTGTAGCTTTGCCTTTACCCTTTGTTTTGAACCTAGGAGATTCCCCATATGAAGAGAAGTTCTGTTCAAAGAAGTAAGTTGAGGGAGCTTTGCCATCACGAGCAGTCATCCACTGAAACAGTTTGTCCATGTACTCGTCCTTTGTAAGACCAAAAGCTGCAGGAGGTGGAATGGCTAGGAGAGGAAGCGGTGCAGTGATTTCTTCAAGGGTGCAATCTCCAATCCAATCTGTCTTTTTGTGCCATGGAATGATGCGTTTATCATGGACTGACGTGAGCTGTTTAGACAGAAACTCAGTCTCAGAACCCAACTTGAAGAAGAGTTTAACAAACTCTTTTTCCCATGCTTTGGCAGTGAGGGTCATTCCTTCCTGAAGAGATCCAAATTCAAAATCCATTCTTCGAGTGATGCTTCGATCATGAGTAGCACAATATATTTAACTATCAAGTAAATGAGACTGTCTCAAATGATAAAGAGACTGTCTCTTTAGTGTAAACAATTATCCTAATTAACTAACAGAATAAATAAGCAACAGATAATAAATGACAGAATAAAAAACAAGAACACCAGGAATTTTCACTTGGTTCGGCCCCTACCCAATCTATAGCCTATATCCAAGTCCCTATGCCAACTAGCACAGAGATTATATTATTATAACAATAATATAAACTTACAGTTTTCCCCGATTACAAATTTAAAGCCTCTTGGAAGAACCCTTCCCTTTGACACAGCTGTCACCTAGCAAACCTGCTACCTAGCCCACTGGCTATCTTGGCTTATGATTTGTAATCCTATCTAATTGCCACAACCTTGCACAAGTATGTGTTGAATGAATAAAAGTTTACAACTCAATGAAATGGAACTTCTGAACGTAGTATATAAGCTTGAATGTCTTTGTAAAAAAGTTGTATTGCAGATGTGTGTTGAGTTATCTTTCTTCTTGCTAAAGTGATCGACTTTATATAGCACTAGAAGATGTAGCCGCTAGAGTTTTGAATTCCTGAAATTATAGCTGTGGAAACATGAATCAATCAAATGTAAATCAGTGATTAGATAGCAATCAATCAGGATAATTATAACGGCTCCATTAGGATAAGTTTAGGGATTTGAATGAAAATCAAATCACACATTATTCCTGAAATATATCCTGAGATATATAACCTGTAATTAGATAGATATAGCATCCGAGAAATATGGTAACTAACAGATTATATACAAGATAAATGATAAGCACACAGAATCAAATCTCCAGGATTTAATTCGAAGACAATTCAAAGCATCATCCTAAAAACATAGGAATAACAGCAATGACATGTGTTACCTGTAACTGGGAAGAACTAGTGCTAAACTAACAATAATTACAGAACAAGAACAAGATAGAGTTACATAAATTCTGGTAATTGACTCAACTAACAAGAGAAACTTCATTGTATATTCTGTTGGTTTTATCTGTATAAAGTTTTGGAATGTATTTCAGTATGTGTGGTGTGGAACAGAATAATGAAACAAGAAGCTTAAATTTCTGTTATCTTATTAATCAATCTTTACCTCCTTATATAATAGGAGAACACAAACCAAATACATGAATGATAATAATAGATACATGATCAGATACATCCCCTTAATTCTATGAACCATATTTAATGTACTCTTCAAACTTCTATGAGATTAGTTTATCCAACATATTCCTCCCTTAAACTAATTCCTTTCGATCCTTCATTCCCATCATCCTTTTGTAAGTATCTAGCAAAGCTTTGGACATTGGTTTAGTGAGCACATCTGCAACCTGGTCACGACTAGCAACATGACGCAAATGCACTTTCTTCTCCTTTACATGCTCCCGAATAAAATGGAATCGAACATCTATGTGTTTGCTCCTTTCATGATGTACTGGATTCTTGGCAAGCTCAATTGCAGACTTGTTGTCAATGCAAACTTCAGTTGATCTCTGTTGTGGAATTCTCAATTCACTAAGTAACCTTCTTAACCATATGGCATGACAAACACAGTGAGAGGCTGCCACATATTCTGCTTCACAGGTTGATAATGCCACTATCGGATGCTTCTTAGAATACCATGTAAATGCAGTGTCTCCCATAAAAAACAAGTAACCAGATGTGCTTTTTCGTTCATCCACGTCTCCACACCAATCACTATCATAATATCCCAGCAATTTGTAGTTCTTAGTTCTGGAATAAAATAATCCCAGAGATTTTGTTCCTTGGATATATCGCAGAATTCTTTTTATTGCCTTCCAATGTGACTATTTTGGATCCTCCATGAATCTACTTACAATCCCAACACTATAAGCAATGTCAGGTCTTATGCAAGTAAGATACCTCAAGCTTCCAACCAAACTTTGATATAAATTTGCTTCCACTGAATTTCCTCCGTCAAATTTAGAAAGTTTTGTGCCCAGTTCCATGGGTGTTGCTACTGGATTGCAGTGCTCCATTCTGAACTTCTTCAATATAGTATTAGCATACGCTTCTTGAGATATAAAAATTCCTGATTTCTCTTGCTTTACTTCAATGCCAAGAAAAAATCTCATCAAACCCAAATCTGTCATCTCAAATTCTTGAGTCATTTCCTTCTTAAACTCCTTAATCATTTCTTCATTGTTGCCCATAAAGATAAGATCATCAACATAAAGTGCAACGAGTAGTAACTTACCTTGTCTTTCTTTGACATAGAGAGCAGCTTCATAAGGACATTGAACAAAACCATTCTTCTTAAAGTAGGCATCAATTTGAGTGTTCCATGCTCGTGGTGCCTGTTTTAAACCGTATAGTGCCTTATACAATTTCAACACCAATCCTTCTTTTCCTGTTTTTACATATCCAGGTGGCTGGTTCACGTAAACTTCTTCTTCTAGCATTCCATTTAAGAAAGCTGATTTCACGTCCATCTGGTAAATAGGCCATTTGTTTTGAGCTGCTTGAGAGATTAACAACCTAATTGTCTCCATCCTTGCAATAGGTGCGAAAACCTCATCATAGTCAATCCTAGCCTTCTGTCGATAGCCCTTTGCTACCAACCTCGCCTTATATCTTTCTACTTCTCCTTGAGCATTTAGTTTCTTCTTATAAACCCATTTAACATCGATGGGTTTACATCCTTCTGGAAGTTTCACCAGTTCCCAAGTTTTGTTTTTTTCGATGGCTTTGATTTCTTCATCCATTGCAGCATTCCATTTCTTGTCTTGCACTGCTTCTTCAAAAACTATTCTTTCTGCATCAGCCACCAAACACACTAGGTGTAACTCACCATGTTCATATATATCTTGTAAACTTCTCGTTCTAGGATTCCTGGGCTTATCCTCATCATATTCTTCTTCTCCAGGTGTATCAAAATTTGTCGGTGAGATTTTAGAAATTGGAACATCAGCTTCTTTCGCTTCTTCTACTGATGCTTTATTCCAGTTCCACGTATCATCTTCTTGTATTTTTACATCTCGACTTATAACCACCTTCATAGAATTCGGGTCCAGGAGCCTATAAGCTTTTGTTTTTTCATCATATCCAATGAATATGTACTTCCTGCTCTTGTCGTCCAGCTTTGTTCTCTTTTGATCTGGAACATGTGAATATGCCACGCTCCCAAAAACTTTTAGGTGTGATACAGTAGGCTTCCTTCCGCTCCATAATTCTTGAGGTGTTTCATTTCCCAAAATAGAGTGTGGACAACGATTCTGAATATAAACAGCACATTGCACAGCTTCAGCCTAGAATTCTTTTGGTAGTTCCTTGCTCTTTAACATTGATCGAACCATGTCTAAGATTGTTCGATTTTTCCGTTCAGCCACGCCATTCTGCTGTGGTGAATAAGGTGCTGTTAAGAACCTTCTAATGCCATGTTCTTCACAATATTCTGTAAAATCCTTTGATGTATATTCTCCTCCTCTATCAGAACGCAATCCCATGATTTGCATTCCTGCCTTCTTTTCAACCAACACTTTGAATTTCTTGAATACTTTTACTGTCTCAGATTTTTCATTTAAAAAATAAACCCATGTTCTTCGAGAATAATCATCAATGAAAGTGATGAAATACCTCTTGGAACCAAATGATTCAGGTGTGATAGGACCACATATTTCTGTATGCACCAACTCAAGAGGATTTGAAGCACGATAAGTTGCATTTTTCTGGAATGAACTCCTTGTATGTTTTGCCAGCACACAATCTTCACAAAAACTGCCTGCATGATCCATGCTTGGTAGTCCATGAACCATTCCTTTGTTTGCCAACTCCTTCAGACCACCATAGTGTAAGTGTCCAAGTCTCTTGTGCCATAAAGTTGCTTTATTCTCTGACTTTGCTTGTAAGCACTTCTCCTGTATGTTCTTCAGATTCAACTTAAACATTCGATTTTGAGACATTTCAATTTTAGCAATTGTCCTGCCATTTTTGTCCTTCAATATCATGACTTTGTCACCCATAAAGATTGAGTAACCTTTTTCAAGTAGCTGTCCAAGACTAAGAATATTGTTCTTCATGTCAGGAACATAGTACACATCTTCAATTCTTCCTTGTTTGCCATCTTTTTTAGTAAAACATATTTCACCCTTTCCTTTGACTTCTATCTTCGATGAATCTCCAAATGACACAACTCCATTATTTATTTCCTTTAAATCAGTAAAGAGATGCTTGAGACCAGTCATATGATTGCTGGCCCCACTATCAAGATACCAAAAAATTTCATCTTCAGAAATCATTCCTTTGCAGGCCATTAGTAGAACACCTTCGTTTTGTTGCTCCTTAGTTTCGACTAGATTTGCGTTTTCCTCAACCTTCTTGTTAAACCAACAATATTTGGCAAAGTGTCCAAATTTTCCACAATTGTAACATTCTACAGATCTGCTTCCTCTTCCAGAATATGATCTTCCACCTCTGCCACGACCACGTCTTTGGCCACGCCAATTTTGTTCATTTGTATGCATCTTCTCTTCAAACCTGTTGCTTACAGGACCACGTCCTCTGCCTCGAGTAAAACTCTGTCTTGCACGTCCACGTCTTCTTCCTCTACTGTATTGTGTATGTAGTACTTTATATTTGTCTTCAACTGAGACATCAGTTTTCAATACTTGAGATTCTGTCTCCTCCTTCTTTAATAATCTTTCTGAATATGCTTGCAGAGATCCCATCAATTGATCAACAGTCATGGTCTCTATATCATTTGACTCTTCAATAGAAATTCCAACAAGTTGCAACTTTGTATTCAAGGATCGTAATATTTTTTCATTCACACGAGCATCTTCAATTTTTTCTCCGTAATTCTTCATTTGATTAACAACTGAGGAAACTCTCGTGAAGTAATCTGGGACTGATTCCATATCTTTCATATGTAAAGACTCAAATTCACCACGTAGGGTTTGTAATCGTACCTTTTTTACTTTGTCAACACCTTTAAAATTGTTCTGCAAAATCTCCCAGGCCTCCTTTGCTTTTGTTGCAGATGCAACCTTCTCAAACATGCCTTCATCAAGGCCCATATGTATGATAGACAAAGCTTGTTGATCTTGTTTTCGTAACTTGGCAAGAGCGTTTTTCTGGCCCTGATTTAAAGCTCCTTCATTCTCTGGTTCATCGTATTCTTTGTCAATGATTTTCCATGCCTCCTGTGAACCAAGCAGCGCTTTCATTCGTAGACACCAGTGGCCATAGTTTTCTTTGGTAAGTTTTGGAACAGCAAAAGAATTATTCATGTTTGTAAATTCTGATATGATGTAAACTCTGATTGTAGGCTCGGGTTTTGTTAAGGCTCTGATACCAATCTGTTGGTTTTATCTGTATAAAGTTTTGGAATGTATTTCAGTATGTGTGGTGTGGAACAGAATAAGTAAACAAGAAGTTTAAATTTCTATTATCTTATTAATCAATCTTTACCTCCTTATATAATAGGAGAACACAAACCAAATACATGAATGATAATAATATATACATGATGAGATACATTCCCTTAATTCTATGAACCATATTTAATGTACTGTTCAAACTTCTATGAGATTAGTTTATCCAACATATTCACCTAATTTGGTATCCATGCAGTTGCAAAAACAACATTATGTCCTTTCCAAGTAAGCAGAAGATGTTCATCTTCCCTCTTTAATCCCCACCCAACTGCATGCTCATTTAACATACTCTTCACTTCCACTACTGCTTCTTCTCTGAACCCAACCTCTTTAAATCTCGCACTTCTCATCCTTTCCACCAACTTGCTCGTAGGCTCGGCCCTCTCCACTCTCCTGGAACCCTCCTCTGCCAACACATTCTCTATTTTCCAACCTATATCCGCCTCGTACCACTGCCTCTCTTTACTGTCTTGTGGAAGAAATGTGTCGATGATATCATATGGTATCCACAAATAATTGAAAGCTGATCTCAATCTGCACACTAAACTGTTTGATGTAAAATCCGCATATTCGTCTATTAACAGAACTATTGTTGGATTGAGACTATGTACTGCTTTAAGGAACATGGTTCTAAAAGATGATGAGGAAGAATCGAGAAAATTAAGTTGTGGATTTAAGGTTTCTTCAGGAACATAGTGTAGCATCATGTGGCAGTTCACTACTAAAGCCTCATCTCGCTTGGGATGTACAAGTTGTTGAATCTTTAGTTCATCAATTAGCGATGAAAATCCATTTGAAGAAGTAGAAGAAATTACTTTGAATTCCAAAACTATATTCCGAGACCTAGCGAAATTTACTAATTTTGTACCTAAATCCTGGTAGGATATACTGAAAATAGGTGGGATATTGTTGGTGGCACTAGCGATAGTGAGCTTGACTAGCGTGGGGACCTTAACACGGTTAGCTAAAGCTTCGATCATAGTTGGAATTTGCATGCAATGAGTTGAGCTCAAATCTATGATGTGAATGACTGAGTATCCCTCCACAGCTTCTAAAATGGCTGCATTAGCAGCTGTGAACCCAAACCGGTGCCACGGAGTTAAGTCAACGAAGCTGGCTAGCTCCATGATGGAGAATTTGTGAATAGGCATGTGAGTATCTGGAATCAAAGAGTTAATTTTGCAAGTTCCATATCGAGCTGCACGAGTCACAAGGGCCCGGAGGAAGGCACAAGTGAGGCGTTGATTAGAGTCGCCATCAGAGGGTGCAATGTTATTTAGAACCCATAAGATCTGTTGTGTTGATGTTGAGTCATTACTTTCTATTGCATTGGCACAGTGGATGAGTAATTGTTCAATGCAATAGGAGTCGCGGAGGGGTTTTGATGGTTGGAATATTGAGTTAGTCCATGGTGGTAGGCTACTCTGGAGTACTCGGCTACTACTACAGCAAAAACCTGCAAATGGTGCGAGTTGGTGCATTTGTGGAGTACTACTTGTGCCGGTAAAGTGGATCATTATGAAGAGATATATTTGGGATTAATTAGTAAAAGAGACAAGAAAGAGGGCCAGAAAGGAAGAATATGACTAGACTGGT